>JAWNPH010000053.1:1255833-2506666 GCA_035047645.1 Drosophila merina | reverse complement strand
GTTTGCCTTATCTTGATCTGAATACTCTCCTGACCAAAATTTTCCAACAGAATATATACGAGAAAAAAATCGGCATCTTTCTGAGCCCCATCTCATCGACTCACTTTCCCCATCGGCTAATGCTTAGATTCCAAATTCACATTGCTTGAAATAGAAAATTCAATAGCAAAAGCAAAAGGAAAAAGCCCTGGGGCGGACAGAGTATCATACCCTATGCTCAAAAACCTATCTCCCCACCTAAAAACAAAAATTTTGGATATCTTTAATCAAATACTGAACACTAGAAAATACCCACATAGATGGAGATCGGCTACCATTATTCCTATCTCAAAACCAAACAAACCTCCTTCCGATATTAACAGCTACCGTCCAATTTCCCTGTTATCCTGTCTAGGAAAAACACTAGAAAAAATAATAGCACAAAGACTTATCTGGTTCATTAAACGCCACAACCTAATTTCCCATAATCAAGTTGGTTTCAAAATAAATCATAGAACGATGGACGCGTTATTACGTATCCAACACTTCGCGTCGAACGCTCTTTCGACCAAAAATCATGTCTCTATCTTGGCGACGGATTTTGAAAGGCCCTATGATCGCGTGGGGATTCATGCCGTACTTTGCAGACTCGAGCGCTGGGTCATGGGTCCAAGGCTTTTTAACCTAATTAAAGCCTTCATGACCAATCGGTCCTTCAGGGTTCGAATAAACAATGTCACATCGAACTCTCACATTTTACACAATGGAATTCCGCAGGGCTCGCCACTTTCTGTGGTTTTATTTATGATAGCAATTGAAGATATAAATAATATTGTAACTCGGCATAAAGATATTTACATCTCACTATATGCAGACGACGCCATCATCTTTACAAAAATAAAAAATATTAACACAGTCAGAGCAAAATTTTTAGAAATATTGCAAGAAATTAACTTGTGGGGAGCAACCTCTGGGGCCTCCCTTGCACTGAAAAATGCCAACTATTACTTATTTGTCGGAAACAACGTTGCAACCTTTTCGACATTGACTTTAACAGCCGCACAATAAAAGATGCAAACTTTTTAAAAATCTTGGGGATAACATTCGACTCCAAACAACTTTTCCAACAGCACTGTCAGATTCAAAGAAAACAATTGGAAACTAGATTTAACATTACTAAATTTCTATCATCTAAATATTTTTGCATACATATTAAGACTGTCATAGATATTACGCGCGCATTAATGCTATATAAAATTTACTACGGTCTGCCAATCTTCGGTTGGTGTCCTTCAAATCGCCAGCACATTGGGGTTCTAAACAGCCTAACATAAACTTACAAATCTACAATGCTGCCAAAAACGATACGTGCCGCTTAGAATACCAAAAATGTTTTTTGAGCGCACAAGAAGATGTTGGTGAGAAAAACTGGATTTACACCGATGGTTCTAAAGTCACCGACGCAACCACGTTTGCGGTTGTTGACTGCAACCGTAAAATAATTGCAGGAGGTAGGCTCCCGTCATACAACTCCATATTCACAGCCGAAGCTTTCGCCATTCTCAAAGCATGCCAATTGCCTCCAAAAACGCTGGTAAATCTGTTATCTGCACAGACAGCCTCGCCTCTCTTTCCGCTATACGCAACTGGAATCATAATGACCCCACAACACAAGAAGTTACGCACATTCTAAGTTCTCATCAAACAAAAATCACCTTACTCTGGGTTCCCAGTCATCAAGGTATCCATGGAAATGAACCCGCTGACAAAGCCGCCCAAGAGATGAGACTTACACCATCAATCCTTTTCACTCCGTTTAACTGCAAGGATTTCCCCAAGTCGAATCAAGCTATACCTAAAAGAAAAGAAACTCTCCGAATGGGTACTCTTCATACACAGGTACCAGTTTATTAACCCGAATTGCATCATGTTCAAGCCACCAACGAACGTACATAAACGGGAATGCGTGACCTTCATCTGCCTAAGCATCGGGCACACCCAATCCACACACAACGGCGCGACCAACATGCCAACTATGCGGGGACGAGCTCACTGTTGACCATATTATCGACGCCTGCAGTCGATTGCACTCAATTATTTGGTACACATAGTCTTTCGAATTGTTTAAGTAACCCATCTTGTGAAAATATCTCAAAAATTTACAAATTTGTCCAAAAAGCTCAGTTTATTATATAAGGAAATAACACTTAAGTCTCGAGTCGAAGGCCCCCGTAGCTAGTACTCATTAAATTATTAAGTTTAGTATTGTATACTATATTTAATTTTGTTAAATAAATAAATAAATAAATTATCATTGCCCAAATTTTAAAACCTCAATTAGGTGATCACTTGTGCGGCTTGGTTAGAGTGGGATACCCATTCTGATGTGTGATGATGTATGATGAAGATTGACTGAAGCTGGAGTGAAAGTAGTGTTTTCTGAGGAGCCTAATCAGACACAAGTGAATTCGTTAATTGCGCGTATTCTAGTTAAATCATCATGAACGATCATAATACCTGGACGACGCGACATCAGAGGTGGGATGCGTGCCAAACCCTGCTTTTTTTAAGGACAATGGCGTGGAGCTCTTATAATTCAAAATCGGAGTTTGGCTGAAAATCATGCAGGCGACGCCGGCACGTGAGCAGTAGCATAGTCGTGACGTAGTTCTATCGAAAGTTAACCGTGTTAAGCGGTGGTGAAAGCGACGCAAGCCGATGGAGAAATTTTTAAAACGTAGGTAATTTAGTATATGACATGAGACCACATTTACTTATTGTATGTTTTATATTTTGTATGATTTAGTAACAAACAAGGAAAACAATGAGAGTCCGCCTCCAAAGAGGAAACGAAAGGGATCTAGTGTTTGGCAGCACTTTAAAAAAACGTCAGAAAAAAACAAGGCAATATGCTCACACTGTGGAAAAATTTTGAAAACGGCGGGAAATACAACAAATTTGTCAGACCTTAGAAGGATTCATCCAAATTTAAACACTGATGAAACGGTGAGTGGATCTACGGGGTTGACTGAATACTTGAATATAAATTCAGAGTACCCGCCAGATGCGGCAATGAAGGACAAAATTGACAGAGCTATTATGGTAATGATTGCGCGAGACGTGGAACCGTTTAGCGTTGTAGAAAGGGAGGGATTCCGTGGCGTAATAAAAATCTTGGATCCCAAGTACAAAATGGCAGGCAGGACCTTTTTTCGAGAAGTAATGCTTTCGAAAATCTATAATGAAATTAAGTCAAACCTGAAATGCAAACTTGACGGGATCCAATACGTGGGTTTCACAATGGATGGATGGACTTCCAGAGCAAACGAAGCTTATATAACTGTGAATTGCCATTTCGTCAACGCAGATTTCCAGCTTCTTTCAGCCACGTTGTCAACAGCACCACTTTTGACCACCACCAATCACTCGGCAGTTAACATAGCTGACACAGTTCGCCAAATTTTGATTGAATGGGAGCTACAACAAAAAGTGGTAACTATTGTCACCGACAACGACGCAACAATAAAAAAAGCATGTGAGCATTTAGAAATGAAACATTTCCCGTGTTTTGCACACACTATAATTTTGTTGGTGCAGGATATACTCAAAATGGAAAACCTGCAAGTTTTATTAAATAAATGTAAAGCAATAGTAGCTTTTATGAAGCGAAGCTCCACGGCTATGGCGAAATTTAAGGATGCCCAAAACGTCGCTGACCCTCTCTCACTCATCCAAGAGGTACCAACCCGGTGGGACAGTGCGTTTTTAATGATCGAGAGAATTTTACTCACAAAAACAGCACTGTCGACTGTATTGCTGGGAATTCCAAAGGCTCCCTCGCCTTTCTCCGCAGAGGAGATTAATGCATTGGAAGAGGTGTGCCAGTTACTTCGACCTTTTGAAAGAGCAACAAAAAAAATATCAGGTGGAAAGTATGTCACCATATCGCTCGTGGTACCCATAATATGCCAAATGTTTTTGGAAGTTTCCTCATTTCAAAATAAATTTAAAACCCAAGAAGCTATTGCCGCCCTTGACGCTTTAAGTGGCCTCTTCAAGAAGCGTTTTGGACATTATGAAACGAGAACAGTTCCAAGGATAGGCACATTAATCGAGCCTAGATTTAAAAAGCAGGGGTTCCAGCTGTCACCAATGCCGACCAAGCCGTTTGCGGATTGGAAGACGAAATCCAGGCTGTTTTAAAAAAATCTCTCTACTCAGCAGCGTCGCAAACGCCCAATCAACCCGAGAGCTCTAATTATTTTACGGCACTTCATGATAAATTAAAATCCCCGCCATGCACTACGCGTTCAGATTCCATTATTTTGCTCCGCCAGCACTTGAAAACGGCGAACGCGCCCGAGAAAGTCGACCCTTTAAGTTTTTGGAAGGTAAGTTTCTGAATTTCGTATTAGGAGCTAATCAAATCAATATTTTCCATTTTAGGAGAGTTCGCCAATTATGGCACCCTTTAAGGAACTGGCGTGTAAATACTTTTGCGTACCAGCAACATTCTGCGAGTCCGAAAGGGCATTCAGCAAGGCAGGACAAATAATATCAGATCGTCGAACTCGGCTAAAATCTGACGTGGTGGACAAACTAATATTCATTAACAAAAATTTAGATTTGTCAACAAAATGATTCCTTTAAAATTGAAGATACTCAATTAACATATGAAATATGTAATTATATAAGTTATATTTAAGCTATGACTGTTGAACAGATCTCTTTATGTTTAATTTCCTATTTTTAGTTATTATGTTTAAGACGATGAATATAAAAAGAAATCGCATTATTTTTTAAGTTTGTCATTTTGTTGATTTGTTTGATTTTTTATTAAATTTAAAATTAATTGAATTTAATAATAAAATACATGTTTTTTTCTTATTTTTTAAGTGTAAATAATAATATTACAATTTTTAGAAAACATCGGAAAAACATCGATGTTACATCGATGTTTTTTATAAAAAACATCGAAACAATCGATGTTTGGAAACATGTCGATGTTTCGATGTTTCGGCACCTCTATCGTAAACCATATAGTCGTCCAATACCCATAACATTTTCTTGATGGGCCAAGATCCTCATTAAAGAGGATCTAGGTAAATTTAAGGTACAATTTCCAATGGTTCAGTTATATGGAAGCTAAAGGACAAAGGCGACCGATCCCGGTTGTTTCGACTTATTACTACGTGCGGTGTGTGCAAAGTTTGAAATAAATAGCTTTTACAGAAACCAACAAACAAACATATGGACAATAGATAAATTTTTTATTCTTCAGCTTTATATAAGCTATATAGCCATCTAGTCAGCATACTCCTGTTGCCTTCCAAAAATTCTTAAACTTTATGCTAGTTATTTTGGGCGTTACGTGCTGTTCGTCCCCGAAATTTTACCCAGTTTTTTTATTATTATTTTTATTATTATTATTTTTATTATATTATTTATTTTAGAGTTTTTTTTTAATTTTTTATATTCATTTTAATCTTACCTTTTTCATATCCGGTGCCTTTTTCATTCCTAGACCATTTAAAATAAGTCGCCTTAGTTTTATTTCATCAATCTTGGGCTCTGCATTTTTATGTATGAAAATTTTACGAAGTATTTCACTTTGATTTCTAATGTCTCTGGGATGTCTTTCATGGTAAAAAGGCATTTGTTTTTTTCTGCCAACAGAAATTGTTTTGCTTATTAGGCCGGCCATGGTTTCGGACCTCTTCAGATTAATCAGATATTCATTTAAGCGGTATTGTAATCCTCGCACGCCCTTTTGTTTCTCGAAAAACGTATCTAGGTTTATTTGTTTAATATCTGCCTTTATTTTATTTTTTTCTTTTTCAAGATAAAAATTGGTTTCTTGATAAACTTCACTTTTTGCGTTTTTTTGCGGAAACACAAAAACGGGTACATTTTCTATAATGCTTCTATTTGCATCAAAATTTGAAGCTACAAAAAATTTTGCGCTTGATGTTTGGCGGAACTTTTCTCTACCATTAATTTTTTGAGTTGGCAGCAAAAAAATGAAGAAAACCCACATTCGTAAGCTAATGATCTTCCACGAGATTTTACCTCCTATGATTGATTGAATATTAGTATGCATTGGGGATCGTTCAGTATTTTTAATGTACGTATGTATATGTTATTGAATATTGTATAACAAAAATTTAAAAATTTGATGGTCGTTTCAATAGTGCGAATTATATTTTTCTTATATGGCGCAACTTTCGATGAAAAATATTACATGCTTATGCCTCCATATGATATAAACTCTTAATTTATTGGGATAAAATGAATTTAATTTGTTTCCAATCCTTGACTATGTATGTATATGCATGTGTACAGATTGTTTTTAAATTCATATCACAAAATTTCCAAAATTCTTGTATAATCATAATACATATGTGTTTACGGCTATGCGATGAAGTTTTTTTTCCAGAATGTTTATTTGTAGGCGAACAAAATACTGATATTTATGCAGGTATTTTGTATATATGTTGGATTTAAAGTTAACGCCTGATCATATTATTTTGAATTTCTGCGTGTTTTTTTGTCTTCTCGATCTCACTCTCGTGTGACTTATACTCACACTTAAAATGTAGAGCATGCCGAACTTCCACGGGCATCGACGCGTCGAGTAAGACTAAAATCAAAGGAAAAAAATAAACATGACTGGACAGCGAATACACATGCATAGATTATTTCTCGTTGGAGAAACGCAAGTATATGTATATGTTTATACATATGTAAGTATCTGCACTACAGCCTGTATATTAAATACCCTACTTCAAACGTTTGATGCCTTTTTTGTTAAAAACAAGAAGTCTAATTATTGTAAAATTGTATTTAAATGCTTAAATCTAAATAACGATTTATTTTTTATAATATAATATGTTTATCGATCGAAATAAGAAACTGAAATTCTGATGCCCAAAGCCAATATCGATATATGTATGTATACACATAATCTTCAAATTAAATATTTAAGTGAAACTGCTGCAAAAAACTATATTCCTAAGCAATCCGCAGTATAAGATCAAAAAAATATATTTTTATTTGCACCAAGAAGATTTAATTTAAATATGTACATATATGATTTCATATATGAATATTATTTTTATTATTTTATCTACATATTTTCTTAAATATTTCTATTAAAAAACATGTAGGCTAATGGGGGGTCTTTCTAATTTTTCATAAGTACCGAAATTCTACTGAAGTCCAGCCGAAACTTGAATAGCATAAAGCACTGTTGCGCTCTCAATCGCTCTTATCCACAATTTTTTCTGTCTCGTTTGCTCATAGTCGATGTTAATCTTACAGTTACATGTTTTAGATGTTCATTATTACTACCCCACTGATGTATACTTATGTATAACATATACATACATACACTGTTAGTTCAATCGACCCTTGCAGATGTGAATTCTATTCGAGCGAATACAATTATCAGAAGAAAAACTTGACAAGGTAAAATTTCGACTATGAATCTCTTGAAACACCTAAAATGCAAATAACTAATTATATTTTATAATAATTAATATTATAATAATAAAATATTTTACTTGCCGAATTAAAATTGGATTTTAAATTAACGTTTGTTAAATTTTTATACATAAATAGTTCACAAGCTAATATTTTAAGTGAAAGCCCTAAACTTCATATACATATATGAATTTCTTTCCGATGTTAATCATCCTCTTCCACCATAACAGCCCACATGAAACTAAATCTTTTCTTTCATTTTTATGATTTATGAATTTATTTGACATTAAGAGCATCATATAGATATATTTAAGTAAATTAAAAGGCTATGTTTTTGGCAATGCATTATAAACAGATATGTAAAAAATAAATTTAAAATAAAAATTAAAGTGTTAAACTTATTGTATGTTGTTTTTTGTTCTTATTGATAAATAAATATTAAATATTATATATATATATGTATGTATATAACTAATATGTATTTGTATTATTATAAATTATTAATTATTAATTATTAAGATGATTCTTATATACCATGTGCTGGAATGGCAATCGCATCTTTCTGACGCAATAGATATAGATATAGATATAGATATAGATATAGATATAGATATAGATATAGATATAGATATAGATATAGATATAGATATAGATATAGATATAGATATAGATATAGATATAGATATAGATATAGATATAGATATAGATATAGATATAGATATAGATATAGATATAGATATAGATATAGATATAGATATAGATATAGATATAGATATAGATATAGATATAGATATAGATATAGATATAGATATAGATATAGATATAGATATAGATATAGATATAGATATAGATATAGATATAGATATAGATATAGATATAGATATAGATATAGATATAGATATAGATATAGATATAGATATAGATATAGATATAGATATAGATATAGATATAGATATAGATATAGATATAGATATAGATATAGATATAGATATAGATATAGATATAGATATAGATATAGATATAGATATAGATATAGATATAGATATAGATATAGATATAGATATAGATATAGATATAGATATAGATATAGATATAGATATAGATATAGATATAGATATAGATATAGATATAGATATAGATATAGATATAGATATAGATATAGATATAGATATAGATATAGATATAGATATAGATATAGATATAGATATAGATATAGATATAGATATAGATATAGATATAGATATAGATATAGATATAGATATAGATATAGATATATATATAGATATAGATATAGATATAGATATAGATATAGATATAGATATAGATATAGATATAGATATAGATATAGATATAGATATAGATATAGATATAGATATAGATATAGATATAGATATAGATATAGATATAGATATAGATATAGATATAGATATAGATATAGATATAGATATAGATATAGATATAGATATAGATATAGATATAGATATAGATATAGATATAGATATAGATATAGATATAGATATAGATATAGATATAGATATAGATATAGATATAGATATAGATATAGATATAGATATAGATATAGATATAGATATAGATATAGATATAGATATAGATATAGATATAGATATAGATATAGATATAGATATAGATATAGATATAGATATAGATATAGATATAGATATAGATATAGATATAGATATAGATATAGATATAGATATAGATATAGATATAGATATAGATATAGATATAGATATAGATATAGATATAGATATAGATATAGATATAGATATAGATATAGATATAGATATAGATATAGATATAGATATAGATATAGATATAGATATAGATATAGATATAGATATAGATATAGATATAGATATAGATATAGATATAGATATAGATATAGATATAGATATAGATATAGATATAGATATAGATATAGATATAGATATAGATATAGATATAGATATAGATATAGATATAGATATAGATATAGATATAGATATAGATATAGATATAGATATAGATATAGATATAGATATAGATATAGATATAGATATAGATATAGATATAGATATAGATATAGATATAGATATAGATATAGATATAGATATAGATATAGATATAGATATAGATATAGATATAGATATAGATATAGATATAGATATAGATATAGATATAGATATAGATATAGATATAGATATAGATATAGATATAGATATAGATATAGATATAGATATAGATATAGATATAGATATAGATATAGATATAGATATATAGATATAGATATAGATATAGATATAGATATAGATATAGATATAGATATAGATATAGATATAGATATAGATATAGATATAGATATAGATATAGATATAGATCAAAAGTCAGTTTTGAGAAAAATTACGTAACATCAAAGAGTTTAAGCTTTTTACTTTCGTGTAAGTACCCCACAAAATACACCCAAACAGGGATTCTTGTAAAGCTGCATTGTTATGCTAATTGTAAACTAAAAAGAAATGGTACTACATAGATAATTTTCCAGTGAAAACATTGTGGTTACATGTGGTTCCCCTTAACAATTGCACATATTTTCGACATTTTTATCTTCTCACTTAAATTCCAAAATTATCAAAGTATAAAGATTGGTAGTATTAATTTACCAAAAATTATGCCTAAATATTTTATGAGATAACACATGTCTATAAAGAATTAAATTCAATTTCTTTTGCATAAGCCTCGCTTTGCATTTTCTCGCGTAACAACGCCACATCCTCATCTATCCGGACTATAGTTCGAATTTTCTGAAAATGAAAAACATTTCTGTTGGCACTGTTATTTTATTGTATGTCATTTTACATACATGACTTAAATCTCCTGGAGTTCGTTTCCATAACCAAAACATATATGCTGGTATATAGAGCATAGACGACAATGCCGTAAACCAACCAAAAGCATGTGCCCACCAAGGATAGCTGTAGTCCAGATATTTTATAGAAGTCCACTGAACTATGTTGAAAAAGAACACCCCCTATTCCGAAGAGTATATGTTATAAAAAATCTAGTTTTATATATATATATATAATCGAAGTATAATTCGAAGTACTAACCACACATATAGCTGGTGTAGTAACGCACCAGCAAAATTTCCACCACACTGTAGGATAATATCCAATCATATCCTTAATACCATCGTAAAAGCGGTCAACTCCGTAGCACCAAGATATTGAAACACATTCGAAAAATATAAGCCAAAGCAAGCAAAATCCGCTAACGGCATATGAATCCAATATTTGAAATATATACATCCCGCCCTAAGAAAAAAGTTGAATCTTGAATATTCAAATATGAACATTATCAGGAAATTTGTACTTACTTGAGAAATACAGGTCAATCCTACTAAATAACTTATAGTGCAAACAATAGCAATAAAAATTTCTTTACGTTTCCGTAAAAGTTGCGGCCATTCGTCTATTATAGCTGTAATGAAACCTTCCATTGTACAAAACTGTGAATCCAAACCTATAAGCAGCAACATAAAGAAAAATAGGCAAGACCACATTGGAGATCCAGGAAGTTGTAAAACAGCTGATGGATATACCAGGAAAGCTAGTCCGGGACCTAAAAATCAATACAAAAAGTTGAGGAAAATATAAGTGCTTTCTTTTTATTTTGCTAAAGCCAAACCTGACGCTGCTACCTCAGCTACTGGTCGCTGCTGTTCGTGTGCCATAAATCCAATAACAGAAAATATTACGAAACCTGCAAACATACTCGTACTGGAGTTGACTGTGCAAACGATTAGTGCATCTCTGTAAATATATATATATATTTTATAGTAACTGTAAACATACTTTTTTAATATTTTAATTTAATAATTTACTTGTAAACATTATTTGTAAACTTGTTGTAACTTCCCAAGGCTACTAAAGTTCCCAGGCCTAGTCCATATGAGAAAAAAATCTGAGTCACGGCATCAATCCAGACCTAAGCACGTTGTTTAGGCGTATAAGATTAAATGTTTTAAAAAAACCAAATGGAAACCATACTTACATCGGAATGAGTCAACTTTGAAAAGTTGGGTATTATATAGAATTTTATGCCTTCTAAAGCACCAGGTAATGAGATACCACGTATTAATAACACTGTAAGTAGCACGTATGGAAAAAGTGCCGTAAAATATACTACTTTTCCAGTCCATTTGACCCCTTTCCAAATGCAAAAGTAGCAAAGAATCCAAACAAGCAATAAAGTTCCAGCCAGTTCCCATCGGATATTTCCAATTTCATCAATCCCTTGAGATATTTGAAGTGCCCGGCGCCTTTAACGAAAAGAAACCGACATAAATTAATTAACAATTTTTTTTTTTTTTTTATAATATATAATAATTTATAAATGATAATAATATTTTGATAATTGAGTCTGGCACATACTCCCAAAATTCCTTAACTGGATCGGTAAGCTCTGATGATGTGAGATTTACTGAAGCCACAGAACACACTTTTGTTGTGGTGCCATTTATGATTTTATTCCAGCATGGTAAGTTTTTTCTTTCGTATTGACTAACACAGTTTATCGTGTTCCACCAATTATTGCATGTCCTCCAAGGTACATCTGAAACAAAAACAGACCATGTAGTTATATTATTTTATCCATGAATTTAATTTTACCCACGAATAAAATTTAATTTTTTTTTTGTTGTAACGTTTTTATTTTCAATTTAAAATCTGTCCGAGTGGACAATGATTAAATGGTTTGGGGGTGACATTGACACAAGGGGGGTACATGGAACGTATTTTTAAGAAGGTTAACTTAGGGGTCTATTGATGGGGGAGGTCAAGCGGATGTTTCCTCTTCAGTCGTCTTAGGGATTGGCTATTGTCTAGGAGGTTGATGGCCAGGTGGTTGGGGTGGTTGTACAGTCTTTTTTTGTATCTTTTGCTGAGACGGGTGATCTTCTCTGCCACCCAAAGAATACCAAGCTCTTTATGAATAATGGAGTTTCCGTGGTACGGATGGGCGTTAGAAACTGTTATTAGACATTTATTTTGAAACCGCTGGATTCTAATGCGGTTTGAACTGTTTGCCGTGCCCCACATCTGTATCCCATAGGTCTAGATTGGCTTCAGGACTACTTTGTATATAAGGAGACAAATTGAATATATGTTTGGCTTATTAACGGTACGTTAAGATATTTACAGATGTATGTATTGCAAAAGTTCCAGGGCGCTGCTCTATGCAATTGTAACTGGCCCTATAGCATGTATCCATATTTCCAAACCGGCTTTATAACAGTGTTGTGGAGAACTCAGGTGTCGGGATTAATGTTTTATTTATTCGCTCTTCGCATCTATGTGCTGCGCCAAGTATGACGCCTATCTACTCTAAGATATGTGGCTTCAATATAGATGATATTAATGTGTTGTGAACTTTTGGCCGTTCACTCTTATGCGTCAATTAGACAACCATTTTACCAATTGGTGTAGGCGAGCAGCTAGTCTTTAGTGAACGTCGATGTCATTAGTCGCTGGTTCGTAGGTAAATCTACCGCGAATATTAAAAGGCTGAGTCAAAGAACGCTTCCTTGAGTCAAATTCTATAATTGGCTATTATGCCTCATCATGTAGACTCTGCTTAAAACGTTCAAGCACTCTGTGTACGTTTTGCGAAAGTGAACGCTTACTTTTTTAGATAATACCATTTAGACATACTCTGTCAAACGCCTGAGAGACGTCTAGGAAGATAACAGCACAGTACTCCCTATGTTCGAATACACTTCGAATTCTACTGTGATTCGAATGAGTTGTTTGGTACCATGCTTTTCTCCAAATCCAATTGGTTAACAGGATAATGTTGCCTTCTGTTAAATGCGGCATAATAAGAATAAGTTTGTGTAACAGCTTGGATGGATATAAGAGGACGTTAATCATTTTTGATTTTCTCGCCGTTGCATCATCCTTATTGGTTTTGGAGAATGCTGTTGCGTGTAAATCCCCTTATGCAACTACCACTGAGTGAATGGTGCAATAGGTCTTCGATTAAACGAATTTTTAACAATTTGTACATTAAACCAAACTTTCAGTTTGTGTGATTTTTCAACAGACATTGTATGATGTTAAAGGAATTGAAGATTATAGATGGATAAACTGAGCTTTTCTGGCTATGATTCCGCGAATTAGTTAAATATTAAACATAGACCACAATCTTAAAATCAATTACTAGCACAGCTCGGTGCGATGGCGCGTCAGCTCTTTTGGAACAAGCTGAGCATTGACGCAATTTAAGCATTTGATGCAAATTCTTTGTACTATTTTTTTTTGCATTGTAAAAATTGCAGAACACTACTGAGGTCGACTGATTTCAACAGCTGCTGCGGACAAGCTAGTTGGTAAATCGTGCTCATTTTAGGCGTCGTAATTAAGGAAGGCAATACCAACTTAACAAAAAAAAGTGCTTGAAAATATTCAGCGTGGGCAGTTTTCAAGGACATTTTCCGGAAACTTAATTGTTTTATGGTATCAGTTAACAATAAGTAAAAGGCAAATAATTACGGGCCCCAGTGCACTCCAATATGCTAGTTCCTCGCCTGCTAACATCAGACCATTAAACGATTCCGTTATACCCCCAGCGCGTGGAATTGTAAGAAGGTCGCCAACTGATAAACACAACATCAGGCCATGTAAGCCACCAATGGGAAACAGCAAAGACGACGTTGACCCCACGACAAAAAATAACAGCGAAGAAAACTCATGGTCTACTAAGGCTTCCAGCACACTAGGGAAAGTTTAGTCTGTTGCTAATTGGAGTTCAATGAATAAAGTTTAATTTTTTTAAACAATTCTGCGTAGTAAAAATTAATTTATTTACACAGAAGTTCTCCTCATTTAGAACTTGGAGTTTGGTTTCTTTCAAATTTCCCTTGGTCCGTGACATTACGTAAAACGTATGCTACTAATTAATTTTATCCGATCGTTGCTTATGGTTTCACTTAAGTATCTTGAAGTCGTTGTCATTGTCTAGGAGTGCGAATATAATTTCGTAACGGCTGTTTCTGGTCTTGGTTGTTTTAAAGGCTTTTTTTGTTTTTTGCTTAGGTGGTGTTCGGCGAGTAGAAAGAGAAATATGCATTTTGACGATCGGTAGGGAGCCTTCATCCGGCTTCTAAGACTCAAGAACAAATCGGTGTACACTTCGATCTCTTTGTCAAAAATGACCGCATTTGTTTAATTGTGTGTTGGCATATCCAAATTATTTTCCCACGTTGGCACATCGCTTAATTTTAATATATATATTAGACACAGCTAAGCATAAATACTTATAACTGCCTATAAGTGTCTTTTCGCGCAACTGCTTAACAAATAGGCAAAACTGCAAACGAAACAGAATACCTTTGAAAGCGCACCAAACTTATCAGTTTCTGGATCGGTGTGTTTCAGCCATACTCCATTCCTCTGCTAAGCCAACATGTATGAGATGAGATTCTTAAGGTTCCCACCAGACCAGAAGATCCATTAGAAGAAGACCGGGCGGAACAAACTCTGTTAAGTAGACGCAGATTGGCCCGATGACTCCATTGATTGTAGCTCGCTTTCTGGTTGGGCGATCTTTGCTGCAGTCTTTAGCTATGCCTAAAAAGGTACCGAGGGTATGCCAGCTAAAAAAGCTATTTACATCAAATAACTGATTAGCAAAATGCGACTTCAATGCCTTGAGACAGTATCGGTATAAAGCGAAAATCAAAATTCTTAATTTTTGCAAATGAACCCAAAGTCTCATGCCAGAAGCAAACACATCTGCAACATCTGCACAAGCACATGATTTTATGGTAGTTAGGTGGGGCATATAAATGATACACAGAGGCGGAATGTTGGAACAGGTAATGAATAGGTTAAATGACCCAGATTGATTTCTAACAGCTATATATTCGATTTCTGAAGGATTCGTGATGGGTGCACGTTAAACCGGGTAAATATTGTTAGCGGCAATGAGAACGACCCTCCAATAGATGGGCGATCTTCACGAAAGACAGAGTACTTGGAGACATAACTGACAGAGCGAATTCCGGGAAAAAACAGCTCTAAGCATAATTCGTGAAGATCGTGCTTCCGACGTCGCACCCGTAAATGACTGTCTGGCTGTTCGCTTGGTGTAATATTCCTCACATTGTTCAATATAAAATGTCAAGTTGGAGCTATGTATAAATTTATTTAGTGTTGGGTGATGTTCGGAATTTTACTTGATGTGTAAAGTGATGGCTTGTCTAGTGCCTACAAGTTTATTTAAAAGTTTTTAAAATTAAATATACTTTTTTACATATCAACAAAATGCTATCGCCTTGTTAGTCTTAGGCTCCTGTTTGCCAATTGACAACTCGCTTGATCCGTTAACAGTCTCGTCTCTATCTCCAGCAGAGTATCACAGCTGTATTTATTTACAGATGAAACGCTTATAATTTAAACATTATTGCCTGAGCTCTCGTATGAGTAGGACGCGTTTGTTTTTCCAGTTCACCCATATCTGTACCACTTCAACAAAGAATCACACATAATTATATGGACAAGTTCACGGTTGTGGCATTATTCTTATTAATCTGCGAGTGCAGAAAGTACAAAAAAAGTATTTTAGTTGACTGGGTCATTTATATTAAATCATGAGCTGTGCCGATCAGCTGTTAAAGCTTTATTCTTGATCAGCCGATATAGCTCTTGTCTGGTCTACAAATTTAGCCGGTTTTATTACCTGCTCTGCAAATGTACTTCTGGCAATTCTTTTACTTTATCAAATAAAGTTTTAAGTAATTGATAGAAAACATTGACAATACATCGCCAAGTAAATCAATTGAATTCGACGCAATGAAGTCAATTGCAGACTTCGTCTCATCAGAACTGCGCGCTGGTACGCAAGCATACTTTCACAATGGCGGGTCACGCGAATCTCCACAATGGCATCCCAGTACAATTCGACACCAACACCACGTCCTAGCAAGAGCCAAATCAATGCGACGGTAAGCACCACACCGATCTACACTGTTCATCTTAGAGGATGTCAAGATGTATCCTTTAGAGAGCCGGCTCCGCTCTTTCACCCAAATTAACCCGTAAAAAGTTAGTCCCTCATCAGGAGGACAATATCCGTAAAAATCGCTTCCACGATTTAACCGACAATGAACCGACATGGAACCCTCAACCTCACAAGCAGCGATCGGTCGTGCCGAAGAGAAGCGTAGAGCCAAGCAGAAGCTCGTCAACTCACAGTCAATCTAAAATACCAAGAATCACGGTCCCCCGCTTGGTTAACTTTCTGGAATTCGCCGAAAATCTGGACGCCCTCATTGGACCCACCTTCTCAAAAAAAACCTTTAATTCAGGTGATTGTGCTATACAGTGCGGAAAACATTACCAATGCCTGCAGAAAGAAGGTCACCACGTCCTCTGCACTTTCACCCCTCATAACAAAATTACGAAACTCCCACTGAACATGAGATTCATCGTCCTTAAATATGACGAAAGTAACAACCTCCTTAAAAACATATCTGCTTTCTGCAGACATAAAGATAGCTGAGAGAAGCCGCGATTACAGACCGAGCCTGTCCAGTGCCTCAGGTGCCAGGAATATGGGCACACCAAGGCATACTGAACTCGACATCATATATGCAGGAAGTGCGGTAAGAATCATCCAACTTCTGGATGCAAACTCGGTCCGGACGATCCTAAATGATGCTATCACTGTGGCAATCATCAAAAAAAACTTTGTTTTCGGTGTTAAATTGAATTATTTTTCGGAATTTTGTGCTTTGTTATTCCCGCACGTGGGACTTGGTGGATTGCGCATTTTACGGGCCGGGTCGGGCTGCCAAGAAAGCTCGGCGAAAACAATGCCCAGTAAGAAGGCCCTCAAAGCAATGAAGTGCACCTCGAGCAGAGACTCAAGCTCAAGCGATTGCACTGAACCTACGCAGACAAAACGTCGCTGCGTTTCCTTCGGCAGGGACTTGAGACAGTCAAGGCAAGGCGAACTTAGCCTGATGCAGTATTACGACTAAGTAGAAAAACGGTTAACATTAATAACAAATAAGATCGTTATGACACACGAACCGGACAGTGCTATATTATTCAATACTGAGCTTAGAGAGGATGCCCTCCATGCGTTCATTGCAGGTCTCAGGAAACCTTTAAGAGCCATAGTCCTACCGGCTTATCCCAGGTATTTGCCCTTAGCTTTAGCTTTAGCTACGGAGTCCGAAGCAACCATAGAACGCACTACCTTTGCTCGCTCGGAGCCCAGCGAGATCAAGCGCAAGTCCGCGCGTAATAGGCAAGGAGAGAAGCCAAACGTCACACCTAGCACCAGCGCACCTCTGCGCAGCAAGCTGGCAAACAACCCCTTTTCCCTCCTCTCAAGCAAAGAAGACGACGACGATCATGACGAACCCGAAACTGCCTCAGAGGCAGTGGCATCTAAAACAGAAGAGAAACCAATCCCGATCCAGAAGACCCTCAAGCCTCCCCCGATCTACATCCCAGACGTGACCGACATTACAGCGGTTGTCAAGATGATATCGACTTTAGTCGGGTCCGAAAAGGATTTCTCCTATAAAACTGAGAGAAATAATAACGTACGCGTAATGATGCCAGACAAGGAGTCCTACACAGCCCTACGCCAGCACCTCGTGGCACATAACAAAAGACACCGCACCTTCGAACCAAAGGATGAGAGAGCTTACAGGGCGGTCATCAAGGGACTTCACCACTCAACGGGCCAGACTGACATTAAAGAAGAACTTCAAAAATACGGCCATACTGTGAGGGATCTGCACAATCCCATGGTAGGAAATCCAAACAACCACTGGGGATCTTCTTTGTCAATCTAGAACCAGCAAGCAACAACACAGGGGTTTTCAAAATAAAGAGGATTTGCAGGTCAGTCGTCACCGTAGAGCCCCCACTGAAATTCAACGATGTTCCACAATGTTTCAGATGGCTAGGGCTCGGACACACCCAGCGCTACTGCTTCCTGGACATCGCTGCGTGAAATGTAGTGGTTCTCACGACTCTAGGTCATGCACCAAAAAAAAAACGAGAAAGCATGCTGTTTACATTGCCAAGCTGATCACCCTGCGTCGTTCAGAGGATGCCCTGCCTACAAAAAGGCAAAGGCGCAGCAATCTCCTGAAGTCAGACCTGTTGAGAGTAGCAACAAACCGCCTCTCATCCAGAAACCAACTATCATTAATGGTACAAGTTATAAGGACGTACTCCTAGGAAACCAAGTGACACAGCCAACGAATCCCCAAAATACCTCTCATACCTCTCCCGAAGCCCCATAACCCAACCAGTTTGATACGATGCTTGCCCGCATGGAAGGATCGATGGAGAGGATGATGGAAAAGTTGATATCGCAGATGTTATCGCAGATGTTCTCACAGATGATGCAGTTTATAGCTCCCATTCTCAACAAAAAGTAATGCAAATAAGCCTTAACATAGTTTTCTGGAACGCAAACGGCCTGCAGAGGAGCAAAGCCGAAGTAGAGCATCTCATCAAAACAGACAATATCGATGTTCTTCTAGTTTCGGAATCCCACTTTTGTCCCAGATCCTACTACGAAACTTCCCGCGTTTCAGGAGGAATGGGCTCAGTGCGCCGTGATCAGGGTTTCTAGCCCACAGGGAGATATCACCATTGGTGCGGTTTACTTCCCACCCAGACACTCGATAACCAAGACCCACCTTCAGGACTTCTTCGAGTCCCTCGGTCCTCGGTTTATATCAGCCGGAGACTTTAACGCCAAACACTCCTGGTGGGGGTCCCGCACAAACAGCCCCAAAGGCATAAAGCTCTATGAGTACCTGCAGTGGAAGAGTCTGGACTGCTATTCTACTGGAGAACCCACACATTGGCCTACCGACCCTTCAAAGCAGCCGGATCTGCTGGACTTCGCCGTCTCCAAGGGCATAGGACACTCTAAGATAACATGCTCAAGCTATGATAAACTGCTATCTGACCACAGCGCAGTAAACTTGCTCCTTAACATCCCCGTCCTCAGAAAAACCCCGCCTAGAAGACTCACCGGAAAACACACAAATGCCCCCAAGTTTACGTTCTGGATGCTTTCCTCCCTGTACACAGATACCCCTCTTTCCACACCAAGCAACATAGATGCGGCCATCGAAAAACTAACCAAAGAGATGCACAATGCCGCTGAGTTTGCGAATCCACCTCCTCCGACTACCCCGAGAATACCTAAAAGAGACGTGCACTTGTGGTCTCCGGAAATCGCGGCCCTCGTGGCCGAAAAAAGGCGCCTCAGAAGAGTCTGGTTTTTCACGCGCCACCCCAGGGACAAGACAGCACTTAATCGTGCCACCAAAGATTTGAAGGACAAGCTATCCATCCTACGGCAGGACTCGTTTGATAGATTCCTTATGGAGCTGGAACCTGGAGACCCGCAGCACAATCTGTGGAATGTCACGAGGCACATAAAAAGTCCTGCGAAGAAGATATCACCCGTGCGAAAAGTGGACGATTCCTGGTGTCGGACTGAGGTCGAAAGAGCAGAAGCCTTTGCTGATCATCTACATAGTGCATTCTCACCGTTCGACAGATGCACTGGCGAAGAGAGACCTGCAACCATAAGGTTCGTAGACAACCCAAGTGTTCCTGGCGCACCAATACAGCCCGTCGAACCAGAGCAGATTGCGCAGGAGATCGCCTCCCTAAAAAATGGCAAGTCACCGGGTCCTGACCGTATCGATGCAACATCACTGAAAATGTTACCCTTAATTTGTTTCCAAAGGCTGGCCAACATATTCAACAGCTGCCTCCGTCTAGGGTACTTCCCTAAAGAGTGGAAGCGAGCGGAAGTTATTGTCCTCCTCAAGCCTGGGAAACCTAAAGACAACCTAGCATCGTATCGTCCGATTAGTTTGCTGGCAATCCTTTCCAAAATACTTGAAAGAGTATTTTTACTGCCAGTGTTGGAAGAGGCCGGTCTGATCCCTGACCACCAGTTTGGCTTCAGACGCCTTCATGCAACACCTGAGTAATGCCACCGGATTGTTGAGACTATACTTGAGGCCTTCGAAAAGAAGAAGTACTGCTGCGCCGTTATGCTTGATGTCAAACAGGCGTTTGACAGAGTCTGGCACCCTGGACTTCTTTTCAAAATTAAATTCCACCTCCCAAGTTCCCATTTTGCCTTCCTCAAGTCATACACAGAGGGAAGAGAATTCAGAGTAAGATGCGGATCATCAATCAGCACCCCTAGGCCCATAAGAGCAGGAGTACCACAAGGCAGTGTTCTTGGACCCATCTTGTACACACTCTACACAGCGGACCTCCCCATCATACACTCCCGGAACCACACAGTAGCCACTTATGCCGATGACCCCGCCTTTCTAGCCTCCGCCACAGATCCTCAGGAAGCTTCAGCCATCATCCAGAGACAACTGAATGCTCTCGATCCATGGCTGAAAAGATGGAACATCGTGGTCAACGCTGAGAAATCTTCACAAACAACCTTCGCACTACGCAGGGAAGAATGCCCCCCCGTCACACTCAACGGGGAAACCATCCCAACTAATAATACTCCCAAATATCTTGGGCTGACCCTGGACCGCAGGCTCACATGGCGTCCGCACCCAATCAACAAGGGCAACCAGGCCAACCAACGGCTTAAGCAACTGCATTGGCTCCTGGGAAGAAGGTCCAAGCTCAAAGTAAAATTCAAGCTGCCTATTTACAAGGTAGTGCTGAAGCCAATCTGGACATATGGGATACTGTTGTGGTGCACGACAAGCTGTTCGAACCGCATCAAAATCCAGCGGTTTCAGAATAAATGCCTGAGAACAGTTTCAAACGCCCATCCGTACCACGAAAACTCAATAATTCATAAAGAGCTTGGAATTAGATGTGTAGCAGAGGAGATCACCCGTCTCAGCGGAAGATACATAAAAAGACTGGATAACCACCCCAACCACCTGGCCGTCAACCTCCTAGATAATAGGCAATCCCCAAGGCGCCTGAAAAGAAAACACCCGCTTGACCTCCCCAATCAATAGACACCTAAGTCAACCTTATAAGATATACATTCCATGTACCTCCCTTAAGTCAAGGTCTCCCCCAAACCATTTAATGATTGTCCACTTGGACAGATTTTAAATACAATTTGAGAATGTTATAAAAAAAAAAAACCTGCAATTCTCACGCAGCCAACTTTAAAGGTTCCAAATAATATCTTCAAATCAATTTTAAAAATAAGCAGCAGCAGAAGATCATTCCATCACCTCTACCAAGTAGAGGCAAGCAAACTTACGCGAGCGTAGCAAGCATTAAAAAAACGGTCGATCAAACCGGTCAGCCAAAAATATACCACCAGTTTACAACCCGCTCCCCTTGGTCACCAGCACAAACGATAATTTGGGTGCGAAGTTGGATCAGCTTATCACGAAGAGCGACAGGATGACGTCAATGATTGATTTCTTTATGCAAGTTATCCTTCGCTTGCTCCCTCCCTTCACCACCTCTCACAATGGATCGATTTAAAATAGCATCCTGGGACGCCAACGGGGTCTCCTCGAAAGTCAAACAGATTATTGCCTTTATAGAACTCCATAACATCGACATCCTCATGTTGTCTGCGACGCACTTCAACTCGCGGTCCCGCTTTAGATTTCCAAGTTTTTGGATGTGCCTACCTAACCAGCCCATCCCATAAAACATACCACGCCGCAAGAAGTCACTCTGCAGTTAGATGGCCTCCAACTGAAGAAGACACTTGGACCCGATGGTATTGACAACCGTGCAGCCAAATACCTTCCACACAAATGAGTTATGGCATTAGTAAAAATTTATAACGGTATGCTAAGACTAGGGCACTTCCCTAAGCATGGAAGCGTGCGAGGATTGTTATGATACCCAGACCCGACAAACCTCCAACGCAGATAGACCCAATAAGTCTACCGCCCAATAAGTTTTTTGTACACCCTATACACAGCAGATATCATCCTAGTGGCTACATACGCCGACGACACAGCCATGCTTGCGTCTCACAGGTCTCTGCAAACGTCCTCGAATGCAGTACAAGAATGGCATGGAATGAAAATGGAATACAGCCATCAATTATGTCAAGTCCGCTTGTGTGACCTTCGCGCTCCGTCCCGGCACCTGCACTATCCTAACATTTAACGGTGGGTTGATAGGCAATTCCCACTGTTACCTGGGAGTCCACCTGATCGGAAACTCATCTGGCGGGCCCATATCACAGCGGTCAAGGCCTAGTGCCTGAGGTCTCTCTTGAGATTCTGATCGATACGGACGTGTTCAACATACGCAGCGCGAAAAAACCAGCTGGAACAAGCTTATATCGTGTAATTGTTCGGTATTAAAAAGGTCGAAATACAATTTCTCATTTTGTTCTTTTCCGATTGCACTATTTGCGGTGATAGGCCCATCTGTTAAATCAGCCGGTGGAGCTGACAACTCATCGCAGACCAGCAGTGCTGCCAGATCTGGTGATCGGGAACTAAATGGACAGAGCAGAGGGGGCCCCGCCCCCACCGATGATGACCCATTCAGGAGGAGCTCCAGAATGTCAATGTCCCCAACAAAAGGAGGAGGAATTGCGGTGCAGGACGCCAGAACCCCTGCGCCGGTAGCCAGCAGCGCTATCAATACGAGTAACCAGAAGGCAAAGGACGTTATCAGCGTGCCGTCGCACAGGAAAGGAAGGAAATCACCAATCGGATCGCCTATAGGGCCCTTAGACCTAGGCGCGGGAACCCCTGCGCCGGCGGTTGTGGCGGTTGTGTTGGAGGATATACCGACTAGCAGCCGCAATGCTGCAGCGCTGGACAACTCGGCCCCTGTAGCCAGCAGCGCTACTAATACAAGCAACCCGAAGGCAAAGGACGTTATCAGCGTGCCGTCGCACAGGAAAGGAAGGAAATCACCAACGGGATCACCTATAAGGCCCTTGGACTTCGCCACGGGATTCCAAAATGAAGACCTACGGAGCATCCACGCCAGGATAGGAAATAAAATTAACGCGATACTATCCGCGTTCGAAATTCGGCGCCATGTAGTCATAGATGACAAGAGCGTACCTCTGGAACTCTGGGCTCTCAGCAACAAGGCCATCGAGCTTCACGAAGGCGTCGCTAAAGAGAATCGTTCTACGACCGCTTCTACCCAAACCGAGCCCCAAAAGCCTGGAAAAAAGGCTACACCAGCAAGGGAACTGCCAAAGGGACAGATGCCCAAAGTTCAGGAGCCTAAAGCACAGGCACCCAAGCGCGGCAACTACTCCGCGGTGAGCTCAAAGGGTATACCTTAACCCAAAGAAAATACGTCGAAGCCGCGCAGCTATGCATCCGTCGCCAAGGAGGCTAGCACTGGAGGCGAGGGGAAAAAACTTCAGCCTAAACGCCTGAGGAAGAAGCCAGAGGCACTTATATTAAAGAAGACGGGAGAGGCCTCGTATGCGGAAATGCTCCGGAAACTGAAAGCGGACCCGAACATCAGCGAACTGGGAAAAAATGTTCGCAAAGTCCGCAGAACTCAGCAAGGGGAACTACTGCTGCAAGTAGAGGGAAAAGTCTCAGACAGCGTCCCCAAATTTAAGACCGAGCTGGAAGCACCTCTAAAATACATGGCTTCGGTACGTACGGGTACACAATGAATAGCACTATCCTGCGGTGGATTGGACGAGGCCACGACAGGAGATGAACTCTACAGCTGCCTGGTCTCCCAATTTTAAGGCATTCTGCTGAAACCAGACGACATCAAAGGACTACGTAGGATGCGGGATAGGACTCAAATAGCTTCTGTCCTGATGAACGCGAATGATGCGATCGCGGTCTTAGAGAAGGGCACGGTAACCGTGGGGTGGTCAAGGTGCCGCATCATCCAGGACGTCCGGCCCACGAGATGTTACAAGTGCCTGGGCTACGGGCATCGAGCAACGTCCTGCAAGGCGATCGACCGATCAGACTGCTGCCTGCGATGCGGCGAACGAGGACACAAGGCAAGGGAATGTATTGCACCACCAAAGTGCCTAATATGCAGCGACGAAGTGGACAAAAACCACCCGACGGGCTGTTTCGCTTGCCATACGACATACAGAGCCAGCCTCAAAGAAGCAAAGTCCCAGCATAATGCAGGAGCAAATTAAGATTGTCCAGCTTAATGTTAACCATTGCGCAGCTGCTCAGAGCCTCCTGGCCCAAACTGCGGCGGAGCGCAAGGTAGACATCATGCTTCTGAGCGAACCCTATTACCCGGTCCGAGGCAACCCCACAATGATATTGGACGAGACCGGTAAAGCAGCCATCAAGTGTTGCAGCAACCTGCACATACAGGAATTGGCGGCCGCGCCGATGCGCGGAATAGCATATGCAAAAATAAAAGGAGTGCATTTTTACAGCTGCTACGCCCCCCCTAGCGGCACCCCCGACCAGTTCCAGAATATGGTGGAGGTGCTGAGCAGCCATGCGAGAGGGCGCGGCCCGAAGATCATCGCGGGCGACTTCAATGCATGGGCAGTATCATATGGCAGTAGGGTATCGAATCCCAGAGGCCGACCAGTAATAAAAACAATGCTTATGTTGGACCTGGAACGACGGCTGCAAACCAACGTTCAACAACGATTGGGGCTCATCCTATATCGACATCACCTACATCAGCAGAGGGTTAGTGGCTTACGCTAGCTACGACGTTGAAACGCTGAGTGCCACGCACTGATTTCCTTCTGCATCCTACCGAAGGGCACGACTTGGAGGCGGCACTGAAGATCAGTCGGGCAAGCCTGGGACTCGAGGAAGATCGACGAAGATATGCTGGCATACCAAATCAACTCGTTTCGAATCTCAAATGGACACGCAGATTCAATGGCGGCCGACCTCATGAAGATGCTTGAGGCAACGTGTGATGCAACCATGCCAAGGAGGAAAAAAGAGCAGCGCAAGCCCCCAGTGTACTGGTGAAGCGCCAACTTAAGCAAGCTACGCTCGGAATGCTTAAGGGCAAGGAGAAGGGCGCAACGAGCCAGAGGCAGCACCCGGCACGTAGAACTCATGGAGGCTTTAAGAAGCAAGCGCTCTGAGTTTAAGCACGGCATATTGGCTGCCAAACCGCGGGCCTATAAGGAACTGCTAGATACCGTGGATAGAGAGCCCTGGGGACTTGCCTACAAACTCGTAGCTAACAAGCTGAGGAAGAGAGAGGCAACTTCAACTGACCCGGATGTTCTGGCTAGCATAGCAGCAGAACTATTCCCAAGGCAGACCACTCTATGGCGGCCAACAGCTCTCCCCCCGTATGACTTCCCGAGCATTACAGACCACGAAGTTGTGGAGGCAGCCAAGCGAATCAAGCCCACCAAAGCTCCTGGCCTGGATGGAATTCCTGGAGCAGTCGTCAAGGCAGCGGCGTTAACTAGACCCGATATATTCAGGGAAACCTTTCGGCAGTGTCTCTTGGACGGGGTCTTTTCGACGAGGTGGAAAAGCCAGAAACTAGTTCTGCTGCCGAAAGGCAAGGGATCAGCACACGCCGTAACTAGCTACCGCCCGCTGTGCGTACTGGATATCGTGGGCAAGCTATTCGAGCGCATCCTGAATGCTCGAATAGAGGCAATCACCGAGACCAGCAACGGCCTAGGTACGCAGCGGCACGGATTCCGGAAGGGCAGGAGCACTCTGGACGCACTTATGGCGGTGAGAAACATCGCCGAGAACGCTCTCGATGGCGGTAGATGGCTGGGTGGAAGGAAGGAGTACTGCGCAATCGTCACGTTGGACGTGAAGAACGCCTTCAACACCGCCAGATGGCCAGTAATCCTCAGCGCCATGCATAAAATGGGTACCTCGGAGTACCTCAGGATCGTCGTCCATGGATCGTGTCCTCTGGTTCGACACGGACGCTGGCCCGAGATGCTACAGTGTTTCTGCAGGAGTCCCACAAGGATCTGTGCTTGGACCAATCCTGTGGAACATCATGTATGATGGAATCCTGGGCATCAACAAGCCCTTAGGAGCTGAGCTACATTGCTTTGCGGACGATGTGGCAATAACTGCAGTAGCCAAGGCAATAGTAGTCCTCGAAGAGAAGTGCAACGCGACAATTACTATGGCCACCGACTGGCTAGAGAAAGCCGGCTTAACAATTGCGGCGCACAAGACCGAGGCTGTCCTATTAAGCAGCAGGAAGAAGGTGGAACGAATGCTGATCACGGTCAACGGGACACAGGTGGCATCCCAAGACTCCTTAAAATACATGGGAGTAATGATAGACCACAGGCTAGCTTTTAATGATCATGCTAGCTACGCAAGCAGGAAAGTAGCAATAACAACTGCGTCCTTGTCCAGGCTCATGCCCAATGTAGGAGGTCCAAATTACCCGGCAAGGAAACTACTGGTGGCGGTAGCCAAGGCAACGCTGCTCCATGCTGCACCAATATGGAGCAACGCCACCAAGAAAGGTACTTACTTGAAAGGAGCACGCGCGGTGGTACGGTCTATGGCCCTTTAGCTCATTAGAAGCTTCAGGACTATATCCGGAGACGCAGCACTAGCACTGGCAGGCTTGCCGCCAATCGACCTGGAGATAAAGGCTATTTGTCAGGTCCGAGAAGGTGCTACCCGGCTGGAGGCTCACGAGCGACTGATGGGAGAGTGGCAGACCAGATGGATAACATCGCAACGGGGGAGGTGGTCCTACCAACTCATCTCCGATTTAACTGGACTACCACCTTACCCAGTTCCTCACGGATCATGGTTGCTTTCGGGCATACCTACTCCGGTTCCACCACATAGAGTCAGCCCAATGCCTCCACTGCCCCGATGCTGAGGAAACAGGAGAGCATGTACTCATGCACCTATGCCATCCAAGTATGGAGAACGGCCTCCAAGCAACAGCTTGACAGGCTGAAAACTGTCCAGACACGTGCTGCTCGGCTTGCATCCGGGCTCCCCTGATACGTCTCCAACCACGCTATCCTAAGGTATCTCCGGATTTTTCTGATTGGTGATCAGATCAACCTCCACAGCAACCGATACGCGAAGAAATTGGCAACAAACCCAAACTCTCTGGCAAGTGATCTCGCCAATGCTCTCTGTGTCCGACGTCTGAAGAGGATCCACTCCTCTGATTTCCCTATCCGCATAATATCATAAGATAGTAAATTCATTCTAAACTGTTAAATGTAAGTTAGTTAAGCCTTTATGTAGCAAAATATAATCCTCCATTTCCCTCGCGGTTATATTCAGAAGGCTCTAATTCATTTCGACGCTAAATTAAAAAAAAAAACAAGTGAGAAAAGTTATCTTCGGCTTGCCGAAGATGGTATACCCTTGAAAACAAAAAAGTTTTCCATACAAAGCGTTGTTTTCATATCGGTCGTTTGTATGGCAGCTATATGATATAGTGGTCCGATCCGGACCAAACTTTCACAAATCATGTATGGCTATGTCAAATAAATAAGTGTTGAATTCGGTTGCGATAGCTTGGAGAACAAAAAAGTTTTCCATACAAAGACTTGAAATCTGATTGATCGTTTGTATGGCAGCTTTATGATATATTGCTATTGATCTGCGTGCAAAAAATTTTGGTGAAAGTGGAGCGTTTCCTGCCTCACCGCCGCTGCGTATCAGCGTCAGCACAGTTCTGGTATTCCGAATATCAACAACATTGTGCGGAGTTGCTGGGCCTGCACTCTCATGATTGCAACACTCGAGCGCGACAGCAAGAGTCACGTTGCGCTTGGTCAGCACTTATGCTGGCTGGCCGAGGGCTCGACGCTCATGGCTGGGGAGCCAAGTGACACTCTTAGAGAAGAACCAGACCCGAGCGGATTGCGATTAAACTTCAAACTTGTCAACACACAATAAAGACGATAAGAACCAGACCCTTGTATAGGGCCATCGTTTTGCATATCAGGCAGAATATAAGAGGACACGCCGATATGGCCTTGGCGGCGTTCAAGACGATGACTGGGAAGACCTAAAGCGTGCCTTGGTGTTACATTATCCGGACAATCGAGACATACATACGCTTGAGCATAAGCTCGGTGTAATGTCTCAAGGTTCTAGACCACTAGATAGATTCTATATGGACGTTAATGGCCATCTCTCATTGATCCTGAATAATCTGAAAGCCAGAAGTCACCCTCGCGAGGTAGTCAACGCGTTGATAGAGACCTACAGGGACAAGGCTTTGGATGTTTTTTGTCCGAGGAATGGGGGGAGACTGTTCCAAACACTTAATTGCCCGCAACCTCAAAAATCTACCAGAGGCGTACTCTTTTTGTATGGGGTTGCAGAAAGCAATGTCGAGGACCTCCGCATCTCAGAACTATCAACCGTCAGGTGCCCCAAGATTCGCAGCCCCATTTCAACATCAGGCCAGGGCAGCATTCCGACCCCCTTTTTCCCCCGGTTCGGGCTGATTTTCGCAAAATTCCTACAGAGCTCAAGGTCCTAGACAGGTCATTAAAATGGAATCCAATCGGTCGGGTCAATCTTACCAATCAGGGTACAGTGGTCGCCAGGAAGAAGGCTCCGGTATTAAAAGAACGCCCGAAGGCGGCAACCCATTCCGAAAGGCACAAAGATTGTACCACATGGAATTAGCACCACCTCCGCTAACTCCGGCGACTTGTGAAGACGACTAAGCCCCTTCACATGAGGGTTATTATGGTGACGCGTCTCAAGTTGTCGGGGAAGCCAACGATAATCCTCCGCAAGAGGTAGCGAAAGGAGATACAGAAACCGAGGGGGAAATTGAAACCGAAATTTACGTTCTTTTGAATCATTTCATATCATTGGTGATGATAATCTCAAAAACCTAAAAGCCATAGTAGATAGAAAAAACATTTGTTTGATAATAACCCCAGGAATCAAAATCCCTCTTTTGGCGAGAGCTTCATTAAACGTCAATCCGTTACTCGCCGCCGATCACCCAGACGGCACACAGGAAATTTTGAATTCATTTCTAGAAGAGTTTTCCCACATTTTCGAGCCCCCCTTACCTGGAATTTCCGTGGAGACGGCCGTCAAGTCTGAAATCCGCACAAACACACAAGACCCGATCTATACTAAAAGTTACCCGTACCCAGTCAATATGCGCGGAGAAGTCGAACGTCAAATCGACGAACTGCTGCAGGACGGTATAATTCGACCTTCTAGCAGCCCTTACAATTCCCCTATCTGGATAGTCCCAAAGATGGGGAATGGGGAAAAACAATATCGCATGGTAGTCGATTTCAAGCGGTTAAATACCGTCACCATGCTACACTACCCAGCCTTGGCAATGCCAAATACTTTACCACATGAAGGATAGCGACATTTCCAAGACAGCTTTCTCTACCTTAAATGGAAAGTACGAGTTCCACCGTCTACCATTCGGTTGATTCGGAAGAGTGCACCTGCAATCTTCCAAAGAATGATCGATGATGTTTTGCGCGAGCATATTGGCAAGGTTTGCTACGTTTATATTGACGATATCATCGTCTTTAGTGGGGACTATGATACCCACTATAAAAATCTCCGATTGGTATTAGCAAGCTTATCAAAGGCAAACCTCCAAGTGAACCTTGAGAAGTCGCATTTTTTGGATACACAGGTAGAATTTTTGGGATATATCGTCACGGCCAATGGCATTAAGGCAGACCCGATTAGCGAAATGCCTCCCCCGACTTCTGTTAAAGAGTTAAAAAGATTTCTTGGCATGACCTCATCTACAGGAAGTTCATCCAGGACTATGTGAAGGTAGCGAGCCCCTCACGAACTTGACGCGTGGACTATATGCCAATATAAAATCTTCGCAATCGAGCAAAGTCCCAATTACGTTGGACGAAACGGCATTACAGTCTTTTAATGATTTAAAGTCAATTCTCTCTTCTGAGATACTGGCGTTTCCATGTTTTACTAAGCCATTTCATCTAACAACGGACGTTTCTAATTATGCCATCGGAGCTGTCCTCTCACAGGACGACCAGGGTAGAGATAGGCCGATAGCGTATATTTCCCGTTCACTAAATAAAACAGAGGAAAATTACGCTACTATTGAAAAGGAAATGCTCGCGATAATTTGGGCGTCGGATAACCTTCGGGCTTACTTATATGGTGCTGGTATTATTAAAGTATACACTGACCATCAACCTCTAACGTTCGCCTTGGGCAACAGAAATTTCAATGCGAAACTAAAATGCTGGAAGGCTCGTATAGAGGAATATAACTGCGACCTCATCTACAAACCTGGAAAATCTAACGTGGTGGCTGACGCGCTTTCACGCATTCCGGTTCAGCTTAACCAGTTGGGTACCGATTTAAATGCCGACCTAGATGATGATACGCAGTCTTTGGCTACTGCCCATAGCGCTTCACATAACAGTTCGCAATTGATTCCCACGTTGAATCTCCAATCAACGTTTTCAGGAACCAACTCATTTTTGACACGACCAGGTCAGAGTACTTATGCGAACACCCGCACCCAGGTTATACTCGCCATCTGATTCCTCTTGAAGACGGATCACTTGCCGATTTAACCAACCCGTTACAGTCGTATCTGCGACCCGTTATAATTAACGGCGTTAAAATCGCAGAAGCGTATTTGAAACTTTTCCAATTCGTCTGCTTAGTTTTGCTTTGAGTTTTCTTTTATACAAAATTCGGATAACGCAGGGTCTAGTGGCAGATGTGACCGACGCGGAGGAAATTTGCGAAATAATCGAAAAAGAACACCGTAGAGCACATAGGGGCCCTACGGAGATTCGCCTCCAACTTTTAGAAAGATATTATTTCCCGCGGATGTCCAGTACGATCCGTCTGCAAACTTCCTCATGTCAGTGTTGCAAACTCAAAAAATACGAGAGACACCCTAATAAGCCAAACTTACAACCCATGCCTAACTACCCGTGTGAAATACAATACTTCACATCGACATTTTCGTGCATTTCGAAAAAAGATTATACCTAAGTTGCATTGATAAATTCAGCAATTTTGCCAAATTTCAGCCAAATTTTCCATCTGCAGTCAAAAGCATCCGTGCTTTTGCGAGAAACCTTGCCCCTAAAGTCTTGGTTTCAGATAACAAGCGAGGGTTACTACACCCGACAGTGCTCAATTATCTTCGGTCTCTGGACATCAATCTTTATAATTCTACGTTCCTAAATCAGACCTTGCCAAACCTTTTGGATTAAGCATCTCTTATTTAACATTTACAGTACAACACTAAATAAATTTGCAAAGACACTTCTGATCTCCAAAATTCACTATTGTCTTCCCATTTATAGGTACGCCCTTAAATCGTAACTCCACATTTTAAAAACACCTATGGATTCGGCTATCAGAGCTGCTCTCGGAGCGTTTCGCACCGCTTCCGTAAATCTTCTTTGTAGAGCCTACATTATCCCCTTAGAACTCAAAATTCCCGTTCTGATAAAAAATGAGTTTAATTATAAACTAATAAGAGTCGTGCACCGACTCCGTATCTTCCATGTCCGCTAAAGTGAAACCAAACAATCACTTTAGTCTAGTTTGGTAATTTGTAGAGACTTCCTTATTATTATATTTACTGTTATTTCTTTTAGATCACGGTGGTTATTCTTCATAACGCATCTGCAGCTTAATTATCCTTAGCCTATATATATTCTACTGTAAAATTTTATTACTCTAATTCAAATCTTATACGGGTTAACTTTGAAGTAGGATGAACCATGGAAAACAAGTGAGTCAATGGTTTTGACGTTGAAATATTTGCCGTAAAAGTAGGGTCTAAAATGTACTATTTCCCAATCATTGGCTGATACTGAACACGAGTCAGTTGTACTTTTATTACTTTCTCCTTTAGTGATTAAAATGAAAGTTGCAGGCCATTGTGGTTTTGAGTTTACATATTACCTACACTTGTTTACTTGCATCTGTTGTTATGCTAAATTCTTTGCAAAAGTCTGTGTTTTGTAGGAGAGTTGGTTCTTCGAGTTAAGAATATAAATGAACGAATCTATTTTGACAGTTATCTGTCATACCATAAGATATTTGTAGTACTTACAGAATGCAACGAATATCCGTATCATAAGAGACTGGTAACTTTGAATTACATAAAGTTTTCAAATTTGCAAGGTTACTTTATTTAAATTGTATTACCGGAATTAGCTTATTTCTTATTTTGCCTAGTTGATCTAAAATGTCATCAGAGAGTTTTAGGGAGTGGAAATTTATCTGATAAAATTTTTTTTATTAATATTTCGATAGTAGATGCCAGCATTAGGAAGGGATATTTTCGGTATCAACAATAGAAGGCTGTCATATTCAGACACTGGTGGTTTTACTATTTTTCGTAAATTAATTCTTTTACTTGTACTAGAATTACCTTTATTTTGCTATGAAGATACCTATAAATTTTAATGGAGGCTGGTTCATCATCCTTCAAACTCAGCTTTTGCTTGAAGAAAGTTTTGGTGGTTATTGATCTCGCTTTAAGTCAGAATGTCTTTATATTTTTGTGCCTAAATATAATAACTGTTTTTTGAATTCTTTTGAAAAATTTCAATTGATTAGTGAAACATGATATTAGTTCTGTATTAGTTAGGTTTACTTTTTAATTCGAAAGTGAATTATACTCAAGGTCATTTATATTGACGAATTGATCGCTTTTTCTTAGAAGTCGGACAAACGTTTATTGGGATTTTGAAATTGTATTAGTAACGTTAATTCTCGCTCGAATTTCCTGATTAAGTATTAGTTTAGTCACTTCAACTTGTAGTAATTTTGCGTACACCTCTTAATTGAATCTTCGAATCCAATAATACAAAATTCGACTGCTACTCGGGAGGAACAGAAAATAACTACCCTGAACGCACAAACGCAGCACATTCCAACTGACATTGAAACGATGATGATGTCACTCCAGTAAACCCTAAAAGAGTTTACGACTTTCATGCAATCCACAATGCAAGAGCTTTTCGATGTGTAACGTAAATGGCGTTTCATGGCAAAAACTCGAAATTTTCCATATTTTAGCCGGATGAGTAATTGACGTCATGCTCATCTCCGACACAAATCTAATAGACAAGGCTACATATTCTACGCTACAAAACAATCCGGAGGGCAAAGCCCATGGCGTCACTGGCATACTGATCAGAAGTCGTATCAAACATCACCTAGAGAAAAGAACACAAATTGACTACCTGCAATCCACTTCCATAAGCATCCAATCGAGCAGCGGCCCCGTCACCCTTGCCGCAGTCAAGTGCCCACCTCGTTTTGTAGTTTCTGAGGACTTAAAGCATTTTTCAACTCACTCGGTGAGCGATTCATAGCGTCCGGTGACCGGACCCAAAGAGCAAACAACTCTACACCGCGCTCATCCAACTGCAAAACAAGGTCGATTGTTTCAAATCGATCGGGGAAACACTTGTTGCCGTATGCAACAATAGTACTGATTCCCAAGCCAGGCAAGGAAAAAACGCAACCCTCATTCTACAGAGCAGTTAGCTACCGCTTTCGAGAACCGGGAATACTGCTCAGCGATATTCTTAGATGTTGCACAAGCATTTGACCGAGTCTAGCTGGAAGGACTAATGCACAAGAACACATACAAAATGCTCGAATCATATCTCTTGAAAAGAGTGTTTTCAACCAGGCGTAAAAGACTTCACCAGACCGCGTTATCAATGATGGATTCCCCCAAGGAAGTGTGCTGGGCCCCGTTCTTTACACCCTATACACAGCAGATATGCCTACAAACTATAAGCTCAAAACCTCTACATTTGCTGACGACACCGCAATCATTAGCCGATCTAGATGCCCAGCAAAAGGCAACAAAACAACATGTCTGTCATCTTAAAATAGTGGAAAGATAGTTTGCGGACTGGCCCATCCAGATAAACGAGACCAAAAGTAGACATGTGACCTTCACATTGAACAGACAAACCTGCCCACCCTGTACCCTGAACAATACATTTATCCCACAAGCAGACGTAGTCCCTACAGTGACCTCCATATAAATCTTCTCAACGAGAAAATTCAGATAAAAACAAGTGAGAAAAGTTATCTTCGGCTTGCCGAAGATGATATACCCTTGAAAACGAAAAAGTTTTCCATACAAAGACTTGTTTTCATATTGGTCGTTTGTATGGCAGCTATGTGATATAGTGGTCCGATCCGGACCAAACTTTAAAAAATTATGTTTGGCTATGTCAAATAAATAAATGTTGAATTCGGTTGCAATAGCTTGGAAAACAAAAAAATTTTCCATACAAAGACTTGTTTTCATATCGGTCGATTGTATGGCAGCTATATGATATAGTAGTCCGATCCGGAAAAAACATTCACAAATCGTGTATGGCTATGTCAAATGAATAAATGTTGAATTTGGTTTCCTCCATACAAAGAGTTGTTTTCATATCGGTCGTTTGTATGGAAGCTATGTGATATAGTGGTCCGTTCCGGACCAAATTTTAAAAAATCATGTATGGCTATGTCAACAGAATAAATGTTTAATTCGGTTGCGATAGCTTGGAGAACAAAAAAGTTTTCCCTACAAAGACTTGAAATCTGATTGATTGTTTGTATAGCAGCTATATGATATAGTGGTCCGATCCAACCGATTTTTAAACTTGATCTGCGTGCAACAAAAATAATGATCTGGTAAAAATCAAAAGGCTAGCTTTAAAACTACTGTCTATTTTTTGCATAGAAACAGACGGACAGACGGACATGGCTATATTGACTCGACTGTTGATGCTGATCAAGAATGTATATACTTTGTGGAGTCGGAGATGCTTCCTTTATCCATATGCGATTAGAAACCAGATAAGTGGTACCAGTATGTAGGCGGTTCTGAAGAAGGTGGTAAGTATGATCATGTGATGAACAGTGATTGAAGCGACATAGTATATTTCACACATAGGAATTCAAGATTACCAAGATTCGGTAACTTAGCCTGTTCAGTAGGGAAGTCGGAGTCCACAGAGATTGGGACTCCGCCTCCCCTTCGTGGTAGTCGGTCCCTTCTGTAAGTGGTGTACCTGTCTGGGAAAATTTAATCAGGCTTTAATCAGGTTTCTGTGAAGACTATAATCTGGGATGCAAATGATGAACTATCAGAATACAGTTTAGGGAGCTTACTCCGAAGCCCCCTAGAGTGATAGATGTTGTTAGTTTTTTGAGGAAGAAGGTTTAGGTACAGAAGACGGTTCAGGGTTTTTAGGCTTTAGGAGTTTGACTTTTTTTTTAACAGTACTAGGCTGATGTTCTTGTACGAATATGTTCTCCGGCCAAAAGCTGGGCGAACAGATCGTGTCTAACAGCGGCAAAGGTACACGTATCTTGAAAGATGACGTAAGCCTCGACTAAGTATATTTAAACTTCCTAATGTCCTCCACTCTATCAATCTCTGTGGTGTCAGGGGCCAGTCGTGAAAAATATATACAGGTATGTTTAAAGGGGAGAATGACCTGTAAGGGTTTTGGTGTTACGGTTGGTGAGACCACGACATCAGTCCGTACCGGGGGTCCGGACGGTGGTTTACCCTTAACAGTGGATTTTAGGGGGATCGACTCTACTCGTGCCGGAAGAATCACCTGAAGGTAATGCAGACGAGTTATGCTCGATTATTGAGTTAAATTCAGGAACCGAATTTGTGTTTCCAACTCCTACTCTTGGGCTAGTAAGAGTTATGAGCGGCTGCATGGTCGTAGGTTGATCAGGCTGGGAAGCGATATCAGTGCATACGGAGTCCCTAATAGCCATTTTTTTACGCTTTGGAGATTAATTTAGTAGCTGTAGGCTGCTAAATTGGGAATCCAGCGCAGAGGGTTAGTCGTTGATTTTACGGAAACCACCGACCAACTCTTTAAAGCCGTTTTTAGTTTGCCGAATGAACGTTCGCATTTCTTTTTGAACCGCGCGACATCCAGTGCAGCAAAAGTGGAAACCAGAGTTTCTTGAGATTGCATCCGAAACTGAGGCGGTGAAACCGGCACATTTCGTATGTTTTACGTTTTCACACAGCAAACAGGAAATGCTGGGACGCGGAAATCGGCTTTATAGCGCATATGCTATAAAATTCCATTATAAGAGATTTTTGATTAAAAACAAAAAAATTAAAATATATTAAGATATCAATATATCTTACCAAATATACCAAAAAATCAAAATATCAATATACCAAAAAATGTATTTTCACAAAAATTAATAGCCTTAAACCACTACTTATTTAGTAAGAGCGTGATAGAAGGGAGAGGTAATGGAAAAAAAGAGCGCAAACTAGGAGAGAGTGAGTTTTTGCAATAATAGAAATTGCTGAAAATGTAAGAAATAGGGAATAGAAGTAGAGCACAGTACCTTATTTGGATAAATAATATAATATTGTAAACTCACCAAATACGGTACCGTGCAGACGCGAGTGCGAAGGGAATCGTTTTAAGTATTTGATTAAATAATTATTATCTTAACAAACGTTGGTTTGTTTTGAGCAAGGCAATAATAAATAAACCGATGAGCGCAAGAAAAAAAACGACCGTTCGCTATGAAAGTCAAGTGTAGAATTTTGAATTGACATATAAGTTTTTTTCTAATCCTGTGTTTCAATTTCAAATTTCATCGGACATGCTCATTATATTGTTGTTAAATGACATATATATGCAATTTTGTTGTTGTCTGTCTTTCTATGCTATTGCTAATATGCATATATGCCTACCTTATGTTTCGTATAGATTTACTGGCTATACTTCTCATCGTTTTTATTAAACATTTATGGTTTTTTTATGCTATGGTGTAGCACTGTCGGTTCCATTGGGCATTCGGGCTTCGTTTTGCTGGTGTTGGTGGCGCTGCTGATGGATCTGCTTGCCGGTGTTGGCAGATTTGTTCGCAAAAGTGGCAATCCCGGGAACACGTCTTCTTCAATTTGGGAAATCTGATTAATACTTTTATAACTGAGGACGGATTTTTTTATTGTATGGACATTTGTGCTTTTTTATGAAAACCTGCACCAGGTGGTGGTGTTTTGGGTATATAGTTGCCACATCAGGTGGGATTTCCTTATGCACTTAGGTTTTGACACCCTCTGGTTTACCAATAGCATTCCAGTTAATTCTTTCCTTGATTCCAGCTCTGTAGAATTTTGTTCTTTGTCTTGTGACCACTGTCGCGGTCTTTATGTATTGTTGGAAGTTTGTAGTCCCAAATACCCTTTAGATTCCAATTAAATTGTCTAGGCGAAGCTTAGGTGTTTGGAGACGTATATATCCACCGAAGCATCTTTTATTAAATAAATTGAACAATTTCGCTTAACATATATTAAACGTAAGTGTAATTGCCCTGCCGGGGACGGCCACTGCCCAGCCTACCTTATATATCTTCTTTTATATATAAAAACAAGTCAGGTTTTCCTTCTTGACGCTATAACTCCAGAACGCACAAACCGATTTCCACGATTTTGCATTCGTTGGGAAGGTCTCGGGTTCTGTGAGGTTTATAGCAAAGAAAAATTTTAACAGAAAAGCTGGAAAATCTTATCTTATCTTATCTATAAAACTATATCAGCACCGTTAATTCCTGAAACATTCACAGGGAACGATGGATATCCATTTTGTCGTCGGCGTTTAAAAGAAGATAATGGTCGAACTATCAAAGTGGAAGTTCAAAATCAGGCGATTGACATCGGAAATGAATTCTTTGTATCATATTGCCCGCTGCTATCACGAATTTTCGATGCAAACGTTAAGAGTTGTCATTCGGCCAAATCAATCAAATATTTGTGCAAGTACGTCGCAAAAAGCAGCGACATGGCTGTGTTTGGTATTGCGCGAATGACGAAATCAGAAACTTCCAAATGAGCAGAAACGTCAGTACTAATAAAGCACTGTGGCGATTATTGTCATTTAAAATTCGTGAAAGATTTCCGACAGTTGTACATTTAGCAGAGCATTTGGAAAATGGCCAAAAAGTTTACTTTACTGAGGCTAATGGGGCACAACGAGCTGAAAGACCACTATCGACAACATTGTCTAGCTTCTTTGCATTGTGTGAAGCAGATCCATTCGCAGCCCCGCCGATGTACGTTGAAATGCCCACGTATTACACTTGGAATCAATCATCAAAGAAATTCTAACGTCGCAAACAAGGAACCCCAGTTCCAGATTGGCCACAGGTGTTTTCCACTGATGCACTGGGTCGCATGTATACTGTTCATCATAGAAATGATGAATGTTTTTATTTGCGACTGCTGTTGGTAAATGTACGTGAACCAAAATCATTTGCGCATTTAAAAACTGTGAATGGCCACCAATGCCAAACATATCGAGAAGCATGTCAACTATTGGGTTTGCTGGAGAACGATTATCATTGGGTTTTAACACTTGCGGATTCAGTTCAGAACGCTGTTCGCAATTATCATCCCCACATGTTTTCCTTCACAACCAATTCAGTTATGGAACAAATAAAAAAGACGACATATGTGAAGATGTCTTGGATCGCTTGCGCATTCAAACGAATCATTCTGACATCCAAATAACCGAGGAAATCTACAATGAAGGATTGATTCTGATGGAGGATCAATGCTTGTCTATTGCAAAGAAGCTACTGATTGAAGTAGAAATGATTGCGCCAAATCGATCGATACACGATGCATTCAACCAAGAATTAAATCGAGAACTGCAATAAAATGTTGATACATTGCAGGAGTTAGTTCCAAATAATGTGCCGTTGCTGAATGTCAGCAAACATTAATGAAAGCTGTAGACAATAAGACTGGTGGTCTATACTTGTTGGATGCACCTGGAGGAACAGGGAAAACATTTGTCATATAAATAAATTTGGCCACTATTCGATCAAGATGTGACATAGCTTTGACGTTAGCATCATCTGGAATTGCGGCGACTTTTCTAGATGTGGGTACTGCACATTCTGCGCTTAAGTTGACACTCAATTTAAACACAATTGATACTCATACATGCAATATTTTCCGATCCAGTGCAATGGGAGAATTGTTGGTGCAATGCAAGCTCATTGTTTGGGATGAGTGCACAATGACACATAAGAAATCACTTGAAGCACCTAAAACATCTTTAGCGGCTTGATGGTATCGTTGGCAGGCGATTTTAGGCAGACGTTGCCAGTAATTCCCCGTGGAATGCCTGCAGATGAATTGAATAGTTGCCTGACGGCATCACCTTTATGGAATAACGTTTAAACATTATCGCTAACCCCTAATATGAGAGTTCAACTTCAAAATGATCAAAGTGCTGCACAATTCTCCAAACAATTGTTAGCTGTTGAAAATTGAAAAGTCCTAGTTGATGCGACTCTTACCAACGACTTTTGCCGATTTGTAGTCTTTCAATTAGCTCTTATTAAAAATGTTTTCCCAAATATTAGTGAGAATTATCAAAATTATGATTGGTTAAGTTAACGAGCCATTCTTGCCGCAAAGAATAATGATGTGCACGCACTAAATTTCACCATTCAATCAAAAATTGATGGCTATTTTTGTGACATAAGAATCCGTTAATTCCATAACAAATCCCGATGATGTAGTACGTTATCCAATGAAGTTACCAGTATTTCCACCACATAACTTGCAACTCGAAGTTGGTACAGTTATTATGATATGGCGGAATTTGAATCCACCGCAACTTTGCAACGGTACTCGAATTTCGGTAAAATGCCTTATGCCGAAACCATCCGCTTTGTTTGTGTTAACGTCAGACCAAAAAATGTGGTTCACCAAAAAGCACTTCAATGAAACGGATATTTTGTGGACACGTATAACGCTGCGATTCAGTATTTACTTTGGATTCACTTTCATTTACTTAGAGAAGTTCAACTAAATAATAATATCATCGACATTTCACATAACCGCATCAACGCCTTGGCCACCGACAGCTTCTATCCTAACAAGACAGCACTATCCAACCATGACAAATATGCCTTTGCGGCAAGTTTCTCAAAAAGCCAGGAGGAAAAAGAGCTCAGCTCCAAAACCATTCTGACAAGACAAACCGTTTAAACCCAGCGGCATGAAGGACTCAAACTTCAGGCGTCAATACAAGGCACAAATTCACGCTTACCCTCGCAATAATAGGCAAACAAGTAGACCCTTCGATGTCGCGAATGCTGCAGACCAAACAGGCAACGGCTTACCAAAAATGAAGGCCGGCGACCTCCATTCACACAGGTGCAATTAGAAAACAACAGAGAGTCAACCCTTTGACTCCAGGTATAACGATTATGATTCGAATCGGATTCATTTTTTAGAGGCACATCTTCTTTTTTTGATCTTTGATCTTCAACCCCGACGGACGTGTTTTTAACAAAGCTCCAGTTAATATTGAAGTCTAAGTGCAAAATTCAATCCCAAGTGAAAACCATTATATAAAAGCGAAAAGACGCTAATACATATTTATATGTGTTTTTTACAAAACCCCATATACTCCTGTGAATAAATAAACAAGAAACAAGTGAAAACAATAAACTAAACAAAATATGAGCGCACCCGGCGCTCAAAATCAGAAGCGAGAGCTTCAAGCAAAACAAAACAAAAACAACTCCTACATCTCACTCACCCACATATCAAATCATACAAACAATTACCAAAACTTGCACCCGCAGAGTGATGAAAGAGCGCGATCTTGCTCACCAGCATTGGAGAGACCCAACAATTACTCTCAGCAACGAAGACCAGAATGCGCGCCAAATTTACCCGCGCGTATACCATCAACAACTTCCGAGATATTAATGAACACACACTCAACGCTCCCGCTCACAGCAGTTACGCTCTCAGCTCTCCCACTCTCAACTCTTCCGCTTTCAACAACCTCAGACACAAATACCACAACTACAGCAACTATAGCAACAACAACTACAGTTTGCTATGCTTCAATGCCGATACGCTCTTCCTCAGCGAATATTAAAACACCCACAACCTCAATACCCGCTCCAACAACAATAAACAAATCTCAATCCTCTCTCCCAAAACAACAAAACTTAAAACGTCACCGAGAAAATCAGTCTCCAAACGGTTCCAAAGATCTTTTAAATGGCAACAAGAAACAGAAGAATAAAACCCAAACCGCCACTCAAAAAACACTCAAAGAGTACTGGCTAGCCGAGCCAAACTCAAGCAACCGCTTTGAGTTACTAGCACAAGATGATGAAGACGAAAACCAAACTGACAATGGGACAAATGCAACCATAAATGCGCAAATGCAAATTGAGCACAAAAAAGCAAAACCGCCCCCCATATATGTTCAAAATGTTGAAAACATATACGCACTAACTACTGCTTTAAACTCATTGAAAGAAACACGATATGAACTTAAAGCACTGTCAACTAATGAAATAAAAATACAGCCACTAGAAACTACTCACTATCACAACATATTAGGACTATTAAAAGATAAATCGACCAAATACTACACCTTCAGACCAAAAGACCAGAGGGGATTTAAGGTAATCCTTCGTAACGTCCATCATGCTACAGACAAAGACGATATTATAAATGAACTAGCCCAGGAAGGACATGAAGTTATAAATTTACACAACATCCAGCGCTACGACACCAAACAACCATTGCCTCTATTCTCTATTGAACTCAAAATGAAAGAAAATAATAAAGACATCTATAAAATTGAGCACCTTCTTCATTGCAAAGTAATTTTTGAGCCACCGCGACCAAAGCGAACACTTCCCCAATGTACAAACTGCCAAAAATATGGACATACCAAAAATTACTGCACCAAAGACCCAACTTGTGTAAAATGCGCTGGAAAACACAGCTCATCATCCTGCACTATTAATACAAGATCGGACCGAACAAGTATTAAATGTGCACTATGCAGTGAAAACCACACTGCAAACTATAAAGGTTGTATGGTGTACAAAGCACTACAAATCCAAAAATACCCAACTCTCCGGAAAAAAGAAATACCGGCAACAGAAACAAATAATCAAACGACACAATACAGTACAACAAATAACGTAGAAAGCTTAAAGACACCAGAAATATCCTATGCCGAAGCCTTAAATAGAAACCAAGTAACTAGCCATCAAACCAACTCAGCAATCCAAACTGCCAGCGTACTTAATATACAGCCTGCTCCAACGCAACTAAGCCAAACCGCACAAAATGATTTTGACGAACTAAAACAATTGATGAAACAATTAATAGCCCAAATGGCAAATATGCTGAACATAATCACGATTCTAGCATCTAAACTTGACAAATAAACACCTAACAATCGCCATCTGGAATGCTAACGGACTTTCACGCCATATACTTGAATTAAAAACTTTCTTAAATGAAAAACTAATTGACGTCATGCTCATTTCCGAAACGCACTCAACTGACAAAACATATATAAACATACCAAACTATAATATATTCTCTACTAATCACCCGGACGGTAAGGCCCATGGTGGTACTGCAGTAATAATTAAAAAAAGCATAAAGTGCATAGAGCTTAATGGATTCAAAAAGGACTACATACAGGCTACTACCATATCGACCTCAGACACAACGGGTCCAATAAATATATCTGCAGTTTATTGCCCACCTAAATTTAACAACACAAAAGACCAATACCTCGATTTTCTAAAATCACTGGGAAATCGGTATCTGGCAGGAGGTGACTATAATGCCAAACACATAACATGGGGGTCCAGACTTACCACTGCGAAGGGAAGACAACTGTATGACGCAATAAGAAGCAATAATAGCCATGCCCTAAGCACAGGCGAGCCGACTTATTGGCCAACTGACACTAATTGACTTCTGTATTACAAGAAATATAAATTGCGATAACCTAACAATAAAATCATGCCTAGACCTCTCCTCCGACCACTCCCCAATATTAATTACACTACATGGTGGAGTAGAAGAAAACAACAATGACCCCCCTTTATTTAACCACAAAACAAACTGGAATATGTTTCGCGAGATTTTGGAACAGAACATGGAAATAAATATCTCTCTAAAGACAAACAACGAACTGGACTCCGCAATAGCATATTTAAATGACAACATCATAAATGCAGCAACGCAATCGACACCATCTATAAAAATTACTACATCAAAGAAAACTCCCGCCTTTATTAAAGAAAAAATCAGACAAAAGCGCAACCTTAGGAAGATATGGCAAAGGACTAGGCATCCAGAAGATAAACACAAACTTAATAAAGCAACAGACGAACTCAAGAGAATTCTCAGGGCAGACAAAGATAACCGGCTACAATACTACCTTAGCAACCTCGGAACCTCCTTATCGACAAATTATTCTCTGTGGAAAGCGACCAAAAAATTGACGAACTCAACTATACACAAGCCGCCTATAAAAAGAAACAATAATACATGGGCGAGATCAAACAAAGAAAAAGCAGACACTCTGGCTGAACACTTTAAAACATCATTTACAAATGACATGGACAACGGCAACGCTGAGCTTCCAACACAAATCACCAACTCAAATTGTGCAATTAAAACTATAACAAAGGCAGAAATTAAATCGCACATAAAACAAATTAAAAACAAGAAAGCCCCCGGATATGACTTAATCGGAGGAAAAATCCTGAAAGAACTACCAGACGCTATAATCATCTATATTAGAAACCTGTTTAACGGAATCCTTCGACTACAATACTTTCCCATAACTTGGAAGATAGGCCAAATTAAAGCAATTCCGAAACCGAATAAAAACGCCAATACTGTAAGTTCGTACAGACCAATCACGCTATTACCTGTCCTCTCAAAAGTATTCAAAAGAGTCCTATTAAATAAAATCGAGCCAACCCTAAAACAGAAAAATATAATACCTCCTCACCAATTCGGCTTCCGGAAGCAGCACTCGACTGTCCAACAGGTCCATCGAGTAATTAATAAAATAACAACAGATTTTGACGAAAAGAAGTTTTGCTATGCCGTGTACTTGGACATTGCTAAAGCATTTGACAAAGTATGGCACAAAGGACTGCTGCATAAGCTAAGAAATATACTACCAGACAACCTGTATACCATCCTACATAGCTATATAACGGACAGATATTTCTATATCAAATATGACAATGAATGCTCAGATATTATGCCAGTGTCAGCGGGTGTACCCCAAGGTAGTGTGCTTGGGCCCATCTTATACTTGATCTACACCTCCGATATTCCAGAGCCAACTATCCCTGGATCAATGATTGCTACGTTTGCAGATGATACTGTATTAATGTCGTCAAGCGCGTGTGAAAAAACAGCTGCAAGTACGCTACAACAAATCATGACACAAACAAATCGGTTTGAGAGATGGGGCATCGAAATAAATAAAGACAAAACTCAACAAGTAATATACACAAAACGACAACCCAAAAACTTCGCAATTAAAATCAACAACAATCAAATATTGTTACGCCCATATGCCAAGTACCTTGGACTAACTATCGACGCAAAACTGACATGGAAGCAGCACATTCTAAATAAACGAAATGAAATAAAAAACAAATTTCGACAACTTAACTGGCTAATAGGAAAACACTCTAAACTAAAACTACATTACAAAATTTCAATATACAAGGCGATAATAAAACCAATATGGACGTACGGCATAGAAATCTGGGGAACTGCCAGTAAATCCCACTTACAGCTAATTCAGCGAACGCAATCGAAAATGCTAAGAACAATGACAAATGCCGAATGGTATATTAGAAATGAAGATATACATAAAGATCTAAACATAGAGACAGTCAACGAAACTATTAAAAAAAGCAGCAAAAAACACACAAATCAACTACTTAACCACCAAAACCCAAACCTGAGACAAATACCGATGAGAGAGCTGGGACCGAGAAGACTAAAACGTAAAACTCCAACGGAATTAAATTATTAGTAAAATATTAAAACATTAGCGTATTAGTAAAATATTAAAATATTAAAATATTAGCGTACCCTTGCAATGGGAAGGGCCGCTACCTTTTTTCCTTTCTTCAACCATTACTCATTGTTATTCTTTATAAAAAACAGAATGTAATTTAAAGGAAATTAATAAAAAAAAAAAAAAAAAAAAAAAAAAATACAACAGTAGAGTTGTTGCCACAATAAGGACTACAAACGAGGAACCAATATACGCCAGGCTATACCCGTACCCAATGGGAGCAGCGGATTTCGTCAATAAATAAATCCCGAAACTGCTAAAAAAAAACGGGATAATTCAATAATCTGTTTCGCCCAACAACAACCCCATATGGGTAGTACATAGATAAAAAGGCACTGATGAAGCCGGAAAAAAGGACATGCGCTTAGTCATCGACTTCCGCAAACTAAATGAAAGGACACTCCCTGACATTTCCATGATATTAGGAAACTTGGGCAAAGCCAGGATTTTTACCATGATTGATCTAAAATCTGGCTATCACAAAATTGTACTGGCGGAACGAGACTGCGAAAAGACCTCTTTTTCAGTAAATGGAGGAAAGTATGAGTTTCAAAGGTTACCCTTTGGCCTGAAAAATGCTATCATTTTTCAGGGGACCATTGATGACGTCTTAAGAGAAAATATTGGAAAATTCTGCTATGTTTATGTGATGACTTAATTTTCTCGAAAGACGAGCAGGCTCATGTTAACCACGTGATGGATACTAAGAAGCATTTGCCAAGCAATAAAAGCATAAACTTCTTAGAATTCATCGTCACAAATGGTGGCACAACCACAGACCTAGAGAAAGTTAAGGCAATCAAGGTCTTGTCTGAGCCCAAAAGCGTAGCACTATCCCAAAGGGGTCGTCCGATCACAAAGATCTCGAGGACATTGTCAGACAGGGAAGCCAACTATGCCACTAACGAAAGAGAGTTGCTGGCTATAGTCTGGGCCCTGCCCAAACTACGGCACTAACTTTACGTGGCGAGCGATCTTAGCATATATACAGATCATCAATCACTAACGTACACAGCTTCGAATTCCAATCCGAACGCAAAAATTAAAAGATGACAAGCGCGCATAGATGAAACCGGCGCTAAAGTCTTCTACAAACCTGGAAGAAAAAACATGGACGCGGGCGCCCTATCTAGGCAGCAGCTGAATTCATAGCGAACTTTCCCTCACCCACATAATAGAGGCAACAGACAAGCCTCTCAACTGCTTCCAGAATCAAATAGTTCTGGAAGAAGCCCGAATTTCTTTAAAGCGCACCTTTGTCTTTTTTGGAAACAAAAAGTGGCACTTTAGTAACTCGCAACAACGCAAGAGCGTGAACGCCCTTCACTACGATCTCCACACCCTAGCATTGGTGCAGGGCAGCCTAGTCAGAAGGTTCCCTGCCACCAAATTCTGGCACTGCAAAAACAGAGTGACAGACATTGTTTATGCCAGTAAAAGAAGACAAATAATTCTTGCAGAGCACTATAGGGCACACAAGTCGGCCCAATTAAAAGTTAAGCAAATACTTACTGAAATTGTCACCCAGAACATTGCAGAAAATGCACCAGGGCCAAATTCGATAGGCACCCAAAGAAACATGAAATAAGTGAATCACCGATTCCCTCGCACGTAAGAGAAATGTTACACATAGACATATTCTCGACAGACAAAAAGTCTGTCACCACTTCTTTAGCTCATGAATTTCTTGCCCAGGGCCAAAAATATCTTTTGCGACAATGAGCCATCACCAAACTCGCACACAATACTGACCATGCTCAGCAACCTCTTCGGCGTTAGCGTTTCAAACGCCCTGCCACTGCATAGTGTTTCGAACGCGCTTCCACATCACCATCATAGTGCTTCCAAGATGCATAAAAAACGACAAATGTATCCACGACATCTTGGAACTGATCCTTTTAGCAACCACACGATACAATAAATTGATTCATTCGGTTATTCGGGGAGGCCAGTTGATGTGGTGGAAACCGACCCTATTAGCCCGCAATTGGAGGTCCAACAGAAAGGTTCCAACAGAGGGCCCAACATGCGCTTAGGTCCAGGGAAATTCTTTCAGGCAAAACAGGGTCTTCAACGTCGATGAGAAAGTTTTAGTAAACACCAACCGAAGACTTTGCGACAAACTAATTCCTCTATGTAACTGTATACTCTACGGAAACTGTATAAGAAGACCTGGGGACCACGGTCTTAATTAAGGGATGGGTGGTCTACAAAGACAACTTGAATTAATATATAAAAAAAAATGAAGAAAGTCAAAAAGAAAAATTCGGTGGTGTGACTTTTAGCAATAAAAGCGTACAACGAAAAATAAGCAATGCAGAAGGCAAAACGTACGCCAAGTAAAAGGTCGAAAGCAAGTGAAGAATGGATTGGTGCAAGTCTGATGCAATTCTTTAATGGGAAGTTGCAGCCGGTTTATTTGTGGAGCAAAAAGACTTCAAACGTTGACTATAAGAGGCATGGCTACATTTTAGAGGTGAAAGGTAGCTTATTTTTCTTTGAAAAAGTTTCAGCATTACCTTCTAGGCAATCACTTCAAATTGATGACAGCTTGCATTGCCTTTAAAGAACCAACCAACAAGCTTGATGAACCAAGAGAAGTTGCACAAAGGAAATTATATATGCAACATTTTAAATTCTATGTGAAACATCGTTCCGCTGATAAGATGCAACATGTCGATTACCTGAGCCGCAATCCGCAAGCCTGCTCTGTCGTTGACTTAGAGATTTCATTGCATCGGAAAAAGGCACAATGATGAACATAATGATGAACACATTAAAGCTGTTATGGTAATACTTAGAGGGCCTAAGACCTATTGTCATCTGGGGAAGATAACGATGATCAGGAGGGCCGAATGTAAACAGAGGGACAAAGTTAACAGAGACGATAAAGTTAACAAAGATCGATAAAAACAGTATACAAAAGAGTCGTGTGGAAAAGTTATACATTAAGAAGTCGAAGCAGTCAGTTGTCATGAAATTTTGAGTCGGCACTAGAATAATAATTATAAATTAATCAATAATATAATAATATATAATAAATTAAACTTTACATATATATAATTAGGCGCTGAATCCGTACTATAATTTTGCACCATAAAAATACATTTCAAGTAAATTTTTTTATCGCCAAACGATTTATTTCAAAGGGGGCGCGTCTTCACAAGTCCTTGTATTTTGAGTCTCTGGTGCGGCCTGGCGGGAAGTAATTTCCTAGCTAGTTCGATGCGATGAGCGGTGAACCTGTCACTATATTTACTGAGCATGTGTTCGAATCTGTTTCTTCACAGTATTCAGTTTGAGGTCTCGGTGTGGTATTTGGTATTATTCGGTATTTGTCTGAGGGTGCGATTCTACAGTACCTAAATGTGATTGTAATTGGATCACGAAGCAATCTCCCAGTCTCCAGCCCGTAAAGCCAGATCGGGGCTTCACACTGAACGTACACTTTTCTTTTGACTCTCATTGGTAGCATGCTTTTTCTGCTCAGCTGCCATCGCAACTGTTGCATTTTTAGGATGCAACTCCTGCGACTGGTTTTGAGATACGGCAAAAGGTTGAGTCGTTTGTCCAAAGTGATGCCAAGGTACTTCACTATTGCTGGCTGGTCCAGAGTATGTCCATCCATTTGTATAGGCGGGATTATCGTCTTTCTAAGTGTGAAGGCGGGATTAGACGTTTCTTGCACCAGGGTGATAGCACTTCGACGTACTTGACATGTGGAGCTATATGAAACAGTGATATCGTCCGCATAAGTGGCAATTAGGGCTTTCGAGAGGGTTTCCATACAGAAGTCATTACGAATGGGTAAGTCCGCAATATAAAGAAGTCCACTGAAGCGGGCCAAGAGCACTGCCTTGCGGGACTCCAGCTCTCATCTATGTGGGCACAGAGTAAATGTGCCGGATTTTAATTTTGAATACTCGCTTTTCCAAGTAGGACTTTAGGAGTGAAACGTATGGTGCTGGTAGTAGCTCCTTTACCTTGGAGAGAAGAGCATCATGCCACACCCGGTCAAAGGATTGTTGGATGTCAATAAATATTGAGTTGCAGTATACTGGATAGTCAAATGTCTATAGAATATGCTGCGTAACTTTGTGGATTTTCTCAACTTTACCATGTCCCGCTCGAAATAAAAACTGATGATCCTGCAAGATTCCGCACTGATTAAAAATATCCTTTAGACGATTGGCAATAAGTCCCATTCCATTGATATAAAGGATGGAAGACCGATAAAAATCAGGGTCATCCTCCGGCATGCCTGGGCTAAAAATCAAATGGAATGCCGCTATCTTGCATTGGGATGGGAAGAACTGGTTCCTCAGCACTAAAGATTAGTGCCATTTAAATGATCGCACGAGTTGACAGGGCCTTCAGAACGACGTGACATATTTCGTCATGTTCCATTCAATATCGACAAGCGTAACAACGGCATGTGGGGTCAGTCCAGCCTCTAGGTGATGAATAAATACGTTCGCTTTTTCGTCCTCGTTTTGGGCAAGAACAAAAAACCGTGATTCCTAACGGGGACCTGTCTGGACCGCTGATTTTTCATTGCTTTTGTGAATTTCCATAGCTAGTATTTGACATCAACAGTATCGTCCATCGAAGCCAACTTGTACTAAAAAAGTCGTTTCTAAGCTCATTTAAGAAGATCCGTACTCGCTCGGTTCCACAGGATTCGATACTAAGGGTCTTGCGATCGTATTTCTCTTCTCCGTAGGCGCCTTTTAGTAGCTAGTAGCTTTTTGGCCTCCCTGGTGAGTGCAATTCCATATTCAATACTTATCAGTAGGCTCGCAGATGATGTGGCCACTGCAGCCGCCTTTTAGATGTTGCCGGTAAAGATGTCTAGTGCAATTTCTATATGTACTCCAGAATTCAAGAACGTTTTTAGATGGATAGATATCTCCAGATTCTGACAAAAAAAGGACAAGCTCAGTATGCTTGTTTATCAGCCTTGCATCAAAACGAGCATTAGTACCATTGATTTTTATGATGACTACTTATGATGACTACTACTAGGGCCAAATGGTCAGACTATGGGTTACAGCTTTAGGTTATGCTTGCCCAGAAGTCCGGTATTTCATGATGGACGGTAATATCTATACACGAGGGCGTACGTGTGGTACGTTAGGATATCTTGTGAGTGCTCCTGTGGAAAGAATCTTGGCAATAAGCTGGTGAAGTGCCTCTCCTCTATTTTGTTTCTTGGAGGGCAATAGATGGAGCGAACACCATGTCACCCTGGCTTTTGGCAACTTTAACCGTCGACATTTTAATGTTGCACGTCTTTATGACTCGTTGGGAAAAGTATCGAAGAAAAGTCCTCACCAGCACCACCACTCCGTCCTTACTCTGCCTATTGGCCGAGGACTTGTAGGCAGAATAGAATGCATATAAAAAAATTCTAACAGTTTTACCGCAATTAAGTCAAATCTCAGTCAAGAAAAGGATATTGATATTGTTAGATAGAAAAGAACCTTAAGTGGGTTCATTGTCCTTTCTTGGCCCTCATTTCTTGTCTTCCTACGCGTTCATTAGTTTAGTTATTTTTCTGTTGTTCTTGTTTTTGCTGTTCGATCCACGTTAAAACTTTTGTTGCTGCTGCTGATGGAGATGGTGTTTCCATTGCAGAAACTGTTGCTTTTGAGCATTGTTAAACGTCGCTGGCCGTTGCCAGAATTGATTAGCACTGCAACTCCAACTGCTGCAGAGGAGGCAGTAGTGCGAAAACTTTAGTTTCGAGGCACCAAGTGCTGTGTTAGAGGTTGATAGGACATTTGGAAAATGTTGCTCGAGCCTTTGAGCTATAACAGGGTATGCTTGGCCGCATTTCCAATGCTGGATCTGGTTTTGCGTTCAGCCTATTTTGGAGGCCTCATTGATCGACGAATATACCACTGGTACTATTTGCAGCCTTTGTAGCTGGCTTTGTGAGCTCCTGATGCGGCACCAATAAAAGCAGATAGGAAAAGCTTCGAGGAGGCGTATGCATTCCCTAATTTGATGACATTCGCCATATCTGGCGCAGTTGGCGCGATGACGGCAATATTTGGCAGTGTGGCCGTACTGCTAACATCAGTTGTGCGACTTCTGTAGCTTTGCACATTTGATCCACCATCACTTTCTGTCGTCAGAGGATGAATTTAAATACGTCATTGATCACGGCGCAATTTATTGAAATTTATTTTATTGAAAAAGAGGTTAAGTTTCTCCTCTCTATTGGATGTGGCATTATGGATGTGGAGTGTTTCGAAACCGTAGAAGATTGTCTTTGATGTCTGTATTTAGGGTGCTTTAGTAAAGTCTAGGTCCCTAGGTTGCTCTTTGTGTCGACATTGTCGGTGAATTCAAAGAAGTCGATTATGGTAAAATGCAGGACTACGATTTACGGTGGCTTCTAATTTTTTCACGTGTTACTTGCTCGTTTGAAATATCTATATCGTTATTTTCTTTAGTGCTTTTCACTGCCATATCGAGTGGAGAGAACCTATTGCTACAGCTTGAAAGGTCAGCTGATGGTTTGTTATGTTCTAGGCTTGCTCTATTAATGTTGGAAATGGGTGAAAAACTAGTAAATGAAAACCCACAGACGTTTGCATTCGATTAGGATAAAACCCGTTCGGTCACTCCGTTCGTGTAGGTCCCAATAGCAAAAAATTTAGACAATGAAAAACGAACTCATTGAGTGGGATTAATAGGTTGCATTCGAACTAATTCGAAAGCAATTTGGCGCGGCTCCCACTGCATAACATACAGCCCACCTCCCGCCCAACCGACCGAGGGGCGCTGCCGTTTATCGTACCGCTCGGATCGCGGGGATAGACCCGAGATAATAAAGTTTAGAAAAGATTACGAGAAAAAAGTAGAGTTCGTTTGTTGCTCTGAAAGATAGGTAAGAATTTAGGATTTGATAGAAGTGAACGTGCCGATTGTAATAATAGAGTATAAGTCATTGTAGTCAGAACATAAAACCCTGAAAGGCTCATGCTGGGCATATGTAGATTTACAGCAACTTAGGAACAGGGGACTAAAATTTCTAGTACGTCTATTTGTAATGTTAAATGTTAGTCGTTTTAGTTGATGCTGTCTACATTACCATTAATAAGGTTATGGATGAAAACGACCCCCAGCATCTTTCTACGATTGGTTAGGGAAGGTAAATTAATTAGAAGGAGTCTGCTAGAATAAAATGGGAGGTGAAAATTAGCACGCTCTTGGCTTTATTAACCATCGTAGAAATATGGTCGTAAAATTTAAGTTTAGCATCTAATAGGACACCAAGATCGTTAAGCTGGGTTAATTTATCTAAGGAAATCCCATAGAGAAAGTATGTAGCCTGGTTAGGGCACGAACGATAAAAAGACATAAGCTTACATTTTGACCCATTATGATTTAAGAGATTGGTAGAACACCATTTTTGAAAATTGTCCAAATCCGACTTAAGTTAATATTGGGCAGAAGAGGATTTGTATTGAAGACAAAGCTTAACGTCGTCTACATACATAAGAATCAGAGAGTTCGTTATATCAGGAGGTAGGCCGTTAATAAAAACAGTGAAAAGTAGTGGCCCAAGATGGCTTCCTTGGGGGACTCCCGATGTAGCACTGACAAGGCGAGAGTATACATCTTTAAAAAGAACACGTTGGGTTCTCGCAGCTTAGTAGCTAGAAATCCACTTGAGAAGGTCTGAGGGAAATCCTAGGATACTAAGTTTACTCAAAAGGAGTGAGTGGTTGACAGAGTCAAATGCTTTACTAAAGTCTGTGTAGATGACATCTGTTTGAAGGCCTTTACGGAACCCATCTATAATAAAGGAGGTCAGCTCCAAGAGGCTTGTGGTGGTGGAGCGACGCTTTATAAAACCATGGTGGCATGGAGAAATAATTGAACTGCGGAGATGTTGAAGATTTGGTGCTACCAATTTTTTAAAAAGCTTCGGAATTGCTGACATTTTAGAGATTCCTCTATAGTTTGTAGCATCCGATTTTTGCATTTTTTGTGTAGGGGAATTATGAAAGATTCCTTCCACATGTTGCGAAAAATCTAAGTTTCCAGAGACAAAGACTAAAGTTTTGGAAGAGGTCTGCACAATGGCATAGCGCAGTTTTTCAGTACACAGCCAGGACCACCATCAGGACCTGGCGAATAGACTGGTTTCACCCTCAGAAGATCCGAAAACACACTGCTTTCGGAGAAAATTGGTCTGAAAATAAGATTGGCTGATTGAATGTTATATAAATAAGGCTGATCCATAATTGTAGAAAATGGGTACGTTGTTTAAGAGAAAGTTGCGAATAGATCGGCAATATATCAGTAGTCGCAGATAAATTTTCTAACGAAATTAGGGCGGAGAAGAGACATGCTTACGCTTAGGGTGCACAAAATTATAAAACTGCTTCGGATCCTGAGTAAACTGGATCCGACAGCGGTACATATAATTCTTTTAACACTCAGCGTTATGCACGGTGAAATTTGATCGAGCTACTAAGTATCTTGAAAAAGTTACATTTCAGCCAGTTTTCTTATGTCTCTTAAGGAGTCTATTTATAATGTATTTTAAGTTTTTAAGGCTCCTTGTAAACCAAGAAGGGTCAGTCGATGCGGATGGATACTTCCATGGCACGCAAGAGTCGAAGAAAGCGTTAAGCGTTTTGTTGAATGTTTCTAAAGCGATATTAATATCGGTGCAAATGTAGAAATTAAATTGCTTAATCCCTGAAAATCAGCCTTGCAAGAGCACCGAGTTTTATGAACTCCATAGCGAAACTGAAGGTTGCTAGCAGTAAGGGTTTCAATCGACACCTCAAGCATTGGGTGGTAAGGATCTTCTGGGGACGAAAGTGGCATGGCTCTGGAAACGGTTATAACATCTGGGTCAGAAACGAAACATGGATCTAGAAGCCGACCTAAAGAATTCCTTACGTGGTTTATTTGACCAAGGGATATGTCGAACATACCCTCAGTAAAATCATGGTGTGTTGAGAGTGATAAAGATGGTGAATTCTAAATTGAAGTCTCCTAGAGTCACTAGAAGGTCACTGTTGGACATGCGATTAGAAACCAGGTGAATGGCAGATGATAAGTGGTGCCAGTATGTAGGCGGTTCTGAAGAAGGTGGTAAGTATGAGCATGTGATGAACACTGACTGAAACGACATAGTGATTTCCACACATAGGAATTCAAGATCACCAAGATTCGGTAACTTAACCTCTTCAGAAGCGAAGTCGGAGGCCACAGAGATTAGAACTCCTTCTCCCCTTCGTAGTGGTCGGTCCCGTCTGTAAGTGGTGTACCTGTTTGGGATAATTTCGGAGCAAAAAATCTCTGGCTTTAACCAGGTCTCTGTGAAGACTACAATCTGGGATGCAAAAGATGAACTATCAGAATACAGTTTAGGGAGCTTATAGCAGATGCTATAAAATTCCATTCCGTTATTGCAAAAGTAGAAATTGCAGTAAACGTAAGAAAAGGGAATAGAAATAAATAGGGCACAGTACCTTACTTGGGTAAATAATAAAGTAATTTGAGCACACCAAATACGGTACCGTGCAGACGCGAGTGCGATTGGAATCGTTTCAAGTATTACATTTAAATAATTATTTTTTTAACAAACGCAGGTTTGTTTTTTGCAAGAAAATAATAACAAAATCTAATGATCGCAAAAAAAAAAAAAAAACACGTCCGTTCGCTATCAAAGTGAAGTGTTGATTGATGACAGCAATTATGCTGTTATGCATTTTTTTGTTTTAGAATAAGGAATAAAAATAACATTTTTTTTGGTAATAGTTATTATTAAATAGATTGTACTATTTATTTTACATATTTGTCAACTTAACTATAATCTAAATTTAAAGTAATTTGTTTTTTTATTGTACTTTACAAAACTAAAACAAAAAGTGGTAATAGTGCTAGCTGTCTGGGAATATAGTTGTTTAATGACTGTTTTCATATTGATGATTTCATTTAGATACATACATAGAGCTTTTAGAAAATTTAGCTTGGTGTTTTATATTGTTGGGCATAGGTCCAGAATATTTTCCATGTTTAGGGCATCCGCTGATTGACAAAAGGGCAGTTTCGTGCTGTGTTAGGATGGTAGTGTTTGTGTGAGGTTCGAAAAATTTTATTTGGTCGAGTCTGTTTATTTTGTGTTGCATTAAATTTGGGAGTGTTGTTGCTGTCAATATTTTGTGCCAATTCGTTTGGTTAATAAGCTGTTAGTATCTAGCGTAAATTATTGATTAAGGCGTTTGTTAATATCTTTTGCCCACTTATTTTTTTTAATGCTACTTTTGTTGCCAATTTTGCTGTTTTGTCTGCTCCATGTTCTGTATTTTTATATTGCCTTTTTTTAATATAAACTACTAAGTGATGGACGCAGGGTATTTGTCGATGTTTAGTGGATAACGCATTGCTTCGATGGCTTCCAGTGAGACAGAGGTAACAGAGATGGGTTCTTTTTACAGATGTGTAGATGCTACCATTTAGTTTGTAAAAGGGATGCACCTGAAGAGATTTCACAGAGTTCAATGCCTTTGGAGAGTTAACTTTGGTTGACCTTTGGGTCTTTCTTATTTTGTTATTTTATCATCCATAATAGGTCCTCATGGGTGAAATGTAAGTTTATTCGTACTGTTTTTTTTTCCTATTTTTCATGATTTTTTGTATTTACGTATTTATTTTTGGTCCAATTTTCCTTACACTCAATTGGTTAATTATTGTGAGTATACCTATTCAGTAAAATAATGACGCAAAGACAAGATAGATGAGTGACGTGTGCCTTCTAGTGCTTAACGACTTCGTTGTAAAGTCTTAGCGTTTCCCAGTATTCGTTATAAAGTGGTCTGTAGACCATCGGATTTCGACTTACCCTATTTGAGACCCAGTCGGTTTTTCGTTGGTAAGAAACCACCATAGCCTATTATTTGGATCAGTGATTCAGCAAGGCAACACTCGGTCTTATCCTTATTGCGTTTAAGAATCGGAATGATAAGTCTGGTTTTGTATGCTTTATCCCTTTTTGTCTTGAACTCTATTTTACTATACTATAATGCTATAATGTTTTCTGGGGCTATGTGTCTTTGGCTGTTTTCCATTCTTCTTGCTTTATTTGATGTAGGTCCGATTGGCTTATGTTCCACCAACGAACTTTGGTGTGTTTCTATTTGGTAAAGTATGTGGTATTGTTGGGTGTGTGCTTTGGATGATTATTTTGTTAATTAATGCTCCTTCTTTATTGATGTTATTGGATGGCGAGTATAGTAGGTTAATGTTGTTGGTGTAAACTATAAATTTGTTCTAGTAAACTTACTTTAATGTGAGAATTTTTTGGTGCGGTCGTTGGGAAATATGTTGATGAGGTAATGATCCGCAAAGGTCATCGGATGTGTCGCTGGAGGTAATTGAAGTTAATGAGGGCGACCAGAAACTTAAGTTGATGTTGGTGGACTTGTTATTTAAGAAAGAAAGTTGTGATTGTTCTTTAAACCCCAATTTTACCTTTTCCGTTTGAATGTGGAAATCTCCAGTTTTGATGCCAGCTGTTGAAATCGCCTGTTATCCTTATTATGTCGTGGTTAGTGTTTCGTAGTAGTGTTGTATTATGTAGTATAGGTTAATGCGTGAGAAGGTTTAGTTGTGTACGTCTGTATAGAGTAACATATGACGTTTGTTTGTTTGTATGTTGAAGTGATTTGTATATTAAGAGGGCTATCCCTCCAAATCTGATAGATGCAATGTTTGTTACTATGTTGTAGGTTACAGGTGTCCTTAGATTGTAAATATATTGTAAACGTGTGTCTTAAAGTCAGATAAGAGGATAGTTATAGTTGTTTGCCTATTCCTTTATGTTCCATTGTATTATTCTTTTGATCATTTGCTTTATAATTATAAATTTACGTCTGCACTAATGATATTTTCTTTCGTTTTCTTAGAATTTTTGTTTTTCTCCTCGGTTTTCAGGCAGGTTCCCACTTTATATGGGTATTCGAAAGTAAGGAGGTCTCCATGAGCTCTTCTTAAAAGCCCTTGTAGGAGGTGATATACCTGGTATTCGTAGATGTTGATGCTGAAGGTAATGGCTGATGGTCGCTTAAAGATGATGTGTTTGGTTTTAAGGCAGTTGGTTGTGTTGTTGTTTTTGAGCCAGCGCGTAGGTCCGCTTTCTGAGCATATAACAGTTTAGGGTGGATGTCACATGTGTTGTAATTTTGTAGTTGACTAGTTTTGTGAAATTTTTATGGCAGTCAAAGAAAGTTTTGTCCATTGCATTATGGTGTTTGGTTTCATCTTATTATTTGCAGTATAGGTGAATGTTTTATTTTTTCCAATGTCTCGAGGCGGTGCGAGCATATTTTTTTAAATATTTGTGGTACGTTTTTGCTTTTTACAAGCAGGCTAGATTTTGTTTTATGACGCTTACCTACTCTACCGTTGTAGGCAAGTCAACAGAATTTTTAATCGGAAACGGATTTACTTGTTGTAGTAATATATATAGTTAAATATATGTATAATATATAATTATTGTAATATACGTTTCGGCTAAAAATAAAAATTGGCTTTGCTCACTTGAGATTCCTCAGTATCGATTTGAATATTTCGAAAAAATAGTTCACTTGTGTCGTTAATAAATTCGAGAATACTCATCTGCATATTAAGGCTAACAAGCTTACGAGAGAGAATCTTTTGAGGATCAATTGTTTCATTATTAGGGCTATGTAATCAGAGCTCACACTGAGCATCTGGATTTTCCAAAATAAGAAATCGTTTATCGGTAAAGAAATCATTAAAGTTAACCCTAAATAATAGCAAACAATAATAAACCCCAATGCGTATGCCCAGTTTTCTGTACGCTCCGAGCTACCAATATAAACTCTTTGAACCTGTGTCGCAAGTACTTTCGACTTGCGATTCCAAGAATATCACCATCTGCACCACATCACAGCACAACATCAGCCCATGTCGTAGCCAATAAGCCACCAATTGGAAGCAGCGACGTCAATCCGTTGCAACAACTTAGCCAACTTACGCTTTGCTGAATAGCAGCATTGGGAGTTAGTTGCTAATTGGATTTTAACAAATAAAGAACATCTCTAAATCTTGTATTTTTTAATTATCCTTCAAAAGATGACCAGTGCCTTCTAAATTCCACCATTGAATCAGGCCGTTGGAACATATATAAATATTTAAATTGATCGCTGGTATGGGCGTTGCGACAAAAGTCGAACCAGAATGCACAATCGAAGCATTAGTATATGTAAGTCTGTATGTAAGATAGGGTGTTTCGTGAATTGTTAAAAATATTGTACAATAATTCCCTAGCCTGATACTTGTTGCCTCTTCTACGTTGTTGGAAAGAGTTGCCATCTTTCTTTTTAGAAGTCTTTCTATTTTAGTAAAAAAGAGCCATAACGATTTAAAACAAGTGAGAAAAGTTATCTTCGGCTTGCCGAAGATGGTATACCCTTGAAAACAAAAAATTTTTCCATACAAAGCCTTGTTTTCATATCGGTCATTTGTATGGCAGCTATATGATATAGTAGTCCGATCCGAACCAAACTTTCACAAATCGTGTATACCTATATCAAATGAATAGGTGTTGAATTCAGTTGCAATAGCTTGGAAAACAAAAAAGTTTTCCATACAAAGACTTGTTTTCATATCGGTCGTTTGTATGGCAGCTATATGATATAGTGGTCCGATCCGACCGATTCTTAAACTTGATCTGCGTGCAACAAAAATAATGATCTGGTAAAAATTTCAAAACGCTAGCTTTAAAACTACTGTCTATTTTTTGCATAGATACTATTTTGCGTAAAATTAATTATTTGGTGTCAATAAATTTGTATATATTAAAAATTTCTTGTTTGTATCTTAAAATATTTCTATCGTGGTATTTTATAGCATCTGCGCTATAAAATCGAGTAATAAGCCGATTTCCGCGTCCCAGCCTTGCATTCCCTGTTGGCTGGTAGTACGTAGTACTGGCTGGTAGTACATACTAAATGGGCCGGTTTCACCATCTTAGTTTCAGACGCAATTTCACAAAATGCTGGCTTCAACTTTTGCTCCAGTAGATGTTCCGCGGTTCAAAAAGAGATACGAACTTTCATGCGGCAGACTAAAAACGGGTTAAGAGAGTTGCTCGGTGGTTTCCGTTAAATCAACGACCAACTCTCTGCGAGTGATTCCCAATTCAGCAGCCTTCAACTGCTAGGGACTCCGTATTCATTGGCTTTTCAGCCTGATCAGCCGATGACCATGCAGCCGCTCATACCTCTTACTATACCAAGAGCAGGAGTCGGAAACACAAATTCGGTTCCTGAATTTAACTCCATAATCGAGCATAACCCATTTGAATTATCTTCCAGGGCATCATTTCAGATGATTCCTACGGCACGAGTAGAGTTGATTAAAATGCACTGCAGTCTTACCAACCGTAAAACCAAAACCCTTACGGGTTCTCTCCTCTAAACAAATATTTATTTCACGGCTGGCTCCAGTTTATACCGAATCCGAAGCAGTTTTATAGTTTTGTGAACACTAAGCGTAAGCATGTATCTTGTATTTAGAGCCTAAGCTAACTTGGGCTATGTAACCCTGCCACTATCAGGAAGTTGCAGTTAAAGCCTTCAGCGACTGGCTGTACAAAATAAAAGAGGCAGCATCCTTAGAAGTGGCGCCATTATTTTAGTCTGAGAGACTTGCCGCTACAGAACTATTGTCACCAAACAGTGCTGCTAATCGAGACGAACAATTGACAAGTAAGATGTTCCTTGAACTATTCGAGAAGGTGGGGCGATCCAATATCATTGAATTGCATGCTAAAATGGAGCATCCAAGGATATGCAAACCGCCAACTTTACATATTCATGCACCATTGCGATTGACGATAGCTTAATGACGACATCAAGGAACACTTCGACATTAAGAACATTAGTGAAAATACAGGCTCCCAAATCAGGAATCTACTAGGAAAAGAATACGTGATGAAGCTGTTTGAAGAAGAAGCCGTACATGATATCTACCAATATGCAATGCGCTGAATCCATTATAGAAACGTCGGAAGCCAGAATCACGCGCATTTTTGTTTTATAGCAAAAAAATAAGTTATATCCTGGGACGCTGATGGGAGAAAATGCTGATCCGACCAATTGAGAAGTCTTACAAGTTCTTAGTTTTATCTTCATTAGGTTTCCTCGTATTCCAGACAATAGGGTTGAAAATACTTTTCTAGCGCATATGGCAGTAAAATATTCAGTGGGGTGGGAAGCTACTCTAGATGATGTTCAAAGACTTGTGCCAATGGAAACTTCTGTTACATCAAATAAGGATTTTTCATGTATCATAAGGTTATGCCCCAGCGATATTCAAGCTAAGTCAAGTCTACCTTTAAACATTCGTCGACGCCAGCGAGTACGCGGATTTTGCAGCCTGCTATTTGCGTGTATTATTTGATATAGTGAAATCCAAGGTGGCGCCTTTAAAACCACTGTCGATTCCACGAATGTACGAATTTAATGTACTTAAATTATGTACTTACCTGCTTTCATTGACATGAAGAAATAAAACACCGCCCAAGCCAGAATGACAATATAATAAACATTCATCCAACATGACATCACAGCCGCAGCATATCCAATCCCTTTAAAAATGAACGTACATAAATTTTTAGATGAGTTTGACACATGTTTATGTCCATGAATTAGGAAATTATTGTGAAAAATTTGTATCAACAAATTTTGGAAATTTTTTTAATAAAATAAAAATTTAATTTTTTACCTTTAAATATGGGTGCAATTTTGAAAACGCCAAGACCTCCAATAGTTAACATTTGACCCAAAGCGAGTTCCATAAAAAACATTGGTATGCCGGCCAAAAATAAAGTTAGTATATATGGTAACAAAAAAGCGCCTCCTCCATTTTTGTAGCATAAATAAGGGAATCTCCAAACATTCCCTAAGCCAATTGCAAGTCCTACGACTGACAGAATGAAATCCAGCTTGGATGACCATGATCCACGTTCAGGCAGGGACTGAATTTTAATGAGCTGAAAATAAAAAAATAAATAATAATGAAAGGTAATCGGCCCAAAACTAAATAACATGTAACTAAATATTTATTTTGTTCATATTGTTTAATTTATAAGTTTTAACCATTGCCCCGAAGTTAGAGTCCCAAGTGGGAAGTGATGAAAAATGTGATTAGGTAGACATGGAACTGTATTAAATGTATTATTTTAAGTAAGTAGATTGGAAAAAACATGTAAACCTCTAGCGAGAAGGGATAGGTGCAGCGCGCTAATCGTCTAATTTGGCGATCATTTCGGAGCTGTCAGCAGAAAGCCGACTTAATAGTACCAGCACGTATTATGCATGTCTATTTAACTATAGGCACATCTTCTTTGAAGTGATGTTTGGAACCTATGTTCATATTTATGTACAGCCGACTCAAAGATTGACTGTTGGCGTTCCTGGACAAGAAATAAAGAGTTCAATTTAAAAATGGCCACGAGATGAGCAAGTTAGCAGTCGTAAAACACAAACAATATAACAGACAATTTACAATTTAATTGATTTTTGGCCGCTGGAGGAGCAAATACTACAAAATGAGACGATGGAGGACCATTAACCTATGAGGTTCTCTCGAATTGTTTAAAGTAAACAGGGATTCAGCACATTCTGGATTTGGATATTTTGGGATAGCATAATTATAAAACAAAGTCATACAAATATAGTAAGTCATACAAATAGTAAGGGCCTCCAAGTCGTCCTTAAGGGTATATAGCCTGACGTAACACCATCAGAGATCACGCAGGGACTAAATGATAAGGGTTTCAAGGCGAAAACTGTCTTTAACATCCTGAACAAGGACAGGAAACCGCAACCACTCTTTAAAGCTGGAACCTAACACTAAAGCTCTCAGAAAAAAATGAAGTGCATCCTATTTACAAGCTACAGTTTCTTCTGCATCGTAGAATTGCTGTAGAAGAACCACACAAGCATAAAGGCCCCGTCCAATGCACTAATTGCCAAGAATATGGCCATTCAAGAGCATACTGTACATTGCATTCAGTTTGTGTCGTCTGTGCACAAACAAAAGCGATCACAGCAAACTATATTGGACAGCCTCTATCCAATATACAAAGACCTCAAAAGCCAGATTATTCACAGAGACGCATAGAATACACCTATACCATCAAAAACATCCCCATAAGTCTGTGTCGCAACGAGGGCTTATTTTGGTCCTGCGACCACCTATCAAAATGTGACCTTCGCAAACGTCCTAAAATCGGGACTTACAAAACCTGGCTCTACGCCAACAGCTCTGCGTGCTGTCCAAACTGATCCGACACCGAATCTCCCACCATCGACGCAATAACAAAGCAGCATTGAAACCATGATGCATATTCTGCAGCAGCATATGATTGAATTCCTCCATGCCCTTCATGAGGATTAGCATGCAAAAGATGCTTATATCCCAAAACTCCAAATAATCAATGGCTGCTCTACGAATATCATTGTGGAACGCCAATGGCGTTTCACGGCGTTAACTTAAAATAACTCCATTCTTATATGACCATATTGATGTAAATACAATTTGCAAATAAGTGGATTTTTGTTCTACGGAACAAATTATCCGGATGGAAAATAATATAGCGGAACCTGTAGCCTGATTAGAAATCGCATTAAACACCACTACGATAACGAGTTTGGAAAAAACTATTCGCAGGCCACATCTATATATGTTCAACTAACAAGCGGCAATCGTACCCTCGCTGCGGTATATTGTTCCCTTCGTTTTAATGTTTCCGAACAACAATTTCTAGACTTCTTCAACACCGTAGGGGATCACTTCATTGCTGTAGCTGACTACAACGCCAAGCACACCCACTGGAGATCACACCTCGTCACCCCTAAAGGAAAACAGTTGCATAACGCCATCTTAAAGGCAAAGAGAAAGATTGACTACGTTTAGGCAGACCATCATACTGGCCTACCAAACCGAACAAAGTTACTGACTTGAACAACTTTCCAATACCAAAAATATCCCTCGAAACCCAATCAGTGCCGAATCTGTACTGGATCTATCATCTGAACACTCGCCATTCCTTCTAAACCTTAACCTCCTCCAACGCCCTGAGACTAGAATGCAGGCTAACAGATTAACATCAAAGATAACAAACTGAAATACAGAAAATACATAAGTTCACACATTGAGCTGAACCCAAGGCTAAACTTTGATACCATGATGAAATCCGCAGCAAATAGTCTGCAGAGTGTCTTAGTTACAGCCGTCACAATCTCCTAAGAACACCTCAAATCATCACGCGGCTCGTCCTTGAAAAACGATTTATGATCTTAGATCATAGATCGTCAAACACTAGGCCCATAATAGCATGAGTACCACAAGGCAGTGTTCTTGGACCCATCTTATACACACTCTACACAGCGGACCTCCCCATCACCCCCTCCCAGAACCACACATACGCCGATGACACCGCCTTCCTAGCCTCCGCCACAGATCCTCAGGAAGCATCAGCCATCATCCAGAGGCAACTGGATGCTCTCGATCCATCGATTCTCCCCTGCGTAGTGCGAAGGTTGTTTATGAAGATTTCTCAGCGTTGACCACGATGTTCCATCGTTTCAGCCATGGACCGAGGGCATTCAGTTGCCTCTGGATGATGGCTGATGCTTCCAGAGGATCTGTGGCGGAGGCTAGGAAGGCGGTGTCATCGGCATAAGTGGCTTCTGTGAGGTTCCGGGAGTGGGTGATGGGAAGGTCCGCTGTGTAGAGTGTGTACAAGATGGGTCCAAGAACACTGCCTTAAGGTACTCCTGCTCTTATAGGCCAAGGCATGCTGATTGATGATCCGCATCTCACTCGGAATTCTCTTCCCTCTGTGTATGACTTGAGGAAGGCGAAACGGGAACTTGGGAGGTGGGATTTAATTTTGAAAAGTAGTCCAGGGTGCCAGACTCTGTCAAACGCCTGTTTGACATCCAGCATAACGGCGCAGCAGTACTTCTTCTTTTCGAAGGCCTCAAGTAAGGTCTCAACAATCCGGTGGCATTGCTCAGGTGTTCCATGAAGGCGTCTGAAGCCAAACTGGTGATCAGGGATCAGACTACTAACACGACTAACATTTAACATTCCAAATAGACGTACTAGAAACTTTAGTCCCCTATTCCTAAGTTTTTGTAAATCCACAAATGCCCAGCATGAACCTTTCAGGGTTTTATGTTCTGACTACAATGACTTATATTACTTCACTTTGCACTTCCTCCTGTATCAAATCCTCAATTCTTACCTACCTTTCAGAGCAACAAACGAACTCTACTTTTTCCTCGTAATCTTTTCTAAACTTTATTCTCTCGGGTCTATGTCTATCCCCGTGATCCGAGACGTACGATAAACGGCAGCGCCCCTCGGTCGGTTGGGCGGGAGGTGGGCTGTACGTTATACAGTGAGAGCCGCGCCAAAAAAAAATAAAAATTACAATGCCACCTTCTTGAATGATATCTATATTCCTATTTTGTGTATAATTTTGTCCAGAAATGCGTAACGCATTAAAGGAAGCATCTCCGACCCCACAAAGTATATATATATTCTTGATCAGCATCAACAGCCGAGTCGATATAGCCAAGTCCGTCTGTCCATCTCTAATTCAATGTCTTATATCCATCATATGTATATACATATATTATATGTGTATGTCGGAGAATTATTTTGAATTACCAGATTTAATTATTCATTGTAAGTTTCTCTGTGTAATCGAACGTGAGAATAAAGGAAGATCAAAGGAAATAAACAAGAGCTTTTCTATAAGAGGGAGTTTCTGAATTAAAGCGCGGTTGGGAAGGAGAGAGAAACTTCTGCTGAGCGTGGCGCAATGTTAGGTAGAGGTAAAGAAGGAGTAAAAGAGAGCAGGTTAGTTTAAGAATGGAGAGAAGAGAATAGAGAACTAATTAGAGAACATTGCGACTCGCTGAGCTTTGATGAAAGAAACTAAGAAACAATAAGGGCCGATCCACATTGCCCATCGTCTCCAATCATCAGAAGTGGGTTTACCACACCTACAAGACAATTTGGAAAATAGCGCACGCTCAATGAATCGCAAAATAAAGTGATTGCAAAACTACTGAAAGTTACACAGTCAACGTCGACGCCTAGAGTACGTGCTGTTTTCGCAGTGCAAAACAGCTAACATGATCTTTTGCGAACATCTGCTAAGCAATTCGCTTCTCGGCAGCTTTCTGTGGCTTCCCCAAATATGTTTTCCTGGAATAAGCTGGGTGACTCCCAAATCCCCACGAATGCCTCTCGTTGTACTCCAGTCGGTTGGATTTTAATCATTGGTTCTGGAACATACATGGCAAATTGATTCCAAACTTCAGCACTTAGTTTTTACAGCAGACAAAAAGACGCGAGCGGAGCTACAACAACAACTTAAGGCTCTCATGTTCGTCAGAAATGCGAAATTCTCTGGAATTGACCAAGGCCCCGAAAAAAAGAGGCAAAAGATGCAAACACCGATAGAATTGAAGCATTGAGAAGAGAGTAGACATGTGTGCGGTGCAGCCGAACGTAACTGCAAAACAATTTGGTGAGCGGCTTCCACTTTTCTTTAATTCAGGTTCCAAATGCTCGTTAGTAAAAGAGTCAATCAGCGAGAAGCTAGCCTGCAAAATGTGCCATCATCTTGTCGTTTTGAGGAGCATAGGTGACAATGGTGTCAAGAGCAATTTGCTAATTCTGTCCACCGTACAAATTTCTTAATTTAACTTTGAGTTATTATTTCACGTAGAAGATAAGAGTTGATTTAATTATGGCATGACAATTGGACAAGACTTTTTTTCAACTTGGTTTTTGGTGATAACATGTTGAATAAGATTTACTCAATTGGTAGTGACTAATCAAAACTATATGACATATTGGCCAAATATTCTATGTTTTTTATTGATGATATTCCTAGTAGACGTGTGACCACGGATAAACTAGAAATCCGTTTGACTGATACTAAAAATACCGTTCAAAGGCGACCGTATCGCCTTAGCGATTCATGAAAGGCACATAGTAAGGGATAAAATTAAACAAATGTTGGCAGCAAAGGTAATACCTGTAAGACATAGTAGCTCTCCCTTCGCTAGCCTTATGCTACTAGTCAAAAAGAAAGACGGCAGTGACAGGCTTTGTGTTGACTATCGTGAACTAACACAAAATACGGTGTCAGACAAATATACCTTGCCCTTAATAACAGACCAGATTGTTTTAATATGAGGCGGAAAATATTTTTCCAGCTTAGACATGGTTTTTATCATGTGCCAATTTACCCTGATTCCATTGAGAGAACAGCATTTGTGACTCCTGAGGGTCAATACGAACTTCTAGTAATGTCGTTTGCACTAAAGAACGCGTCATCTGTTTTTCATCGTGCCATAGTACAAGCCTTGAGAAATTTAATTAATACCTATGCAGTGGTCTACATACCTTGATGATGTTTGAATTATCTCAAATTCTGAAGTGGAAGCGTACGAAAGATTAGAGAAGGTGCTGAGCGCATTCTCTTTAAATGTAAAAGGAATGTAAATTTCTGCGGACAGAGATAGAATACTTGGGTTTGGTTATAAAGGAGGGTGAACTTAAGCCCAACCTACGGAAAATCCAAGCTTTATCTCAACTTCCAAAACCATCTTCAATCACACAGATAAGACAGTTTATAGGCCTAGATTCCTATTTCAGAAATTTCGTCGCTTGATTTTTGGAAGTAGTGAAACCGCTTTACCAATACACTTCGAAATCAAATGAATTCAAATGGGAAGAACAACATGAGGAAATTCGTCAAAAATCATCAAAGTCCTAAGGAGTGATCCAGTATTGAATTTTTTCGACCACAAATTTTGAATTGAGTTATATACGGATGCAAGCGAAAATGGTTATGGCGCTATGTTATTGCATAAGGTAGAAGGCAAACACAGGGTAGTTGAGTATTACAGCAAATGCACCACATTAGCGAAATCTTAATATTACTCAAATGAGCTCGAAACATTGGCGGTGTTTAATGCCATTAAGCAGTTCCGTCATTATTTAACTGGTAGAAAGTTTACCGTCTATACAGACTGTAATTCGCTCAGAGCGAGTCGAGACAAGGCGGTATTGACCCCGCGAGTACATCGATGGCTGTCATTCATGCAACCATTTAAATTTCAGGTAGAATATCGGAGAGGGAGCCAAATGGCTCATGTTGATTGCTTATCGAGGAATCCCGTTGCTGAAGTAGCGCAGACAAATGCAAACAAAGTTGTGGAAGTTCGAGTTGACTTTGCAACTATCACCCAGAACTGCCTAGTATCCGAAGAGTAGCGCATCGAAATCATGAGAGAATTAAATAGTGACGAAATGCAGAAAGATCTAGCGAACACGTGTGAGAGAGAAAAAGTTTGTTGCACCAAATCATTCAATAAAATGGTAGAAAGCGATGTTTGCCTTTTGTACCGAGGGCGTTTAGATGGTCGGTTGTTAATTACATTTACGATGCCATAATGAATTTAGGGTGGCAAAAGATACTGAACGAGGTCTACGAGCAATATTGGTTTGAGAATATGGCAAAATATGTCAGGAAATTTGTAGAAAATGGAATGACATGTAAATTGCCAAAATCAGCGACTCAGCGGTGAAACACGAAAAGAATAACATTCTATATGCAAAGTTTAGATACCATGGCATACGAAACACATTGACGTATGTAAGAAATTGAGTGACAAGAAGTCGATAAGGAATACGTCATTGTACAGATTGACGCTTTCACCAAATTTGTCTATTTGTACTACATCTGGAACTTAGATTCTGTTAATTGGATACAGTCAGTGAAGTCTGCCATATCGATATTTCGTGTCCCCAGTAGAATTATACCAGATCAGGGACGATGTTTTACAAGTAGCGAATTTCGCAAGTTCTGTTCCACAAACGAAATTGATCTACACGTGATAGCACAGTCGCTGGCAGAGCGAATGGGCAGGTAGAGCGTGTGATGAGTGTGCCAAAAGGCATGTTAATAGCGGTGGAAAGCGAACGTTCGTAGCAGGAGGCATTGGGTGAAATACAGTTAGCCATAAACTGCACCGTTAATCGGGTGACTGAACACAGTCCCTTAGAATTGTTCTAACAATGAAGAAATACTAGTAGATCTGAAGATCTGGCTGGAGAAAAAGGTTAAAAATTTTGATAAGAATGCAAAGTATGACAAGGCAGGAGTTGATAAAAACAATGCTCGTGTTGTAAAACATAAATTTGGCGATCATGTGCTATTAAAAAGTGAGGAAATACATCAAACAAAACTAGATCCTAGGTATAAAGTACCCTTTGTTATAGTACAAATGTTGGATGGAGATCGTTACATGATGAAATCATTTTATGAGTATCCACGTGATAGTGTACGCAATTTGCCAGATGAGAAAGAAATTTGTGAGCTTACAGAGGAGCTTGACGACGGCAAGAGAGGTAAAAATGTAGAAAAGGAATCCAATACTGTGGTATAAACGAATTGGTATCCAAATGGTCGAGTTGACGCAGGAGGGAGCAATCCAAATGGCTTTGTGTGAGGATATCTTACTAAAGTGACATTTGATGACATATTGTACTTTAAATGTTGTGCTGAAGGATATCGTACTAAGCTAATGTCTGATAAAATGTATGGTCGATATAAAAATTTTTGGGTTTGTGCGGAAACTCTAGCGTGTACTCTAGATAGAACTGTAAACGATTATCCCTCCAAACTAACATTTGAAGAAACAAGAAGTGTAAATAAATTTGTTATGGAAAATAAGGTTAAAAAGTACAAGTCAAGAAGTCAAGCGATGTGTTGTAAAGAACATTATGAAATTGAAATACAATGCAGTTTATGTTGAATTAAGTATCACGAGGACGTGTTATGGTAAGGAAGACCATGTCGGAGCATTATTATTATTAAATTACTAGATTTAGTTATTAATTGAAAGCTTCTCAGTGTAATCGAAATGAGAAAAAAGAAATGAAGGAAAGATAAATATTTCCACCTAAAAGGTAACAATAAGTAAAAGCGAACAATAATATATCTCAATTTAACCAATATGCAAGCTCAATTTTCTCGACGGCTACGAACTTTAACTCTTTGAACCTGTGCCGCAAGCGTTGGGGGTTTCAATGAAACTTGCCTCGTCTATTGGGATTTAACGAACCAGTAGGCTTACTCTCGGCACTACTTTTCCTTAAGTTGAAAAACCAAAACTTTAGAGAAAAGCAAGCAATAAACGTGGGACAAGCAAGACATTTTAGGCACCAGAACTCCAAGCCTTCATCTGCTCCTTGCAGCATCCATTTATTAACAGACAACTACTAATCTGACCCCCAAGAGTTTACTACTATCAATAGGGATAGGAACCGGTGGCTTTAGCAAGACAACTTCGGTTATAAGCCTATAGGTGCACCTCGACAATCTTCTCAAAATAGGCCATTTCACCCACAACAATTCGCGCCACCATGGTGCATCACAGCCACAGGCCCCAAAATCACTCCCTTGTCCAGTGCCTATGGATGTGGATCCTATAGTATGGACTAGAATGGTTATTTACATGAAAACTCCTCTCTTCCATATTTCATATGCAAGATGAGGAATGTACAATTGATCTGCTAAATATGCTAAACACGATCAAATACGTGATTTTTGAGAGAGTAAGAGACAATAAGCGGTCAACTGCGATGAAATGTCATAAGTATGCATTTGGAGCAGTTTAAGAATATATATAACACGTATAGAGTTCATCTAGGTCTAGTTGCAGATGCCTGTGCAGAAAATGTTCCGAGAAGGAATAGCAGAACTTCTTATCAGCATACATAAGCGTAGAGGCATAGTAATTCACAGGGAAGATCGTTTACAAAGAGTATAAACAACAGTGGTCCTAGATGACTACCCTGCGGGACACCCGATGAGACATGGATGACCTTCGACTTGGTAGTTTTAAATAGAACACGCTGAGTTCGATCTGAAAGATAGGAAGCAATCCACATTAGAATATTTGGTGGAAAACCAAGAGCGAGAGTTTCTAAAACCATGTGGTAATAGTAAGATTCTGCTCTTGCATGCATGTTGCAGTTTCGATGTAATAAGTTTTTTATGAAGCTTGGGAATCGCAGATAGCTTAGCAATGCCGCGGTAGTTCCCAATGGAAGCCTTAGAGCCTATTTTATGAATAGGTAAAAGATATGATTCATTCCATAACTTAGGTAGGCATGTTAGGTCCAAGGATCCAAAGAGGGATCAAATGAATCAGATGAGTAGGTTAGCAATACCGAGATGTAAAGAGTCGGAATTATTATTATATGAAAGGTAAGGGGGGAAAAGATTGGATTTACTTTTAGAGTTTACAAAAGAATATAAAGAGCTTGGATTCTTTTGAAAATTGTGTTTAGATTTTGTAATATAATTTTCATATTGTTGATTGTTAAGGTCAACAAACTGGTTTCGGATGAGAAGGTAGTTTTTATTAAGGTTCATAATCAAGGTAGCTCTAGTTTTCTTATTTTTAAGGAGAGAGATTTGCTTATTAAACCATGGCGTTTGTGACGTTGATGGAGTCAATATTTCAGGGACAGATTTATTTAAGGCGTTATGAATAACTTCATAAAAAGAGTCCGTAGCAGCATTGATATTGTTGAAATTTGAAAGATAACTCCAGTCAATATTAGTCAACTGATTTCTAAGGTCACAATAGTTGGTTTTTTTAAGACCCTTTTGACGAGACTGCGCGCTATTACTGGCGAAGACTTCAGTCGATAACCAGCGAAACCAAGAGTGTTAGATGGTGTGAGTCCTCAGAAGTAGAAAATGGAAAAGAAAAGAAGGGAGGAGAAAGAAGTGAAAGTTGTCAAGAAAATGTTCCATTTGATCCTGTCATTTCGGCCAAGCAGTTGGCCAGCCTATTACAGATCTGAAGAATATGGACATTTCCTGTAATTGCATATTTCCCTCTAACTCTACGATTCAGACTAAGTTGTGCTTTATTTCTGGGAGCCTCTGTCTCATGTCGATTTTAGTGTTCATAAAAGTGCTAGTTGCATTATTAATATGCACAGCTTCTATAATCTGCATGTTAATATCGCTTAGCTGTGCTACCAGAGAAATGTCGGAGGAGAAAGTGGTTTTACTCGTTGCAGGAACAGCTTCCATATAGTGCAGGCTGGCAAGTTTACCCGCCACGCGTACTTGCCATTATAATATATTCCTGCAATATTTCTATTGCCTAATGCAACAAACATAAGTTAAAGGTAAGATTTTGTTTCATTTTCTGCTGGGGGAAGATAAGCAAGTTAGTTGTTGATGTCACAGTCACCTTCGATGTAAAATCTCGTTATTGACTTAATATTTCAGAAGGAAGGGAGCAAGGACTATGGTAAGGCTAATCTTATAATGAGGTGAAGAGGTAATTGTTCAGGAAATATTGCGAACAAGAAAAGAGGGCTAAATTTTGTCGGAGCCGAAGTTTATATATCCTTGCAGTAAAATGGCGGTTTCCAATAGTAAGGATCTCGGATCTGCTATCGGATCCGATCTCGAATCAGACTAGTTCCTTATGAACGGATTTTGCAAAAACTCCTAAGCTTGTCCTATCAAAAAGGCCAAAGTTGTGGCATTTTCAATCGTTGATTTTAATGGAAGCTTATATCCTATATCATCGTCGCTTCATCCGTATGAAATTTTATTGATGGGCACTGATTTTTATAAAAAAAACTTATTGAATCTCATCTTTTTTTCCGAAACACATATAACAAGGCTCTCATCGAAATTCAGCTTATTATCCGCCACATGTGTGTAATAGTATTTGTATGCGATGATTCAGTTACATGCAGCTATAGGATGCAGTCGACCTATCCAGGCCGTTGCGACTTATATACGGAAGAAAAGAATAAAATTATGTGTCCATAGTTTTGTGCAAATAGCTCTAATACTAAGAGACTGGTTCTCATAGAAACAGACAGACGGACCGGCGGACAGCCAGATACGGTTACATCTACTGGGGCGGTTATCGTAATTACTTTGTGCTTCACCTGAAAATAAATACTATATACTATAAATACTATATTTTTATAGGCTATCTTTTTTCGACTATCTTTTTCGTCCATAGCATATCGAGTTCGGAAATTTTTAGTCTTTTTTGTTTTTGCCCAACCGATTATGGATAAGAATACCTAAATGGTTCAAAAAAGGTTCTATTTTTTCTCTTGAGCCTACCGTTTTGTTTTGGAGAATACAGAGCAGTGAACCAAGTGTACTGGTGTACCAGAGCACCAATTGTGATGCCAGCTTCCCGGGAAAATTCTCTTACTCTTGAACAGTCAAATTCACCACCGTTGTCACTTACGAATTTCGGAATTGTGTGCTCTTGACAACATTCATTGGCTTCTGATTTCTGCTTGACGATGTTTTCTTATGAAAACATTGTGAAATGATCTTCTAATACTACTAGGTGTACCTTTTGTGATGAAAAAAATCCTCAAATGGGTTGCAAAAATAGTCCGATATAAATTTTTCTGGTGGCCTTAAGGTCAAATGCAAACGCATGCGTAATGTGACATAACCATGCAAGTGCAGGGGTCACAAAACACATAAACCGCAAGCGCGCATACCAACGCATTGAAATTGATGTGCGCATACATATATTAATAGTTTATAAGAACTCTTGTAAAATACATAAGTATACAATTATATTATTATTTTTATATATGCTTTTTCAGATGAGAAGTTGCATTTAGATAGCTTCATTGGTTGTGGAGTTATACATTTATGTTTAAGGTATTTTAGAAAATGTTAGAACGCTGCATATATGCATATATTTGACTTAAAAACATTACTTAATTTTATCAGAATACAGATTCCAGACAAACATAGGGACCACTAGCCAACTATCTGCATTTGGAAAGCGTTGATAAAATCCTAATTTTTGGAATAACTTTGGAAGGAAATCGGGTATCGGGTACTACGGTATCAATTGACGAGTAGCAGAAGCGGTTTAAGGCCATACATTTTTTGTTTCTGTTTGCAACATCAATAAAAACAAAACTAAATAATAATACTCACTCCCCTTCTGGAGATAAGTTAGAAGAGATGAGAAAAATAGCCGGTGCAAGCCCTGGAACAATACGCTCCCAACTAGTTTAGAGCGCAGTTACAACGTCTGATGATGACATACTGCCAATAGAAATAGATTCTTTCCCATTTATAACAACATACTGTAGTACCAACGTTACCTGCACCATCACTACAACTCAAGTTTACTGCTTGTCAACCAATTCATATACAGTGGCTGTAGCAGTAAGCTGCAAAACGTCCCCAACTTTGTCTCCTTCAGTAATAGTGCCGTCTATCGTTCAAAAGTTCAGTACGAAATGCGCGTTCCTATCAATAAGCCTACCAGGTGGTAGGAAACGCAAAGGAGAGGCAAGTGCATTTCAAACAGCATAAAAAGCTAAGAAGCAACTGCCCAAGGCGATTAAGTTAGCTTCTGCGTCAGAAATAAAGTGTAATAATAGATTCACAGTCTTGGGTGAAGAAGCGGATAATGCTATGCAGTAAGACCTCCACGAAGATAACTTTCACGAAGCAGAAGCAACACCAGCTGCTGCCAATCAAGGCAAGCAACCTCTAAGAAAGATTGTAACGCCTCCAGCTATCTGTTTCCAACATATCGTCAATCCACATTTTTTTAAACAAACTGAATACGTGTGCCGGCGAGAGTAACTACACTATACGCATTTCCAAATTTGGAGTGTCACGGATATACACAGCCAACGCTGATGCTTTCCGTGCTGTTGAATTATTTATTTTGCTTGAATTTGCACAAAATGTCCAAAAAGGGGTGTATAATTTAACAACTAAGCAACTCCTTATAATTAGCAAATAAGTAGCTCTGTACAAACAAAGCTGACGCGCCAGAGTTGGGTTCAGAGCTCTGCGCTAAGAACGTCCGGCTGCGGAAAGCTAACACTTCTTGTTTGGATTGTTACGCTGCGCCGCAAGGAATGCTGAGTTGGCTTGCCGCTCATGTCTTGGTGCCGTGATGCATTGTCGTAGGATAAACTTAACTTTGAATATTGTGAGTTCTTTAGTTCTTGCCAAGTCTTTGAATAAAACACTGAATTGCTCCGGCACATAGCCGTAAATATACTGTTATTATTAACGAACACCTTTCTACGCCACAAGGATTAAAATACCAACAAAGGGGCGAAGTCAAGTCCTCTAAGAAGAACAAGCCTGGGACACAAGTGTTTCACCATAACCGTGCAAGGAACGAACCTCTGCAAGAAGACTCTGGACATCGCTGAAAGAGACTTCACTAATTTATATAAAAATATGTAGATGCTTAATGCTAGGAAACACAATTTACCATATATGAGCTAAATGCATTAATTCCAGATTGCTTTATTCCAAATCGACGGCAGTAGAACACAGGTTCTACTGCCGTTCAGGTTCTACATTGAACGGAACAAAGCGGTGTGTAAACGTTTTGAACATTTAGGTCAAACTACCTACATAAAAGAAGATATAAGAAGTGGTGGTACAAGGTAAAGTCAGGGCCCTGAAAAAGGTATGTGGGACGGAGGGCAGGCAAAACTTATTGAGGCTGGGACAGGGATTTATACAAAAACAAGTGAGAAAAGTTATCTTCGGCTTGCCGAAGATGGTATACCCTTGAAAACAAAAAAGTTTTCCATACAAAGTCCGATCCGGACCAAACTTTCACTAATCGTGTATGGCTATGTCAAATGAATGAATGTTGAATTCAGTTGCAATAGGTTGGAAAACAAAAAAATTTTCCATACAAAAACTTGTTTTCATATCGGTCGTTGATTTGTATTTAACTTTTTGACAATTTCAATTTTATGCGACGCCTTTTTTTTTAACATTCTTATTTTTTATTTTGAGTGGACAATCATTAAATGGTTTGGGGTAGACCTTGACTTAAGGGAGGTACATGGAATGTAATCTAATGAGGTTGTGTTAAACTATATAACATTGCCATATTTTTAAATATTTACACAGAAATCACTAAATATAAATATAACCTGGTGCATAGAATATACGTTACTATCCCAATGCTTTTACGATTTTAAAAATATATAGTTTGACTTTCGTTAAAAAAAAATATTGTTTTTAAAAATCAAAAAGAAAGGAACGGATAGTTCCTTATTAATTGGATTTTGAAAAAATTTCTAAGCTTCTATTCCCAAAATGACCTATGGTATGGAATTTCTGGTCGTTCAGTTATATGGCAGCGATAGCTTGTAGTCGTAGCGTAGAAACAGACAACCGAAAATCTCATAACGACCAATAATCCATGTTCTTGATCAAGAATATGTACACGTTATTGGGTCCGAGATGTCACCTTCACTGAATGGTGTGCAACGTATTGTGAGAAACATTTTAATACCCCTGCAAGGATAGAAAACCCTTATATCGACTTAAAATACCGATGATGTGATATGAATTTATGATGTATATAGATTTTATTTTATATATATAAAAAATAATATTAAAATAGAATAGAATTCATTCATAATATGTACATAAATATATGTATATAAATAAAATAAATTGAAAATGTAAAATCCGGAAATAAAAAGAATTAAAGTTCCCACAAGTACTATATTTGACTATTTCATCTATGGCTGGAAATATTACCTTCACTATTACAATTTACAAGTAAATAAAGCGTACACGACCTTTATTTAGTTTAACATTTTTTGTAGTTTATACTGACCTGCTGCTTGTTGCACTTGTCAGTAGTAGATGATGCCAAATTTTGTGAAATTACTGCTTGACTTAAGTCTTTGCTTAACTCAATAGAATCGCGCTTATTTAATTCTCCTCCGCCGTCGTTATCATTCGCACAATTGCTATACATTTCTTAAAAATGTTCTGCAGAATATGTTTAAACAAACGTCTCCGACGTGGTTTTAAAAAGAATGCAGCAAACTGTTAGATTTAAACCAGGTAACAAAGGTAGCGCCCAAACAAGCCGATGGATTGCATTCAACTAAAAATATGAATAACATTTTTCGTCCAAGTTGTTATGGTGCTGCGTCAATTTAATGGTTTGATAACTACATGAGGGGTTCAGTTTTTACATAAAATTTAATTTAACAATGATTTAAAATGAGGGTTCTGCCGTTGGAGCGTTGGACAGTGTGTAAATGCGGGCAAATCCCTAATCCAAAATACAGCACAATTTTATACATCGACCATATTTCCCCACTCATCCATTTAACATCTGCTTTATTTTCCTTTAGAGAATAATACACAACAATAGATACCCATTTAGTGTGCTTACATAGATTCCGCAGTAATAGGGGGACGTTATATATATATATATATATATATATATCTTAAAAAATAGAATAAAAATGTATATATAAGTAAAATATAATTGTAATACTGTAATAAAGTATAATTGTAATGGATACTGTAAACTATATATGGTATTGTATGTTAAATTCTTCCTCTTTCCGTCTGTCTGTTTTTACTTAATAGACTCTTATTTTTACACCCAAGCATTTTTATAATTTTTTTTTTTTTATTAATTTTATAATATATATATATCTTAAAAAATAGAATAAAAATGTATATATAAGTAAAATATAATTGTAATACTGTAATAAAGTATAATTGTAATGGACACTGTAAACTATATATGGTATTGTATGTTAAATTCTTGGTCCTCTTTCCGTCTGTCTGTTTTTACTTAATAGACTCTTATTTTTACACCCAAGCATTTTTATAATTTTGGTCACAAGTGTGCAACACAATAAAAAAAACATTTCAGATTCTAAAAAGTATATATTTTCTTGATCGGGAATACCTACTGAGTCGATATGCCCTTCTTTCCATCTATTAGTCTGTCTGTTTCCACGTAAACTAGTCTTTCAATTTTAAAGCTACGACTTGATATAGGGTGTCTTAAAATAAATGGTGTTTAGTTTCCCAGCCCTTATATACGATAAATGTATTTACCACGAAATATATGGATAAAAAGGGATATAGACTAATGGGATTTTAGTATCTTAGTAAGTAAAATAAATAAATAAAATAATTGAGAATCTGGATCAATCTATACAAATATATACGAATCAGTCGACTATATCACATATAACTTTTTTTTTGTGAGTAGCTTGTGATCTAAATTCCATTTTATGAGAAACTGGTTTAGTTTTGAAGTTCTTATATCCGATAAACTATATCCGATATTTTGTATATCTCTTGCCAATATAAACCGACATTTGACTGCAAGGGTGTATAAACATCGGCTCGTACCGAAATTAGCTTTCCCTCTTTTTATACCCTGTACCCATTAAAAATGTGTGAAAATGGTATCATAATATGGTGCAAATGTATGTAACAGGCAGAAGGAAGCATCTCCGACCCCATAAAGTATATATATTCTTGATCAGCATCAACAGCCGAGTCGATAAAGCCATGCCCGTCTGTCTGTCCGTCCGTCCGTCCGTCCGTCTGTCCGCCCGTCCGTCCGTCCGTCTGTCCGTATCAACGCCTAGATCTCAGAAACTACACGAGCTACAGACATGTGTCATATATCGTTGTATAGGTAATTACCATACGCAGTACAAGTTTGTTTTTTTATTTTGATATCACCCCCCGTTCCCCCGCAAACAGCAAAAAACTGCCACAACCACGCTCCCCGCAAACCGAAAAAAAACTGCCATGCCCACAATTATTAACCTAATGCTATGCAATTCGGCATATGCATTGGTGCTTATAAAAGCTTTCTAATTTTTACATTTGAACCAAATTTGATAAGAAACACGGAAGTTATGCCACATGCAAAATCTATGGCAAGGGAAGCAGAAGCGCAGCAAAACACGCATTGCGCGACGCCGACTGCGACGTTGACAGCGAAATGTGTATGGCTTTATGGCACACGAAACTTATTTTCATAACCAAAATCATACCAAATTTATATTGTTATGGTCCTCTTTTCTAATAGAATATTGTTTCATTTATTTATTGATACTAATAAAGAAGTTGTAAGCATGTCTAAGGGTACAGGGTATTTTTCAATCGGGAAACTCGACTGCTGCTACCTTACCTGTTATTTTAAAATTTTTTGCTTCTGAAAACTAACTTTCCGCTTGCTCTCCAATTTATGAAAAATATAATAACCACGAAATATGTACTATATATAGGTAAAATGGCATACGGAGCAAGGGTATATTTTAATAGCTTGGTAAGAAAAATATAAATAAATAAAATGAGTGAACGAAAATAGAGAACGGTGCCGATTTGGAACATACAATTTGCAGACGCTAGGTCAATGTCGTAACTCTAGGCTAGGCTATACTTAAGATATATGTTAACCAATAATGTCAATTCTTCTTTTATAGCGAACGGTCGCGTTTTTTTGCGGGCACTGCGTTCAAAATTTCTTGTCATTAAATAAACCGGTGTTTGTGAATATATTCTAATGAAACAAATATGCACTTAAGTTTTCATTACCCTCACTTCGAAATTAACTTTATATCCAATATAAACAAAAATGTTTTCTATTCTCTGTTTCGTTTTGCAGTGAGAGAATTGAGGATTTGAAAGAAGTGGACGTGCAGCGTGAAGTAATAAAGTATAAGTCATTGTAGTCAGTACATAAAACCCTTAAAGGCTCATGTTGGGCATATGTAGATGTGCAACAATTTAGGAACAGGAGACTAAAATTTCTAGTCCGTCTATTTGGAATATTAAATGTTAGTAGTATTAGTAGATGCTGGCTGTCTACATTACCATTAATAAGGTTATGGATGAAAACGACCCCCAGCATCTTTCTACGATTGGTTAGGGAAGGTAAATTGATTAGAAGGAGTCTGTTAAAATAAGATGGAAGGTAAAAATTTGCATCCAAGTTGAGTCCCCTAAGAGCAAACTTCAAGAAACCCCCATACTGAGGGCTCCAGACGCATGACCCGTACTCCACAATTGGACGTACTAAAGATACGTATAATTTTTTAGTAATATAATTGTCATTGAATTCCTTAGACCATCTCTTAATGAAGCCAAGCATGGCCTTGGCTTTATTAACCATCTTAGAAATATGGTCGAAAAATTTAAGTTTAAAGTCTAATAGAACACCAAGATCGTTAACCTGGGTTAATCTATCTAAGAAAATCCCATAGAGAAAGTATGTGGCCTGGTTAGGGCATGAACAATAAAAAGACATAAGCTTGCATTTTGACCCATTAAGTTTTAAGAGATTGTAAGAACACCATTTTTGAAAATTGTCCAGATCCGACTAAAGTTTATATTTAACAGAAGGGGATTTGTATTAAAGACAAAGCTTTACGTCGTCTACCTACATAAAAACAGAGAGTTCATTAAAGCAGGGGGTAAGTCGTTAATAAAAATAGTAAAAAATAGCGGCCCAAGATAGCTTCCTTGGAAGACTTTCGATGTAGTTCTAACAAGACGAGAGTATACATCTTTAAAAAGGACACGTAGGGTTTTCCAAGCTAAGTAGCTAGAAATCCACTTGAGAAGGTCTGAGGGAAATCCTAGGATACTTAGTTAACTCAAAAAGACTGAGTGGTTGATAGAGTCAAATGCTTTACCAAAGTCCGCATACATGACATCTATTTGAAGGCCTTTACAGAAGCCATCTATAATAAAGGAAGGCAGCTCCAAGAGGAGCTTTATAAAATGCTTTATAATGCTTTATAAAACCATGCTGACATGGAGAAATAATTGAAATGCAGAGAGGTTGAAGTTGTGGTGTTACCAATTTTCAAAAAAGAAGAGACATGCTTACGCTTAGTGTTCACAAAATTATAAAACTGCTTCGGATCCTGTTTAAACTGGATCCGTCAGCGGTAAATATAATTCTTATATCACTCAGCGTTATGCACGGTGAAATTTGACCGAGCTGCTACGTATCTTGAAAAAGATACATTGCAGCCAGTTTTCTTATGTATCTTAAGGAGTCTATTTTTAATGTATTTTGAGTTTTTAAGGCTCCTTGTAAACCAAGGAGGGTCAGTCCGTGCGGATGGATACTTCCATGGCACGCAAAAGTCGAAGAAAGCGTTTAGCGTTTTGTTGAATGTTTCTAAATTGAATGTTGTAAATTGAAGTCTCCTAGAGTCACTAGCAGGTCACTGTCGGACATGCGACTATAAACCAGTTGAATGGCAGATAAGTGGTGCCAGTATGTAGTCGGTTCTGAAGTAAGTGGAAATTATGAGCATGTGATGAACACTGACTGAAACGACATAGTGATTTCCACACATAGGAACACAAGATCACCAATATTCGGTAATTTAACGTCTTCAGAAGCGAAGTCGGAGTCCACAGAGATTAGGACTCTTCCTCCCCTTCGTAGAAGTCGGTCCCGTCTGTAAGTGGGGTTTACTCCGAAGCCCCCTAGTATTTTGATAGGTAAGAGTGATTAGATGTTGTTAGTTTTTTGAGGAAGAAGGTTTAGGTACAGAAGACGGTTCAGGGTTTTTAGGCTTTGGGAGTTTAACTCACAAAGGCTTATTAAGTTTTTTTTTAAGAGTACTAGGCTGATGTTCTTGTACGAGTATGTTCTCCGGCCAAAAGCTGAGCGAACAAATCGTGTCCAACATCGGCAAAGGTACACGTATCTTGAAAGATGACGTGAGCCTCGAGTAAGTATATTTAAACTTCCTAATGTCCTCCACTTAACAACGTCCTTAGATTTGGTTTGGATGTAAGACAAAATATTAATCTTTGAGGTGCCAGGGGCCAGCCGTGAAATAAATATGTGTTTAGCGGGGAGAAACACCTGTAAGGGTTTTGGTGTTACGGTTGGTAAGATCGCGACATCAGTGGATTAACAGTGGATTTTTGGGGGGTCAACTCTACTCGTGCCGGAGGAATCACCTGAAGTAATGCAACGGAAGATATTTCAGACAAATTATGCTCGATTATGGAGTCAAATGTAGGAACCGAATTTGTGTTTCCGACTCCTGCTCTTGGTGTAGTAAGGCTGAAAAGCGATCTCGGTACATACGGCGTCCATAATAACAGTTTTTTTTTGGCCCTGGAAAATTTTTTAGCTGTTGGAGGCTGCTTTTAGTTTGCTTTTAGTTTGGACAGCGCGACATCCACTGCAGCAAAAGTGGAAGCCAGCATTTCTTGAAATTGCATTCGAAACTGAGGCGGTGAAACCGGCTCATTAAGTATGTACTACTAGTATGTCAACAGGGCATGCTAGACTGGGACACGGAAATCGACTTATTAAATGATTTTATAGCGCAGATACTATAAAATTCGATTATACAAATTTTTTTATGATAAAAAAAAAAATTTAAATTATATAAAAATATATTGACACCAAATAATTAATTTTACACAAAGTAATAGCCTTAAGTACAGTGGTACTCGTTTAATAAGAGCGTGATACAAGGGAGAGGAAATGAAAAAAAAGACCGCAAACTAGGAGAAAGTAAGGTTTTGCACTAATAAGAATTGCGAAAAATGTAAGAAATAGGGAATAAAAGTAAGGCAGTACCTTACTTGCATAAATAATACAAAATTAAAATCTTACAAAATATGGCACCGTTAAGACGCGAGTTTGAAAGGAATTGAGCTGAGTTAGATTCAATTTAAATAGATTTAATAATTATTATCTTAAAAAAACACCGGTTTGTTTTACACAAGGCAATAATTAATAAATCGAGGAGTGCAAGAAAAAAACACGACCGTTCGCTATGAAAGTGAAGTGTATCAACACATTTGACAGAGTCAGGCACCCTGGGATCCTATACAATGCGAAGGGACTGTTCCCTCTGCAGCTATACTTGGTTTTAATTTCTTGAAAGAACGCAATTGCATCTGAAGATCCTTAAGAAAGCGTTTTTGGCCCTACCCTGTACTCAGTTTTTGCTTCGGACATGCCTACTCACACATCAGTCAAAGAAGTAGAGATAGAAGATGTGCTCATAGCCACCTACGCTGCCAATACTTCTGTGCTCACGAAAAGCCAAAATATTCTGTCTGCCACTTTTGGTTTACAGGCATGCGAATCAACCGAACAGGTAGCTGTCCGAGCGTCCGCCTGGATGGGAGACCGACCAGACAACATCAGGCTTATAAATATCTTGGTATTTCCTTCGATAGGAAGCTCACCTTCAGCAGGCACATTACAAATATTCTGCAAGCATTCGTGACATTCATCGCGAGGTTGCTCGGATATTTTGGCTTAATGCACCACGCAACAAAAAATCGTTTGGCTGCAAGGTTAATATAATATATATATATATATATATATATATAATATATAAGTCCATATTGGGCCCCAGTATGTTCTACGGCCTCAAGGTATACGGTATTGCTGCGAAGAGTCACCTTAACAAGACCTTAAGTAGGATTTCTGGGGCTATTGGATATATGAAAACCAGAGACATCAAACACGACCTTAAGGTGAAAAATTTGGAGACAAGGTCCAAAACAATGCCCAAAAATATATGGAACGACTCAATTTATACACCAATCGCCTAGCAACCGCCTAGCAAGAAAGCTAGGAACTGTAGCTGTGGTCAGTGCTGACCCTCCGACTAAAGTCAAAAGAAGACTCAAGCGACACCACCCTCATGACCTGCTCGACATGGTTTTGACATAGAAAGTCTTAATATTCCAATTCATTAGAATAATTGAGTAAATAATAAACATTATGTAATATAAACTATTATAATTTTCCCCTTCATCCCTATTTCCCGGCCCACTACTCGCTACTGCTAAGCCTGAAACATACACCGACGCGGCCTCAATCATTAACAAATGGCAGCGTCTCAAGGCTGAAAATCAGCAGTTCTGCTTGCGTTGGAATTCATGCGTCGCAGAAATACAAGCGCTTCCTCCAGCTGACCGCAGTGAAATGGCTTCACGCAGTGTTAGCGAACCGCTATTGCTCGAACTGCTTGGCCTAGGAACATTAGAGATTTGTAATGCGATTGGTGATCTATGAACTTGCCATGCCCGTCGTATACGTCGTTTTTCAACAACGAGCCGCTGGGTGTTAAGGTTTGTCGTCCTGGGGTTGCGAGGTGTGAGTGCACCGAATCTCTACAGCTGTAACTAAAACACTCTCCAGGGTATTTGCTGCGAACTAAATATCGCCATCAAAGTTTAGCCTTGGGTTCGGCTCAAACTTACAAGTACATATTTTCTGTATTTGACCCAGTTTGTTCTCTTTGACGTTAATCTGATTGCCTGAATTATCTCAGGGCGTTGGACGAAGTTCAGATTTAAAAGGTCTGGCGAGTGTTCAGATGATAGATCCAGTAGAGATTCGCCACTAATGAGGTTTCGAGGGATATTTTTGGTTAGTGTTAAGTCGATCAAGTCAGGAACTTTGTTTCGGTCGGTAGGCTGTGTAGTTACCCCCACAATTTCTGGACTTTTTGGTGCTGGGATCGTGGGTTCCAGTTCGACCTTAAAGAGTCTTTGTTCAGGATGTTAGAGACAGTTTTCGCTTTGAAATATTTATCATTTATTGCCTGCGTAATCTCTGAAGGTGTCACGTAAACACCTTCAGATCTGTTGGTCCACTTTTCGGTCTCAGTTCGCTGACTTAGAATGTTCCGAATAATCTTTTTTTTGTTTCCCGCAGAATTTTGTGTGTGCCCAATTTTCTTTTTATTTTCAAGTAGCGATCCAACCCAGTTTGCAGTGTTTTTAGCTTTATTGTTGATTCAGCATAAACGAGCGTTGCAGTCGATACCGTTCGTACGGTCGATACCGATGCAGTATTTGTTGTTGTTACGAGTGCAGTTGTTTATGAGGTCGACGTGTTGGATATCGTGGGAGAGGTCAGTTCTCTTGGGATCATCGTTGGTATTGCATAAGTTCATGTGTCGGGTTGGGGGTGATTGACCGTGACCGATCGACGTTTGAATTAATTTCGTGCACTTTCGCGGGTTACGAAGACACAAATGAGAAATAAGCGTTGTTTCATATCGATGAAACATGACGTGTCTTGCTCTTGTTGACGTTGAGCGCAAATGTCGTTTTGACTCATTGTAAAAGTACGTGGCTTGGTTTTTTTAAAATTTTTTAAATATAATAGTTGTACAAAAGAAAGGAGCTTGCACAACTATTTTCATAAGCGATTATACATCGCATTGACCGCCTTTTTGCAAAATTGTTATGGTAAATTGTTGGCAATTATTCACTTTTATATTGGAATATTCTGTATATTTTCGGAGCACAGAAAATAAACAGGGCCGCACTATTCGAATATTCGAGTATCGGTATTCGGACCAGTTTTGAATAGTGTTTTTTCTGTTTTTAGAATAAGGATATGCCGTAAGTGGCCATTGTGGTGCGGAGACTTTGTTGGCTATGACGAAGGATTATTTAGGATTGCACCTTCCATGAATTGTTTTGATTAAGAAAAATCTATAGTTTTCTCCAGGTTTGTACGGTCAGCAATCAGATTATTTACAATTAACGTAGAAACTTTTTAATGGCACTTGAAGAAGTGAAGAAGATGAACTTCGAGGCATTTGAAGATACCCCTCCAAGAACAGACATTGCTTGAAACGATGCTTGCCCGCATGGAAGGAACGATTGAGAGGATGATGGAAAAATGTATCTCGCAGATGTTCTCGCAGATGTTCTCGCAGATGATGCAGTTTATAGCTCCCATTCTAAACAAAAAGTAATGCAAATAAGTCTTAATATAGTTTTTTGGAACGCAAACGGCCTGCAGAGGAGCAAAGCCGAAGTAAAGCATCTCATCAAAACAGACAATATCGATGTTCTTCTAGTTTCGGAATCCCACTTTTGTCCCAGATCCTACAGATCCTGTACTTTAACATTAGCGGGTCCGAACTGTTACATGCCATCCATCTGGCAGAGCACGCGGAGGAGCAGCTATGCTCATCAGGAGTGGCATTCAGCACACGGAACTTCCCGCGTTTCAGGAGGAATGGGCTCATTGCGCCGTGACCAGGATTTCTAGCCCACAGGGAGATATCACCATTGGTGCGGTTTACTTCTCACCCAGACACTTGATAACCGAGACCCACCTTCAGGACTTCTTCGAGTCCCTTGAACCTCTTTAGCAGCCGGAAACTTTAACGCCAAAAAAAAACAACTAAGCACAACAATGATAACAACCAGACGAAGGAACCAAACAACTAAAACAGTGAAATTGTCCAGTCTATCCAGCTGGGCGATGCCCAGGTGCTGCATGACATCCGCAAAATCCTGGCGGACACGGACTACACGCCGGACAACGCCGCCGGCTTGTGCAACCGGCTCCTGGTCACCTGTTTCATGGGCAGCGTCAACAGCAGAAAGGAGACCCGACAACGAGCCGCCCAACTGGCCAACCAATTGGGCAGCTACCATATTAAGATCAGCATCGACCTGGCCGTGAATCCCCTGCTTCAACGCCGTCACTGGCCTGATCCCACGTTTCCGCACCCAAGGCGGCTGTGCCCGCCAAAACCTGGCAAAACCTGGCTCTGCAGAACATCCAGTCCCGCATCCGTATGGTCCTGGCCTACATCTTTGCCCAGCTTGTGTTGTGGGTGAGAAACCGACCCGGTGGACCTCGTCTTGGGCTCCGCCAACGTGGACGAGTCCCTGCGGGGATATCTCACCAAGTACGACTGCTCCTCGGCGGACATCAATCCCATTGGCGGCATCTCCAAAACGGACCTGCGCAGGTTTCTGGTCTACGCCAAAGAAAAGTTCAATCTGCCCATTTTGGAGCAGATCATTGATGCCCCGCCCACCGCTGAGGTGGAACCGCTCCAGAAGAACGGGGAACTGCAGCAGACGGATAAGCAGGACATGGAAATGACGTATTCGGAGCTCTCGGAGTACGGCCGTTTGAGGAAGCAGTCGTTCTGCGGGCCCTACAGTATGTTCTGCCGACTCGTGGCCACCTGGAAGGGCGACCTGAGTCCCAAAGAGGTGGCCGACAAGGTGAAGCACTTCTTCAGGTGCTACGCCATCAATCGCCACAAAATTATTGTGCTAACGCCGTCGGTGCATGCGGAGGGATACAGTCCGGACGACAACCGGTTCGACCATCGGCCGTTCCTCTACAGACCCAACTGTTCAAGGCCATTGACGACGAGCTGGACAAGCTGCAGCCAATCTACACGCCTTCCTCGGAGCAGATGCGTCCCAGCAGCGAGGATCTATTTATTTCCACCCAGAGATTTTCCCACCTCAACGACTCCAAGCACTCCTCGCCGCTCTCCTCGGCCTCGGCCTCCGCCTCCATAGATGTGGGCATCTCGACGGCGGCGGTTCCTAAGCCAGGTGAAGCTGCTCCCGGAGGCTTGTCCAAGAAACCCAGTGGCTACTCCAAAGTGCATTTGAATGTCCTGGGCAAGATCAAGGATCGCAATATGCTTTTTGCTGGAATGCTAGAAAATATTGTAGTTTTTAGGATATATCTTAATGTATAAATTCTGCTATCCAATTTTATGTACTATGTGCCTTCTATTGCTCGAATTTTATTTGAATTTGAACGTTTTGTGGCCATTTAAAAGTGTTAAATCCAAAGAAACTGTTTAGTTTATAGAAAATCCTAGTATTTATATCTGTTCCTTAATATACATTCTTATGAAACCTTAACGGAATTGAAAATTAGCTTCAGTAATCTTTTTAAAATGTACTTTTTAAATGTTGGCCCACGTCAATCACTAACAAGTAGCTTTAAATAATCACGCATAACAGCAAAAGGCATTGTTCTGTTAATATATATTAATGAAAAGAAATTGTAGGCATAGATGTACGAGTAGCTCCTTCTCAAAATCTAGATCCATTTTATGTACCTATTCAGCTCTTTCTGAATGGAGTTACAAACTGTTTAGTCCTTTCCATTTGACCTTATCTTTAATCTTGTGTAAAGCTCAAGCAAAAAACGGTATGAAAACTTTCCTTAATTTCGGTTAAATAAGTCGCATATTTTTTTACTTCATTTGGCCAACTTTTGGCCTTAAATAACACTATTGTTGGTTGTAAATATTTAATTTTGTTGGTTGTAAACAAACAGTTGTCAAATCTATGAAAAACTGCAAAAAAAATTGTTATTTTATTTAAATTTGTTTTCTAATTGTAACAAACATTACAATTTAGATCTTTATTTGTACGATTTATAGTACTTAAGCCTATCTAGATGTTTGATTTAAACTCTTAGTAACTCCTTAAATAGTTTGTTTGAAAAATGTACAACTCTGAGACATTATAATTTTAATAGAAACATTTATTTATGCTCATGATAGAATTTCTATACTCAGATACATTCGAAGAGTCAATTGCATTAGAAAATAACAATTTGGAATAATAGTGTTGAAATCTGAATTAAGAGTGCAAAGCGAATGTCTTATACTAAATGTAACTCTAATTGATCTTTCTCTTTTGTTTATTCTCTTAAGCGCGTCACGAGTAACGCATCATTTTATGTATTAGTTAGTCACAAATAAACTCTCATTCTAACAGGTTATGGGCCCAGGCAAAGCTCCTGTGCGCTATTATTTTTTGGAAAGTTTAACAGCGAAAAGTTGTTGATAATAGTCAAAAAGACTTGTGTGACTCGTGTTTAATATTGTGAAAAAAAAAATTAAATTGACTTGATATAAAATGAGTTCCCAATACTCAATTGAGAAACTGGACAATGAAAACTATAGTGTGTGGTCTATCCAAATGAAAAGTGTGCTGATACACGCCGAATTATGGTCAGTGGTCAGTGGCCGTTTGATAAAAAATGAAAATGACACTGCAGAACAAAAAGCCTCTTTCGATGCTAAAGACCAAAAGGCACTTGCAAGTATAATGCTATGTATAAACCCGACGCAAATTAATCATGTGAGACATTGTGTAACTGCTAAGGAGGCTTGGAAAAAACTTGGTGAAATTCATATGCCATCCGGTCCAGCGAGACGCATACATTTGTTTAAGCAGTTGTTCTACATAAAAATGAGTGAGACGGAAAGTGTGGAGGAACATTTAAATAAATTCAGTGCATTGGTAGAAAAGCTGCAAGAAATTGAACAAAGTGTGCCAGAAGAAATGCTCGTCATAATTTTGCTTTCGAGCTTGTGTGACTCGTTTGAAAATTTTGTTGTTGCCATAGAGACGCGCGACACATTGCCGGGACTGACCGCTCTCAAGGTTAAACTTCTAGAAGAGGGAGAGAGGCGCAAGACAAACGAAACGGTGATCGGAAAGGAACAGAAAATGTTCGCGTCGGGTAGGGAAAGACAATACTCAAAAAGGAATATCGAAAAAGGTGTCGAATGTTGGTCATGTGGAAAGCGCGGGCATATTGCTGCAAAGTGTAGATCGAAAGAAAAATTGGCAAAACATAACAAAGCAAAAGAAGGAAATTCAAACGGGAATAAACCAAAAGCGTTTTCGGTTTTCGGTGCAGTTAAAAACGAAATAGACAGTAAAAGTACATGGTGTCTAGACAGTGGAGCAACAACTCATTTGTGTGCGGAAAAAACAATGTTTGTACTAGTTGCTAAACGCAAAAATGAATTGTTCTTATTTGAAAATAAATCAGAAAAAGTGTTTGCAATTAATGGAGAAAAGTATGAAATGATTAAGTGGCATAATCGGTTTGGACATTTGAACTTGAATAGTATGCAGAAAATGATTAACAAAGACATGGTGTACGGTTTGAAAATAAATTCGTGTGATTTGAACGGTTTCGTATGCGAAACGTGTGCCAAATGCAAAATTTGTGTAAAACAGTTTCCAAACGCGTCGGAAAGCCGCGAGAGTGAATTGTTAGGACTTATACACACGGACATATGTGGTCCAATAAACACAAAATCAAACGGTGGTGCACGGTTCTTTGCTACTTTCATCGATGACAAAACACGGTACATGTCGGTCTACATGTTAAACACTAAAGATGCGGTTTTTGAAAAATTTAAAGAGTTCCAATCGTTGGTCGAGAAGCAAACAGGAAAGAAGATAAAAAGGATCCGTAGTGACAACGGTCGAGAATATGTTTCCCGAAGGTTTGAAGAATACCTGGTGAGTCAAGGCATACAAAGACAGCTAACAGTCCCCTATACTCCTCAACAAAACGGAGTTGCAGAACGTGCTAACAGAACCCTCCTCGAAATGGCAGCGGCATACTTGCGGAACAGAGCAGAGACGTCGACACTAGCTAATATAATACCATTTGAAGCCTGGTTTGGAAAGAAGCCAAGTGTATCTCATCTACGTGTGTTTGGTTGCAAAGCGATCGTATTGAACAAAACACATAGCAAGAAGTTTCGTCCAAAGGGAGAAGAGCACATATTAGTAGGCTATTCTCAAACTTCTAAGGCTTATCGTTTATACAACCCGGAAAAACAAAGCATTGTGATAGCCCGAGATGTTATGTTTATAGAGGATGATAGAGCATCAGTTCCAGGAGAAGTAATCATTGAATTGGATGAGTCTGCTGGACACCGAGAAGATCATATTGACAACAATGAACAGTCGTTGGATGTTCAAGGCAGTGATGACGACGAAGAGTCTGGGACAGAACAAAAAACATCGCAGAAGAGCGGCACAGGTCGCCCCAAGATAGTCCGAAAAGGATTAGTGGGCCGTCCACGAAAAGAGTACAATATGCTAATTGTTATAGCCGGAAATAATATGGTGGCACCAACAAACTTGCGTGAAGCATTGACTGGAGAACATTCTGATGAATGGAGAATCTCGATGCAGAAGGAGTTTGATCACTTGCGAGCTACAAACACTTGGAGCTTGGTTGACCTTCCTGAAGAGCAGAAAGCAATCGGGTGCAAGTGGATGTTTACCATTAAACGCGACAAAAATGGTAAAGTTGATCGACTCAAATCGAGGTTAGTAGCCAAAGGTTGCGGACAGCAGTATGGGGTGAATTACCTGGAAACATTTTCCCCGGTGGCACGTTACTCGTCAATAAGGTTAGTGATTGCATTGGCTGTCGAGCATGGCATGATTATGCACCAAATGGACGTGTAAGCAGCGTACCTAAACAGTGAACTGAAAGATGAGGTCTACATGAGACAACCTGAAGGTTTTGTAGACGCAAAACACCCAGATCGAGTCCTGCGATTGCATAGGTCCTTATACGGTCTAAAGCAGAGTGGACGCGAGTGGAACTGGAGGCTAGATGAGGTTCTCAACAAAATTGAATTCATTTCCTGTCCCAGCGAGCCTTGCATATACACGAAGAAAATTGGGGAAAACCTAAACATTATTGTTGTATATGTTGATGATTTAATTCTTGCTTGTTCCAGAAAAGATGACCTCCTTAGCATCAAGAAGCAGATATCAGACGAGTTTGATGTTGTAGATGGCGGAGACCTGAAACATTTCCTAGGCATGGAGATAGAGAGGAGTGGCGAAACTGGCAGTGTCACTATAGGCCATAAACAATTTATTGCTGGTCTACTAGAAGACTATGGTATGGAAGACTGCAAACCCAACGCGATTCCTCTGGAGGCGGGCTTTCAAGTTAAATGCGAGGATGAAAGCTGCACAAAAGTGGATCAGAAGAAGTATCAATCCCTCATTGGTTCTTTGATTTATCTGGCTATGACGACAAGACCAGATATCATGCATAGTGTGGCTAAATTGGCACAAAGAAATGCTGATCCTCACAAGGAGCACGAAGTGGCTGCAAAGCGTGTCTTAAGGTACCTTAAGGGCACAGCTGACATGAAGCTTTGTTTCGAACGTACAGGTGTACATGTCCATTGTTTCGTCGATGCAGACTGGGCTGGCGATAGCACAGATCGCAAATCCTTTACTGGTTGGGCATTCATCATGGCTGGTGCGGCGATTTCGTGGGAGTCCAAAAAGCAGACAATTGTGGCACTTAGTTCCACCTAAGCTGAGTATGTGGCGCATTCAACAGCAGCAAAAGAGGCAGTTTACATTAAAAAGCTGATGGAGGAGATAGGAATAGGATTGGTTCCAAAGATGGTTATCTACAGCGATAATCAAAGCGCACAATGTCTGGCAAAAGACTCCAAGTTTCATGCACGAAGCAAACATATTGATATTAAGTACCATTTTGTAAGACAATTATATAAGGATGTAACATATATATATATAACATATATAATATGTTATTGATATTAAGTATGTTTCAACAGAAAATATGATTTCTGATATTTTAACAAAAAACTTAAATAAGATCAAGCATACAGGTTTTGTTAAACAGTTAGGTTTAAATTGAATTGAAAATTATGTTTAGAAGAAAAATGTATTTTTAAGGTTTTATTAAACAGTTAGGTTAAAATTGAATTGAAAATTATGTTTAGAAGAAAAATGTATATTTAAGTTAACTTGTAAGGGCATGTCTCTTTGAGAAGGAGTGTTGAAATCTGAATTAAGAGTGCAAAGCGAATGTCTTATACTAAATGTAACTCTAATTGATCTTTCTCTTTTGTTTATTCTCTTAAGCGCGTCACGAGTAACGCATCATTTTATGTATTAGTTAGTCACAAATAAACTTCCATTCTAATAAATAGTTTTTCTAACAAAAATAACGAAACCACCAAAGTGCTAAAATTGTAACGAAATTTATACAAAAAAACACATAATATCCTGTAATAAGCTATACTATTTATCTCTTAAACATCTGAACTATCAAAATTGGCAGCACTTTAGTTAGTTTTATCATAAAGCTACTATTATATATACAAATTATACTAAGAGTTGTTGCTTTGGATTATACCAAAGCTAGCTATATATTTTTTTCTGAAGATTGTATGTATACCTAAAGTGCACTGTGAATTTGATCAGTTGCATTGCATCGATTTATTGTAACACTGATTGTACACCACTGTAGTCCTGGAAAAATATATACATCCAATTTTTTTAGTTTCAAAAAAAAAAAAAAAAAAAACTGGTGGGGGGTCCAGCACAAACAACCCCAAAGGTATAAAGCTCTATAAATACCTACAGCGGAAGAGTCTGGAATGCCATTCCACTGGAGAACCCACACACTGGTCTTCCGACCCTTCAAAGCAGCCGGATCTGCTGGACTTCGCCGTCTCCAAGGGCATAGGGCACTCTAAGATAACATGCTCAAGCTATGATAAACTGCCATCTTACCACAGCGCAGTAAACTTGCTCCTAAACATCCCCGTCCTCAGAAAAATCCCGCCTAGAAGACTCACCGGGAAACACACAAATGCCCCCAAGTTTACGTTCTGGATGCTTTCCTCCCTGTACCCAGATCCCCCACTTTCCACACCAAGTAACATAGATGCGGCCATCGAAAAACTAACCAAAGAGATGCACAATGCCGCTGAGTTTGCGAATCCACCTCCTCCGACTACCCCGAGAACACCTAAAAGAGACATGCACTTGTGGTCGAAAAAAGGAACCTCAGAAGAGTTTGGTTTTCATCGCGCAACCCCAGGGACAAGACAGCACTTAATCGTGCCACCAAGGAACTGAAGAACAAGCTATCCATCCTACGGTAGGACTCCTTCCATAGATTCCTTAAGGAGCTGGAACCTGGAGACCCGCAGCACAATCTGTGGAATGCCACGAGGCACATGAAAAGACCTGCGAAGAAGATATCACCCGTGCGAAAAGTGGACGGTTCCTGGTGTCGGTCTGAGGTCGAAAGAGCAGATGCCTTTGCTGACAATCTACATAGTGCATTCTCACCGTTCCACAGATGCACTGGCGAAGAGAGAGCTGCAACCATAAGGTTCGTAGACAGCCCAATTGCCCCTGGCCTGCAAATACAGCCCGTCGAACCAGAGGAGATTGCGCAGGAGATCGCCTCCCTAAAAAATGGCAAGTCACCGGGACCTGACCGTATCGATGCAACAGCATTGAAAATGTTGCCCCTAATATGTTTACAAAGGCTGGCCAACATATTCAACAGCTGCCTCCGTCTAGGGTACTTCCCTAAAGAGTGGAAGCGTGCGGAAGTAATTGTCCTCCTCAAGCCTGGAAAATCGGAGGCCAACCTAGCCTCGTATCGTCCGATTAGTTTGCTGGCAATCCTCTCTAACATACTTGAAAAAGTATTTTTGCGTAGAGTACTGCCAGTATTGGACGAGGCCGGACTGATCCCTGACCACCAGTTTCGTTTAAGACGCTTCCATGGAATACCTGAGCAATGCCACCGGCTTGTTGAGAGCATACTTGAGGCCTTCGAAAAGAGGAAGTACTGCTGCGCCGTTATTCTGGATGTCAAACAGGCTTTTGACAGAGTCTGGCACCCTGGACTACTTTTCAAAATTAAATCTCACCTTCCAAGTTCCGACTACGCCTTCCTCAAGTCGTACACAGAGAAAAGAGAATTCCGGAACATCAATCAGTACCTCAAGGCAGTGTTCTTGGACCCATCTTGTACACAGTAAACACAGCAGACCTTCCCATCACCCACTCCCGGAACCTCACAGCAGCCACATATGCCGATGACACCGCCTTCCTAGCCTCCGCCATAGATCCTCAGGAAGCATCAGCCATCATACAGAGACAACTGGATGCTCTCGATCCATGACTGAAACGATGGAACATCGTGGTCAAAGCGGAGAAATCCTCACATACAAAAATCGCACTACGCGGGGGGATTGCCCCCCCATCACACTCAACGGGAAAACCATCCCTATGAATAACACTCCCAAATATCTAGGGCTGACTCTGGACCGCAGGCTCACATGGCGCCCTCACCTGATCAACAAGCGCAACCAGGCCAACCTACGACTTATGCAACTGCACTAGCTCCTGGGGAGAAGGTCCAAGCTCAAAAAAAAATTCAAACTGCTTATTTACAAAGTAGTGCTGCAGCCAATCTGGGATGCAGTTGTGGGGCACGGCAACCTGTTCTAACCGCATCAGAATCTAGCGGTCTCAGAATAAATGACTGAGATGAGTTTCTAACGCCCATCCGTACCACGAAAACTCAATAGCCCATAAAGAGCTTGGAATTCCATGGGTTTCAGAGGAGATCACCCGTCTCAGCGAAAGATACATAAAAACACTGGACAACCACCCCAACCACCTGGCCATCAACCTCCTAGATAATAGCCAATCCCTAAAGCGCCTGAAAAGGAAACACCCGCTTGACCTCCCCCACCAATACACATCTAAGTCAACCTCATTAGATTACATTCCATGTACCTCCCTGAAGTCAAGGTCACCCCCAAACCATTTAATGATTGTCCACTCGGATAGATTTTCAATACAAAATAAGAACGTTAAAAAAAAAACAGTAAATGTGTACAAAGGCACTCCCCATAAAGAATCATAGGTTTCATCTTTACATACAAAAGGGTGATTTTTTAGCTTATATCTTTTTGGCAACACTGGTTTAAACAGCTGACACGCGTATATTGTTTTGTATCACTGTCAAACATCATCTGTTGGGTCTATAATTCAACCATGAATCGCTTTACAAACGAGCAATGCTTGCAAATTATTGAATTTTATTATCGAAATGCGTGCTCTGTTAAGAATCGCGCGCTTCTTCCATGTTATGGTCAGTTTAACCGTCCTACTGAAGCGGCTATTCGAGCTATTGTGACCAAATTTCGCATTTATATTGTTGGAACCATCAACACGCTTACGTAGAACGCAAAGAATGCAGAAAAATTTAATTATGAATCTTTTCAAAATATAGCTGATGCTAAAATTGAAGCCGAACGACCTACCGCAACGCAGAATTTTGGTGGTGGTGCTTTACACGTTTAATATTTTATTTTTATTTGACTTTTAAGGATCAGCCATAAAATGCATTGTAGATTAGATAGTTGTGTTTTCCTTTTAAGTTCATTTGTTTTCAAGGGATCGATTATAATCTTTTCATTTATTAGATTGGTTGTTGGTTGTATCCCTTTTACATTATATTAATAATTTGCTGTAAATTCATTGGTTCATTGCTTGCATATTCTGCAAAGGGAAACAAAAGTGTGTATTGCTATATATTTTAGTTAAATTTTCTTTCTATAGTTTTTCAAATTTCTAGTTGACTTTATTTCATTAATTTGGGAAGTGCTGTTTAGTTATTTATTTATTATTAATTATTATAATTATTTATTTTTATTTTAAGTTATTTCTTCAATTTAATATTTAAACTTTTCGCAAGTGCGACATAATGTTTTTCCTTTTTTACATTGTTATTTCTTACTTCATCGTATGTGTATTTCCAACACATTAATTTCTTATTAACCCTGCAAGATCCAGGAAGGTGATAAAATTTTATAACTTTAGTTAAAAATTTTTTTTTTTTTTTTTTTTTTTTTATTTCATAAGTTCTGTATAGGCAATGTAGGCAATGTTTATTCATTATTTGGTTGATTGTGATTATTCCGCCTAAAATTACATTTTGCAGCTCTATGTCTTGGGTTTTTAATTATTTAATTTTTTTCCCATCTGAGCTATATTGACATATGATAAATACTTGAAGGCTGTAAGGCGTTCCAAACCATTCCAGCATATATTCTCTATTATATTTTTCTAATCTTGACTCCTTGTTTTGACAATAACGATACACTTTTAATAACTTGGGGACTTGCGGATCTGTTTTGATTTGTGCTTATCACCTAGATCCTATACTCCTGCTAAAGTACAAATCTTGTTTAATGGCATGGTTACAAAATTTTCTTTTCTTTTAGTTTGACTGCTCTAACTTCTTTACCTTTGGGGACCTCTTTCACCGTTTTAAAAGCTGGATGTCAGTTCTCTTCCTTCAATAATAAAACATGATCTTTCTCGGCACTACTATTTGTGGGTAGAAATCAGCACCTATTAATAAATCAAATAATATTTACTTTATTTTCGATAAATTTTTGTATTATTTTCGGTAAAATAATGTTTAATATTTTTATTAATTTTTATTAATAGACAACATTAAGATTTACTTTGATTTATTTTTGTAGTTTTATATTTAATAGACAAAATTTGATAACAATGTATTTTTGGATGATATACCATTTTTATTATATCTTTATCATTATGAAACCTGATTTTCCGCAAATTAAATTTTTTTGCTTTGTGAAGTGCTCCAAATATGCTTCGAATCTTTGGAATATCCAAAGAATACGGGACTGGTAAAATTTTTTCCATTTTTTGACTATTCCCTTTTACCTTTATAGCTGTACTCTCTTGATTTTTAGTATCCATAAGCTATACATGGATATCTATGTCTTCCTTTATATAAAAAACAAGCTTTATCCTGCCACCCTTCCTTGTGGCACGTCATGATTGTAAGGGATTTTAAAATATAATTCTCATTATTTCCAATCATTAATTGGTAGGCGTAATAGTTCATTGCGCTGCACTTTCTATTTGTTTCTGCACCCCTAATTTTATTTATCATCTTTAGGTTAAAGAATGAACCGTCGGACCCATCCCAGGCTATGACTGGATGTTGCAAAGCATTATAACAACGCCTCTTCGTCGATAGTTGGAGCATTATAACTGCGAACATGTTGTCCAGTCGTTTGTCAGCACGAATGATAATCTTGTGTGTATCCGTTAGCATTAAATCAATCGCTGTTTTAAACAGCCGTACCAAATGGTTTCTTGTGTGAAGGAGTTGTAGATATCCACAGCGGGCACTCACTACGTCTGCCTCATTGACGATGAAGTGGAGGAACTTATGTTGGCCATCTGGAAGTGGGAGAAGGGAGCCGGCTTTATAGTAGATTTGACCTTTAATTTTGAAAATTGGCATAACTTCGCGCCGAATGACGCCATTTGAAAACAAGACTTTTCTTTCCTAATGTTCTATAAGAAATGTTTTGATTCGACAGTACATCCAGGAAGTAGAGACGGCAATTTAATTTTAACTCCTGCGCAAACCATCCAAACCATTTTATTTTTGAATTTTGGAGCCTAACAGTGAGTACACACATAACTTATTTCACCCTTGATGACTTGGAGAATCGAATCTGTAATCAACCCCTGGACTATAATTCTGGAGTAGATCTGCTATCCTTGCTCCTACTCTCGCCCAGTGAGACTCAGTCCTTTAAAAACGAACCAAATGCGTTGCTCCAGGTCGCCTTTCACGTTCTCGAAATCGGGCATCCTCCTGGCTTCTCGACGTTCTCGACGTTCCTCAGCACGCTTCTCAGCCCTATGAACTCTACTCCTCTCTAGTATGGATGCCCGTTCCTGCTCATTTAGATTTAAAACATATTGTGGTTGTGCTGCAGCTCTTTGAGGACGACGACCCAATTTCAATTTTCTGCGCGGCATTAAGTTGGTTTTCACTGAAAGCAGCGTTTCCCTCTAGATATTTTGAAAGTACTTGAAAGGGTTGGTATTTAAGAGTTTTTTTTCGCGCGGCCCACCTCCCGCTCGACCGACTGAGGGGCGTTGCCGTTTCTCTTAGGGCTCGGATCGCGGGGATAGACCCGAGAGAATTGAGTATAGAAAAAAAAGGTCGGTAGGTGAGAATTGAGAGTTTGATAGAAGTGGACGTGCGGCGAGAAGTAATAAAGTATAAGTCATTGTAGTCAGAACATAAAACCCTGAAAGTCTCATGCTGGGCATATGTAGATTTACAACAACATAGGAACAGGGGACTAAAATTCCTAGTACGTCTATTTGGAATGTTAAATGTAAGTCGTTTTAGTTGATGCTGTCTAAATTACCATTAATAAGGTTATGGATGAAAACGACCCCCAGCATCTTTCTACGATTGGTTAGGGAAGGTAAATTGATTAGAAGGAGTCTGTTAAAATAAGATGGAAGGTAAAAATTTGCATCCAAGTTGAGTCCCCTAAGAGCAAACTTCAAGAAACCCCCATACTGAGGGCTCCAGACGCATGACCCGTACTCCACAATTGGACGTACTAAAGATACGTATAATTTTTTAGTAATATAATTGTCATTGAATTCCTTAGACCATCTCTTAATGAAGCCAAGCATGGCCTTGGCTTTATTAACCATCTTAGAAATATGGTCGAAAAATTTAAGTTTAAAGTCTAATAGAACACCAAGATCGTTAACCTGGGTTAATCTATCTAAGAAAATCCCATAGAGAAAGTATGTGGCCTGGTTAGGGCATGAACAATAAAAAGACATAAGCTTGCATTTTGACCCATTAAGTTTTAAGAGATTGTAAGAACACCATTTTTGAAAATTGTCCAGATCCGACTAAAGTTTATATTTAACAGAAGGGGATTTGTATTAAAGACAAAGCTTTACGTCGTCTACCTACATAAAAACAGAGAGTTCATTAAAGCAGGGGGTAAGTCGTTAATAAAAATAGTAAAAAATAGCGACCCAAGATTGCTTCCTTGGGGGACTTCCGATGTAGTTCTAACAAGGTAAGAGTATACATCTTTAAAAGGGACACGGTGGGCTTTCCAAGCTAAGTAGCTAGAAATCCACTTGAGAAGGTCTGAGGGAAATCCTAGGATACTAAGTTAACTCAAAAAGACTGAGTGGTTGACAGAGTCAAATGCTTTACCAAAGTCCGCATACATGACATCTATTTGAAGGCCTTTACAGAAGCCATCTATATTAAAGGAAGTCAGCTCCAAGAGGTTTGTGGTTGTGGAGCGACGCTTCATGAAACCATGTTGGCATGGAGAAATAATTGAAATGCAGAGAGGTTGAAGTTGTGGTGTTACCAATTTTCAAAAAATCTTTGCTGACAATTTAGAGATTCCTCTATAGTTTGTAGCCTTCGATTTTTTCATTTTTTGTGTAGGGGAATTATGAAAGATTTCTTCCACATGTGGGGAGAGATCAAAGTTTCCAGAGACAAAGAGAAAAGTTTTAGAAGAGGTTTGCACAATGGCGTAGCGCAGTTTTTCATTACACAACCAGGAACACCATCAGGACCTGGCGAATAGACTGGTTTCACCCTCAGAAGATCCGAAAACACACTGCTTTCGGAGAAATATGGTCTAAAAATAAGATGGACTGATTGAATATTGTAAGAATAAGGCTGATCCATAATTGTATGACAGTCACCGACTATCTCTCTTCGAGTGCGAACGTCTGTGACTTTCTGATTGTGAGTGCTTTTTTTTTCTTCTTTTTTTCTGTTTTTTTTTCTTTTTTTCAACGCGCACGTTCAAATCGTTCTGTATCAATAAAAGTGTTAACCATGGCCCCCGGGCCACTAAATTTAGGGGATAATCGCTTTGCCAGCCTCAGCGTTAGCCCCAAACCTAAGAAAAAAAGAACCTTTCAGAAATTGCCAGTTGATTTCCCAGACCTTCCTGAAACACAGTGCAAGAAACCGATATTTTTAGTTGTCTCATCAAAAAACTCACCGAAGACCATATCCGACTATAACTGCTTTGCCGTCCATAGAGCCCTTAAGTATATCAGCAAAGACATCATATCCATCTCTAATCTTCGCGATGGTAACCTTCTCCTGCTGGTCAACTCCAGGGAAGTAAGTGACAAATTTATCAAAGTGACCTCTTTACCCGGCTTATGCGAAATCGAGTGCAAGCTCCACAACACTCTTTACTTTGTCAAAGGCACCATATACGCACCCTGTCTTATTAACATTCCAGAAAACGAAATTGTTGAGGAACTAAAATCTCAAAATGTACACAGCGTCTTCAAATTCACCAAAATGATCGACGGCACCCCATATCCATTTGGAAAAATTCTCGTAACGTTTGACCGTTTCACTCTTTCCAGTAAACTAACGGTTTCCAGTCACAGTTAAGGTAACAGAATATATACCCAACCCGATGAGATGTAAGTTTTGTCAATTATTGGGCTACTTACTAAAGCACTGCAAGAACCCAGTCGCCTGTGTGTCATGCAATCTCGAAAGCCCACAATATCAAATACAAAAACAACTTCTTCAAATCAAAACAAGCAAAAAATTCAGTTTCCGTGAAGCTTGCACGATCCTAAAACAACAACAAAACACAACAACTAACTCCACGCTTACCTACTCGACCGTCGTAAAACAAAACCCAGCATCCGCTGTTCTTATCAAAAACACCCGAAACCCAGACACGATTACAAACACCGACTTGCCCACCAGCTCGACAAAAGTACCAACTCCTCTCTCACCAATGTATCCCACTTCTCGTGCCAACTCTTTGAATCTCGAACAGAATATGCACAAACTCATACACACACACCACAAATTAATAATAATCCAATAAAATTTAATCATGACAATTACTATATTACAATGGAACATCCACGGTATTTTTAATAATTACAATGAACTGACACTACTTATAAAAGACCACGCACCCGATATGTATTTTTGCAGGAAACCAACCTTCCATGTAATTCCACAAATTTTATTTGCCCCAAAGAATATAGTGGTTATTTCCACAATTTTTCTTATAACACCTCAGCCAAACAAGGCATTGGTGTTCTTATTAAAAGGAATGTCCCACATACATACAGTAACATTAACTCCAGCATACTCTGCTCCGCATTGCAGCTTAATTTTGAACAAGTTATTAATATTGTTAATGCTTACATCCCACCAAGTCAAACCTTTTCATCCTCTGACATATCAGAAATTCTACACAATCTTAGTGGATCCACAATACTCCTGGGTGACCTAAACTCATGGAGTCCTCTATGGGGTTCGCCGCGCACAAACACAAGGGGTAAAAAAAATTAAAGAGTAATTCATGAAAACAGCCTAATTGTTCTAAACGACGGTTCCCCGACTCACCTTTCAACTCACAACACTTTCACTCACATCGATATCTCACTGATATCTTCACAGATAGCCCATATGTGCAGCTGGTCTATATCAGATAATCTCCATGGAAGTGACCACCTTCCCATAATCATCCACATAAACACACCTACCCGTCCTGATAATACTTTACCCCTGCCTAAATACAAGACAGACCCAGCAAACTGGAAACGCTTTAATGAAAATTGTGAAAAATCAGCAGCATATTGGACTGACAGTTGCCTAAATCTGCAAGTCGCACAAATGACGAAAGTCATTTGTCAAACGAAAAGAGTGATCCACAATGCCAAAGTGCCATGGTGGAACGCTAACCTTCAACAGCTTAGGGACCAAAAGCAATGCTTGTTCTCGTCCTACAAAGCCAATATGAATGATACAAACCTTATCGGATACAAAAAAGAAAACGCCCTTTTCAAAAAAGCCATACTTTCGGCCAAGCGTAACTCCCTTGAAAAATTTGCTTCCAAAATCTCCCCAGTATCCTCCACAAAAAAAGTCTGGTCCGATATTCAACGCCTTGCCGGCATCCCTCCCACACCATTCAAATATATTAAATCCAACTCAGGTACTCTAATTGAATCATTTAATATCACCGAAGAGTTTGCCTTATCTTGATCTGAATACTCTCCTGACCAAAATTTTCCAACAGAATATATACGAGAAAAAAATCGGCATCTTTCTGAGCCCTATCTCATCGACTCACTTTCCCCATCGGCTAATGCTTAGATTCCAAATTCACATTGCTTGAAATAGAAAATTCAATAGCAAAAGCAAAAGGAAAAAGCCCTGGGACGGACAGAGTATCATACCCTATGCTCAAAAACCTATCTCCCCACCTAAAAACAAAAATTTTGAATATCTTTAATCAAATACTGAACACTAGAAAATACCCACATAGATGGAGATCGGCTACCATTATCCCTATCTCAAAACCAAACAAACCTCCATCCGATATTAACAGCTACCGTCCAATTTCCCTGTTATTCTGTCTAGGAAAAACACTAGAAAAAATAATAGCACAAAGACTTATCTGGTTCATTAAACGCCACAACCTAATTTCCCATAATCAAGTTGGTTTCAAAATAAATCATAGAACGATGGACGCGTTATTACGTATCCAACACTTCGCGTCGAACGCTCTTTCGACCAAAAATCATGTCTCTATCTTGGCGACGGATTTTGAAAGGCCCTATGATCGCGTGGGGATTCATGCCGTACTTTGCAGACTCGAGCGCTGTGTCATTGGTCCAAGGCTTTTTAACCTAATTAAAGCCTTCATGACCAATCGGTCCTTCAGGGTTCGAATAAACAATGTCACATCGAACTCTCACATTTTACACAATGGAATTCCGCAGGGCTCGCCACTTTCTGTGGTTTTATTTATGATAGCAATTGAAGATATAAATAATATTGTAACTTGGCATAAAGATATTTACATCTCACTATATTATACAAAAAACAACTAAGGTAGCAGCAGTCGAGTTTCCCGATTGAAAAATACCCTGTACCCTTAGACATGCTTACAATTTATTTATTTATATTGCGTGCCTTTATAAGCACCAACCTATATGCCGAATTGCAAAGCGTTAGGTTAATAATTGTGGGCGTGGCAGTTTTTTGCGGCTTGTGGGGAAACGGGGGTGATATCAAAATAAAAAAATAAACTTGTACTGCCTATGGTAATTAACTAACCAACGATATATAGCACATGTCTGTAGCTCTTGTAGTTCCTGAGATCTAGGCGTTGATACGGACAGACGAACGGACGGACGGACGGACGGACGGACGGTCGGACGGACGGACGGACATGGCTATATCGACTCGGCTGTTGATGCTGATTAAGAATATATATACGTTATGGGGTCGGAGATGCTTCCTTCTGCCTGTTACATACATTTGCACCATATTATGATACCCTTTTCACCCATTTTTAATGGGTACAGGGTATAATAAAAAATATTAACACAGTCAGAGAAAAATTTTTAGGAATATTGCAAGAAATTAACTTGTGTGGATCAACCTCTGGGGCCTTTATTGCCATTGAAAAATGCCAACTGTTGCATATTTGTCGGAAACAACGTTGCAACCTTTCCGACATTGACTTTAAAAGCCGCACAATAAAAGATGTAAAATTTTTACAAATCTTGGGGATAAAATTCGACTCCAAACTACTTTTCCAACAGCACTGTCAGATTCAAAGAAAACAATTGGAAACTAGATTTAACATTACTAAATTTCTATCATCTAAATATTTTTGCATACATATTAAGACTCTCATAGATATTACGCGCGCATTAATGCTATATAAAATTTACTACGGTCTGCCAATCTTCGGTTGGTGTCTTTCAAATCGCCAGCACATTGGGGTTGTAAACAGCCTAACATAAACTTACAAATCTACAATGCTGCCAAAAACGATACGTGACGCTTAGAATACCAAAAATGTTTTTTGAGCGCACAAGAAGATGTTGGTGAGAAAAACTGGATTTACACCGATGGTTCTGAAGTCACCGACGCAACCACGTTTGCGGTTGTTGACTGCAACCGTAAAATAATTGCAGGAGGTAGGTTCCCGTCATACAACTCCATATTCACAGCCGAAGCTTTCGCCATTCTCAAAGCATGCCAATTGCCTCCAAAAACGCTGGTAAGTCTGTTATCTGCACAGACTTTCCGCTATACGCAACTGGAATCATAATGACCCCACAACACAAGAAGTTAGGCACATTCTAAGTTCTCATCCCACAAAAATCACCTTACTCTGGGTTCCCAGTCATCAAGGAATCAATGAAAATGAACTCGCTGACAAAGCCGCCCAAGAGATGAGACTTACACCATCAATCCTTTTCACTCCGTTTAACTGCAAGGATATCCAAAGTCGAACTCAGTTATACCTTAAAGAAAAGAAATTCTCCAAATGGATTATTAACCCAAATTGCATCATTTTCAAGCCACCAACGAACGTACATAAACGGGAATGCGCGACCTTCATCCGCCTACGCATCGGGTACAACTAATCCACACACCAACACTTACTGAAGGGAACGGCGCGACCAATATGCCAACTATGCGGGGACGAGCTCACCGTTAACCATATTCTCGACGCCTGTAGTCGATTGCACTTAATTAGATCTCAATTATTTGGTACACATAGTCTTTCGAATTGTTTAAGTAACCCATCTTGTGAAAATATCTCAAAAATTTACAAATTTGTCCAAAAAGGTCAGTTTATTATATAAGCAAATAACCCTTAAGTCTCGAGTCGAAGGCCCCCGTAGCTAGTACTCATTACGTTTATTAGGTTTAGTATTGTATACTAGATTTAATTTCGTAAAATAAATAAATAAATAATTGTATGAAGTGAATACGTTGTTTGAATGAAAGTTGCGAATAGATCGGCAATATATCAGTAGTCGCAGATGAATTTTCTAACGAAATTAGGGGGGAGAAGATACATGCTGACGCTTAGTGTTAACAAAATTATAAAACTGCTTCGGATCCTGAGTAAACTGGATCCGTCAGCGGTATATATAATTATTATAACACTCAGCGTTATGCACGGTGAAATTTGACCGAGCTACTACGTATCTCGGAAAAGTTACATTCCAGCCAGTTTCCTTATGTCTCTAAAGGGATCTGTTGTTAATGTATTTTAAGTTTTTAAGGCTCCTTGTAAACAAAGAAGGGTCAGTCGAGGCGGATGGATACTTCCATGGCACGCAAAAGTCGAAGAAAGCGTTTAGCGTTTTGTTGAATGTTTCTAAAGCGATATTAATATCGGTATATGGCGAGAGTGAAGGTTGTTAGCAGTAAGGGTTTCAATCGACACCTCAAGCGTTGGGTGGTAAGGATTTCTTCTGGGAACGAAATTGGCATGGCTCTGGAAACGGTTATTCCATCTGGGTCAGAAACGAAACATAGATCTAGAAGCCGACCTAAAGAATTCCCTACGTGGCTTATTTGACCAAGGTTATGTCTAACATACCCTCAGTAAAATCACGGTGTGTTGAGAGTGATAAAGATGGTGAATTCTCGATGTTTGACCAGATGAGTTCAGGTAAATTGAAGTCTCCTAGAGTCACTAGCAGGTCACTGACGGACATGCGACTAGAAACCAGTTGAATGGCAGATAAGTGGTGCCAGTATGTAGTCGGTTCTGAAGTAAGTGGAAAGTATGAGCATGTGATGAACAGTGATTGAAGCGACATGGAGATTTTCACACATAGGAACACAAGATCACCAATATTCGGTAACTTAACCTCTTCAGAAGCGAAGTCGGAGTCTACAGAGATTAGGACTCTTCCTCCCCTTCGTAGTAGTCGGTCCCGTCTGTAAGTGGGGTTTACTACGAAGCCCCCTAGTATTTTGATAGGTAAGAGTGATCGATGTTGTTAGTTTTTTGAGGAAGAAGGTTTAGGTACAGAAGACGGTTCAGGGTTTTTAGGCTTTGGGAGTTTAACTCACAAAGGCTTATTAAGTTTTTTTTTAAGAGTACTAGGCTGATGTTCTTGTGCGAGTATGTTCTCCGGCCAAAAGCTGAGCGAACAAATCGTGTCCAACATCGGCAAAGGTACACGTATCTTGAAAGATGACGTGAGCCTCAAGTAAGTATATTTAAACTTCCTAATGTCCTCCACTTAAAAAAGTCCTTAGATTTGGTTTGGATGTAAGCCAAAATATTAATCTTTGAGGTGCCAGGGGCCAGCCGTGAAATAAATATGTGTTTAGCGGGGAGAAACACCTGTAAGGGTTTTGGTGTTACGGTTGGTAAGATCGCGACATCAGTGGATTAACAGTGGATTTTTGGGGGTCAACTCTACTCGTGCCGGAGGAATCACCTGAAGTAATGCAACGGAAGATATTTCAGACAAATTATGCTCGATTATGTAGGAACCGAATTTGTGTTTCCGACTGCTGCTCTTGGTGGAGTAAGAGTTATGAGCGGCTGCATGGTCGTCGACTGATCAGGCTGAAAAGCGATCTCGGTACATACGGCGTCCCTAATAGCAGTTTTTTTTAGGCTCTGGAAATTCATTTAGCTGTTGGAGGCTGCTTTTAGTTTGCTTTTAGTTTGGACAGCGCGACATCCACTGCAGCAAAAGTGGAAGCCAGCAAACCGGCACATTAAGTATGTACCACTAGTATGTCAACAGGGCATGCTAGACTGGGACACGGAAATCGACTTATTACATGATTTTATAGCGCAGATACCCGCCCTCGTATCTGTCAATAAGTCCGTGACTATTTGAATGAAACACAGGTTTTTAGATAAAAAGTTATTTTATTTTTCAACGTAGTCTCCTTTGAGCTCTATACACTTAGCCCAACGTTTCTCCAATTTTTTTATCCCTTCCAAAAAATATGATTTGTCGAGGTCTTCAAAATAGGCATTTGTTTGTGAGATGACTTCGTCATTGGAGGCAAATCTCTTTCCGCCGAGCCATTTCTTCAAGTTTGGGAACAAGAAATAGTCACACGGGGCTAGATCGGGTGAATAGGTCGGATGAGGGAGCAATTCGTAGCCCATTTCATGGAATTTTGCCATGGAAACTACACATGTGTGCACCCGTGCATTGTCCTGGTGGAAAAGAACTTTTATCTTGGCCAAGTGCCGTCGCTTTTTTTTCAATTCCCCATCGAATGGACCCAATAAGTTGCTGTAATATTCACCATTTATTGTTTTTCCTTTTTGAAGGTAGTCAATGTGGATAATACCGCGTGCATCCCAAAAAACAGTCGCCATGACTTTATTGGATGACAAACCCACCTTTGCTTTCTTTGGCGCCGATTCACCCCGAGAAACCCACTGTTTTGACTGCTGTTTGGTCTCCGGTGTGTTGTGGTGGATCCACGTTTCGTCCACAGTTACGAAACGGCGCAAAAACTCGTTCGTATTGTGATTGGACAACTAAACATTCCTGCAAAATTGTCACACGGTTGCATTTGTGGTCGATTGTGAGCAAACGCGGCACCCATCTTGCGGAAAGCTTTCTCATACCCAAATGATCATTCAAAATTGAAACCACTGAGCCATGTGAAATGCCTACGGCTTCCACAATCTCTCTCACTTTTAATCGCCGATCGGCTAAAACCATATCGTGGATTTTTTCAATTGTTTCGGATGTGGAAACCTCAACTGGGCGTCCAGAACGTTCGGCATCTTCCGTGCTTGTACGGCCACATCGGAATTCAGTAAACCAATTTTTGACCATGGAAATGGATGGTGCAGAGTCTCCATAATATTTATCAAGCTTAGCCTTGGTTTGCGTAATAGATTTTTTCCTCAAAAAATAATGCTTAATGAGCACACGAAATTCACTTTTTTCCATTTTCTTCTCAGTCAACGCGGTAGTCTGATATTAACGGCTGTCAAAAACAAACTAAATGTCGCAGCTTGTTCAATTTTTGACAAGAGTTAACTGACAGATGACTGTTGACGGGAGCAGTGTTACCATTTCAATTAAGAGGCGGGAAATTCAAAAAGTCACGGACTTATTGACCCGCCCTCGTACTATAAAATTCGATTCTACAGATTTTTTTATTATAAAAACAAAAAATTTAAATTATATAAAAATATATTGACACAAAATAATTAATTTTACAGAAAGTAATAGCCTTAAGTACAGTGGTACTCGTTTAATAAGAGCGTGATAAAATGGAGAGGAAATGAAAAAAAAGACCGCAAACTAGGAGAAAGTAAGGTTTTGCACTAATAAGAATTGCAAAAAATGTAAGAAATAGGGAATAAAAGTAAGGCAGTACCTTACTTGCATAAATAATACAAAATTAAAATCTTACAAAATATGGCACCGTGAAGACGCGAGTGTGAAAGGAATCGAGCTGAGTTAGATTCAATTTAAATAGATTTAATAATTATTATCTTAAAAAAACACCGGTTTGTTTTACACAAGGCAATAATTAATAAATCGAGGAGCGCAAGAAAAAAACACGACCGTTCGCTATGAAAGTGAAGTGTATCAACACATTTGACAGAGTCAGGCACCCTGGGCTCCTATACAATGCGAAGAGACTGTTCCCTCTGCAGCTATACTTGGTTGGTTATTTCTTGAAAGAACGCACATTCCACGTCTCTGCTGATGCGCACAAATCGTTAATTAAGACAATTGCATCTGAAGATCCTTAAGAAAGCATTCATGGCCCTACCCTGTACTCAGTTTTTGCTTCGGACATGCCTACTCACACATCAGTCACAGAAGTAGAGATAGAAGATGTGCTCATAGCCACCTACGCTGCCGATACTGCTGTGCTCACGAAAAGTCAAAATATTTGGTCTGCCACTTTTGGTTTACAGGCATGCGCATCAACCGAACAGGTAGCTGTTCGGGCGTCAGTCTGAATTGAAGACCAATCACTCAATATCAGGCTTATAAATATCTTGGTTTTTCCTTCGATAGAAAGCTCACCTTCAGCAGGCACCTCACAAATATTCTGCAAGCATTCAAGACCAAGGTTGCTCGGATTTTTCGGCATATTGCACCACGCAACAAACTATCGCTTGGCTGCAAGGTAAATCCGTATAAGTCCACTAAAAAACCCGAAGAACCCCGTTTCGCCACCAGATGGCTTCGTTTTATGTAACATATTGTTTGGTGATTAAAAATGAAGAAGAATTATTTTTGTTTTATACTTGAAAATGAAAAATTGTATATAATTTCACAACAGTAATGAATTCATTTCGATTATAAAAATTAGGTTTATTTAGTTGAACTTCTCTTAGTAAATGAAAATGAATCCAAAGTAAATTCCGAATCGAAGCGTTATACGTGTCCGCAAATTATCCGTTTCATTTAAGCGCTTTTTGGTAAACCACATATTTTGTTTTTTCGGTCTGACGCTAACACAAACAAAGCGGATGGTTTCCCAACTCGTGAACACGCTACGTATAACTGCCAATGTGAAAAACAATGATTTTCTAAATTTATCCCGAAAACACTAAGCACTTTTTTTTTTATTACGCCTTACGGTAGGAAAATTAAAATCTTCCAAGGATACCACCTACCGTCCATAGGTGGCATGAAAGCATTGCTGCTTTCCTGCTCGCGTAGCTAGCTTGATCCTTAAAAGCTGGCCTGTGGTCTATCATTACTCCCAGGTATTTCCTGTTGACCGTGATCAGTATTCTTTCCACCTTCTTCCTGCTGCTTAATAGAACAGCCTCGGTCTTGTGCGCTGCAATTGTTAGGCCGGCTTCCTCTAGCCAGTCGATGGCCATAGTAATTGTCGTGTTGCACTTCGAGCTACTGCTGTTGGCCGCCATAGAGTGGTCTGCCTTGGGAATAGTTCTGTTACTATGCTAGCCAGAACATCCGGGTCAGTTGGAGTTGCCTCTCACTTCCTTAGCTTGTCAGCAACGAGTTTGTAGGCAAGTGCCTAGGGCTCTCTATCCACGGTATCTAGCAGTTCCTTATAGGCACGCGCTTTGGCAGCCAATATGCCGTTCTTAAACTCAGAGCGTATGCTTCTAAAAGCCTCCATGAGTACTGCGTGCTGGGTGCTGCCTCTGGCTCGTTGCGACCTTCTCCTTGCCCTTAGGCATTCCGGGCGTAGCTTACATAAGTTGGCGCTCCACCAGTACACTGGGGGCTTGCGCTGCTGTTTTTTCCTCCTTGGCATGGTTGCATCACACGTTCCAGTAGTACGGTCTTGTCATCTATGACGAAATGGCGCCGAATTTCGACCGCGGCGCAGTCTAAGGGCCTTATAGGCGATCCCATTGGTGATTTCCTTCCTTTTCTGTGCGACGGCATGCTGATAACGTCCTTTGCCTTCGGGTTGCTCGTATTGCTAGCGCTGCTGGCTACAGGGGCCGAGTTGTCCAACGCTGCATCACTGCGACAGCAAGTCGGTTATTCCTCCAACACAACCGCCGGCGCAGGGGTTCCGGCATCCTGCACCGCAATTCCTCCTACTTTTGTTGGGCACCTTGACATTCTAGAGCTCCTCTTGAATGGGTCATCATCGGTGGGGGTGGGGCCCCCCGCTGGTCTGTCCATTTAGTTCCCGATCTCCAGATCTGGCAGCACTGCTGGTCTGCGATGAGTTGTCAGCTCCACCGGCTGATTTAACAGATGGCCCACCGCAAATAGTGCAATCGAGAAAGAACAAAATGAGAAATGGTATTTTGGACCTTGTTTACACACTAGCTTTGGTTTGGTTCGCTCAGCCGAACAATCACACGTTCGCACGATGTGGCTCTGTGCAATATAAACTTGTTTTAGCTGGGCTGCGTATGGGGAAACACGTCCGTATCGGTCAAAATCTCAAAAGCTACGCCGACTGGTAAATTGTCGTTTCGAACGCAAGGCGAACTGAAAATTGCAATCGTTTGAAGTCAACGGAAGATCAGTCGGAATCATTGGTATTCGAGGAATACATACATTTTCACCTGCGTACTTTCCGTTAATAATGGTTGCCTCGATCAAATTCGGCATAGGTCTATTTACCGAAAGTCGAGTATCGTTGCAAAGTCGCGGTGGATTTAAATTCCGCAATATCATAATAACTGTACCAACTTTGATTTGAGTTGAGTCATGTGGTGGTCCTGGTAACTCTAGAGAGTTCAAAAACTCCTTTGGATAATGTACTACATAATCGGGATTTGTTATGGAATCAACGGATTTTTATGTCACCAAATCGCCATCAATTTTTGATTGAATGGTGAAATTCAGTCCGTTTACATCATTATTCTTTGCGGTAAGAATTGCTCGTTGACTTAACCAAGAATAATTCTGATAATTCTTACTAATTTTTGGGAAAACTTTTTCAATAAGAGCTAAGCGGCAAAAGTCGTTGGTAAACGTAATTAATTCAGATGTCGCATCAACTGGGACTCTTCCTTTTCTAACAGCTAACATTTGTTTGAAAAATTGTGCAGCACTTTAATCTTTTTGAAGTGGAACTCTCATATTAGGGGTTAGCGATAATGTTTTTAGGTTATTCCATAAAGGTGATGCCTTCAGGCGTTCTACGGGGAATTACTGGCAACGTCTGCCTGAAATCGCCTGCAAACGATACCATCAAGCCGCCAAAGATGTTGTTATTTCGCCGAAGATCCTTCAGTGTGAAGTTAAGTGCGTTAAGTGACGTTAAGTGAAGTGAAGTTAAGTGAAGTTAAGCGTTAATCGCCTGCCAACGATATCATCAAGCTGCCAAAGATGTTGTTATTTCGCCGAAGATCCTTCAGTGTGAAGTTAAATGCGTTAAGTGATTTCTTATGTACCATTGTGCACCCATCCCAAACAATGAGCAATGAAATTGCACTGGATCGGGAAATATTGCATGTTGGAGTATCAATTGTGGTAAAATTGAGTATCAAATTAAGCGCAGAATATGCAGTACGACCGCCATCTAGAAGAGTCGCCGCAATTCCAGAAGATGCTTACGTCAAATCTATGTCACATCTTGATCGTATAGTGGCCAAAATCAATGAAATGACAAATGTTTCCTGTTCCTCCAGTTGCGTCCAGGAAGTATACCCCACCAGTATTATTGTCCACCGCTTGCATTAATGTTTCGTATACTTGTTTTTGCTGTTCATTCAGCAACGGCAAATTATTTCGAATAAATTCCTGAAATGTATCAACATTGTATTGCAGCTCTCGATTTAATTCTTGGATGAATGTAAATATACGTTTGACTGCGCAAGCGATGCAAGACATCTTCGCACATGCCGTCTTTGTATTTGTTTCATAACTGAATTGGTTGTGAAGGAAAACATGTGGTGATGATAACTGCGAACAGTGTTCGTATTTGATACGCATTTGATGAAACAACTGAATCCCCAAGTGTTAAATCCCCATGAGAATCGTTCTCCAGCGAACCCAATAGTTGACATGCTTCTCGATATGTTTGGCATTGGTGGCCATTCACAGTTTTCAAATGCGCAAATGATTTTGGTCCACGTACGTTGGAATTTCTTTGTTAATTGATTCCAAGTGTAATACTTGGGCATTTTGTACATCAGCGTCGCTGCGAATGAATCTGCTTCACACATTGTGAAGCAGCTAGTCAATGTTGTCGATGGTGATCTCTCAGCTCGCTGTCCCGCATTAGCCTCAGTGAAGTAAACTCGTTGTCCCTTTTCCAAATGCACTGCTAAATGTACAACTGTGGGATAGCTTTCATTGTGTTCATATGTGCATTTCTCTTCTAAGCTTGCACTACAAGCGTTATTTCAAAACACATCTTTTATGTTGCCTATTTCAGAGACAAATTAAAAATGTTACGCGTTTATACAATTATTTTACCAAAACAAGTACAAAATCTTCTCGAAAAGAAGCTAAATTTAAATAAACAAAATTGGAAGGAGTTTTCGGTAGCCGAACTCGATTTAGATAGACCACGTGCTATCGATTTTATTATAATTTTATAATATAAAAATAAGTTAAAAAGGAGCACTTCTTGGACAAATAACGATCTTTGGATGGATCGTGTCGGGACGAACAATGTCCATAATGAAAAATTGTATTAGTTCAATCACCTTTGTGAATTTGTTAAGGAGTATATAATCAAAAAATAACTATTAAAATTCGTCACAACAAAAATAAAAGTGAAAAAAGAGGTGGCCTTTTAAAGACGTGGAAAAAGTCCATAAAGGTAAAGACGGTGAAGTAAAGTAATCGCTACTCTCAAAATTTAATAGAAACAAGAAGTTATGGGATAGTTAAGATAAGAAAAACAAAAAAACAGAAGAAGTGCCGGAAATTGTTTTGGAACCCCTTAAAGTCTTTAATTATTAAGCGTACTGGAGAAGTATTTCAACTGGCAAAAGAAATTAAATTAAAATTTTAATTTCCATCGTGTGTCAGACATAGCTCATTTATTTTAGGGATAATTAGGGATCAGCTTAAGTATACATAATGTAAGAAAATTAAAAACATAGAATTCACTGTTAGCTATGGTATAACAATTCCTTATACAGAACCTCTGAAAAAAAACAATTTTATCACCTTCCTGGCCTTAACAGGATGTTCAAGTACCAACATAAGCATGAGAAATTAATTTTTCTTAAATATACAAAAATTGAAATAAATTACAGTCCACTTAAAATGAAGAACTAAAAAATCACAATTTAATAAGAACACTCCACTACAAAATTGAAAAGCTATCGAAAGGAAAATTAAATTAAAATGTATAGCAATACACACTTTTGTGGCCTTTTGCAGAATTTTCAAGCATTGAACATATTAATATGTCGCAGGTTATTTTTAAATTAAAATTGTAAGGAGCATTGCCGCCAGAGTGGCATGGTGACAGTCTGCTTATCGTTATCGTTGGTAGACAACTATTTCTAGTTGTAGTATTGTGCTACCTAACGTAGTCTGACCGCGAGTATGGTCGAAGGGGAGGGAGCGTATGTGGCGGAGACGTCTGTGTGGAAAGGAGGTACCGATTAAGTTCATCATGCATTAGTATTGTGTGCATGAGCATGGTGAGATAACACTGTGTGATGGTATGTGTGTTTGCAAAGGAATTGCATTTCATCACTTGATGAAGGAAACTAAAACGAAACAGACATGCCACGCTCCCAACCAAAGGTCAGAAAACGTGGCGTCAGGGCATGCAGAGGAGTGATTCAGAGTCCGAATCGGAATATAATCCGCCAATATCTCGGACATCAGAAGTGGGATCGCCAACACCTACACCTGAAATTGCTTTTCTTGCTTGCTTTTCTGAACTTTTACCAAAACGCAATCTCTGTTGTGCTGCCAAAATTCAACCCTGAACGAGAAAATTCAAATGCTTAGTCCTGGTGTTCGACAGTACACTACATCCTGTCCAAAAATTAACTGGAGGGCAGCGCGCTTGTGATGACCCTCAGCAAGTCGCTAGAAGGAAGTGCTTCTCATTGGCTATCTCAGACGTGCTTCCCTGGGATAACATGGACGCAGTTCAAAGAATTGTTTCTGCAACACTTTACTGGAACGAAGACTTTGGCTGCAACTGTAATGCATCTGCTAAACGGACGTCCCGCAGGAGGAGAATGCCTGTCATTATATGCAAGCCGAATGGTGACTTCACTTATGGCCAGTTGGAAGTCACTGAACGTGGAAAACATTGCAGTTTCCGTTGCGCTGGCACATGCAGCTGGAATCGACAAGCGATTGCGACGTTTGGTCTTCACCAGGGCCGGCGGAAGGTGTATGTCGGGTGAGGAACAGTCCTCATGCGAAATCTGAGCGGGTGAGGAATTCATCACGCGAAAAAATTTGCCTTGGATGAAAAATTTTATGACTTTATGAGTGTTTATATCGAAAAATTTACCTGCAAGTTTTCGATCAAATTCTTCATTGACTTTGCACAAGATGAGACAGATTCGGCTAAATTTTTTGAAAATCTTGAATATTTCGTCATTGAAAAGTCTGACAACGTTGAAACGGATTTTTGCAAAATCCGTGAAATGAAATGTTATGGTACATTTTTTACAGTATAATAAAAGATTTCTAATCATTATGAAATTGTGTGTTTATTGACCTAAATAAACATAAATTATTTTTAGTTAGATACAATGTACATGATTTTGAATCATGTTGTAAAAGGGGGGAGGGGGAATCAAAAAAATTTCAGAGCTCCTCACCCCACTCAGAAGTGTTTCTCCTGCCCTGGTCTTCACTGATGACATCAACACTCGAACCGAGCTGCATCAACAACTGAAAGCTTACTCGTTAAATACCAGACAGGACCAGTCTTCAAACGACAACACATCAGCGCCGCCGTAAAAACGAGCGAAGTCCTTTTCGCTCATCAAATGTTATAATTGAGGAAAGCCCGTTCACAGGAGGCAGGAATGTCGCTCAAGAGCGGCTGGTCAACACCAACAACCTAGCAAACAACAATCTGGCTGTGCAGGAGGGAAGGACCGATCTACCGTCACCTGTTACAATTGCGGGAAAGAGGGGCATGTATTTACAGTGTGTCCGGATGGCCAGAAGAACTCGAACTGCCAAACAGATGCAACATTTTCAAAGACTGTTCTTGAGCCCGTAGGGACATTGCTGCCATTTGGTGAGTCGTTCCAATTTGTTTTGATTCCGGAGCTGAGTGCTCGCTCATCAAGGAGGCTGCTTCACTGAGACTGTCTGGAGCTAGAATAAGTAATTTAATTATTTTGAGAGGAATCGATGGAAATACGGTTTGTAGCACTTTACAAATATTGGCAAATGTTCTGATATGCGAACGTTTATTCGAAATATTGTTCCATGACGCTCTGTCATTCATACAAATTGGAGACACTCGCTGTTTACAACTCTATTAAATACTTTGCGTCATTGTTTGCATGGTCGTCACTTTGTTGTATTTACAGATTGCAATTCATTGAAAGTTTCTCGTATGAACCCCGATTGTTCATAGGTGGTGGTCGTACATGCAATCATTCGAATTTGACATTCAGTAAAGACCTGGTGAACGCATGGCCCACGTTGTCTCGTAACCCAATACTTTTTTTTTTTTTTTATATATATATATTTAAGTGTAGAATCCGTACATCAAAATATTGTACCTTAACATACACAGGGTACAGAAATATTCTTAAAAATTGCCAAACACTATATCAACATAAATGAAGTTGGAACATAATTGAAAAGTTTTTACTGTTGTCCAATTGTCTTGGCGAAGCCTTGCCGTTTGAGTCGTCTCAAGGGTCGAGCGGGGATAAGACGTCTTGCAATGAGACTCCGGTGTCTCTGTAGTCTGTCGCTATATCGACTTGTGTGTCTTCCAATTTGTTCCTCAACTGTGTGAAGATTGAGATCTTTATGAAGTGTGGAGTTACGTATATACCAGGGACAGTTGGTTATTTGTCATAGTGCGCGATTTTGCATCACCTGGATGCGTTTATAATTCGATTTGGCTGCGATTCCCCAACTCTGGATCCCATATAACCATATCGGTACGATGCAGTGCGCATACACAGCTCTTTTGCACCTCAGCGAAAGAGTGCTCCTTCTATTCATAAGCCATCTCAGCTGTTTTGATCTGTGACCACATTTCTTTACTGTGTTTTTGAGATGCGGCCCAAAGGTGAGACGTTTATCCAGGGTGATACCTAGGTATGTTTCTGCAGGAGTCCCACAAGGATCTGTGCTTGGACCAATCTTGTGGAACATCATGTATGATGGTATCCTGGGCATCAACAAGCCCTTAGGAGCTGAGCTACATTGCTTTGCGGACGATGTGGCAATAACTGCAGTGGCCAAGACGATAGCAGCCCTCGAATATAAGTGCAACGCGACAATTAATATGGCCACCGACTGGCTAGAGAAAGCCGGCCTAACAATTGCGGCACACAAGACCGAGGCTGTCCTATTAAGCAGCAGGAAGAAGGTAGAAAGAATGCTGATCACGGTCAACGGGACACAGGTGGCATCACAAGACTCCTTAAAATACCTGGGAGTAATGATAGACCACAGGCTAGCTTTTAAGGACCATTCTAGCTACGCAAGCAGGAAAGCAGCAATAACGACTGCGTCCCTGTCCAGGCTCATGCCCAATGTAGGAGGCCCAAATTATCCGGCAAGGAAACTACTGGTGGCGGTAGCCAAGGCAACGCTGCTCTATGCTGCACCAATATGGAGCAACGCCACCAAGAAAGGCACTTACTTGAAAGGAGCACGAGCGGCGGTACGGTCTATGGCCCTTAGGCTCATTAGAGGCTTCAGGACCATATCTGGAGACGCAGCACTAGCACTGGCAGGCTTGCCGCCAATCGACCTGGAGATAAAGGCTATTTGCCAGGTCCGAGAAGGAGCTACCCGGCTGAAGGCTCACGAGCGACTGATGGGAGAGTGGCAGACCAGATGGATAACATCGCAACGGGGGAGGTGGACCTACCAACTCATCCCCGATTTAACGGAGTGGGCCAACTGTCGCCACAAAAAACTGGACTAGCACCTCACCCAGTTCCTCACGGACCATGGTTGCTTTCGGGCGTACCTACTCCGGTTCCACCACGTAGAGGCAGCTCAATGCCTCCACTGCCCCGATGCTGAGGAAACAGCAGAGCATGTACTCATGCACTGCTCCAGGTTCATGGATGAGAGGGTGCAGCTAAGGGCGCTGATCGGTGCCCCGCTCAGCCCTGGCGGCTTGATCGCGGCCATGATGGAGAACAGCGACTCGTGGGAGCGGGGACATAATATCATCAGGGACATGATGAAGCGGGTCCGAGCCGACGAGATGACCAACAGAACTGAAGGCTAATACAGGCGACGTACATCTATACGAAGGCAGGAGGGAATCTACCCAGCGAAACCAGGGATGAAGGACGGGCGCCTCTAGGCCATATAACAAGGAAGGGAGTACAACCAGGCTCCACATCCTGCTCACCGACGAAATAACTTGACTGGCAGTCCCGGTGAGCATGTAAAGGACAGAAGAGCATACGGAGGTTTTTGTTTTTAGTACGTAGGCATAATCTATACTAGCAGGGTTATGAATCGTGCATGCCACCTATGGACGGTAGGTGGTATCTTTGGAAGATTTTAATTTTCCTACCGTAAGGCATAATAAAAAAAAAAAAATAAAAAAAAAAAAAAAAATACCTAGGTATGTTGCTTGCTGCGGCTGATTCAGTGTAACTCCTTCTAGTCGGATTGGAGGGGTGTTCTGGATGAGCGTTTTCAGTGTGAAGCATGGATGTGATGTTTTCAGAGGGCTTATTTTTAGGTTCCACTTTTTACACCAAGCTGCCAGAGCAATAATATATTCTTGTAGTCCGTTAGCTGCCTCTCTGCTGTCCCTAGGGTTATACACAACTGCGATGTCATCGGCATAGGTTGCCATAAGAGCCTTGTTCGGTGCTTATATGTGTTCGAATATCAGCAGTGTACAAGGAGTATAGTAGCGGTCCGAGAAAACTGCCCTGTGGGACTCCAGCTCTCATTTTATATATAGAGGAGTAGTTATTTCTCACCTTGATTTTAAATTCTCGTCCTTCCAGATATGCCTTTAAAATCCAGAAGTAGGGCGCAGGTAGTAGGGTCTTTATCTTGCATAACAATCTTTGTCGAATACTTTGTCGAAGGCTTGTTGCATATCTATAAAGACTGCGTTGGAGTACTCGCAGTCGTCAAAAGCCTGTAATATGTGTTTCACCAGTCTGTGGACCTGTTCTATAGTGCCGTGTCCCTTTCGAAATCCGAATTGATGATCCGGCAAGATATTACCTTGTCTAATAATGTCGTTGATCCGATTGGCAATAAGTCTCTCCCATATTTTAGAAAGGGAGGGTAAGAGGCTTATACGCCGGTACGACTCAGGATCAGTTTCTGGTTTCCCAGGCTTGTGGATCATCAAAATAACAGCCAGTTTCCACTGTCTTGGGAACACTTGGACCCTTAAAATAGCATTGAAGATTAGTGCTGTATAGATTATCGCTTTTATAGGTAAAACCAAAACCGTGGCATGGCAAATCTTGTCAATACCTGGAGCTTTATGTTTCGGTAGTATTTTGATTATTTCGGATATTTCTTCTATCCTTATTGGCTTAATAGGCCAAGACATCTGCAATGGCATTTGTAGGTACTGGTGAGTCTCTCTTATTTTCTCTATCGTGGCGAAGTCATAAGGAGTGAAACGATCCTCTAGGTGGTAGCCGAATGCATTAGCCTGTTCCACTTCAATTTTTGCAGTTTCCCCACCTGAACAACGTACGGGTACCCATCGGAGTGGTTGTCGTTTAAGCGCTTTTGTGCACTTCCACAGCAAATAGTTTGCATCAACGGTGTAGTCCATGGAAGATAATTTTTGCTCAAAGAAATCATTTCTGAGTTCCTTTAATATGATTTTGAGTTGCTTTGCTGCTCGGTTCTTTTTGCTCTTTTTCGAAAACGTCTTTTAGTTCTGATTAGTTCTCTGGCCTCTCTTGTTAGTATAATACCATAACTTCTGGGGCATGTCTCAGGCTCAGACGGCGTAGAAGCAGAAGCAGCTCTATGTATATTATGCGTTAGAATGTCTACTGCGTTCTCGATGTCTTCCTTAGAGCTTACAACCGTATTTAACTGAAAAGAGTTTTCCAAATGTTGTCTGAAAACCATAACATCAGTTCGGCTGTTTATTAACCGAGAGCTTGGCCTAACATAGGCTACATGATCGGAGTCTAGATCCCAGTTTTCGCAAATACTTGTTCTGTCTAAGTTTATCCCATGGTACACAGCAAAATCAATGCAGGTAGGTGTGTGACTGGTCACATGTGGGTATCTAGTTGGCGAACCTGTTGCAAGGCTATAAGCGCTTCTGGCGGAAATTTCTTCTGCTAGTTCTCGCCCCTGGGTGAATTGAACGTATCACCCCACAGCCAATGTCGGGCGTTCCAGTCCCCACCAACTAAATACCTTTGGCCACAAGAGACAAGTATGTCACTGAAGTGCCTTTCGTCAATTCTATTTGTTTGTGGACAGTATATCGCGTTAAATTCCATATCTCCCAGCCCGCTGGAGACCTTAACTGAAGACATCTGAATAGTTCTCGTTTCAATAACTCTGCGGGAAATGACGAAGAGAACTCCTCATCAGTACTGCTGCTCCTCCCATTCCGTGATTATGTCTTGAAGGTTTATATGCGGGATAAAAGCTATACCCATGTATCTTAACTGTGTTCCCTCTGTTGAGTCTGATCTCGTTTAGGAGAAGAATGTCAACGCAGTTGTTGTGAGCGAAGAGTTCAACTTCTCTGGTTTTACCTGAAATGCCATTTACATTCCAGATAAGAATCTTCAGAGGGTTCATTGCGATGGTAAAGCGTTACTACGGAGTTGGAAAGCCGATGTATCCCCAGTCCGTTGTGTCAATATATTGGCCATTTCAAGAACCATTTTTTCCAGCCGTTCGAGTCGTTGACTATTCATCTTGTTTTGTTGTTGTTGCTCCTGTTGCTGCTGCTGTAGCCACGATAGAAATTGCTGCTGTTGTTGTTGTTGAACCTGTTGCTGCCAATTCATAAATTGTTCCTGCTGCTGTGCCAATATTGACTGAACGTCTAGCTGGTGTGGCTGTTCAATATTAAATCCCTTTAATTGTACATTATGTAAACGAGGCTGGGCTGTTGTATTGCCATTTCTTGCAATATCTGCGTAGGACAAGCTCCCAGTATGGCCTTTGTAAGTGCTAGCTATTGCATGCTGCTTAGTTGCATGCTGCTGATTTTGCTGGGGTGGTTGCTAGTTTGCTGCTCTTTTATCTAATCTGAATTGCTTAGGTTGTTGCTTCTTTACAGTGCCTTTACAGTACAGTGCCTCTACAGTGTACACAGGTAGGCTATTGATCATTGGGAAGCGTGCATAATTTGGTTAAGTGCTTTTCGGCACAGCGAGCACAATTGGGATGACGACGACAGTATTTAGCTGTGTGGCCGTATCCCTGACAACGTATGCATTGAGCAATTTCCGATGACTTACGCATTCTTTCGATCCGCACTTTCTGTCGGCATATTGTGTTAATATCATATATGTCATTAATTTATGCACATGGCTTTATATTAATGAAGAATATATTAAGTTTTTCTTCTCTATTACTCCTGGATCTTGGGTTATGTACTTGTAAAACATCAAAGCCATATGTTTTAAAGTTGGCAATAATTTCGTGGTTTAAGGTGCTATGGTGGAGGCCCTTAACTACTATTCTGTAAGGCTTCTCTTCCTTCATTTGGTACGTATAGAATTCAATTCCCGAACTATCCAAAATATTAACAATGGCTCTATAAGTATCAGCGTCTTTGGGAAATATTCTCACTGTTTCCCCTTGATTGACTTTAAGTGTTAAATTATCTAGACTAGTGACCTCCGTAAGAAGCTCAAAGAGATCATTAAGGTTGGTAAGGCTCAGCACTATTTGCGGTGGTTTTGATTGTTTGTAAGAATTCTGCTTATCAGTATTCTGTTGTGGGCTGTTGGATGTCTCATTTGGTACACAGTCATCATTGGTGGCATCAGCGTCATTACAAAGTTGTGGAATTTCTATACCATCACTGGTTTCGTCCAATTCCATGTCTAGCATGGCAAACCTATTGTTTGAGTTTGCCTTCCTAATTTTTGCTGAATATGGCTCCAGCTTCGCGCCTTTGACCGCTCTTTTGGATCTAAGGTTGGGTAATAAATTTGTCTTCCTCTTCCTCTCACTCGTCAGAATTTTTTGCGCATCACACAATTTAGTAGCAGCTCTTTCTCTAGAGCTCGGATTAGGTAGATGACCTTGCTATTGTGGCCGAGGAGGTAGTATTTGAGAAAATGAGGTCAAGCGACCTGCCACGGGAGTTCTTTATAGGGTTAAGTTGGAAAGCGGGAGAGTCGGCTAAGCCATCTAGGAAGTCATTTTAGCTAGTGGGTAAAAGCAAGTTATCATTGTCCGAGTTGCAAACTGAAATCACCAATCACTAGAATAAGATCAGAATCATTTAGCAGAGACAAAACTGATTTAATGGCAGTTAAGTGGTGCATATAAATGATTGCTTCACTCTGAGGAGGAATGTAGGAACAGGTGATGAAAAGGTTAAAGGACTCAGATTGAATTTTAACGGCTAAAAATTCAATTTCGAAAGGAGTAGTAATACTAATACGTTCAACTGAGTAGATGTTGTTTACGGAAATCAAACGCCACCTCCAAAGGTTGAGCGATTTTCCCGAAAGACAGTGTACTTCGATACCAAAATTTCTTTGTCTATGACAGTGGAGTTTAGCCAGGTTTCTGTTAGCACAATAGAATCGAAGTCAAAGGAAGCACCGTTAGTATAAAGTAAGTTCAGTTTTCCAAGAATACTGCGAACGTTTTGGTAGCAAAAAGTAAAAATCTTGTTGCTTAGTTTTTTGAAATATTAACTGGACTGGAACCTTGAGAATCTCTGGTCAAGAATTCATGGACAATACTGCGCTCGGGCTAGGTAGCAGGATCTAAATATTAAGCAAGGAAAGCTTCTGGTAAAGATATTTAAAATGAGGATATGCTACTTAGTTTCTGCTTAGAATTAAATTTGGTCACAAAAAGTTCTGAGAGAGCTATATTTAGATTATTTGCAAGATGAAACCTAACGTCATCTGCAGAGGCATCAGGCATAAGCCGCGATACAAAGATGGACTTGCAGTGAGCCACAACTCTCAGCGTAAGTCCAGAAGATCACGTTTTCGTTAGAACACCCGTCAATGGCTTTGGTGATTTTAAAACGGGTAGGCGGGAAGGTGCGGCGGCAGGCAGGCGTAGTGGTAGAGCAGCAGGCTGGCTTGGTGATATGACTATGGCAGATTTGTCAAGTATGGGACAAGGTGGGAGATTCCTACTGGCAGGTTCCGGCGTATCAACTTTTGCAGTGGGAGGACCGGGTTTCTGAATAGCTAGGATGAGTGGCTGTTCGCCAGGAGCATCAACCATAACATTGCTTACTGGCAAATGTGTGGCTGGAGTGGTACATATATTCATATTCTGGTTATTGTTAGGAATTTTCCGGAGTGGTGATTCGCTTAATAGTTTAAGGCCCAGAAATAGAGATTCGAGGTTTAGAAACTGCTCATTTAAAGTGTCAAATTGTTACCAAACCTCCCGTAAAACCGTTTCGAGTTTGCCGCATAAACGTGCGCATCTCGACTTCAATCACTCGACAGGCCAAACAGGACAATGTCAAACCGATGCCTTTGCCTTGGAGATCACCAAGTCGGCCATAATGACCAACACCAGCGCATTTCATGTGCGAGCGATTGTCGCATAGCCAGCAAGTTAGATAAGAGTCGCCGGTAATAGCTCCTCCAAATTCGCATCTCTTTGAGGTACAAACCAAAGACATTTTGGGTAATGTAAGAGAGAATGCGCTCAAAAACAGAATGCTCCAGCGAATGTACGGTGAAGAGAGTGATCCAGCGACGATAGCGTGTGTGCGATTTCGGCGAACAGCAGGAGCAGTGTCAATCCAGAGGGAGATGAAAAAGCTCCACAACAGGGGGAGTGCGATAGAGAGCGGTGAGCAGCTTGTTATAACAAAACAAAGCAATGGTTATTGGTTACTTTGTTGTTGTTGTTCGCGAATCACAGTCTTATCGCGTTTAAAATAAAACGAAGAATATGCGTTTAAAATTAAACTTTCCAGGTGTTCTTCAGTTTGTGGACCACTTCGCGATACAGCAGGTTGATTTAATCAGTTCGGAGCTGATAATAGGTTGCTAGTTCGTTCGGGAAACGTTCAAAATTACGGAGCGATAATAGGCCGACGTGCATAAAGTTCAACGGTGACAGGTTTGTTTGAAGGAGTAAGCAGTGAAGGCAGTGAAGTCCTTAATTTCATTGTTTGGTGTTCCTTCCGACTGATCGCTGATCAAGGTCGCAGTTTCGCTAGCACAACTTTCCGTGATTTTAGCTTATCACAGAAAATAGAATTGCACTTAATCGCCACAGCAGCTAGTCGAGCTAATGGCCAAGTATAGCGAGTCATGAGAACTCTGAAGAACATGCTAACTGTAGTTGAAACAAGCCAAAGAACTTGGCAAGATGCCCTATGCGAAATTCAATTGGCTCTTACTTGTACCATAAACAGAGTAACTAAATCTAGCCCATTAGAGATACTTATTAGTAAAGAAGCCAGGCCGTTTGGTCTTGTGCCTGTTGTAAATCAAAAAACAATGTTGATGTAGTCAAGAGATGATGTAGTTAGAGAAATGGCAAAACGTAACATTGATAAGAATGCCAGAATCGATAAATCTAGAATTGATAATTGTAAAGCTACTATTATACGATAAGGTCGGGGACTATGTTTTGATTAAGAACGAAGAACGAAATCAAACAAAATTAGACAATAAGTTTAAAGATCCATATTTGGTGGCCGAAGTATTGCCAGGAGATCGGTATACACTCAAAGCATTGAATAACAAAAGAACTTACAAATATTCCCACGAATTTTTGCGAAGTATGCCTAAGAAGGGGATTACCATTGAACTTGAAGATGAAAGTGGCAAAGAAGATGTTATCACGAATCGAGCTAGTGAGAGTTGCGATGTCGGAACGAATCGAGCCAGTGATGGCTGCGATATTATCACGAATCCAGCCAGTGAGGGCTGCGATGTCGGAACGAATCGAGCTATTGAGAGCTGCGATATCGGAATGGATCGAGGTATTGAAAGCTGCGATGCCAAGAATAATTGATAAATCACTTACAACTTAGAGATCAGTCCAAAATGTTACGGCTTCCTGCACAAGTGGGCGCCCGAGTTATGTGGCCCGGAATTTGATGCTTGAGGTTGGAATTTTGAACAAGGATCGGAAGTTTCTATTTGTTTGGCCGGTTTGGTGTTTTATTTCGTGTGCTAATATTGATTTGTTAGGCCGGTTTGTTGGTTAACATCAACTGGGAGCTATTTGGCCGGTTTGTCGAACCTTAACCGTGAGCTACTACGAGGGCGGGTCAATAAGTCCGTGACTTTTTGAATTTCCCGCCTCTTAATTGAAATGGTAACACTGCTCCCGTCAACAGTCATCTGTAGTTGACTCTTGTCAAAAATTGAACAAGCTGCGACATTTAGTTTGTTTTTGACAGCCGTTAATATCAGACTATCGCGTTGACTGAGAAGAAAATGGAAAAAAGTGAATTTCGTGTGCTCATTAAGCATTATTTTTTGAGGAAAAAATCTATTACGCAAACCAAGGCTAAGCTTGATAAATATTATGGAGACTCTGCACCATCCATTTCCATGGTCAAAAATTGGTTTACTGAATTCCGATGTGGCCGTACAAGCACGGAAGATGCCGAACGTTCTGGACGCCCAGTTGAGGTTTCCACATCCGAAACAATTGAAAAAATCCACGATATGGTTTTAGCCGATCGGCGATTAAAAGTGAGAGAGATTGTGGAAGCCGTAGGCATTTCACATGGCTCAGTGGTTTCAATTTTGAATGATCATTTGGGTATGAGAAAGCTTTCCGCAAGATGGGTGCCGCGTTTGCTCACAATCGACCACAAATGCAACCGTGTGACAATTTTGCAGGAATGTTTAGTTGTCCAATCACAATACGAACGAGTTTTTGCGCCGTTTCGTAACTGTGGACGAAACGTGGATCCACCACAACACACCGGAGACCAAACAGCAGTCAAAACAGTGGGTTTCTCGGGGTGAATCGGCGCCAAAGAAAGCAAAGGTGGGTTTGTCATCCAATAAAGTCATGGCGACTGTTTTTTGGGATGCACGCGGTATTATCCACATTGACTACCTTCAAAAAGGAAAAACAATAAATGGTGAATATTACAGCAACTTATTGGGTCCATTCGATGGGGAATTGAAAAAAAAGCGACGGCACTTGGCCAAGATAAAAGTTCTTTTCCACCAGGACAATGCACGGGTGCACACATGTGTAGTTTCCATGGCAAAATTCCATGAAATGGGCTACGAATTGCTCCCTCATCCGACCTATTCACCCGATCTAGCCCCGTGTGACTATTTCTTGTTCCCAAACTTGAAGAAATGGCTCGGCGGAAAGAGATTTGCCTCCAATGACGAAGTCATCTCACAAACAAATGCCTATTTTGAAGACCTCGACAAATCATATTTTTTGGAAGGGATAAAAAAATTGGAGAAACGTTGGGCTAAGTGTATAGAGCTCAAAGGAGACTACGTTGAAAAATAAAATAACTTTTTATCTAAAAACCTGTGTTTCATTCAAATAGTCACGGACTTATTGACCCGCCCTCGTATAACAATGTGAATGATTGGCCGGTTTGTTTAACCATAACTGTGAGCTATCCAAATGAAGATTGGCCGGTTACCCGAGTAGTTAACTGTTTGCTATTGTTGCTATTTTGAATTCAACTTATTGGTAATCCGGATCTTATGGCTTGGAGTAGTGATAAATTGAAAATTGTAATACGTGAAATGTATTTTGAAATGTTGGAAACGAATCTGTAGCATTCGGAAAGAATCATGTAATGATTAAAATTAATTTTAATATATCTGTAATGACTTTTATTCGATAATCTGATCTTATGCTTGGAACTAATGGTAAATTACGAAATTTAATTTTGAAAATAATTTTTGGTTTGATTTTGTTTTAAGAGAATAAGAAAATAAAGTGTTTAATTTGAAATGAAAAGAGTTATTTAAAAGATTTTTTTGATATGTCAGGAAGGCCGTGTCGCAGGTTATTTTTAAATTCAAATTGTAAGGAGCATTGCCGCCAGAGTGGCATGGTGACAGTCCGCTTATCGTTATCGCTATCGTTTGCAATGTTCTTTCTCTCTGTATTCTCTCTCTGTATGCTTGAAGCGTGGTAGACAAGTATTTCTAGTTGCAGTATTGTGCTACCTAACGTAGTCTGACCGCGAGTATGGTCGAAGGGGAGGGAGCGTATGTGGCGGAGACGTCTGTGTGGAAAGGAGGTACCGATTAAGTTCATCATGCATCATGCACGAGCATGGTGAGCCACAGCTTATCTTGTTGAATTGATTATCTAGCCTTAAGCGGTAACTTCCACCAAATTTTTATTTTTGTTTTTATTTCTTTTTTATTGGCTTAAATCATGCTAAAACTATCCTAGAATCAAATGCTACAACGCCCATTTACAGATATAAACTCAAAATTCGTTTAAATTAATTTTTACCGAACAACTTTTAGGCTCCTTGTATAGCTTTTTGAAACTTTAAACGCGTTTTCTCAAAACTATCTTTTCAAAATTGGCGAGCACTATAACTGAAAAAGTTTACATCCGATTGACTTGAAGTTTGAACTGCATCTTCTTCATTAGATTATCTCGTGAAGTACACATGATTTTAGCGATTAATTAACAACAACGAAAGTTATACGCAAATAAATTCGAGTTTTTTTGTCGAAAAAAAATCTAAAAATATAACCATGTGTACTTCACTATATAATCTAATGAAGAAGCTACATTTGGAATTTCAAGTCAATCGGATGTAAACTTTTTCAGTTCTACTGCTCGCCGTGGAAGACCCTTTTTAAAAAAGCTGCACAGCCGCCATTTTATAAAAAAAAAATAACAATAAAAATTTGTTTTCTATTCTTCAAGAGTGGCTTAATCCAATGGTATACTATTTATATACCTTACATCTGAAATGTTATTTAAAAAAAAATCATGAGAAAAGCCTTGTTTTTTTGAGCATTTGGTAGATGTAACCCCTTAAGGGCAGATAGTAACGAAAAGAAGTTCTTCCATCATATCCTGCACATATTAAGGAACAGCGAAAGCACCCCCCGTAGAAAAAGATCCCTGCCTCACTGACCTGGCAAAGTAGCCGACCACGAGGCGATTACGTAATCCCCCCACCACCCTTTCTTTGGACTCTGGCGCGGTACAACATTATAAAAACTTAATTGGCACCCAACCTCGATACCGAATCCGCGACACAAGAATTATAAGTGGGCTGAGAAAATTAAATACAGCTTACATTTTTTTTATTTATTTATTTTTTATTTTATTTATTTATTATTATATAAGTATTGAAACCGTGCTACAATTTTGCACCTTAACAACACAAGCAAAAAATAGTCTTTATAAGCCCAGGCCGAGCGCTTAGCACGGAGATTTATGTTAATGAAAGGGGAAACGGGGATTTATGTTAGTTGAGGGGGAAGCGTCTTCGCGAAGCCTTGTCTTTTTAGCCTTCTAAGCGGCCTGGCGGGAAGTAAATTCCTGGCTAGTTCGCTGCGATGGGTGGTGAGTCTGTCTCTGTACCTGCTGGTGTGTCTATTGATTTGCTCTTCCACAGTATACCAAGGACATACCAAGGACAGTTGGTTATCTGCCTTAGGGTACGATTCTGCAGTACCTGGATGCGATTCCAGTTAGATTTTGCTGCAATCCCCCAAATTTGCAGCCCGTAGAGCCAGATTGAGGCGACACACTGAGCGTACACTTTTCTTTTTACCCTAAGTAACATACTACTCTTTCTGCTCAGCAGCCAACGTAATTGCTGAAGTCTTAGGACGCACCTCTTGCGAGTGGCTTTAAGATGCGGCAAGAAGGTGAGTCGCTTTTCCAGAGTGATGCCAAGATACCTCACCGTTGCTGGTTGCTCCAAGATCTGTCCTTCCGTTTGGATTGGTGGGATTGTTCTCCACCTAAGTGTGAAGGCTGGGTTGGACGTTTTTCGAGGGTTTACCTTTAGGTTCCACCTCTTGCACCACGCTGATAGGGCTGAAACGTATCCCTGCAGACCGTCTGCTGCCTCAAAGCGACATTTGGAGCTATACAGAACGGCAATGTCGTCTGCATATGTGGCAATTAGAGCCTTCGAGGGGTCCTCCATGTAGTCATCGTCGGGAACGGGCAAGTCTGCAGTATAAAATGAGTACAGGAGCGGGCCAAAAACATTGCCCTGCGGGACTGCAGCTCTCATCTGGGCAGGCGCAGAGTAAGTGTCCCGGATCTTGACTTTAAATACCCGCCCTTCCAGGTAGGACTTTAGGAGCGAGTAATATGGTGCTGGTAGTAAATCTTTCACCTTGCAAAGGAGACCGTCGTGCCACGCCCGATCAAAGGCTTGTTGGATGTCAATAAAAACCGAATTGCAGTATTCAAGATCATCAAATGCCTATAGAATGTGCTGTGTAACCCTGTGAACCTGGTCGACAGTGCCGTGTCCCTCACGAAATCCAAATTGATGGTCCGGCACAATTCCGCACTGGGTTATAATCCCAGTAAGTCGATTAGCAAAGTCTTTCCCATACCTTTGATATAGAGGAGAAAAGACTTATTGGCCGATAGGATTCCGGGTCGTCTTCCGGCTTGCCTGGCTTATAGATCATGTGGATTGCCGCTATTTTCCATTGGGAAGGGAAGAACTGAATCCTTAGCATAGCATTAAAAATAAGTGTCATGTAAAGGATCGCACGATTTGGCAGGGCCTTCAGTGTGACGTGGCATATTCTGTCCATGCCAGGAGCCTTGTTTTTCGGAAGAGCTCTGATGGCTTCGGTAATCTCCTGAACTCTGATTGGACCTGTCTAAACGGCTGGTTTTTCGTACCCTTTGTGCATTTCCACAGTGAGTAATTGTCGTCAACAGTGTAGTTCATCGAGGACAACTTGTCCTCAAATAAGTCATTTCTGAGCTCCCTTAAGAGTATCGGTAGTCGCTTGGCTGCTCGGTTCCACAGGATTCGATCCCAAGGGCCTTGGGTTCGAATTGCTTTTCTTCGTAGGCGCCTTTTTGCAGCCAGTAGCTCTTTTGCCTCCCTGGTGAGTGTGACGCCATATTTTGTCGGCTTAAGTGGGCTCGCAGGTGAAGTGGATGCAGCAGCAGCCCTGTGGATATTATTGGTGAAGATTTCCACTGCCATTTCTATATCCTCCCCAGAATTCAGCTCCGTTTCAAGATGGATGGAGCTCTTCAGATTCCGGTGAAATAGAGTTAGGTCAGTTCGATTGCTGATCAACCTTGCATTAGAGCGAGCATTAATCCCATTGGTATCTATGGTGACTACGAGGGCCAGATGGTCTGACTCTAAATCCCAATTTTGGGTAATACTCGCGCAGTAGTCCGGTACTCCATGGTGGACGGCAAAATCAATACATGTGGGCGTATGTGTGGTGACGTATGGGTATCTGGTAGGGGCTCCTGTGGCAAAAATCTTTGCCCCGGTGGCGGAGATGGCTTCAGCTAGTTCTTGTCCCCTAGGGGAGTTGCAGGTGTCGCCCCATAGCCAATGTCGTGCGTTCCAATCGCCACCAACTAGGTACCTTTGTCCACATTTTCGAAGTATACTGGTGAAGAGACTTTCCCGTATTCTGTTTCCTGGAGGGCAGTAGATGGAACTGAACTCCATATCACCAAGACCCGTAGAAACTTTCACAGTTGACATTTGTATACTGCGCGTCTCTATTACCCTTTGGGGAAAATGTCGGAGAGTAGTCCTGACTAGTACCGCCACTCCACCTCCACTGTGCCTATTGGAAGATGGCTTGTAGGCGGGATAGAATGTGTATCCAAAGACTCGAACAGTTTCACCGCGGTTTAGTCTGGTTTTAGTCAAGAGAAGGATATCAATGCTGTTTTTGTGTGCAAAAAGTTGGACTTCTTGGACTTTTCCTGATATGCCGTTGACATTCCAGCTGAGAACGTTAAGGGAGTTCATGGCGAGGCTGTAGCGTTGATCTGAGAATTATTTCCAGCCCATTGCTTCATGGTGCTGGCCATCTCAGACACTATTATTTCTAGCCGTGCAAGGCGTTCATTAGCTAGCTTCTTTTGCTGTTGTTCTTGTTGTTGCTGTTGGAGCCACATGAGAAACTGCTGTTGCTGCTGCTGCTGGAGGTGCTGTTGCCATTCCTGAAACTGTTGTTGCTGCTGTTGCTGCAGGGACTCGATATCGATCGGCTGTTGTTGTTGTGGAATTGGCTGCGTTTGAGCATAGTTCAAACGACGTTGAGCATTTCCAGGGTTGCTTGGCACTCTAGCTGCGACCGCTGTAGTCCTGACTAGCACCGCCACTCCACCTCCACTGTGCCTATTGGAAGATGGCTTGTAGGCGGGATAGAATGTGTATCCAAAGACTCGAACAGTTTCACCGCGGTTTAGTCTGGTTTTAGTCAAGAGAAGGATATCAATGCTGTTTTTGATCTGAGAACATTTGTGCGGGAGTTACCATCCGTCGGTTAGGGTAATCATGTTTCCATGGTAGTATTGCTTTTGGGATGTTTAAAGTGTTTTAATAAAACACGTCTTCGTTGTTTGAAGTGAACAAATCGAATGTTTATTGAAAGTCATTGTTGTGCTGCTCACAGGCAGCTCTTATATATACAGTGTAGTCCGTTTAGTACGACTTCGCATAAAACGACCAACCGTTTTTAGCGACGTAATGTTTGGTTAACATTAGCTACATTAGCATTAGCTTCAGTTCTTTTTGTACGACTTCCGGTTAGTACGACGGTCCCTTGGCCGTCGTTATAACCGGATTCTACTGTATATGTACTATATGTATATGTAGTACTACTTAGTTCCTCCAGTAGATCCTCTGTCCCTGTCTCGCATACTTCTGTGAGTTGTGTGTGTTGGTGCTGTCCAGAGTTCCGGTTAATGGCATAGGCGTAGTACAGGAAGTCTGCAGGGGAACACTGAAAGTGGTAACTCCTCCTCCCCTAGAATGTCGTGACGGCCAGTGATATGGAATGCTGGACGGAACGACTTGCGGTGTAGCTAGTGTACTTATAATTTAACATTAATATTTTAGTGCTGATATGTATATGTGTGTGTGTTTTTGTAGTAAATATTATTATTATTTACATTAATAATGCTTATATATGTAATCGTGTTGTGTGTTATATTTGCTTGCAACAGGGTGATGTGTTTTTATTTTCTTTATTCATATTTTTTTTTTACTTTTTATATTTTATATCTTTATTTTATTTATTTATTTATTTTTTTTTTAACTGTTTGTCTATCTTTAAATTTTCTTTTTATTTTTTCTTTATGAACTTTTTCTTCTATCTGTCTATCTGCCTATCTGTCCCAGTCAGATTTTCATTGAGAAAGGGATCAGTTTGATTTTATTTTCTTAAAATATTTTCCGACAAAAAAGAAAAAATAAGTTTTTGGCAAAATAATCAAATCATATTTCATCGAGGAATTTAAAAAAAAGAGGTGCTTCAAGAGAAGTATGGTCGATTCGAATCCGAGATGTCGGAAGTCGTTTTAGGTGCTGATAGCATCCAAGAAGTACCACGTACAGGACGCTCCTTTCAGAGCATGCCCCCGCCTAGCATGCCCCCACAGGACGCTCCTTTCAGAGCATGCCCCCGCCTAGTACAACTGGCAGTGAGCTTCTTATGGTTAGCAGCCCAAGCCAATTAAATAATCTTAACCAGATAACAGTTGGAAATAGTCGCTTATTGCCGCAAATTGAAAAAAATAGTAATACGCTCACGTTCCAGCCGGCTTCAGTCTCTTGGCAAAAAGTTCCTTCCAAGAAGAGAAGCCTACCTACCTCACCGAAAAGTTCAAAAAAAAGAGCGCATGTAATCGAACATAATCGTAACCATCTCGCTTTAAATAGATTTGCTGCTCTTGCAAACCATGATGACTGTCAAGAAGGCGAAAATAGCATGGACATTCACCAGGTCGAAACCGTTGCAGAGGAAGAATCTCGACAAGCTCAAACTCCAGTGACAAAGAAGTCACCAAAACCTAGTCAAATAACGGTACTTGCTGTCAGCGACGTACCTGCCTTGGAAAGGCTTCTCGACTCTGAATCATATGAACTAAAGATCGCGCGTAATGGCAACTTGCGCATATACCCCCGTGACTCTGATGCCCACAGAGCTATCACTAAGAAGCTATCATCAGTAAATCTTCAATACACTCACTTCTGCCTCCCGGAAGACAGAGCCTACAGGGTTGTGGTGTGCAACTTGGCTGCTTCTACTCCAGTCGAGCAAATTTTAAATGCGTTCACCTCCCAAGGTCACGCTGTAGTTAACACCTATAACCCAAAGGTGAAGTCACAGAATGTTGACTCCTCTGATCCGGATTCAGGCAAGGCTTCTGGCCAGAACGTCTGGTTTATTGATATTAAAAGGGCTATCAATAACAGAGAAGCTCTAAAAATAAATAAAGTTGGCCGTCAAAGAGTCAGAGTGGAACTGCCGAGAAAAAATGTAAATATGCGTCAGTGTTATCGATGTTTTGGCTTCGACCACACCAAAAACTATTGTACCAAAGAGCCCAGATGTGGTAGATGCAGTTTGCCTCATTGGACTGGTTCCAGTCAATGCCAGGCAAAGACCTATGATGACCTGGAGTGCGTTAATTGCCAAGGAAAACATGAGGCAACTTTCAAGGGCTGCAGAATTTACGTACAGAGGCTCAAAAGTCGAAAAACTGGGATCAACATTACTCCCATGACCCGCGTAGAACACCCGCAGCACATGCGCAACATCAAGCATCAAGCTATTCCAACCTCAATCGTGCGGCAGGGCCTATCGTATGCAGATGCGACTAGAACTGGACAACAGAGCACACGACCTGACGGAAATTACTCCCAACAGCGAAATGCTTTCTCAAACGCAAGGTTCCAGACTTTTCCGAATGCTGCGTTTGCTCCTGCAAAAAACGCAGGTGAATCTCAACATCCTAGCCAAACGGTAATTGATGGCTCCCTTGCACAAGTAATTATCTCAATGCAGCAGACCATTGCTGGTCTTCAAAAAACCATCGCTGAGCTATTTGAGGAGATCAAAGAACTCAGAGGTTCTAAGTCGTTGACGCAGCGCAATTAATGACTTGCGAACTGCGCCTCGGAGCCTGGAACGCTCGTAGCATTATCCCCAATGCTAATGAGCTTAATTTGTTTCTCAGCAAGCACGAAATTGATGTTATGCTTATTTCAGAGACACTCCTACACGTCGGATCCTACCTCAATATGATAGGTTACAGCTGCTATCGAGCAGATCACCCAGGAGGTCGCCCCAGAGGAGGAGCTTGTATCCTAATCCGGCAGGGATTAGTGCACTATCACCTGCATTCGATCACAACGAATCACCTACAAATGGCGACGGTAAAAATTTCCACTAATTTGGGCGAAATTACGGTGTCAGCTGTGTACCTTCCTCCAGGCCTGCCTTGGAATTCCTCTGAGTTTGATAATCTCATTGGTCAACATGGTCAAAAGTTTATCATTGGAGGTGATTTTAACGCTAAGCATCGCCTCTGGGGTAGTATAAGAGCGAATGCTCGAGGCTCAGCACTTCACGATGTTATTTCCGGCAGCTCAACTCAGGTTCTGGCTACAGGCAGACCCACTCACTACCCGTATAACACGAGGAATGTACCTTCATGTATCGACTTCTTCTTGTACAAAGGTATAGCTAACAGTCTACCATCAGTACGCGAAGAGTATGACCTTTCTTCTGATCACTTGCCGCTGATCGCTTCACTAACAACGTCACCTCATAGTACCGCCCCTATTAGGATGCTGGTTCCACCTGGTGCGAATATAAGGCTGTTTCAGTACGAACTTAACAATGCCTTTAACCTCAATACAGAGATAAATACAGCAGACGATATCGAGAAAGCGGTTGAATCTTTTATGAAGAAGATCAAAGATGCAGCTCAAATTGCAGCTCCTGGCGGCGCAGTTCAACTACGCAACGTGCGTAGCAACATCGCTCTCTCTCCGGAAGCAGTAGGACTCTTAACTCTCAAGAAACGTCTCCGGCGTGAGTTCATCAGGACCAATGATCCAATAATTGACAGACTGTACCGAAGGATATCAAATCGGGTGAGAAAAGTACTAGCCATACTGAAAAGAGAAGCAACTGACGCGTTCCTGGGGAAAGTTACTGCCGATGAAAACTCAAAATTCGCGCTCTGGAAGCTCACGAAGAGATTCAAGAGACAAGTTGCTCCAAAGTTTCCAGTTCGTAACTCAGATGGCACTTGGGCAAAATCACCTCAGGATAGAGCTGAAGCGTTTGCCAGAAACCTGGAGGAAAGATTCCAGCCGTTCGAGACAGCATCGCCAAGACGAGTACAACTGGTTGCTGAATCCCTAGAAGCCCCATTGCAGATGGCTCTTCCTGTAAAGCCTATTAAACTCACGGAATTGGAAGATGATATAAAATCCCTTCGCAAAAACAAGGCTCCTGGTGCGGATCACATCGACAACCGCTCCATTAAGCTGATGCCCCACAGAGCTTTGTTATTCCTTGTATTAATTTTCAACTCTGCTCTTCGACTGGGACACTTCCCAAGCGCCTGGAAGAAGGCGAATATCATTATGCTCCATAAAAGTGGGAAGCCAGCAGAGGAATTAGACTCCTATCGCCCAATAAGCCTGCTTCCAGCATTTGGAAAATTACTTGAGAGGTGCATCCTGAGAAGATTGCTCGAGTCGCGAAAGGTCCAGAAAGCTATTCCGAAGTTTCAGTTTGGCTTTAGACTCAGGCATGGCACACCTGAACAGCTACACCGCGTAGTAAACTTTGTATTGGAAGGTTTCCATGGAAAGGAGTACGTCGTTGGAGCTTTTCTGGACATCCAGCAGGCTTTCGACAGAGTGTGGCATGAAGGACTTCTGCACAAGCTTAAAAGACTACTAAATCCTCAGCTCTTTTTAATAATAAAAAGCTTCCTCCACGAGCGATCCTTTAAAGTAGTACAGGACGGACTGTCCTCCCAAACAAAAAGAGTCAGAGCAGGTGTACCCCAGGGAAGTGTGTTAGGTCCAACACTATATAGCCTGTATACGCACGACATGCCCTCAGCTGCCAACATGTCGCTTACAGATCCCAATGACCTGCTAGTTGCCATTTTTGCTGATGACACTGCAGTCCTGGCCAGAGATACTTGCGTCTATACAGCCACTGATACGCTTCAGCTGTATCTAAAAAAATTTGAGAACTGGGCCCTACGCTGGAACATTGCAGTCAATCCGGAAAAGTGTGTTTCCGTGACGTACACCCTGAGAAAAGACACATCACCTGGTGTGTTTCTGCATGGAGAGCTCCTCACACAATCGAACGCCCACAAATATCTCGGTGTCACTCTGGATAAGCGACTTACATTTCAACGCCATGTAACGGATGTAACTCGGCGGCTCAAAACAAAGGCGAACAGCATGGCTTGGCTCCTTAGGCCTGGAAACAAACTTTCAGTCTCCAACAAGGCCAAAATTTATAAGGTTGTCTTGGCTCCTATTTGGAAATATGGCATCCAAGTGTATGGCATCGCTGCAAAGTCGCACCTCAACAAAATTCGTGTGGCGCAGTCGCAAATTTTGCGTAAACTATCTGGAGCGGCTTGGTACATCCGAAACAAAGACATTGAAAAAGAGCTGAAGGTACCAAGGATTGGCGATGTCATAAACGCACATGCAACTGCGTACGTTAACAAATTGGGAATCCACCCAAACCAGTTGGCTCGGAAACTCTCGATGAGGCGACGTGTCTTGGGACTGAGGACGAGAAGGAGGCTCCTGCGCATTCACCCAACAGATCTACCAAGAAGATTTATAAATTAATTCATAAAATTAATTCATGCCTCCAGGCTCCCTAATTAAGTAGGTTTAAGTATTTAAATATGTAAATACTCAATAGAAATTATGTGATACCCTGCAGTATAAGTTGCTACAAACAGTAACAGTACACTGCACTGTAAATAAAAAATAAAAACAAAAAAAAAAAAAAAAAACAAAATTTATGAACTTTTTGTCCTTTCTTCGTTTCAGAGGTCTGCTCTAACTATATGTTTAGAGAATCTTGGCGTTATCTTATTTTTTTCGGTTTTCTTTCCTAAATACTATGCCTTCTGCTGTTAGTGGTAGTGGGTCTGTCCTTGTTTCATTCTGTTTCTGATTTCTTTCTATGGCCTTTGCTGTCATTTCTGTTTGAACTTGGGTGTATAATTTTGTCTTAAATTCGTTAAGTTTCTGTAAATAATCGTGTTCGTCTGAATACTCTACTGTCCTATTGAATACATGTGTCTTTCATGTAAATAATTCGAATGGTGTCATCTTTGTTGTCGAATGTATCGCATTGTTGTAGGTTATTAAGGTTTCGGTTAGTATTTCTTCGTGGTCACAGTTTATTTTATGGTCTTTTTTTACTTTATAAATTATTCTGTACGTTTCAGTCAGAGTGGAATGTAGTCTTTCTACTGTGGAATTACTACTAGACTGCTGGAATGAAGTAAAATGAAGTTGCATATTATATTGTTTACAAAAATCTTTGAATTGTTTAGAGTTGAATTCTGCCCCCTGATCACAAATTATTAGTTGAGGTAATAATTAAAAACAAATTTTTTCAATTCCTTAATAATAGTAATGGTGTTTCTATTCTGGATTGTGTATGCTGCTGCAAACTTAGAAAACTTGTCGATAATTGTTAACATAATTGCGCTGTTAATAAAATACAAATCTATGTGAACTATCTGTAGCGGTAATGCTGGTATTTGAGGTACTTGAAATTTAAGTTTCTGAGGGTTTCTGTCGTATTTTATAGTCTGACCAATATCGCAATTATTAATTATTTTTGTTACAACTTCTTTTACTCCTGGAATATAACACAATCTTCTTACATGCAATTTGGTCTCATCTTCTCCCCTGTGATTACTATTTTCGTGATCTTTTATTAATATAGAATTTCGTTCTTCAGGACTTAACACCTCTTTGAGGAACAGTGTCGCGCGAATTTATTAAGTATTTCTTATATATCGTGCATATTCTGTTGAAAATGTCGTTGCTTGTCATAATCGCACAAAGTCTTCCTGATTTTAAGGTGTCTTTAGGTATTTTTAATATATTGTCGTCCGTATATTGTTGTTGTATATAATGTTGTGGTTTATAAATGTTTCGACTTGCATTCTACTTAATGCATCTGCGTTAGTATTACATTTGCCTTTCTTATAAACGATATCATATTTGTACTCCGTTAACTGTAGACTCCACCTTATTAGTTTAGCGTTATTTTTTATATTATTTAAATAAATTAAAGGCTGGTGATCTGTATAAATCGTAAACTTTGTCCCGTATAAGTATTGTCGAAATTTTTTAACCGCCCAGAACCGCGGAATAATTAACTTCAGTCATATTTAACGTCCTACTTGCATATGCTACTGGTTTGTCGTTTCCTACTTTTCCTTGTGAAAAAACTGCTCCTAGTGCATAATCACTAGCGTCTGTCGTTATTAAGAACGGTTTGTCATAATCTGGGTATTGTAAAATCGGGTCGTTGCATAGTAAAGTTTTTGCGTACTGAAAAGCTTCTTTAAATTCTTGAGTTATCTCCACCGCTTTTTATACCCTTGAAAAAGGCTATTATAATTTTGTCCAGAAATGTGTAACGCATTAAAGGAAGCATCTCCGACCCCACAAAGTATATGTATTCTTGATCAGCATCAACAGCCGAGTCGATATAGCCATGTCCGTCTGTCCGTCTGTTTCTATGCAAATAATAGACAGTAGTTTTAAAGCTAGCGTTTTGAAATTTTTACCAGATCATTATTTTTGTTGCACGCAGATCAAGTTTAAGAATTGGTCGGATCGGACCACTATATCATATAGCTGCCATACAAACGACCGATATGAAAACAAGCCTTTGTATGGAAAACTTTTTTGTTTTCAAAACTATTGCAACCGAATTCAACATTTATTCATTTAATATAGCCATACACGATTTGTGAAAGTTTGGTCCGGATTGGACCACTATATCATATAGCTGCCATACAAACGACCGATATGAAAACAAGTCTTTGTCTGGAAAACTTTTTTGTTTTCAAGGGTATACCATCTTCGGCAAGCCGAAGATAACTTTTCTCACTTGTTTTTGTCTTGGTTTTGGTATCAACTTCTTCATCAAAGAGTGATAACTTGACTGTTTCTTCACACAAATACCATAAATAATGAATAAACTTGCTTATGGATGCCTTGAAACTTGTCGCGTCTACTTTTTCATATTCTTTCAGAGCCTTCAAAAAGGACAAGTCTTCGTTAGGTGCTTTAACTGCCATTGTACATTCGAGCCAAGGTTTGGTATAAGTTAATTTATTTAGTTATAAATAAAATAAAAAAAATAAATTTACAATTTTATTTTTTTGACTTTATTGATCGAATGCAAAATTTAGACTAAATTTAAGTTCTACTCTAGCTCCCTAATCTGGACTTTTGTGAATCAGTGGCAGCGACGGTGGCAGCGACGGTGGCAGCGACGAATCAAATATTGTGTCAGGGCAGCGAAGGTGACAGCGCTGGTGCAGTCGGCTGTAATTGGTTAATTGCAGTTCTGCTGATGATTTGTCTTTTCCCTGTTGTCGTCAATACTTCTCGTGAAATGTGCCCGTGTGACTGCAATCCATTTCCTGTTGTTATTTCTTCGGAATTGCAGGTGCCCGTGTGAACTGCAGTTCACTGCTCTGTGATTTGATGATTCGTTTACTTTATTTTGGCGCGTGCAGGAAATAATGCAGACGCTGACCTAAGCTTTACTTTATAAGCTTTATAAGCTTTTGGTAAAGCGTGTTGTTAACTCCTCCCCCTCTATTTTGAGCTTGTCCTCAAGCGACGTTTATTAGAAGAATGGTATGGTGTTGAGATTAACTCTGTTGGTGGTTTTCAGGGGTTCGGGAGATGCCACTTGTAGAATAATCTTCTCTTGCTTTCGTTTGCAACAGTATAAAAACCCTGCGACGATTGTGGAGGTAGCGAAAAGAAGGGTGACGTAGTATTTGTTATAGTTGCTATCTGTTTCCAATTCTGCCAAACGTTTGGTGTTGTTAATATGTAAACTTTCCAGAGCGTTGAGAGATAGTATTTTGATTCGTTCTTTCTCTGCAGGGGTTATTTGGATCATGGGCCTTGATGATTGTATGGGCTTCGTCTCAACGTTGCTGAACTCTTTTCCGTTGATGGTGAGTGTCTCGTTGAAGAAGTTGATGACGTATGTTCCCTCCAGTTTCTGCATTTTGTTGTTCCACTCTAGTGTGCCATTGTAGTTGTTAACCATTATAAGACCGCTGCTTATTTCCTCTATTGTTTCGATGTGGTCTGCGTTGCTGAATTCACATAGCCCTTTCTCTCCTATCAAAAGCTTAGGTAGACAAGTACTATTGCTTATGTTTACAATATTATTCTTGTTACAAATTTTAATTTTATGATAAGTTTTACATTTATTTCTTATGCCAAACATATTTTCGTTATTAAAAAATATTTCTTGAAATTTTATGTTTACAATTGTGTTCTTTTTGATAATGGGCTTGATAAGTGTGTTTTCGTATATAGTTTTTTTGTTAAATTTGGGACTTTAATTATATATAAAATTGTAGTTTTGTTATTTAATATAGTTACATCGGAAAATTCTAGCATTTCTTCTATTGATAGTAATGGCATATTGCTTTCTTTGAATATTTTATCAATTTCAATTATTTCTTTTTCATTTAATAAAAATGTATTTATTACATTTAGCTTAGCCCATTGAATGGCGTATTTAACATTTATGATTTCTTCTTTGACGAGCCTGATTTGATTTTGCAAGTTAAAAGTTATTTCTGTGTTAACATAGCTGTCTTTTCCGATAGAATTTGATAAAGAATTACTAAATTTAGTTATCTGATTTAGTCTTTCCTGAAATTGATTGTTAATTAGGAGTTGTTTGTTGCTATTGTTAATTAGATCGTTCATATTATCTTGGAGTAGAATTAGGTCGTCGTGGTCTGGAGTACCGGCAATGTACTTCCATGCGGTTCCTATTAAATTGATTGCTCTAGTGTTTCTATTATGTGGTGTGGGGGATAAAGTTTGGAGAATGGAGAATGTTTGAACCAATTCGTGTTTTATGGTGTGGTAACTGTTTGAATGTTTTAGTTCGTTATCTACATATGAAGCTAAGGTATTTAAAGTGTTTGTAATGTGGTTTATATCTATAACATGAATTATTCTTGTGGTGGATGTTTGAATTTTCCCTAGTCCTTTATTTATTACTGCAGTATGTACGTCGGTATAGTTGGTAATGTCTAGAAGTCCATTCGTTATTGTTATGGTGCATAGCATTAATGTCCTGAAAGGGTAAGGTAATTTTAGTTATTTCGTATGTTACTTTTGTGTATTCTCTTCCCTGATTCTGTTACAACTGTAGTATTCTTGTTAACTTTAACTATTTCTTTTCTATATCTTGCTGATAATTTAGAACCAAGTCGTGTGTTTATCTTAACATAAATTTCGTCACCTACGTTATAGTTTTTTAATGCGTTACGGTTCTGGTTATGATATTCGAGGTCCTTTTTCTGTTTGTCTATTAGTCTGTCTATGTTGTCTAGTCTGGTTTGTTCGTAGGCTTCGGGATTAGTTGATACTGTTCTACCAAAGAACACTTCAAGTGGTCTTTTCTTTGTTACAGAATGAATAGTGTAGTTATATTCGTACACTGCTCTTTCTAGTAATTCTGGAAAGTTTCTGTGGGTTCCATCTTTCTTGATACATCTCATTATTTCAGAAAGTGTCGAATGGAATCTTTCGACCTGACCGTTTACAGTGCTTTTGTGGGGTGGTGCTTGAAAAATATCTATATTGAGTTGGTCTTTGAGCATAAAAGTTATGGACTGTGAATTTAAAGACTTTTCGTTATCCATGACAACATATTTGGGGACGCCGTAGTAGAAAATAATCTCTCTTAGAGTGTTTCTTATGTCTTCTATTGCTTTGGACTTTATTATTTTGGCCTGCGCTAATTTAGAGAACTTATCTATGGCTGTTAGAACTAAATTCTTTTCTGTAGAATAGATATCGATGTGGATAATTTGTCCGGGGTATTCTGGAATAGGAGTTTGCTCTAAAACGGGGTTAGTCGGATGTCTATCATATTTTTCTTCTTTGCAAACTTTGCATTGTTTTACCAATTTTTCTATTTTCTTCTTCATTTGGGGAAAGTAAAATTTTTCGGACAATTGAGTTTTATTTTCCGTAGCATTTCTATGGGCTCTATTGTGGACTTTAAGTATCTCCTCTTCTTGCTCTGATTCATTAGTGAGGTCGGTAACTTTACTTTGGGTAAAACGAATTTTAACTTTACTAAAGTTATCTGGGTATATTGATTGTATTTTCCCCATGATATCTTCAGAAGTTTGTATTCCGTTAATAACGGATGGGTTAAGGTATTTCCGAAGTATTAGTATAAGTTCGTCAAGTTCGTAAGTTTGTAAGTATATGTCATGTCTATGAAACGTAGGGAAAGGTATGCTAAATTTATAGTCGTTGTTGTTTGCTTTATGGATGAAGATTTGATTTCTAAAAGCGTTAATGGGTACTTCTATACTAGGGATGAGGTTATGGCTTGAACTCTCGTCGCTATGTTGAGTGGATACGGAGTTTATCTGACCTAAATTTGAAATGCGAGACAATGCATCTGCTACTACATTGTATTTTCCTGGTTTGTAGAGTAACTCGTAGTCGTATTCTTCTAAGTGAGATTTCCATCTTTTAATTCTAGCGTCGCCATTCCAACTACTCAATGAATGTGTAAGCGGTTGGTGGTCAGTGAATATTTTCACTTTGGCTTTACCGTATAGATAGTTGCGTAACGCTTTAAGGGCCCATATAATGGCCAACATCTCTTTCTCGTTAGCTGCATAATTTTCTTCAGCTTTGGAGAGGGTTCGTGAGATGAATGAGATAGGTTGACTGTTCTGTGAGAGAACTGCACCAATGGCATAGTTTGATGCATCGGTGGTGAGGTGGAATTCTTTTTTAAAATCGGGGTATTTAAATATCACATCTTGTGATATTAATGAATTTTTTAGTTTCTTAAATGCTTTTATGGCTTCTTGGTTGAAGCTTATTGCTTTAGTTGATGCTGCTTTCTTGCTTACGTGTCCATCTTCACCTCTTAACAGTATGGTGAGTGGTTTAGCAAGTTTTGCGTAATCCCTTATAAATCTCCTATAGTATCCTGATAAGCCTAGAAATGATCTGAGTTATCTTATTGTCCTTGGGGTAGGAAAATTAGCTATCGCTGATACTTTGTCAGGGTTGGTTTCAATACCTTTATCGGATATTACGAAACCTAGAAATTCAACTTTGCTCTTGAGGAATTCGCATTTATCAAGTTGACATTTAATATTGGCTCTATATAGGGTATCGAATATGATATTTAAGTTTTCAAGATGAGATTTTTCGTCTTGGCTAAAAACAACTATATCATCAATATAGATATAACAAATTTTCCCTATGTTTTCACGCAGTATATCGTCTAGTGCTCGTTGGAAAATGGATGGAGCATTTTTAAGACCGAATGGAAGGCGTGTGAACTCATACTTGGCATTATTTATAGAGAAAGCGGTTTTCTCTATATCTGAGGGCTTTAGTTTTATTTGATGAAATCCGCTTTTTAAGTCGAGAACGGAAAAAAGTTTGTTGTTGCCCAATTGGGCAAGCACTTCATTTATCTCGGGGATAGGGTATTTATCAGATATTGTTACTTTGTTTAATTTCCTATAATCTATTACCATTCGGTATTTCTTTTCGTTTGAAGCGTCGATCTTCTTGGGAACAATCCACACAGGTGAATTGTACGGGGAACGAGATGGTCGTATTATACCATTTGTCAATAGTTCTGAAATCTGTTTATTAACCTCGTCTTTTAGAGACATGGGATATTGGTAGAATTTGGAATATACAGGTGTTTCATTGTTCGTACGTATTTCTGCTGTCACGTTAGTAGTGTACGTCAATTTTTCGTCTGGTTTTGAGAATAAGTTGGGAAAATTTTGTAGTAGATTTTCTAAATTATTTTTTTGTTGATCGGACAAATGGGCTGTACGGGGGCAAATATTGTTTATTGAGTCATATTTTTTTTCTTTAATAATTACTTTTACGTTGTCCTTAATGGTCATATAATTCGAATGTGTGTGAATTACTGCTTTAAGTTCTTTTAAAGTGTCGTTGCCGAGAATGGCATCGAAAGATTTTAATGTCGGCAAAAGAAAAAATTTAATACGCACATCTCGGATATTAAACAGATGTGCCATTTTATAGTGTGTAATTTTAACCTCACCGCCAACTGTAACGGCTTGAAACGATTTCTCGATTAGAGCGGGATTACTAACTAAACTAGGTTTAATATAATTTCTATTAGATCCCGTATCAATAAGTATTCTCAAAACTTCTCCTCCTACGTTCACCTCAAAATAAGGTAAGGAGGAGGAATTTACTCTAAAAAATGCAGGTCGGCGTATTGTTCTTGTCCTATGTCAGTCCCGTACCCGTACTCGTATTGTTCTTGGTATTCGTCTAACGTTTGTCCATATTCGTTTGAGTCTGTTTGGCTGTACGCTAACTGTTCATATTCTGTTTGTTCGTTTTCTGTGTTCTGGTCATTGCTACTAGGTGTGGTAGTGTCGTTATTTTGTTCATTACTTTCTATATTGAAAGTACGTTGTCGTTTGTCCTCCTGTGCAACAGGGGGAATGGGGTTTCCTGGTCGTTTACCCATTTCGAAGTTCCGTGGTTTGTTCATATAGTTCACTTGTTTTGTGCGGATGCTGGGGTCCACGTCCATAGGCTCAGGACGGGGCAGCAGTTTTTGTGCCGTGGGGCGATTCGGTGAGAAAGTTGGGTTTGGTGCGAACGGCTGTCTTGCGTATAGTTGCTGTGCGTATGGTTGTTGCACGTACGGTTGTTGTATTGGTGCCTGCTTGCCAGAGAATGTCATGTTGTGCATTGGTCTGATATATTGTTGAGCAATTGGTGCTCTTTGGGGCATGTTTTGAAATGCTCTGGGAGTCGAATTATTTAAGTATTGAGTTCTAGGCATTGGTATTGGTTTTTGGTTTGGTCGGAAGACCGTCGATTGACTTTTGCCTGTAGCATAGTTTGATCGATATGTTTGGTTTTCGATTTTCAAACATAGATGCAAAGCTTGGGGTAGATCTTCAGGCTCTTTCATTCCCAGAAGTCGAGGTAGGTCTCCTCTCAATCCACGAATGAAAGTGTCTAGAGCTTTATCTCTGTAAAGCTTAGTCATCATTTGTTCTGACTCGCGACATAATTCCATACAACCAACTTTATTCAGTAGTAAGGACAGGTGACGATAAACTACTTGATGGAATTCCTCTACTGTTTGATTGACACCCTGAGTAATGGTTGTCAATTGGTACTCTAATGTACTCAAATCGCGCTTATCTGCGTAATGCATTGTTAAGCACTTTGAAATAGCATTCCAGTCTAGTGGCACGTTATAGGATTCTAAGGCTGTGTCGGCATTGCCAACAATTTTGTTTCTTATGGTATGTATTATACCGAAATATTTAGCAGTGCCTTGTAGTGCCGCGTAGTTCTCTATGATTCTATCTACGCCCTTTTTCCATGAACTAAATTCTCCGCGGTCGCCTGAGAACTCTCGGATGCCTTTAACTACATCTGGTGTTCTATCTAAGTCGTTAAGATTTCCCCGATGTTGAGGCTGAATTATTTGGTTTGGTACATCTAAGAAATTACTATTCGGGTTATTTTGTTGTCTGATTAATTGGGGAACCTGAGAAGCGATGGCCTCTGAAATTAGTCTGCCAATGTGTGCGTTAAGTTCTTGTTGGTTCATATTGACTCTGTTTTGTTCTATCTGGTTTGCTGGAAGTATTGGGGGTCTAAGTAAGTTATTCGGGTTTGCCATTAACGGTCAATGAAATTTAAAAATTTTAGAATATGTCGTATTAATTCAGGCTTATAAAAATAGAAATCGTAAGTGTTTGTTCGCAAAGGGATTTGTGGTAAAATATGCTCTTCACCAGTGAGAGTGATTCAACGAAATTCGAAATATTTTGGTCGAAGAGGAAAGTTTTTATATGTTTGAAAACCAGTAGCTGGTTTCTTCCTTCTACTTTGGAGGGTCCTCGTAGGGAATCGCAAAGTTGGAAATTGTTATACTACAGTATTCTGTAGTCAATTAATCGTTTATATTTTTACAGTGTTTATTTGCTTTGGTTGATCACTTCACTTTCGTTTTCTTATGCCAATATGTTTTTTTCTTTAAAGTTTTGTTTGATTTGAATTGTTAATTTCTAATTTTCTTTTACGTTTTTGATTGTGAGTTTTTTTTTTCTCTTTAAATATTCCTTAAAACTATCTTACAAATAGGTTATTGTTGCCATCCTTCCCGATCGTCTGGATTTGGTCCGGTTTGCTGTATCTACTGAGGATCCAGGTGCGATACTTCCTTCGGAAGGTTCCGTGGGGACGGGCCTTGCACGGCGTTGGTCTTTGTAGGCGATGAGTTGCCTTTATAATGTTTTTTAGGGCCACCACTGTGGGTGGGAGTCTTCCCTTTTATTTGACGGAACACGGTTATTCGCGACTTACACTTCTTGTTTTTCGTCACGACGCGAGCGTAGAGGCTTTTTGCTCTGTTATGTTAGTTATAAACCGGTCCCTGCTCGGGCGCCAGTTAATTTATTTAGTTATAAATAAAATAAAAAAATAAATTTACAATTTTATTTTTTTGACTTTATTGATCGAATGCAAAATTTAGACTAAATTTAAGTTCTACTCTAGCTCCCTAATCTGGACTTTTGTGAATCAGTGGCAGCGACGGTGGCAGCGACGGTGGCAGCGACGAATCAAATATTGTGTCAGGGCAGCGAAGGTGACAGCGCTGGTGCAGTCGGCTGTAATTGGTTAATTGCAGTTCTGCTGATGATTTGTCTTTTCCCTGTTGTCGTCAATACTTCTCGTGAAATGTGCCCGTGTGACTGCAATCCATTTCCTGTTGTTATTTCTTCGGAATTGCAGGTGCCCGTGTGAACTGCAGTTCACTGCTCTGTGATTTGATGATTCGTTTACTTTATTTTGGCGCGTGCAGGAAATAATGCAGACGCTGACCTAAGCTTTACTTTATAAGCTTTATAAGCTTTTGGTAAAGCGTGTTGTTAACTTATACAAGGTGACGATGAATAAACAAACATCTTGTAGAGCATTTTTGTCCTTTGCAGTAATTTTAAGTTGCGATTGAAGCAAACATCGCGCTTGATGCAAAGCTGCGGGGGGCCTGAGTTTTAGTTTATTCTCTGTGTCTCCTCCTAAAAACACAACGCATAGTTCAACCAATTCGATGTAATCGTCTCTAAGAAAAGATTTTTCCAGTTCAGTCTTATAAAAACTTAACAAAGATGTAATGTTTGTCTTCGCAATATTTGCTTTAACGAAATTAAGAGGTGACTCAATGTTATCAGTGTTAATATTTTTCCAATTATCTCTTAACTTTTTGAAAATTGAAATATATCTGGGCTACTTGTAATATGTTTTACCTTGGTTTCAAAAACAGCTTTAAGGACCAACTCATAAACATGATGACGACATGCAAAAAAGCAGCAATTCCCTTTCTAAAGTCTGCTCCAAAATAGCACAAGCTCCACTGAAACGGCCAGTATTGGAAGCCGTTGTATCACAGCACATTATCTGTACTTTGTCATGGAGGGTCGAGTCAAAGAGAGCAGTTGAAATGGCTTTGGCTCGATGTTTTCCAGAACAACTCTCTAATTTCGGTACTGCAAGAAGCTGTTCTCTATCGTCAAATGAAGCAATAATTGGCAAGCGTTCTTCTTTTGAACTTCGTACATCCAATCCAGGTTATAGTTTTCCATCCCAATGAACTGTGACTACGTCAGGCAAATTATTCTAGAAGTAAGTTTTTATTGCTTCTGCCCTGGATTTTCTCGTTTGAGTACGAACTCGCTGAATCGAGGATTTGTTTATAGGGAAATCATCGCTGTTCAGACCAAGCGCTTCTACAACCGCATGGAGAATGTAAACTGAGTCCCTTATGCTTAATTGGCATCGATCTAAAGCTGCTACCAGTTTAGGAGCTATTAAACTTTTCGTGCCACTTTTAAAACTTTTTTCAGGGCAAGGAATCTGAGTACTAAGTTCAGAGTTCGAAATCTGTTCCTCATCCGAATTTTCAAGACATTCCAAGTTATCTATCGAAGAAGTAGATGCAACAGCCAATAACTCTCTTTGTTTTACCTTTCTTTCCTCTTCTTCGAATCGTCTCTGTCTAACTCGTTCTTCTTTCTCCGCCAATTTTTTGTCGATTCCACCTAAGCATCCCGGTCGACCTGACTCTCTCTGTTTCCTTATGAAAACTTTGTCTTCCTCTATCTTCATTCTGTCGAAGGCATCTGCATGTGCAATATCAAATAAGTTATCAAGGTCTTTTACAAAATTATTTTCACGATTCTTGAAAGTCAACTGAGTTTTCTTACAGTTTTTTTGCAGCTCCCTCCAAACATGATATAAATGAATAAGTTTCTTCACGAAGTTAGGGATTGCCTTCGTAGGAATTCTGGCTTTTTCTCAAAATATAATGCACTCTCTTATAACAAGATTCGCAATTTCACTAACAGTCAGCTTGACTTCACGAATATTGTAAAATAAAACGGTGAGAACTTGTCGATTAGATGGTAATTTTGCACCATTTATCTGGTGGCTTGGCAGTCCGATAAGGAAAATATTTTGTTTATCACTTCGTAAACAACGCACTAAAAATGTTAGAAATCATTTATGAAATCACAATTGAAACTCGCAGTAACAGGTCGCCGCGCTGCTCCCGCAACTTGTATGGACAAGCTAAAAACTCAAGTCGGCACGGGTTATCGTTTATAAATCGGGCTAATATTAATTTCTGGACTATATTAGGTCCATACGAAACTTTTTAGAAGGTATGCATAAAAATATATTGAAGTTGAATTTTAAGGGACACCCTAATATATATATAGTAAAATTGGTTGTAATATGTTTTATTTGAGTCGAATAAATGTCCCGTCAGTTGACTAAGGACAACGCTGAGAAGAATTATTTAACGAAGGTTTTTATTGAACTTCTTTATTCGGATATCAGCTTAAGACTAAAAATCAAATGTACATTGGGTTGAGGAGAAGCCTCGGTATTTTAACAATATTTGTATTTCGGGAGAGCCATGCTCTTGGATTCTCAAGATTAGAAAAAGATTCAAAGAGAGCAGTCAAATCTGCTTAGGTCAGGACAAGAATGGCTAAGTGCGGCTGCGAAAGAATTCTTTTTTTGGAATCGGATGCTGCGCAGCTGCGATACATTATGGAAATCACTTAAGTGCATTACTGTTTATAGTTCTATGAAAATAATTGAAGTGGCCGGTTTGGACCACCCAAATACGTCACTTCCCTTCCCTTAAAGAGAAGCCCATACTTGGGCTGGGATTGATGGATATAATATGGGAAATGGAGTTTCTTCTATTCCTATTTGTTGTGGTGTGTTTTGATTTTGATTTTTTTCTTATTTTAAGTTTTGCATACAGCATCATGAATGGGTTAAATGTTACATATTTTGTATAGACTTTACTAGGCAAAATATTAAAACAATTACAATTACATAAAGTGTCGCATTTTTTTCGGAAATTAACTTTAGAACATCTTTGTGTTTTATTAACTTTATCTTAGTTACATTAAATCGTAAATATAGTGATGTTAGGTCAATTTCTAGACTTAATAAATTTTCGCTTAAAATAACATTTCTAATTCAAATTCTACATTGTTTTATTCTTGTAATTTTGTTTCCATTTTTGACAATTTTTTAAAATAGTAGTTTCAGTTAGCTTCCATGTAAGTATTACATTTGGTTCGACATATTGGATAATTTTCTTTTTGTTGTCTTGATTATAAATTTTATTATTGTTTTCAAAATATGATTGTTTCTCTGAATAGTCCAATTGAAATCCATTATGGTCGGGATAGGGAAGTACTTTAATTGTGTTAACAAGAGTATGGTTAATAGAAATGTGTTAGATAAGCAATAATGTTATCAGGTACCAGGTGCCTGTGAAATTGAGAGTTGATTATTTTTCTTTTGTTTTTTGAATTGTGTCTTGTAGTAGTGCGTAGCTCTATTTCTATTAGTGATTTTGTAATGGTCAGGGTCTGTCTGTTCTACATTTTTGGTTGATTTAAATGGATTTTCTAATTTGCCTTTCTGTAGTGGACCTTTTCTGTAATTAGTGTCAATATTAAATTCCTGTCGGTCTTCATTTATTTTATCTATTTTCTTCTCTTTAATTTTTTGAGTGTCTAATATTGGATGCCCAGCGTATAAGAAGATTTGAGCAGGTGTCTGTCCAGTAGTGTCATGTTTAATTTTATGGTTGTATGTGTAAAGGATTGTTTCTATCTTGCTTAATTTTACTTCTTAATCATCAGATGAATTGATTATACGAATTTTCTCATTTATTGTTTTGTGCAATCTTTCGACGTCTGCCACCCCGTTTTTTGCTGTATTGAGCTGTAAATCGATTTCTTCTTCTTCAAGCCATCGCTTCAAAGCTAAACTGGAGAAAGCTCCGTCTCTGTCTGCCTTAAGTAATTTGGGTTTACCTAATTGATTGAAAATACGCATTAATGCGTTTCTGCATTCTATCCAGTCCTTAGTTTTAATTTGCTCAAGTGTAGCGAATTTAGAATAAATATCAATGCAACTGATGTAATGTTTTCCCTCAGATGAATAAATATCTACCACAAATTTTTCTCGGCATTGATCCGGTTTAGGCGTGATTTTTAAAGGCATTTTGGTGTTTCTATGTTCTGTTTTGGCTAAATTGCATATGTTGCATTCGTTTATTATATTCTGAATTAGTAGTTGGCTATTTGGAAAGAAGTGATTTTCTTTAAATAATTTTGTCATTTTCTGTATACCAGGGTGTAAAAGTTTTTCATGTGATTGAAGTATGATTTCTTTGAATTCGGCGTATGAACCAACGTTCTTTAATAGGAAAAGACTGCGAATTACTTTTGTGTAGGTGGTATTAATAATTTCTATGTGTGCCCTTTGAATAATTTCAAAATCTACATCGCTCTCAATATAAATGGTAATGTTTCTATGGATAAAGTGATCGAGTAAAATTTGTTTGGCCTTTTCGAGTGTCATTACATCATATTGAATTGTGGTAATAGAGTTACCAAATATTATTGAATGCTCTATTTTATTTTTATCGGATTTAATAAAGATAATTTGTTTTTCGAAATAATTTATTGGTTTTTCTGTTAAATGAATAAGGTTGCTATTGTCTTCTTCTGCACTATTTTGAGTAACTTCACTATGGTGATTTTCTTCAATTTTAATTCTTGATAATGCATCGGCGACTTAATTTTTCTTCCCTTTAATATAATCGATTTTAAATTGGTATTCGCCTAATCTGACTCTCCATCTTTCTAACTTAGCATTCGGTTCCTTTAAGTTATGAAGCCATCTAAGAGGTTGATGGTCACTAGCAATGAGAAATTGTCGCCCTAGTAAATAATGTCGAAAAGTTTTAGTAGCCCAAACTATGGCGATAGCACTGTAATTTAATTCGTGATCGTTAAGTGTTCTACTAATAAAAGATATAGGATGACCGTTTTGAGAAAGGACAGCCCCGAGGGCCAAGTTACTTGCGTCTGTGGTTAAAACAAATTTCTTTTCAAAATCAGGTAATTGTAAAATTGGGTCTCGAATTATCAAAGCCTTAAGTTTTTCGAATGCCTCTATGTACTCAAGTTTTTGCGTATCTATCTTTGCTCCTTTTTTTAAGCAGCTGGTCATGGGTTGTGCTATGTCTGCGTAATTTGGAATAAATTTGCGATAATAACCTGTTAATCCGAGGAAAGCTCTAATCTCTTTTACTTTTGTCGGAATTGGGTATGAAACTATGGCTTTAACTTTAATAGGATTTGGTTTAATACCATCAGGAGTTACTATGTGACCAAGAAAGTTAGCTTCTTTTTTTAAGAACTCACATTTGTCTAGTTGCAATTTTAAATTTGCTTCTGCAAGCTTTGAAAAAACTAATTGTATTGAATTCAAATGTTCTGTAAGGGATGTTGAAAAAATTATAATATCATCCAGATACACCAAACAGTGTTTGTCGAAGGATACACCAAACTGCAATGGTCGAAGGATATTATTCATGCACCTTTGAAAAGTAGCGGGTGCATTCCTAAAGCCAAATGGCATTCGAAGATATTCGTAATGACCGCTTTTGGTGGAGAATGCAGTTTTAGGAATTGATTCATCGTCCATTTCTATTTGGTGAAATCCTTTTGCCAGATCGATTGTTGTAAAATATTGGCATTTATCCAGTTTGCCAAGTATTTCGTCCATATTTGGAATTGGATATCTGTCAGGTATGGTTATTTCATTTAGCTTTCTATAATCAATTACTACCCTGTACTTCATTATGAAAGTATTCGGATTTTTTGGTACAACCCAAGTAGGACTATTGTATGGTGAATTACTTTCCCTAATTAATCCCTGATTTAGCAATTCCTGTACTTGGTTTTCTACTTCAATTTCATGTGTTTGCGCAAGTGGGTATTGTTTTGAATAAATTGGGGAGTTATGTGTTGTATTTAGTACGTGTTTAATGGTATTTCTAAATGTTAATTTGTCTCCTTCCTTATATTCGAGATTTCTAAATTTATTTAATAAGACTTTTAACTTTAAAGTTTCCTCCTGATTTAGGTGATCTAATCGAAACTGTGAAAAATCTAATTTTTTTATTGATTCCTGCTCTGAGTTTGCAATTGGTTCTGGTGTCCTTTGGATATGAAAATTTTGGTTTCCTTCCGAGCTAATTAATTCTGAAGTAATTAATTTGTATGTTTGATCAAAAAGGGTAACTGTATTATTTTTGTAATTAATAACTGATTGTGCATTTTTTAACAATTTTCTGCCAATAAGCATATCGTAATTATTAGAAAATCTGTGCACATAAAATGGTTCGGTTTTTTTGAAAATACTATTTCTGGGTAACATAATCAAGTCGTTCAAGATAATAGGACCATTTGATGTTAAAACTTCACATCTACTATTTTGAATGGGAAGACAAAATATATTCTCATTAATCATATTAATTGTGGATCCTGTGTCTAGAAGGCATTTGTATGAGGAAATTTGTATACTATTTTTATGTATTCGAGTTGTCCGGGGTTGTTGACCGAAAATTTTTGTTTAGTTCAGAATTATCTGGTTCGTTGTCATTTGTTGTTGGTATTTCCTCTTCTGTTGTCTCCGAATTGTCGTAGTTCTGTTCAGGGGGACACTGAATTGATTCTGGTGTATAGTTCAATTGGTAGGGATAAGGCTGGGGTTGAAAATATTCTGGATAGCAGGGATAATAGCAGTTATAATTATAAGGATTTTCAGGTTGATAAGATGTTACTTGCTGGTATCTTAGCTCTTCTATGCTCATTTTAGACTGTCCACTGTCTGATGGTCTCTGTCTTTTTATTGGGTTATTGGTTTGTACGTTTCTGTTTTGAGGATATGTTGTGGGCATGTTAGTGTGGCTAGGTCCAAATCGGTTTTGGTCAAAAATATTTTGTCTGTTAAAAGCTGGGTTTGGTCTGGGTACTTGTGACATGGGTATGTTAGATTGTGGGTAAATGGGTATATTTTGATATTGAGGAACCGGGTTTGGGTTAAACCTGGGCATTTGAGAATGTGCTTGGTGATAGGGTTGATAGACGTTATTATAGAATGGTTGTAAAGGTACAAAGGGTCTAATTTGGTTATTCAGTTCTCTATTTTGGGGGTTGGTTGTTATTTTGTTTGGAATTGAAGTTGGCTTTATATTATCTTTACTTGAGGTTGGTGCCTCATAAAGACCTTTTTCTTGTAATATATTTATTAGTGATCTTAGGTTTGGAATATTACAGCTAACTATTCTGAGATAAATGTGGCTTGGAAGTTTTTGAATTAGATTTTCGATGCTGGTTTGTATTAATCTAGTATAGAGAATGGTTTCGTTAGTATTATTTTCTAGTTCTAATTTACTTATAAGTATCTGTCGTTTTCTTGGGCTTCTTCGAGGAAATGTCGAATGTTACCTCGATATTGTATGTTCCTGAATTCTTCCAGAAGTTGGTGGTTCGGTGCTTGGGGCTTGTAGTTAAGTATAAGCTGAGTCCTGAGTTCGCTTCAGCTGCTGAGGTTGGTTACTCCGAGGGTGCGGATAACATCGCCACTAATGTTCCGTTCGATGTGTCCAAAGATTATTAACTTTTGTCTTTCATCTGTGGTCTGAAACAGAGCCAAGATGAAGTCGTCGCGATTGATGAAAGTGTACAAAGTGTTAGGATCTCCGTTGAAAACCTCGATAGCGTGTATTTGTCTTTCTACTTGAATCATGTTCGAGTCAGACAATTCAATTTGTGCTGGTGCTGCTACGTCCATCGTGGTTTGTTGGTTTGAATTTTGATTAGTGTTTATGTATTTGAAGTTGGTTTAAGTATTTACTTGTTGTAGTTAAGTTTATTTAGTTTTCACTTATTTTCGCTGTTGTTGTTATTATTTTTCGCTTATTTTTAGTTAAGTTTATTTGGTTTTCACTTAGTTTGACTGTTATTATTGTAGTTCACTTAGTTGTAGTTATTATGTTGCTTTAATTTTATTTAAGTATAAAAGTTTTTTTTTGTTTTTAACTTCACTTACTTATAATTTTATAAGTTGGTTTTAAAACTTAGTTGCCTTTGGACTTAATGTTTTTGTTTCGTATTTCACTTCCACTTTTATTAGGATAACCGAATTGGAATAAAAATCCAAGTTGCAGAGTTTTCACGAATTTATTTTGGGAAATGTTTCGAGCACTGGATTATAAAATTTAACTTATTTTCCACTCGAAGGTTCTTTTTTCGGATACTTGTTGTATCCTACCGACTGCGCCAGTAAAATTGGTTGTAATATTTTTTATTTGAGTCGAATAAATGTCCCGTCAGTTGACTAAGGACAACGCTGAGAAGAATTATTTAACGAAGGTTTTTATTGAACTTCTTTATTCGGATATCAGCTTAAGACTAAAAATCAAATGTACATTGGGTTGAGGAGAAGCCTCGGTATTTTAACAATATTTGTATTTCGGGAGAGCCATGCTCTTGGATTCTTAAGATTAGAAAAAGATTCAAAGAGAGCAGTCAAATCTGCTTAGGTCAGGACAAGAATGGCTAAGTGCGGCTGCGAAAGAATTCTTTTTTTGGAATCGGATGCTGCGCAGCTGCGATACATTATGGAAATCACTTAAGTGCATTACTGTTTATAGTTCTATGAAAATAATTGAAGTGGCCGGTTTGGACCACCCAAATACGTCACTATATCTCCTTCTTTATTTATTACTGGTATTTCTATCAGGGTTTTTGTTTGACCCTGTACTAACGTCGATGTTTGTGATTTCTTCTCCTTTTTAAATAACTTAATCGTTGCATTTATCGTTTCTAACTTTTATTCTTCAATGTTGACTTTAGTTCCTACTTTCGTTAGAAAGTGAATTCATAATATTCCGTCAAAAAATGAATGAAATTTAAATATAAAAAATGTAAAGTCTCCCTCTTCTTTAAATTCATTAAAAATCTTATACGTAATTTTATTGTAAATATCGTGTGTATTCAATACTGTTCGAATTTGTATTGGGTTTTTAAGTGATTGTTGAGTACCTTTCTGAACAAATTCGGGGCTAATTATAGATATAGTGGATCCCGTACCAATCAGGAATCTCACCTGTCTACCAAATGGTGAATTTATTTGGACATAAAGGAGTTCCTTTCCGAATCTTGATTGTTCGGTATGGTCCGTGGTTCCGGGGAATTTACTAAAAAATTTTCGGTTTGATTAATGTTGCTAACTTCTGTGTGGAACATATTGTTGTGTTCCCTACTGCCAGATTGTTGGCTCCTGTCAGAATTAGTGCCATTTCTAGATCTAGTTTATCCTTGATAGCTCCGTCCTCTGTCCAAAGAACCAGAAAACCTCTCATTTGGTCTTGTCCCATGTTGCTATTTCTATCGTCATTTGACCTGTCTCGTCCTCTCTTGTAATTATTATTTCGTTGTTCATCGTTATTAGTTGTGTTATTGTATTATTGTTGTTCTGAATTATATCTGTTACTACTATTATATCGTCCTCGTCCACGTCCCCGTCCTCCAGGGTTGTAGTACTCGTCTCTATTTCTGTGTCTTATGTAGTCATCTCTCAACTCCTTTGCTTTTTCGTTAGCCTGTCTGAAAGTCTTAGGGTTTTGTGCCTTTACTGTCCATCTCAAAGGATTCTTTAAGCCTGCCATGGATTTTTTGTATGTACATGTACAACATTGCGACTCTTATTCCTGTAATCTCCTGATACAGATTCTTAATAGATAGTCCTTTGTAAGGAATCTCGCGGAGATTGTCCATAAAATGTTCCTCTCTTCTCGATTCTCCAAAATTATCCATTAAGGCTTGTTTAATGTCATCCCAGTGTAACGGCACTCTCTCTCGAATTAATATTTTGTCTGCCTCTCCAATAACTTTGTCTATATGTGTTTATGTTAGTTTTTTTTTTTTTAATATGTGTACGTGTGAATATATTTTATTGTTTGTATTGTATTGTGTTTATATATGTGTGACAGGTAAATGTATATGTATATTAAAATAAAAATTATTAAATTTTGTCTGAATGTATGTATAATGATTGCATTACCTTTTCGCATTTTATTTTGATTATAACTTATTGTAATATGGTTTGTTGTTTGGTTATGAGGAGGATAGCGTTTAAACAAATAGAACACGGCTAACTAATACATTTGCTGATTGAACATTTCGTTGCGGATGGGCATAGGCGCCTGTTTCATCTGTGAGCCTAGGTGGCTCTTTGTTGAACGTTGCGAGTGGGCATAGGCGCCTGTTTCACTCGGGAACCTAGTTGGTTCTTATGCGATGCATTTAACTTGTAGACATTTGTATTTTCGATATCTATTATACTTTCACTTTGCCATTTATCACTTCCAATGATTACTTTGTTAATAATATTAATCCGATTTACATTGCGTGGGGTCTTGGCCCTCGGCTCTTCTTCTAGTCTAATGACGAGCTTTTGGGATGTTTAAAGTGTTTTAATAAAACACGTCTTCGTTGTTTGAAGTGAACAAATCGAATGTTTATTGAAAGTCATTGTTGTGCTGCTCACAGGCAGCTCTTATATATATGTGTGTGTTTAGCTACTTAGTTCCTCCAGTAGATCCTCTGTCCCTGTCTCGCACACTTCTGTGAGTTGTGTGTGTTGGTGCTGCTCAGAGTCCCGGTTGATGGCATAGGCGTAGTACAGGAAGTCTGCAGGGGAACACTGAAAGTGGTAACTCGGGCACTGTAGCTCCGTGGCGTCATTTGCTGTTGCTGAATGCAATTTGGGGCACTTGTTTCCTTGCTATTCTAGCGGGGCCAGGCGCAGAAAATTCCTGCACGTACCTAGTAGCAGAATATTGATTGGCCACATTGCCATTAAGTGATGTAGTTTCGGTTGCCGATTTTTTTGGAGACTCCGATGACCGACGAAGATACTCCTGGTACGACTTGCAGCCTTTGTAGCTAGCTTTATGAGATCCTGAGCAATGGATGCAGGTAGGTGTTGCATCAAGGGGGCGTATAAAATATTGAAGTTGGGTGTTCCCGCGTCGATCCAGTGACTTCTCTCCTGGCCGGTAGCGGTGTTTGGACGTCAGCGTCTATGGGATCTTCTACTGAAGATTATGTTGGAGGACTTGACTTCGTCCCCTTAGATTTATTGTCTAGCCTTGTGGCGTAGCAATGTAAATAATAAGAGCAATAATTATATGCTGCTGTAAGCCGGAGCACGTTTTGATTTATTGGATACAAAACTGAGACTAAAGAATTGACAAAAAAAAGAGCTAAGTTTACCCTATCAGCAATGCATGGCGCCATCAAGACGAGTCGGCGAAGCCGACTTGGCATTCCTTGCAGTGTGAAGCAACACTCCGATTAAGAAGTGTCAGCTTTCCGTTGCTGGACTACTTTGCGCAGTGCGCTGAACTTAATTCTGGCGGGTCAGCATTCTATACATAGAGCTACTTAGTTGCTATGAATTATTATGTTAAGAGTCGTTAACTACCCCCCCCCTCAAGTGTATGACCGTCCTCGGTCATGTTGAGTGTGTCGATGGTACGCTGTATCTCCATGGAGGCCCGTCTTCTCCTTAATGCCAGATAAAGTGCGAAGGAGCCAATCAAACCAATGTTTAGGACCACACCAGCTACGAACCAGAGTTTAGGTGAACCTTCAGATTCCACGTCATCCTCAAAGCTTTGGATGGAGAGCAGGTTCTCGTTATTCATCCGGTGTAGCAGAGGGATGCTGAGCACGGGGTCGTGCCCGACGATGTTAAGTAATGGGAAGCGCGCAATGCCTGGCTGCTTGCTTAAAGCTTTCCGTAGGTTTATGAACTCGGAGCCATTGATGGTCACCGTCCTCTCGAAGGTCACCAGGTGGCTTTCCTCGACCAGTATTTCTGGGCTGCCATCGGTGCTAACGCGAGCTGCAGCTTCGTTAATAATCACAACGCCGTCATCTACGGGAGTTACTTCCTGCAAGTGGCTGGGTTGAGTGTGGCATTGGGCGGCGCTCCCTGCGTGGAGTGAGCGCGCACAGGATTCGCGCCGAGACCGCTCGCAGAACGTGAAGTGTGTGGTAGCTGTGCATCCTGTGAGCGCAAAGGTGTCATGTTCGCATTCGGCCAACGTATCCTCGTCGAGGCGTAAGATTATGTGTTGGTGAGATACAGGGTAAACGGCGACTTTCTTGCAACTGAACTTGACTCTGGGATAGGCAATTAAAATGTTGATACTATTCTCGGACTGGAGGACTCTAATCTTGGATGCTTCTATTAAGCTGATGATAGGGGTGTCCTGTTCTACAAGAGACTTCAAGTCGGCATGGTCAAGAATCGTGGGATTTACAATGTTTGATTTGGCCAAAGTAATAGTGAGAATTAAATTTGAATTTCAGTAGAAAGCATCCTATTTCTTGCCAATAACGCTTCATACAAGTGTGGAGTGTCAACCAAGTTGCCTTTACGGGCACTGATCACCTTATTGATGGTGTCAGTTAACTTGTTAATCTGTTTCTGGGTTTCGGAATTTATTGTTATCTGCCGGGAATTAGACTCAACTAGTTTCGCCTCAGTGATCTTTATCTTTAGAAGGTCCGTGGCATCGGGAGTACCAGCCACTACCTTTAAAGCTGTACCTAGGAAATCTAGACTCCTGGCAATCCTATGATGGACCTTAAGGACGGACAACAAAGTTCTAAGGTGGTCCGTATCGACCTCTAGTAACTTACGCATATGCGATTGGGGAAAGGACTCGGATAATTTTTCTGTCTCGTCTATCATGACAGCGAATTCGGACAAGTTGCTTGAGTGCTTTAATAGGTCACGCTGTTCAAAAACCAGCACATCACCATCTACGACAGGGATGTAGTTGGCATGCGAAAAGTCGGTAATCCATGCATTCGCTAATGCCAGTGTAATGAACATCGTGAGGGTAAACCCGGAATTTAGATACAGCGTGAGATTGTAGTGCTCGGGCTTTCTTAAAGTAACCTACTAACTAACCGCAAGGGGAGTGCCTACTTAAGGTTGTCCTTGTGGACCACCCTCCCCTTAATAAGAACAGACGTTCCCAGGTCTGCTTGCACTTTTTGTTCCGTGCATAGTGGGGTTAGTTTTTTTCCTAACCTCCTGTTCTTCTTTACAAACACCTGTTCTCCTACCTCAAACACCCGGTTTTGACGGGAAGGGTTGCATCTTCCGATGCTGTCTTGCTGAGCCTTTGCTAATCTTGTCTTGATTCCCAGGCAGTGCTCGTGGGCCCCTGAGTGAAGAACCTCAATTGGTCTCTCGCGAGTAACTGAGTGCACGGTTTTGTTATATTCCACCATGGCTCTCAAGATTAGCTCTACTGTGTCATTTGTCTTTTTGTCCAACTTCAGGCATCTTGCTATTTCTGCCAAGGTGCTGTGGAACCGTTCAACTTGGCCATTGGACACGCTGTGCAGAGGAGGCGCGTTCACAATGTCGATGCCGTAGTTGTTTTTGAGCATTGACGTGATTGTTTCTGAGTTGAAAGCGGGCTCATTGTCGCAATAGATTGTTTTGATGTTGGGGAAAAGGTTAACAATCTGCAATAGGGGGCCTATGATGTCCACTATTGTCCTAGATGTAACCGGTTGCACTACTGCAAACTTAGAGAATTTGTCAATGCACGTCAAGAACAGCTTCCTGTCTGTTGAAAATATGTCAATGTGCAACATTTCGCCAGTATAACTGGGGATGGGCGTTTCCCCGAGCTCTTGCTTTTTCGGGTGCCTGTCGTACTTTGCTTGGGTACATACCCTGCAATTAGCAACCACTTCCTTTGTCATGCTGCCCATTTTTGGAAAATAGTAGTCTCGAAGGACTTGTTTGATATTTTCCTGCGCGGCTCTGTGTGCACGGTTGTGCTCTGCAGGGACAATTTCGTACTGTTCGTTTTTATCAGTTATATCCGACACGACATTCTTGCAGTGACGAAATTGCGTGGCTGGGAAGTGTGTAATGAGGTCGTGTTGGAAGCTTGCCAGTGTAGGCAAGTCGTAATGGATGGCATTCACGACGTCAGGGTTAACAACTTCTTTGAGAGTTTTTAACAGGTAACTCTTGTCAGTAAAACTGATCAAGTGGCGGGTTTTGCTTCGGAACAGCACTAGGCTTCGCTTAAGCGGGAAACGTGCTGCCTCCAGAATGATCTGATTCCTAAAGCAATTCAAGGGTTTATCTGTGGTTTCGACCGTGTAGGTCAGGGACAGCTCACTGTGGGTTCGTCTTGTAATGCGTTAAGATTTTGCCTGGACAGGGCATCTGCCACGAAATTTTCCTTACCAGGTTTGTAGAAAATCTTGGCATTGTGTTGGTCTATGTAAGATTTCCATCTCTTAATCTTAGCGTTCGTGTTTTTGTCGGCAACAGCGAACGTGAGAGGCTGGTGGTCGGTGAATATGTTGATTTCCCTAGAGCCGTACAGAAAGTTTTGTAGTTTACCTAAGGCCCATACAATGGCTAGCAATTCCCTTTCGTTTGTGGCATAATTTTGCTCAGCCTGTCTCAGGGTGCGGGATATCATGGTGATCGGCCTACCTTCTTGCGATAGGACTGCACCGATGCCACTTGCTGACGCATCTGTGGTGAGGTCAAAGGGCTTTTGAAAGTCGGGGTATTTGAGTATGACATCCTCTGATGCCAGAATGTTACGAAGCCTTTGAAATGCGCTGCGTTGAGTTTCATTAAACTCAACACAAATCTTCTTAGACATATGCCTACTCACCGAGCCGTTTTCCCCTTTCAGGATGTCAGTTATCGGACGAGCTATGGCTGCAAAGTCTTTAATGAAGACACTGTAGTAGCTGGCTAAACCAAGGAACGATCTAACACCGTAGACACTTTTGGGTTCAGGGTATTCCTGAATGGCCTTTACCTTTTCTGGGTCGGACTTAGTCCCATCCCTGCTTACAATGAAGCCGAGGTACTCAACGCTTTCTTTGAAGAATTTTGTCTTTTCCTGGCTCACCCTCATATTCGCCTCGATCAAGCATTTCAGCACAGTATCGATGTGGCGGACATGGTCGGACTCTTTTTCTGAGAAAATTATGACATCATCTACATAGACGTAACATATTTTCCCGATTTGCTCTCTCAGCACATCGTCTAGGGCTCTTTGAAAAATGCTGCTTGCATTCCTCAAGCCGAACGGCAGACGGCAAAACTCGTATTTGCCGCCATTCACCGAGAACGATGTCTTCTCGCGGTCGTGTTCCGCGAGGTAAATTTGATGATACCCTGACTTCAGGTCAAGGGTAGTGAAGAACTTTGCCTTGCCCAGATTCGCTAGAATCATGGGAATGCTAGGCATCGGGTACCGGTCAGGAATAGTTCGCTCATTTAGCTTCCTAAAGTCAATGACCAACCTCTTGTTCCGGTTCCCGAAGGCGTCGGTCCCCTTTTTGTCAACAACCCAGGTCGGGCTGTTATAGGGAGACCTTGAGGGCCTGATAATGCCGTCTTTCAGCAGTTGTTTGACCTCGTTGTTTACAAAGTCGGAGACACCCATAAGGTTTGGGTACGCTCTTGAGTACACCGGTTCATTATCAACTGTCCGAATTGTGGCAGTGACAGCGGTGTTAAAAGAGAGAGCTTCATTTGTTGTGGAGAAAGCTTTCTTCCTCCTTATTATTGTATCCCTGAACTCCTTTTTAACGGAGTCAGGTACAACAATGTCGTTTACATCAGTGAAATCTACACTGGGGCAGCTGAAATATTGAAGCTTTTCAGCGATGCCCTGGTATTCTAGGGAGTCCTCTGCAGGGTTGAGCTTTACCCCGGCCTGTGTTAACAGGTCGAAGCCTATGATAGCGTCGAACGCATTGAGAGAATCTAAAAGAAAAAATGGGGAGGTGTGTTTGAAGATTTTCATCAAACATTTATGTTTGATTTCGGTGGAGCCGTGTATTGAGCTCACCGAGAAAGGGCTGGCGACCGGCATTATATTTTTTAGCTCCTTTACGGGCCTTATGTAGTTTTTTGCCGCGCCGGTATCGATTAGTATCTTTAAGGTTCTCCCAACCAGCCGTCGTTCAATGAACGGCAACCGGGAGCGTCCCTAAAAAATTCAACGAGTCGTCACTGGGAGCGTACTCATTTTCGCTGTCGATTTCCTCGACTGCAGCCTTTGCTGCCTTTTCATACTCTTCTTGCTTAGGAGCCTTTTGGACAACGTTATTAAGACGTTGTCGTCTCGGTCCTGTGAAGCGTTCTGAGGAATTTCTCCTCTTAGCCGCGTTCGATTCATTAGGATGATTCTGATTATGTTCAGTGCGCTGCCTGAACCTGGAGGATGAATCGACCTCCATAGGCTGGGGTGCTTGCGCCTGAGTGTTCTTGTTGGTTTGTCCGTAGTTTTTCTGTCGTTTCACGAAGTGGGGATTTCTGTCGTGTCCCTGTTCTTCTTTATTTGATTTATCCTAGAAACGGCTCTTGCCGTTTGCCGCCGAATGCGCTCGCTCCTCTACGGCCTTGGCGTAGAAGTTAGCAAACATGCTTCTCTCTATGCTTGCCTCTGCTTCTCTAGCTAAGGCCAGTGCAGATGGCAAGTCTTTTGGTTGGGCCGGGAAGACCACAGCTCTGAGGGCTTTTTTGAGCCCTGAAATAAAAGCATGCAGGGCATCGGCTCTGACCTCAGCGTTAAGCAGGTCAGCACCCTCTTGTTCATGCGTCATTACGATTTTGTTTGTAACAAGCGTTAGCTTCTTTTCAACTTCATCGTAGTATTGCATTAATGGCATGTCTCCTTGCCTGACCGTTTCCAATCCTTGCCTCAACAGGCGTAAGGATGTTTTGTCCGAGTACGTGCAGTCTAATCTGGCCAAAATGGCATCGAAGTTCAATACAGTATTATGGGACACGAGTAGAGCCCCGGCTGCGCCACGGATTTTATTCCTTAATATGGCAACAGCCTGATAATGGGCACTGCTGCCGTTGTATGGTTTAAACAGCTCGTAGGCGTATATGGCCGATTGCCTCCAGGCCACATACTCGTGTTGGGTACCGGAGAACTCCGGTACCGATTTTATTATATCAAGGGGAATCTCACACCTAACCTCGGGGTTGACAGAGACTTTTTCGTATGTTACGATTTGCGGTGCTTCCACCTGCAAACTCTGTACCCGCGCAGCTAGGGAATTTAATTGAACCTGGAACTGGGATTGCTGTTGCGACAATGCCTGTCTGACGGCATTGTCGATAAGAGCTTGAATCTGACTGGGGTCCATAGTATTTCCTACCGAGGCCCTATCTAACGTCTGACCTACTGCTTGGCCTACTTGCTCCTCCTCCCAGCTATCCTCGCTTTCGTATTCGACCTTAACACTTCTGTAGTTATGTGCCCAACGCATTGGTTGTTGGTTGCCACACCACAAATATACTGTTGCCGAGCACAATTGATCGGCTAAGTGAAGTGGCAAGAAAGAGTAAGTGGTAAAATTATACCAAAGTATGCTATAATTATTTATAGGGTATGCAACAATATTTGATAAAAAGGTATGCAATAGCTTTTATTAAAAAGGGTATGCAATGAAAATTTTTGGTTTTACAAAAGTATGCAGCACTTATTTTTATAAGGTATGCAATAGTTTTTATTAAAGGGGTATGCAACGAAAATTTTTGGTTTTGCAAAAGTATGCAGCACTTATTTTAATAAGGTATGCAATAGTTTTATTACAGGGGTATGCAACGAGAATTTGCTCTGCCGAAAATATGCAATGCTTTGAAACTGCTTTACACAAAGCACAACTATCACGTGACCAGTCAAATGATTTTTTTCTTTAATAATACTTCTTGAATCGCGTCGAATAAGTCAAATGTAGAACATGATTTCTAACTTAACTACCCTGTTAAATCAGTTGCTTAGTCCGATTGCAGTTGGGCGCCAGATATTGAAGTTGGGTGTTCCCGCGTCGATCCAGTGACTTCTCTCCTGGCCGGTAGCGGTGTTTGGACGTCAGCGTCTATGGGGATTAGCAACACAAGCGGGAAAATATTAATTTCGACGTAATATACCAAGCAAAGCCCACAATAGTGGCAAAACTGTGAAGAGTGTCCCCTGGACTCACTACCAGGTAAAAAACACTCAAGCGCAGAGATAAAATCTTGCTGCAAACAATCTACATCGTGGGCCGCTGAACAGCGGCCACAACAAAAATTCAGCTGTTGAAAGCAGCTGTTCACAGCTGATCAAAGTTTGTTTATAAACTTTGAAATTGCATTTATGGACCCAAATGCAAAAACTATGATGCCCGCTCCTACCGAGCGCTTACTCAGCCTCGGCGAGCTCTTTAATATCGCAGTTAACAAAGCCTCTGAGACGAAACGGACGTCCAAAGTGGCCAACACTATTAAGCCAGCGCCTCAGCGGATGCAAGTCATCAAGAGGAAGGCAAGTGGATCTCCAATGAATGCCAAGAAGAAGGCAATACTGGATAACAAAATTCCTGTGCCCACCTACAGCGGCAGCTCAAACCGCTTTGGGTTGCTAGCGCAAACCGAGGACCTGAGCGAGCAGCCCAGTACCAGCCATCAAGCAGCTATTGCTGCTGCCAAACATGATGCAGCTTCTTCTGGCATCATCAGTGCTACTACCAAGGCACAACCTAAACCTCCTCCAATAGTTTTGGAAGGTATGGGAAGCGTACCCCAGCTGATGGACAAAATCTCAAAAATCACTGATCTGAGCAAGGTCTCTGCCAAGGCATCGATGGGCGGAGTTCTGAGGCTCTACGCGGCAGACGCTAGCACCTTCCGCAGTATAGTCAGCTGGCTCGAGACCGAAAATCTTGAGTTTCACTGTTACCAACTCAAGGAGGACAGGCCATACCGAGTCTGCGTTAAAGGACTCCACCACAGTACGCTCCATCATCAAATCATTGATGAACTGAAAAGTCTCGGCCACAAGGTGCTCGACATTTATACGCCGAAAAGGCGAAACGAGCCTGGTGCTCCTGTTTCCAATCCCATAAACATGTTCTTTTTGAACATCGCTGCTGCCACAAACAACAAGGAGATCCTGGCTCTTAAGGGCTTATGCCACATGAGAGTGGCCATCGAGCCCCTTCGCAAGCGAAATACGACAACCCAATGCCATCGATGCCAGCAATTTGGTCACACGGCCAAGTACTGCCGTAAAGCGCACATCTGCCTCAATTGCGCCGGCGAACATCCTGCCAAAGACTGTACGCGACCACGAAGCGAGCCATGCACTTGCTATAACTGTGGTGAACAGCATCCAGCGAATTATTCCGGATGCTCCAAACTCCAGGCATTCCTTCAGCGCTCTAGGCCAAAAAGAGGTGTGGGCGGAAGAAGCGAAGTCAACAATCGACCTATGTCCGACGTTCCTACTGGATGCATGCCGATTGCACCTCTCCGAAGCGGAGTCTCCTACGCAGGTGTAGCTAAAGCCTGGATGGGCCCCACGCAGGATCAGCAACAGGTGCCGCAGCCCTTCCAGCAGCAACCTGAGACCAGGAAACACAGCCGGCAAAGGAGTCGGTCTAGAGGCGGACATCAGCCCCCTTTGGACAATAACACTTTTAGCATCCTGCAGACGCTAAACGAAAACATGAAAGCTCTGCTCTCCCTTCAGGAACAGCAGATGGAACAAACGAGGATGATACTACTACAGCAAGGGCAGATGATCCAACTGCTCACTGCTATACACGCGCAGACAGCGACAAAATGAAGCCACTGCGCATCGCAACCGACTCGCTAAGGGTCTCACCAGATTCCGCCCACAAAGAAGGCTCAACAGGCGACTCCCTAGGGACCTAATTGACCGGCTGCCAACAAGACGCACAGCAAGATGAGGATAAGCTAAACGATATACTCCCCATCGTCTTGTTTCTTTTATATTTTTTTGTTCTTAAGTTTTTTTAAATATTGTTAGTCTGTAAGTTTAAATTTAGTCATAACTGGTAACGCTAAGCACACTTAGCCGGCGAGCCCCTCGGGCAGTATTAATAGATGCCAAGGCCACAAAGGGGTTTTAAGATACCCTGTATGTCTCAATAAATAGTAATTAAAAAAAAAAAAAAAAAAGCGTCTATGGGATCTTCTACTGAAGATTATGTTGGAGGACTTGACTTCGTCCCCTTAGATTTATTGTCTAGCCTTGTGGCGTAGCAATGTAAATAATAAGAGCAATAATTATATGCTGCTGTAAGCCGGAGCACGTTTTGATTTATTGGATACAGAACTGAGACTAAAGAATTGACAAAACAAAGAGCTAAGTTTACCCTATCAGCAATGCATCGCGCCATCAAGACGAGTCGGCGAAGCCGACTCGGCATTCCTTGCAGTATGAAGCAACACTCCGATTAAGAAGTGTCAGCTTTCCGTTGCTGGACTACTTTGCGCAGTGCGGTGAACTTAATTCTGGCGGGTCAGCATTCTATACATAGAGCTACTTAGTTGCTATGAATTATTATGTTAAGAGTTGTTAACTTATACACTCACTTGTTTGATGACCGTCGCCACATCTGTCGCAATTGGGGTGTCGTCGGCAATATCTGGCAGTGTGGCCGTACCGCTGGCACCGTTTGCACTGTGCGACGTCTGTGGCTTTTCTCATTTGCTCCACCCTCACCTTTTGTCTGCAGAGGATTGTGATTTTGAAGACGTCATTTATCGTATCGCACGGTTTGATGTTGATAAAGAAGAGATTTAGCTTCTCTTCCCTGTTAGCCCTGGATGCGGGATTATGCATGTGGAGTACCTCAAAGCCGTACTTTTGCAGACTATCTTTGATGTCCTTGTTTAGAGTGCTGTGGTGTAGGCCCTTGACAACAATTCGATGCGGCTTTTCTGTCTGCATTTGATATGTGTGGAACTCTACACAATGTCTGTCCAGATGATCAACAATAGCCCTGTAGGTGTCACTATCCTTGGGGAAGATTCTGGTGGTTCCTAGGTTGCTCTTGGTGACCACATTGTTCACATTAGTGACCTCCCCTATGAACTCAAAGAGGTCATTTATACTGCAGTCTGGGACAACAATTTGAGGTGGCTTTTCCATTTTTCTTATTTGTTAGGGCTGGGCAGGGTCGTTGCTTTCAACAGTTATTTCGTCCTGTTGATTCTCTGCAGTGTCTTCAGCTTCTACTTCCATATCAAGTAGCGCGAACCTGTTGCTAGACCTTGGAAGGTCAGCTTCTCTAGTCGCTCTCTTAACACTTGCGATGGGTGAAGAAGACTTTGCGTTTTTTCTTTTCATGCTTTTTTTGCACTTGGGCCTGCAACATTTTTGTAGCTAAGTCAGTAGTGGCACGCGGGGCAGCAGAAGAGCACTGAAGCCACGATTGATCGTATTTTTCCAAATTCAAACCAGAGCAAAGTTTGCTTGTTTTAGCAGTTGCCATGGTGTAAGTGCTTGTGCTGTTTACACTGGTGAAGGTAATGGTGCTGGTCGTGGGAGTGACGATGTTGGTACTTGTCTTGCCAATATCAGTTTGGTTAGTTCTGCAAGCAGCCCGAAGCTCGGATGGGGTTTGGCCAGCAACGCGGCACATTGTTTCGTGCAAAGTCTGCTTACTATTCAGCAGCGAGTCAGAAGCAGATTTCCCTTCAGCCATTTGGAAATGTAATATTTTTCGTTTTCGCCTCAAACGAAATCAAAAGCAAAATCAGCCCCTCTTGTGCGACTGCGCGCCGATGGAGGGGCAATGCAATGCCCGATGGGCAGCGTGCACTTATTTTACAAGCTGTTTTGTTGCTTTATTTTACAGCTTAATGCCAACTCCGCTAGCTGCGGCGTTAAAAAAACGGAGCTTTGTGCAGACACAGCCGATCACTATTAATGCAGATTCGCAACTCTAATTGTGTTAAAACTAATTAGTTTTTGTTTTATTTTCCGGAAAAAAATTTTTCGGGAAACTTCTTGGTAGTGTGACCAGAGTCGACTGTCAAAGCTTTAATTACAGGGAAAAAGTAAAAAAAAAAAATTCCTACAAGCTATTAACCGAATTTTAACAAATAAAATTTAAAAAAAGAACAAAAATATATAAAGAGCGATAGTAAACGTGACTTACCAATAAAAGTAAAGTAATTAGTAAATCTGCTGTCTCTGAATACATTTTTTTGGACGCAAAGCACTCGGTTTTTAATATAAATAGAACAGAACCCAATTACCTTCTGTTGAATTAAAATATTCGGCCTCCCAATACCTTGTATCCAGTATTAACCAGTTAGTGGCCTTATGAGTTGGCCAGGCCCATAGAGGGAAACTAAACGTCAATTTGGGAGCAACAGTGATAAAAAATTGGTCCAAGAGCTCTAAAGATGTCCACCAGCACAGGAAGAAAACGCATACATCATGAATGCTGCCCAAATAGAAGCAATAATTCAGACCGCATTGAGTAATCAGGAACAACGGCTTAAGGACGAATTTACGGGACAACTTAGTGCTATTAAACAACAATTACAAATTTGTGTAGATGTGCCATAGATAAAACCCTGCCGAAGGATAGACGTGGTACCGGGACCAGCACAGTGTGACATACCACTAGACATAGTGGAGTCAATTCCAGATTTTACTGGTAGACAGGATGAGTACGTGGCATGGAGGCAGTCTGCCACCGATGCCTTTGAATTGTTCCAACCTTCTTCGGGCATTAGCGCGAGATACCATCCATGGGTTAGGGTAACCATGTATCCATAGTAGTATTGCTTTTGGGATGTTTAAAGTGTTCTAATAAAACACGTCTTCGTTGGTTAACGTGAACAAAACGAATGTTTATTGAAAGCGACAAGCACCTCTTATATACATATGTGTGTGTTTTGCTACTTAGTTCCGCAAGTAGATCGCTCTGTCCCTGTCTCGCATACTTCTGTGAGTTGTGTCTGTTGGTGCTGTCCAGAGTTCCGGTTGATGGCATAGGCGTAGTACAGGAAGTCTGCAGGGGAACACTGAAAGTGGTAACTCCCCCCCCCCCCCCTAGAATGTCGTGACGGCCAGTAAGATGGAATGCTGGACGGAACGACATGCGGTGTAGCTAGTGTACCTATAAATATGTATACTTGCAATTTAACATTAATATTGTAATATTTTTGTATGCAGATTTAGTATAAGCGCCTTTAGGGGTCGTGCCTTGTTCCCATTGGTTTGTCCGATATGGTGTGATATGCTGTTTTTGTTAGTGTTAGCACTTTCCTGGATGAGCGGCCCGCATGCCGGCTGCGACTAGCTTGAGTATAGGAGTTTAGTTTTTAGTTTCGATTTCAACAATAAAGGGAGCACATAGCTCACGAAACTAACTCCAGCCAAAGCTGTATTTATTGAATTGGTTGTCTAGCCTTAAGGGCAGATTATGACGTAGAAAGTTATCCCACCATAAACTGAACACATTCAGGAATGGCGCAGCGCAACTAAGCGACAAGCGCACCATCCAGAAAGGAAGACATCCGCACCCCTCCATAGCCGAGAAGCCGACTATGTCGACACTTACGTCGTCCACGGAAAAGAAGATCTCCGACAAACACGGCCCTAGCAGAGCAGCCGAGGACATCGGTGCTGATGTCTCCACCCCCTTCCCTACGGACTGCGGCGTGGGACTACTTAGGAAATAAACATTTAAAAATATAATTTGTACACGTATCTTGAAGGATGACGTGAGCCTCTGAGTCATATTTAAATTTCCTAATATCGCCCACTTTTACAACGGTCTTCGATTTGGCTTGGATATAAGCTGAGATATAAATTTTATAAGTGTTACGGGTTAGCCGTTAAAAAAAACGGCCGGAAGGTTGCTGAATTGGGAATCAAGCACAGAGAGTTGATCGTTGATTTTACGGAAGCCACCGACTGTATCTTTAATTTATTCTTTTTAACAAACGCCAGATTTCTAAAATATAAACAATAAAAAATAAACGCATAGCGCAAAAACCAAATTCGCTGAAACCATTCGCTAAAAAGTGAAGAAAAGTTTCAAGTTGGCAAGAAATTGCCAAAAAAATGCAAGTAAGCATGAACACCTCAAATGGGTAATCATCAACGGATGGGTAATCCGAACGGAATACAACTGCTAAAATTAAACGATGGAAAGCATTCATCGAAAAACACAACGTCAAAGGGTTCTATAAGCCTGGAAATGAAAATTTGGTGGACGACGCCTTGTCCCGACAAAATATTTATGCATTGGAAAACGAACCCCAATCTGACGCAGCCACGGTACATAGTGAACTTCCGTTGACCTACACGGTCGAAACTGCCGTTAAGCCCCTAAACTGCTACAGAAATCAAATAATCCTTAAAAAAGCAAACCAGCCCTCACGGCGACATTTTACAGTTTTCGGGACCAAAAACCGACACATTATCTACTTTGATAATAACGACTCTCTGTTCGAATCGATTAATGAAGTTGTAACCGTAGATGTTATGAACGCTATTTACTGCAACCGACCCACACTTGCAAGCATCTAGCATGCCTTAGTGACGAATTCCCAGCAACCAATTTTTGGCATAGCAAAAACTTCGTGAATGAAATCTCTGATGCTAATGAGCAGAAGAAAACTATTACATGCTAGCACAACTGCGCCCACAGGGCAGCCCAGGAAAATGGTAAAGAAGTCCTTCAGGATTACTATTTTCCAAATATGTCCAAACTCACAATGAAGTGATTATAAATGGCAAGACATGCACCAAGGCTAAGTACAACAGGCACCCCAAGAAGCAGGAATTGGGTGTAACACCAATTCCCTCATATGCGGGCGAAATGCTGCATATTGACATCAACTCCACGGATAAAAAGTTATTTTTAACCTGTGTGGATAAGTTCTCAAAGTTCGCCGTAGTACAGCCATTAACTTCTAGGTCCACAATTGACGTACGCAGCCCCATACTACAATTGGTGAATTTTTTCCCAAAAACCAAAACAATATACTGCGATAACGAGGCATCCTTCAATTCGGAGACCATAACTTCGGTATTAAAAAAACCAATATGACATTGACAACGATAATGCGCCTCCATTACACAGCAGCTCCAACGACAAAATAAAATTGACAAAAAAGTTGACGACACCGTCGAGCTCACCATGAGAACTAAGGTAGAGTATAATAAAACGTTACACTCAGTCACCAGCTTGCAACCTAAGTATGCCTTACACTCCGCCGACAACGTTCAGAGACTGGCAATAAAAAACAGCATCAAAAAGGCGCAACAGACTAACCTACACAGGCGTAACCCTACCAGACAAAATCGAATTTTTGAGGTAGGAGGAAAGGTTTACCTCAAAAACAACAAAAGGTTAAGGAATAAAACAACCGCACTCTACCCAGAAGAGCGTGTAGAAGCAGACATGGGAACGTCTGTCCTCCTTAGAGGGAGGGTGGTCCTTAAGACAACCTTAGATAAAAATCCTTCTCCATTTTATCATCTTCCGCAATTTTTATGCACTTTATATTTAAGGATACTTATCATTCTTAGATGCACATTAGATTTAACCTTCCGCCTTTTTACAGGATTCCAGGAATTATCGTCGATACCGACCATATTAGAAGTTTATTGTCCGTATTGATCATTAATGTACAAACTCAGAACAAAATAAACGAATTAACAGAAGCAGTTAACAAGATCATTAGAGCGAAACAAAATAATATGCTTGACACTCCTTACTTGTACGAAGTACAAGTTAGAAACAATAGAATATCAATAACCGAAATTCAAAATTTAATGCGTACAGTCACACTGGCTAAGGCCAAAATCATAAACCCGGGCTTTTTTACCACGTTGATATGAAGTCTGTATTAATTAATCCCCCCCCCCCCCCACCCCATAAATTCCATTATAAGCCTAATAGAGGCATCCTACATTAAAGTCGTTCAGTCCGATAGTATTATCCATGTGCTAATTGCATATCCCAATATTAAAGCCACTTGTAAAAAGATCACCATTTTTCCTATATCACACCAACACATCATTCTGCAACTAATGAAGAACATAGTAGCCGAATGCAACAACGACGTCCTCGCAGTCACCGATTGCGTACCAACAACTTACGCATCGTACTGTAAGCTGGCGATTACTTGCATTCGAGGCCTGCACGCGGAGGGCACTGCACTATGTAAAACGCAGTACAGCCACTTAAGCCCTATCACACTGGTTGACGACGGCGTAATAATATCAACGAGTGCCTAGCTAAAGTCAGCACTGACGACGGTCCCGAAATAACTACCAACGGCTCACATCTAATTATGTTCGAGTGTTTGCAAGTGCAAGTGGAAGCAAGTGCAAGCAAGGAGCAAGTGAAATCGGCTGGAACTACTGACATTTGGTTTGCGGTTGGCGTGAGAACCAGCGTCTTCTTCCTGCTCATCTTGGTGTTGAGGAGAAGATGAGATGCGAGGGAGATACAACAAGTCGTTGAGAAGTTCCAGATGACCGAGGACGGTCCTACTTCTAAGGGGAGAGTAGTTAACACTGTTAATGAGTAAAATTAAGTCGATTATAAGTCTTGGGTGAATACCCTTGTATTTTTGTATGCAGATTTAGCATAAGCGCCTTTAGCGGTTGTGCCTTGTTCCCATTGGTTTGTCCGATATGGTGTGATATGCTGCGTTTGTTATTGCTGGATGGGCGGCCGGCATGCCGGCTGCGGCTATCTTGAGTATAGAAGTTTAGTTTTGATTTCAACAATTAAGGGAGAGCATAGTACACGAAACTAACTCCAGCCAAATCTGTATTCATTTAATTGGCCTAGCCTTAAGGGCAGATTATGATGTAGAAAGTTCTCTCACCATAAACTGAACACATTCTGTAACGGCGCAGGGCAACTAAGCGGCCAGCGCACCATCCAGAAAGGAAGACCTCCGCACCCCTCCATAGCCGAAAAGCTGACTATGTCGACACTAACGTCGTCCACGGCAAAGAAGATCTCCGACAAACACGGCCCTAGCAGAGCAGCCGAGGACATCGGTGCTGATGTCTCCACCCCCTTCCCAAGATACGTGTAATTTGTACACGTATCTTGAAGGATGACTTGAGCCTCTGAGTCATAAATATGCCAGCGCATATTTAAATAAATTTCCCAATATCTCCCACTTTTACAACGGTCTTCGATTTGGCTTGGATATAAGCTGAGATATTAATTTTATAAGTGTTACGGGTTAGCCGTTAAAAAAAATGTTTAAAGGGAATCACCTGTAGTGGTTTTGGTGTTACGATTGATAAAACCGCGACATCAGTCCGTACCAGTGGTTCGGAAGATGGATTTCCCTCTTAATTGGGGGGGTCAATTCTAGATGTGTCCGAGGCATCAGTTGAAGTGATGCCTTGGAGAACAAATTTTGCCGGCGGATCAGGCTGAAGAACAATCTCGGCATATATGGCATCCCTTACAGCGACTCATTCAGCACCTGAAGGTTGCTGAATTGGGAGTCAAGCGCAGAGAGTTGATCATTGATTTTACGAAAGCCACCGAATGCATGTTTGATTTATTTGTTTTAACAAACGCCAGATTTTTAAAATATAAACAATAAAAAATAAACGCATAGCTCAAAAACCAAATTCGCTGAAACCATTCGCTAAAAAGTGAAGAAAAGTTTCAAGTTGGCAAGAAATTGCCAAAACAATGCAAGTAAGTATGAACACCTCACATGGGTAATCATCAACGGATGGGTAATCCGAACGGAATAAAAATGCTAAAATTATACGATGGAAAGCATTCATGGAAAAACATAATGCCAACGTGTTCTATAAGCCTCGAAATGTAAATTTGGTGGACGACGCCTTGTACCGACAAAATATTAATGCTTTGGAAAACGAACCCCATTCTGTCGCAGCCACGGTACACAGTGAACTGCCGTTGACCTACACGGTCGAAACTACCGTTAATCCCCTAAACTGCTACAGAAATCAAATAATCCTTAAAAAAGCAAACCAGCCCTCACGGCGACATTTTACAGTTTTCGGGACCAAAAACCGACACATTATCTACTTTGATAATAACGACTCTCTGTTCGAATCGATTAATGAAGTTGTAACCGTAGATGTTATGAACGCTATTTACTGCAACCGACCCACACTTGCAAGCATCTAGCATGCCTTAGTGACGGAATTCCCAGCAACCAATTTTTGGCATTGCAAAAACTTCGTGAATGATATCACTGATGCTAATGAGTAGAAGAAAATTGTTACATGCGAGCACAATTGCGCCCACAGGGCAGCCCAGGAAAATGTTGAAGAAGTCCTTTAGGGTTACTATTTTCCAAATATGTCCAAACTCGAAAGCGAAGTGGTTATAAATTGCAAGACATACACCAAGGGTAAGTACAACAGGCACCGCAAGAAGCAGGAATTTGGAATTTGTAACACCAATTCCCTCATATGCGGGCGAAATGCTGCATATTGACATCAACTCCACGGATAAAAAGTTATTTTTAGCCTGTGTGGATAAGTTCTCAAAGTTCGCCGTAGTATAGCCATTAACTTCTAGGGCCACAATTGACGTACGCAGCCCCATACTACAATTGGTGACTTTTTTCCAAAAAACCATAATCAAGCATAACTCCTCTGAATTACCCTCCAGGGTACCATCTAAGGGTAAACCACCGTCCGGACCCCCGGTACGGACTGATGTCGCGCAATAACATCTATCACTCCTACCTATCAAAATACTAGGGGGCTTCGGAGTAAGCTCCCTAAACTGTATTTTGATTGTTCATCATTTGCATCCCAGATTGTAATCTTCACAAAAACCTGATTAGAGACGGAGATTTTTAGCTCCGAAATTTTCCCATACAGGTACACCACTTACAGACGGGACCGACCACTACGAAAGGGAGGAGGAGTCCTAATCTCTGTGGACTCCGACTTCGCTTCTGAAGAGGTTAAGTTACCGAATCTTGGTGATCTTAAATTCCTATGTGTGAAAATCTCTATGTCGCTTTAATCAGTGTTCATCACATGCTCATACCTTCCACCTTCTTTAGAACCGCCTACATATTGGCACCACTTATCATCTGCCATTCAGCTGGATTCTAATCGCATGTCCGACAGTGACCTTCTAGTGACTCTAGGAGACTTCAATTTACCTGAACTTATCTGGTCAAACATTGAGAATTCACCATCTTTATCACTCTCAAGACACCATGATTTTACTGAGGGTATGTTCGATATATCCCTTGGTCAAATAAACCACGTAAGGAATTCTTTAGGTCGGCTTCTAGATCTATGTTTCGTTTCTGACCCAGATGGGATAACCGTTTGCAGAGCCATGCCACTTTCGTCCCCAGAAGATCCTTACCACCCAACGCTTGAGGTGTCGATTGAAACCCTTACTGCTAGCAACCTTCAGTTTCGCCATGGAGTTCGTAAAGCTCGCTGCTTTCGCAAGGCTGATTTTCAGAGACTAAGCAATTAAATTTATACATTCGATTGGTCCGATCTCTGAGAATGCACCGATATTAATATCGCTTTAGAAACATTCTACAAAACGCTTAACGCTTTCTTCGACTCTTGTGTGCCATGGAAGTATCCATCCGCCTCGACAGACCCTCCTTGGTTTAAAGGAAGCCTTAAAAACTTAAAACACATTAAAAACAGACGCCTTAAGAGACATAAGAAAACTGGCTGTAATGTAACTTTCTCAAGATACTTAATAGGTCGGTCAAATTTCGCCGTGCATAACGCTGAGTGTTATAAGAATTATATATACCGCTGTCGGATCCAGTTTACACAGGATCCGAAGCAGTTTTATAATTTTGTCAGCACTAAGCGTATGCATGTATCTTCTCCCCCCCCCTAATTTCGTTTGAAAATGTATCTGCGACTACTGATCAGGGTATTGCCGATCTATTCGCAACTTTCTTTCAAACAACGTACTCATTTCCTACAATTATGGATCAGCCTTATTTATACAACATTCAATCAGCCAATCTTATTTTCAGACCAACTTTCTCCGAAAGCACTGTGTTATCCGATCTTCTGAGGGTGAAACCAGTCTCTTCGCCAGGTCCTGATGGTGTTTCTGGCTGTGTAATGAAAAACTGCGCTAAGCCTTTGTGCAGACCTCTTTTTAAACTTTTCTCTTTGTCTCTGGAAACCTACACAAAAACGGAAAAAAATCGGATGAAAAGAAAAGATCGGATAAATTGTCAGCAATTCCAAATCTTTTTGAAAAATTTGTAGCACCACATCTTCAACATCTCTGCAATTCAAATATTTCTCCATGCCAGCATGGTTTCATAAAGCGTTGGCCAAGGGAAACTTAAAATAAACCATACTCTATATTATAAATGCGGAGAACTTCCGAATAGTAACCAAATCATGGCAAGCCAACAATAAAAACTTTTAGGCGTACCAGCTTAAAAGCAGAGGGCTGCAAGTGGTTGTAAAAGAAATTGATTCTGACATTTCTAATGACGATAGTTCATGTTTTGGAATTGGAAGGCTTTTTGGTTAGAGGAGCCAAAAACATTATAAATACAAATAAAATTCCGCAGCCAATGTTGAAAATTGATCTACGTCTCAAAGCAAAGCATATCAAGAAAAGCTCAGTTCACTCCATCTTTAATCTGCAATGCCTTCTACATCTTAAAATATTTATTGAAGAACAATACCTGGTCCAATACAAAAATTTTCAATTGCAAAGACCTATTACACCACGCAATCAGTGTGCATGACCGATAAGCGTCCTTTCATGCCTAACCAAACTCTTAGACAAATTATTTATAATTATGCCACATTTCATAGTATGCAACATCATCCCAGATCACCAATTTTGATTTCGAGAAAAGCATGGTACCATTAAACAAGTCAACCGATTTACCTCCGAAATACGTACCGCATTAGAACAGTACTCCCTGTTCTGCTATTCTCCTAGACATCTCTTAGATATTTGACTGAGTATGATTGGAAGGTCTTATCTATAAAATAAAGCATCTACTTCCGCAAAACGTACAAAAAATTGCTTAAATCGCACCTTTGAAACCCAGTCCACGTAGGTGAGTAATAGTAGCTGAATAACTGAAGATTGTACAATCAGGACAGGATTACGCCAAAGAAGATATCCATCCTTTACCTCCTATGTACGGCAGATGTACCTTGAACCAGCGACTAATGACATCCACATATGCCGACAAAGGTATCTTAAGTCGCTTAATATCATTGTGCAATATCATTTCTAGCTGCTCACCTACACCAATTGAAATCCGATTGACGCATAAGAGTGAACGGGCAAAAGTCCAAAAAAAAATTTCCTCAATTATTACTTAGCAACATACTAATATGAACACACATCACAAATCTTGGACTACACCTAAATAGGCGTCTGACTTGGCGAAATCATATAGAGGCGTAGCGCGAACAAAAAAAAACATATTCCCCGATATCGCGTTGGCTAATAAACACTGTTAAACACTATTGAAAAGCAGTTGTGGACATAGGGATGCGAAATATGGCGCAACGCCGGTTTCAGCTGCATAGAGCTGATTCAAAGAGCACGGTCAAATGTGCTAAGAACTATAGCCGCAGCGTAACCGTTAGTTGGAGAAGAAATTGCCTAACCACAAGCCAAATACATGTTCAAAGTCTACGCACTCAATAAGCTAGGACGCGTTCTCAACAATACCACAACCAATACCCGCCTAAGAAGAAATAACTTTAAACAAATGGCCCAATAGGCGTAAATGTATAGACTTTATAACTTTTTAGTCGAGGGAGAACATTTAACGAATAAAACATTGCAGAAAAAAATTATTGGAAATACTGCGTGTCGTCGCTCGAGTAGAGTTGCCTTCAACGGAAAGACTCTTCCGTCAGTAGCTCATTTAGTAGCTCGTTTTATTCTATAATCGTTTTTTAAGGTTATTCAACATAAATTATTCTAATCCTATCTTACCGCAGTTTGCCCTCCAAACTCTCGTGCGACAATGCACGCTAAGTTTTTCGCGGCTTCCTTTGGCGGCCGACAGTGTGCCCGCACACATTTATCTACTAAATCCTATCACTATCACGAAAATACTGACTACGCCTATCGATTACACCGATCGATCCGGGACATCCCCGACCCCGTGAATAACCGATTCACTCAAATCCAGAACTGCAAGTTTAGAGACGGATCGCATTATTGCCCTCGATAGGACGTTGTCGCTCACGCACACCTTGGCGCGGCTGACGACATCTGCTCCGCTGTAGACGTCCTCCACGATATTCTTGCACCACTCTCGTCGGGGCAAGGCGGGATCGCAGACGAAGACCATATCACCCTGGTGGATGCACTCTGTTCTTCGCACCACTTATCGCGGCGCACAAGCGTAGGCAGGTACTTCATGACCCACGTCCTCCAGAAACGGTCTCGCAACAGGCGAGCAATTTTCCACTGCTTTCTTGTAGAACCCTCCATGGGCAGCTCCGCATCCAATCCATGCGTATCCGGCAGATTGGCGACTCCCTTGAGTAAGGAATTTCGCGTCAAAGGCGCCTCCTGTTCCGCATCCACAGGCACATGGGTAAGCGGACGCGAATTCACAATATCCTCCGCCTCAATCAGGAGACTTTCCAATACATAGTCCTTCGGCGCAACTTCTTTCAGGGTATGACGCAGTACTCTCTTGATGCACTGCACCATGCGCTCCCATACTCCGCCCTCAGACGGGTTGACTGGGCAATTGAAAATTCATTCTATGCTTTTGCTTGACAACTCACTCTGAATCTTCTCCATCTCGAACACGTCACCAAAGCGTCTGGCTTCCCTGTCAGCTCCCACGAAGTTCTTGCCGTTGTCGCTGCGCAGTCTATGTACTGGCCCACTATGGCAGACGAAGTTCCTGATCGCTGATTATGCAGGAATCCGTCGACAGGTCATGCGCCAACTTCAGATGAATCGCCCCTTATCGTCAAGCACGTGAACAAGGCGACCCAACGCTTCCCTTGTGACGGGACATAGTCACCAACAGTGGCCCAAAGTAGTCCCATCTAGTGTACTTGAATGGCCATCCATCCGCATCCAATCTGTCCTCTGAATGGGACAGCACTCGCTGAAACTTGCACTCGTTGCACGATGAGATCACTCTCCGCATCACTCGCCTCATCTTCGTGACGCAGAATCTCGTCCGGATCTCAGCGATCGTAGCATCCACATTTTGATGCTTCATCCTGGCGTGGAAATGTCGCATAATCAGCTCTGTCAGACTGTGCCTGTGTGACAGTATTAAGGGCCTCCTCGCACTGTACGGCATGCACAGTGCGGCATTAATTCTGCCGTAAGCTCGCAGAATCCCGTTCTTGTCCAGGTAGGGTACCAGCCCTCGAATGTCGCTCGAGCTAGAGACGTCCTGTTCAGTATCCAGCGACCTAGTCTCGTCGGGAAACGACTCGAACTGTTCCAGTATGACCAACAGGCTCTCCGCGTCCTTACGTTCTGCTGCAGTAAGGCCATATTCCTCGAGATCGCTTCTTTGTTTGCGGCATACGCGCGCAAACCGTAGGACCCAGATCATGATCCTCACCAGGCGATTGAAGCTCAAGAATCTCTGAAACTGAATAACAAAATCGTTTGCCACGACTAATGGAAACTTACTGGGCATCTCTTCTTTATCAGGGGCATCTGGAACACGCTCCGTTCTTTCCTCAGGCCCCGGCCAGCTGGCTGCCTCAAAAATGCAGGTCCTCTTAGCCACCTTGAATTCGGGCTAAAGTCGACTCCCCTCTGCGACCGCGTCGCATCATCCGCCGCATTGTCGGCCGTAGGCACCCATCTCCATTGAGAAACCTTTGACGACTCGAGAATCTCTGCCACTTGGTTGCCAACAAACTGCTTATGCCGGCGGTGGGTGCTGCCGATCCATCTTAGCACCGTCTTTGAGTCTGTCCATAACACTAGGTCCGTGATGGCCACACTGTGCTCCTCCTTGACAGTGTTCATCAGCCTGGTTCCAAGAACTGCTTCCTGCAGCTCCAGCCGTGGGATCGTCATTGTTCTCATCGGGGGCACTTCGTCTTTACACATACGAAGCTCACCAGCACGTTGTCGTCTTCATATGTGACCCTCCAATAGGCCACCGCCGCGAATGCTGTCTGACTAGCATCCACGAAGACGTGCAATTCTATGGCCCGGACTGCGCCACGCCCAAAATAATGGCGAGGACATCGGAACTGTCCCACGACGTCCATCTCTTTGCGCCAAGTCGCAAATGCTTTGCTTAAGTCCTCTGGTAGTGGTTCGTCCCCCTGGATCTTCTGCCTCCAAATTTCTCGCAGCAGCAGCTTCGCTGTAATCATGAGGCAACACAGGAATCCCAGGGGATCAAACGTTGACATCAACAGACTCAAATATTCCCTCTTCGTAGGGGCTCGATCTCCACTCAGAACGCCGCTTGGCACTCGATGATACTCCACGTTGAATCTGAAATCATCCGTTGCTACCTGCCAACGCATTCCGAGGATTTTTTGCTCTGCCTCACCCCATCCAACGCTCTTGACGCGTCCAGGTCCTAAAGCCGTCTCCACGGTGGGCGAGCTGGATGAAAACTGGCATAACTCGAATCCAGCATCCGCATGTATCTCCTTCACTCGGGTAGATACGCTAATAGCCGCGCTCTCTGTAGCTCTTTGTCCACATAGTCATCGACATAATGGTAGTCGGTGATAGCCTTGACTGCTCTCGGATCCGAATCCCGAAACTTCAGGGCATTCACGTAATGTGCAGCACTCGGAGAGCATGCTGCTCCAAACATCATTACGTTCATCTCATAGACATCCGGATCTCTCTTGTCGTTGCCATCTCTCCAAAGGAATCGTTGGGAACATCTGTTCTCGGGTCGGATCAGCACTTAGTGGAACATCTCCTTGATGTCACCGCAGACTCCGACTGCTCCCTCTCTGAAATGAAATAGCACAGCTGGCAAAGGCCTAAAGTGCTGAGGCCCTTTGTCCAGCTTCGAATTTAGCGAGATTCCTCCAACTTTGGCTGCAGCGTCAAACACAAGCCGTACCTTACCGGGCTTGATGGGGTTTTCGACACCAAAATGTGCTAAGTACCATAACCGGTCGCTCCTCACCGCGACCTCATCCGGGTGTAGCCTTCTTGCGTATCCTTTAGACACGTAATCCTTTATAATCCGATTATATTCATGCGCCAACGGCTCATTGTGCTTCAATTTCTTCTCTACGTTGACCAGTCTCTTGTACGCCATCTCGTAGCTCTGTGGCAGCACAACGTGTTTGTCCTTCCAGAGTAATCCCGTCTGGTAGCGACGCCCCACTCTTACCATGGTGTCTTCAAGCGTCCTTTGTGCCCGCACATCGTCGCTGGCTGCGACCTGTGGCGCGGGCTTCACTCCAAAGTTCTCCATGTCGAAGTAGTCCTCCACCATCTACTTCGCGTTGCTGTAGGGCTTCATCGGCAGACGCGCATCCCTATTCACGCCTTGGACATCCTGTCGACTCAATGTCTGCATCGGCAGACTCAGGCTCGAAATGGCATACACATTTCTCAATACGTGGCGAGTGAGCTTTCCAACTCCGCTTATCTTTAAATTCACCACGTTGGTGGGCTCTCTGGTTGCCCTACCTCCAAACCATTGGATATTTAGCTGACGACGCTCTCCCTGCACTCCAAGATCTCTTCGCAGCTCGTCATCGATCATCGTCACGGAGGATCCATCATCTAGGAGCGCATACGTATCCACTTTCCGCCTAGCTCCGTACAGCGTAACTGGCAGTATACGGAACAGTAAGCGACCTCCTTCGGCGTCGACGCAGCTCAAATTCCTTTGCATGGGCGCCCCCGCTTCACGCGGAGCTCCTCTCTCCAGGCTGTTTCTGGGAACGGCTGGCTGCTGGTTCCCCTCTTGGTCCCTGTGACCATCTCGCACCGAATGCATCCTGGCCGGGCTGCGTCTGGGAACTGCTGGCTGCTGGTTCCCTCCGTGGCGTCTGAAACCACCTCGCTGCTGCGGCTTTCGCTCCTCGTCCGCGCCATGTAGCAGACGGTGATGCATCATTCGGCATCCATTGATCTGGCATTCACCTCGCATATAGCAGGATCTAGCGATGTGCCCGCTTCGTAGGCATGTAAAGCAGAGTTGGTGGCTCTTCACAATCCTCCACCTTCCCGGCGGCAAAGCTTTAACGAATTCTCTGCAACTCGTGATTCCATGTTGTCCTCCACAGATTGGACAACCTCCATGACGATCATCATGTTGATCGCTGACTGCAAGAAGGCCGCGAGGTTACTCACTCGGGTAGCGAAAGAAATGATCTTCGCCAAATTGTACTCCGAAGTGGACAACAGTGGGAAAGGGCACAATCGTTGCAGCATGCCTGGCCCAGTCCACTCGTTTGCTCGTAGGAAGCTTGGCCACAAGCTCCTCCATGAGGGTTGGGTTCTCCAGGTGCTGCTCCGCCTTCGCTTACTGCAAGAAGGCCGCGAGGTTACTCACTCGGGTAGCGACAGAAATGATCTTCGCCAAATTGTGCTCCGAAATGGACAACAGTGGGAAAGGGCACAATCGTTGCTGCATGCCTGGCCCAGTCCACTCGCTTGCTCGTAGGAAGCTTGGCCACAAGCTCCTCCATGAGGGTTGGGTTCTCCAGGTGCTGCTCCGCCTTCGCTTACTGCAAGAAGGCCGCGAGGTTACTCACTCGGGTAGCGACAGAAATGATCTTCGCCAAATTGTGCTCCGAAATGGACAACAGTGGGAAAGGGCACAATCGTTGCTGCATGCCTGGCCCAGTCCACTCGCTTGCTCGTAGGAAGCTTGGCCACAAGCTCCTCCATGAGGGTTGGGTTCTCCAGGTGCTGCTCCGCCTTCGCTGACTACAAGAAGGCCGCGAGGTTACTCACTCGGGTAGCGAAAGGTCTTCGCCAAATTGTGCTCCGAAATTGGCTACACCTCTCGCACGCTGTTCAGCTGGCTGCGTATAAGCTGCTACGGCGCTGACATTCCCTGGATGAATTAGTAGCACCTTCACTGTCTCACGGGCTTCATCCTTCAGCGCCTTTAGCAGTCTCTGGTTGTTCTCCAGATCCGTGCAATTGTACGCTCGCGTCGTCTCCACGAACGCACAGCTGAAGATCGGCCACTCCTCGGCGTGCCCTCCAAATGCAGGAAAGTTCATTTGGCGTCATCGCGGCGTAGGATCCAACAAATGGCGATGCTGTTGCCACATTGAGGACGCTCACGCCCGGTAGCACGAATCCATGCGCTTGCTGCGCAGAGCTTGTTGCACACAGGGGCTCCACAAATTGCTTGCTAGTTGTTAGCAATGTCGGTCCACTCCAAGATGGCGTCAGCGAGAAGGCCGCACCGCTCGCGCCGTCACCGTTATAGGGCACCGACCCGACCCCGTTATGTAAGGCGTATCCGTTAGATGAGGGTAATGGCTCCAAGATGGCGGCCGACTTGACGCTCCACTGTTGGCGCCAACTGCGCTTGGGCCAACTGCGATTGGCGCGCAATTGGCGGTGCTCACAATTCGCAGGGCTTTAACTTGTTCCAGCTCCTTCTACAACGCTGCGATTCTCTCCATGAGATCCAACGTGGGGGGCTGGTTCATCTCCGGCGCTGGGCTCGCAGCTGTGACGGCAGTACTTCTAGTTTGGGAAGCTACTGTAGTCACAGTAGTGGCCGGGCAAGAAATCGTCGCCGCCGTGATATTCACCCGCGGCCGGGTTCCTGCTCCACTATTCACTGGCTGCTGATCCGCTCTCGTTGTTAAGGGGGTGGCTTCCCCTCCATTCAGCCGGGCACTCTTCCTGGGGGAATGCTGAATCTTCCCCATCTTCAATATGGCGGCGCCTGTACGCGCTCCAAAATGGCGTCTCCGACACCTCGTGGCCGCTGGCTGCGGCCGTCGATGCTTGGCGCTCCTTGCACCTCGTGACCGCTGGCTGCGCTCACAAATCCTCCTCGCTGGCCGTCTAAACCGTCACTCCAGCTCCTAGCAACTCTTTAAATCTAAGCCGTCATTCCAGCGCAAGTTGCCCTTGCAGTCTCCCTCGGACTGCGAATAAAAGATGTCGTCGCTCGAGTGGAGTTGCCTTCAACGGCTACCCCCTTTGGATCCCGAAGGAAAGGAAAGACTCTTCCGTCAGTAGTAGCTATAATTGTATTCTATAATTGTTTTTTAAGGTTATTCAACATAAATTATTCTAATCCTATCTTACCTCAGTTTGAACACTCTTTACCAATATAATATAAAACAGTGTTTGAATAAAACGCTAAATTTAAGCGGTCAGTACTTTTAAGTGCAGGAGTAATACGACAACCGAGCAGACGATTATCACTGCGCAATATTTTCCCGCCAACTAAGCTGAGTGTTTGTACATATTTGTTTATGTATATGCACACATTTCTCTCCCATACAAACATGTACATACATATGTAGCTAAGTAAATAGCCGTCAAAACTTAAACCGAATAAGCATAAAGAAAATATATATGTATAAGAACAGAACAAAATAATACCAATACTGCCTATTTTATAATATATTATATTTTATATTTTATATATTATAATATATTATTATTTATTTTATATAATAATCATATTTTTGAAAAAATATACAAATGCTTTTGTATAAACATTCCATACAAATTGTATGTAGGCCCCCCTACAGGAATTACCGATGATATAAGAGGAAAAAAAAAGTAGAGAGCTCTTACTTCCAAATCAATTAACCGATTGCCTTGAAATGAGTCTTAAAAGACGCGCAAGACTTTAATTGTGGAATAGGAGTTCGGTCATGAGTACTTTTCCTGGGTGGAACTAAGTGTAATCTTCACTTGAAAATAAAAAAAGTCTCCAGGGACCTTAAATATTATACTATATTATTAAATATTATATTATTTATTCGAGTAAGGTACTGTGCAAAAATCCACTCCCTCCTAGTTTGCGCTCTTTTTTTCCATTTCCTCTCCCTAGTATCCCGCTCTCACTAAGTAAGTACGTTCATGAGGAAAACTAAAAACGGTTTCAAAGAGTTGATCGGTGGTTTCCGTAAAATCAACGACCAACTCTATGCGCTGGATTCCCAATTTAGCAGCCTACAGCTGCTTAATCAATCTCCAAAGCGTAAAAAAACCACTATTAGGGACTCCGTATGCACTGATATCGCTTCTCAGCCTGATCAGCCGACGACCATGCAGCCGCTCATAACTCTTACTACCCCAAGAGCAGGAGTTGTAAACACAAATACGGTTTCTCAATTTGACTCCATAATCAAGCATAACTCATCTGAATTACCATCCAGGGTACCACCGTCCGGACCCCCGGTACGGCCTGATGTGGCGGTCTTACCAACCGTAACACGAAAACAGGTGAATCTCTCCTCTAAAAACATATTTATTTCACGGCTGGTCCCTGACACCTCAGATATTGATATCTCGGCTTACATCCAAGCCAAATCTAAGGCCGTTGTTAGAGTGGAGGACATTAGGAAATTACTCCAGGCTTACGTCATCTTTTAAGATACGTGTACCTTTGCCGATGTTCGATACGATCTGTTCGCCCAGCTTTTGGCCGGAGAACATATTCGTACAAGAACATCAGCAGAGTACAGTTACAAAAAAAAGTTAATAAGCCTGTGGGAGTTAAACTCCCTAGTTCGGTACATAAAACTTCATCCTCAAAAAACTAACAACATCTATCACTCCTACCTATCAAAATACTAGGTGGCGTCGGAGTAAGCTCCCTTAACTGTATTTTGATTGTTCATCATTTGCATCCCAGATTGTAGTCTTCACAGAAACCTGATTAAAGACGGAGATTTTTAGCTCCGAAATTTTCACATACAGGTACGCCACTTACAGACGGGACCGACCACTACGAAGGGGAGGAGGAGTTCTAATCTCTGTGGACTCCGACTTCGCTTCTGAAGAGGTTAAAGAGGTTAAGTTACCGAATATTGGTGATCTTGTGTTCCTATGTGTGAAAATCTTTATGTCGCTTCAATCAGTGTTCATCACATGCTCATACCTTCCACCTTCTTTAGAACCGCCTACATATTGGCACCACTTATCATCTGCCATTCAGCTGGATTCTAATCGCATGTCCGACAGTGACCTTCTAGTGACTCTAGGAGACTTCAATTTGCCTGAACTTATCTGGTCAAACATCGAGAATTCACCATCTTTATCACTCTCAAGACACCATGATTTTACTGAGGGTATGTTCGACATATCCCTTGGTCAAATAAACCACGTAAGGAATTCTTTAGGTCGGCTTCTAGATCTATGTTTCGTTTCTGTCACAGATGGAATAACCGTTTCCAGAGCTATGCCACTTTCGTCCCCAGAAGATCCTTACCACCCAACGCTTGAGGTGTCGATTGAAACCCTTACTGCTAGCAACCTTCAGTTTCGCCATGGAGTTCATAAAACTCGCTGCTTTCGCAGGGCTGATTTTCAGAGACTAAGCAATTAAATTTATACATTCGATTGGTCCGATCTCTGGGAATGCACCGATATGAACGCTTTACAAACATTCTACAAAACGCTTAACGCTTTCTTCTACTCTTGTGTGCCATGGAAGTATCCATCCGCCTCGACTGACCCTTCTTGGTTAACAAGAAGCCTTAAAAACTTAAAACACATTAAAAACAGACGCCTTAAGAGACATAAGAAAACTGGCTGTAATGTAACTTTCTCAAGATACTTAGTAGGTCGGTCAAATTTCGCCGTGCATAACGCTGAGTGTTATAAGAATCATATATACCGCTGTCGGATCCAGTTTACACAGGATCCGAAGCAGTTTTATAATTTTGTCAGCACTAAGCGTAAGCATGTATCTTCTCGCCCCCCTCCCTAATTTCGTTTTGAAAATGTATCTGCGACTACTGATCAGGGTATTGCCGATCTATTCGCAACTTTCTTTCAAACAACGTACTTATTTCCTACAATTATGGATCAGCCTTATTTATACAACATTCAATCAGCCAATCTTATTTTCAAACCAACTTTCTCCGAAAGCACTGTGTTATCGGATCTTCTGAGGGTGAAACCAGTCTATTCACCAGGTCCTGATGGTGTTTCTGGCTGTGTAATGAAAAACTGCGATACGCCTTTGTGCAGACCTCTTCTTAAACTTTTCTCTTTGTCTCTGGAAACTTCGAGTTTTCCCCAAATGTGGAAGGAATCCTTCATAATTCACCTACACAAAAACGGAAAAAAATCGGATGCTTCAAACTATAGAGGAATCTCTAAATTGTCAGCAATTCCAAATCTTTTTGAAAAATTCGTAACACCACATCTTCAATATCTCTGCAATTCAAATATTTCTCCATGCCAGCATGGTTTCATAAAGCGTTGACCAAGGGAAACTTAAAATAAACCATACTCCAGATTATAAATGAGGAAAACTTCCGAATAGTTACCAAATCATGGCAAGCCAACAATATAAACTTTTAGGCGTACGAGCTTCAAAGCAGAGGGCTGCAAGTGGTTGTAACAGAAATTGATTCTGACATTTCTAATGACGATAGTTCATGTTTTGGAATTGGAAGGCTTTTTGGTTAGAGGAGCTAAAAACATTATAAACAGAAATTAAATTCTGCAGCCAATGTTGAAAATTGATCTACGTCTCAAAGCGAAGCATATTAAAACAAGTAAGGTAGCAGCAGCCGAGTTTCCCGATTGCAAAATACCCTGTACCCTTAGACATGCTTACAATTTATTTATTTAGTATCAATAAAAAAATGAAACAATATTCTATTAGAAAAGAGCACCATAACAATATAAATTTGGTATGATTTTGATTATGAAAATAAGTTTCGGTGTCATAAAGCCATACACATTTCGCTGTCAACGTCGCAGTCGGCGTCGCGCAATGCGTGTTTTGCTGCGCTTCTGCTTCCCTTGCCATAGATTTTGCATGTGGCATAACTTCCGTGTTTCTTATCCGATTTGATTCAAATTCAAAAATTAGATAGCTTTTATACGCACCAACGCATATGCCGAATTGCATAGCATTAGGACAATAATTATGGGCGTGGCAGTTTTTTGTGGTTTGCGAGGGAGCGTGTTCGTGGCAGTTTTTTGCTGTTTGCGGGGGAGCGGGGGGTGATATCAAAATAAAAAAATATCTTGTACTGCGTATGGTAATTACCTATCCACGATGTATGGCACATGTCTGTAGCTCTTGTAGTTTCTGAGATCTAGGCGTTGATACGGACAGACGGACGGACGGACGGACAGATGGACATGGCTATATCGATTCGGCTGTTGATGCTGATCAAGAATATATACACTTTATGGGGTCGGAGATGCTTCCTTCTGCCTGTTACATACATTTGCACCATATTATGAGACCCTTTTCACCCATTTTTAATGGGTACAGGGTATAAAAAGCTCAGTCCACTTCATCTTTAATCTGCAATTCCTTCTACATCTTAAAATATTTATTGAAGAACAACACAAGCAAAAACCCCCCTGGTCCAATACAAAAATTTTCAATGGCGAAGACCTATTACACCACGCAATCAGTGTGCATGACCGATAAGCGTTCTCTCATGCCAATCCAAACTCTTAGACAAATTATTTATAATTATGCCACATTTCATAGTATGCAACATCATCCCATATCACCAATTTTGATTTCGAGAAAAGCATGGTACCATTAAACAAGTCAACCGATTTACCTCCGAAATACGTACTGCATTAGAACAGTACTCCCTGTTCTGCTATTCTCCTAGACATCTCTTAGATATTTGACTGAGTATGGTTGGAAGGTCTTATCTATAAAATAAAGCATCTACTTCCGCAAAACGTACAAAATTTGCTTAAATCGCACCTTTCAAACCCAGTCCACGTAGGTGAGTAATAGTAGCTGAATAACTGAAGAATATACAATCAGGACAGGACAGGAGTACGACAAGGAAGATATCCAGCCTTTACCTCCTATATACGGCAGATGTACCTTGAACCAGCGACTAATGACATCCACATATGCCGACAAAGGTATCTTAAGTCGCTTAATATCATTGTGCAAAATCATTTCTAGCTGCTCACCTACACCAATTGAAATCGGATTGACGCATAAAAGTGAACGGGCAAAAGTGAAAAAAAAAAATATCCTTAATTATTACTTAGCAACATACTAATATGAACACACATCACAAATCTTGGAATACACTTGGAATAAATAAGCGTCTGACTTGGTGAAATCATATAGAGGCGTAGCGCGAACAAAAAAAACTTATTCCCCGATATCGCGTTGGCTAATAAATTACCGCTCGACACTACGGTTAAAGTATAAACACTGTTAAAAAGCAGTTGTGGCAAGTGTGGCGAAATATGGCGCAACGCCAGTTTCAGCTGCATAGAGCTGATTCAAAGAGCACGGTCAAATGTGCTAAGAACTATAACCGCAGCGTAACCGTTAGTTGGAGAAGAAATTGCCTAACCACAAGCCAAATACATGTCCAAAGTCTACGCACTCAATAAGCTAGGACGCTTTCTCGACAATACCACAACCAATACCCGCCTAAGAATAAATGACTTTAAACAAATGGCCCAATAGGCGTAAATGTATAGACTTTATAACTTTTTTGTCCAGGGAGAACATTTGACGAATAAAACATTGCAGAAAAAAATTATTGGAAATACTGCGGTTAAGCTAATACTTTTACTGTGGTTAAGCTAAAGCTAGTACTTTTAAGTGCAGGAGTAATACGACAACCGAGCAGACGATTGTCACTGCGCAATATTCTCCCGCCAACTAAGCTGAGTGTTTGTATATATTTGTTTATGTAACTTACGTGCCGACGACCTGGAGAAATGACCCCAGATCGGCACAAGGTTAGATATTACCAAATTATGTGTTGTTCCACGTGAAATGATACGGCAAGTATTAGCTTGTGGTTTTCCTTTATTAGTTTTGGTTAGTTGAAGCTAAGTCTGATCCGCTCGGCTCCGGTTCTCCTCTGCAAGTGCCACCCGGCTCCCGCGCCACGAGCTTCGACCCCTCGGTCGGCCCGCATCAGTGCCGAACACGAGCAACGGGACTGCTGCTCTGAGTGCAATCCTGAGTTCAATCCCAGCAACTCCGCATAAAGGCCCCGCTTGCAGATTGTTGAGCAGTTCAGCCGTGCGGTGAGGTAAGAAAGGCCCCGCGCGGCGAGGTAAGAAAGGCCCCGCGCGGTGAGGTAAGAAAGGCACCGCGCGGCGAGTTAAGGAAGGCCCCGCGCGGTGAGGTAAGAAAGGCCCCGCGCGGCGAGGTAAGGAAGGCCCCGCTTCCAGCTGGTGTTAACTCCTCCCCGCCCCAAGATCTGCGGCCCGCAGATCAATGAGCCTGGCTTGGCTCGGTTTGGCCCAATGCCTCTAAGTTTGCGAGAAGCTTATGATGTTCCAGTCAGCAGCATCTGGAGATCCAGCTATCTATTTCCAAGCCGACCCCAGCCAGTCCAGTGTGCAAGATTGGCATCGCGCTCGTCCGGAAAGCCTGTTGATTCCTTCCATGGCTGTGTTGAGGTAGTAGTCCTATCCGCCAAGGCAACCGTTTCTCGTCCGATTTCCTCAGCTAGTCTGTTCATCTTTGCAAGATCGACGAGGTGCGCTAGTTTGAAGACGCCATTGATTCTCCATACCTCGCCATACTGCAAGGGGATCACCGGCCCCTCGTACTTATATACGTGGGCGGGGCTTATTGCGCATGCAGAAATCGAGCTTACAATTTGCAAATATTTGACCGTTTGGGTTATTCTTAGGCTACAAGTGTGTAAGTTGGGGTACAGTACATTTTTTGTGTTTATTTTTAATTTTATTTTATATTTCGTAATTTTTTTTTATATTTTTTGTTTGTTTTTTTCTTTTTTTTTTTTTTTTTTTTATTATAATATAATCTTTAGTATTGTATTGTAGTATAGTATGTTTTAGTGTTTGATGTTTTTATAAATTTAGTGTACGAATGGGTGAAATATTTCATTAGGTTGCTACTAATTATTTTTTTATTTTAATTATTAATTTTTTTGTTAGTAAAAACCAGGTTTCAGTTCCTTAAATCGGATTTGTGGAAAGTTTTTCCTGATCTGGTTCTAATTGTTACTTTGTTGTCTTCCTGTACCTCTTCGTATCTGAACCTCGGCTTTTCTTTTGTTTTTATTTGCTTATTTGCAACAAAAACTTCTTCCCCCAAGCCATAAGACTTGGGCTCGCTCCTATTTTTGTTACGAGCCAAGTTAGTTCTAGCTTGTTTATACTCGATTAAGCCCCTTATATCTTCTAAAGTTTGTCGCCGGAAATCTGTCAGACCCTGATAATTTATTCTCGACGAGCGGTCGAAAAAAATGTCTGCTGGTTTCCGATTCGTTACTGAGTGAACAGAAGTGTTATAGCGGTCCACCGCTATCATCACCAGTTCGGTGGGCTTGAAAGTAGGGAGCTCATTCTTAAGACAACGATAGATTTCTAGGAACGTAGAATGGAATCTCTCGACTTGTCCATTTACTTCACTCTTTTGGGTTCGAGCATAATAAAGATTGATGTTTAGAGACCGAAGATAATTGAGCACTGTCGGGCACAGTAACCCTCGCTCGTTATCCGAAACCAAGACCTTAGGGGCAGTGAAGTAGTGTAGAGCCTCCACCAAGGTTTCTCGCAAATGCACGGATGCTTTTGACTGCAAATGGAAAAGTTTGGCAAACTTGCTGAATTTATCAATGCAACTTAGGTATAACTTTTTTTCAAGGACGAAAACGTCGACGTGAAGTATTTCCCACGGGTAGTTAGGAATAGGCGTGGGTTGTAAGTTTGGCTTATTAGGGTGCCTCTCGTATTTGTTGCGTTTGCAACACTGACATGAGGAAATTTGTAGACGGATCCTACTGGACATCCGCGGGAAATAATATTTTTCTAAAAGTTGGAGGCGAATCTCCGTAGGGCCCCTGTGTGCTCTACGGTGTTCTTTTTCGATTATTTCGCAAATTTCCTCCGCGTCGGTCACATCTGCCACTAGACGTTGCGTTATCCGAATTTTGTATAAAAGAAAACTCGCTAAGCAGACGGATTGGAAAAGTTGCAAATAAGCTTCTGGGATTTTGACGCCGTTAATTATTACGGGTCGCAGATACGACCGTAACGAGTTGGTTAAATCGGCAAGTGATCCGTCTTTGAGAGGAATCAAATGGCGAGTATAACCTGGGTACGGGTGTTCGCACATGTACTCTGACCTGGTCGTATCAAAAATGAGTTGGTTCCTGAAAACGTTAATTGGAGATTCAATGTGGGGAATCAATTGCGAGCTGTCAAGCGAAGCGCTATGGGCAGTAGCCAAAGACTGCGTATCATCATCTAGGTTGGTACTCAAAGGGTTAAGCTGAAGCGGAATGCGTGAAAACGCGTCAGCCACTATGTTAGATTTCCCGGGTTTGTAGATGAGCTCGCAGTTATATTCCTCTATACGAGCCTTCCAGCGTTTTAATTTCGCGTTGAAGTTTCTGTTGCCCAAGGCGAACGTTAGAGGTTGATGGTCAGTGTATACTTTAATAATACTAGCACCGTATAAATAAGCCCGAAGGTTGTCCAGCGCCCAAATTATCGCGAGCATTTCTTTTTCAATAGTAGCGTAATTTTCCTCTGTTTTATTTAGTGAACGCGAAATATACGCTCCGGCCTATCTCTACCCTGGTCGTCCTGTGAGAGGACAGCTCCGATGGCATAATTAGAAGCGTCCGTCGTTAGATGAAATGGCTTAGTGAAACATGGAAACGCCAGTATCTCAGAAGAAGACATCTCAGAAGAAGTATCTCAGAATCATTAAAAGACTGTAATGCCGTTTCGTCCAACGTAATTGGAATTTTGTTCGATTGCGAAGATTTTATATTGGCATATAGGCCACGGGTCAAGTTCGTGAGAGGCTTCGCTACCTTCGCATAGTCCTGGATGAACTTCCTGTAATATGAGGTCATGCCAAGAAATCTCTTTAACTCTTTAACAGAAGTCGGGGGAGGCATTTCACTAATCGCTCTGACCTTTTTCGGGTCTGCCTTAATGCCGTCGACCGTGACCACATATCCCAGAAATTCTACCCGTGTATCCAAAAAATGCGACTTCTCAAGGTTCACTTGGAGGTTTGCCTTTGATAAGCTTGCTAATACCAATCGGAGATTTTTCCAGTGGGTATCATAGTCCCCACTGAAGACGATGATATCGTCAATATTTTTTTTTTTTTTATTTTTTTTTTTTATTAATTTCCTTTAAATTACATTCTGTTTTTTATAAAGAATAACAATGAGTAATGGTTGAAGAAAGGAAAAAAGGTAGCGGCCCTTCCCATTGCAAGGGTACGCTAATATTTTAATATTTTACTAATGATTTAATTCCGTTGGAGTTTTACGTTTTAATCTTCTCGGTCCCAGCTCTCTCATCGGTATTTGTCTCAGGTTTGGGTTTTGGTGGTTAAGTAGTTGATTTGTGTGTTTTTTGCTGCTTTTTTTAATAGTTTCGTTGACTGTCTCTATGTATAGATCTTTATGTATATCTTCATTTCTAATATACCATTCGGCATTTGTCATTGTTCTGAGCATTTTCGATTGCGTTCGCTGGATTAGCTGTAAGTGAGATTTACTGGCAGTTCCCCAGATTTCTATGCCATACGTCCATATTGGTATTATTATCGCCTTGTATATTGAAATTTTGTAATGTAGTTTTAGTTTAGAGTGTTTTCCTATTAGCCAGTTAAGTTGTCGAAATTTGTTTTTTATTTCATTTCGTTTATTTAGAATGTGCTGCTTCCATGTCAGTTTTGCGTCGATAGTTAGTCCAAGGTACTTGGCATATGGGCGTAACAATATTTGATTGTTGTTGATTTTAATTGCGAAGTTTTTGGGGTGTCGTTTTGTGTACATTACTTGTTGAGTTTTGTCTTTATTTATTTCGATGCCCCATCTCTCAAACCAGCATACTGTTTGTGTCATGATTTGTTGTAGCGTACTTGCAGCTGTTTTTTCACACGCGCTTGACGACATTAATACAGTATCATCTGCGAACGTAGCAATCATTGATCCAGGGATAGTTGGCTCTGGAATATCGGAGGTGTAAATCAAGTATAAGATGGGCCCAAGCACACTACCTTGGGGAACACCCGCTGACACTGGCATAATATCTGAGCATTCATTGTCATATTTGATATAGAAATATCTGTCCGTTATATAGCTTTGTAGGATGGTATATAGGTTGTCTGGTAGTATATTTCTTAGCTTATGCAGCAGTCCTTTGTGCCATACTTTGTCAAATGCTTTAGCAATGTCCAAGTACACGGCATAAGGAAGGCCCCGCGCGGTGAGGTAAGAAAGGCCCCGCGCGGCGAGGTAAGAAAGGCCCCGCGCGGTGAGGTAAGGAAGGCCCCGCTTCCAGCTGGTGTTAACTCCTCCCCGCCCCAAGATCTGCGGCCCGCAGATCAATGAGCCTGACTTGGCTCGGTTTGGCCCAATGCCTCTAAGTTTGCGAGAAGCTTATGATGTTCCAGTCAGCAGCATCTGGAGATCCAGCTATCCATTTCCAAGCCGACCCCAGCCAGTCCAGTGTGCAAGATTGGCATCGCGCTCGTCCGGAAAGCCTGTTGATTCCTTCCATGGCTGTGTTGAGGTAGTAGTCCTATCCGCCAAGGCAACCGTTTCTCGTCCGATTTCCTCAGCTAGTCTGTTCATCTTTGCAAGATCGACGAGGTGCGCTAGTTTGAAGACGCCATTGATTCTCCATACCTCGCCATACTGCAAGGGGATCACCGGCCCCTCGTACTTATATATGTGGGCGGGGCTTACTGCGCATGCAGAAATCGAGCTTACAATTTGCAAATATTTGACCGTTTGGGTTATTCTTAGGCTACAAGTGTGTAAGTTGGGGTACAGTACATTTTTTGTGTTTATTTTTAATTTTATTTTATATTTCGTAATTTTTTTTTATATTTTTTGTTTGTTTTTTTCTTTTTTTTTTTTTTTTTATTATAATATAATCTTTAGTATTGTATTGTAGTATAGTATGTTTTAGTGTTTGATGTTTTTATAAATTTAGTGTACGAATGGGTGAAATATTTCATTAGGTTGCTACTAATTATTTTTTTATTTTAATTATTAATTTTTTTGTTAGTAAAAACCAGGTTTCAGTTCCTTAAATCGGATTTGTGGAAAGTTTTTCCTGATCTGGTTCTAATTGTTACTTTGTTGTCTTCCTGTACCTCTTCGTATCTGAACCTCGGCTTTTCTTTTGTTTTTATTTGCTTATTTGCAACAAAAACTTCTTCCCCCAAGCCATAAGACTTGGGCTCGCTCCTATTTTTGTTACGAGCCAAGTTAGTTCTAGCTTGTTTATACTCGATTAAGCCCCTTATATCTTCTAAAGTTTGTCGCCGGAAATCTGTCAGACCCTGATAATTTATTCTCGACGAACGGTCGAAAAAAATGTCTGCTGGTTTCCGATTCGTTACTGAGTGAACAGAAGTGTTATAGCGGTCCACCGCTATCATCACCAGTTCGGTGGGCTTGAAAGTAGGGAGCTCATTCTTAAGACAACGATAGATTTCTAGGAACGTAGAATGGAATCTCTCGACTTGTCCATTTACTTCACTCTTTTGGGTTCGAGCATAATAAAGATTGATGTTTAGAGACCGAAGATAATTGAGCACTGTCGGGCACAGTAACCCTCGCTCGTTATCCGAAACCAAGACCTTAGGGGCAGTGAAGTAGTGTAGAGCCTCCACCAAGGTTTCTCGCAAATGCACGGATGCTTTTGACTGCAAATGGAAAAGTTTGGCAAACTTGCTGAATTTATCAATGCAACTTAGGTATAACTTTTTTTCAAGGACGAAAACGTCGACGTGAAGTATTTCCCACGGGTAGTTAGGAATAGGCGTGGGTTGTAAGTTTGGCTTATTAGGGTGCCTCTCGTATTTGTTGCGTTTGCAACACTGACATGAGGAAATTTGTAGACGGATCCTACTGGACATCCGCGGGAAATAATATTTTTCTAAAAGTTGGAGGCGAATCTCCGTAGGGCCCCTGTGTGCTCTACGGTGTTCTTTTTCGATTATTTCGCAAATTTCCTCCGCGTCGGTCACATCTGCCACTAGACGTTGCGTTATCCGAATTTTGTATAAAAGAAAACTCGCTAAGCAGACGGATTGGAAAAGTTGCAAATAAGCTTCTGGGATTTTGACGCCGTTAATTATTACGGGTCGCAGATACGACCGTAACGAGTTGGTTAAATCGGCAAGTGATCCGTCTTTGAGAGGAATCAAATGGCGAGTATAACCTGGGTACGGGTGTTCGCACATGTACTCTGACCTGGTCGTATCAAAAATGAGTTGGTTCCTGAAAACGTTAATTGGAGATTCAATGTGGGGAATCAATTGCGAGCTGTCAAGCGAAGCGCTATGGGCAGTAGCCAAAGACTGCGTATCATCATCTAGGTTGGTACTCAAAGGGTTAAGCTGAAGCGGAATGCGTGAAAACGCGTCAGCCACTATGTTAGATTTCCCGGGTTTGTAGATGAGCTCGCAGTTATATTCCTCTATACGAGCCTTCCAGCGTTTTAATTTCGCGTTGAAGTTTCTGTTGCCCAAGGCGAACGTTAGAGGTTGATGGTCAGTGTATACTTTAATAATACTAGCACCGTATAAATAAGCCCGAAGGTTGTCCAGCGCCCAAATTATCGCGAGCATTTCTTTTTCAATAGTAGCGTAATTTTCCTCTGTTTTATTTAGTGAACGCGAAATATACGCTCCGGCCTATCTCTACCCTGGTCGTCCTGTGAGAGGACAGCTCCGATGGCATAATTAGAAGCGTCCGTCGTTAGATGAAATGGCTTAGTGAAACATGGAAACGCCAGTATCTCAGAAGAAGACATCTCAGAAGAAGTATCTCAGAATCATTAAAAGACTGTAATGCCGTTTCGTCCAACGTAATTGGAATTTTGTTCGATTGCGAAGATTTTATATTGGCATATAGGCCACGGGTCAAGTTCGTGAGAGGCTTCGCTACCTTCGCATAGTCCTGGATGAACTTCCTGTAATATGAGGTCATGCCAAGAAATCTCTTTAACTCTTTAACAGAAGTCGGGGGAGGCATTTCACTAATCGCTCTGACCTTTTTCGGGTCTGCCTTAATGCCGTCGACCGTGACCACATATCCCAGAAATTCTACCCGTGTATCCAAAAAATGCGACTTCTCAAGGTTCACTTGGAGGTTTGCCTTTGATAAGCTTGCTAATACCAATCGGAGATTTTTCCAGTGGGTATCATAGTCCCCACTGAAGACGATGATATCGTCAATATTTTTTTTTTTTTTTTTTTTTTTTTATTAATTTCCTTTAAATTACATTCTGTTTTTTATAAAGAATAACAATGAGTAATGGTTGAAGAAAGGAAAAAAGGTAGCGGCCCTTCCCATTGCAAGGGTACGCTAATATTTTAATATTTTACTAATGATTTAATTCCGTTGGAGTTTTACGTTTTAATCTTCTCGGTCCCAGCTCTCTCATCGGTATTTGTCTCAGGTTTGGGTTTTGGTGGTTAAGTAGTTGATTTGTGTGTTTTTTGCTGCTTTTTTTAATAGTTTCGTTGACTGTCTCTATGTTTAGATCTTTATGTATATCTTCATTTCTAATATACCATTCGGCATTTGTCATTGTTCTGAGCATTTTCGATTGCGTTCGCTGGATTAGCTGTAAGTGAGATTTACTGGCAGTTCCCCAGATTTCTATGCCATACGTCCATATTGGTATTATTATCGCCTTGTATATTGAAATTTTGTAATGTAGTTTTAGTTTAGAGTGTTTTCCTATTAGCCAGTTAAGTTGTCGAAATTTGTTTTTTATTTCATTTCGTTTATTTAGAATGTGCTGCTTCCATGTCAGTTTTGCGTCGATAGTTAGTCCAAGGTACTTGGCATATGGGCGTAACAATATTTGATTGTTGTTGATTTTAATTGCGAAGTTTTTGGGGTGTCGTTTTGTGTACATTACTTGTTGAGTTTTGTCTTTATTTATTTCGATGCCCCATCTCTCAAACCAGGATACTGTTTGTGTCATGATTTGTTGTAGCGTACTTGCAGCTGTTTTTTCACACGCGCTTGACGACATTAATACAGTATCATCTGCGAACGTAGCAATCATTGATCCAGGGATAGTTGGCTCTGGAATATCGGAGGTGTAAATCAAGTATAAGATGGGCCCAAGCACACTACCTTGGGGAACACCCGCTGACACTGGCATAATATCTGAGCATTCATTGTCATATTTGATATAGAAATATCTGTCCGTTATATAGCTTTGTAGGATGGTATACAGGTGGTCTGGTAGTATATTTCTTAGCTTATGCAGCAGTCCTTTGTGCCATACTTTGTCAAATGCTTTAGCAATGTCCAAGTACACGGCATAGCAAAACTTCTTTTCGTCAAAATCTGTTGTTATTTTATTAATTACTCGATGGACCTGTTGGACAGTCGAGTGCTGCTTCCGGAAGCCGAATTGGTGAGGAGGTATTATATTTTTCTGTTTTAGGGTTGGCTCGATTCTATTTAATAGGACTTTTTCGAATACTTTTGAGAGGACAGGTAATAGCGTGATTGGTCTGTACGAACTTACAGTATTGGCGTTTTTATTCGGTTTCGGAATTGCTTTAATTTGGCCTACCTTCCAAGTTATGGGAAAGTATTGTAGTCGAAGGATTCCGTTAAACAGGTTTCTAATATAGATGATTATAGCGTCTGGTAGTTCTTTCAGGATTTTTCCTCCGATTAAGTCATATCCGGGGGCTTTCTTGTTTTTAATTTGTTTTATGTGAGATTTAATTTCTGCCTTTGTTATAGTTTTAATTGCACAATTTGAGTTGGTGATTTGTGTTGGAAGCTCAGCGTTGCCGTTGTCCATGTCATTTGTAAATGATGTTTTAAAGTGTTCAGCCAGAGTGTCTGCTTTTTCTTTGTTTGATCTCGCCCATGTGTTATTGTTTCTTTTTATAGGCGGCTTGTGTATAGTTGAGTTCGTCAATTTTTTGGTCGCTTTCCACAGAGAATAATTTGTCGATAAGGAGGTTCCGAGGTTGCTAAGGTAGTATTGTAGCCGGTTATCTTTGTCTGCCCTGAGAATTCTCTTGAGTTCGTCTGTTGCTTTATTAAGTTTGTGTTTATCTTCTGGATGCCTAGTCCTTTGCCATATCTTCCTAAGGTTGCGCTTTTGTCTGATTTTTTCTTTAATAAAGGCGGGAGTTTTCTTTGATGCAGTTATTTTTATAGATGGTGTCGATTGCGTTGCTGCATTTATGATGTTGTCATTTAAATATGCTATTGCGGAGTCCAGTTCGTTGTTTGTCTTTAGAGAGATATTTATTTCCATGTTCTGTTCCAAAATCTCGCGAAACATATTCCAGTTTGTTTTGTGGTTAAATAAAGGGGGGTCATTGTTGTTTTCTTCTACTCCACCATGTAGTGTAATTAATATTGGGGAGTGGTCGGAGGAGAGGTCTAGGCATGATTTTATTGTTAGGTTATCGCAAGTTATATTTCTTGTAATGCAGAAGTCAATTAAGTCCGGTAGCTTGTTTGTGTCAGTTGGCCAGTAAGTCGGCTCGCCTGTGCTTAGGGCATGGCTATTATTGCTTCTTATTGCGTCATACAGTTGTCTTCCCTTTGCAGTGGTAAGTCTGGACCCCCATGTTATGTGTTTGGCATTATAGTCACCTCCTGCCAGATACCGATTTCCCAGTGATTTTAGAAAATCGAGGTATTGGTCTTTTGTGTTGTTAAATTTAGGTGGGCAATAAACTGCAGATATATTTATTGGACCCGTTGTGTCTGAGGTCGATATGGTAGTAGCCTGTATGTAGTCCTTTTTGAATCCATTAAGCTCTATGCACTTTATGCTTTTTTTAATTATTACTGCAGTACCACCATGGGCCTTACCGTCCGGGTGATTAGTAGAGAATATATTATAGTTTGGTATGTTTATATATGTTTTGTCAGTTGAGTGCGTTTCAGAAATGAGCATCACGTCAATTAGTTTTTCATTTAAGAAAGTTTTTAATTCAAGTAAATGGCGTGAAAGTCCGTTAGCATTCCAGATGGCGATTGTTAGGTGTTTATTTGTCAAGTTTAGATACTAGAAGCGAGACAATGTTCATCATATTTGTCATTTGGGCTATTAATTGTTTCATCAATTGTTTTAGTTCGTCAAAATCATTTTGTGCGGTTTGGCTTAGTTGAGTTGGAGCAGGCTGTATATTAGGTACACTGGCAGTTTGGATTGCTGAGTTGGTTTGATGGCTAGTTACTTGGTTTCTATTTAAGACTTCGGCATAGGATATTTCTGGCGTCTTTAAGCTTTCTACGTTATTTGTTGTACTGTATTGTGTCGTTTGATTAATTGTTTCTGTCGTCAATATAAACGTAGCAAATCTTGCCAATATGCTCGCGCAAAACGTCATCAATCATTCTTTGGAAGATTGCGGGTGCATTCTTCAAGCCGAATGGTAGACGGAGGAACTCGTACTTTCCATTTAAGGTAGAGAAAGCTGTCTTGGGAATATCGCTATCCTTCATGTGGATATGATGGAATCCAGAGGTCAAATCTAAGGTGGTAAAGTATTTGGCATTGCCAAGGCTGGCCAGTGTAGCATTTATATCTGGGATAGGGTAAGTGTCGGATATGGTGACGGTATTTAACCGCTTGAAATCGACTACCATGCGATATTGTTTTTCCCCATTTGGTTTGGGTTTCTTCGGGACTATCCAGGTAGGGGAATTGTAAGGGCTGTTAAAAGGTCGAATTATACCATCCTGCAGCAGTTCGTCGATTTGACGTTCGACTTCTCCGCGCATATTGACTGGGTACGGGTAACTCTTAGTATAAATTGGGTCTTGTGTGCTTGTGCGAATTTCGGCCTTGACGGCCGTCTCCACTGACATTCCAGGTAAGGGAGGCTCGAAAATGTGAGAAAACTCCTCAAGGAGGGAATTCAAAATTTCCTGTGTACCGTCTGGGTGTTCAGCGGCGAGTAACGGGTTGACGTTTAATGAAGCTTTCGCCGAAAGAGGGATTTTGATTCCTGGGGTTATTATCAAACAATTGTTCTTCCTATCTACTAAGGCTTTTAGGTCTTTGAGAGGATCATCACCAATGATACCATCAAAAGAACGTAAATTTGGAAGGACGAAAAAGGTAATTTCTGAATCGTTTCTTAGTGATTCGAAGAATTTACCAACTAGGCGACGTGTTATCATAATGTTACCTGCAGCGGATTGTACAGAGAAAGGTTTGGGGATCGTGGTACAACCGGTTGCAAGCTTGCGGCTAATAAAGTTTTTGTTCGCCCCGGTGTCAATCAAAAACTTTAGCCTTTCCCCCTTCCCCGTCACGTACTCTATGTACGGTACACTAGAGAGGCGTTTGTCATAAAATTCGGCCCCCCTCGGTTTCAAGGTTATGTAGAGCATCTGTATCTCTTTTCGCTACCTTCTGCGGGGGATAATCGTTGGCCTCTTTGACAACTTGAGACGCGTCACCATAATAGCCCTCATGTGAAGGGGCTCGGACGTCTCCACTAGTCGCCGGGGTTAGTGGAGGTGGTGCTAATTCCGTGTGGTATAATCCTTGTGCCTTTCGGAATGGGTTGTCACCTTCGGACGTTCTTTTAATGCCGGAGCCTCCTTCCTGGCGATCACTGTACCCTGATTGGTAAGACTGACCCGACCGATTGGATTCCATTTTAATGGCATGTCTAGGACCTTGAGTTCTGTAGGAATTTTGTGAAAATCTGCCCGAACCGGGAGAAAAAGAGGGTCGGAATGGTGCCCTGGCTTGATGTTGAAATCGGGCTGCGAATCTTGGGGGACCTGACGGTTGATAGTTCTGAGGTGTGGAGGCCCTCGACATTACGTTCTGCAACCCCATACAAAAAGAGTACGCCTCTGGTAGGTTTTTGGGGTTGCGGACAAGTAGGTGTTTGGAACAGTCTCCCCCAACTCCTCGGATAAAAACATCCAAGGCCTTGTCCCTGTAGGTCTCTATCAGCACATTGACCACCTCGCGATGGTGATTTTTGGCTTTCAGATTATTCAAGATTAATGAAAGATGGCCATTAACGTCCATATAGAATTTATCTAGGGGTCTAGAACCTTGAGACATTACACCGAGTTCATGCTCGAGTGTACGTATGTCTCGTTTGTCCGCATAATGTAACGCCAAGACACGCTTTATTTCCTCCCAGTCATCGTCTTGAACGCCATAGGCCGCCAAGACCATATCGGCGTGTCCTCTTATTTTCTGCCTGATATGCAAAACGATGGCCCTATACAAGGGTCTCGATCTTATCAAATCATAGTCGGTCAATATCGATTGTGCCCTATTTATCCAAGACAGATAAGCTTCTTGCTGCCCTTCAAATGCCTGTAGTTCTTTGACGCAGTCAGGAAGGACCGATATTTCTTTTAATTCATACTCGGTGCTTGCACGCACCAAGGGTTGTGGTTGATCGGCCATAGGATTAGCGTTTTACGCTCCAGTTCTAAAAGGACCAACCTATCATTATTCTTTTTGATGTCCTCCTTAATACCTGTTACTACATTGGTTAAGGCCTTAAGGGACTCACTGAGTATACGCAAGGTCTCCTCCATTTCAAGGTTTGGTTCTTGTTGAAAAGATGCAGGAAGTATCTAATGTATTAGACTCGTTATTATATTAGGGTATGGGACGATGGTTTCGACTTGGCAAAAAGGGAATATTAATTTTTATATATTTTTTTTTGTTTTTTTTTTTTGTTCTTTTTTTTCTTACCGGATTTAGTAAATGTGGCAAGGAAATTAAATGAAATATTTCACTCACCCTTGTATGTCTTTTATTATACGGCGTGTTATAAGTTGTACCCTAACAGTATGAAATACTCATCTGTGGAGATGAGAAGAAAAAAAAGGTGAAAAAATATGTGGTACAAGAAAATTTGTATTTAATTTATTTTATCTTGGGAAATTGAGGAATTTTTGTATTTATTTATTTTATTTTACAATTGTGGTGCTGCGTGTGCACTATGAATATTTCGCAATAATTTTTTCTTTGTGTGCGGGCTGTCATATACTTTTATTGATGTCCTCAGATTATTTCGACACTGGGCGCGGTGGTTCCGTAGTATCCCTTTTGGCTGTTTTGCCTACTAAGGTACGGTCGCCACACAACTTGTTGGGCGGTTTTTTTTGGGTGCATTCCACACCACTTAACGTATCCAACAAGCTGCCACACACCACCTTATCGCGCTGGGCGCTCGTATTACAAGTATTATTTTTTGTTTTAGCCATCCGCAGGTAAACTGCGACAATGGTTTCTTAATAATCAGTTTATCACACACAATCTTTTGCACTCGCGAATTGGCAATTTAGAAAAAATTTCACAAGCCGTACCGCCGCAGTGGGTTGATTGTGTTTTTTTTTTGAGTTATAGGCATCGTACGACTTTTGCGCTCGGCATGGACGACGTGGCGTCCTCCAGTGGCGGGTCGTCGTTTTCTTATTTAAATTATGTTTTAGTGTTCGCAACACAAGCCTTACATTTTTATGTTTTTTTATTTAATTATGCAATATTTTTGCGCTCCGGGATGGGCGTAATTCCCCCCGGCAGCGGGTAATTGCTCTTTTCTTGTTTGTTTTATTTTATTTTATTCACAATTTACCCAAAATTAAACAAATTATAATTTAAAAAAAAAAAATCTCTTTTCGGCCTTAGCCACTCAACCGGACATTGCCGGTTCCTGCTCGGGCGCCACTTACGTGCCGACGACCTGGAGTAATGACCCCAGATCGGCACAAGGTTAGATATTACCAAATTATGTGTTGTTCCACGTGAAATGATACGGCAAGTATTAGCTTGTGGTTTTCCTTTATTAGTTTTGGTTAGTTGAAGTTAAGTCTGATCCGCTCGGCTCCGGTTCTCCTCTGCAAGTGCCACCCGGCTCCCGCGCCACGAGCGTCGAGCCCTCGGTCGGCCCGCATCAGTGCCGAACACGAGCAACGGGACTGCTGCTCTGAGTGCAATCCTGAGTGCAATCCCAGCAACTCCGCATAAAGGCCCCGCTTGCAGATTGTTGAGCAGTTCAGCCGTGCGGTGAGGTAAGAAAGGCCCCGCGCGGCGAGGTAAGAAAGGCCCCGCGCGGCGAGGTAAGAAGGCGCCACGCGGTGAGGTAAGAAAGGCCCCGCGCGGCGAGGTAAGGAAGGCCCCGCGCGGTGAGGTAAGAAAGGCCCCGCGCGGCGAGGTAAGGAAGGCCCCGCGCGGTGAGGTAAGAAAGGCCCCGCGCGGCGGGGTAAGAAAGGCCCCGCGCGGTGAGGTAAGGAAGGCCCCGCTTCCAGCTGGTGTTAACTTGTATATGCACACATTTCTCTCCCATACAAACATGTAAATTAATAATAGTTCAGGTGCTGCGGGTTGGGATCCCTCGCCGCAGTCACTGGTATATTGCCGGTTGGCCGATGATCTCCAGGCGTCCGTCGTACGGAAGCGGGGGTTGTAAAGTCACTTGAAAATTTATGATGATTATGTTGGGAAGATGACTGTCTTCCTATTGGCTTCTGGCCTAGAGACTTAGATAGCGTGATATTAAAAAGATGTGACGGCGAATCGCCGGAGTTTCGGTATAGGAGCTAGTGCTCTTTATTGAATCAGTATTCAAGACGAACTGCTTAAAAGCTAACAAAGGAAAAGCTTCATAGCGGCCCCTGCCAAAGTGCAGAGCTTTGCCGGCTATGTATGAGCTTCTGGTCAAATGCCTGGTCATCAATTTGACCGGTGCTTATGAACGGACGATCGGTCCGGTTAATTTAGTTAGCTACTCCCTCTTCAAGATTGGGCCCGCCCTAGGCTGACCCTATTTGGGCGATAATTTTCTTCAACTGGGCTGCGGATTTTTTGGCCCTTGTGGCTCGCCGATAGGTTAGGCCGACACAGATAAGAGCGCAGAAAATTGCTCCTAAAATTTGCGCTATCTGGCTTAGTCGGTATCCGTCGACGTCTTCTTCGAATATCCTGATTTGCTCCAGATTGCGTTGACTCAGGCGGTGAAGATATGGGAGGCTCAGGATCTCGTGTTTCATCGAAATATTCAGGACAGGAGAGTTAGCTACTCCCGGTGCCCTTTTCTGGACCATGTCGTGGTTTATAAAGACGGTCTCATTAACCATAGCACTCTCAGTAAATGTTATCAGGTGCGTGCCTTTAATGCGAATGTTCGTTCCATTATTCACATGCACAAGTTCTGGTCTATCATTGATGATGATAATTCCTTCGTCGACATAGGTGATCGGATGAAGATCTCTATGCTGTGTATTGCAATGCGCCACGACCCCAACGTGGAGTTCTTGGGCGCACGAGCTCACCGAAGATAATTGACAGAACGTTGCCCCGAGTGATGTGGAGCAGTTCTTGACGGCGCGTTCTTCTCCGTTACACTCCGCCACCACATTATCCTCTAACCTTAACACCGTATCGTGGTCTGCCACGGGAAGAATGGTGATCTTGTTGCAGGCTATCTTAATTTTGGGGAACTTTATTATGAAATGCAATATGTTAGGAGATTGTAAGACTTTGACGGACGCAACGGTCAAAATTTTCCTTATGGGGGTGTCGGTGGGCTCCTCGACTCAAACATTCTCCAAATCTGGATGGTCCAAGATGCAGGTGTCCACGCAAATGAGGAAGTATTTCCTATCCGTTGAGAAGTTATCGACGTGCAATATCTCTCCTACATGGTCCGGGATCGGTGTTTCACCGAGCTCCTGTTTCTTTGGATGTCTATCATATTTCGCCTTGGCGAAGGTTTTGCAATTGGCGGCTATCTCGCTCGCCAATTTAGTCATCTTGGGGAAGTAGTACTCGGAGAGTACCTGTTTCACGTTCTCTTGGGCCGACCTGTGAGCTCTGTTGTGCTCTGCGGTGAGGAACCATTGACCCTTTTTTCTCCTCGACCGCGAAAATGTCGGTGACCCTTTTTTTGCAATACCAGAATTTTGTGGCTGGAAATTGCCGAACCACGTCGTCCTGGATTAGCACCAGCGTGTGAAGATCACAGTGGAAGGCGTTTACACCATTATCCCTATGGTGTTGCTAAGTTCGTGTAGCAAAGTTTGTTTTCTTATTCCCAAATAATATAAAAGTGCGTTTCCAAGGGGAGCGCGTCTCTTCTAAAATTATCTGGTTCTGGAAGCAATTCACGGGCTTGTCCGTTGTCTCGATTGTGTGTGTGAGCGAAAGTTCGCTGTGGACCGTGGCCGCGAACGATTGTGGTTCTTGGTCTCCAACAACATTGAGTTGTTGCCTGTAGAGTGCATCTGCAACGAGGTTATTTTTTCCGGGTTTGTAAAACATTCGAGCACCGGACTGCGTGCTTTCCACCTCTTGATTTTGGCGTTCAGATTGGATGACCGCAAATGTCAAGGGTTGGTGGTCGGTAAAAATGTTTATTTCTTTGACTGCATACAGGTAGTGCCGCAACTTGGCTAGTGGCCAGACTATGGCTAACAGCTCCCTTTCGTTGGTAGCATAGCTAACCTCTCTGTCGCTCAATTTCCTAGAGATCATTGTACTCGGACGTCCCTCCTGGGACAGAACTGCGCCAATGCCGCTTTTTTATAGTCAGGGTATCTGAGGATGACATCTTCAGATGCCAGGATTTTACGCAGTTTCTCGAAGGCATGTTGCTGCGCTTCGGAAAATTGTACCTGGATACCCCTGGATCTGTGTCGGCTAAAAGTATGTCTGAAATGGGCCTCGCTATTGATGCGAAATCTTTGATGAAGCACCGATAATAGCTGGCCAAGCCCAAGAATGACCTTACTTCAAATACGTTTTTGGGTTCTGGAAATTCTTTTATGGTCCTAACCTTTTCTGGGTCAGTCGTCGCACCATTATTGGTGACGATGAACCCTAGGAAGCTCACGCTTTTCTTAAAAAAATGTGACTTTTCTGCCGATATTGTCATGTTAGCATCGTATAGGCTTTTCAGAACCCAATCTACGTGCTTAACATGGGCATTTTCATCTTCTGAAAAGATGATGACGTCATCGACAAAAACGTAGCAGAACTTGCCAATCTGCTCTCGTAGAATATCGTCAATGGTTCTCTGGAAGATGCTTGCAGCATTCCTGATTTCGAACGGTAGTCTTCGGAACTCATACTTCCCTCCGTTCACTGCGAATGATGTCTTCTCACGGTCGCGTTCAGCGATCGTAATTTGGTGGTAGCCAGACTTCAGATCGAGTGTCGTGAAGTATTTGGCCTTTCCGAGATTCGCAATATCATTGAGATATTTGGCATGGGGTATCTGTCTGGTACCGTTCTTTCATTTAGTTTGCGGAAGTCCAGTACCAAACGCATTTTTTGTTGCCCGCTTCGTCGGTGCCCTTTTTGTCTACGACCCATATTGGGTTATTGTAGGGGGACTTCGTCTTTTGGATTATGCCATTCTTAAGCAGTTCTTGAATTTCGCCGTTGACGAAGTCATCTGCTCCCATGGGGTATGGGTATAATTTGGCATAAATGGGCTCCTCGTCAATCGGATGATGGCTACGCACCACCGACGTATTGTAAGGAAGAGCCTCATTAGGATCAGCAAAAGCTTTTTTCGTATTCCCGAGAATTTTTAAAAAAGTGCCCTTAACTAAGGGCGGTGCGTCCGAGCAATCTACTTTGGTAAAATTGACATCGGGGCAAGTATGAAAATCAATTTGCTCTGCTTCGGAGCCCCATTTGAGCTGGCCGGAAGCTAGGCAAAATGGACACAAAAAAATTTTTAATGATTGTAGTCACACCATGAATCGAATGCATTGCAAATGGTGACTCCACGGGGCACGCGCCTTTCAACCCCTTAAATGGTCGGATGAAATTTTTTGACGCGCCCGTGTCAACCAGCAGTTTCATGTCGATCCCCGCTACTCTTCGTCTGATGACGGGTAGCAGGGATTTCCCCCTAAAAAATTAATGGCATCAGAGTCATACTCTAGTATGGAATCATCGTCGACTTTATTCGCTGCACTGGAGGCTGCGGTGGCATAAGCCGTGTCCGAGTTGCCTGAGGCCTGGGCAACATGGTTGACCCTTTGCCTTTTAGGCGGGACCGAGCGGCCAGACGTTGCTGGCTTCGATTTCGCGTAAGCCGGGGCGTGAGATTGTTGCATTCTGGACAACGACGGGTCAACGTCCATAGGTTCCAGTGTGTTCCCTCGAGCCATCCGGTCGCTACGTGGAGCAGAGTGCACCTGGGCTCTGTGCTGTTTATTAAAGTGCGGGTTCTTCCAGGCACTTCCCTGCGAGTTGGCTTGTGGAGGGGCCTGCTGGCGCTCCTGCACTTTGGGATATTGTTTACGGTCCCTATCTTCTTGGCTTCTTGCAAACGAAGTTGCGAAGGTTTACCGCTCGTGATTGGACTCTACCTCTTGTGCCAGGGCGAGCGCTGATGGCATGTCTTTCGGCTTTGCCGCGAATAGCACGTCCGTGAGGTTGCGTCTGAGTCCCGAGATGAAAACTCGCAAAGCGTCATCCCGGAACTTTTCGCACAGCACCGTTGCTGCTGATGCTTCATAGGACATGGTTGCCTTGTTGGTGAGCAAGGTGAGTTTTTTCTCAACCTCGTCATAATACTGACGGAGCGTCAGGCTTCCCTGTCTGAGGATGCCTAGCTCCTGCTCGATAACGTGTATCGGGCGTTTGTCGCTGTACGTAAAATCCAGGCGGTTTATAATCGCATCGAAATTTAGCACAGTTCCGAAGGATGACAGAATTGCATCAGCAGGGCCTTTAACTTTGCTCCTAATGATAACTACAGCCTGATAGTGTCGCGAACTATTCTCATAGTTTCTGAACATATGATATGCCGCCAGGAGACGTATGTCTCCTGTGCCCCCATAAAGTTGGGAAGACATTTTACGGCGTCTAATGTTCCATCGCAACGGACTTGTCCGGTGATATCTACCAATTGATAAACCCTAATCGGAGGCGCTGCTACCTGGACGGGGTTAACTTGTACCGCCGTGATTCGGTTGGACAGCTCTTTAATAGTTCTGCTTCTCTGCGACGGCTTTCTGTAGCTTGTTCTTGCAGCGCCTGAATAACGCTTCTTATTTGTTCTGCATAGAAAGACATTTTATTGGTTGTGGGTTTATTAACATAAGCACTTCTCAGTGCAGAATTTGTTGTCGGCCCTTCGCCTTCGGATTCTGAATCGCTGGCGTATTGTCTCGAATCCCTATACTGTCGGAATGACTTGCTCAAGAGGAATTGAGTGTATAAACACTCAAGTCGACTTGTCCATAGGGTACACTAGTATGGCGAGGGGTCGCGGAGGCTGAGTCGGCATTCTAATAACATTGGCCGAGGGATCGTGGAGCGGAGCCGTTGCTACGTTCAGCAACGACAAGGTAAGGGGTTCGCGGGGAACGGGCATCCGCTAAGCCAAAAAAATATATAAATGACAAAAAAACGTTACAGCAAAGACAAAGAGATATATAAAAGGCAACAAAATTGCCACAGCAATGCATGCACCGGTATCGGGTAGCAAAGTGGAGTCGGGTAACAACAACAAAGTTCAAGACGGCTGTAAAGTTAACGCAGCGAATTCAAGTTTAAATGAAATGACAGTGTCCCGATGATGCATTAAATTGGAACGAAATGCACACAATAAAATATAAATTGCAAATAAATCAATTAATCTTTGCGACAGTATCCAAGTAATACACTAGGGTGGTCACTAGGGTAGCACGGTCAATCAAAATTTAAAGTTCAATAATTGAATTCCAATACTGCCTATTTTATAATAAATTATATTTTATATTTTATATATTATAATATATTATTATTTATTTTATATAATAATCATATTTTTGCACAAAAAATAAAAACGCTTTTGTATAAACATTCCATACAAATTGTATGTAGGCCCCCCAATAGGAATTACCGCTGATATAAGAGGAAAAAAAAGTAGAGAGCTCTTACTTCCAAATCAATTAACCGATTACCTTGAAATGAGTCTTAAAAGACGCGCAAGACTTTAATTGTGGAATAGGAGTTCGGTCATGAGTACTTTTCCTGGGTGGAAATAAGTGTAATCTTCACTTGAAAATAAAAACAAGTGAAATGCAACAATAAACAAAACAATATTCTATTAGAAAAGAGTACCATAACAATATAAATTTGGTATGATTTTGATTATGAAAATAAGTTTCGTGTGTCATAAAGCCATACACATTTCGCTGTCAACGTCGCAGTCGGCGTCGTGCAATGCGTGTTTTGCTGCGCTTCTGCTTCCTTTGCCATAGATTTTGCATGTGGCATAACTTCCGTGTTTCTCATCCGATTTGGCGTGTCAGTTTTTTGGCTTTTCGGGGAGCGTGGTCGTGGCAGTTTTTTGCTGTTTGCGAGGGAACGGGGGGTGATATAAAAATAAAAAAACAACTTGTACTGCGTATGGTAATTACCTATCCAACGATATATGGCACATGTCTGTAGCACATGTATTGTAGTTTCTGAGATCAAGGCGTTGATACGGACAGACAGATGGACGGACGGACGGACGGACGGACAGACGGACATGGCTATATCGACTCGGCTGTTGATGCTGATCAAGAATATATATACTTTATGGGGTCGGAGATGCTTCCTTCTGCCTGTTACATACATTTGCACCATATTATGATACCCTTTTCACCCATTTTTAATGGGTACAGGGTATAAAAAGTCCCCAGGGACCTTAAATATTACATTATTTTCTTAAATATTATATTATTTATCCGAGTAAGGTTTATGTGCAAAAATCCACTCCCTCCTAGTTTGCGCTCTTTTTTTCCATTTCCTCTCCCTTGTATCCCGCTCTCACTAAGTAAGTACGTTCATGCGGAAAACTAAAAACGGTTTCAAAGAGTTGATCGGTGGTTTCCGTAAAATCAACGACCAACTCTATGCGCTGGATTCCCAATTTAGCAGCCTACAGCTGCTTAATCAATCTCCAAAGCGTAAAAAAACCACTATTAGGGACTCCGTATGCACTGATATTGCTTCTTAGCCTGATCAGCCGACGACCATGCAACCGCTCATAACTCTTACTACCCCAAGAGCAGGAGTTGTAAACACAAATACGGTTTCTCAATTTGACTCCATAATCAAGCATAACTCATCTGAATTACCATCCAGGGTACCACAGTCCGGACCCCCGGTACGGACTGATGTGGCGGTCTTACCAACCGTAACACGAAAACAGGTGAATCTCTCCTCTAAAAACATCTTTGTTTTACGGCTGGTCCCTGACACCTTAGATATTGATATCTCGGCTTACATCCAAGCCAAATCTAAGGCCGTTGTTAGAGTGGAGGACATTAGGAAATTACTCCAGGCTTACGTCATCTTTTAAGATACGTGTACCTTTGCCGATGTTCGATACGATCTGTTCGCCCAGCTTTTGGCCGGAGAACATATTCGTACAAGAACATCAGCAGAATACAGTTAAAAAAAAAGATAATAAGCCTGTGGGAGTTAAACTCCCTACTTCTGTACCTAAAACTTCATCCTCAAAAAACTAACAACATCTATCACTCTTACCTATCAAAATACTAGGGGGCTTCGGAGTAAGCTCCCTAAACTGTATTCTGATAGTTCATCATTTGCATCCCAGATTGTAATCTTCACAGAAACCTGATTAGAGACGGAGATTTTTAGCTCCGAAATTTTCCCAGACAGGTACACCACTTACAGACGGGACCGACCACTACGAAGGGGAGAAGGAGTTCTAATCTCTGTGGCCTCCGACTTCGCTTCTGAAGAGGTTAAGTTACCGAATATTGGTGATCTTGTGTTCCTATGTGTGAAAATCTCTATGTCGCTTCAATCAGTGTTCATCACATGCTCATACTTACCACTTTCTTCAGAACCGCCTACATACTGGCACCACTTATCATCTGCCATTCAGCTGGTTTCTAATCGCATGTCCGACAGTGACCTTATAGTGAATCTAGGAGACTTCAATTTACCTGAACTTATCTGGTCAAACATCGAGAATTCACCATCTTTATCACTCTCAACACACCATGATTTTACTAAGGGTATGTTCGACATATCCCTTGGTAAAATAAACCACGTAAGGAATTCTTTAGGTCGGCTTCTAGATCTATGTTTCGTTTCTGTCACAGATGGAATAACCGTTTCCAGAGCCATGCCCCTTTCGTCCCCAGAAGATCCTTACCACCCAACGCTTGAGGTGTCGATTGAAACCCTTACTGCTAGCAACCTTCAGTTTCGCCATGGAGTTCATAAAACTCGCTGCTTTCGCATGGCTGATTTTCAGAGACTAAGCAATTAAATTTATACATGCGATTGGTCCGATCTCTGGGAATGCACCGATATGAACGCTTTACAAACATTCTACAAAACGCTTAACGCTTTCTTTGACTCTTGTGTGCCATGGAAGTATCCATCCGCCTCGACAGACCCTCCTTGGTTAACAAGAAGCCTTAAAAACTTAAAACACATTAAAAACAGACGCCTTAAGAGACATAAGAAAACTGGCTGTAATGTAACTTTCTCAAGATACTTAGTAGGTCGGTCAAATTTCGCCGTGCATAACGCTGAGTGTTATAAGAATCATATATACCGCTGTCAGATCCAGTTTACACAGGATCCGAAGCAGTTTTATAATTTTGTCAGCACTAAGCGTAAGCATGTATCTTCTCACACCCCACCCCCCCCCTAATTCCATTTTGAAAATGTATCTGCGACTACTGATCAGGGTATTGCCGATCTATTCGCAACTTTCTTTCAAACAACGTACTTATTTCCATCAATCAGCCAATCTTATTTTCCGACTAACTTTCTCCGAAAGCACTGTGTTATCGGATCTTCTGTGGGTGAAACCAGTCTATTCGCCAGGTCCTGATGGTGTTTCTGGCTGTGTAATGAAAAACTGCGCAACGCCTTTGTGCAGACCTCTTCTTAAACTTTTCTCTTTGTCTCTGGAAATTTCGATTTTTCCCCAAATGTGGAAGGAATCCCTCATAATTCACCTACACAAAAACGGAAAAAATCAGATGCTTCAAACTATAGAGGAATCTCTAAATTGTCAGCAATTCCAAATCTCTTTGAAAAATTCGTAAAATTGAAGATGTTCAACATCTCTGCAATTCAAATATTTCTCCATGCCAGCATGGTTTCATAAAGCGTTGACCAAGGGAAACTTAAAATAAACCATACTCTAGATTATAAATGAGGAGAACTTCCGAATAGTAACCAAATCATGGCAAGCCAACAATAAAAACTTTTAGGCGTACCAGCTTAAAATTTTTTTTTGTTTTTTTTTTTTTTTTACAAAAATTGTATTTATTTACATAGCAGTCCACTGTTACTGTTTGTAGTAACTTATACTGCAGAGTATCAAAATTTCTATAGAGTATTTACATATTTACATACTTAAACCTAATTAGGGAGTCTAGAGGCATGAATTAATTTTATAAATTAACTTATATATCTTCTCGGCAGATCTGTTGGGTGAATGCGCAGGAGCCTCCTTCGCGCCCGCAGTCCCAATACACGTCTCCTCATCAAGAGTATTTCGAGCCAACTGGTTTGGGTGGATTCCCAATTTATTAACGTACGCGGTTGCATGTTTGTTTATGACATCGCCAATCCTTGGAACCTTCAGCTTTTTTTCAATGTCTTTATTGCGGATGTACCAAGCCGCTCCAGATAGTTTACGCAAGATTTGCGACTGAGCCACACGAATTTTGTTGAGGTGCGACTTTGCGGCGATGCCATACTCTTGGATGCCATATTTCCAAATAGGAGCCAAGACAACCTTATAATTTTTGGCCTTGTTGGAAACTGAAAGTTTGTTTCCAGGCCTAAGGAGCCAAGCCATGCTGTTCGCCTTTGTTTTGAGACGCCGAGTTACATCCGTAACATGGCGTTGAAATATAAGTCGCTTATCCAGAGTGACACCGAGATATTTGTGGGCGTTCGATTGTGAGGAGCTCTCCATGCAGAAAAACACCAGGTGATGTGTCTTTTCTCGGGTGTAGGTCACGGAAACAATCTTTTCCGGATTGACTGCGATGTTCCAGCGTAGGGCCCAGTTCTTAAATTTTTTTAGATACTGCTGAAGCGTATCAGTGGCTGTATAGACGCAAGTATCTCTGGCCAGGACTGCAGTGTCATCAGCAAAAGTGGCAACTAGCAGGTCATTGGGATCTGTAAGCGACATGTTGTCAGCTGAGGGCATGTCGTGCGTATGCAGGCCATATAGTGTTGGACCTAACACACTTCCCTGGGGTACAACTGCTCTGACTCTTTTTGTTTGGGAGGACAGTCCGTCCTGTACTACCTTAAAGGATCGCTCGTGGAGGAAGCCTTTTATTATAAAAAAAAAACTGAGGATTTAGTAGCCTTTTAAGCTTGTGCAGAAGTCCTTCATGCCACACTCTGTCGAAAGCCTGCTGGATGTCCAGAAAAGCTCCAACGACGTACTCCTTTCCATGGAAACTTTTCAGTACAAAGTTTAACTACGCGGTGTAGCTGTTCAGGTGTGCCATGCCTGAGTCTAAAACCAAACTGAAACTTCGGAATAGCTTTCTGGACCTTTCGGGACTCGAGCAATCTTCTCAGGATGCACCTCTCAAGTAATTTGCCAAATGCTGGAAGCAGGCTTATTGGGCGATAGGAGTCTAATTCCTCTGCTGGCATCCCATTTTTATGGAGCATATTGATATTCGCCTTTTTCCAGGCGCTTGGGAAGTGTCCCAGACGAAGAGCAGAGTTGAAAATCAGTACAAGGAATAACAAAGCTCTGTGGGGCATCAGCTTAATGGAGCGGTTGTCAATGCGATCCTCACCAGAAGCCTTGTGGTTGCGAAGTGATTTAATATCATCTTCCAATTCCGTAAGTTTAATACGCTTTACAGGAAGAGTCTTGTGCTCGAACGGCTGGAATCTTTCCTCCAGGTTTCTGGTAAACGCTTCAGCTCTGTCCTGAGGTGATTTTGTCCAAGTGCCATCTGGGTTATGAACTGGAAACTTTGGAGCAACTTGTCTCTTGAATCTCTTCTCGAGCTTCCAGAGCGCGAATTTTGAGTTTTCATTAGCAGTAGCTTTCCCCAGGAACGCGTCAGTTGCTTCTCTTTTCAGTATGGCTAGTACTTTTCTTACCCGATTTGATATCCTTCGGTACAGTCTGTCAATTATTGGATCATTGGTCCTGATGAACTCACGCCGGAGACGTTTCTTGAGAGTTAAGAGTCCTACTGCTTCCGGACAGAGAGCGATGTTGCTACGCACGTTGCGTAGGTGAACTGCGCCGCCAGGAGCTGCAATTTGAGCTGCAACTTTGATCTTCTTCATAAAAGTTTCAACAGCTTTCTCGATATCGTCTGCTGTATTTATCTCTGTATTGAGGTTAAAGGCATTGTTAAGTTCGTACTGAAACAGCCTACGGGATAATGCTACGAGCGTTCCAGGCTCTGAGGCGCAGTTTACAAGCCATTAATTGGGCTGCGTCAACGACTTAAAACCTCTAAGTCCTTTGATCTTCTCAAATAGCTCAGCGATGGTTTTTTGAAGACCAGCAATGGTCTGCTGCATTGAGATGATGACTTGTGCGAGGAAGCCATCAATTAACGTTTGGCTAGGATGTTGAGGTTCGCCTGCGTTTGTTGCAAAAGCAAACACAGCATTCGGAAAAGTCTGGAACCTTGCGTTTGAGAAAGCATTTCGCTGTTAAATGTATTTTCCGTCACGTCGTGTGCTCTGTTGTCTAGTTCTAGTCGCATCTGCATACGATAGGCCCTGCCGCACGATTGAGGTTGGAATAGCTTGTTGCTTGATGTTGCGCATGGGCTGTGGGTGTTCTACGCGGGTCATGGGAGTAATGTTGATCCCAGTTTTTCGGCTTTTGAGCCTCTGGACGTAAATTCTGCAGCCCTTGTAAGTTGCCTCATGTTTTCCTTGGCAATTAACGCACTCCAGGTCATCATAGGTCTTTGCCTGGCATTGACTGGAACCAGTCCAATGAGGCAAACTGCATCTACCATATCTGGGCGCTTTGGTGCAATAGTTTTTCGTGTGATCAAATCCAAAACATCGGTAACATTGACGCACATTTACATTTTTTCTCGGCAGTTCCACTCTGACTCTTTGACGGCCAACTTTATTTATTTTTTATAGCTTCTCTGTTATTAATAGCCCTTTTAATATCAATAAACCAAACGTTCTGGCCAGTAGCCTTGCCTGGATCCGCATCAGAGGAGTCAACATTCTGTGACTTCACCTTTGGATGATAGGTGTTAAGTACAGCGTGACCTTAGGAGGTGAACGCATTTAAAATGTTCTCGACTGGGGTAGAAGCAGCCAAGTTGCACACCACAACCCTGTAGGCTCTGTCTTCCGGGAGGCAGAAATGAGTGTATTGGAGATTTACTGATGATAGCTTTTTAGTGATAGCTCTGCATCAGAGTCACGGGGGTATATGCGCAAGTTGCCATTACGCGCGATCTTGAGTTCATATGATACAGATGATACCGCCGAGTCGAGAAGCCTTTCCAAGGCATGTACGTCGCTGACAGCAAATACTGTTATTTGATTAGGTTTTGGTGACTTCTTTGTCACTGGAGTTTGAGCTTGTCGAGATTCTCCCTCTGCAACGGTTTCGACCTGGAGAATGTCCATGCTATTTTCGCCTTCTTGACAGTCATCATGGTTTGCAAGAGCAGCAAATCTATTTAAAGCGAGATGGTTACGATTATGTTCGATTACATGCGCTCTTTTTTTTTAACTTTTCCGTGAGGTTGGTTGGCTTCTCTTCTTGGAAGGAACTTTTTGCCAAGAGACTGAAGCCGGCTGGAATGTGAGCCTATTACTATTTTTTTCAATTTGCGGCAATAGGCGACTATTTCCAACTGTTATCTGGTTAAGATTGTTTAATTAGCTTGGGCTGCTAACCATAAGAAGCTCCCTGCCAGTTGTGCTAGGCGGGGGCATGCTCTGAAAGGAGCGTCCTGTACGTGGTACTTCTTGGAAGCTATCAGCACCTTAAACTACTTCCGACATCTCGGATTCGAATCGACCATACTTCTCTTGAAGCACCTCTTTTTTTTTAATTGCTCGATGCTCGATAATTTGATTATTTTGCCAAAAACTTATTTTTTTCTTTTTTTGTCGAAAAATATTTAACGAAAATAAAATCAAACTGATCCCTTTCTCAATGATGATTCGGCACCAGCTTCAAAGCAGAGGGCTACAAGTGGTTGTAACAGAAATTGATTCTGACATTTCTTATGACGATAGTTCATGTTTTGGAATTGGAAGGCTTTTTGGTTAGAGGAGCCAAAAACATTATAAACAGAAATAAAATTCCGCAGCCAATGTTGAAAATTGATCTACGTCTCAAAGCGAAGCATATCAAAAAAAAGCTCAGTTCACTCCATCTTTAATCTGCAATTCCTTCTACATCTTAAAATATTTATTAAAGAACAACACAAGCAGAAACCCCCCTGGTCCAATACAAAAATTTTCAATTGCGAAGACCTATTACACCACGCAATCAGTGTGCATGACCGATAAGCGTCCTCTCATGCCTAACCAAACTCTTAGACAAATTATTTATAATTATGCCACATTTCATAGTATGCAACATCATCCCAGATCACCAATTTTGATTTCGAGAAAAGCATGGTACCATTAAACAAGTCAACCGATTTACCTCCGAAATACGTACCGCATTAGAACAGTACTCCCTGTTCTGCTATTCTCCTAGACATCTCTTAGATATTTGACTGAGTATGGTTGGAAGGTCTTATCTATAAAATAAAGCATCTACTTCCGCAAAACGTACAAAAATTGCTTAAATCGCACCTTTCAAACCCAGTCCACGTAGGTGAGTAATAGTAGCTGAATAACTGAAGAATATACAATCAGGATAGGACAGGAGTACGACAAGGAAGATATCCAGCCTTTACCTCCTATATACGGCAGATGTACCTTGAACCAGCGACTAATGACATCCACATATGCCGACAAAGGTATCTTAAGTCGCTTAATATCATTGTGCAATATCATTTCTAGCTGCTCACCTACACCAATTAAAATCGGATTGACGCATAAAAGTGAACGGGCAAAAGTGAAAAAAAAAAATATCCTCAATTATTACTTAGCAACATACTAATATGAACACACATCACAAATCTTGGAATACACCTAAATAAGCGTCTGACTTGGTGAAATCATATAGAGGCGTAGCGCGAACAAAAAAAACATATTCCCCGATATCGCGTTGGCTAATAAATTACCGCTCGACACTACGGTTAAAGTATAAACACTGTTAAAAAGCAGTTGTGGACATAGGGATGCGAAATATGGCGCAACGTCAGTTTCAGCTGCATAGAGCTGATTCAAAGAGCACGGTCAAATGTGCTAAGAACTATAACCGCAGCGTAACCGTTAGTTGGAGAAGAAATTGCCTAATCACAAGCCAAATACATGTCCAAAGTCTACGCACTCAATAAGCTAGGACGCTTTCTCGACAATACCACAACCAATACCCGCCTAAGAATAAATGACTTTAAACAAATGGCCCAATAGGCGTAAATGTATAGACTTTATAACTTTTTTGTCCAGGGAGAACATTTGACGAATAAAACATTGCAGAAAAAAGTTATTGGAAATACTGCGGTTAAGCTAATACTTTTACTGTGGTTAAGCTAAAGCTAGTACTTTTAAGTGCAGGAGTAATACGACAACCGAGCAGACGATTGTCACTGCGCAATATTCTCCCACCAACTAAGCTGAGTGCTTGTATATATTTGTTTATGTAACTTACGTGCCGACGACCTGGAGAAATGACCCCAGATCGGCACAAGGTTAGATATTACCAAATTATGTGTTGTTCCACGTGAAATGATACGGCAAGTATTAGCTTGTGGTTTTCCTTTATTAGTTTTGGTTAGTTGAAGTTAAGTCTGATCCGCTCGGCTCCGGTTCTCCTCTGCAAGTACCACCCGGCTCCCGCGCCACGAGCTTCGACCCCTCGGTCGGCCCGCATCAGTGCCGAACACGAGCAACGGGACTGCTGCTCTGAGTGCAATCCTGAGTGCAATCCCAGCAACTCCGCATAAAGGCCCCGCTTGCAGATTGTTGAGCAGTTCAGCCGTGCGGTGAGGTAAGAAAGGCCCCGCGCGGCGAGGTAAGAAAGGCCCCGCGCGGTGAGGTAAGAAAGGCCCCGCGCGGCGAGGTAAGGAAGGCCCCGCGCGGTGAGGTAAGAAAGGCCCCGCGCGGCGAGGTAAGGAAGGCCCCGCGCGGTGAGGTAAGAAAGGCCCCGCGCGGCGAGGTAAGAAAGGCCCCGCGCGGCGAGGTAAGAAAGGCCCCGCGCGGTGAGGTAAGAAAGGCCCCGCTCGGCGAGGTAAGGAAGGCCCCGCGCGGTGAGGTAAGAAAGGCCCCGCGCGGCGAGGTAAGGAAGGCCCCGCGCGGTGAGGTAAGAAAGGCCCCGCGCGGCGAGGTAAGAAAGGCCCCGCGCGCTGAGGTAAGGAAGGCCCCGCTTCCAGCTGGTGTTAACTTGTATATCCGCGAAGCGATAAGGGAACAAAATATACCTGTAAAACCATATTATTATCCGCAAATTAACTACAGAAGCAAAAATCCACTTTGTCATTGTTTCGTGGAAAAAGTTCAACGAAACGAAACAAAAAACCTCTCAACAAAACATATTTTTTGTAAAATTAATCAAAATGACAACTTCACCCCAAATCCTGTCGGAGATTCACTTAAACCAGGCTCTGGTAAAGATAAAGCATATACCAGCCTATGATGCGTCACCAAAACACCCTGAGTGCGTTCATAAGAAGACTATATATTGGCATTATACGACGGCTGCTATAGATATTTCTGGCCTAGGCAACACTAAGTGTTGCCAGGAGCAATCTGACATTTCCATTGGAAAGTTTGACATTTTTTAGCATATCACGTTTTGTCATTTAATCGTGAATTTTTTTATTTACAGGGAATTAAAAAATTCATCTCGGCCAAAAAATGGAACTAACTCGTGAACATTTCCGTGCGATCATTTTTCACAACTTTCGACGTGGATTATCACGATAAGAGTGCATCGATGAACTAAAATCTTTGTATGGCTATGAAGCACCATCCTATAGCACTCTGAAAAACTGGTACAACGAATTCAATCGTGGCCGACACTCGCTGAAAGACGAACTCTGTGAAGGTCGTCCAAAAACAGCCGTTGTGCCGGAAAACACCGATGCCGTACGTGAACTTATGCAAGACCGTCATGTAACATACCTTCAGATAGAGGCCTGCCTATGCATATCTCCCACCATCATACATTCGATATTGCATGAACACCTGGCCGTAAAAAAGGTTTGTTCTCGTTGGATCCCGCACAATTTGACAATCGCTCAAAAAAAGGTTCGTGTGGATTGGTGTAAAGAAATGCTGAAAAAATACGATCGCAGTGCTTCAAAAGACGTTTATAAGATCGTTACAGGTAATGAATTATGGGTCTATGCGTATGAGACCAAAACAAAAGCGCAATCGATCGTGTGGGTCTTCCAAGACGAGCCAAATCCAACGAAAGTTGTTCGTGGAAGAAGCAAATGGCAAAACTGGTCATGTGGCGACTGAATTGATGGGTCATCCGCCGTACAGCCCTGAATTGGCACCCAATGACTTCTTTTTATTCCCACACATCAAGAAAATAATGCGTGGTCAACGATTTTCGTCGCCAGAAGATGCTATAAAGCATTCAAAAACCATGTTTTGGAGGTGTCTCAATCGAAGTGGAAAAAGTGCTTCAAAATTTGTTTGAGCGCATGCAAAAGTGTATAAATCTTGATGGAGAATATTTTGAAAAACAATAAAACCATTTTCGTTGATGAATATTCGTATTTTCATTATTAGGCCAAAAATATATATAGCAGCCCCCGTACTCAACGGAGGACAAACGCCAAAAAGCCATATTATACGGAGCTATCAAAATTCAACTGAAAGAAGACGCCCTCAGGATATTACAAAACGTCTATGCCATCAACTGGAACATCTTAAAGTCAACTTTAATAGGACAATTCCAAAAAATTTTATGTAAGCCTACGTAAGTTGGTTGAAGAAAAAGAACAAAAAGCCCTCATTATTAGTAATAAGTTAGTTATGAAAGATTCCTTGCACATATGGTTAAAAATCGACGTTTCCAGAGATATTGAGAAAAGTTTTAGAAGAGGTTTTTACAATGGCTTAGTGCAGGTCTTCAAAACCATCGGGATCTGGCGAATAGACTGATTTTACCTTCAAACCAGAGGCTTTTTTACGCTTATAAGAATCATTTTGCACCTGAAGGCTGCTGAATGGTAAATCAAGTGCAGAGATTGGTCGTTGATTTTGCGGAACCAACCGAGCAACTCTTTGAACCCATTTTCAGTTGGCCGCATAAAAGTTCGTATTTCTTTATGAACCGCACGACATACAAAGCAGCAAAAGTGGATGCCAGCTTTACGTGAAATTGAATCCGAAGCCGATGCGGAGAACCCGGCACATTTGGCATGTACAACGTTTTTACACTGGCAGCAGGGGATGCTAAGCTGGGACGCGGAAATTGGCTTATTGCACAATTTTATAGCGCAGGTGCTATAAAATACCATTCCACCAATTATTTTTAAAATATAAAATAGAATTTAAAATTATATACATATATAAAGATAGTTAAACAAAAGATATTTTTTAAAGCAAAACTAATTGCCTTAAACTACTGTACTTAGGTAGATAAGAGCGGGATGGAAAAAGAGGGATGAAAAAAGAGCGCAAACTAAGAGAGGCAATTATAAGAATTGCAGAAATCGATGAATAGGGGAATAGATGAAGAGCACAGTACCTTAAGTAGGTAAATAAAATAAATTGATTTCTCACCAAATATATGCAGACGTGATGCGAAAAGACATCGAAAGCTATGTATTTAAATAATTATTTGGTTATATTTTGACAAACACCGGTTTGTTCTAAAAGAAGGCAATAATGAAAGGCGAGGAGCCCAAAAAAAAAACACGACCATTCGCAGTGAAAGTCAAGTGTTTCTAGAGTGTTGTTAGAAATCTTTCGGCAGTTTTTAAGTCTTCGACGAGTACTAATTGATTTTCGTCACATATAAGGTTTTCAAATATCTCCCTTCCGCTTTTTTGTCTTTTAAATTTCGCGGCTATGTTCTAAGCGCTACAGAGCTCGTATCTGACAATACTATACATAATTTGAAAGGTCTTGACATAACCTACAAAACAACGCTATGCATGATTAGTTTAGATATTGCGTTCAACAGTTATAGACGTGTAAACATGGATTTCACTAACGCCGAGATTCGCGCTATTTTAAAGTTTTCCTTCGTTAAAGGCAAATCCGCTAGAGAAACGTTCCGTGAGATTAATGGTGTTTTGGGGGATGGTACTCTATCACTTCGAACCGCGGAGGAATGGTTTCGACGATTCAGAGCGGGTGAAAAGGACACCATGGATAAGCCAGCCGGCGGAAGACCTGTGACGACAAATACCGATCAAATCATGGAATACATCGAGTTAAACCGGCATATGGAATCTCGTGACATCGCCCAGGAGATGGGAGTTAGTCACCAAACCATTTTTAACCATCTGCAGAAGGCTGGATACAAAAAAAAGTTTGATGTTTGGGTGCCGCATAATTTGACGCAAAAAAACCTTCTGGACCGAATCAACGCCTGCGATATGCTGCTGAAACGGAACGAACTCGACCCATTCTTGAAGCGGATGGTGACTGGCGACGAAAAATGGATCACATACGACAATATCAAGCGAAAACAGTCGTGGTCGAAAGCCGGTGAATCGTCCCAAACAGTGGCCAAGCCGGGATTGACGGCCAGGAAGGTTTTGCTGTGTATTTGGTGGGATTGGGAGGGAATCATCCACTATGAGCTGCTCCCATATGGCCAGACGCTTAATTCTACCATCTACTGCGAACAACTGGACCGCTTGAAGCAGGCGATCGACCAGAAGCGTCCAGAATTGGCCAACAGGAAGGGTGTAGTGTTCCACCAGGACAACGCCAGACCACACACTTGGTTGATGACTCGTCAGAAACTACGGGAGCTCGGATGGGAGGTTTTATCGCATCCACCATATAGCCCGGACGTAGCGCCAAGTGATTACCACCTGTTCCTGTCCATGGCGAATGCCCTTGGTGGTGTGAAGTTGATCTCAAAAGATGCTTGTGAAAAATGGCTGTCCGAATTCTTCGCAAATAAGGAGGGGGTCTTCTACAAGGAAGGTATTATGAAGTTGCCGTCTAGATGGAAACAGATCATCGAACAAAACGGCGCATATTTTAACTAAATCCGATCACTGTAACACTTTTTATAAAGCATTAAATGAAGAGCAAAAAAGCGGAAGGGAGATATTTGACAACCTTATAAATCGTTTATTTGTATAATTTTGACAGCTATTAATTTAGTAGCTCGCTCAATGGCGAAGCATGAATATGAGCAGAGCTGTTTTTTTTTCGTCAGTAGTTGACATGACTATTCATTTTGTGTTTGGAAGATTGGTTTCTGGATGTTACGGGAATGCTTCCGAGAGTGGAGTTGGTTTTTTTCGTTTGGTTTTGTTGCTAAGCAAGGCGAAGTGATTTGCCTCATGGCTATTGTGCCCCTTGCGCATTGTTTGTTTGAGGGACCTATTTGTTTTTTTGCATTTTTTATGAAAATTGCGCTTAGAAGATGAGTCAGATTTGAGCTAAATTACAATTTGCTTTGACGTAAGTGGGATCACACAACCGGTCGGCTGAAAGGTTGGTCGACGACTGCCACCATTCTTTTTTCAGTAGCCTCCTACTGAACAATTTACTGTGTTAAAAAAATCGTAGAAAGATACAGGGTATCGTTTTCTTACATAACCATATTAATGGTAATGTAAACAACCAGTAACTACTAAAACTCCTAAAAATTAAAATTCACAATAGACGGACTAGAAATTTTAGTCATCTTTTCCTAAGTTGTGGTAGATCAACATATGCCTAGCATGAGCCTTTTAGGGTTCTGTATTCTGACTACAACGGCCTATATTCTATTACTTTACCTCTATTAAATCCTCAATTCTCCTAACTACCTACCTATCTGAGAAACAAACGCACTCCACTTCTTCCTCGTAATCTTTTCTATAGTTTATTCTCCCGGGTCTATCCCCGCGATCTGAGCCGTACGATAAACGGTAGCGCCTTTCGGTCGGTTGGTCGGGAGGTGGGCTGTACGTTATGCAGCGAGAGCAGTTGACGGTTCCCTATACCCAGAAGTGCAACAGAAACACGGCAGTATATTTGTGAAACATATGTCCCACAAAAGCATTGGCCATACTGCAAAAGCATTTAAGGCTTGGAAAGGCCACAAGCCGCCAATTAAGCACATGTGATCTTTCACGCAAACGCGCGAGATCCAAACACACAAATCACACAAAAAGTAAGTTTAAGCAAAGAGCAGGGTATATATCTTTGTTGGCTATTACTCTGAAACGAACATATAACGTATCGCCTTATGACAGAGAGAAGCGATACATAATTTAAAGGATTTTTTGATGGTTAGTGTTTAAGCATTGACCATGTAGATAAATAGAAATATTAAGAGAATGTAAAAGAGATCGGACAAACAAAGAATCCAATAAGCAATTTTAGGACCGAACCCATCAAAACAATTTCACTTGAAAAGGTCACACAACTATATAAAAACAAGTAAGGTAACAGCAGTCGAGTTTCCCGATTGCAAAATACGTACCCTTAGACATGCTTACAATTTATTTATTTAATATCAATAAATAAATGAAACAATATTTTATTAGAAAAGAGTACCATAACAATATAAATTTGGTATGATTTTGGTTATGAAAATAAGTTTCGTGTCATAAAGCCATACACATTTCGCTGTCAACGTCGCAGTCGGCGTCGCGCAATGCGTGTTTTGCTGCGCTTCTGCTTCCCTTGAAATAGATTTTGCATGTGGCATAACTTCCGTGTTTCTTATCCGATTTGGTTAAAATTTAAATTAGATAGCTTCTATAAGCATTAAAGCATATGCCGAATTTCATTGCATTAGGTTAATAATTGTGGGCGTGGCAGTTTTTTGGCATAATATTACATATTATGACTGATCTCTTCAAGTCAAATATAAACGCATGCGTAAGGTGTCACCATCATGCACGTGAAAGAGCCACAAAACACATTGAAGCCGCTGTGGGCATAAGTTATTGTATATAAATAGTTGACAGAGTTCTAATATTAGTATACAAGTAAATAACAACGATAGCATCAACGTTCTACTCTCGATCCAAGAGAAACAAATGGACCTCTTATTGATGTTGCTGAAGCAGCAGCAGGGGCAAATACTCAACTTGTTCTCTGCTCGTCAAGTGCAGCAAGCCTCAAAATAATACCGCTGTGCATTTTTAGTGTGGAACTTTATTGGTGTGTCCACGAAGCCACCCGAACTTGACTGCCTGGTGCGGCGAGAAGAAATCGACTTGACATTAAGCTGCTTAGCGAACCTCACTGCCGAGGGACAGGTGCTCTAGGCTGTACGGTTTCGCAAACTATCCCGCAAACGACCCAAGCGAAGGCAACGCAAAAGACGGAGCAGCTATCCTGGCTAAGTCTAGACTATTCCACTTCCCGTTAACCCCAATTACTGCCGACAATGTGCAATTGGCGTCTGCAGCCATACAAACAATACACGGCACCATTAACTTTGGAGCAGTCTATTGACCACCGAGATTTGCATTAACTACGGAGAAGAAGGTGATAACCTTTGATCTTCAACCCCGACGGACGTGTTTCTAACAAAGCTCCAGTGAATATTGAAGTCTAAGTGCAAAATTCAATCCCAAGTGAAAACCATTATATAAAAGCGAAAAGACGCTAATACATATTTATATGGGTTTTTTAAAAAACCCTATATACTCCTGTGAATAAATAAACAAGAAACAAGTGGAAACAATCAACTAAACAAAATATGAGCGCACCCGGCGCTCAAAATCAGAAGCGAGAGCTTCAAGCAAAACAAAACAAAAACAACTCCTACATCTCACTCACCCACATATCAAATCATACAAACAATTATCAAAACTTGCACCCGCAGAGTGATGAAAGAGCGCGATCTTGCTCTCCAGCATTGGAGAGACGCAACAATTACTCTCAGCAACGAAGACCAGAATGCGCGCCAAATTTACCCGCGCGTATACCAACAACAACTTCCGCGATATTAATGAACACACACTCAACTCTCCCGCTCACAGCAGTTACGCTCTCAGCTCTCCCACTCTCAACTCTTCCGCTTTCAACAACCTCAGACACAAATACCACAACTACAGCAACTATAGCAACAACAACTACAATTTGCTATGCTTCAATACCGATACACTCTTCCTCAGCGAATATTAAAACACCCACAACCTCAATACCCGCTCCAACAACAACAAACAACAACAAAAAAAAAAAACTCAATCCTCTCTCCCAAAACAACAAAACTTAAAACGTCACCGAGAAAATCAGTCTCCAAACGGTTCCAATGATCTTTTAAATGTGCACTATGCAGCGAAAACCACACTGCAAACTATAAAGGTTGTATGGTGTACAAAGCACTGCAAATCCAAAAATACCCAACTCTCCGGAAAAAAGAAATACCGGCAACGGAAACAAATCATCAAACGTCACAATACAGTACAACAAATAACGTAGAAAGCTTAAAGACGCCAGCTATATCCTATGCCGAAGTCTTAAATAGAAATAGTAACTAGCCATCAAACCAACTCAGCAATCCAAACTGCTAGTGTACCTGATATACAGCCTGCTCCAACTCAATTAAGCCAAACCGCACGAAATGATTTTGACGAACTAAAACAATTGATGAAACAATTAATAGCCCAAATGACAAATATGATGAACATTGTCTCGCTTCTAGTATCTAAACTTGACAAATAAACACCTAACAATCGCCATCTGGAATGCTAACGGACTTTCACGCCATTTACTTGAATTAAAAACATTCTTAAATGAAAAGCTTAATGACGTCATGCTCATTTCTGAAACACACTCAACTGAGAAAACCTATATAAACATACCTAACTATAATATATTCTCTACTAATCACCCGGACGGTAAGGCCCATGGTGGTACTGCAGTAATAATTAAAAAAAGCATAAAATGCATAGAGCTTGATGGATTCAAAAAGGACTACATACAGGCTACTACTATATCGACCTCAGACACACGGGTCCAATAAATATATCTGCAGTTTATTGCCCACCTAAATTTAACAATACAAAAGACCAATACCACGATGTTCTAAAATAACTGGGAAATCGCTATTTGGCAGGAGGTGACTATAATGCCAAACACATAACATGGGGGTCCAGACTTACCACTGCAAAGGGAAGACAACTGTATGAAGCAATAAGAAGCAATAATAACCGTGCCCTAAGCACAGGCGAGCCGACTTACTGGCCAACTGACACAAACAAACTACCGGATTTAATTGACTTCTGCATTACAAGAAATATAGCTTGCGATAACCTAACAATAAAATCATGCCTTGACCTCTCCTCCGACCACTCCCCAATATTAATTACACTACATGGTGGAGTAGAAGAAAACAACAATGACCCCCCTTTATTTAACCACAAAACAAACTGGAATATGTTTCGCGAGATTTTGGAACAGAACATGGAAATAAATATCTCTCTAAAGACAAACAACGAACTGGACTCCGCAATAGCATATTTAAATGACAACATCATATATGCAGCAACACAATCGACACCATCTATAAAAATGATTGCATTAAAGAAAACTCCCGCCTTTATTAAAGACAAAATCAGGCAAAAGCGTAACCTTAGGAAGATAATGCAAAGGACTAGGAATCCAGAAGATAAAAACAAACTTAATAGAGCAACAGACGAGCTCAAGAGAATTCTCAGGGCAGACAAAGATAACCGGCTACAATACTACCTTAGCAACCTCGCTAACGGAAAACGACCACGGAAAGCGACCAAAAAATTGACGAACTCAACTATACACAAGCCGCCTATAAAAAGAAACAACAACACATGGGCGAGATCAAACAAAGAAAAAGCAGACACTCTTGCTGAACACTTTAAAACATCATTTACAAATGACATGGACAACGGCAACGCTGAGCTTCCAACACAAATCACCAACTCAAATTGTGCAATTAAAACTATAACAAAGGCAGAAATTAAATCTCACATAAAACAAATTAAAAACAAGAAAGCCCCCGGATATGACTCAATCGGAGGAAAAATTCTGAAAGAACTACCAAACGCTATAATCACCTATATTAGAAACCTGTTTAACGGAATCCTTCGACTGAAATACTTTCCCATAACTTGGAAGGTAGGCCAAATTAAAGCAATTCCAAAACCAAAAAAAACGCCAATACTGTAAGTTCGTACAGACCAATCACTTTATTACCTGTCCTCTCAAAAGTATTTGAAAAAGTCCTATTAAATAGAATCGAGCCAACCCTAAAACAAAAAATATAATACCTCCTCACCAATTCGGCTTCCGAGTAATCGAGTAATTAATAAAATAACAACAGATTTTGACAAAAAGAAGTTTTGCTATGCTGTGTACTTGGACATTGCTAAAGCATTTGACAAAGTATGGCACAAAGGACTGCTGCATAAGCTAAGAAATATACTACCAGACAACCTATATACCATCCTACAAAGCTATATAACGGACAGATATTTCTATATCAAATATGACAATGAATGCTCAGATATTATGCCAGTGTCAGCGGGTGTTCCCCAAGGTAGTGTGCTTGGGCCCATCTTATACTTGATTTACACCTCCGATATTCCAGAGCCAACTATCCCTGGATCAATGATTGCTACGTTCGCAGATGATACTGTATTAATGTCGTCAAGCGCGTGTGAAAAAACAGCTGCAAGTACGCTACAACAAATCATGACACAAACAGTATCCTGGTTTGAGAGATGGGGCATCGAAATAAATAAAGACAAAACTCAACAAGTAATATACACAAAACGACAACCCAAAAACTTCGCAATTAAAATCAACGACAATCAAATATTGTTACGCCCATATGCCAAGTACCTTGGACTAACTATTGACGCAAAACTGACATGGAAGCAGCACTTTCTAAATAAACGAAATAAAATAAAAAACAAATTTCGAAAACTTAACTGGCTAATAGGAAAACACTCAAAACTAAAATTACATTACAAAATTGCAATATACAAGGCGATAATAAAACAAATATAGGCGTATGGAATATAAATCTGGGGAACTGCCAGCGAACGCAATCGAAAATGCTCAGAACAATGACAAATGCCGAATGGTATATTAGAAATGAAGATATCCATAAAGATTTAAACATAGAGACAGTCAACGAAACTATTAAAAAAAGCAGCAAAAAACACACAAATCAACTACTTAACCACCAAAACCCAAACCTGAGACAAATACCGATAAGAGAGCTGGAACCGAGAAGATTAAAACGCAAAACTCCAACAGAATTAAATTATTAGTAAACTATTAAAGTATTAGCGTATCCTTGCAATGGGAAGGGCCGCTACCTTTTTTCCTTTCTTCAACCATTACTTATTGTTATTCTTTAAAAAAACAGAATGTAATTTAAAGGAAATTAATAAAAAAACAAGTGAGAAAAGTTATCTTCGGCTTGCCGAAGATGGTATACCCTTGAAAACAAAAAAGTTTTCCATACAAAGCCTTGTTTTCATATCGGTCATTTGTATGGCAGCTATATGATATAGTAGTCCGATCCGGACCAAACTTTTACAAATCGTGTATGGCTATGTCAAATAAATAAATGTTGCAATAGCTTGGAAAACAAAAAAGTTTCCCATACAAAGACTTGTTTTCATATCGGTCGTTTGTATGGCAGCTATATGATATAGTGGTCCGATCCGGACCAAACTTTCAAAAATCATGTATAGCTATGTCAAATGAATACCTGTTGAATTAAGTTGCAATAGGTTGGAAAACAAACAAATTTTTCACACAAAGACTTGTTTTCATATCGGTCGTTTGTATGGCAGCTATATGATATAGTGGTCCGATCCGGACGAAACTTTTACAAATCATGTATGGCTATGTCAAATGAATAAGTGTTGAATTCGGTTGCAATAGCTTGGAAAACAAAAATGTTTCCCATACAAAGACTTGTTTTCATATCGGTCGTTTGTATGGCAGCTATATGATATAGTGGTCCGATCCGACCGATTCTTAAACTTGATCTGCGTGCAACAAAAATAATGATCTGGTAAAAATTTCAAAACGCTAGCTTTAAAACTACTGTCTATTTTTTGCATAGAAAGAGACGGACAGACGGACATGGCTATATAGACTCGGCTGTTGATGCTGATCAAGAATACATATACTTTGTGGGGTCGGAGATGCTTCCTTTAATGCGTTACACATTTCTGGGCAAAATTATAATACCCTTTTTCAAGGGTATAAAAAAGTCGCTTAATATCATTGTGCAATATCATTTTCAGCTGCTCACCTACACCAATTGAAATCCGATTGACGCATAAGAGTGAACGGGCAAAAATCCAGAAAAAAAATTTCCTTAATTATTACTTAGCAACATACTAATATGAACACACATCACAAATCTTGGACTACACCTAAATGACGTCTGACTTGGCGAAATCATATAGAGGCGTAGCGCGAACAAAAAAAACATATTCCCCGATATCGCGTTGGCTAATAAACACTGTTAAACACTATTAAAAAGCAGTTGTGGACATAGGGATGCGAAATATGGCGCAACGCCAGTTTCAGCTGCATAGAGCTGATTCAAAGAGCACGGTCAAATGTGCTAAGAACTATAGCCGCAGCGTAACCGTTACTTGGAGAAGAAATTGCCTAACCACAAGCCAAATACATGTTCAAAGTCTACGCACTCAATAAGCTAGGACGCTTTCTCGACAATACCACAACCAATACCCGCCTAAGAAGAAATAACTTTAAACAAATGGCCCAATAGGCGTAAATGTATACTTTATAACTTTTTAGTCCAGGGAGAACATTTGACGAATAAAACATTGCAGAAAAAAATTATTGGAAATACTGAAGTTAAGCTAAACATTTTTTGTCGACTTGTAGAACACTCTTTACCAATATAATATAAAACACTGTTTGAATAAAACACTAAATTAAGCGGTCAGTACTTTTAAGTGCAGGAGTAATACGACAACCGAGCAGACGATTGTCACTGCGCAATATTCTCCCGCCAACTAAGCTGAGTGCTTGTACATATTTGTTTATGTATATGCACACATTTCTCTCCCATACAAACATGTACGTACGTAGCTAAGTAAATTGCCGTCAAAACTTAAACCGAATAAGCATAAAGAAAATATATGTAACGATAGTTATCGATATGCGATGATCGATAATCATCGCAGAGGGTAGCGTCGTGAGCGCAGGCAGAAGAGGAAGAAGAAGTTATAAGAAAAAGAACAAGCATAGAGTCAGTCGAAGAAGAACAAAGCGAGTTGAAATTTGTGCAGTAAAAAGATCGTCAAGCCGAAAGTTGTCGTGTCCGGAGTAAGGCAAAGTTGTGTAGTCGTCGTATGTCCGGAGATCAAGAAGGGTTGGCACGAGTCATCTTTTTATTAAATACCAAATATATTAAGCAAACTATTATAATATCAAAATATTACTAAGATAAACAAATGTGCTAAACAATAAATATCCGACATTTGGGGGCTCAACCAATAAAACCATAAAAAGTTGACCCATTTTGTAAAGTGCAGAAAGTTGAACAGTTGTGGAACTACGTCAAAAGTGCCAAATATAAAGTTGTAAATAAAAAGTTGTGAAATTTCGCAAGTTGGTTGGCGTCGGTCGGAAATTCCTAGAAGCGTGGGGAATAAAATTGAGCTGGCGTCAAGCAGCGAATACGAAAGCATGAGTGAGGAGGAGAGAAAGGGACAGCGATATGGTGCTGTCACACGGTCGTCGGTAAAGCGAGGAGAAGAAAATGAAAATGCAGAAGAGCAGCGTCTATCAGAAGTGTGTGCAGACCAAATAAAAGACATGCAAGCAGAGAGTAATAAAAGTCTACAACAAATAATTCAGCTGCTTACTCTTAAGATTCAAGCTGAGGCAATCTCTCTTGAGATTCTGATCAATACGGACGTGATCAACATAAGCAGCGCGAAAAAACCAAAAAAAAACGGAGACAGCCCAGCTGGAACGAACCTAAATTGCACAGAGCTACACCGTGGGAACGTGTAAATGTTCGGCTGAGCGAACCAACCAAAAGCAAGTGTGTTAAAAAGGTTAAAAAAAACAATTTCTCATTTTTTCCTTTTCCGAGTACACTATTTGCAGTGGGAGGCCCACCTGTTAAATCAGCCGGTGGAGCTGTCAACTCGTCACAGACCAACAGTGCTGCCAGATCTGGTGATCAGGAACTAAATGGACAGAGCAGCGGGGGCCCCGCCCCCATCGATGATGACCCATTTAGGAGGAGCTCCAGAATGTCAAGGTCCCCAACAAAAGGAGGAGGAATCGCGGAGGATATACCGACTTGCCGCCGCAGTGATACACCGTTGGACAACTCGGACCCTGCAGCCAGCAGTCAATACGTCAATCAATACGAGTAACCAGAAGGCAATGGACGTTATCAGCGTGCCGTCGCTCAGGAAAGGAAGGAAATCACCAATCGGATCGCATATAGGGCCTTTAGACCTAGCCGCGGGAACCCCTGCGCCGGCGGTTGTGTTGGAGGATATATATCCTAGCCCCCACCGACTAGCCCCCACAGTGTGGCAGAGCTGGACAACTCGGCCCCTGTAGCCAGCAGCGATACTAATACGAGCAACCCGAAGGCAAAGGACGTCATCAGCGTGCCCTCGAACAAAAAAGGAAGAAAATCTCCAACGGGATTGCCTATAAGGCCTTTGGACTTCGCCGCGGGATTAAAAAATGAAGATCTGCGGAGTATCCTCGCTAGGATGGGAAACAAAATTAACGCGATACTATCCGCGTTCGAAATTCGGCGTCATGTTATCATAGAGGACAAGAGCGTACTCCTGGAACTATCGGCTCTCAGCAACAGGGCCATCGAGCTTCACGAAGGCGGCGCTACAGAGAATCTTTCTACGAACGCTTCAACCCAAACCGAGCCCCAAAAGCCTGGAAAAAAGGCTACACCAGCAAGGGAACCGCCAAAGGGACAGATGCCCAAAGTTCAGGAGCCTAAAGTACAGGCAAACAAACGCGGCAACCACCCCGCGGTGAGCTCAGAGGGTACAGCAAAACCCAAAGAAAATGCGCCCAAGCCGCGCAGCTATGCATCCATGGAGGCTAGCACAAGGAGGCTAGCACCGGAGGCGACTGGAAAAAAGTTCAGCCTAAACGCCTGAGGAAGAAGCCGGAGGCACGGGAGAGAGGCCTCTCGGAATGCGGAAATGAAAGCGGACTGAAAGAAACTGAAACTGAAAGCGGACCCGAACCTCAGCGAACTGGGCAACATGTTCGCAAAGTCCGCAGAACTCAGCAAGGGGAACTACTGCTGGAAGTAGAGGGAAAAGTCTCAGACAGCGTCCCCAAATTTAAGACCGAGATGGAAGCAACGCTAAAGGACATGGCTTCGGTACGCACAGGAACTCATAGAATAGCACTATCCTGCAGTGGATTGGACGAGGCCACGACAGCGGAAGATCTCCACAGCTGTCTGTTCTCCCAATACCAAGGCATTCAGCTGAAACCAGAGGACATCAAAGGACTCCGTAGGATGCGGGATGGGACTCAGATAGCCTCTGTCCTGTTGACCGCGAATGATGCGTTCGCGGTCTTAAAGAATGGCACGGTAACCGTGGGGTGGTCAAGGTGTCGCATCATCCAGGACGTCCGGCCCACGAGATGTTACAAGTGCCTGGGCTACGGGCATCGAGCAACGTCCTGCAAGGCGATCGACCGATCAGACTGCTGCCTGCGATGCGGCGATCGTTCGTGTCCTCGTGGACACAAGGCAAGGGGATGTGTTGCACCACCAAAGTGCCTAATATGCAGCGACGAAGTGGACAAAAACCACCCGACGGGCTGTTTCGCTTGCCCGACATACAGAGCCAGCCTTAAAGAAGCAAAGTCGCAGCATAATGCAGGAGCAAATTAAGATTGTCCAGCTCAATGTTAACCATTGCGCAGCTGCTCAGAGCCTCCTGGCCCAAACTGCGGCGGAGCGCAAGGTAGACATCATGCTTCTGAGCGAACCCTATTACCCGGTCCGAGGCAACCCCACAATGATATTGGACGAGACTGGTAAAGCAGCCATCAATTGTTGCAGCAACCTGCACATACTGGAATTGGCGGCCTCGCCGATGCGCGGAATAGCATATGCAAAAATAAAAGGAGTGCATTTTTACAGCTGCTACGCCCCCCCTAGCGACACCCCAGACCAGTTCGAAGAAATGATGGAGGTGCTGGGCAGCCATGCGAGAGGGCGCGGCCCGAAGATCATCGCGAGTGACTTCAATGCATGGGCAGAAGAATGGGGCAGCAGGCTATCCAATCTCAGAGGCCGAGCAGTTATAAACACAATGCTTATGTTGGACCTGGTACTGCTGAACGACGGCTGCAAACCAACGTTCAACAACGATCGGGGTTCGTCCTATATCGACATCACCTACACCAGCAGAGGGTTAGTGGCTAACGCGAGCTGGACGGCGGCAGAGAAGATCAGTCGGGCAAGCCTGGGACTCGAGGAAGATCGACGAAGATATGCTGGCATACCAAATCGACTCGCTTCGGATCTCAAATGGACACGCAGATTCAATGGCGGTCGACCTCATGAAGATGCTTGCCAAGGAGGAAAAAAGAGCACCGCAAGCCCCCAGTGTACTGGTGGAGCGCCAAATTAAGCAAGCTACGCTCGGAATACCTAAGGACAAGGAGAAGGGCGCCACGAGCCAGCGGCAGCACCCAGCACGTAGAACTCATGGAGGCTTTCAGAAGCAAACGCTATGATTTTAAGCACGGCATATTGGCAGCCAAAGCGCGGGCCTATAAGGAACTGCAAGATACCGTAGATAGAGAGCCCTGGGGACTTGCCTACAAACTCGTAGCTAACAAGGAAGAGAGAGGCAACTCCAACTGACCCGGATGTTCTGGCTAGCATAGTAGCAGAACTATTCCTATGGCGGCCAACAGCAGTAGCTCCCCCCCCCCCCTCCCCTATGACTTCCTGAGTATTACAGACCTCGAAGTTGTGGAGGCAGCCAAGCGAATCAAGCCCACCAAAGCTCCTGGCCTGGATGGAATTCCTGGAGCAGTCGTCAAGGCAGCGGCGGTAACTAGACCCGATATATTTAAGGAAACCTTCCAGCAGTGTCTCTTGGACGGGGTCTTTCCGACGAGGTGGAAAAGCCAAAAAGTAGTTCTGCTGCCGAAAGGCAAGGGATCAGCACACGCCGCAACTAGCTACCGCCCGCTGTGCCTACTAGACATCGTGGGCAAGCTATTCGAGCGCATCCTATATGCTCGAATAGAGGCAATCACCGAGAGCAGCAACGGCCTAGGTACGCAGCAGCTTAGATTTCGGAGGGGCAGGAGCACTCTGGACGCACTTATGGCGGTGAGAAACATCGCCGAGAACGCTCTCGATGGCGATAGATGGCTGGGTAAAAGGAAGGAGTACTGCGCAATCGTCACGTTGGACGTGAAGAACGCCTTCAACACCGCTAGATGGCAGGTAATCCTCAGCGCCATGCATAGGATGAGTATCCCGGAGTACCTCAGGATCGTCGTTGGAAGCTACTTCACGGATCGTGTCCTCTGGTACGACACGGACGCCGGCCCGAGATGCTACAGTGTTTCTGCAGGAGTCCCACAAGGATCTGTGCTTGGACCAATCCTGTGGAACATCATGTAAGTTAACACCAGCTAAACGCTTCCCCTGGCCTCTCACACCATGCACGTGCTACGGCTGAACTGGTCAGCAATCTGCAAGCGGGGCCTTTCTTACCTCACCGCGCGGCTGAACTGGTCAGCGGTCTGCAAGCGGGGCCTTTCTTGCCTCACCGCCCCAGCTGCCCCCCGGACCTTTATGCGGAGTTGCTGGGATTGCACTCAGGATTGTAACACTCGAGCGCGAGAGCAGCAGTCCCGTTGCTCGTGTTCGGCACTGATGCGGGCCGACCGAGGGCTCGACGCTCGTGGTGCCAGTTAGCACCGGCTAAACGCTTCCCCTGGCCCCTCGCACCATACACGTGCCACGGCTGAGCTGGTCAACGGTCTGCAAGCGGGGCCTTTCTTACCTCGCCGCCCCGGCTGCCCCCGGACCTTTATGCGGAGTTGCTGGGATTGCACTCAGGATTGTGACACTCAAGCGCGAGAGCAGCAGTCCCGTTGCTCGTGTTCGGCACTGATGCAGGCCGACAGAGGGCTCGACGCTCGTGGCACCAATCAGCACCGGCTAAACGCTTCCCCTGACCCCTTGCTCCATACACTTGCCACGGCTGAGCTGGTCAACGGTCTGCAAGCAGGGCCTTTCTTACCTTTATGCAGAGTTGCTGAGATTGCACTCAGAATTGCACTCAGAACAGCAGTCCCGTTGCTCGTGTTCGGAACTGATGTGAGCCGACCGAGGGCTCGACGCTCGTGGCACGGGAACCGGGTGGCACTTGCAAAGGAGAACCAGAGCTGAGCGGATCAAACTTCAACTAACCAAAAAGGAAAACCACAAGCTAATACTTGGAACAACACACAATTTGATAAGTATTAATTCAAATAACATTGCACAAGCAAACACACACACAGATAAGTAAATACACATCCAAACCCAAGAAGAAATATACCAGTTACATTTAAAAATACCTTAAAATAAGTACACCACCTACGTTTAAGACCCACTATTTACATACACACACACTTAAATAAGTACATAATTTACATTTGAGACACATTTTACCAGTTACATTTAAAAATACCTTAAAATAAGTACACCACCTACGTTTAAGACACACTATTTACATACACACACACTTAAATAAGTACATAATTTACATTTGAGACACATTTTAGGCATACCCACACACTTTCTTGAAGAAAAAAAAAAAAAAAAAAAAACTTGTTCATTATTTCTGATCACATTCCAGGTAATTTCAACTCTAATGTCAAAGAAACTTGTCTACAACCTTAGGAAGACTACACGTTCAGTTGTCAGGGCTTCATCAACCACTAATAGGCTTCCTCACCCTACTAGACGATCTGACCCTCTCCTTCCGATTTCAGAAGAAACCATGGCAACACCTTGCCAAAACCCTACAATGGACTTAAGCAATAATTCTGGCCGTCCTACCCCAACTCCCTTAACACCCACTGTCGGTGGAATTAGCTCGGTAATCTCGACGACACTCAGACCTAAAGACATTTTGGCTTTCGTTGAGCATTTGCCAACTTTTGACGGCACTCCCCGTCAATTAGATAGATTCATTACCAGCGCGGAGGAAATTCTAATGCTCATCCAAGAAGCAGATCAAACGCCATACGGCTTACTTACCCTGAGGACCATTAGGAACAAAATTATCGATAGAGCCGACGAAGCCTTAGAGCTCGCAAATACTCCCCTGGTTTGGGACGAGATAAAGAACAATCTCATCCGCCTCTACTCGAGTAAAAAAAGCGAAGCCATCTTGTTAAGCGAACTTAACACATTTTCTGACAACCATAGTTTAGGGCAACTGTTCTTTGGTATATCAAAGGTGAGAAGCCAACTCTTCTCTATACTTAAAAACAGTGAGCACAACAACGCCGTTATAGACGCCAAGAAAGTTGTCTATAACGAAGTATGTCTCAACGCTTTTATCACAGGCTTGAGAGAACCCCTCAAGACATTCGTCAGGCTAAAGTCCCCTTCTACTCTCGAACAGGCATACGAGCAATGCCAAATAGAACAGACCTTATATAGGGCACAACACCATCGGTCCAATAGACCAGAGCAGAGATCCAATTACTGAGTTGGTAGAAATCAACGAAATAATAACGGCAATAACAACCGCAACGGACGAAACGACCGAAACGACCGTAGCGGACCGTACTCTAATTCCAACCAGAACAGATCATCTAACACGTACAACCGTACGCCCCGATCCGAGAATAACGATAACCAAGCCAGTACATCAAACCCCTTCCGATCATCGGCGCATAGTCTGAATAATATAGAGGAGGAACCTCAACCCAACCCGAATTTTCGGCAACCTGCCTCGGGAAGTCAACCGGGTACATAAGTCCAGCCACGCATAGTTCTTCTCTCCCTTTCATTAAAATCAAACTACCCCATACAAACCCTCTGAAATTCCTGATCGACACAGGCTCCACACACTCCTTTATCGATCCAAAATACGTTGATTCTAAGAACTGTGTGACCTTACAAACGCCTATAACACTCAAAACAGCCCTAAATAATTTTACAATATACCAACATGTATCTATACCATTCCCACCCGAATTTCAAATCACGGGCGAAATGATCCTCCTTCCTTTCAAATTCCACTCCTACTTTGATGGTCTGATAGGAATGGACTTATTATCCTACTTAAAAATAGAAATAGATTTGCCTAACTTAAAACTAAAAACCTCAACTACCACTATTCCCTTATGGACCCATAGCAACTTAACTTCGAACGTATTTAACATCTCTGGGCACACGAAAGCTGTTTTGCCACTACCAGTGAAAACCAAACAAGGCGATTTCTACATTAACCCAATTTCAATCAATGATGATTTAATAATATAGCTCCCAAAACAACACTGCATATTTCGTTATCACAAACTATAGCGATGTAGATCAGTTGTTGTATCTCGAAAGCCCGATAGAAGGTATGCCATACTCCACAGTCGATAGCGTCGAACTTTTCAACATCACCTCAGTTTCCCCACAAACCCAAGACACCGCAACATCCTTACAAGCCCTTAATACCGAGAACCTATCCCCTGAAGAGAAACAGGGGCTACTTTCACTTTGCAAGAAGTATTTAGATATCTTCTACAACGAAGGAAACCCACTTACCTTCACCAATAAGGTTACACACGCCATAAAAACTATAGACGATACCCCCCTTCATACAAAATCCTATAGGTACCCCTACATCCACAAAGAGGAAGTTAAAAAGCAAATAGAATCAATGCTAGACCAAGATATCATCAAATCTAGCTATTCCCCGTGGAGCGCCCCTGTTTGGGTCGTTCCCAAAAAAATTACTCCTACGGGAGAACAAAAATGGCGTCTTGTCATCGACTATAGGAAACTTAATGAAAAAACTATATCTGATAGGTACCCCATACCTAACATTGCAGACATCTTAGACAGATTGGGCAAAGCCAGATACTTTTCTACACTCGATCTTGCAAGTGGATTTCACCAGATAGAAATGAACCCTGATGACATACCCAAAACTGCATTTACAGTAGAAGGAGGTCATTACGAGTTCGTCAGAATGCCGTTTGGCCTCAAAAATGCTCCAGCCACCTTCCAAAGGGTGATGGACAATGTTTTTGGGGACCTCATCGGAACCATCTGCCTAGTCTATCTGGACGACATAATAATTTTCTCAACTTCTCTACAAGAGCACCTTACACACTTAAAAACCATTTTCGAAAGACTTAGGTCTGCTAACTTTAAAGTAAAACTAACCAAGTCCAACTTCCTCAGGAAGGAGACGGAATTCCTTGGCCACATTGTTTTACAAGAAGGTGTTAAACCTAACCCCAATAAGATCGAAGCCATTAAAAACTTCCCATGTCCTTAAAGTAAAAAAACAATTAAGTCCTTTCTCGGCTTGTTAGGCTATTATAGAAAATTCATTAGGGATTTTGCAAAACTTACCCAACCCATGACGAAGAAGTTAAAAGACAACAATAAGTCGATTATAATAGATGACGACTTTAGGGAAGCCTTCGAGTCATGTAAAACCCTACTTTCTAATGACCCAATCCTGCTTTTTTTTTTTTTTTTAAATTGTATTTATTTACAGTGCAGTGTACTGTTACTGTTTGTAGCAACTTATACTGCAGGGTATCACATAATTTCTATTGAGTATTTACATATTTAAATACTTAAACCTACTTAATTAGGGAGCCTGGAGGCATGAATTAATTTTATGAATTAATTTATAAATCTTCTTGGTAGATCTGTTGGGTGAATGCGCAGGAGCCTCCTTCTCGCCCTCAGTCCCAAGACACGTCGCCTCATCGAGAGTTTCCGAGCCAACTGGTTTGGGTGGATTCCCAATTTGTTAACGTACGCAGTTGCATGTGCGTTTATGACATCGCCAATCCTTGGTACCTTCAGCTCTTTTTCAATGTCTTTGTTTCGGATGTACCAAGCCGCTCCAGATAGTTTACGCAAAATTTTCGACTGCGCCACACGAATTTTGTTGAGGTGCGACTTTGCAGCGATGCCATACACTTGGATGCCATATTTCCAAATAGGAGCCAAGACAACCTTATAAATTTTGGCCTTGTTGGAGACTGAAAGTTTGTTTCCAGGCCTAAGGAGCCAAGCCATGCTGTTCGCCTTTGTTTTGAGCCGCCGAGTTACATCCGTTACATGGCGTTGAAATGTAAGTCGCTTATCCAGAGTGACACCGAGATATTTGTGGGCGTTCGATTGTGTGAGGAGCTCTCCATGCAGAAACACACCAGGTGATGTGTGTTTTCTCAGGGTGTACGTCACGGAAACACACTTTTCCGGATTGACTGCAATGTTCCAGCGTAGGGCCCAGTTCTCAAATTTTTTTAGATACAGCTGAAGCGTATCAGTGGCTGTATAGACGCAAGTATCTCTGGCCAGGACTGCAGTGTCATCAGCAAAAATGGCAACTAGCAGGTCATTGGGATCTGTAAGCGACATGTTGGCAGCTGAGGGCATGTCGTGCGTATACAGGCTATATAGTGTTGGACCTAACACACTTCCCTGGGGTACACCTGCTCTGACTCTTTTTGTTTGGGAGGACAGTCCGTCCTGTACTACTTTAAAGGATCGCTCGTGGAGGAAGCTTTTTATTATTAACAAGTAAGAAAAGTTATCTTCGGCTTGCCGAAGATGGTATACCCTTGAAAACAACAAAGTTTTCCATACAAAGACTTGTTTTCATATCGGTCGTTTGTATGGCAGCTCTATGATATGGTGATCCGATCCGGATCAAACTTTCACAAACTATGTATGGCTAGGTCATTAGAATAAATGTTGAATTCGGTTGCAATAGGTTGGAAAACAAAAAAGTTTTCCATACAAAGACTTTTTTTCATATCGGTCGTTTGTATGGCAGCTATATGATATAGTGATCCGATCCGAACCAAACTTTCACAAACTATGTATGGCTAGGTCATTAGAATAAATGTTGAATTCGGTTGCAATAGGTTGGAAAACAAAAAAGTTTTCCATACAAAGACTTGTTTTCATATCGGTCGTTTGTATGGCAGCTATATGATATAGAGGTCCGATCCGGACCAAACTTTCACAAATCATATATGGCTATGGCAAATGAATAAATTTTGAATTCGGTTGCAATAGCTTGGAAAACAAAAAAGTTTCCCATACAAAGACTTGTTTTCATATCGGTCGTTTGTATGGCAGCTATATGATATAGTGGTCCGATCCGACCGATTCTTAAACTTGATCTGCGTGCAACAAAAATAATGATCTGGTAAAAATTTCAAAACGCTAGCTTTAAAACTACTGTCTATTTTTTGCATAGAAACAGACGGACAGACGGACATGGCTATATCGACTCGGCTGTTGATGCTGATCAAGAATATATATACTTTGTGGGGTCGGAGATGCTTCCTTTAATGCGTTACACATTTCTGGACAAAATTATAATACCCTTTTTCAAGGGTATAAAAAGAGCTGAGGATTTAGTAGCCTTTTAAGCTTGTGCAGAAGTCCTTCATGCCACACTCTGTCGAAAGCCTGCTGGATGTCCAGAAAAGCTCCAACGACGTACTCCTTTCCATGGAAACCTTCCAATACAAAGTTTACTACGCGGTGTAGCTGTTCAGGTGTGCCATGCCTGAGTCTAAAGCCAAACTGAAACTTCGGAATAGCTTTCTGGACCTTTCGCGACTCGAGCAATCTTCTCAGGATGCACCTCTCAAGTAATTTTCCAAATGCTGGAAGCAGGCTTATTGGGCGATAGGAGTCTAATTCCTCTGCTGGCTTCCCACTTTTATGGAGCATAATGATATTCGCCTTCTTCCAGGCGCTTGGGAAGTGTCCCAGTCGAAGAGCAGAGTTGAAAATTAATACAAGGAATAACAAAGCTCTGTGGGGCATCAGCTTAATGGAGCGGTTGTCGATGTGATCCGCACCAGGAGCCTTGTTTTTGCGAAGGGATTTTATATCATCTTCCAATTCCGTGAGTTTAATAGGCTTTACAGGAAGAGCCATCTGCAATGGGGCTTCTAGGGATTCAGCAACCAGTTGTACTCGTCTTGGCGATGCTGTCTCGAACGGCTGGAATCTTTCCTCCAGGTTTCTGGCAAACGCTTCAGCTCTATCCTGAGGTGATTTTGCCCAAGTGCCATCTGAGTTACGAACTGGAAACTTTGGAGCAACTTGTCTCTTGAATCTCTTCGTGAGCTTCCAGAGCGCGAATTTTGAGTTTTCATCGGCAGTAACTTTCCCCAGGAACGCGTCAGTTGCTTCTCTTTTCAGTATGGCTAGTACTTTTCTCACCCGATTTGATATCCTTCGGTACAGTCTGTCAATTATTGGATCATTGGTCCTGATGAACTCACGCCGGAGACGTTTCTTGAGAGTTAAGAGTCCTACTGCTTCCGGAGAGAGAGCGATGTTGCTACGCACGTTGCGTAGTTGAACTGCGCCGCCAGGAGCTGCAATTTGAGCTGCATCTTTGATCTTCTTCATAAAAGATTCAACCGCTTTCTCGATATCGTCTGCTGTATTTATCTCTGTATTGAGGTTAAAGGCATTGTTAAGTTCGTACTGAAACAGCCTTATATTCGCACCAGGTGGAACCAGCATCCTAATAGGGGCGGTACTATGAGGTGACGTTGTTAGTGAAGCGATCAGCGGCAAGTGATCAGAAGAAAGGTCATACTCTTCGCGTACTGATAGTAGACTGTTAGCTATACCTTTGTACAAGAAGAAGTCGATACATGAAGGTACATTCCTCGTGTTATACGGGTAGTGAGTGGGTCTGCCTGTAGCCAGAACCTGAGTTGAGCTGCCGGAAATAACATCGTGAAGTGCTGAGCCTCGAGCATTTGCTCTTATACTACCCCAGAGGCGATGCTTAGCGTTAAAATCACCTCCAATGATAAACTTTTGACCATGTTGACCAATGAGATTATCAAACTCAGAGGAATTCCAAGGCAGGCCTGGAGGAAGGTACACAGCTGACACCGTAATTTCGCCCAAATTAGTGGAAATTTTTACCGTCGCCATTTGTAGGTGATTCGTTGTGATCGAATGCAGGTGATAGTGCACTAATCCCTGCCGGATTAGGATACAAGCTCCTCCTCTGGGGCGACCTCCTGGGTGATCTGCTCGATAGCAGCTGTAACCTATCATATTGAGGTAGGATCCGACGTGTAGGAGTGTCTCTGAAATAAGCATAACATCAATTTCGTGCTTGCTGAGAAACAACTTAAGCTCATTAGCATTGGGGATAATGCTACGAGCGTTCCAGGCTCCGAGGCGCAGTTCGCAAGTCATTAATTGCGCTGCGTCAACGACTTAGAACCTCTGAGTTCTTTGATCTCCTCAAATAGCTCAGCGATGGTTTTTTGAAGACCAGCAATGGTCTGCTGCATTGAGATAATTACTTGTGCAAGGGAGCCATCAATTACCGTTTGGCTAGGATGTTGAGATTCACCTGCGTTTTTTGCAGGAGCAAACGCAGCATTCGGAAAAGTCTGGAACCTTGCGTTTGAGAAAGCATTTCGCTGTTGGGAGTAATTTCCGTCAGGTCGTGTGCTCTGTTGTCCAGTTCTAGTCGCATCTGCATACGATAGGCCCTGCCGCACGATTGAGGTTGGAATAGCTTGATGCTTGATGTTGCGCATGTGCTGCGGGTGTTCTACGCGGGTCATGGGAGTAATGTTGATCCCAGTTTTTCGACTTTTGAGCCTCTGTACGTAAATTCTGCAGCCCTTGAAAGTTGCCTCATGTTTTCCTTGGCAATTAACGCACTCCAGGTCATCATAGGTCTTTGCCTGGCATTGACTGGAACCAGTCCAATGAGGCAAACTGCATCTACCATATCTGGGCGCTTTGGTGCAATAGTTTTTCGTGTGATCAAAACCAAAACATCGGTAACATTGACGCACATTTACATTTTTTCTCGGCAGTTCCACTCTGACTCTTTGACGGCCAATCCTCCAATACCCAGACTTTACTAAACCTTTTATATTAACCACGGACGCAAGCAATTTCGCAATAGGAGCTGTCTTATCACAGGGTCCCGTAAACAATGATAAGCCCGTATGTTTTGCTAGCAGAACCTTGTCAACTGCGGAAACAAACTATTCCACAATTGAGAAGGAGATGCTGGCTATTATATGGGCGGTGCAATACTTCAGACCCTACCTCTTTGGCAAGAGATTTACCATAGTCACTGACCATAAACCATTAACTTGGTTAATGAACTTCAAACAACCCAATTCTAAGATAATTCGGTGGAGACTCCAGCTTCAAGAGTACGATTTTGAAGTAGTCTATAAAAAGGGGTCTCAAAATGTAATCGCTGATGCCCTCAGCCGACCAGAGACCTCTATCAACCACTCTGAAGTATTACCGACTCCCCAAACCGTTTGCCCTATTTCAGAAAAACCCCTTAATGATTTTAATTTCCAGCTCCTTTTTAAAATAGCCCCGAATATAAACTATATCACGCTGACCCCGTTTAAACATAAACTTAGGAGGGAATTCTCTAGACCCGACTTCCAATATGATGACATAGTTACCATTCTTAGACAGTCACTTAAACCAAACAAAACATGCGCAGCATTTGCCCCCGATCACGTATTTCTAATAGTGGAAAAAGTCTACCAGACCTATTTCTCTGCCAACAGCGCATCCAAACTTGTTAGATGTTTGAGTTTCCTCCCCGAATTAACTGATAATACGGAAATCGAGAAAACTATAACCGACTATCATCTTAACAATAATCATCGTGGTATAGATGAGACATATTTCCACTTAAAAAGGCAACAATTTTTCCCCCATATGAAGGAGAAAATTACTCGGATGATCAGAGAATGTGAAACATGTTTGAAATTAAAATACGATAGACAACCTCAAAAGACTTCGTATCAAATACCCTAAATACCCTTAAAACCGTTGGACATTTTACATATAGACATCTACACGATTAACAAAAACTACAACCTTAGCATTATTGACAAATTCTCCAAATTTGCGACTGCATATCCTATAGCTAATAGGAACAGTATTAACGTAGTTAAAGCGTTAAAACATTTTATCTCCCAATTTGGTATCCCCAAAAAGATAGTATATGACCAGGGAGCAGAATTCGCTAGCGACATGTTCAACAAATTCTGTAATCAATTTAATATTGATCTACATGTTACGTCTTTTCAGCAATCTTCCAGTAACTCTCCCGTTGAACGGTTACACTCAACATTAACTGAAATCTACAGAATAGTACTTGATGCTAGGAAACAGCAAAAACTCAATAGCGAACATGACGAGATAATGTCCGAAGTTCTAATTACATATAATAACGCAATTCATTCCGCGACTAAACATACTCCCTTCGAACTATTTAATGGACGCACCCATATATTCGATCAAACAATCAAGTTCAATAATGAACATGACTACTTGACAAAGTTAAATGAATTCCGCGAAAAATTGTACCCCATCGTTACAGAAAAACTTTCAAATGACATAACTAAGAGAACCCTTAAATTAAATGAAACTAGAACAGACCCTATAACCCTTGAACCCGACACTCTAATCCTTAGGAGGGAAAACAGACGGAACAAAATTGCCCCTAGGTTTTCCATCCACAGAGTTAAACACGACAAAGGCCACACTTTAATTACTTCTAGAAATCAAAAATTACACAAGTCAAAGATTCGAAAGATAGTCCTGAAAAATTCACCTTTAAGTCGATTAAAGCCATCTCCGTCCGTTACCTAAACTAGATGACACATTCTTGTGCGACGAGGATTTTTTTTTCTTTTTTCTTATAGACAAACCTGGACACTATACCCTGCTCCTATACCCTGGACCTATACTCTGCTCGGACTGCTAGCATCCTTAGCAATAATCCCATGGCTGCACCGACGAACGAAGCATATCGCCCATGTCCATGAAGATCATCGACTGCCGATCTACGCACCGTCCATACCTTCGCTATGGCCGTCGCTTCGAACTGGGGGGGGAGGAGTTACCACCCCACCCCCTATACCTCCACGCCTCTAACATTGTCCACAACTAACCCGGCCAGCCGAATGCTGAGGAGGCACAAAAAACTATTATTTATTTAAATCTATTATATTATTTTATACACTAAGAACACATGTACACCTAAAACGAAGCCACTCATTTATATACATAAAAACTTGAGCAACCCAGAGCTAGAGGAGACTTCTCCGACACAATAAACTTCACTCTGTTTTTACACTTAGAAGAGCTCAGTCGCATTTTTATTCGTCATTTCAACAACTCCACATTTTGGTAAACTCCATCAGCTTCCCCCTCTGGACACGATTGATATCTAGGCCATATAACAAGGAAGGGAGTACAACCAAGCTCCACATCCTGCTCACCGACGAAATAACTTGACTGGCAGTCCCGGTGAGCTTGTAAAGGACAGAAGAGCATACGGAGGTTTTTGTTTTTAGTACGTAGGCATAATCTATACTAGGAGGGTTATGAATCGTGCATGCCACCTATGGACGGTAGGTGGTATCTTTGGAAGATTTTTAATTTTCCTACCGTAAGGCATATTAAAAAAAAAAAAAAAAAGATTCAAGCTGATGAAATTACCCAGATAGAGCCGAAAGTAACTGCAGACAATTTTGCAAAAATTGTACCCGACTTCGATGGCGTCAGCATTCCAGTGGAGATTTGGCTTGAAACTTTCGAGCAGAATGCAGATGCATAATGAGCTTACGGAAAAACAACGATATGTGCAGGCACAAGGAAAAATGGTTAAAATGGCCAAGTTGTTTCTGGAGCCAGAGTTGGTGAGCACATATGAGCAACTTAAAAATTCCCTAATTGGCGAATTTAAGCGCGCGTCGAAAAGTGCCGATGTACATGCAAAGTTGACGCACAGGAAGAAGAAGAGCGACGAAAGCATGCACGAATACATGCTAACAATGAAAAAAATTGCATCGCTTGGACAAGTCGATGTTGAGTCTATTATCGCTTATATAGTTGATAGGGCTGGATATTAAAAGCGAGTTCAAATTTGAATTGTACGGCAGGAAATCATACAGCGAACTGTTGGAAAAATATGAGTTGTATGAGAGCAAGTGTGTTATCGAAAAACCGCAAAAGCAATACAGTGGTGGTAGAAAAAATATAACCGATGGAAAAAGTATTCGTTGCTACAACTGCGGCTCTAATTAACACATGAGAAAAGACTGCAAGGCAGAAACAAAATGTTTTAAATGTGCAGGCAGCGGTCATATATCTTCAAATTGTCCACAAGCTGTAAAAAGTGTTCAAGTCGTAAAAGATACTAAGCGCTTGAAAGTAGTTTTGCTGAACGGTACAGAGGTCGCCTGCTTTGTGGACACAGGATCCGATGTGTCAATCGTATGTCAGTCTTTGTACAATAAACTTCAAAGTACTATGACGCAGAAGTGTTATTCCGTTCTATGAGGCCTTGGCTAAGACGCAGCCGCTAGGTTCATTTATGGGCAGAGTACACGCTGACGGGATCGAAGCCATACAAAAGTTTGTTGTGATACCAAACAATCACATCGAGAACGACGTAATACTTGGCTTTGACTTTGCATCGCAGTTCTGCGTGACTTTGAATGACGGAGAATTCATCTTTACAAAGGCGTCAGAGCGGCCGGAATGCGCTGTATCAAAAGAGCTAAGTATGTACAATATTGTTGAGACTGGTAGTAACATAGATGCTTCTCCACAGTACAAGCCGATGATCGAGTCAATGATAGGAGATTACAAGCCAGCCGAAAACAACGCTGAATGCCCGGTGTCGATGAAGATCGTGCTAGAGGAGCGTACAAAAGCATTTCCTTATCAACCAAGCCGTCACTCAGCTGTGGAATCCGAGTCGATCAGAAAACAAATTGACGCCTGGTTGCAGGATGGCATTGTGCGCAAATCTTTATGGAACTTTGCCAGTCGAGTCGTCGTGGTCAAGTAGAAGGATGGAACGGACAGAATTTGCGTTGACTTTCGTCAATTAAATAGTATGTTACTTAAGGACTGCTTCCCAGTGCCACGCATGGATGATGTGCTGGAACAGCTTCAGTCCGCAAATGTATTCGTAGTTATGGATCTGGAGAATAGCTTCCTCCACGTACCAATTGAGGAGTCCAGCCGCAAGTTTACAGCGTTCATAACCAAGGAGGGGCTTTTTGAATTCAATCGAGCGCCGTATGGTTTTTGCAACCGTTTACAATCGTTTTGTCCGTTGCGTATTTGAAGACTTGATTATGCAGGACGTACTCCAGTTGTACATCGACGACATACGCAAACACAAACGAGGAATGCATGTCAAAGTTGAGAGCAGTTCTAAATCAAGCAGCCAAGTTTAATCTAAAAATCAAATGGAGTAAGTGCCACTTTCTTAAGAACCGAATTGCAGAGGTTCAAATGTCCAAAGAACATAAAAGGCGTCCAATCCTTTTTGGGGTTAACCGGATTTTTCCGCAAATTCATTGGAGATTACGCTCAGATCGCTCGCCCGTTAACTAACTTGTTAAAAAAAGACGTGATTTTCAAGATGGAGGCAGAAGAACTAAACGCTATAAGCTGTCTAAAAAATTCATTGTCATCAGAACCTGTACTAAGCATATACTGTCGAGAGGCGCCAACTGAGCTATATACTGACGCGTGCAAGGATGGATTTGGCGCAGTATTGACACAGGAGTTTGACAAGCAGCAGCATCCAGTATTTTATTGGAGCAGAAAGACGTCGCAGAGCGATTTAAAGCGCCACAGCTACATTCTGGACGTTAAAGCAGCATTTCTTGCCATGCAGAAATTACGCTACTACCTGCTAGGCATACATTTCAAGTTGGTGACAGATTGCGCTGCTTTTTCGCAAACAATAAGGAAAAAAGATGTGCCACGAGAAGTTGCACAGTGGATACTTGCTCTGCAGGACTTTAATTTTGAAGTCGAGCATCGCTCCGGCAGCAGGATGAAGCACTTTGACAGTCTCAACCGATATCCACAAGATGTTTTTGCCATAACTTCAGAAGTTGCAGCTAGATTAAAAGTTGCCCAGGAAAAGGATAACTACATTAAAGCTATAGCAGAAATATTAAAATTGCAGCCGTATGAAAATTTTAAGCTCAAAGGTGGAGTTGCATACAAAACCATGAACGGCAGTGACTTGTTGGTCGTACCCAAAACAATGGAGCATGAAGTTATAGCTGATGCACACAGTGTTGGCCATTTTGCATTGCAAAAAACAATTCACACACTACAGCAGCAGTTCTGGATACCACATATGGAACGAAATGTAGCCCAGCTGATTAACACTTGCGTCAAGTGCATTATTGTCAACAAGAAGTTGGGAAAGCCAGAAGGATTTTTGGACTGCATTGAAAAGGGAGATAAGCCACTTCATAGCCTCCACATCGATCACTTGGGGACCATAGATTCAACGTCAAAGGGCTACAAATACATATTTGCAATCGTAAATGGATTTTCCAAATTCGTTTGGCTTTTCACCACTAAAAGCACCGGCACTGATGAAGTTGTAAAAAAGTTTGAAGAAATGGTCTAATATTTTTGGTCAGCCGCTACGCATTATCACTGACAGGGGCGTGGCATTTACCTCAAACAGCTTTGAAGAATATACCAAGTCAAATGGTATTGAACACGACAGGAGTTGCTCGCGGCAACGGTCAGATAGAGCGAGTCAACAGATGCATTCTATCAAAAATCAGCAAGTTATCAATTGATGACACTTCAAAGTGGTACAAGCATGTATCCCAGGTGCAGAAAGCGATCAATGCCCATATTCATTGCTCCACAAAGAAGACGCCATTTCAAGTAATGTTTGGAGTAAACATGAGGAATAAGGTTAGTGACAATATACTAACTACTCTAGAACAAGAGCTGGTGACAGACTTCGACGCCGAGAGAGCTGAATTACGCAAGGAGGTAAAAACACATATTTAGCAGGCGCAGAAAAAGTATAAAGACGGCTATGATCGCAAACGCAAGGGCGAGCGTACATATAAAGAAGGAGATCTGGTGGCTATTAAACGAACTCAGTTTGTGACTGGCAAAAAACTAGCTAGCAGTTTTCTCGGGCCATATGAAGTAACTAAGGTAAAAAGAAACGGCTGATACGATGTACGGAAAGCAGCTCAGGTGGAAGGCCCTACAATAACTGCAACATGTGCAGAATATATGAAGCTATAGAAGTACGCGTCTACAAATGAAGATCTATGGTCGTCTGGGTCAGACGACAGTAATCAGGATGGCCGAATGTAACGATAGTTATCGATATGCGATGATCGATAATCATCGCAAAGGGTAGCTTCGTGAGAGCAGGCACAAGAGGAAGAAGGAGTTATAAGAAAAAGGACAAGCATAGAGTCAGTCGAAGAAGAACAAAGCGGGTTGAAAGTTGTGCATTAAAAAGATCGTCAAGCCGAAAGTTGTCGCGTCCGGAGTAAGGCAAAGTTATGTAGTCGTCGTATGTCCGGAGATCAAGAAGTGTTGGAACGAGTCATCTTTTTATTAAATACCAAATATAATAATCAAACTACTATAATATCAATATATTACTAACATAAACAATTGTGCTAAACAATACATATACTACATATATATGTATAAAAAAAGAACAAAAGAATACCAATACTACCTATTTTATAAAATATTATATTTTATATATTATATTTTATATATTATAATATATTATTATTTATTTTATATAATAATCATATTTTTGCAAAAAAAAAATGCTTTTGTATAAACATTCCATACGACATATCCATTGTATGTAGGCCCCCCTACAGGAATTACCGCTGATATAAGAGGAAAAAAAAAGTAGTGGGCTCTTACTTCCAAATCAATTAACCGATTGCCTTGAATTGAGTCTTAAAAGACGCGCAAGACTTTAATTGCGGAATAGGAGTTCGGTCATGGGTACTTTTCCTGAGTGGAACTAAGTGTAATCTTCACTTGAAAATAAAAAACGTCCCGAGGGACCTTAAATATTACATTATATTATTAATTATTATATTATTTATCCAAGTAATATACTGTGACCTACTTCTATTCCCTATTTCTTACATTTACTGCAAAATATTATAAATATTATATTATATTATTAAATATTATATTATTTATCCGAGTAAGGTACTGTGCAAAACTCCACTCCCTCCTAGTTTGCGCTCTTTTACGCTCTCACTAAGTAAGTACGTTCATGAGGAAAACTAAAAACGGTTTCAAAGAGTTGATCGGTGGTTTCCGTAAAATCAACGACCAACTCTATGCGCTGGATTCCCAATTTAGCAGCCTACAGCTGCTTAATCAATCTCCAAAGCGTAAAAAAACCACTATTAGGGACTCCGTATGCACTGATATCGCTTCTCAGCCTGATCATCCGACGACCATGAAGCCGCTCATAACTCTTACTATCCCAAGAGCAGGACTCGGAAACACAAATTCGGTTCCTAAATTTGACTTCATAATCGAGCATAACTCGTCTGAATTACCATCCAGGGTACCACCGTCCGGACCCCCGGTACGAACTGATGTCACGGTGTTACCAACCGTAACCCCAAAACGCTTACAGATCATTCTCCCCTCTAAACACATATTTATTTCACGGCTGGCCCCTGACACCTCAGATATTGATATCTCGTCTTACATCCAAGCCAAATCTAAGGCCGTTGTTAGAGTGGAGGACATTAGGAAATTTAAATATACTTACTCGAGGCTTACGTCATCTTTTAAGATACGTGTACCTTTGCCGATGTTCGATACGATTTGTTCGCCCAGCTTTTGGCCGGAGAACATATTCGTACAAGAACATCAGCAGCGTACAGTTAAAAAAAAAAGTTAATAAGCCTGTGGGAGTTAAACTCCCTACATCTGTACCTAAAACTTCATCCTAAAAAAATTAACAACATCTATCACTCTTACCTATCAAAATACTAGGGGGCTTCGGAGTAAGCTCCCTAAACTGTATTCTGATAGTTCGTCATTTGCATCCCAGATTGTAATCTTCACAGAAACCTGATTAAAGCCGGAGATTTTTAGCTCCGAAATTTTCCCAGACAGGTACACCACTTAAATACGGGACCGACCACTACGAAGGGAAGGAGGAGTCCTAATCTCTGTGGACTCCGACTTCGCTTCTGAAGAGGTTAGGTTACCGAATTTTGGTGATCTTGAATTCCTTTGTGTGAAAATCTCTATGTCGCTTCAATCAGTGTTCATCACATGCTCATACTTACCAATTTCTTTAGAACCACCTACTGGCACCACTTATCATCTGCCATTCAGCTGGTTTCTAATCGCATGTCCGACAGTGACCTTCTAGTGACTCTAGGAGACTTCAATTTACCTGAACTTATCTGGTCAAACATCGAGCATTTACCATCTTTATCACTCTCAACACATCATGATTTTACTGAGGGTATGTTCGACATATCCCTTGGTCAAATAAACCACGTAAGGAATTCTTTAGGTCGGTTTCTAAATCTATGTTTCGTTTCTGTCACAGATGGAATAACCGTTTCCAGAGCCATGTCACTTTCGTCCCCAGAAGATCCTTACCACCCAACGCTTGAGGTGTCGATTGAAACCCTTAATGCTAGCAACCATCAGTTTCGCCATGGAGTTCATAAAACTTGCTGCTTTCGCAAGGCTGATTTTCAGAGACTAAGCAATTTAATTTGTACATTCGATTGGTCCGATCTCTGGGAATGCACCGATATGATCGCTTTACAAACATTCTACAAAACGCTTAACGCTTTCTTCGACTCTTGTGTGCCATGGAAGTATGCATCCGCCTCGACTGACCCTCCTTGGTTTACAAGAAGCCTTAAAAACTTAAAACACATTAAAAACAGACTCCTTAAGAGACATATGAAAACTGGCAATAAGTAACTTTCTTAAGATACTTAGTAGCTCCGTTAAAATTTTAGTTTACACAGGATCCGAAGCAGTTTTATAATTTTGTTAACACTAAGCGTAAGCATGTATCTTCTCTCCCCCCCCCCCTAATTTCGTTTGAAAATGTATCTGCGACTACTGATCAGGGTATTGCCGATCTATTCGCAACTTTCTTTCAAACAAGGTACTCATTTCCTAAAATTATGGATAAGCCTTATTCATACAACATTCAATCAGCCAATCTTATTTTCAGAACAACTTTCTCCGAAAGCACTGTGTTAGCGGATCTTCTGATGATGAAACCAGTCTATTCGCCAGGTCCTGATGGTGTTCCTGGCTGTGTAATGAAAAACTGCGCTAAGCCTTTGTGCAGACCTCTTTTTAAACTTTTCTCTTTATCTCTGGAAACTTCGATTTTTCCCCAAATGTGGAAGGAATCCTTCATAATTCACCTACACAAAAAAGGAAAAAAATGGGATGCTTCAAAACTATAGAGGAATCTCTAAATTGTCAGCAACTCCAAATCTTTTTGAAAAATTCGTAACACCACATCTTCAACATCTCTGCAATTCAAATATTTCTCCATGCCAGCATGGTTTCATAAAGCGTTGACCAAGGGAAACTTAAAATAAACCATAATCTAGATTATAAATGAGGAGAACTTCCGAATAGTAACCAAATCATGGCAAGCCAACAATGAAACTTTTAGGCGTACCAGCTTAAAAGCAGAGGGCTGCAAGTGGTTGTAACAGAAATTGATTCTGACATTTCTAATGACGATAGTTCATGTTTTGGTATTGGAAGGCTTTTTGGTTAGAGAAGCCAAAAACATTATAAACAGAAATAAAATTCCGCAGCCAATGTTGAAAATTGATCTACGTCTCAAAGCGAAGCATATCAAAAAAAGCTCAGTTCACTCCATCTTTAATGTGCAATTCCTTCTACATCTTAAAATATTTATTGAAGAACAACACAAGCAGAAACCCCCCTGGTCCAATACAAAAATTTTCAATTGCGAAGACCCATTACACCACGCAATCAGTGTGCATAGCCAAACTCTTAGACAAATTATTTATAATTATGCCACATTTCATAGTATGCAACATCATCCCAGACCACCAATTTTGATTTCGAGAAGAGCATGGTACCATTAAACAAGTCAACTGATTTACCAGTCCACGTAGGTGAGTAATAGTAGCTGAATAACTGAAGAATATACAATCAGGACAGGACAGGAGTACGACAAAGAAGATATCCAGCCTTTACCTCCTTTATACGGCAGATGTACCTTGAACCAGCGACTAATGACATCCACGTATGCCGACAAAGGTATCTTAAGTCGCTTAATATCATTGTGCAATATCATTTCTAGCTGCTCACCTACACCAATTGAAATCGGATTGACGCATAAGAGTGAATGGGCAAAAGTCCAAAAAAAAAATTTCATCAATTATTACTTAGCAACATCTAATATGAACACACATCACAAATCTTGGACTACACCTAACTGACGTCTGACTTGGTGAAATCATATAGAGGCGTAGCGCGAACAAACAAAACATATTCCCCGATATTGCGTTGGCTAATAAACACTGTTAAACACTATTGAAAAGCAGTTGTGAACATAGGGATGCGAAATATGGCGCAACGCCAGTTTCAGCTGCATAGAGCTGATTCAAAGAGCACGGTCAAATGTGCTAAGAACTATAGCCGCAGCGTAACCGTTAGTTGGAGAAGAAATTGCCTAACCACAAGCCAAATACATGTTCAAAGTCTACGCACTCAATAAGCTAGGACGCTTTCTCGACAATACCACAACCAATACCCGCCTAAGAAGAAATGACTTTAAACAAATGGCCCAATAGGCGTAAATGTATACTTTATAACTTTTTAGTCCAGGGAGAACATTTGACGAATAAAACATTGCAGAAAAATTTTATTGGAAATAGTGCGGCTAAGCTAAATTTTTTTTGTCGACTTGTAGACAATATAATACCAATATAATATAAAACAGTGTTTGAATAAAACACTAAATTTAAGCGGTCAGTACTTTTAAGTGCAGGAGTAATACGACAACCGAGCAGACGATTGTCACTGCGCAATATTCTCCCGCCAACTAAGCTGAGTGTTTGTACATATTTGTTTATGTATATGCACACATTTCTCTCCCATACAAACATGTACATATGTAGCTAAGTAAATAGCCGTCAAAACTTAAACCGAATAAGCATAAAGAAAATATATATGTATAAGAACAGAACAAAAGAATACCAATACTACCTATTTTATAATATATAATATATTATATTTTATATATTATAATATATTATTATTTATAAAAATGCTTTTGTATAAACATTTCATAGAACATATCCATTGTATGTAGGCCCCCCTACAGGAATTACCGCTGATATAAGAGGAAAAAAAAAGTAGAGAGCTCTTACTTCCAAATCAATTAACCGATTGCCTTGAAATGAGTCTTCAAAGATGCGCAAGACTTTAATTGCGGAATAGGAGTTCGGTCATGGGTACTTTTCCTGGGTGAAACTAAGTGTAATCTTCACTTGAAAATAAAAAACGTTCTGAGGGACCTTAAATATTACATTATACTATTAATTATTATATTATTTATCCAAGTAAGATACTGTGCCCTACTTCTATTCCCTGTTTCTTACATTAACTGCAAAATATTATAAATATTATATTATATTATTAAATATTATATTATTTATTCGAGTAAGGTACTGTGCAAAAATCCACTCCCTCCTAGTTTGCGCTCTTTTTTTCCATTTCCTCTCCCTAGTATCCCGCTCTCACTAAGTAAGTACGTTCATGAGGAAAACTAAAAACGGTTTTAAAGAGTTGATCGGTGGTTTCCGTAAAATCAACGACCACCTCTATGCGCTGGATTCCCAATTTAGCAGCCTACAGCTACTAAATGAATCCCCAAAGCGCAAAAAAAACCGCTATTAGGGACTCCGTATGCACTGATATCACTATTCAGCCCGATCAGCCGACGACCATGCAGCCGCTCATAACTCTTACTACCCCAAGAGCAGGAGTTGTAAACACAACTGCGGTTTCTGAATTTGACTCCATAATCAAGCATAACTCATCTGAATTACCATCCAGGGTACCATCTAAGGGTAAACCACCGTCCGGACCCCCGGTACGGACTGATGTCGCGGTCTTACCAACCGTAATACGAAAACAGGTGATTCTCTCCTCTAAAAAAATATTTATTTCACGGCTGGTCCCTGGCACCTCAGATATTGATATCTCGGCTTACATCCAAGCCAAATCTAGCGACGTTGTTAGAGTGGAGGACATTAGACAATTTTAATATACTTAATCGAGGCTTACGTCATCTTTTAAGATACGTGTACCTTTGCCGATGTTCGATACGATCTGTTCGCCCAGCTTTTGGCCGGAGAACATATTCGTACAAGAACATCAGCAGCGTACAGTTAAAAAAAAAAAGTTAATAAGCCTGTGGGAGTTAAACTCCCTACATCTGTACCTAAAACTTCATCCTAAAAAAATTAACAACATCTATCACTCTTACCTATCAAAATACTAGGGGGCTTCGGAGTAAGCTCCCTAAACTCTATTCTGATAGTTCATCATTTGCATCCCAGATTGTAATCTTCACAGAAACCTGATTAAAGCCGGAGATTTTTAGCTGCGAAATTTTCCCAGACAGGTACATCACTTACAGACGGGACCGACCACTACGAAGGGAAGGAGGAGTCCTAATCTCTGTGGACTCCGACTTCGCTTCTGAAGAGGTTAAGATACCGAATCTTTGTGATCTTTTTTTTTTAATTTTATTTTATTTGCTGGATCTTCTCTTCTTAATAGAGACTAACAACAAGTTTTAAAATCTTAGACTAATATTATAACTAAAATCCATTTTTTAGCGATGAGTTTAGTTTTAAGCACGGCTCTAATTATATCGGAACTGAGCGAGTGGATGATCGGCACGTTGAAGTCTACGCCAACTGGAAGTTCTGGTTAGCGAGCGTGCAAGAGGATTTGGACGAGATGTTAATTTAGCTTGGTGTTTTGCTTTTTGATGGAAAATTTCGTCAGAAACGGTGTTGATATTTAAATCTCGATTAATGTTTTCGTTCCTTATATACCAAGGAGCACCAGTGATGAGTCTAAGTGTGTTAGATTGAACTCTTTGGATTACTTCGATGTTACTACGACTGGCATTTCCCCAAAGTTCAGAGCCGTATTTCCATATTGGCTTGATCACGGTGTTATAGATTTTGTATTCAAGGCAAAGAGGGGATTGAGAGTTTATTAGCCAATGGAGCTTGTTGGTCTTCAACTTAAGTTGAGTTTTTTTGGCTGCTATGTGTGGGCCCCAGTTGAGTCTCCTGTCAAGATGGATACCCAAGTATGTGACGGTGTTTGACTGGGGGATTCGTGCTCCGTTTAGAGTAAGCTGGGGACAGGTTTGTCTGTTCAGTGTGAATGTTACGTGTTTACATTTACTATCATTTACTTTAATTCTTCAGTTAGCTAACCATTGTTCAAGAGATTCCAAATGATTTTGTAGAATAACAGTTGCTCTAAGGGGACATTTACTCCGGCTAAGAATGGCAGTGTCATCAAAAGTTGAAGTGGTAAGTTGAATGTTTGTCGGAATGTCCATTGTGTATAGTCTTTATAGAATGGGACCGAGAACGCTTCCTTGTGGGACTCCAGCTTTGATTTCACGCTCAGCAAATGTTGAGGTGCTGCATCTTACGGAGAATAATCTTTTATGCAGATAGGATTCAAGGAGTTTGTGGGTACTATTGGGGAGTAATGTTTTGATCGTGTACATGAGTCCATCGAGCCACACCCTGTCAAACGCTTGGGCAATATCAAGAAATAAAGCAGAGCAGTATTCTCGTTGTTCAAACGCAGAGCGTATTTCCGCGGTGATACGGTTTGCCTGTTCTATTGTACCATATTTTTCGCGGAAGCCAAATTGATGCATTGGGATTATGTTATTTATACTAAGATGGGGACTGATGTGCGATAAGATCAGTTTTTCGAATAGTTTTGATAAGCAGGACAGAAGACTTATTGGTCTATATGAAGATGCTTGTGTTTTGTCTTTACCAGGTTTTGGAATCATAACTACAGTTGACTTTTTCCATCTTTGAGGAAAATAACCATATTTAGTCATTGCGTTGAAAAGCGTGCATAAATGATTTACAGCACAGCTCGGTAGTTCTATGATCATTTTTGGAGTAATTCTATCGTGGCCCGGTGCTTTGTTCGGCTTTAATTGCTCTTTGATTATTTAATTAATTTCGCTTGATCGGAAATTCAGGGGCGTAGTGTGTATTATGTCAGAGCTTGAGAATTCCGGAGGCTCAAATAAATTGGTCGCAGGATTTGGTTGGAAGACTTCTTGGAGGTGTGTTGCAAACACGTTCGCCTTTTCGGAGTCACTTCTAGCCCATCTTCCTGTAAGACTTCGGATAGGGCTGTCTGTTTGAATAGGGGCACTGAGACTGCGCGCTTTCCAGAGTGGGTTTTTGGCACATGTTGGAGAGAGTTGTTCGATGTATTGGTGTTGTGCAAGATTTTTTTCTTCTTTCAGAACTCTAGAGAGTTTTCGAGTTGCAGCTTTTAGTTTCTCTTTGCTTGCTGGTGGTCTGTTTTTTTTCCACTCTCGTCGTAAATGTCTTTTTTCTAAAAGAAGCTGTTGAATTTGCCTGGTGTCATTTGAGGTGTAGATACGCGTGCAGCAGTGGTGAGAATAAATTCAAAGGCATTTACAGAATTATCAATGTAAGCCTCATGGTGCAGTGTTGGGCTTAGCTCAATGTGTGAGCTTATATATTTTTTGTAGCGGAGCCAGTTTGTTTGGTTGGATGTAATAATATCAGGCCGTTCCTACGTTGGTGATTGTTCGAACAGTTGAAGGATAGGAGAGTGGTCCGAGGACAAGTCAGCTATGGCTTCTATCCGCATTAGTTGTTTTGGTATGTTTCGGGTTATAGAAAAGTCTATAAGATCCGGTTTTTTGTTTGGATCAGCTGGCCAATATGTAGGCCTACCCGGAGATATGAAGTCAAGTTTATTCGATCTTGTGATTAAAGCTTTGTATAATTGCCTTCCTTTTGGGTTTGTAAGACGGGAGCCAGTGCGTGTGTTTGGCATTATAATCGCCTGCTGATATGAAATGGGCACCTAGTTGGTTGAAATATTCCATGAAGTCTTCTTCCGAAGTAGAAAAAACGTGGTGGGCAGTATATTGAGGTAATACTAAGACTGCCGAAAGACACTTTAATACTTATTGACGTAGCTTGCAAGTAATTGGTAGCGAATGGCTGCAATTGATGGTGCTTGATGCGTCTCTTGATAAGGATGCCTGTTCCCCCATGAGCTTTGTCGTTTGGATGATTCGTTGAGTAAAAAGTGTACTCACTAAGAAAAAAGTTATTTTTATTTGTGAGATGGGTTTCGGAGATTAACATTATATCAATGTCGTGTTCCTTTAGGAATTAAATAAGTTCGTTTTTGTGCTGTGAAATGCCGTTAGCATTCCAGTAACATATCTTTAAAATAGCCATTTATGGTTTGGAGTGTTTCCATGTGCATTCCATGAGCAAGCATTTCCATGAGTATGTTTTGATTTCGCATGAGGTCTTGTATTGTAGATTGCATAACCTGCATAAATTCCATCATACTTTTATGAAGTGAAATAATTCGTGATTCAATTTCAGTTGATGGCTGTTCTAAGATGTGGTGTTTCTCTGATGTTGATTGGGCAGCTGGTGTTAGGGAGATTGCCGACTTAGAAGCTGGCTTTACTATGCCTGTCAAGGCATTTGCAAATGATACTCCTGGAATTGTGCATACAGGTTCAAAGGAGGACCTAGTTGCTTTGGTGAAAAAGACTCCTGTTGTTGATTGAGATGGAGTTACAGAGTTCTGTTTGGGGAATAGTTGCTTAGAAACGCGACTTTTGAGGTCTTTGTAGATTGGACATCCTCTGAACTTTGCTGTGTGGTTTCCACCAAAGTTACCGCATTTCCTTAGATTAGGGTCGTTTTTATTATTTGGACAGATGCCAGAGTCGTGCAAGTCTCCGCAACCTACGCACACTGGGCGTAGTGTACAGTAGGTTCTAGTGTATCCATACTCCTGGCAATTCGTGCATTGTACAGGAGCATTACGCTTATGTGGCTCCTCCACTGTTATTCTGCGGTGGAGTAGATACTGGAGTTTATAGATTGGATGGACGGAATTTTTGTTTTTGGGTTTGTTTTCGGGGCCTAATTCCACTTTGAAAAGAGGCTGTGGTATCTTAGCTCTATTTATAATATTGATAGCCGATTTCACCTCAAATCCTTTCTCTTGTAGAGCAGAGATGATTTTTGCAGTTGACACAGTTGGTTCGATGCCTTTGATTACCACTTGAAGACCCTTACTGCTATTTAATTGGTAGGTATAGTAAATTTTCTTTGTAGCTCTTAGGTCTTTCTCAACGGTGCGGTAGTTATTTTCATTGTTAACTTGAAGTTTGACTTCGCGTATATTGCCCTTATTTATATGGTTCACATAAAAGTTGTTGGTGCCTATTACCTCCGTAAGTCGTTCGACGATCGAAGAACAACTTGAAATGTATGCCGAGCAGGTAGTAGCGTAATTTCTGCATGGCAAGATATGCTGCTTTAACCTCCAGAATGTAGCTGTGGCGCTTTGAATCTTTCTGCTCCAATAAAATACTGGATGCTGCTGCTTGTCAAATTCCTGTGTCAATACTGCACCAAATCCATCCTTGGACGCGTCAGTATGTAGCCCAGTTGGCGCCTCTCTATGCTTAGTACAGGTTCTGATGACAATGAATTTTTTAGACAGCTTATAGCGTTTAGTTCTTCTGCCTCCATCTTGAAAATCACGTCTTTTTTTAACAAGTTAGTTAACGGGCGAGCGATCTGAGCGTAATCTCGAATGAATTTGCGGAAAAATCCGGTCAACCCCAAAAAGGATTGGACGCCTTTTATGTTCTTTGGACAATTTGAACCTCTGCACAGCTTGCGTCTTCTCTTGTCTTCTCTTGGTTCGTGGAGGAAGCTATTCTCCAGATCCATAACTACGAATACATTTGCGGACTGAAGCTGTTCCAGCACATCATCCATGCGTGGCACTGGGAAGCAGTCCTTAAGTACCATACTATTTAATTGACGAAAGTCAACGCAAATTCTGTCCGTTCCATCCTTCTACTTGACCACGACGACTCGACTGGCAAAGTTCCATAAAGATTTGCGCACAATGCCATCCTGCAACCAGGCGTCAACTTGTTTTCTGATCGACTCGGATTCCACAGCTGAGTGACGGCTTGGTTGATAAGGAAATGCTTTTGTACGCTCCTCTAGCACGATCTTCATCGACACCGGGCATTCAGCGTTGTTTTCGGCTGGCTTGTAATCTGCTATCATTGACTCGATCATCGGCTTGTACTGTGGAGAAGCATCTATGTTACTACCAGTCTCAACAATATTGTACATACTTAGCTCTTTTGATTCAGCGCATTCCGGCCGCTCTGACGCCTTTGTAAAGATGAATTCTCCGTCATTCAAAGTCACGCAGAACTGCGATGCAAAGTCAAAGCCAAGTATTACGTCGTTCTCGATGTGATTGTTTGGTATCACAACAAACTTTTGTATGGCTTCGATCCCGTCAGCGTGTACTCTGCCCATAAATGAACCTAGCGGCTGCGTCTTAGCGTTTCCAAGGCCTCGTAGAACGGAATAACACTTCTGCATCACAGTACTTTGAAGTTTATTGTACAAAGACTGACATACGATTGACACATCGGATCCTGTGTCCACAAAGCAGGCGACCTCTGTACCGTTCAGCAAAACTACTTTCAAGCGCTTAGTATCTTTTACGACTTGAACACTTTTTACAGCTTGTGGACAATATGAAGATATATGACCGCTGCCTGCACATTTAAAACATTTTTTTTCTGCCTTGCAGTCTTTTCTCATGTGTTAATTAGAGCCGCAGTTGTAGCAACGAATACTTTTTCCATCGGTTATATTTTTTCTACCACCACTGTATTGCTTTTGCGGTTTTTCGATAACACACTTGCTCTCGTACAACTCATATTTTTCCAACAGTTCGCTGTATGATTTCCTGCCGTACAATTCAAATTTGAACTCGCTTTTAATATCCAGCCCTATCAACTATATAAGCGATAATAGACTCAACATCGACTTGTCCAAGCAATGCAATTTTTTTCATTGTTAGCATGTATTCGTGCATGCTTTCGTCGCTCTTCTTCTTCCTGTGCGTCAACTTTGCATGTACATCGGCACTTTTCGACGCGCGCTTAAATTCGCCAATTAGGGAATTTTTAAGTTGCTCATATGTGCTCACCAACTCTGGCTCCAGAAACAACTTGGCCATTTTAACCATTTTTCCTTGTGCCTGCACATATCGTTGTTTTTCCGTAAGCTCATTATGCATCTGCATTCTGCTCAAAAGTTTCAAGCCAAATCTCCACTGGGATGCTGACGCCATCGAAGTCGGGTACAATTTTTGCAAAATTGTCTGCAGTTACTTTCGGCTCTATCTGGGTAATTTAATCAGCTTGAATCTTAAGAGTTGATTAACCTTTGATCTTCAACCCCGACGGACGTGTTTCTAACAAAGCTCCAGTTAATATTGAAGTCTAAGTGCAAAATTCAATCCCAAGTGAAAACCATTATATAAAAGGGAAAAGACGCTAATACATATTAATATGTGTTTTTTTTTACAAAACCCTATATACTCCTGTGAATAAATAAACAAGAAACAAGTGAAAACAATAAACTAAACAAAATATGAGCGCACCCGGCGCTCAAAATTAGAAGCGAGAGCTTCAAGCAAAACAAAACAAAAACAACTCCTACATCTCACTCACCCACATATCAAATCATACAAACAATTATCAAAACTTGCACCCGCAGAGTGATGAAAGAGCGCGATCTTGCTCTCCAGCATTGGAGAGACCCAACAATTACTCTCAGCAACGAAGACCAGAATGCGCGCCAAATTTACCCGCGCGTATACCATCAACAACTCCCGCGATATTAATGAACACGCACTCAACTCTCCCGCTCACAGCAGTTACGCTCTCAGCTCTCCCACTCTTAACTCTTCCGCTTTCAACAACCTCAGACACAAATACCACAACTACAGCAACTATAGCAACAACAACTACAATTTGCTATGCTTCAATGCCGATACGCTCTTCCTCAGCGAATATTAAAACACCCACAACCTCAATACCCGCTCCAACAACAATAAACAAATCTCAATCCTCTCTCCCAAAACAACAAAACTTAAAACGTCACCGAGAAAATCAGTCTCCAAACGGTTCCAAAGATCTTTTAAATGGCAACAAGAAACAGAAGAATAAAACCCAAACCGCCACTCAAAAAACACTCAAAAAGTACTGGCTAGCCGAGCCAAACTCAAGCAACCGCTTTGAGTTACTAGCACAAGATGATGAAGACGAAAACCAAACTGACAATGGGACAAATGCAACCATAAATGCGCAAATGCAAATTGAGCACAAAAAAGCAAACCCCCCCCCCCCACCATATATGTTCAAAATGTTGAAAACATATACGCACTAACTACTGCTTTAAATTCATTGAAAGAAACACGATATGAACTTAAAGCACTGTCAACTAATGAAATAAAAATACAGCCACTAGAAACTACTCACTATCACAACATATTAGGACTATTAAAAGATAAATCAAACCAAATACTACACCTTCAGACCAAAAGACCAGAGGGGATTTAAGGTAATCCTTCGTAACGTCCATCATGCTACAGACAAAGACGATATTATAAATGAACTAGCCCAGCAAGGACATGAAGTTATAAATTTACACAACATCCAGCGCTACGACACCAAACAACCATTGCCTCTATTCTCTATTGAACTCAAAATGAAAGAAAATAATAAAGACATCTATAAAATTGAGCACCTTCTTCATTGCAAAGTAATTTTTGAGCCACCGCGACCAAAGCGAACACTTCCCCAATGTACAAACTGCCAAAAATATGGACATACCAAAAATTACTGCACCAAAGACCCAACTTGTGTAAAATGCGCTGGAAAACACAGCTCATCATCCTGCACTACTAATACAAGATCGGACCGAACAAGTATTAAATGTGCACTATGCTGTGAAAACCACACTGCAAACTATAAAGGTTGTATGGTGTACAAAGCACTACAAATCCAAAAATACCCAACCCTCCGAAAAAAAGAAATACCGGCAACAGAAACAAATAATCAAACGACACAATACAGTACAACAAATAACGTAGAAAGCTTAAAGACACCAGAAATATCCTATGCCGAAGCCTTAAATAGAAACCAAGTAACTAGCCATCAAACCAACTCAGCAATCCAAACTGCCAGCGTACCTAATATACACCCTGCTCCAACGCAACTAAGCCAAACCGCACAAAATGATTTTGACGAACTAAAACAATTGATGAAACAATTAATAGCCCAAATGGCAAATATGCTGAACATAATCACGATTCTAGCATCTAAACTTGACGAATAAACACCTAACAATCGCCATCTGGAATGCTAACGGACTTTCACGCCATATACTTGAATTAAAAACTTTCTTAAATGAAAAACTAATTGACGTCATGCTCATTTCCGAAACGCACTCAACTGACAAAACATATATAAACATACCAAACTATAATATATTCTCTACTAATCAACCGGACGGTAAGGCCCATGGTGGTACTGCAGTAATAATTAAAAAAAGCATAAAGTGCATAGAGCTTAATGGATTCAAAAAGGACTACATACAGGCTACTACCATATCGACCTCAGACACAACGGGTCCAATAAATATATCTGCAGTTTATTGCCCACCTAAATTTAACAACACAAAAGACCAATACCTCGATTTTCTAAACTCACTGGGAAATCGGTATCTGGCAGGAGGTGACTATAATGCCAAACACATAACATGGGGGTCCAGACTTACCACTGCAAAGGGAAGACAACTGTATGACGCAATAAGAAGCAATAATAGCCATGCCCTAAGCACAGGCGAGCCGACTTACTGGCCAACTGACACAAACAAGCTACCGGACTTAATTGACTTCTGTATTACAAGAAATATAAATTGCGATAACCTAACAATAAAATCATGCCTAGACCTCTCCTCCGACCACTCCCCAATATTAATTACACTCCATGGTGGAGTAGAAGAAAACAACAATGACCCCCCTTTATTTAACCACAAAACAAACTGGAATATGTTTCGCGAGATTTTGGAACAGAACATGGAAATAAATATCTCTCTAAAGACAAACAACGAACTGGACTCCGCAATAGCATATTTAAATGACAACATCATAAATGCAGCAACGCAATCGACACCATCTATAAAAATGACTGCATCAAAGAAAACTCCCGCCTTTATTAAAGAAAAAATCAGACAAAAGCGCAACCTTAGGAAGATATGGCAAAGGACTAGGCATCCAGAAGATAAACACAAACTTAATAAAGCAACAGACGAACTCAAGAGAATTCTCAGGGCAGACAAAGATAACCGGCTACAATACTACCTTAGCAACCTCGGAACCTCCTTATCGACAAATTATTCTCTGTGGAAAGCGACCAAAAAATTGACGAACTCAACTATACACAAGCCGCCTATAAAAAGAAACAATAACACATGGGCGAGATCAAACAAAGAAAAAGCAGACACTCTGGCTGAACACTTTAAAACATCATTTACAAATGACATGGACAACGGCAACGCTGAGCTTCCAACACAAATCACCAACCCAAATTGTGCAATTAAAACTATAACAAAGGCAGAAATTAAATCGCACATAAAACAAATTAAAAACAAGAAAGCCCCCGGATATGATTTAATCGGAGGAAAAATCCTGAAAGAACTACCAGACGCTATAATCATCTATATTAGAAACCTGTTTAACGGAATCCTTCGACTACAATACTTTCCCATAACTTGGAAGGTAGGCCAAATTAAAGCAATTCCGAAACCGAATAAAAACGCCAATACTGTAAGTTCGTACAGACCAATCACGCTATTACCTGTCCTCTCAAAAGTATTCGAAAAAGTCCTATTAAATAGAATCGAGCCAACCCTAAAACAGAAAAATATAATACCTCCTCACCAATTCGGCTTCCGGAAGCAGCACTCGACTGTCCAACAGGTCCATCGAGTAATTAATAAAATAACAACAGATTTTGACGAAAAGAAGTTTTGCTATTCCGTGTACTTGGACATTGCTAAAGCATTTGACAAAGTATGGCACAAAGGACTGCTGCATAAGCTAAGAAATATACTACCAGACAACCTGTATACCATCCTACATAGCTATATAACGGACAGATATTTCTATATCAAATATGACAATGAATGCTCAGATATTATGCCAGTGTCAGCGGGTGTTCCCCAAGGTAGTGTGCTTGGGCCCAACTTATACTTGATTTACACCTCCGATATTCCAGAGCCAACTATCCCTGGATCAATGATTGCTACGTTCGCAGATGATACTGTATTAATGTCGTCAAGCGCGTGTGAAAAAACAGCTGCAAGTACGCTACAACAAATCATGACACAAACAGTATCCTGGTTTGAGAGATGGGGCATCGAAATAAATAAAGACAAAACTCAACAAGTAATATACACAAAACGACAACCCAAAAACTTCGCAATTAAAATCAACGACAATCAAATATTGTTACGCCCATATGCCAAGTACCTTGGACTAACTATTGACGCAAAACTGACATGGAAGCAGCACATTCTAAATAAACGAAATAAAATAAAAAACAAATTTCGAAAACTTAACTGGCTAATAGGAAAACACTCAAAACTAAAATTACATTACAAAATTGCAATATACAAGGCGATAATAAAACAAATATAGGCGTATGGAATATAAATCTGGGGAACTGCCAGTAAATCTCACTTACAGCTAATCCAGCGAACGCAATCGAAAATGCTCAGAACAATGACAAATGCCGAATGGTATATTAGAAATGAAAATATACATAAAGATCTAAACATAGAGACAGTCAACGAAACTATTAAAAAAAGCAGCAAAAAACATACAAATCAACTACTTAACCACCAAAACCCAAACCTGAGACAAATACCGATGAGAGAGCTGGGACCGAGAAGATTAAAACGTAAAACTCCAACGGAATTAAATTATTAGTAAAATATTAAAATATTAGCGTATTAGTAAAATATTAAAATATTAGCGTACCCTTGCAATGGGAAGGGCCGCTACCTTTTTTCCTTTCTTCAACCATTACTCATTGTTATTCTTTATAAAAAACAGAATGTAATTTAAAGGAAATTAATAAAAAAAAAAAAAAAAAAAAAAATCTTAAGAGTAAGCAGCTGAATTATTTGTTGTAGACTTTTATTACTCTCTGCTTGCATGTCTTTTATTTGGTCTGCACACACTTCTGATAGACGCTGCTCTTCTGCATTTTCATTTTCTTCTCCTCGCTTTACCGACGACCGTGTGACAGCACCATATCGCTGTCCCTTTCTCTCCTCCTCACTCATGCTTTCGTATTCGCTGCTTGATGCCAGCTCAATTTTATTCCCCACGTTTCTAGGAATTTCCGACCTACGCCAACCAACTTGCGAAATTTCACAACTTTTTATTTACAACTTTATATTTAGCACTTTTCACGTAATTCCACAACTGTTCAACTTTCTGCACTTTACAAATGGGTCAACTTTTTATTGTTTTATTGGTTGAGCCCCGAAATGTAGGATATTTATTGTTTAGCACAATTTTTTATCTTATTAATATTTTGATTTTGATTGATTATAATAGTTTGCTTATTGTATTTGGTATTTAATAAAAAAATGACTCGTGCGAACGCTTCTTGATCTCCGGACATACGACGACTACACAACTTTGCCTTACTCCGGACACGACAACTTTCGGCTTGACGATCTTTTTTCTGCACAACTTTCAACTCGCTTAGTTCTTCTTCCACTCACTCTCACGACGCTACCCTATGCGATAATTATCGATCATCGCATATCGATCACTATCGTTACATATACATATTATAATTTATATATTTTTGAAAAAAAAAATGCTTTGGTATAAACATTCCATACAACATATCCATTGTATGTAGGCCCCCCACAGGAATTACCGCTGATATAAGAGGAAAAAAAAGTAGAGGGCTCTTACTTCCAAATCAATTAACCGATTGCCTTGAAATAAGTCTTAAAAGACGCGCAAGACTTTAATTGCGGAATAGGAGTTCGGTCATGGGTACTTTTCCTGAGTGGAACTAAGTGTAATCTTCACTTGAAAATAAAAAACGTCCCAAGGGACCTTAAATATTACATTATATTATTAATTGTTATATTATTTACCCAAGTAAGATACTGTGCCCTACTTCTATTCCCTATTTCTTACATTTACTGCAAAATATTATAAATATTATATTATATTATTAAATATTATATTATTTATCCGAGTAAGGTACTGTGCAAAAATCCACTCCCTCCTAGTTTGCGCTCTTTTTTTCCATTTCCTCTCCCTAGTATCCCACTCTCACTAAGTAAGTACGTTCATGAGGAAAACTAAAAACGGTTTTAAAGAGTTGACTGGTGGTGTTCGTAAAATCAACGACCAACTCTATGCGCTGGATTCCCAAATTGTCAGCCTACAGCTGCTTAATCAATCTCCAAAGCTTAAAAAAACCACTATTAGGGACTCCGTATGCACTGATATCGCTTCTCAGCCTGATCAGCCGACGACCATGCAGCCGCTCATAACTCTTACTACCCAAGAGCAGGAGTTGTAAACACAACTGCGGTTTCTGAATTTGACTCCATAATCAAGCATAACTCATCTGAATTACCATCCAGGGTACCATCTAAGGGTAAACCACCGTCCGGACCCCCGGTACGGACTGATGTCGCGGTCTTACCAACCGTAACACGAAAACAGGTGATTCTCTCCTCTAAAAACATATTTATTTCACGACTGGTCCCTTACACCTCAGATATTGATATCTCGGCTTACATCCAAGCCAAATCTAAGGCCGTTGTTAGAGTGGAGGACATTAGGAAATTTAAATATACTTACTCGAGGCTTACGTCACCTTTTAAGATACGTGTACCTTTGTCGATGTTCGATACGATCTGTTCGCCCAGCTTTTGGCCGGAGAACATATTCGTACAAAAACATCAGCAGAGTACAGTTAAAAAAAAAAGTTGATAAGCCTGTGGGAGTTAAACTCCCTACTTCTGTACCTAAAACTTCATCCTCAAAAAACTAACAACATCTATCAATCTTACCTATCGGGCATCGGAGTAAGCTCCCTAAACTGTATTCTGATAGTTCATCATTTGCATCCCAGATTGTAATCTTCACAGAAACCTGATTAAAGCCAGAGATTTTTAGCTCCGAAATTTTCCCAGACAGGTACACCACTTAAATACGGGACCGACCACTACGAAGGGAAGGAGGAGTCCTAATCTCTGTGGACTCCGACTTCGCTTCTGAAGAGGTTAAGTTACCGAATTTTGGTGATCTTGAATTCCTTTGTGTGAAAATCTCTATGTCGCTTCAATCAGTGTTCATCACATGCTCATACTTACCAATTTCTTTAGAACCGCCTACACCCTGGTACCACTTATCATCTGCCATTCAGCTGGTTTCTAATCGCATGTCCGACATTTATCTGAACTTATCTGGTCAAACATCGAGCATTTACCATCTTTATCACTCTCAACACATCATGATTTTACTGAGAGTATGTTCGACATATCCCTTGATCAAATAAACCACGTAAGGAATTCTTTAGGTCGGCTTCTAGATCTATGTTTCGTTTCTGACCCAGATGGAATAACCGTTTCCAGAGCCATGCCACTTTCGTCCCCAGAAGATCCTTACCACCCAACGCTTGAGGTGTCGATTGAAACCCTTACTGCTAGCAACTTTCTGTTTCGCCATGGAGTTCATAAAACTTGCTGCTTTCGCAAGGCTGATTTTCAGAGACTAAGCAATTTAATTTGTACATTCGATTGGTCCGATCTCTGGGAATGCACCGATATGATCGCTTTACAAACATTCTACAAAACGCTTAACGCTTTCTTCGACTCTTGTGTGCCATGGAAGTATCCATCCGCCTCGACTGACCCTCCTTGGTTTACAAGAAGCCTTAAAAACTTAAAACACATTAAAAACAGACTCCTTAAGAGACATAAGAAAACTGGCTATAAGTAACTTTCTCAAGATACTTAGTAGCTCCGTTAAAATTTTAGTTTACACAGGATCCGAAGCAGTTTTATAATTTTGTTAACACTAAGCGTAAGCATGTATCTTCTCTCCCCCCCCCCCCTAATTTCGTTTGAAAATGTATCTGCGACTACTGATCAGGGTATTGCCGATCTATTCGCAACTTTCTTTCAAACAAGGTACTCATTTCCTAAAATTATGGATAAGCCTTATCATACAACATTCAATCAGCCAATCTTATTTTCAGACCAACTTTCTTCGAAAGCACTGTGTTATCGGATCTTCTGAGGGTCAAACCAGTCTATTCGCCAGGTCCTGATGGTGTTTCTGGCTGTGTAATGAAAAACTGCGCTAAGCCTTTGTGCAGACCTCTTCTTAAACTTTTCTCTTTGTCTCTGGAAACTTCGATTTTTCCCCAAATGTGGAAGGAATCCTTTATACTTCACCTACACAAAAAAGGAAAAAAATCGGATGCTTCAAAACTATAGAGGAATCTCTAAATTGTCAGCAACTCCAAATCTTTTTGAAAAATTCGTAACACCACATCTTCAACATCTCTGCAATTCAAATATTTCTCTATGCCAGCATGGTTTCATAAAGCGTTGACCAAGGGAAACTTAAAATAAACCATACTCCAGATTATAAATGAGGAGAGCTTCCGAATAGTAACCAAATCATGGCAAGCCAACAACAAAAACTTTTAGGCGTACCAGCTTAAAAGCAGAGGGCTGCAAGTGGTTGTAACAGAAATTGATTCTGACATTTCTAATGACGATACTTCATGTTTTGGTATTGGAAGGCTTTTTGGTTAGAGAAGCCAAAAACATTATAAACAGAAATAAAATTCCGCAGCCAATGTTGAAAATTGATCTACGTCTCAAAGCGAAGCATATCAAAAAAAGCTCAGTTCACTCCATCTTTAATCTGCAATTCCTTCTACATCCTAAAATATTTATTGAAGAACAACACAAGCAGAAATCCCCCTGGTCCAATACAAAAATTTTCAATTGCGAAGACCTATTACACCACGCAATCAGTGTGCATGACCGATAAGCGTCCTCTCATGCTTAGCCAAACTCTTAGACAAATTATTTATAATTATGCCACATTTCATAGTATGCAACATCATCCCAGACCACCAATTTTGATTTCGAGAAAAGCATGGTACCATTAAACAAGTCAACCGATTTACCAGTCCACGTAGGTGAGTAATAGTAGCTGAATAACTGAAGAATATACAATCAGGACAGGACAGGAGTACGACAAAGAAGATATCCAGCCTTTACCTCCTATATACGGCAGATGTAATTTGAACCAGCGACTAATGACATCCACGTATGCCGACAAAGGTATCTTAAGTCGCTTAATATCATTGTGCAATATCATTTCTAGCTGCTCACCTACACCAATTGAAAACGGATTGGCGCATAAGAGTGAACGGGCAAAAGTAAAAAAAAAAAATTTCATCAATTATTACTTAGCAACATAATATGAAAACACATCACAAATCTTGGACTACACCTAAATAGGCGTCTGACATGGCGAAATCATATAGAGGCGTAGCGCGAACAAAAAAAAACATATTCCCCGATATCGCGTTGACTAATAAACACTGTTAAACACTATTGAAAAGCAGTTGAAAAGCAGCCTACAGCTGCTTAATCAATCTCCAAAGCTTAAAAAAACCACTATTAGGGACTCCGTATGCACTGATATCGCTTCTCAGCCTGATCAGCCGACGACCATGCAGCCGCTCATAACTCTTACTACCCCAAGAGCAGGAGTTGTAAACACAACTGCGGTTTCTGAATTTGACTCCATAATCAAGCATAACTCATCTGAATTACCATCCAGGGTACCATCTAAGGGTAAACCACCGTCCGGACCCCCGGTACGGACTGATGTCGCGGTCTTACCAACCGTAACACGAAAACAGGTGATTCTCTCCTCTAAAAACATATTTATTTCACGGCTGGTCCCTGGCACCTCAGATATTGATATCTCATCTTACATCCAAGCCAAATCTAAGGCCGTTGTTAGAGTGGAGGACATTAGAAAATTTAAATATACTTACTCGAGGCTTACGTCATCTTTTTAGATACGTGTACCTTTGCCGATGTTCGATACGATCTGTTCGCCCAGCTTTTGGCCGGAGAACATATTCGTACAAGAACATCAGCAGCGTACAGTTAAAAAAAAAGTTAATAAGCCTGTGGGAGTTAAACTCCCTACATCTGTACCTAAAACTTCATCCTCAAAAAATTAACAACATCTATCACTCTTACCTATCAAAATACTAAGGGGCTTCGGAGTAAGCTCCCTAAACTCTATTCTGATAGTTCATCATTTGCATCCCAGATTCTAATCTTCACAGAAACCTGATTAAAGCCGGAGATTTTTAGCTGCGAAATTTTCCCAGACAGGTACATCACTTACAGACGGGACCGACCACTACGAAGGGGAGGAGGAGTCCTAATCTCTGTGGACTCCGACTTCGCTTCTGAAGAGGTTAAGATACCGAATCTTGGTGATCTTTTTTTTTTAATTTTATTTTATTTGCTGGATCTTCTCTTCTTAATAGAGACTAACAACAAGTTTTAAAATCTTAGACTAATATTATAACTAAAATCCATTTTTTAGCGATGGGTTTAGTTTTAAGCACGGCTCTAATTATATCGGAACTGAGCGAGTGGATGATCGGCACGTTGAAGTCTACGCCAACTGGAAGTTCTGGTTAGCGAGCGTGCAAGAGGATTTGGATGAGATGTTAATTTAGCTTGGTGTTTTGCTTTTTGATGGAAAATTTCATCAGAAACGGTGTTGATATTTAAATCTCGATTAATGTTTTCGTTCCTTATATACCAAGGAGCACCAGTGATGAGTCTAAGTGTTAGATTGAACTCTTTGGATTACTTCGATGTTACTACGACTGGCATTTCCCCAAAGTTCAGAGCCGTATTTCCATATTGGCTTGATCACGGTGTTATAGATTTTGTATTCAAGGCAAAGAGGGGATTGAGAGTTTATTAGCCAATGGAGCTTGTTGGTCTTCAACTTAAGTTGAGTTTTTTTGGCTGCTATGTGTGGGCGCCAGTTGAGTCTCCTGTCAAGATGGATACCCAAGTATGTGACGGTGTTTGACTGGGGGATTCGTGCTCCGTTTAGAGTAAGCTGGGGACAGGTTTGTCTGTTCAGTGTGAATGTTACGTGTTTACATTTACTATCATTTACTTTAATTCTTCAGTTAGCTAACCATTGTTCAAGAGATTCCAAATGATTTTGTAGAATAACAGTTGCTCTAATGGGACATTTACTCCGGCTAAGAATGGCAGTGTCATCAAAAGTTGAAGTGGTAAGTTGAATGTTTGTCGGAATGTCCGATGTGTATAGTCTTTATAGAATGGGACCGAGAACGCTTCCTTGTGGGACTCCAGCTTTGATTTCACGCTCAGCAGATTTTGAGGCGCTGCATCTTACGGAGAATAATCTTTTATGCAGATAGGATTCAAGGAGTTTGTGGGTACTATTGGGGAGTAATGTTTTGATCGTGTACATGAGTCCATCGAGCCACACCCTGTCAAACGCTTGGGCAATATCAAGAAATAAAGCAGAGCAGTATTCTCGTTGTTCAAACGCAGAGCGTATTTCCGCGGTGATACGGTTTGCCTGTTCTATTGTACCATATTTTTCGCGGAAGCCAAATTGATGCATTGGGATTATGTTATTTATACTAAGATGGGGACTGATGTGCGATAAGATCAGTTTTTCGAATAGTTTTGATAAGCAGGACAGAAGACTTATTGGTCTATATGAAGATGCTTGTGTTTTGTCTTTACCAGGTTTTGGAATCATAACTATAGTTGACTTTTTCCATCTTTGAGGAAAATAACCATATTTAGTCATTGCGTTGAAAAGCGTGCATAAATGATTTACAGCACAGCTCGGTAGTTCTATGATCATTTTTGGAGTAATTCTATCGTGGCCCGGTGCTTTGTTCGGCTTTAATTGCTCTTTGATTATTTGATTAATTTCGCTTGATCGGAATTTCAGGGGCGTAGTGTGTATTATGTCAGAGCTTGAGAATTCCGGAAGCTCAAATAAATTGGTCGCAGGATTTGGTTGGAAGACTTCTTGGAGGTGTGTTGCAAACACGTTCGCCTTTTCGGAGTCACTTCTAGCCCATCTTCCTGTAAGACTTCGGATAGGGCTGTCTGTTTCAATAGGGGCACTGAGACTGCGCCCTTTCCAGAGTGGGTTTTTGGCACATGTTGGAGAGAGTTGTTCGATGTATTGGTGTTGTGCAAGATTTTCTTCTTCTTTCAGAACTCTAGAGAGTTTTCGAGTTGCAGCTTTTAGTTTCTCTTTGCTTGCTGGTGATCTGTTTTTTTTCCACTCTCGTCGTAAATGTCTTTTTTCTAAAAGAAGCTGTTGAATTTGCCTGGTGTCATTTGAGGTGTAGATACGCGTGCAGCAGTGGTGAGAATAAATTCAAAGGCATTTACAGAATTATCAATGTAAGCCTCGTGGTGCAGTGTTGGGCTTAGCTCAATGTGTGAGCTTATATATTTTTTGTAGCGGAGCCAGTTTGTTTGGTTGGATGTAATAATATCAGGCCGTTCCAACGTTGGTGATTGTTCGAACAGTTGAAGAAGGATAGGAGAGTGGTCCGAGGACAAGTCAGCTATGGCTTCTATCCGCGTTAGTTGTTTTGGTATGTTTCGGGTTATAGAAAAGTCTATAAGATCCGGTTTTTTGTTTGGATCAGCTGGCCAATATGAAGGCCTACCCGGAGATATGAAGTCAAGTTTATTCGATCTTGTGATTAAAGCTTTGTATAATTGCCTTCCTTTTGGGTTTGTATGACGGGAGCCAGAGCGTGTGTTTGGCATTATAATCGCCTGCTGATATGAAATGGGCACCTAGTTGGTTGAAATATTCCATGAAGTCTTCTTCCGAAGTAGAAAAAACGTGGTGGGCAGTATATTGAGGTAAAACTAAGACTGCCGAAAGACACTTTAATACTTATTGACGTAGCTTGCAAGTAATTGGTAGCGAATGGCTGCAATTGATTGTGCTTGATGCGTCTCTTGATAAGGATGCCTGTTCCCCCATGAGCTTTGTCGTTTGGATGATTCGTTGAGTAAAAAGTGTACTCACTAAGAAAAAAGTTATTTTTATTTGTGAGATGGGTTTCAGAGATTAACATTATATCAATGTCGTGTTCCTTTAGGAATTAAATAAGTTCGTTTTTGTGCTGTGAAATGCCGTTAGCATTCCAGTAACATATCTTTAAAATAGCCATTTATGGTTTGGAGTGTTTCCATGAGCATTCCATGAGCAAGCATTTCCATGAGTATGTTTTGATTTCGCATGAGGTCTTGTATTGTAGATTGCATAACCTGCATAAATTCCATCATACTTTTATGAAGTGAAATAATTCGTGATTCAATTTCAGTTGATGGCTGTTCTAAGATGTGGTGTTTCTCTGATGTTGATTGGGCAGCTGGTGTTAGGGAGATTGCCGACTTAGAAGCTGGCTTTACTATGCCTGTCAAGGCATTTGCAAATGATACTCCTGGAATTGTGCATACAGGTTCAAAGGAGGACCTAGTTGCTTTGGTGAAAAAGACTCCTGTTGTTGATTGAGATGAAGTTACAGAGTTCTGTTTGGGGAATAGTTGCTTAGAAACGCGACTTTTGAGGTCTTTGTAGATTGGACATCCTCTGAAGTTTGCTGTGTGGTTTCCACCAAAGTTACCGCATTTCCTTAGATTAGGGTCGTTTTTATTATTTGGACAGATGCCAGAGTCGTGCAAGTCTCCGCAACCTACGCACACTGGGCGTAGTGTACAGTAGGTTCTAGTGTATCCATACTCCTGGCAATTCGTGCATTGTACAGGAGCATTACGCTTATGTGGCTCCTCCACTGTTATTCTGCGGTGGAGTAGATACTCGAGTTTATAGATTGGATGGACGGAATTTTTGTTTTTGGGTTTGTTTTCGGGGCCTAATTCCACTTTGAAAAGAGGCTGTGGTATCTTAGCTCTATTTATAATATTGATAGCCGATTTCACCTCAAATCCTTTCTCTTGTAGAGCAGAGATGATTTTTGCAGTTGACACAGTTTGTTCGATGCCTTTGTTTACCACTTGAAGACCCTTACTGCTATTTAATTGGTAGGTATAGAAATTTTTTTTGTAGCTCTTAGGTCTTTCTCAACGGTGCGGTAGTTATTTTCATTGTTAACTTGAAGCTTGACTTCGCGTATATTGCCCTTATTTATATGGGTCACATAAAAGTTGTTGGTGCCTATTACCTCCGTAAGTCGTTCGACGATCGAAGAACAATTTAAGTCTCTTATGTAGATGGGAGGGGGTTTTGGCTTTGCAGGTTCTGTGGCCACTTCTTCGGGTTCGTCTTCAAGGTGTTCGCCTAAAATTTTGAATCTATTATCGTTTGAAATGTTTTCTTGATTTGATTTTGATTCGGAGGTTTTATTAAGCTTTGGATTATTACCCAACTTTTTATGGTGCCGGCTTAATTTGCGCTTGGTAACTTGTATGTATCGATCCATTCCGGTCTGTATAGTTGGACGTGAGTAATTGACTCGGAAACTGCTGACTTTGCAGTATTGGCCGGTCGGGCATAGCAGCAGTGGTCATTGACGTTGGCGTTGATGTTGTTGTTGCAGTGGACTGAGACAGGGAGAACGAAGATTGCGTAGTTGTTGTTGATGTTGTTGGCGGAGAGGATGCCGCGCATTCTACACTCCAACTTTCTTTTGAGCCCAGGGGAGCGGGATAAATAGATCATTGCTTGTTGTTGCTGTTGGGGAAATTATTGACAGGTAGGCACTATTGCGAGCCACTGAGAGACGACGCTCGTCTTGCTCTTTTTTCCGTGGCATTCTGATTTCGTCTTGAATATTTTTGTTGTTGGCATTTTTACCGATTGCTTTTGCATTATTATACGTTGGCATTGTTGATTTTATGTTTTTCTTAGATTACTTAATAGAAGTAACACAAGGTTTTGTGTGTTTGCACATTGCACACAGTAGCGTCTTTTCGCTTGGTGGTAGTACCACTTTATATGTTTTAATGTAGAGTTTTACACTGTTGAGATTGTTAAATTCACGGCGCACAATTGTGAGACGTTTGCATTCGCGTATCTTCCAATATCCAATCGTATAGTATTGGTGATCTTGAATTCCTATGTGTGCAAATCACTATGTCGCTTCAGTCAGTGTTCATCACATGCTCATACTTACCACTTTCTTCAGAACCGCCTACATACTGGTACCACTTATCATCTGCCATTCAGCTGGTTTCTAATCGCATGTCTGACAGTGACCTTCTAGTGACTCTAGGAGACTTCAATTAACCTGAACTTATGTGGTCAAACATCGAGAATTCACCATCTTTATCACTCTCAACACACCATGCTTTTACTGAGAGTATGTTCGACATATCCCTTGGTCAAATAAACCAAGTAAGGAATTCTTTAGGTCGGCTTTTAGATCTATGTTTCGTTTCTGACCCAAATGGAATAACCGTTTCCAGAGCCATGCCACTTTCGTCCCCAGAAGATCCTTACCACCCAACGCTTGAGGTGTCGATTGAAACCCTTACTGCTAGCAACCTTCAGTTTCGCCATGGAGTTCATAAAACTCGCTGCTTTCGCAAGGCTGATTTTCAGAGACTAAGCAATTTAATTTATACATTCGATTGATCCGATCTCTGCGAATGCACCGATTTGATCGCTTTACAAACATTCTACAAAACGCTTAACGCTTTCTTCGACTCTTGTGTGCCATGGAAGTATCCATCCGCCTCGACTGACCCTCCTTGGTTTACAAGAAGCCTTAAAAACTTAAAACACATTAAAAACAGACTCGGTAGGCGACATAAGAAAACTAAGCGTAAGCATGTATCTTCTCCCTCCCCCCTAATTTCGTTTGAAAATGTATCTGCGACTACTTATCAGGGTATTGCCGATCTATTCGCAACTTTCTTTTAAAAAAAGGTACTCATTTCCTACAATTATGGATCAGCCTTATTCATACAACAGTCAATCAGCCAATCTTATTTTCAGACCAACTTTCTCCGAAAGCACTGTGTTATCGGATCTTCTGAGGGTCAAACCAGTCTATTCGCCAGGTCCTGATGGTGTTCCTGGCTGTGTAATGAAAAACTGCGCTAAGCCTTTGTGCAGACCTCTTCTAAAACTTTTCTCTTTGTCTCTGGAAACTTCGATTTTTCCCCAAATGTGGAAGGAATCCTTCATAATTTACCTACACAAAAAAGGAAAAAAATCGGATGCTTCAAACTATAGAGGAATCTCTAAATTGTCAGTAATTCCAAATCTTTTTGAAAAATTCGTAACACCACATCTTCAACATCTCTGCCATTCAATTATTTCTCCATTTCAGCATGGTTTCATGAAGCGTCGCTCCACCGTCACAAACCTCTTGGAGCTGACTTCCGCGTTTATAGATTGCTTCCGTAAAGGCCTTCAAACAGATGTCATCTATACGGACTTTAGTAAAGCATTTGACTCTGTCAACCACTTACTCCTTTTGAGTAAACTTAGTTTCCTAGGATTTCCCACAGACCTTCTCACGTGGATTTCTAGCTACTTAACTGGGAGAACCCAACGTGTTCTTTTTAAGGATGTACACTCTCGTCTTGTTAGTGCTACATCGGGAGTCCCACAAGGAAGCCATCTTGGGCCACTACTTTTCACTATCTTTATTAACGACATACCCCTTGCTCTAACAAACTCTCTGGTTCTTATGTATGTAGACGACGTTAAGCTTTGTCTTCAATACAAATCCCCTTCTGCCCAATATAAACTTCAGTCGGATTTGGACAATTTTCAAAAATGGTGTTCTACCAATCTCTTAAAACTTAATAACTTAACTTATGTCTTCTTATCGTTCGTGCCCTAACCAGGACACATACCTGCTCTGTTTCCTTAGAAGGATTAACCCAGGTTAACGATCTTGGTGTCCTAAACTTAAATTTTCCGACCATATTTCTACGATGGTTAATAAAGCCGAGGGCGTATTCTTTGAATTTCTTGATGTTTGTTTGGGGACTCAACTGGGATGCAAATCTTCACCTCCCATCTTATTTTAACAGACTCCTTCTAATCAATTTACCTTCCCTAACCAATCGTAGAAAGACGCTGGGGGTCGTTTTCCTTCATAACCTTATTAATGGTAATATAAACAGCCAGAATCTACTAACACGACTATCATTTAACATTTCAAATAGACGTACTAGAAATTTTAGTCCCCTGTTCCTAAGTTGTTGTAAGTCTACATATGCCCAACATGAGCCTTTTAGGGTTTTATGTTCTGACTACAATGACTTATACTCCATTACTTCATTCTGCATTTCTATCAAAACATCAATTCTCACCTACCTTTTAGAGCAACAAACGAACTCCACCTTTTTCTCGTAATCTTTTCTAAACTTTATTCTCTCGGGTCTATCCCCGCGATCCGAGCCATACGATAAACGGCAGAGCCGCGCGAAATAGTCTTTACTTAATCTATAACTGGTCGTGTAAGTAGCACTTTTTCGATGAGTTTTACTCTGATCATATAAATATTCCATTGCAATTGTATATCTAACCTTCTACCACCTTGAGCGGTAGTTCTTTGTATTTCCCGTCACCAAATTCTAAGGAATTGGGTGTTTTCAGTAACTTCATTTCCGTGGAGCCGAAGCGGTACTTTTCAGCGAATGTGATGCTTTTTAATTGGTACTGCATAAAATTGTTGCCGTTCATTGAAATTTTTAAGCAAGGACATTTTTTATCGTCTACAGTCAGAGTTAGGTTTACTTTCGTTTTTTTTTTAAAGCGTTACATTTAACGCTCGTCTCACATCATAAAACAAAATTAGTGCTACAAAAACAAATTTAGATATTTTCGAAATATTTTATTATATAACCATTTAAGGATACATTATAAGTGTATATATACATATATATATATATAAAGATGTAATATCTATATATACATATATATATATATATATATATATATATTTTTTTTTTTTTCGTACAAAGTTTAAGTTCACGTCTATTTATTAGCTTGAATACTAATTAGCAAGATATGCTAAAGGAATTCACTATATAAAATTTTTGGATAAGATAATATTCTTCCCTTCGAACACAATATGGATATTTCACTACTAGTATAGTAGTTTCGCTACTAGTATATATATTGTATATATATATTATATATATATATAGGATCCAGTAAGCTATTTAAATATATATAAATATAAACATATATATATATTATATATTTAAATATTTTACTTTAATCCTGCACATTTTTGTAAATATTAATTTAATACGTTTACTTATTAAATTTAAATATGTAATCATTATAGTTTATAAAATATAGGTGTTGTTTAGCAAAATTACTATTACAAATACAATATATAATGCACCAGAATTTATTTGTAAAAATTTTAAGGAATAATAATTGGTGCCTGCTTCAATTATAAAGATATTTGAATCTTGGTGTGCAAAACTACACTGAAATTGTACCATAATATTTTAAGTTTATAATATATAATTAAATAAATTCTTATAAATAAATTTTAACAGTAACCTTGTACAAAAAAAATAGAAAAGTTTTTATTTATTTTATTTAATGTTTATAATACGTTTTTAAGAAGAAATATACTCATTGTTTTTAATATATAAAAATATTCGCTGTTAATACATTAGAGTCCAATTTTGTGAACTTATAAATATAAGCTGTGTAAAAAAATTGTTATTCCATTTTTATAAATATTTACTGCTTATATATTATTAAATCGGAAATAATACGATTAGAAAACAAAATTAGTGAAACTATTCTATTTAACAATAAATATAACTTCATTACAAAAAAAATGGAAACTAACAAAACCATATCAACTATTTTAAGAATTGTATTATAATACCCTTGCAAGGTATTATAATTTAGTAATTATGTTTGAAATGCAGTGAAGGAGACGTCTCCGACTGCATGAAGTTAATATATTTTTGATCAGGAAGATGAGGAGAAAAGGATTAATCATGACTGTCTGTTTTTTTTTCTTCGAAATTCACTCGCTCATTTTAAAAGCTACATAATAGATTTTTTTTGCACTTTAAAACGCTAAAGGCAGCTCAAGTTCGATAATTTTGTTCAGATCGGACTATGCCATAGTAACGAAATATATTTTTCAACATATTGTTTTATGCTTTCATAATTAGGAAGGTATAATTATAAACTAAAAAAAATTTTGAATTCAGATCCGCCGACTATATCCTATATATAATCAAGATTAAAAAAAGAGTTTCCTCAAGGTGGAATCGAATGGCCGCTGAACACAATAAACCCCTCAAGTTTTCGCACTCGCAGCGCTAAAGAAGTTTGAATTTTACTTCGGTTCATGATATAGAGAAAAAAATGTACTCTCTGGCATCGTGCTGCAGTATGTTTGATGAATATATAGTATTTGAACCATCTGCTCTTGTGTACATTCAGTAAGTTGTCTGACATAAAATCAAAGCGTTCACTTTAACAATTTTAAATTTTCTGCAAGGGTATTCTAACTTCGTCCGCAGCCGATGTTTGTCGGCCTTCCTCGTTTTATTTAATTTTAAAATACTTTTTGTATGTGTATTGGTAGAATGGCTTTTTTCTTACTTTTTTTGAGAACATATCTTTAAGGCTATCTGAGACCAAATAATTATTTTACATTTATATAATATATATTTTAGATTCCATTGATTAATGCTTCCGTTTTTTTATATATATAAAATAAAATTTTACTAGTAATGAATATACAAAATTTTCTTTTTTTTGCGCGGTTAATTTACTTTATTTAGTCTCACTCGTTTGTATTTTTTCCTTTTAAATTTTGTTAAAATTATACGCATTCAAAAATATATATTCTAGCCTCTATTTAAAGTATTTGACTAGATTTGTGAGAAATATTGTTGGTATTTATTACACTTCTCCTTGGCAAACTTAATGAAATTTATGTCATACCAATTTAACATAACGTTTATTTCTTTAAACCAATAAAGAATCAAACTTGCTATAAATATATACATAATTCATATAAAATATATTATATATAATTTATGCATATATATATTCAATATATATGTAATGATGGTTTTAAATAGTATAATAAATACTTATTATGAGTGAAGTTACATTTATAAGTCTTTTTATTCACATTAATCGTAAGCTTTATATAGATAGTTACGTTGTATCTTAAATATTCTTGTAAAGAAATATAATACGTTTTATTTGACCTTATCTATGTCCTGCGCTCTGTGATCTTAATATAAATGCTAAATTATCAGTCAATTCTTCTGAGAATTATTTTTTATAAAATACACTTTAAACACCCAATACAATCTTGGAATAAGTTTTCAGTGCACCTTTATGATTATTTAACTTTTTTCAAGTATTATACCACAAATAATAACAAGTAAACCGAAAACTTTTTTAATACACTTATGCAAAAAAAAAAAAAGTATGAATTGGGAAAATATTTAATCGTCCTGAGTAGTTTATATATAAAATATGATAATGTAAAAAAATGTGCTATCATAAAAAACAAAAGCCGTTTCACAAAAAAATGTGCGAACTGTAAGTTGAGATCCCCAGATCCATTAAAAACACGATGTCCCAATTTCATATTTTTAAAAACTTGAAATGACTTTTTTTTATCTACCATATATCTTTGAAGGTCGACAAACTAAATAATACTGAAAATGCAAATGCATGGGTGACTTATTATTGCAACAGCAATGAAAGAGTTGAAGGAGACTTGGTTTTTTTTCTGATGCTAAAAATATAAAAAATATGCCTATGTAATTAGTAAAGAACGTTTCACAACCAGTTATCCCGCTAATATAAAGAAAATGTTTTTACATTCAAATTATAGTAACTTGAAATTTTAAAAAAGTTATTATAAATATTACAACAAAAAAAATGTCCAGTTGTTCAAAAATACAAAAATAAACATGTACCGTGCATTCATACATGAATTCGAATTAATTTAAACGCAACCAAAAACGCTCACTTATTCAATTGGTTTTCGCTCGTCCGAATATTAGGCAAATGAGACCAACAGGAATGCAAACATTCACTATCAATATCACTAATATATTTTATTCTACAAACTCATTTTGAACGTTATTCAAATGTCATATATTTGCCATTTATTCAGACCTAAACTTAATAGAAGCGAGCACATTTCCATCTGGTTTTAACAATAACATAATAATCTTATATTTTGAGAGAAAATGGTGTATAACATGCAGACGATAGGATGTATAATAAATTACCGAGAGGCACAATCAAGAAGTCAGTACCTTTAATTCTCAGGATCACGAAGTTAATATGCTGTGTTGTCCCAATATTATAACCATTTTAGTTATTCCGTTATATAAGAGCTACAGAATATAGTCGGCTTCCCCTTGACAATGATAAATGATTCTTCTTCAAAATACACACCTACATACAGAGTTCTTTATAATAGATGTGATCTATGAATCATTATGAACCTCTGTCACTGTAATATTGAGTTTTGTCACGAATGTATGCGAAAAATCCATCAGTGTGCTCAGGAGACTATACACATGAATATAGGAAGATTACACATCGATTTTTAGAGTTGTTTGAAAATGGTGTAATCTAGAAATCTTAAACATAAACTAATATTTTTCTTTTACAAATAACAATTTACATCGCCCAACGATACAATTTATATGCGTTGTGTTTGTAATATAGTATGGAAAATAATTTCGGATAATTATTAAAAAATTATTAGTTGGAAGTAACTATTGAATATAAAGAACCTATAACTATTATTTAAAAAGCTTGACAGTTTGGCAGCTAAGCATATTTTTAAGATAACCCATAAGTTTTTACAAAAAAAAAAAAATACATTATGAAATATAAACGAATGAATGTACGAAAAAAAACTAACAAAAGGGCATGAAAAAAATTTTAGCCTAATATTCGCATAGCGTGATAAACGATTGAGCTACAAACTGGACAAATTGCATCTATGGAATTACAAATCTGATTAGCGCATTCCATGCAGAACATATTATGACCACAGGGAACTAAAGCAGTTGTAACTTCATTTTCATTGCAAACAAAGCATTCACGGTGAATAGATGATTTCTCCATAAGAGGTTGGACTTGAATGGTTTGGCTTTGTGACTGGTTGATGGAAAATGATGACTCCTTCACATTATGAATTATTTTTTTGTTAGATCCGTGGTCGCCAAGGCCTAGCAATGAGTCGGTTGGACTTATTGAAGCTGTGGGTGAGCAATGAGCGTTGGGTATAATATTAGTGGGTTGATTCCAAATGCTAGGAGAATCCCCAATCCCTTCATCAATATCAATTGAATCTCCTATATTTTTCCATATATTTACAATATCTGGTGGCGTATTGGGCCTATTATTGGTACTTTTCGTTGAAGTGGTTGAGGATGCCGATGAGCATGATCGAGTTGTTATAGTTGCTCCAGTGTTGGATTGTATTAAAGTAGAAGTTGATGAAGGTGGACAAAAGGACAAAGCTTTCCATGTCGTATGGCGAAAAACATTTTGCTTGCTTGATACGTGTTTATCGGAAGTACTTGGCGTCATTGTTGATATGAAATCTAAATCGGCGAATTCAGATTTTTGAGTGCAGTTACTTACGTGATGGGATTGCAAAGGTTTCATGTTATTAATGTTTAGATTATCTATTTCATTTCCTATCATCTTAATTTTATTATCTACATAATCTGGAGAATGTGGTATTGAATTTTTACATATAGATGACAATATTTCTGAATTTAAATCATCGTTTAGTATTTGTGTTAGAGAATTAATTGTGGGCATAGTTCTGAAATCATTAGTATCGATGGATTCACTCTGTTGTGAAGTGTTGGCAGCAAAATTTCCAGATCCAGAACCTGTTCGAAGGGCAATATGAGCCTCGATCTGCTTTCGTGCAGAATCCACATTGTCTGGCAAGCCAGTAACTTCAAAAATTGGTTCTTTTTCACGCGACGGTGTAACAATATATGTTTGCGTTTCGTGTTGTATATGTTTAATTGTTGCACCCTTAGGCCCAACAACAAGTCCCACTACTCTATAGGGTACTCGTACTTGTATAGTAACTTGCCCAGGGATACAAGGAGGTCCAGCCTGCATTCGGGAAGTCGCGCTGACATTGGAGCAGGAACCACTCGCTATTGATCCGCAATTTTGTCCGTCACTTGAAGGTTTCCTTGATGCGCGTATTAAACTAAAATGGTCAGCAGCGGATAGTATTTCCCGCTTGGCTTTATTTACATCTTCTTTACGACCTGTTACGACAAAGACGGGCTCTTCTCCTCGCACTGGTGTCTTAATATATGTGTTAGTTTTGGCTCTCAAAGCTTTTATTTTGCAACCTGAAATAAAAAATTAAAATATTTTTAAAATTTTTATAAATATAAGGTCTATATGAACAAATTATAATAATCTTCAAAGGCTAAACATACAATTTTCGGTTTATTATAAAGCCTTTAAGTCATAAGGAACATTACCTTTCAAAAGAGAATCATAACGCCCAAACACCTACAGGTAAATACACCATCTAAACACATTCTTATCTCACGGCTAGCCACTGACACCTTTAAAATTTATATTTCGGATGTAAAAGGCCGAAGGCCGAAGTAAAAAATGGATCATATTAGAAAGCTTAAATATTCTTACTCGAGGCTTAAGTCACCCTTTAAAATACGTGTTCCTTTGCCGATGCTCGACACGATTTTTTCGCCCAGCTTCTGGCCTAACGACATATGCGTACAACATTAGCCGATTATAGTTAAAAAAAAATGATCAAGCCTATGTGAGTTAAACTCCCAAAGGCTAAAACCACTGACTATTTAGACCCTTCAACAAAAAACGAACAACATTAATTATCCTTACTTATCAGAATACGTAGAATACTACATAGTAAGATCCCTTTAACTTTATTTTAATAGTTCTTTATTTTGATCCCAAATTATTGTGAAACCTGGGTAGAGCGGGAGATATTTAGCTTCAAACTCTGACAAGATAGGTGTACCACTTTCAGACGGGACCGACCTCTGGGAAGAGGAGGCGTCCCGATCTTTGTGAATTCCGATTTCGCTTTTGCTACGTACTTGCATCACTTTTATGCTATTCAATCGGTTTTTATTCTTATGTCCGATAGCGACCTGCTAGTGACTCTTGGTGAATTTATTCTACGAGAACGTACACTTATGCCTTGTCCGAGCTAAATCGGGAGTCCCCAAAGGAAGCCATTTAGTTCGTAACATTTTACAATTTTTATAAATTACTTTTTTATTTTTTATTTTTTTAAATCATTTATTTGTTTCGATTTTTTTAATTTTTAATTTTTAATTTGATGCTAATTGTTATGCTAATTGGCGATGTTCTTGGAATCGCATGTGCTTTAGTCATAAACATTTAAAGAGCTGATAAGAACTCTTGTTAGAACATAACATAATTGTATGATTTTTGTAATTTTTTCAGATCTGAAATTGTAAGAATTATGTCTGTTTTTAAACGGAACTCATTGGATTAACATTTTTGTTAAGTCTCCTCTTAATATTGGCCCTTTCGAGGCATCCTGATGTTTTCCCCTTCTGGTAAATGACTCCGTTTGAACCTGAACCTAGCACCTTGTAAGTGACTACAATTACACATTGAAATCTTAGTACAGGATTGGTAAAGTAAGTCTTCGAACTAAGTAAAAAAAAACTTGTTATCTCGTAGCCTTCCTTCGGTCCCCTTAAGTGGTGAAGGACACAGTGAATAAAATAATATGCCATTGAGCATTAAATACATATTTTTTTCGTGATTTGTCTTAATCTAGACAATAAACAATACTTTTTATGGCTTGAACTCCAGTGAGTTCATCCTGTATAATTAAATATTTACAATATTTATTTATTAATCTACCTATTTTTGGACCTATATGGCAGGTCCAGGACGTAATATGTTTTGAGTCACCTTTGGTTATTGGTGTTATCCAACAGGCCTAGCGCTAAAATATCTTCATGGTTATATAACCTAGTAAGATATTTTTCTGCAATCGATTTCATCTCTTGTCTCACATATGCTAGATTGAGATCTTTGTGGATATCATAATTTGTCACTAACCATGGAGCGCCAGTTATGTTTCGTAGTGTCATGGACTGGAATCTCTGGAATATTTCTATGTTGAAGTTGCCGGCTGTTCCAATATTTTTGTTCGGTTTTGTTTATCTCTGGTCGGTTAGCGTATCTGTCATCTCTCTCCACTCTTTTCTACCCGGTGTATTTGGTATGCATGTGAGCGCAGCGTTGTCTAACGCGGACGCCTTTCTCGTATTTAGATAAACTATCTCCCTTTTTTGCATAGGGTGAGACTTCCCAGGTGTTTGAGCTCAAACAGTACATTGCCCGCGGTGCTTGAAATTAATTAAAACAAAAAAGGAAATAAGTATTGACTGTTAAAATTAAGATGACTTTAGGATAGGCACAAATAAAGTAAATTTATAAGAACCGCAAATAATAATCGCATCTCGAGTCCTGAAAGCGCATTCTTCTGCCTCTATCTCGCGCTTTGCCTACACGAACGCCATTGATCGCGAGTCTGCTATTTATTCAACTGGTTCAGTCCCATCTTTTGAGGTGCCTCAATGCAGCGGCAGTGCGAAAATGCCCTCCCTTGAGCTTAACCGTTCCTTTGTTTATCTCAATAACTGAATCTTTAGTGCATTTATTTATAAAGCTGGAATCTGTTTAACTATTAATATATCTACCGAAATCGCTCATTAACTGAACAATTAGAATACTATATACTAAAATTATAACAATATTAAATATGAATGACCAGAAATACTTTAGTTTAGTAATTTCTGGTTTTTTTTAATATAAATGATTCCAATACTGTTATTTTAATGACTTACCCTGTCTACCAACAATTTCAGCAACATGTTCTGAACTGGGAACTGGAACGCATTCGGTCATATTTTGCGACTTTTTGGCCCGATCATCTATACAAACAACGGCGGTGGTATTGTTTAATAAAAGTCCATTATGCGACAAAGGTTTGGAAAATGTAGACACATTAACATTATTTGAATCAAAGCTATTTTGTGTCGTCGAAGGTAAAGATAAAGATTGAGAATGTTGTGTAAAGTATGGTTGATTGTCATTTAATCCGACTAATGATAACTCCAAAGCCAATTGCAATGTCCGCGGATCCTCTGATAGTGGTAGCGAAGTATAAGGTTTTGATTTCTCAATTATTCGATGATTTTGCGAAGTATTCATTTTCTTATTTATTTCTTTAAAAATAACGTCATTTAAAATATTTGTGGAGATTTGCAGACATAATTATGGTATCGTGCTTTTTAAAGGAAAAAGAGGGCTCCAATGAGATAATTGAAACCCTTTTCAGTCCAATCACATTTACGGAACGAGGACTTAATTGACAGATACCTTTAAGATCAGGAGAGATGTAATGGTACTGCTGGCAGAACTCTGTCTCACTGTATTGTTTCCAGTATAGTTAGTATTTATGTATGTTTTGGGCATGCCATATTATAATTATTTAAATAAATACTTCTTAATATTTTTTACATTTAATCATTCATTAATCATGTTTATCATTTCTCCTAAATTTATGGATTTCGCTTGCTTTGCCGAAATACTGCAATATATAAAAACACCAAAGGTCCATTAGTATACACACAGGCATATTAATGGGAGGGATAGCTGTATTAAATCTGTGCATAAGTATGATTCGTTTTCGTATACATACACATATATAAATATGTAGTTAATAAGCACTTGTTATATGTTAATACTTACAATTTAAAGTAATTACCTTTTGCATTTTACATTTAGTACATCAATTTTTGGCATTGAGATTAATAATCGCACTCGTACTCGTGACTAATAACTTTTTTTATCACTCCACATTTAAACCTATAATTTTACCCTTTATACAGTATGTATACAATTTGAACATTTAGAAGCGCATATGCGATAGATTTAAATGTTAAGTGCCGTATTCAGCTTGTACAAACTGTTTCAATTTTTCAAATCGGTTTTATAATTTGCGACTACTAGGAGATTATTTACTAAAGTATACGTATCTATACCATCGAAATTTTATGGTACATACGCTATCACTATCATGACACTTCTTTTTTGCAATATAATGAATATTCGGCAACATGAAAATTAATTATTTGAATACATAGTGATGTTTAATGGATGTATATTTTTAAGACTTTTGAAATTATTTGTTTTTGTTGATTTTAGATCACCCAAAATTCCATTAATAGTCCCATACCGGCTATCAACATTAGAGATGGACAATATGGCGAATGCTCAATAGCGACGATTAGAATCGATAATAGAAAATATAAATATCGCAATGGTATTTTTGTTACTTTTTGTCAGCGAGCTCCATTTACTTTAATTTTCTTATAAATGCGTTTGAAAACTTGCCCCTAAGTGTTTTGGGGAAAAAGCTATCCACGTTTTGGAGAAAATTCTAGAGGCTATCCCATCGCCGCTTCCATCGAATCGCATTGAAAATTTGGAAGTTATAATTAATATTAATAAATATAACGCAATATATAATAATAATAATATATAAAATGTAATTTATAATAAAATGACTATAAATAATTTTGATTTAATTACACCTATCGATTACACCCGATTTACACGGTAGATACGTTCCTAAGAAAATCGTGTAAATCGAAAATTAAAGTCAAATTCAAAGGAAATTCAAGTCGAAATCGTGTAAATTGAAAAGCTTGCAGAAAATGCTTAATTTTGCTATTTATCAGTTGTAAATATACCCTTGAAAAAGCGTATTATAATTTTGTCCAGAAATGTGTAACGCATTAAAGGAAGCATCTCCGACCCCACAAAGTATATATATTCTTGATCAGCATCAACAGCCGAGTCGATATACCCATGTCCGTCTGTCCGTTTGTCCGTCTGACCGTCTGTCCGTTTCTATGCAAAAAATAGACAGTAGTTTTAAAGCTAGCGTTTTGAAATTTTTACCAGATCATTATTTTTGTTGCACGCAGATCAAGTTTAAGAATCGGTTGGATCGGACCACTATATCATATAGCTGCCATACAAACGACCGATATGAAAACAAGTCTTTTTATGGAAAACTTTTTTGTTTTCCAACCTATTGGAACCGAATTCAACACTTATTCTATTAACATAGCCATACATAATTTTTAAAAGTTTAACTTGGATCGGATCACTATATCATATAGCTGCCATACAAACGACCGATATGAAAACAAGTCTTTGTATTGAAAACTTTTTTGTTTTCCAACCTATTGCAACCGAATTCAACATTTATTCTTTTAACATAGCCATACACGATTTGTAAAAGTTTGGTCCGGATCGGACAACTATATCATATAGCTGCAATACAAACGACCGATATGAAAACAAGTCTTTGTATGGAAAACTTTTTTGTTTTCAAGGGTATACCATCTTCGGGAAGCCGAAGATAATTTTTCTCACTTGTTTTTTTTAATATTTTTAAGTGTACACAGAAATTAAAACAAAATGCATTGTACTTCTTTCGACATTATAAGCCTTTAATATTTTTTATTTAATGTTAACTTATAATAATCTAAATTATGTACTGACTTGTAATTTACGAATATGGAAAACTAAATCTTTCTGAAACTGTAAAACTTTTACTCAAATACAATTTTCCGTAGATAAAACTTTAATTTTATGCGAAGAAATACAGACACAGTCTGCATGTGCAGCAAGTCAGCACATAAGCTCGGGATTCCCCGTGAGGATGTGTACACAGAACACGTGTTCAAACACAGTAGCATATAGTAGAGTGCGATACAAACAAAAAAAACTTACATATTTGGAAAACCGTGTAAAAGCGAAAACGTGTAAAAAAAGTACCGTGTAAATCGAGGAATAGGTGTATAAATACATATGTATAATAAACAATGTATGCAAATACAATGAGTAGAAATTTTGATTTAAGAAATTGACTGCACAAATTTGACAACAATTTATTTATTAAGGACGCTCCAGATAAGCGAAGGTTTTCCCGTATTCATCGGACATATTTTCTGCAATATCAATTTTTGATTTAGAACTGATGGTGTAAAGGTTGTAGATCAGAAAGTATGCCGTTACTAAGGAGGGTCATCTATGTTTTTCCAGCGGGATCCTAACATCCGGTGTCATGGCAATGTTATGGGACAATTGGATTTTTGTATTTCAATTACTGTCGACTATGGCAGGTGCATAGAATTCGGCGCCGTCGCCGCCCATATTGGGTGCAACAAGTGGCTACGAGTTTTCCTTAAATGCAGAAACAGATTGGCGGCCTTCAAGTACTCCATGATTCTCATATCAGGACAAAGAGTGTGAGCTGAAAAATTGAAGGCTTTGGCATGTCGATGTTGATGCGTATAAAGAGTTTTCTTATTTGAAGTTTATTCTTAAAGAAATATAAAAATGTTTCTAATAAATCTGTTCTGAGTTTTGACTTACGTTTTCCTTGGTGCTGGGGATGGCCCGTTGCTTGATTTGCAACAGATTATGAGCCTTCTGTGGACAATGGCCACCTAGTCGCTGTTGAATTGGCATCACTTACACTATAATATACCATATAATGGGTTTTTTAGCTGTTCCGTGCTGGAAGACTGCTTAAGTGAAGCACCCAAGAGCGGCCATCTTGGCAACGCTGTTGACAAACTGTTGCTTATTGGATTTATCATCACATACCAACCACTATCTTACTCGAAACTGTAATCTGTAAACAGTACTCTGTAAAGCAATGTGTGCTGTAATCTTCTTTATTAGGAGACGATGCTTTTATAATTCGTCCAAAAAGATTGAAGGTCTTAAATATGGATACATTTGCATTGGAATCCATTGATAACCTCTTTAATCGGGTAATCGGGTAACAGGATTGTTATTGCCCGTTAAACTAAACAAACAAGATTTCGGAAAACATTTTAGAGCTTTCACTTGAAAAGTTAGTTACTTATCGGTGGATGCTAATATGCCAATTACTACCCGGAAATGAACATACATTAAGTCAATCCCTCAAGGATTTCATATAAGAGGAATGGTTAACATTGATAGAAAATATTCTTGCTAACAGCTTTAAATATACCTAATACCTACTACTTTAAGGTGTTTTTTAGTGTTATCCGATTTCTCAAAAATTAAAGACTAACAAATGCCTCAGCTTTTGAGGGTGCAAGTGTACCACTCAAATGTATAAAAAAACTCATAGAAAAGGGTGAATAGTCTCAACCAAACCAAACGCAACGCCCAAAATATCTCATATAAATGTTGGTAACGACAAAAAAATTTTATTGGGTACATATATTAAAATTTTTAATGATTTTATAAAAATAATTTGTAAATTGGGCAGGAGTAAAGGGAGGCACGGTTCGTTTTTTTTAGTATTCTGTTTATGTTGCAAGTTTTTGTTTTTACTTAAATTAATAATTATGCAGTGGTGTTCTGTTTTAGATGCTTAAGATTTGATTTTTTGGCTGGTTGGATTTCATGATGCTTTTCTGCTTTACGGCTTTAAGGCTTTTTCCGTTTCTTTTTATTCTTTTCAGCGCAATTCTGCAGCACAGAGCAGAAAGACAGGGATGAAAAACACAAAAACAATGACACAAACATGTTCGAAATGCAAAACTTTTTAGAAGAAGAAAACGGCGGCAATTTACAGGGTGCACGGTGGAGAAGATGTGTCTGCGGAAAAGAACCCAACTCTGCTGCCATCGGCGCATCGGGATTGTCCAATATTCGGGGAACAAACTCTGAAATGTCCGTGTTGCGCTGCAGATGGTCCACAATAAAATTGTGTCGCAGCAGCTGCTCATAGTTGGGACTCGCGTTGTACTCCTTCTGCAGGCTGACGGAAATGAAGTACTCGAAATAATAATTTCTTGTGCAAATGGCTTCACGTATATTCTGCTTACCATGTAGGTCTTACAGGGCTGTTTATTTGAAAAATCACCCTTCCATTTACAATTTCCTTTTTGGCAATTTTCATTTACCTTGTGTAGTTTAGATGTCCATATCTCTTGTGTCATCAATTTTATGCACAGACTTTCAAAATCTCACAACTTGTCTGAATTGCTACAACATAATATTAAAGGTCTTTAGGTAGACTGAAAAGTAAAATGATTGCTCGCTGGTCATCCATAACCGTTATTAAAATCGCCAATCGATCCACAATCCCGACGAAACTATCTATGTAGCTGGACATGATCTAACCATCTGCCATCCTGGTTTCCAATAGCTTCTTATAAAGCGCTACCTTGCGCCTTGTTTTTTTTTTGGAAGATATACGTCCCGTAGTTATGTCCAAGCAGCATTAGAATGCAGACATTGTTTAATATAAATCAATTGCGATAACTTTAATACCTTTTGATCTAAGGCTTGCCAATCCACACCTTCTGGAGCGAATTCTTATTTCAATTCTCCTGATGAAACACTCCATAGCCCCGAATATATTAAAACACTAAGCATCTTTGTGTTCCACGAATCATAATTTTTTTCGTCCAGTTTTTCAATCTGATACAACGAACTGATCTTGCTATATTTTGATCTACGGAAGAAACACTAGGTCAAACAATTTCATAAAAATTCATAAAAAATTTCCAGAACGATTGGCCCATAAACTGTTGTTGGCGGTTGTTTAAGCGTTTTGTAGAATGTTTGTAAAGCGATCATATCGGTGCATTCCCAGAGATCGGACCAATCGAATGTACAAATTAAATTGCTTAGTCTCTGAAAATCAGCCTTGCGAAAGCAGCAAGTTTTATGAACTCCATGGCGAAACTGATGGTTGCTAGCAGTAAGGGCTTCAATCGACACCTCAAGCGTTGGGTGGTAAGGATCTTCTGGGGACGAAAGTGACATGGCTCTGGAAACGGTTATTCCATCTGGGTCAGAAACGAAACATGGATCTAGAAACCGACCTAAAGAATTCCTTACGTGGTTTATTTGACCAAGGGATATGTCGAACATACCCTCAGTAAAATCATGATGTGTTGAGAGTGATAAAGATGGTAAATTCTCGATGTTTGACCAGATAAGTTCAGGTAAATTGAAGTCTCCTAGAGTCACTAGAAGGTCACTGTCGGACATGCGATTAGAAACCAGCTGAATGGCAGATGATAAGTGGTGCCAGTAGGTGGTTCTAAAGAAATTGGTAAGTATGAGCATGTGATGAACACTGATTGAAGCGACATAGAGATTTTCACACAAAGGAATTCAAGATCACCAAAATTCGGTAACCTAACCTCTTCAGAAGCGAAGTCGGAGTCCACAGAGATTAGGACTCCTCCTTCCCTTCGTAGTGGTCGGTCCCGTATTTAAGTGGTGTACCTGTCTGGGAAAATTTCGGAGCTAAAAATCTCCGGCTTTAATCAGGTTTCTGTGAAGATTACAATCTGGGATGCAAATGACGAACTATCAGAATACAGTTTAGGGAGCTTACTCCGAAGCCCCCTAGTATTTTGATAGGTAAGAGTGATAGATGTTGTTAATTTTTTTAGGATGAAGTTTTAGGTACAGATGTAGGGAGTTTAACTCCCACAGGCTTATTAACTTTTTTTTTTAACTGTACGCTGCTGATGTTCTTGTACGAATATGTTCTCCGGCCAAAAGCTGGGCGAACAAATCGTATCGAACATCGGCAAAGGTACACGTATCTTAAAAGATGACGTAAGCCTCGAGTTAGTATATTTAAATTTCCTAATGTCCTCCACTCTAACAACGGCCTTAGATTTGGCTTGGATGTAAGACGAGATATCAATATCTGAGGTGTCAGGGGCCAGCCGTGAAATAAATATGTGTTTAGAGGGGAGAATGATCTGTAAGCGTTTTGGGGTTACGGTTGGTAACACCGTGACATCAGTTCGTACCGGGGGTCCGGACGGTGGTACCCTGGATGGTAATTCAGACGAGTTATGCTCGATTATGAAGTCAAATTTAGGAACCGAATTTGTGTTTCCGAGTCCTGCTCTTGGGATAGTAAGAGTTATGAGCGGCTTCATGGTCGTCGGATGATCAGGCTGAGAAGCGATATCAGTGCATACGGAGTCCCTAATAGTGGTTTTTTCACGCTTTGGAGATTCATTTAGCAGCTATAGGCAGCTAAATTGGGAATCAAACGCAGAGAGTTGGTCGTTGATTTTACGGAAACCACCGATCAACTCTTTGAAACCGTTTTTTGTTTGCATTTCTTTTTGAACCGCGCTACATCCACTGCAACAAAAGTGGATACCAGCATTTCTAGAGATTGCATCCGAAACTGAGGCGCTAAAACCGGCACATTTAGTATGTACTATGTTTTCACACAGCCAACAGGGGATGCTAGGCTGGGACGCGGAAATCGGCTTATTGCACGATTTTATAGCGTATATGCTATAAAATTCCATTATAAAAAATTTTTTTTATAATTTTCCATTATAAGAGATTTTCAATTAAAAACAAACAATAATAAAAACAATAATAAGAATTGCAGAAAATGTAAGAAATATGGAATAAAAGTAGGTACCTTCCTTACCTTATTTGGATAAATCATATAATATTGTAATCTCACCAAATACCGCGCAGACGCGAGTGCGTAGGGAATCAATATTAGTATTAGATTAAATGATTATTATCTTATTATCTTTGTGTTATGGAGGCAATAATAAATAAATCGATGAGCCCAAGAATAAAACACGACCGTTCGCTTTGAAAGTGAAGTGTAAAGGCAGATGTTATTTCCAACAAGGACTAAGCATACCAAGAACTCCATCGCAGGCAAGTGTCAGTTTAACGCTGCTGCTCATTCTTAGCTTAGCCCTTAGGAGCATTGAACGCCAGATTCGTAGTTTCGGCTTTATTCGCGGCATTATTCGTTCGTTACCTAAAAAACACGCACGAGGCTTTTACAAGGCCCTCCAAAGAAATTAAAAATGGAACCTGAGCAGCTGAAGCAGGTGGTACAGGCGGCTATTAATAATGCATTAACCGAAAAAGACGGCATAAATCAGCAAAAGGAGCAGCAGTTAAAACAGATTAGCTGGCCAGCAACGTGGCAGAATTGCGTACCGCGCCGGCACAAGCCCCAAGACCCCACAAATAAGAACATACACAGCAATACAAATTAGGGGCGACGTGTAGTGCAACGAGCCCATAAATGCAGTCTGTTGGAGGCAGGCGGCTGCTTCCGCATACCACATTTTCAAGCGATATGATGGTAGCTCACGCCATTATCAGGCAGTGATTATTATTAGAAGCAAGGTTAGGGGCCTCGATCATGCCGTGCTGTCCCCGTTTGGAACCGTACTAAATTTCAATGCAATTATAAGCAGCCTCGTTATCACGTATAGCGACAAGCGACAGATACATGTCATAGATCAGGAGCTGGGCACGATCAGACAATGTGGCTTGACCTTATTACAATATTACGATGAGGTGGTGGTCTTATGAGGCGGAAATTGCAAGGGTACTGCGTGACAAGTACCGTGAGGACGCTTTGAGGTTATTTATATCAGGCTTGAAGCGTAATCTCATGGACAAAACCAAAAGACATGCCATCGGCCTTATCCCTGGCACAAGAGGTCGAGACAAGCCATGAGAGATCCCTATTCGCGACTAAGTTCGCAAAGAGCCAGGAGGATAGGGATCGCAAATCGACACCAAAGGGACAAAGTCGATTCAAGGTGGATATTGACACCTCGAGCTCAAAAGAATTAACGCGCAGTATACACCTTTACCATCCGAAAAAGTCCCCACTCAAGTTCCCCAAGGTAGACCAAGTCTGTACGTCCTTTATACAGCAGACATACCCACAAGCAGACAACTAACAAGGTCTAAGTTTGCGACGCCACAGCGATTTAAGGTCGATTCAAATGTCCTGTATAAGCAACAATTCAACTCTCTTCTCATCTAGGGGCCGTGGAAAAGTGGCTATATGACTGGTGAAACAAAATAAACGAACAAAAATATAAACATATAACGTTTACACTCAATCTGAAAGACTTCCCTTCGATCACCTTATTTACTAAAGTCACCGGGTTGAGTCGCGCTACTCTTATTTTTTGAATATTTTTTTGTTATTCTGGACAGAGCATCGGCTACATGGTTATTGCACAGTGAATAGGCGCTAGTTCTTACTCTGTTGTGGACCTATTACTTTTGCCCTTTGTAAAAGGCAAAGGGATGTACAAATTTTAATGAATCTTCTGTCATAGTTACAAAATGCAACGATAGTTTTTGATTACATTATATTTAGAGTCATCTGGTGGTATACCTATATCAATACATTTGTGAACTAAATAAATAACCTCTTTCATAAAGAAAGCACATTTTTCTGGATGTAGTTTTATGTTAGTAGTTTATTATAGATTATGCTGTCTACATAATTAGAAGACGTCGGTTAAATTCTTAAGCATATGCTTTTCAGAACAACCGATTACCATTAAATCATCCATATACCGAAATGCTTGCGAAGGCTGTAAGCCTATGAATGCAAGTATAATCATTCTTTGAAAGGAATTTGGTGCTATTTTTAAACCAAATGGTAATCGCGTGTAGCGATGCGCACCTGTTGAAGTTGAGAATGATGTTATATTTCTTGAACTTTCGTCCAATTCGATTTAATGGAATCCAGACATCAGGTCTGGATTATAATTCTAATTGATCAAGAATATCTTCTATTCTTGGAAGAGGGAATTTATCTGCTAGCAGTTTTTTGTTTATTTGGCGATAGTTAACTACTAGTCTCCATCGCTTTTCCGCCGAAGTAGACATTTATTTTTAGACATTTAATTTTTTGGGTACCAAAAGAAGTGGGCTGTTATATTTTGTGCAGATGGGTCGACAATGCCGTCTTTTATCATTTTATCAACTTGCCATTGAATTTCTGGCTTTTGACTTTTTGGAATTCTGTAGTTCTTGATGTATATAGGGGTTTTATCATTCAATCTCAATTTTTTCTTATAAAAGTTATTAGCTGATATGGTTTCTGTACCATGACCAAAAACATCGCTAGATTCGGCGCATATCTCTGTTTATTCGTTTTTAAATAACGATAGAAATTTATGAAGTTTTAGTACTTTGGACATTCTTTACTGACTATTTTCTACATTTGCATTATAAGCATCATAATCATTTATCGATTCGCTTTTTATATTTTTATATTTTTTACATAACATTCTGAGTGTTTACAAGAGCGCTTGCGATTATAAATCCATGTTCCAATTTCTGGTTGGGAATGAGTGGGAACATGCGTGTCTTTAAAAAAAATTGATCTTTCGTATAACTTCAGATCTTGCAGGCAAAAATATTTCATTCTCGAGTGAATGTATTATAGGAATGTTTATGTTCCTGAAGTTATTGGGTCATACGATAAACCAATCTTCCTGGTCATGGAATTCTAAAATACAATTGTATTTCTTTATAAAGTCCAAGTCAATTATACCATCACCTGGTATAGGAAGATTGACCTGGTTAGAAGATTAGACCTGGATTAGGTACGATATGGAATTCATATGGTATGGCTGCATTTGCAAACGCACATATTTTTTTTTGACAGTACCTAGAGACTGTATTGTCCCTTGCCCTATGCCTGATATATTAGTGATATTTCGCAAATATAAATTGTTTAACTTATTATTTCTGCATTTGAGCAGTGAGACATCTGCACATGTATCTATTAGTAGAGTTATCGATGAATTGGTACCCAGTTTCTCTTTTGTTAATTGCCTCGGTTATTATTGTACTGACTCGATAGTGTCCTCTACGGTTGTAGAACAAAACACTATTTTACTTGGCGGTAAGGTTTTCAATTTCTGCCGGGTATTGGGCCGCAGTTTTGCATTGCTGTTGTGTGTTCAGTAGCTTAGCCTTAATGACGTCAGGTGATTCGCCTTAGACTGTCATTTTAAAACACTAATAATTCTTTGAATTTCTTTGAAGTCTTAATCATCCTCAAAAGTTATAGGGCTATCGAAAATTGTTGGGGCTGATAAGTTCGGATAATATTTAATAAGAAGCAGATATTCTCGAAGCCTATTTAGAAGTTTTGCCGCTTGTGTCAAATTAGTTCTATCTAGTGATGGGTTATTATTATGCAATAATTGGCGTGCTTAATTAAAGCATTGTACCAATATGCGGGCATGCTTGTTTATGGTGCCTTGTTGAGCTTGCCTCTTTTGGCTGATACATATATACGATTTGTCAAATGCTATTTTAGTCTCTTTTAGTTCTTTTTTTATTGTCTGTACTATTGTCAGTCCATTTATATCTTTTAAAATGACATAAACTACCGATGTAGATGGACTAATAATATCGTTGTTATTCCTAGATAGATTTCTCAGTGATTTCTTTAATAGTCACGTAAGGTAATATTGACAGAACAATTGATTTTTTTTAGGTTTATTGCTTTTTTTTATATTTTAAATAATAAACCATTTCAACGTGTCCTCTAATACTTTTGACATTGTTCGGGAATTTCTTTGTGTTCTAAGTTTTTGTTTCTTGTGAATAGCTCCTAGTTCTTGCTCTGTGGTAGACTTATCGCCCTTTAAAAAGGTTCTTGAAGCGTATGCTGTTGACCGTTATGGTCTTGAGATAGTTCCGCTCCACATGCTTTTTTACTAGCATCTGTAGTTATGGAAAATTCTTTGCTGAAATCTGGGTACTGAAGAACTGTTGCTTTCATTAATTCTCTTTTAAGATATTCTAATTCCTCAATGCATTCGTTTGTCCATTCAAATGAGACGTTCTTTTCGCAAAGCCTCGTTAAGTGGCGTGATTTTTCTGAACAATTTTTAATGAATTTTCTTTGATAGTTGAAAAATGCAATGAATCGTCTACTTTCGTCTGCATTTTCTGGTTGGTAGTTTTTGATTAAATCATATTTAGAGCCATCTGGTAGCCATCTATCAGTACATTTGTGACCTAAAAAAGTAACCTCTTTTATAAAGAAAGTACATTTTTCTGGATGTAGTTTCAGATTATGGTGTCTACATAATTTGAAGATGTCGGTTAAATTTTTAAGCATATTCTTTTCAGAAAAACCGATTACCACTAAATCATCCATATACCAAAATGCTTGCGAAGGCTGTAAGCCTATGAATGCAAGTGTCATAATTCTTTCGAAGAGATTTTGTGCTATTTTTAAACCAAATGGTAATCGCGTGTAGCGATGCGCACCTGTTGAAGTTGAGAATGATGTTGTTATATTTCTTGACCTTTCGTCTAATTCGATTTGATGGAATCCAGACATCAGGTCTAGGCACGAAAAATATTTTGCTCGTCCGAATTGATCAAGAATATCTTCTACTCTTGGAAGAGGGAATTGATCGGCTAGCAGTTTCTTGTTGATTTGGCGATATTAAACTTCTAGTCTCCATCGCTTTTCCGCCGAATTTTACAGTGATTACTTGTTATATTTTGATACAGATAGGTCGACAATGTCGTCATTTATATCGATTTGTCAAATTGCCTTTGAAGTTCCGGCTTTTGACTTTTTGGCATTCTGTAGTTCTTGATGTATACAGGGGTTTTGTAATTCAACCTCAATTTAAGCTTATAAAAGTTATTAGCTGATATGGTTTCTGTATTCGGCGCATATCTCTGTTTATTCGATTTTAAATAACGATGGAAATTTATGAAGTTTTAGTACTTTGGACTTTCTTTACGGACTTTTTTCTACATTTGCATTATAAGCATCATAATCATTTATCGATTCGCTTTTTATATTTTTATATTTTTTACATAACATTCTGAGTGTTTACAAAAGCGCTTGCGATTATAAATCCAGGTTCCAATTTCTGGTTGGGAATGAGTGGGAACATGCGTGTCTTTAAAAAAAAAATTGATCTTTCGTATAACTTCAGATCTTGCAGGCAAAAATATTTCATTCTCGAGTGAATGTATTATAGGAATGTTTATGTTCCTGAAGTTATTGGGTCATTCGGTAAACCAGTTTTCCTGGTCATGGAATTCTAAAATAAAATAGTTTTTTTTTTTTTTTTTTCATATATGTAACATGGAGTAAGGCTGAATGCTGGCAGCAACCCGGTTGGCAGCGCTGTTGAGCAGCAACATGATTGTCGGTAATCGAAGTTATCGACAATCAGTCATCGAAGGAACGATCGCAACGCAGCAGCGGAGTCGAGTAGAAGTCAGCGTTGCAGTCAGTCGAGTTCTCAGCAGCAGTCGTTCGGTCGCAAACTAAGAATACTTTCTATAATTACCGCATTTAGAATTAAAATAATAATAAACAATAATAATAAACAATCTTACATGGGGGCTCGTCCAGTCCTAAATCGGTTATATGAAGGTGCAGTTGTTTAAAGAAAAAAGACATTGTTGTGTGCGTGGGTATAGTCTTTAAAAGTTGTAAAGTTGTGGCTATATCTATTGCATTTAAAGTTGAAAAATCAGTTGTACAGATTTTGTTTGAACACAAGTCGGTAAAAGTCGGGAAAGCTGCTAGAGAGAACTGATAAAGTTGAAATTGTCGTGTGCGTGGATTTAGTCTTTAAAGTTGTAAAGTTGTGGCTACGTCTACTGCATTGCAAGTTGAAAAAATCGGTTGAACTCATACAGACTCAAGTCGTTTTGCTGTTGTGGAATTTAAAACAATTAAATTGCAAAGGTGATGAAATTCGTTTCTAACGAAAATCAAAATTTGTCTTTTAACCGGTGGCGCCGTCTGCAAAATCGACTACCGTCGCGCCGTTAGAACATTGTCGTTGTTTGCTGGTGTTAGTGCCTTGTCGCGGAATGCTCACACGTACACCACCTACAAATAAAAAACTTAACACCGACCAAATACAAGCAATTCTAGAGAACGAAAGCGAGGACGAAAGCAGAAAAGAAAAAATGAACGAAGAAGATCAAAAGTTGGCGCTTGTAGGAGAAGCAGAGGCAAAGAAGCAGAATGAAGACGCTAGTGCTAAAGTCGAAGAGAAATTTGAACAAATGATGAATACTCTAACCCAGAGCATGTCGGCAAAATCTAGACAAGAGGGGCAAGTAATTATCGCTGCACAAAAATTTGAAAAAGTTGTAAGTGACTGTGATGGCAAATCAATTCCTATTAAAAAATGGTTTGAAATTTTTGAGAAAAATGCCGAGGCATATGAACTTTCGGAGAAACAAAAATATGTTCAAGCCAGAAGTAAGATGATTGGATCAGCAGAACTTTTCTTAGAATCTGAATGTGTCAGTGGATACACTGAACTCAAAGAGTTACTAATTGAAGAATTTTCAGGCAGCTATAATAGCGCCGTTATTCATAAAAAGTTGCAAGACAGGAAGAAGAAGAGGGAGGAAACTCTACACGACTATTTGTTACAAATGAAGAAAATAGCAGCCTTAGGTGAAGTTGAAACAGTTGCTTTGGTAACTCATATCGTAAACGGCCTCGACATTAAAAATGAGTATAAGGGTGCTATGCTCCGTTGTAAAACTCTTAAGGAATTAAAGCAAGAATTCGAAATCTACGAGAGTCTGAATATTGTTGACAAGCCGAATATTCAACCAAAACCAAAGCAAATTACACAAGGTGTAAAAGCAGATCACTGCTTCAACTGTGGTTCGAGGGAACACAAACGAAAGGATTGTACACTTCCTACCAAATGTTTCAGCTGTAATCAAGAGGGCCATATCTCAAGCAAGTGTCCGAAAAAAGCAAACAGCATGCGCATTCACGTTGATAGTGCACGAACAAAGCCAGTAATCATAAATGGGATTATCATCAACTGTCTGATGGACACAGGATCAGATGTGACCATAATTAAAGAAGCTATATTCAAGAAGATGAAAGATGTTGATTTAAACCGCACTGCAACAGTATTGCGAGGTTTGGGAAATGCCTCAACACAGCCGATTGGATGCTTCAGAGCATTAATCAAGACCGACCAGGTGGAAGCAAGCCACAACGTTTTAGTCGTCCACGATTCTAAATTCAGTTGCGATGGAATAGTGGGACACGATTTTATCAGCAAGTTTCGTCTTATCTGTAGTGCAGAAGGCTATACTTTTCTTGACCTGGAAGCAGATAAAAAACAAGCGGTTGAGTATTCCCAAATGTTTAATATTTGTGAAGAATCTTCTTTTACAGTTGCACCACAATACCGAGAAGACGTTGAACGCATGATAGAGAGAACATACGAAACACCACCCAAGCAGATAAAGCAATGTCCAGTCGAACTCAAAATTATTCCTGATGGCGTGATTAAACCCTTTCGCCATGCGCACACCCGACTATCTGAAGAAGAAGCTATAGCTGTAAAGAAGCAGGTAGAGGAATGGGTCGAGCAGTCAATCGTCCGTAAATCTACATCAAATGTTGCCAGTCGCATAGTCGTTGTCAAGAAAAAGGATGGTACCCTACGCGTTTGCGTGGACTATAGAAAATTGAACACCATGGTTCTGATGGATTGTTTTCCGGTACCAATAATGGAGGAGGTGCTTGAAAAACTGCAGAGTGCCAAATGGTTTACAACCATGGACTTACAGAACGGATTTTTTTCATGTGGCCGTAGAAGAAGCCAGCAAGCCGTACACAGCATTTGTTACCCGAGAAGGCTTATTCGAGTTTAACAAAGCGCCCTTTGGCTTTAAGAATTCCCCAGCAGCGTTTTTACGGTTCGTTCAATTTACTTTTCAAGAACTAATCAATTCCAATATAATGCAGCTATATATGGATGACATAATTGTATATGCCGCTACCCCAGAAGAATGCATGGAAAAGACGGAAATGGTACTTAAGAGAGCTGCAGAATTTGGTCTAAAAATAAAATGGAAGAAGTGCAACTTTATGCAGAGGCGAATTCATTTCCTGGGACATATTATCGAAGGTGGACAAATATGCCCTGGAAAAGAGAAAACATCAGCAGTAAATTCCTTTGGAACACCTCAGAATGTAAAAGCCGTTCAAGGATTTCTGGGTCTCACAGGATTCTTCAGAAAATTCATACCTGGATACGCTCAAATTGCGAGACCACTGACTGACCTATTGAAAAAAGATGCCATTTTCAACATTGGACCAGTAGAGCAGCAGTCGCTGAATAAGCTGAAAGAGATTCTGGTAAACGAACCAGTATTGAAGATCTACTCACGAGAAGCAGAAACCGAACTTCATACAGATGCCTCTAAGGACGGGTTAGGAGCCGTTTTATTGCAGAAGTTCGAAGGCAGTTTTCACCCAGTCTGCTTTTGGAGCAGAAAAACTACAAAAGCCGAATCAAATCGTCATAGTTACTACCTTGATGTAAAAGCCGCATACTTAGCTCTGAAAAAGTTCAGACACTATTTATTGGGAGTCCCTTTCAAGCTCGTCACGGACTGTGTCGCATTTAAACAGACAACAAAAAAAACAGATGTCCCAAGAGAAGTTGGCCCATGGATTCTCTATATGCAGGATTTTAATTTTCAACCCGAACATCGTGCAGGAGAAAGAATGAGACACGTTGATTTTTTAAGCCGCCATCCCCAAGCATGCATGATGATAACATCCGAGTTGACAGCACGTATTAAAAAGTCGCAGCAGAACGATGATTCAATTAGAGCAATCCTGGAAATTCTAAAAGATCGTCTATTCCAACCCTACAAGCTAAAAGGTGGCCTGTTGTATAGTATGGTCAATGGCAATGAACTACTGGTTGTCCCTGCACTAATGGGGAGGGAGGTGATTCAAAGCGCACATGAAGTTGGCCATTTGTCGTTGCAAAGACGATGCATAGCATACAGCAGCAATTTTTTATTCCTCATTTGGAATCCAAGGTAAAAAAGCTAATTTCTAACTGTATAAAATGTATCATCCACAGCAAAAAGTTGGGAAAGCAGGAGGGATATCTAAATTGCATAGATAAAGGAGACGCACCGTTGCACACACTACACATCGATCATTTGGGGCCAATGGATTCATCGGCCAAACAGTATAAATACATTCTGGCAACAGTCGATGCGTTTTCAAAGTTTGTCTGGTTATTCCCAACCAAATCAACCGGACAGGAAGAAGTGGTCAAGAGGCTGACCGACTGGTCAAACATTTTTGGTTTCCCTAAGCGAATTGTTAGCGACAAAGGAACGGCCTTTACGAGTGGTGCGTTCGAACAATTTATGAGCAGCCATAACGTGGAACACGTCTGCACAACTACTGGAGTGGCCAGAGGCAACGGCCAGATAGAACGAGTAAATCGTTTAATTTTGGCAATAATATCAAAGCTGTCTTCAGACGAACCATCGAAGTGGTACAAATATGTGCCTGAGGTACAAAAGGCGATCAACTGTCACGTGCATTCATCACTGAAGCTGTCACCATTTGAGGTCATGTTTGGCACCAAGATGTACACCCGAGCTGAGGATCGGTTACTGGAACTGCTCCAAGAAGAAGTGGTCTCTCAATTCAACGAGGACCGCTATGAGATGAGACAGCTGGTAAAACGCAACATCGAGCAGGCGCAGAAGGACTACAAGCGCAATTATGACAAAAAGCGCCGAGCTGAATACAAATACAAAGCAGGTGATCTGGTTGCAATTAAAAGGACCCAATTTGTAGTCACAGGAGTCAAAGACAATGGCAGATATGACGTTAAAAGAGCAGCAAACGTCGAAGGACCCAATGTCACATCCACCAGCTGTGACAACATGAAGTTGTGGAAGTACATAGCCGAAAATACAGACCTATTGTCATCCGGGTCGGATGATGATGATCAGGAGGGCCGAATGTAACATGGAGTAAGGCTGAATGCTGGCAGCAACCCGGTTGGCAGCGCTGTTGAGCAGCAACATGATTGTCGGTAATCGAAGTTATCGACAATCAGTCATCGAAGGAACGATCGCAAGGCAGCAGCGGAGTCGAGTAGAAGTCAGCGTTGCAGTCAGTCGAGTTCTCAGCAGCAGTCGTTCGGTCGCAAACTAAGAATACTTTCTATAATTACCGCATTTAGAATTAAAATAATAATAAACAATAATAATAAACAATCTTACATATATATATATTTAAGTGTAGAATCCGTACATCAAAATATTGTACCTTAACATACACAGGGTACAGAAATATTCTTAAAATATCAACATAAATGAAGTTGGAACATTTTTTACTGTTGTCCAACTGTCTTGGCGAAGCCTTGCCTTTTGAGTCGTCTCAAAGGTCGAGCGGGGATAAGACGTCTTGTCCATATCGGTGCGATGCAGTGCGCATACACAGCTCTTTTGCACCTCAGCGAAAGAGTGCTCCTTCTATTCATAAGCCATCTCAGCTGTTGTGATCTGTGACCACATTTCTTTACTGTGTTTTTGAGATGCGGCCCAAAGGTGAGACGTTTATCCAGGGTGATACCTAGGTATGTTGCTTGCTGCTGCTGATTCAGTGTAACTCCTTCTAGTCGGATTGGAGGGGTGTTCTGGATGAGCGTTTTCAGTGTGAAGCATGGATTTGATGTTTTCAGAGGGTTTATTTTTAGGTTCCACTTTTTACACCAGGCTGCCAGAGCATTAATATATTTTTGTAGTCCGTTAGCTGCCTCTCTGCTGTCCCTTGTTGTTGTATATAACTCTACAACTGCGATGTCATCTGCATAGGTTGCCATAAGAGCCTTGTTCGGTGCTTCCATGTGTTCGAAACTCGGGCAGGGAATATCAGCAGTGTACAAGGAGTATAGTAGCGGTCCGAGAACACTGCCCTGTGGGACTCCAGCTCTCATTTGATATATAGAGGAGTAGTTATTTCTCACCTTAATTTTAAATTCTCGTCCTTCCAGATATGCCTTTAAAATGCAGAAGTAGGGCGCAGGTAGTAGAGTCTTTATCTTGCATAACAATCCAACATGCCATACTTTGTCGAAGGCTTGTTGCATATTTATAAAGACTGCGTTGGAGTACTCGCAGTCGTCAAAAGCCTGTAATATGTGTTTCACCAGTCTGTGGACCTGTTCTATAGTGCCGTGTCCCTTTCGAAATCCGAATTGATGATCCGGCAAGATATTACCTTGTCTAATAATGTCGTTGATCCGATTGGCAATAAGTCTCTCCCATAATTTAGAAAGGGAGGGTAAGAGGCTTATAGGCCGGTACGACTCAGGATCAGTTTCTGGTTTCCCAGGCTTGTGGATCATCAAAATAACAGCCAGTTTCCACTGTCTTGGGAACACTTGGACCCATAAAATAGCATTGAAGATTAGTGCTATATAGATTATCGCTTTTATAGGTAAAACCTTTAGCGTGGCATGGCAAATCTTGTCAATACCTGGAGCTTTATGTTTCGGTAGTATTTTGATTATTTCGGATATTTCTTCTATCCCTATTGGCTTAATAGGCCAAGACATCTGCAATGGCATTTGTAGGTACTGGTGAGTGTCTCTTATTTCCTCTATCGTGGCGAAGTCATAAGGAGTGAAGCGATCCTCTAGGTGGTAGCCGAATGCATTAGCCTGTTCCACTTCAGTTTTTGCAGTTTCCCCACCTGGACAACGTACGGGTACCCATCGAAGTGGTTGTCGTTTAATCGCTTTTGTGCACTTCCACAGCGAATAGTTTGCATCAACGGTGTAGTCCATGGAAGATAATTTTTGCTCAAAGAAATCATTTCTGAGTTCCTTTAATATGATTTTGAGTTGCTTTGCTGCTCGGTTCCACAAGATTCTGTCCCATGGATCCTGAGTTCGAATTGCTCTTCTTTGAAGACGTCTTTTAGTTCTGATTAGTTCTCTGGCCTCTCTTGTTAGTTTAATACCATAACTTCTGGGGCATGTCTCAGGCTCAGCCGGTGTAGAAGCAGAAACAGCTCTATGTATATTTTGCGTTAGAATGTCTACTGCGTTCTCGATGTCTTCGTTAAAGCTTAGAACCGTATTTAACTGAAAATAGTTTTCCAAATGTTGTCTGAAAACCATAAGATCAGTTCGGCTGTTTATTAACCGAGAGCTTGGCCTAACATAGGCACCTTCTGTTTGTAGAGTAGCAACAAGGGCTACATGATCGGAGTCTAGATCCCAGTTTTCGCAAATACTTGTTCTGTCTAAGTTTATCCCATGGTACACAGCAAAATCAATGCAGGTAGGTGTGTGACTGGTCACATGTGGGTATCTAGTTGGCGATCCTGTTGCAAGGATATAAGCGCTTCTGGCGGAAATGGCTTCTGCTAGTTTTCGCCCCCTGGGTGAATTGTACGTATCACCCCACAGCCAATGTCGGGCGTTCCAGTCCCCACCAACTAAATACCTTTGGCCACAAGAGACAAGTATGTCACTGAAGTGCCTTTCTTCAATTCTATTTGTTGGTGGACAGTATATCGCGTTAAATTCCATATCTCCCAGCCCGGTGGAGACCTTAACTGAAGACATCTGAATAGTTCTCGTTTCAATAACTCTTTGCGGGAAATGACGAAGAGAACTTCTCACCAGTACTGCTGCTCCTCCCATTCCGTGATTATGTCTTGAAGGTTTGTATGCAGGATAAAAGCTATACCCATGTATCTTAACTGTGTTCCCTCTGTTGAGTCTGATCTCGTTTAGGAGAAGAATGTCAACGCAGTTGTTGTGAGCGAAGATTTCAGAGGGTTCATTGCGATGGTAAAGCGTTACTACAGAGTTGGAGAGCCGATGTATCCCCAGTCCGTTGTGTCATTATATTGGCCATTTCAAAAACCACTTTTTCCAGCCGTTCAAGTCCTTGACTATTCAGCTTGTTTTGTTGCTGTTGCTCCTGTTGCTGCTGCTGTAGCCACGATAGGAATTGCTGCTGTTGTTGTTGTTGAACCTGTTGCTGCCAATTCATAAATTGTTCCTGCTGCTGTGCCAATGTTGACTGAACGTCAAGCTGGTGTGGCTGTTCAATATTAAATCCCTTTAATTGTACATTATGTAAACGAGGCTGGGCTGTTGTATTGCCATTTCTTGCAATATCTGCGTATGGGCTTTGTAAGTGCTAGCTATTGCATGCTGCTTAGTTGCATGCTGCTGATTTTGCTGGGGTTGTTGCTGGTTTGCTGCTCTTTTATCTAATCTGAATTGCTTAGGTTGTTGCTTCTTTACAGTGCCTGTTGATCGTCGAAGATACTCCTGGTACCACTGGCAAATTTTGTAACTTGCCGTGTGATTTCCTCCACAGTGTACACAGGTAGTCTGTTGATCATTGGGAAGCGTGCATAATTTGGTTAAGTGATTTTCGCCACAGCGAGCACAATTGGGATGACGACGACAGTATTTAGCTGTGTGGCCGTATCCCTGACAACGTATGCATTGAGCAATTTCCGATGACTTACGCATTCTTTCGATCCGCACTTTCAGTCGGCATATTGTGTTAATATCATATATGTCATTAATTTATGCACATGGCTTTATATTAATGAAGAATATATTAAGTTTTTTTTCTCTATTACTCCTGGATCTTGGGTTATGTACTTGTAAAACATCAAAGCCATATGTTTTAAAGTTGGCAATAATTTCGTGGTTTAAGGTGCTATGGTGGAGGCCCTTAACTACTATTCTGTAAGGCTTCTCTTCCTTCATTTGGTACGTATGGAATTCAATTCTATACCATCACTGGTTTCGTCCAATTCCATGTCTAGCATGGCAAACCTGTTGTTTGAGTTTACCTTCCCAATTGTTGCTGAATATGGCTCCAGCTTCGCGCCTTTGACCGCTCTTTTGGATCTAAGGTTGTGTAATAAATTTGTCTTTCTCTTCCTCTCACTCGTCAGAATTTTTTGCGCATCACACAATTTAGTAGCAGCTCTTTCTCTAGAGCTCGGCCCACCTATTGCTGCAGTTGTTGTGGTATTGCAAGAAGGACTTGTAAATGTTGTCGTCTTAGTTATTGTGCTTTGGTTAACAGATTCAGTGCATGAAAAGCGTCGATTATTTAATAAGTCCGTCCTGAGCTCCAGTGGAGATTTACCAGCTACTTGCCACACTTCTTCATAATTAATCGGCTTATTACTAAGCTGAGAGTTAGAAGTTTTGTTGTTCGTATCCATTTTACAGTTATTAATCCAGTCCACTCCAGTGCTTATTGCCCCTCTTTGTGGTTGCTCGCGGGATGAGGGGCAGTGAATGTAAGCTTATCACACCTCTCCCACTATTGTTTGTTGTTGTCCAAATGCCGACTCTGCAAGGCAGAGTCCAAAGTTAAGAATGCGTACCGTTTTGCACAGCAGCAAAATAGATAAGCTTTTTGTTAAATTAGACTGTTATTTTAATTTTCTCGTGCACGTGATCTCCAGTGTGACAGCTTTCACAACGCACATCGAAACGAATGTGGAAAATACAATAGTATTTCTTTATAAAGTCGTTTATATAGTTTATAAAGTCGAAACCAATTATACCATCACCTGGTATAGGAAGATTGTCAGGTGCGATATAAAATTCATATGGTATTGCTGAATTTACAACGCACATATTTTGACAGCACCTCGAGACTGTATTGTCCCTTTCCCTATGCCTATATATTAGTGATAGATTTATAAGTGATAGATATATTAGTGATATTTTGCAAATGTAAATTATTTTACATAATATTTCTGCATTTGAGCAGTAAGATATATGCACCTGTGGCTTTTAGTAGTAACCGATGAATTGGTACTCACATTTTTTAATTTAATAAAAATAAAATTAGTCTCCTTAGTCTAGAATCGAACCCATCGTCTAGGTAGGCTGCTACAAGTGATCTAGTAGGTTTTCTATTTTTGCCCTGTATTGGGCTGCAGTTTTGCCACGCTGTTGTGTATTCAGTAGCTTAGCCTTAATGACGTCCGGCGATTCGCCTTAGACTGTCATCTTTAATGCACTAATAATTCCGCCGATTGTCATTTTATTTTCAACTTTGTATGATAACGGACCAATTATTTTTGTTTTTATAACTTTGACAGCTAATATTTTCTGACCTCCTTGAGTAAGTTCTGTTAGGCGAAGGGCTGTTAGGAATCTACTAAGATTTGCCCTTTTTCCATCAAATTCTGGGATTGTGGACGAAATCTGTCGCACATATTCCCTGGATCTTGCAACAGTGTCTGTCATTGTGATATGTTTTTCTTCTGTTAGGCTTATGTTTGAGTATGATTCTGAGCTTTCGTCTTCTACCCCTGCTAACTCTATAAACGCTGGTATAGTTAGTCATGTAGATCTTTTTCTTTGAAGTCTTAATCATGGTCTTCGAAAGAATCCTCAAAAGTTATAGGGCTATCGAAAATTGTTGGGGTTGATAAGTTCAGATTATATTTAGCTGTCTTTTATAAGTAGCAGATAAATTCGAAGCCTATTTAAAAGTTTTGCCGCTTGTGTCAAATTAGTTCTACCTAGTGATTGGTTGTTATGAAACTAGAAAACCCGGCGAACTCCGTTTCGCCATCAGATGGCTTCGTTTGGGTATTTCGTTTCGGTATTTAAAGATGAAGAAACATTTTTTTTTTTTTATATTTGAAATGGAAAAATTTTATTTCATTTTACAACAGTAATGAATTCTTTTCCATTAAAAAAATGAAGTGTTATTTAGTTGAACTTCTCTAAGCAAATGGAAGTAAATCCAAAGTAAATACTGAATCGAAGCGTTATACGTGTCCGCAAATTATCCGTTTTATTTAAGTGCTGACAAGTGATCAGAACCCGAAGTGTCAACACGTTTTGGCTTATTTATAAATTTTCCGAAAAAAAAAAAAATAAAAATAAATAAATATATTTTTCCGGAAAATAAAACACTAATTAGTTAACACAACTGCATTAACGCGCAACTGCATTAATAGCGATCGGTTGTGTCTGCACAAAGCTCCGTTTTTGGACGCCGCAGCTAGCGGAGTCGGCAATAAGCGGTAAAATAAAGGAACAAAACAGCTTGCCATATAAGTGCACGCTGCCCATCGGGCATAGCCCCTCCAACGGCGCGCAGCCGCACAAGAGGGGCTTGTTGTTGATTTCGTTGGAGGCGCAAACGAAAAATATAAGATTTCCAAATGGCTGAAAGAAAATCTGTTTCTGACTTGCTGCTTAGTAATAAGCAGACTTTGCAAGAAAAAATGTACCGCGTTGCTGGCAAATCCCCATCCGAGCTTCGGGCTGCTTGCAGAGCAAACCTAACTGATATTGGCAATAAGAGTAGCAACATCATCACTCCCACGACCAGCACCAGGACCTTCACCAGTATAAACAGCACAAGCACTGACACCATGGCAACTGCTACAGCAAGCAAACTTGGCCCTGGGTTGAACCCGGTCAAATATGATCAATCGTCGCTTCAGTGCTCTTCTGCTGCCCCGCGTGTCACTACTGACTTAGATACATTGATCAGTGGGGCCGCATCAAAAATGTTGCAGGCCCAAGTGCAAAAAAGCATGAAACGGAAAAACGCAAAGCCTTCTTCACCCATCGCAAGTGTTAAGAGAGCGACTAGAGAAGCTGACCTTCCAAGCTCTAGCAACAGGTTCGCGCTACTTGACATGGAAGTAGAAAGAGAAGACACAGCAGAGGATCAACAGGACGAAATAACTGTTGAAAGCAACGACCCTGCCCAGCCAAAACAAGCAAGAAAAATGGAAAAGCCACCTCAAATTGTTGTCCCGGACTGTAGCATAAATGATCTCTTCGAATTCATAGGGGAGGTCACTGATGTGAACAATGTGGTCACCAAGAGCAACCTTGGAACCACCAGAATTTTCCCCAAGGATAGTGACACGTACAGAGCTATTGTAGACCATCTGGACAGACATTGTGTGGAGTTCCACACATACCAAATGCACACTGAAAAGCCGCATCGAATTGTTGTGAAGGGTCTACACCACAGCACTCTAAATAAGGATATCAAGGATAGTCTGCAAAAATACGGCTTTGAGGTACTCCACATACATAATCCTGCATCCAGAGCTAACAGAGAAGAGAAGTTAAATCTCTTTTTTATAAACATCAAACCGTGCGCTAAGATAAATGACGTCTTCAAAATCACAATCCTCTGCAGACAAAAAGTGAGGGTGGAGCGGATGAGAAAAGCCACAGACGTCGCACAGTGCAAACGGTGCCAGCGATACGGCCACACTGCCAGATATTGCCGACGACACCCCAATTGCGCCAGATGTGGCGAGGGCCATCAAACAAGTGAGTGTATACGCCCCCTTGACGCAACACCTACCTGCTTCCATTGTTCAGGATCTCATAAAGCTAGCTACAAAGGCTGCAAGTCGTACCAGGAGTATCTTCGTCGGTCATCGGAGTCTCCAAAAAAATCGGCAACCGAAACTAGATCACTTAATGGAAATGTGGCCTATCAATATTCTCCTACAAGGTACGCGCAGGAATTTCCTGTGCCTGGCCCCGCTAGAATAGCAAGGAAACAAGTGCCCCAAATTGCATTTCAACCAGCAACACAGCAGATGACACCACGAAGCTACAGTGCCCGCACAAGTGTCTCCTATGCAGCAGTCGCAGCTTCAGCGCCAAACAATTCTGGAAATGCTCAACGTAATTTCAACTATGCTCAAACGCAGCTAAGTCCACAACAACAACAGCCGATCGATATCCAGTCGCTGCAGCAACAGCAGCAACAGCAGTTTCAGGAATGGCAACAGCACCTCCAGCAGCAGCAGCAACAGCAGTTTCTTATGTGGCTCCAACAGCAACAACAAGAACAACAACAGCAAAATAAGCTAGCTAATGAACGCCTTGCACGGCTAGAAATAATAGTGACTGAGATGGCCAGCACCATGAAGCAATGGGCTGGAAATCAGATCAACGCTACAGCCTCGCCTTGAACTCACTTAAAGTTCTCATCTGGAATGTCAACGGCATTTCAGGAAAAGTCGGAGAAGTCGAACTTTTTGCACACAACAACGACATTGATATCCTTCTCTTGACTGAAACCAGATTAAACCGCGGTGGAATTGTTCGAGTCTTTGGATACACATTCTATCCTGCCTACAAGCCATCTTCCAATAGGCACAGTGGAGGTGGAGTGGCGGTGCTAGTCAGGACTACTCTCCGACATTTTCCCCAAAGGGTAATGGAGACGCGCAGTATACAAATGTCATCGGTGAAAGTTGCTACGGGTCTTGGTGATATGGAGTTCAGTTCCATCTACTGCCCTCCAGGAAACAGGATACGGGAAAGTCTCTTCACCAGTACACTTCGAAAATGTGGACAAAGGTACCTGGTTGGTGGCGATTGGAACGCACGACATTGGCTATGGGGCGACACCTGCAACTCCCCTAGGGGACAAGAACTAGCTGAAGCCATCTCCGCCACCGGGGCAAAGATTCTTGCCACAGGAGCCCCTACCCGATACCCATACGTCACCACACATACGCCCTCATGTATTGATTTTGCCGTCCACCATGGAGTACCGGACTACTGCGCGAGTATTACCCAAAATTGGGATTTAGAGTCTGACCATCTGGCCCTCGTAGTCACCAATGAGATTAATGCTCGCTCTAATGCAAGGTTGATCAGCAATCGAACTAACCTTAATCTATTTCACCGGAATCTGGAGAGCTCCATCCATCTTGAAACGGAGCTGAATTCTGGGGAGGATATAGAAATGGCAGTGGAAATCTTCACCAATAATATCCACAGGGCTGCTGCTGCATCCACTCCACCTGCGAGCCCACTTAAGCCGACAAAATATGGCGTCACACTCACCAGGGAGGCAAAAGAGCTACTAGCTGCACAAAGGCGCCTACGAAGAAAAGCGATTCGAACCCAAGACCCTTGGGATCGAATCCTGTGGAACCGAGCAGCCAAGCGACTACGGATCCTCTTAAGGGAGCTCAGAAATAACTTCTTTGAGCACAAGCTGTCCTCGATGGACTACACTGTTGACGCCAATTACTCACTATGGAAATGCACAAAGGCTACGAAAAACCAGCCGTTTAGACAGGTCCCAGTTAGGCATCATGGCGGCGACCTTGCACAGAATGAAGAGGAACAGGCAAACATATTTGCTCAACACCTGGAGGCTAGATTCACCCCACACAACGTTGCTAAACTGGCTGATATCGAAGAGACCCAGGAGAGCTTGCAAACCCCGCTCCAGATGTCCCTCCCCATTACGCCAATCAGAGTTCAGGAGATTACCGAAGTAATCAAAGCTCTTCCGAAAAACAAGGCTCCTGGCATGGACAGAATATGTCACGTCACACTGAAGGCCCTGCCAAATCGTGCGATCCTCTACATGGCACTTATTTTTAATGCTATGCTAAGGATTCAGTTCTTCCCTTCCCAATGGAAAATAGCGGCAATCCACATGATCTATAAGCCAGGCAAGCCGGAAGATGACCCGGAATTCTATCGGCCAATAAGTCTTCTCCCCTCTATATCAAAGGTATGGGAAAGACTCATTGCTAAACGACTTAGTGGAATTATAACTCAATGCGGAATTGTGCCGGACCATCAATTTGGATTTCGAGAGGGACACGGCACTGTCGAGCAGGTTCACAGGGTTACGCAGCACATTCTACAGGCATTTGATAACCTTGAATACTGCAACTCAGTTTTCATTGATATTCAACAAGCCTTTGATCGGGTGTGGCACGACGGTCTCCTTTGCAAGGTGAAAGATTTACTACCAGCACCATATTACTTGCTCCTAAAGTCCTACCTGGAAGGGCGGATATTTAAAGTCAAGATTCGGGACACTGACTCTGCGCCTGCCCAGATGAGAGCTGGAGTCCCGCAAGGCAGTGTTCTTGGCCCGCTCCTGTACTCTTTTTATACTGCAGACTTGCCCGTACCCGACAATGACTACATGGAAGACCCCTCGAAGGCTCTAATTGCCACATATGCAGACGACATTGCCGTTCTGTATAGCTCCAAATGTCGCTTTGAGGCAGCAGACGGTCTGCAGGGATACGTTGCAGTCCTATCAGCGTGGTGCAAGAGGTGGAACCTTAAGATAAACCCTCAAAAAACGTCCAACCCTACCTTCACACTTAGGATGAGAACAATCCCACCAATCCAAATGGAAGGACAGATCCTGGAGCAACAAGCAACGGTGAAGTATCTTGGAATTACTCTTGACAAGCGACTCACTTTCTTGCCGCATCTTATAGCCACTCGCAAGAGGTGCGTCCTAAGACTTCAGCAATTACGTTGGCTGCTGAGCAGAAAGAGCAGTATGTCACTTAGGGTGAAGAGAAAAGTTTACGTTCAGTGTGTCGCCCCAATCTGGCTCTACGGGCTGCAAATTTGGGGGATTGCAGCAAAATCTAACTGCAATCGCATCCAGGTACTGCAGAATCGTACCCTAAGGCAGATAACCAACTGTCCTTGGTATGTACGGAATTCAACTTTACACCGAGACCTCAATCTGCATACTGTGGAGGAGCAGATCAATAGACACACCAGCAGGTACAGAGACAGACTCACCACCCATCGCAGCGAACTAGCCAGAAATTTACTTCCCGCCAGGCCGCTTAGAAGGCTAAAAAGACAAGGCTTCGTGAAGACGCTTCCACCTCCACGAACATAAATCCCCGTTTCACCCTCCATTATCATAAATCCCCGTGCTAAGCGCACGGCGATGGGCTTATTAAAATAACTTTTTACTTGTATTGTTAAGGTGCAAAATTGTAGCACGGATTCATTACTTAAATAATAATAAACAAAATAAAAAAAAAAATTTAGGTGCTCTTTGGTAAACCAAATTTTTTGTTTGTTGGACTGAAATTAACACAAACAAAGCGGATGGTTTCCCAACTTGTGAACGCAACGTATAAAAAGAGTGATTTTCTAAACCTTTCCTGCAAACACTAAGCGATTGGCCTTGCGACTTGTTAATTGCCATTGCGAACGCAAGGCGAACTGAAAATTGCAATCGTTTGAAGTCAAACGGAAGATCAATCGGAATCATTGCAATTTGAGGTATTCGAATACATACATTTTTACTTGCGTACTTTCCGTTAATAATGGTTGCCTCAATCAAATTCGGCATAAGTCTTTTTACCGTTAATCGAGTACCGTTGCAAATTCGCGGTGTATTTAAATTTCGCAATATCATTATAACTGTATCAACTTTGAGTTGCAAGTTATGTAGTGGAAATCCTGGTAACTTCAGAGAGTTCTAAAACGCCGTTTTATAATGTACTACATCATCGGGATTTGTTATGGATTCAACGGTATGTCACCAAATCGCCATCAATTTTTGATGAAATGGTGAAATTCAGTGCGAGTTCATCATTATTCTTTGCGGCAAGAATGGCTCGTACCAAGCATATTTCTGATAATTACCTCTAATGTTTGGGAAAACATTTTCAATAAGACCTTATTGAGAGTCTACATATCGGCAAAAATAGTTGGTAAGAGTAATTAATCCAGATTTCGCATCAACTGGGACTTTTTCATTTCCAATAGCTAACAATTGTTTGAAAAATTGTGTAGAACTTTCAAGTTTAACTCTTATATTAGTGGTTAGCGATAATGTTTTTACGTTATTCCATAAAAGTGATGCCTTCAGGTAAGCATTCAAGTCATCTGGAGGCGTTCCACGGGGAATTACTGGCAACGTCTGCTTGAAATCGCGTTCCAACAATATCATCAAGCCGCCAAAGTTTTTTTTATTTCGCCGAAGATACTTCAGTGTGAAGTTAAGTGCTTTAAGTGATTTCTTATGTGCCATTATGCACTCATCCCAAACAATGACCTTGCAATACATCAACAATTTTCCTATTGCACTGGTTTGGAAAATATTGTGTCGTCTTTGTATTCGTTCCATGACTGAATTGGTTGTGAAGTAAAACATGTGGTGTTGAATAACAGCTTTCGTATTTGTTACGCATTTGATAAAACAACTGAATCCGCAAGTGTTTATGATCGTTCTCCAGCAAACCCAATAGTTGACATGCTTCTCGATATGATTGGCATTGGTGGCCATTCACAGTTTTCAAATGCGCAAATGATTTTGCTCCACGAAAATTTACCAACAGCAGTCGCAAATAAAAACATTCATCATTTCTAGGATTTGTAGTATACATGCGACCTAGAGGAATCACTCAGTGGAATCATCAGTGGAAAACACCTGCGTCCAATTTGGAACTGGGGTTCTTTGTTTGCGATGTTTGAATTTCATTGTAGATTGATTTCAAGTGTAATACTTGGGCATTTTAACTTACATCATCGTCCCTGCGAATATATCTGCTTCACACATTGCAAAAAAGCTAGTCAATGTTATCGATGGTGGTCTCTCAGCTCGTTGTGCCGCATTAGCCTCAGTGAAGTAAACTCTTTGGCCATTTTCCAAATTTAGCACTGCTGAATGTACAACTGTGGGATATCTTTCATGAATTTGAAATGACAATAATCCCCACAGTGCTTCATTAGTACTGACGTATATGCCCATTTGGAAGTTACTGATTTCGTCATTCGCATTTCCGACGCAATACTAAACACAGCCATGTCGCTGTCTTTTGTGACGTACTTGCACAAATATTTGATTGATTTGGGTGAATGACAATTCCCAACGTCGGCATGTGCTTAGAAAATTCGTGCTAGCAGCGGGCAATATGGTACAATGAATTCATTTCCGATATCAATCTCTTGATTTTGAACTTTCACTTTGATAGTTCGACCATTATCTTCTTTTGAACGCCGACGATAAAATGAATTCATTTCCGATCTCAATCTCTTGTTTTTGAACTTTCACTTTGATAGTTTGACCATTATCTTCTTTTGAACGCTAACGATAAAATGGATATCCATCGGTCCCTGTGACTGTTTCAGGAACTAACGGTCGCGGATATCGTTTTGTGCACTTTCCATCAGCCATGCAAGGCAATACTAGATTTAATGCACCGCATGGTCCATGCACCAACTGTGTCGTCACAATGTCGTGTAGATGGGGATCAGTGACTGGATCAGGATTTTCAGCTGATATCATCAACTTCATTTAAATGTAATTTGTTCAGAAACCAAATTAGGATATGAGCATGCGGTAGTCCACGTTTCTGCCATTCCACCGAATACATATAACAACGCTAGTCAACAAAATCTTGATACTTAAAAATCATATCCATCATAACCTTGACATAACGCAAGTGTATATAGTGCTCAGATCGTAGCTTTGCCTTGACGGGACTTATGAATGACATTCTCCTCATGTGTACGATTCATCATACGATACGCATAGTAATTCATTGCGCTTGGATTTTTATTAATTGTGTTCATAGTGACGCGTGCTGCAGAACGCGTATTATATGCTTGTTTCACTTGCACTGCTGGCTAACTTATGGTTTTCGAAAGTTTGTTCTTCTGATGCTTTTCGGATATTTCGGCTAGTCTTGACATCACAGCTTCCATAATGCTAACTGCTTCTCGGATTCGACAGGTTGAGCCCCCAAATGTGATATTTTATTATATCAGTTAATAATAGTGTGGTTATAATTATAGGTATAATTAGAATAGGTGTATAGGTTAGACAGCGAAAAATTATGAGTAATTTCTACACTGTGGATAGGAACTGCTGAACTTCTGCGTACGTACACGGCAGCTGACTCGCGACGCACTTTATTCTTGACTTTTCCACGACTCGACTTCTCTCTGACCCCTTTACGACTCCACCGGTCACCACTGACTGCTGACTCCATAGAAGACCACTCGCTATTCATAGACATGCCAACTATCTTACATTGGGTCCTCCCGATTAAGCATCGGTATTTGATAACCAATGCTCCTCCTCGTTTTCAAGTATTTTCAAAGTTTTATGTTGTTTTCGCTGGTGCTGGTGTTTTGAGGTCCTTCGATATCTGCATCTTTGTGAACCTCATATCTACCATTGCGTTTAACGTTCGTGATTTCATACGGTCTAACGTATTGGCTTGCCAGTTTCTTTCCTGCTATGAACTGCGTGCGTCGAACTGCTACTAAATCACTAATCTTTTTGTCAAAGTGCTTCTTAAATTCAACTTTAGCCTGCTGTATTTAAATTTTTGCATGTTGGCGCATCTTTTGCCTCTCTTCGTCAAATTGATCTATATTTCATCACTATTTCAAGCAACTTTTTAATACGGCTTTCAGTAGCATAGTTAATTCTGACACCAAACAACAGCTCGAATGGTGACCTTTTGTAGATTGGTGCACTATGCTGTTGACGGCTTTTTGCAAAAATGGTACGTATTTATACCATTTTGGGGACTCTTCTGACGACAACTATGAGACTGCTGATAGCACTGAACAATTGACGCGTTCTACTTGGCCATTGCCTCTTGAAACTCCTGTAGTACTCCAGATGTGCGCGATAACGGTTTCTTTAACGAAGTCCCACAATGAATTGACGGAGAACTCTGCTCATGGATCACTGACGATTCCTGCTGGACTGCCGAAAACTGTAATCCATTCTGTAAGCTTCTTGATAACCTCCTCGCAGCTGGTAGTTTTTACATTTACTGTAAAGTCGAAGTCTTGTAAGCAGACGAACCACTGTGCTACCTGTCGTGGTTAATCTTTTTTGTTCAACGTACACTTAAATGCGGCGCAATCTGTTACCAGTTTACAAGGAATTCCCAGAATATAGTGGCGAATCTAGCATGCCAGAAAAACAGGCTTCGACTCCAGAACATAGCTATGTTGGCGAGGTTCTGCATCAGTTACCATTTTGCTTGCAGCTTTTTTTTACAATATTTGGTACCGTGAACTAGCTGACAGCATTTGTTTTTTCCTTTCCGGGCCAAACTTTTCCAGCTTCAACAGTGCGACCCAAAAAGTGAATTTTCATTTGTCAAAACACCATTTCTTCCATTTATTATTTTGACCGTAGGCTGCTGCTCTGTCAAAAACTCGTTTCATCTTGGTAAGACAATCATCAGCTGTTTCTCCGTATATAATGATGTCATCCATTAATAGGTCAAGCACATTCTCACTCATAACGTTTTGAAGAAAATAATTAATAAATCTTATAAAGACAGCTGGAAATCCGAAGGGTGCCTTATTAAATTTAAATAAGCTATCTCTTGTAACGAACGCCGCATATGTTTTGCTGTTATCCTCTACTGGGACATGGAAGAATTCGTTCTCCAAGTCCATGACTATGAAAAAATTCGCCTTCTGCAGCTTCTCTAGCACGTCGTCGATGACAGGCACTGGGAAGCAATCCTTGAGTACAACTGTGTTCAGCTTACGATAGCCTAAGTGAAGTAAACTCTTTGGCCATTTTCCAAATTTAGCACTGCTGAATGTACAACTGTGGAATATCTTTCATGAATTTGAAATGACAATAATCCCCACAGTGCTTCATTAGTACTGACGTATATGCCCATTTGGAAGTTAGTGATTTCGTCATTCGCATTTCCGACGCAATACTAAACACAGCCATGTCGCTGTCTTTTGTGACGTACTTGCACAAATATTTGATTGATTTGGGTGAATGACAATTCCCAACGTCGGCATGTGCTTAGAAAATTCGTGCTAGCAGCGGGCAATATGGTACAATGATTTCATTTCCGATATCAATCTCTTGATTTTGAACTTTCACTTTGATAGTTCGACCATTATCTTCTTTTGAACGCCGACGATAAAATGAATTCATTTCCGATCTCAATCTCTTGTTTTTTAACTTTCACTTTGACAGTTTGACCATTATCTTCTTTTGAACGCTAACGATAAAATGGATATCCATCGGTCCCTGTGACTGTTTCAGGAACTAACGGTCGCGGATATCGTTTTGTGCACTTTCCATCAGCCATGCAAGGCAATACTAGATTTAATGCACCGCATGGTCCATGCACCAACTGTGTCGTCACAATGTCGTGTAGATGGGGATCAGTGACTGGATCAGGATTTTCAGCTGATATCATCCACTTCATTTAAATGTAATTTGTTCAGAAACCAAATTAGGATATGAGCATGCGGTAGTCCACGTTCCTGCCATTCCACCGAATACATATAACAACGCTAGTCAACAAAATCTTGATACTTAAAAATCATATCCATCATAACCTTGACATAACGCAAGTGTATATAGTCCTCAGATCGTAGCTTTGCCTTGACGGGACTTATGAATGACGTTCTCCTCATGTGTACGATTCATCATACGATACGCATAGTAATTCATTGCGCTTGGATTTTTATTAATTGTGTTCATTGTGACGCGTGCTGCAGAACGCATATTATATGCTTGTTTCACTTGCACTGCTGGCTAACTTATGGTTTTCGAAAGTTTGTTCTTCTGATGCTTTTCGGATATTTCGGCTAGTCTTGACATCACAGCTTCCATAATGCTAACTGCTTCTCGGATTCGACAGGTTGAGCCCCCAAATGTGATATTTTATTATATCAGTTAATAATAGTGTGGTTATAATTATAGGTATTTAAATTAAAATAGGTGTATAGGTTAGACAGCGAAAAATTATGAGTAATTTCAACACTGTGGATAGGAACTGCTGAACTGCTGCGTACGTACACGGCAGCTGACTCGCGACGCACTTTCTTCTTGACTTTTCCACGACTCGACTTCTCTCTGACCCCTTTACGACTCCACCGGTCACCACTGACTGCTGACTCCATAGAAGACCACTCGCTATTCATAGACATGCCAACTATCTTACATTCGGTCCTCCCGATTAAGCATCGGTACTTGATAACCAATGCTCCTCCTCGTTTTCAAGTGTTTTCAAAGTTTTAATTTTTTTTTTCGCTGATGCTGGTGTTTTGAGGTCCTTCGATATCTGCATCTTTGTGAACCTCATATCTACCATTGCGTTTAACGTTCGTGATTTCATACGGTCTAACGTATTGGCTTGCCAGTTTCTTTCCTGCTATGAACTGCGTGCGTCGAACTGCTACTAAATCACTAATCTTTTTGTCAAAGTGCTTCTTAAATTCAACTTTAGCCTGCTGTATTTAAATTTTTGCATGTTGGCGCATCTCTTGCCTCTCTTCGTCAAATTGATCTATATTTCATCACTATTTCAAGCAACTTTTTAATACGGCTTTCAGTAGCATAGTTAATTCTGACACCAAACAACAGCTCGAATGGTGACCTTTTGTAGATTGGTGCACTATGCTGTTGACGGCTTTTTGCAAAAATGGTACGTATTTATACCATTTTGGGGACTCTTCTGACGACAACTATGAGACTGCTGATAGCACTGAACAATTGACGCGTTCTACTTGGCCATTGCCTCTTGAAACTCCTGTAGTACTCCAGATGTGCGCGATAACGGTTTCTTTAACGAAGTCCCACAATGAATTGACGGAGAACTCTGCTCATGGATCACTGACGATTCCTGCTGGACTGCCGAAAACTGTAATCCATTCTGTAAGCTTCTTGATAACCTCCTCGCAGCTGGTAGTTTTCGTTGGATAAACCCAAATAATATTTGAAAAACCGTCCACCATGGCAAAAATATATTTGTATAGCTTCACTGTAGAATTCATGGGTCCGAGGTGGTCAATATGTAGCGTATTCAGCGGAACCTCTCCCTTATCTAAGTGATAGAAATATCCTTCTTTTTCCCCAGTCTTTTTGTTGAAAATTATGCATTTCACACAGTTAGCAATAATTTACTGTAAAGTCGAAGTCTTGTAAGCAGACGACCCACTGTGCTACCTGTCGTGGTTAATCTTTTTTGTTCAACGTACACTTAAATGCGGCGCAATCTGTTACCAGTTTACAAGGAATTCCCAGAATATAGTGGCGAATCTAGCATGCCAGAAAAACAGGCTTCGACTCCAGAACATAGCTATGTTGGCGAGGTTCTGCATCAGTTACCATTTTGCTTGCAGCTTTTTTTTACAATATTTGGTACCGTGAACTAGCTGACAGCATTTGTTTTTTCCTTTCCGGGCCAAACTTTTCCAGCTTCAACAGTGCGACCCAAAAAGTGAATTTTCATTTGTCAAAACACCATTTCTTCCATTTATTATTTTGACCGTAGGCTGCTGCTCTGTCAAAAACTCGTTTCATCTTGGTAAGACAATCATCAGCTGTTTCTCCGTATATAATGATGTCATCCATTAATAGGTCAAGCACATTCTCACTCATAACGTTTTGAAGAAAATAATTAATAAATCTTATAAAGACAGCTGGAAATCCGAAGGGTGCCTTATTAAATTTAAATAAGCTATCTCTTGTAACGAACGCCGCATATGTTTTGCTGTTATCCTCTACTGGGACATGGAAGAATTCGTTCTCCAAGTCCATGACTATGAAAAAATTCGCCTTCTGCAGCTTCTCTAGCACGTCGTCGATGACAGGCACTGGGAAGCAATCCTTGAGTACAACTGTGTTCAGCTTACGATAGCCTAAGTGAAGTAAACTCTTTGGCCATTTTCCAAATTTAGCACTGCTGAATGTACAACTGTGGAATATCTTTCATGAATTTGAAATGACAATAATCCCCACAGTGCTTCATTAGTACTGACGTATATGCCCATTTGGAAGTTAGTGATTTCGTCATTCGCATTTCCGACGCAATACTAAACACAGCCATGTCGCTGTCTTTTGTGACGTACTTGCACAAATATTTGATTGATTTGGGTGAATGACAATTCCCAACGTCGGCATGTGCTTAGAAAATTCGTGCTAGCAGCGGGCAATATGGTACAATGAATTCATTTCCGATATCAATCTCTTGATTTTGAACTTTCACTTTGATAGTTCGACCATTATCTTCTTTTGAACGCCGACGATAAAATGAATTCATTTCCGATCTCAATCTCTTGTTTTTTAACTTTCACTTTGATAGTTTGACCATTATCTTCTTTTGAACGCTAACGATAAAATGGATATCCATCGGTCCCTGTGACTGTTTCAGGAACTAACGGTCGCGGATATCGTTTTGTGCACTTTCCATCAGCCATGCAAGGCAATACTAGATTTGATGCACCGCATGGTCCATGCACCAACTGTGTCGTCACAATGTCGTGTAGATGGGGATCAGTGACTGGATCAGGATTTTCAGCTGATATCATCCACTTCATTTAAATGTAATTTGTTCAGAAACCAAATTAGGATATGAGCATGCGGTAGTCCACGTTTCTGCCATTCCACCGAATACATATAACAACGCTAGTCAACAAAATCTTGATACTTAAAAATCATATCCATCATAACCTTGACATAACGCAAGTGTATATAGTCCTCAGATCGTAGCTTTGCCTTGACGGGACTTATGAATGACATTCTCCTCATGTGTACGATTCATCATACGATACGCATAGTAATTCATTGCGCTTGGATTTTTATTAATTGTGTTCATTGTGACGCGTGCTGCAGAACGCGTATTATATGCTTGTTTCACTTGCACTGCTGGCTAACTTATGGTTTTCGAAAGTTTGTTCTTCTGATGCTTTTCGGATATTTCGGCTAGTCTTGACATCACAGCTTCCATAATGCTAACTGCTTCTCGGATTCGACAGGTTGAGCCCCCAAATGTGATATTTTATTATATCAGTTAATAATAGTGTGGTTATAATTATAGGTATAATTAGAATAGGTGTATAGGTTAGACAGCGAAAAATTATGAGTAATTTCTACACTGTGGATAGGAACTGCTGAACTTCTGCGTACGTACACGGCAGCTGACTCGCGACGCACTTTCTTCTTGACTTTTCCACGACTCGACTTCTCTCTGACCCCTTTACGACTCCACCGGTCACCACTGACTGCTGACTCCATAGAAGACCACTCGCTATTCATAGACATGCCAACTATCTTACATTCGGTCCTCCCGATTAAGCATCGGTATTTGATAACCAATGCTCCTCCTCGTTTTCAAGTATTTTCAAAGTTTTATGTTGTTTTCGCTGGTGCTGGTGTTTTGAGGTCCTTCGATATCTGCATCTTTGTGAACCTCATATCTACCATTGCGTTTAACGTTCGTGATTTCATACGGTCTAACGTATTGGCTTGCCAGTTTCTTTCCTGCTATGAACTGCGTGCGTCGAACTGCTACTAAATCACTAATCTTTTTGTCAAAGTGCTTCTTAAATTCAACTTTAGCCTGCTGTATTTAAATTTTTGCATGTTGGCGCATCTCTTGCCTCTCTTCGTCAAATTGATCTATATTTCATCACTATTTCAAGCAACTTTTTAATACGGCTTTCAGTAGCATAGTTAATTCTGACACCAAACAACAGCTCGAATGGTGACCTTTTGTAGATTGGTGCACTATGCTGTTGACGGCTTTTTGCAAAAATGGTACGTATTTATACCATTTTGGGGACTCTTCTGACGACAACTATGAGACTGCTGATAGCACTGAACAATTGACGCGTTCTACTTGGCCATTGCCTCTTGAAACTCCTGTAGTACTCCAGATGTGCGCGATAACGGTTTCTTTAACGAAGTCCCACAATGAATTGACGGAGAACTCTGCTCATGGATCACTGACGATTCCTGCTGGACTGCCGAAAACTGTAATCCATTCTGTAAGCTTCTTGATAACCTCCTCGCAGCTGGTAGTTTTCGTTGGATAAACCCAAATAATATTTGAAAAACCGTCCACCATGGCAAAAATATATTTGTATAGCTTCACTGTAGAATTCATGGGTCCGAGGTGGTCAATATGTAGCGTATTCAGCGGAACCTGTCCCTTATCTAAGTGATAGAAATATCCTTCTTTTTCCCCAGTCTTTTTGTTGAAAATTATGCATTTCACACAGTTAGCAATAATTTACTGTAAAGTCGAAGTCTTGTAAGCAGACGACCCACTGTGCTACCTGTCGTGGTTAATCTTTTTTGTTCAACGTACACTTAAATGCGGCGCAATCTGTTACCAGTTTACAAGGAATTCCCAGAATATAGTGGCGAATCTAGCATGCCAGAAAAACAGGCTTCGACTCCAGAACATAGCTATGTTGGCGAGGTTCTGCATCAGTTACCATTTTGCTTGCAGCTTTTTTTTACAATATTTGGTACCGTGAACTAGCTGACAGCATTTGTTTTTTCCTTTCCGGGCCAAACTTTTCCAGCTTCAACAGTGCGACCCAAAAAGTGAATTTTCATTTGTCAAAACACCATTTCTTCCATTTATTATTTTGACCGTAGGCTGCTGCTCTGTCAAAAACTCGTTTCATCTTGGTAAGACAATCATCAGCTGTTTCTCCGTATATAATGATGTCATCCATTAATAGGTCAAGCACATTCTCACTCATAACGTTTTGAAGAAAATAATTAATAAATCTTATAAAGACAGCTGGAAATCCGAAGGGTGCCTTATTAAATTTAAATAAGCTATCTCTTGTAACGAACGCCGCATATGTTTTGCTGTTATCCTCTACTGGGACATGGAAGAATTCGTTCTCCAAGTCCATGACTATGAAAAAATTCGCCTTCTGCAGCTTCTCTAGCACGTCGTCGATGACAGGCACTGGGAAGCAATCCTTGAGTACAACTGTGTTCAGCTTACGATAGCCTAAGTGAAGTAAACTCTTTGGCCATTTTCCAAATTTAGCACTGCTGAATGTACAACTGTGGAATATCTTTCATGAATTTGAAATGACAATAATCCCCACAGTGCTTCATTAGTACTGACGTATATGCCCATTTGGAAGTTAGTGATTTCGTCATTCGCATTTCCGACGCAATACTAAACACAGCCATGTCGCTGTCTTTTGTGACGTACTTGCACAAATATTTGATTGATTTGGGTGAATGACAATTCCCAACGTCGGCATGTGCTTAGAAAATTCGTGCTAGCAGCGGGCAATATGGTACAATGAATTCATTTCCGATATCAATCTCTTGATTTTGAACTTTCACTTTGATAGTTCGACCATTATCTTCTTTTGAACGCCGACGATAAAATGAATTCATTTCCGATCTCAATCTCTTGTTTTTTAACTTTCACTTTGATAGTTTGACCATTATCTTCTTTTGAACGCTAACGATAAAATGGATATCCATCGGTCCCTGTGACTGTTTCAGGAACTAACGGTCGCGGATATCGTTTTGTGCACTTTCCATCAGCCATGCAAGGCAATACTAGATTTGATGCACCGCATGGTCCATGCACCAACTGTGTCGTCACAATGTCGTGTAGATGGGGATCAGTGACTGGATCAGGATTTTCAGCTGATATCATCCACTTCATTTAAATGTAATTTGTTCAGAAACCAAATTAGGATATGAGCATGCGGTAGTCCACGTTTCTGCCATTCCACCGAATACATATAACAACGCTAGTCAACAAAATCGTGATACTTAAAAATCATATCCATCATAACCTTGACATAACGCAAGTGTATATAGTCCTCAGATCGTAGCTTTGCCTTGACGGGACTTATGAATGACATTCTCCTCATGTGTACGATTCATCATACGATACGCATAGTAATTCATTGCGCTTGGATTTTTATTAATTGTGTTCATTGTGACGCGTGCTGCAGAACGCGTATTATATGCTTGTTTCACTTGCACTGCTGGCTAACTTATGGTTTTCGAAAGTTTGTTCTTCTGATGCTTTTCGGATATTTCGGCTAGTCTTGACATCACAGCTTCCATAATGCTAACTGCTTCTCGGATTCGACAGGTTGAGCCCCCAAATGTGATATTTTATTATATCAGTTAATAATAGTGTGGTTATAATTATAGGTATAATTAGAATAGGTGTATAGGTTAGACAGCGAAAAATTATGAGTAATTTCTATACTGTGGATAGGAACTGCTGAACTTCTGCGTACGTACACGGCAGCTGACTCGCGACGCACTTTCTTCTTGACTTTTCCACGACTCGACTTCTCTCTGACCCCTTTACGACTCCACCGGTCACCACTGACTGCTGACTCCATAGAAGACCACTCGCTATTCATAGACATGCCAACTATCTTACATTCGGTCCTCCCGATTAAGCATCGGTATTTGATAACCAATGCTCCTCCTCGTTTTCAAGTATTTTCAAAGTTTTATGTTGTTTTCGCTGGTGCTGGTGTTTTGAGGTCCTTCGATATCTGCATCTTTGTGAACCTCATATCTACCATTGCGTTTAACGTTCGTGATTTCATACGGTCTAACGTATTGGCTTGCCAGTTTCTTTCCTGCTATGAACTGCGTGCGTCGAACTGCTACTAAATCACTAATCTTTTTGTCAAAGTGCTTCTTAAATTCAACTTTAGCCTGCTGTATTTAAATTTTTGCATGTTGGCGCATCTTTTGCCTCTCTTCGTCAAATTGATCTATATTTCATCACTATTTCAAGCAACTTTTTAATACGGCTTTCAGTAGCATAGTTAATTCTGACACCAAACAACAGCTCGAATGGTGACCTTTTGTAGATTGGTGCACTATGCTGTTGACGGCTTTTTGCAAAAATGGTACGTATTTATACCATTTTGGGGACTCTTCTGACGACAACTATGAGACTGCTGATAGCACTGAACAATTGACGCGTTCTACTTGGCCATTGCCTCTTGAAACTCCTGTAGTACTCCAGATGTGCGCGATAACGGTTTCTTTAACGAAGTCCCACAATGAATTGACGGAGAACTCTGCTCATGGATCACTGACGATTCCTGCTGGACTGCCGAAAACTGTAATCCATTCTGTAAGCTTCTTGATAACCTCCTCGCAGCTGGTAGTTTTCGTTGGATAAACCCAAATAATATTTGAAAAACCGTCCACCATGGCAAAAATATATTTGTATAGCTTCACTGTAGAATTCATGGGTCCGAGGTGGTCAATATGTAGCGTATTCAGCGGAACCTCTCCCTTATCTAAGTGATAGAAATATCCTTCTTTTTCCCCAGTCTTTTTGTTGAAAATTATGCATTTCACACAGTTAGCAATAATTTACTGTAAAGTCGAAGTCTTGTAAGCAGACGACCCACTGTGCTACCTGTCGTGGTTAATCTTTTTTGTTCAACGTACACTTAAATGCGGCGCAATCTGTTACCAGTTTACAAGGAATTCCCAGAATATAGTGGCGAATCTAGCATGCCAGAAAAACAGGCTTCGACTCCAGAACATAGCTATGTTGGCGAGGTTCTGCATCAGTTACCATTTTGCTTGCAGCTTTTTTTTACAATATTTGGTACCGTGAACTAGCTGACAGCATTTGTTTTTTCCTTTCCGGGCCAAACTTTTCCAGCTTCAACAGTGCGACCCAAAAAGTGAATTTTCATTTGTCAAAACACCATTTCTTCCATTTATTATTTTGACCGTAGGCTGCTGCTCTGTCAAAAACTCGTTTCATCTTGGTAAGACAATCATCAGCTGTTTCTCCGTATATAATGATGTCATCCATTAATAGGTCAAGCACATTCTCACTCATAACGTTTTGAAGAAAATAATTAATAAATCTTATAAAGACAGCTGGAAATCCGAAGGGTGCCTTATTAAATTTAAATAAGCTATCTCTTGTAACGAACGCCGCATATGTTTTGCTGTTATCCTCTACTGGGACATGGAAGAATTCGTTCTCCAAGTCCATGACTATGAAAAAATTCGCCTTCTGCAGCTTCTCTAGCACGTCGTCGATGACAGGCACTGGGAAGCAATCCTTGAGTACAACTGTGTTCAGCTTACGATAGCCTAAGTGAAGTAAACTCTTTGGCCATTTTCCAAATTTAGCACTGCTGAATGTACAACTGTGGGATATCTTTCATGAATTTGAAATGACAATAATCCCCACAGTGCTTCATTAGTACTGACGTATATGCCCATTTGGAAGTTACTGATTTCGTCATTCGCATTTTCCGACGCAATACTAAACACAGCCATGTCGCTGTCTTTTGTGACGTACTTGCACAAATATTTGATTGATTTGGGTGAATGACAATTCTCAACGTCGGCATGTGCTTAAAAAATTCGTGCTAGCAGCGGGCAATATGGTACAATGATTTCATTTCCGATATCAATCTCTTGATTTTGAACTTTCACTTTGATAGTTCGACCATTATCTTCTTTTGAACGCCGACGATAAAATGAATTCATTTCCGATCTCAATCTCTTGTTTTTTAACTTTCACTTTGACAGTTTGACCATTATCTTCTTTTGAACGCTAACGATAAAATGGATATCCATCGGTCCCTGTGACTGTTTCAGGAACTAACGGTCGCGGATATCGTTTTGTGCACTTTCCATCAGCCATGCAAGGCAATACTAGATTTGATGTACCGCATGGTCCATGCACCAACTGTGTCGTCACAATGTCGTGTAGATGGGGATCAGTGACTGGATCAGGATTTTCAGCTGATATCATCCACTTCATTTAAATGTAATTTGTTCAGAAACCAAATTAGGATATGAGCATGCGGTAGTCCACGTTTCTGCCATTCCACCGAATACATATAACAACGCTAGTCAACAAAATCTTGATACTTAAAAATCATATCCATCATAACCTTGACATAACGCAAGTGTATATAGTGCTCAGATCGTAGCTTTGCCTTGACGGGACTTATGAATGACATTCTCCTCATGTGTACGATTCATCATACGATACGCATAGTAATTCATTGCGCTTGGATTTTTATTAATTGTGTTCATAGTGACGCGTGCTGCAGAACGCGTATTATATGCTTGTTTCACTTGCACTGCTGGCTAACTTATGGTTTTCGAAAGTTTGTTCTTCTGATGCTTTTCGGATATTTCGGCTAGTCTTGACATCACAGCTTCCATAATGCTAACTGCTTCTCGGATTCGACAGGTTGAGCCCCCAAATGTGATATTTTATTATATCAGTTAATAATAGTGTGGTTATAATTATAGGTATTTAAATTAAAATAGGTGTATAGGTTAGACAGCGAAAAATTATGAGTAATTTCAACACTGTGGATAGGAACTGCTGAACTGCTGCGTACGTACACGGCAGCTGACTCGCGACGCACTTTCTTCTTGACTTTTCCACGACTCGACTTCTCTCTGACCCCTTTACGACTCCATCGGTCACCACTGACTGCTGACTCCATAGAAGACCACTCGCTATTCATAGACATGCCAACTATCTTACATTCGGTCCTCCCGATTAAGCATCGGTACTTGATAACCAATGCTCCTCCTCGTTTTCAAGTGTTTTCAAAGTTTTATGTTGTTTTCGCTGGTGCTGGTGTTTTGAGGTCCTTCGATATCTGCATCTTTGTGAACCTCATATCTACCATTGCGTTTAACGTTCGTGATTTCATACGGTCTAACGTATTGGCTTGCCAGTTTCTTTCCTGCTATGAACTGCGTGCGTCGAACTGCTACTAAATCACTAATCTTTTTGTCAAAGTGCTTCTTAAATTCAACTTTAGCCTGCTGTATTTAAATTTTTGCATGTTGGCGCATCTCTTGCCTCTCTTCGTCAAATTGATCTATATTTCATCACTATTTCAAGCAACTTTTTAATACGGCTTTCAGTAGCATAGTTAATTCTGACACCAAACAACAGCTCGAATGGTGACCTTTTGTAGATTGGTGCACTATGCTGTTGACGGCTTTTTGCAAAAATGGTACGTATTTATACCATTTTGGGGACTCTTCTGACGACAACTATGAGACTGCTGATAGCACTGAACAATTGACGCGTTCTACTTGGCCATTGCCTCTTGAAACTCCTGTAGTACTCCAGATGTGCGCGATAACGGTTTCTTTAACGAAGTCCCACAATGAATTGACGGAGAACTCTGCTCATGGATCACTGACGATTCCTGCTGGACTGCCGAAAACTGTAATCCATTCTGTAAGCTTCTTGATAACCTCCTCGCAGCTGGTAGTTTTCGTTGGATAAACCCAAATAATATTTGAAAAACCGTCCACCATGGCAAAAATATATTTGTATAGCTTCACTGTAGAATTCATGGGTCCGAGGTGGTCAATATGTAGCGTATTCAGCGGAACCTCTCCCTTATCTAAGTGATAGAAATATCCTTCTTTTTCCCCAGTCTTTTTGTTGAAAATTATGCATTTCACACAGTTAGCAATAATTTACTGTAAAGTCGAAGTCTTGTAAGCAGACGACCCACTGTGCTACCTGTCGTGGTTAATCTTTTTTGTTCAACGTACACTTAAATGCGGCGCAATCTGTTACCAGTTTACAAGGAATTCCCAGAATATAGTGGCGAATCTAGCATGCCAGAAAAACAGGCTTCGACTCCAGAACATAGCTATGTTGGCGAGGTTCTGCATCAGTTACCATTTTGCTTGCAGCTTTTTTTTACAATATTTGGTACCGTGAACTAGCTGACAGCATTTGTTTTTTCCTTTCCGGGCCAAACTTTTCCAGCTTCAACAGTGCGACCCAAAAAGTGAATTTTCATTTGTCAAAACACCATTTCTTCCATTTATTATTTTGACCGTAGGCTGCTGCTCTGTCAAAAACTCGTTTCATCTTGGTAAGACAATCATCAGCTGTTTCTCCGTATATAATGATGTCATCCATTAATAGGTCAAGCACATTCTCACTCATAACGTTTTGAAGAAAATAATTAATAAATCTTATAAAGACAGCTGGAAATCCGAAGGGTGCCTTATTAAATTTAAATAAGCTATCTCTTGTAACGAACGCCGCATATGTTTTGCTGTTATCCTCTACTGGGACATGGAAGAATTCGTTCTCCAAGTCCATGACTATGAAAAAATTCGCCTTCTGCAGCTTCTCTAGCACGTCGTCGATGACAGGCACTGGGAAGCAATCCTTGAGTACAACTGTGTTCAGCTTACGATAGCCTAAGTGAAGTAAACTCTTTGGCCATTTTCCAAATTTAGCACTGCTGAATGTACAACTGTGGGATATCTTTCATGAATTTGAAATGACAATAATCCCCACAGTGCTTCATTAGTACTGACGTATATGCCCATTTGGAAGTTACTGATTTCGTCATTCGCATTTTCCGACGCAATACTAAACACAGCCATGTCGCTGTCTTTTGTGACGTACTTGCACAAATATTTGATTGATTTGGGTGAATGACAATTCTCAACGTCGGCATGTGCTTAGAAAATTCGTGCTAGCAGCGGGCAATATGGTACAATGATTTCATTTCCGATATCAATCTCTTGATTTTGAACTTTCACTTTGATAGTTCGACCATTATCTTCTTTTGAACGCCGACGATAAAATGAATTCATTTCCGATCTCAATCTCTTGTTTTTTAACTTTCACTTTGACAGTTTGACCATTATCTTCTTTTGAACGCTAACGATAAAATGGATATCCATCGGTCCCTGTGACTGTTTCAGGAACTAACGGTCGCGGATATCGTTTTGTGCACTTTCCATCAGCCATGCAAGGCAATACTAGATTTAATGCACCGCATGGTCCATGCACCAACTGTGTCGTCACAATGTCGTGTAGATGGGGATCAGTGACTGGATCAGGATTTTCAGCTGATATCATCCACTTCATTTAAATGTAATTTGTTCAGAAACCAAATTAGGATATGAGCATGCGGTAGTCCACGTTCCTGCCATTCCACCGAATACATATAACAACGCTAGTCAACAAAATCTTGATACTTAAAAATCATATCCATCATAACCTTGACATAACGCAAGTGTATATAGTCCTCAGATCGTAGCTTTGCCTTGACGGGACTTATGAATGACATTCTCCTCATGTGTACGATTCATCATACGATACGCATAGTAATTCATTGCGCTTGGATTTTTATTAATTGTGTTCATTGTGACGCGTGCTGCAGAACGCGTATTATATGCTTGTTTCACTTGCACTGCTGGCTAACTTATGGTTTTCGAAAGTTTGTTCTTCTGATGCTTTTCGGATATTTCGGCTAGTCTTGACATCACAGCTTCCATAATGCTAACTGCTTCTCGGATTCGACAGGTTGAGCCCCCAAATGTGATATTTTATTATATCAGTTAATAATAGTGTGGTTATAATTATAGGTATTTAAATTAAAATAGGTGTATAGGTTAGACAGCGAAAAATTATGAGTAATTTCAACACTGTGGATAGGAACTGCTGAACTGCTGCGTACGTACACGGCAGCTGACTCGCGACGCACTTTCTTCTTGACTTTTCCACGACTCGACTTCTCTCTGACCCCTTTACGACTCCATCGGTCACCACTGACTGCTGACTCCATAGAAGACCACTCGCTATTCATAGACATGCCAACTATCTTACATTCGGTCCTCCCGATTAAGCATCGGTACTTGATAACCAATGCTCCTCCTCGTTTTCAAGTGTTTTCAAAGTTTTATGTTGTTTTCGCTGGTGCTGGTGTTTTGAGGTCCTTCGATATCTGCATCTTTGTGAACCTCATATCTACCATTGCGTTTAACGTTCGTGATTTCATACGGTCTAACGTATTGGCTTGCCAGTTTCTTTCCTGCTATGAACTGCGTGCGTCGAACTGCTACTAAATCACTAATCTTTTTGTCAAAGTGCTTCTTAAATTCAACTTTAGCCTGCTGTATTTAAATTTTTGCATGTTGGCGCATCTTTTGCCTCTCTTCGTCAAATTGATCTATATTTCATCACTATTTCAAGCAACTTTTTAATACGGCTTTCAGTAGCATAGTTAATTCTGACACCAAACAACAGCTCGAATGGTGACCTTTTGTAGATTGGTGCACTATGCTGTTGACGGCTTTTTGCAAAAATGGTACGTATTTATACCATTTTGGGGACTCTTCTGACGACAACTATGAGACTGCTGATAGCACTGAACAATTGACGCGTTCTACTTGGCCATTGCCTCTTGAAACTCCTGTAGTACTCCAGATGTGCGCGATAACGGTTTCTTTAACGAAGTCCCACAATGAATTGACGGAGAACTCTGCTCATGGATCACTGACGATTCCTGCTGGACTGCCGAAAACTGTAATCCATTCTGTAAGCTTCTTGATAACCTCCTCGCAGCTGGTAGTTTTCGTTGGATAAACCCAAATAATATTTGAAAAACCGTCCACCATGGCAAAAATATATTTGTATAGCTTCACTGTAGAATTCATGGGTCCGAGGTGGTCAATATGTAGCGTATTCAGCGGAACCTCTCCCTTATCTAAGTGATAGAAATATCCTTCTTTTTCCCCAGTCTTTTTGTTGAAAATTATGCATTTCACACAGTTAGCAATAATTTACTGTAAAGTCGAAGTCTTGTAAGCAGACGACCCACTGTGCTACCTGTCGTGGTTAATCTTTTTTGTTCAACGTACACTTAAATGCGGCGCAATCTGTTACCAGTTTACAAGGAATTCCCAGAATATAGTGGCGAATCTAGCATGCCAGAAAAACAGGCTTCGACTCCAGAACATAGCTATGTTGGCGAGGTTCTGCATCAGTTACCATTTTGCTTGCAGCTTTTTTTTACAATATTTGGTACCGTGAACTAGCTGACAGCATTTGTTTTTTCCTTTCCGGGCCAAACTTTTCCAGCTTCAACAGTGCGACCCAAAAAGTGAATTTTCATTTGTCAAAACACCATTTCTTCCATTTATTATTTTGACCGTAGGCTGCTGCTCTGTCAAAAACTCGTTTCATCTTGGTAAGACAATCATCAGCTGTTTCTCCGTATATAATGATGTCATCCATTAATAGGTCAAGCACATTCTCACTCATAACGTTTTGAAGAAAATAATTAATAAATCTTATAAAGACAGCTGGAAATCCGAAGGGTGCCTTATTAAATTTAAATAAGCTATCTCTTGTAACGAACGCCGCATATGTTTTGCTGTTATCCTCTACTGGGACATGGAAGAATTCGTTCTCCAAGTCCATGACTATGAAAAAATTCGCCTTCTGCAGCTTCTCTAGCACGTCGTCGATGACAGGCACTGGGAAACAATCCTCGAGTACAACTGTGTTCAGCTTACGATAACCAACGCAGATACGATTGTTTTTTTCTTGACGACAACTATACGACTGCATAGTTGGCTTGGCGCATGATGAAAAGGACCCATATTTCCATCCGGTACGATCTTAAGTGTGACAGGACACTCAGCAACAGTATCAGCAGTTTTATAATTTTGTACCATCTCATTTACAACGTTATTAAACTGCGGGGATACATCAGCATTAGTATTTATTTCGATTATATGTCACAAGTTCGACTATGTTGACTATGTGTCACAAGTTTCTTCCCCAAGTGGGCGACAAAATTTTGGCCGGCGGCCGTCGATAAGAAATTGAACTTAGGCACGAAATCATATCCCATCACCATATCGCACTGCATGGCCTCCTCTCCTTCCCCCAGGAACTTATGTTCAACTTGCATATCATCTACTTCAACAGCAGCATTAACGAACCCTATTGGACGAGTAACTTTGCTGCCAAAGCCTTGCAGCGCCGACACACTTTTCTGCAACACAGCATCGTTGACCTTATCAAAAACGGACTTTCTAAGCAATGTGACATCAGCTCCAGTATCAACCAGTCCCATTGTCTCCACATTGTTTATTTTCAGCGTTTTCGATCGTTGGGCGTTGTACATCACGTTCACAGCTTTTTGATTTGGGACTTCCTTAGACATGTGCCCATTCTGATTGCAATGGAGACATTCCAACTCGGACGTACAATCTTTACGTAGATGCTTAATTGATCTGCTATTGAAACAATGATGTTTCCAGTCAGCTTTTCAATTTTTATCGAGCTTGTTGTGCCCATTCTGATTGTCCGGCTTTTTGTTCGATGGAAGTGTGTTCTTAGCTGCATATTTAGTTTCTATCATACTTTGGTACATCGTGTATTTATCATTAAGTTCAGTTAAAGACTTGCATTGGTATAAGGTATAGTTAATATCAGTCTGTAACTTTAGACCTCGCACTAAGTACCTTAGTCCCCCTTTTATCCATTTTTATCCTAACTGCTTCTCGGATTCGACAGGTTGAGCCCCCAAATGTGATATTTTATTATATCAGTTAATAATAGTGTGGTTATAATTATAGGTATTTAAATTAAAATAGGTGTATAGGTTAGACAGCGAAAAATTATGAGTAATTTCAACACTGTGGATAGGAACTGCTGAACTGCTGCGTACGTACACGGCAGCTGACTCGCGACGCACTTTCTTCTTGACTTTTCCACGACTCGACTTCTCTCTGACCCCTTTACGACTCCATCGGTCACCACTGACTGCTGACTCCATAGAAGACCACTCGCTATTCATAGACATGCCAACTATCTTACATTCGGTCCTCCCGATTAAGCATCGGTACTTGATAACCAATGCTCCTCCTCGTTTTCAAGTGTTTTCAAAGTTTTATGTTGTTTTCGCTGGTGCTGGTGTTTTGAGGTCCTTCGATATCTGCATCTTTGTGAACCTCATATCTACCATTGCGTTTAACGTTCGTGATTTCATACGGTCTAACGTATTGGCTTGCCAGTTTCTTTCCTGCTATGAACTGCGTGCGTCGAACTGCTACTAAATCACTAATCTTTTTGTCAAAGTGCTTCTTAAATTCAACTTTAGCCTGCTGTATTTAAATTTTTGCATGTTGGCGCATCTCTTGCCTCTCTTCGTCAAATTGATCTATATTTCATCACTATTTCAAGCAACTTTTTAATACGGCTTTCAGTAGCATAGTTAATTCTGACACCAAACAACAGCTCGAATGGTGACCTTTTGTAGATTGGTGCACTATGCTGTTGACGGCTTTTTGCAAAAATGGTACGTATTTATACCATTTTGGGGACTCTTCTGACGACAACTATGAGACTGCTGATAGCACTGAACAATTGACGCGTTCTACTTGGCCATTGCCTCTTGAAACTCCTGTAGTACTCCAGATGTGCGCGATAACGGTTTCTTTAACGAAGTCCCACAATGAATTGACGGAGAACTCTGCTCATGGATCACTGACGATTCCTGCTGGACTGCCGAAAACTGTAATCCATTCTGTAAGCTTCTTGATAACCTCCTCGCAGCTGGTAGTTTTCGTTGGATAAACCCAAATAATATTTGAAAAACCGTCCACCATGGCAAAAATATATTTGTATAGCTTCACTGTAGAATTCATGGGTCCGAGGTGGTCAATATGTAGCGTATTCAGCGGAACCTCTCCCTTATCTAAGTGATAGAAATATCCTTCTTTTTCCCCAGTCTTTTTGTTGAAAATTATGCATTTCACACAGTTAGCAATAATTTACTGTAAAGTCGAAGTCTTGTAAGCAGACGACCCACTGTGCTACCTGTCGTGGTTAATCTTTTTTGTTCAACGTACACTTAAATGCGGCGCAATCTGTTACCAGTTTACAAGGAATTCCCAGAATATAGTGGCGAATCTAGCATGCCAGAAAAACAGGCTTCGACTCCAGAACATAGCTATGTTGGCGAGGTTCTGCATCAGTTACCATTTTGCTTGCAGCTTTTTTTTACAATATTTGGTACCGTGAACTAGCTGACAGCATTTGTTTTTTCCTTTCCGGGCCAAACTTTTCCAGCTTCAACAGTGCGACCCAAAAAGTGAATTTTCATTTGTCAAAACACCATTTCTTCCATTTATTATTTTGACCGTAGGCTGCTGCTCTGTCAAAAACTCGTTTCATCTTGGTAAGACAATCATCAGCTGTTTCTCCGTATATAATGATGTCATCCATTAATAGGTCAAGCACATTCTCACTCATAACGTTTTGAAGAAAATAATTAATAAATCTTATAAAGACAGCTGGAAATCCGAAGGGTGCCTTATTAAATTTAAATAAGCTATCTCTTGTAACGAACGCCGCATATGTTTTGCTGTTATCCTCTACTGGGACATGGAAGAATTCGTTCTCCAAGTCCATGACTATGAAAAAATTCGCCTTCTGCAGCTTCTCTAGCACATCGTCGATGACAGGCACTGGGAAACAATCCTCGAGTACAACTGTGTTCAGCTTACGATAACCAACGCAGATACGATTGTTTTTTTCTTGACGACAACTATACGACTGCATAGTTGGCTTGGCGCATGATGAAAAGGACCCATATTTCCATCCGGTACGATCTTAAGTGTGACAGGACACTCAGCAACAGTATCAGCAGTTTTATAATTTTGTACCATCTCATTTACAACGTTATTAAACTGCGGGGATACATCAGCATTAGTATTTATTTCGATTATATGTCACAAGTTCGACTATGTTGACTATGTGTCACAAGTTTCTTCCCCAAGTGGGCGACAAAATTTTGGCCGGCGGCCGTCGATAAGAAATTGAACTTAGGCACGAAATCATATCCCATCACCATATCGCACTGCATGGCCTCCTCTCCTTCCCCCAGGAACTTATGTTCAACTTGCATATCATCTACTTCAACAGCAGCATTAACGAACCCTATTGGACGAGTAACTTTGCTGCCAAAGCCTTGCAGCGCCGACACACTTTTCTGCAACACAGCATCGTTGACCTTATCAAAAACGGACTTTCTAAGCAATGTGACATCAGCTCCAGTATCAACCAGTCCCATTGTCTCCACATTGTTTATTTTCAGCGTTTTCGATCGTTGGGCGTTGTACATCACGTTCACAGCTTTTTGATTTGGGACTTCCTTAGACATGTGCCCATTCTGATTGCAATGGAGACATTCCAACTCGGACGTACAATCTTTACGTAGATGCTTAATTGATCTGCTATTGAAACAATGATGTTTCCAGTCAGCTTTTCAATTTTTATCGAGCTTGTTGTGCCCATTCTGATTGTCCGGCTTTTTGTTCGATGGAAGTGTGTTCTTAGCTGCATATTTAGTTTCTATCATACTTTGGTACATCGTGTATTTATCATTAAGTTCAGTTAAAGACTTGCATTGGTATAAGGTATAGTTAATATCAGTCTGTAACTTTAGACCTCGCACTAAGTACCTTAGTCCCCCTTTTTATCCATCGTTATTTCATCCCAAGTAACGGGCAATAACGGCATTTCTTGGCTTTTGCTTTTTCCTGATCGTTCATTGTGACGCGTGCTGCAGAATGCGAGTTATATACTCGTTTCACTTGCACTGCTGGCTGATTTATGGTTTTCGAAAGTTTCTTTTTCTTTTTTTTGTTTCATGGTGAAAATTTTTATTAAATGAATTAACATGTTTACTGTTACCTATGTGGCAGCTTTACAGGTTGTACATAAAAAATTGATTACTCAAAGGTATGTCAATACGTACTGCACATCTAGTAAATTACTATTAACATTTGCATTACATTTTACTATAAAATTATTTTACAATACAATTATTTTAAAAAAATCTGGAAGGAAGATCTTGTGGGTAATATTTCTTCAATCTTCTTTTTCGTGGGGGGTGGGTAAGCCTTCTCGCTAATGTGTTGGGGTGGAGGCCAAGACGTGTTAAGTATCTTTCCGCGTGTGTCCTGCATCCATCGCCTATCTTGGGAATGTTACAAATAGATCTGATTATCTTGCTTTGCGCAAATCTTATTTTGTTTAGGTTTGATTTACTTGTAATTCCATATACTTCGATACCATATTTCCAAATTGGGCTCAAAATGGATTAAATAGGCGGACTTAATTTTTCAACGAAAGTTTGTTTCTCGGCGAAAGGAGCCATGACATTTTTGTATCCTTTGAAAGCACATCCTGTTTAATCATTGTTGTGTGCCTTTGGAACGTTCATCTTCTGTCCAAAATCACACCAAGGTATTTTTAGTGTGTCTTGTGTTGAAGTGTGGAGCCAAGCATTGTAATTCCTGGGTAATTCAAAGGTCTTTTGGCGAATGTTACGCAAGCATATTTGCTGCAATTAATTCCTATGTTCCATTCCATTTCCCACTTTTCAAAAGCCGTTACGTAATTTTGTAGGCTCCTGGTTAAAATACTCATTTCTTTACTCCTCCATTACCGCAGTGGCGTCCGCGTATGTTGCTATTATACTGTCTTCGACTTCAACTTCCGTACAGCACCAGGACTCCGGCATGTCGAAAGTGTACAGCGAATACAACGTCGGGCCTAGCACACTACCTTGGGGTACACCTGCCAAGATGGATCGCTGTGATGATTTTTCGCCATCAACAACCACACTAAATACCCTTTCTGCAAGAAAACGCAGGTAAAAGACTAATGGGCAAGAGCGTCGCCAGGCCGTCAGCCAGGGGGGGGGGGCAGATAGTAGAATTATATTTTTAAAAATGTGGGAAAGTTGTCCTCGACTACCCCGAGCGGATACCCTTCACTTCCTCCTTTTTAGACAAGTTTCTTTGCCTATATCGCGGTTGGATAACCCGATTTCATTAGGCATAATTTGGTTAAGATATTTTCGAATATAACAGCTTTATGGTATATATGGCATCTGTGCAAATAAGTATAAGCAACGTCGGGTCTGCGACGCCTCCTTTTGTGAGTTACAAAACCTCAAACCTAACTAAATATTCACTTTTTGAGTGAAGGGTATATACAAATATAAAACAAATAAGTTATTTTAAACTAAAATTTTTATTTTTAATAGAACAAAGCTTATGCAAAACATAACTTTCTGGGGTTTTTACTAAATTCTTTTAAAACTTTGTTATTGAATTCATCCAAATCGTCCATAATTAGTCGTCGGTGAATACTCATCAAAGCCAGGCCATTAAGACGACTTTCTACCATTGTACTTGGCAGCCAAGTCTTTATACGTCTTAAGCTGCTAAATGATCGTTCAACTACATAAGTTGTACACGGTTAAGCGATTAAAATCTTCAGAGCTCTTAGAATATTGGGATAAAATTAATTTGCGTGCTGAATCGTATCAAGAACAGTCATCTCAGATACATTTGTTTCCTTACAGCGCCACATTTGTTGCCAAACCTCAATTTTATTTCTAAGGCTGGGTAATTCGCAAAACTGCGAAATTATTTTTTTATAAGTGAGTCTGCTGACATTATTTGCATTTTTGCCGGATGTAAATAGAACAAAGAAAATGATACATTATTCTCATCGAAAAACCGATTATCGAGTGACCTAATAATTGAGTCCAAGTAAGGAATAATCAATGACCTCCTCCAATACTCTGAGCTATTTTCAGCTGGAAGGTTTTTCGGTTACATTGCTTGCCAAATATACGAGGAAGTGATGTCATATCCTCCTCTAACCCAATTGTCTCTGCAACGACTGTTGCATCTCTTAATACTTCATCCGTTATACTATAAGGATCATCTCGATGGCTTCTTAACAGTTGTATTATGCGTTTAATGTGCTGTGAGGCCTTGACCGCATCCAAAGTCGTTGATTGAAGCACGTTGACTACCGGCTCCAGCATCGCCGAGTATTTCACAATTATCGTGAGACACAAAATAAATGTTACTCTGGAAGCAGCGCTATAAAGAAAGAAGGCATTATTTCGGATAGCAGCATTGCCATCACGTGACAACCCTTGCAATGCTTCCATATATATATATGGAATATACATATATATCGCCGAAATTTTCCTTAAAACGTTCGATAGCTTTGTATTTTTCACTCCATCTCGTTTCACAAAGCTTGGATATATTGGGAATTATCTTCCTTCTCAGAACACACTCGCGGAAAAATGTAATAATGGTTTTCGTTGTTCCAATGGTGTTCCGAATATCTGGCAGTGTAATAAGGTCGTTGATGACTAAATTTAGTTTATGCGACGAAAAATGAAAATATAAAGCTTTCTTGTATTTCTTGCGTAAGATTGCCTGCACACCGCCCTCCTTTCCAGCCATTGTTGAGCAGCCATCAAATCCCAGTCCAACGTATTTGTCAGGATTGAGATCTGCTTTAGTTAAGAAATCGATAGCATTAGCTATTAATAGCATTCCTATTATTTTGTGGAAGCATATTGTGTCTATTCAGGATGGGTAAATTTCTACTTCTTGGGGCTGCAGCAATTGTCGCGGCCAGCTGTATTTTGTCCATAAAGATCTCTACCGCATCTTCGATGTCTTCTAGGTGGTTAATCTCGATGTTTAGATTAATGCTTCTGTCCAAGGTGTCTTTGAATTTTTTTACTGAAGAGCCGGGTAATAGAATAGTTCTCTTTATGGTTTTGTATTGGGGAGTGTGGCTAAGTGTTGCTAGTACTGGCAAGTGGTCCGAAGACAGATCGTAGTTTGTTACGATTGAAAACATGTTTATTGCCACCCCCTTTATTATAAATGAGTCCAATGCTGTCGGGGTCAGTCTAATGTTAGATGGATAAAAGGTATGCTGACCTGTAGCTAAAACTTGGCTAGAGCTATTTACGATGGCCTCATGTAGCCGTTTTCCTCAACTGCATGTTCAACGGTTGCCCCGCCATTGGTGCTTTGCATTATATTCGCCTCCTGCTATACATTTAGGGCCCAATGCGATTAGTAGTTGGTCGAAGTCGTTTTTGGTCCAGGGCTCGTTGGGAGGAAGATACAAAGAGGCTATTTTGAAGATACCACCACTCGTTGGAATATCGAGGGTGGTTATCTGGGAGTCACTTCGCATTATTGGCTTATTTTGTCTGTGGCTGATTTGAGTTTTAATAAAGATTGCTGAGCCTTCCCTGGCGTTTTTACTAGGGTGGTTCGCGTAGTATTGTTGATAGCTCGGGAGGTATACTTTTGGTCACGGACGCATATGAGTCTCTGTAATTAGCATCTATCTATGGAGTGAGCAATAAGAAAAATTTTAAGTTCTTCTTTTTTCTGTACAATTCCTCTTGCGTTCCATAATCCGAGTTTTAAAGTAGAGGCCATCATTTTTTAGCTATCAGAACTTGGACTATTTCTCGAAAAGCCTTGTTTGCTTCGATCGTTTTAGTGATTAGTCTAAATAAATGATCTAATCGATCGTTAATATCCTGGATAGCCTTTTCAACAGAAGGATATTTCTTGTTAGAGCTGCAATCCTCGCCACTTACAGACGAATTTTGTTTAGCTGGAACGCTGGGGATGTTTCGAGTACTGGACCTTACTATGTCTCAGTTTGCGCATGTGTAGTGTTTCTTAAGCTGGGCCTCGCATTTTTTTGAGTTGGTAGGATGCAGTCCCGCACAATTTCCACAAGTTGTCTTTAAGAAAGAACAATTGCGGGTGTGGCCAAAATTTTGGCAGTTGAAACAGCTCAATGTTTTTGCTTCGAGTGGCCTTCTCTACCGTTATCCTGTGCCATTCAATACGATTCACTTTGAGTGACTCGGCTACATTGGAAGTTGGTTTAATAAAAAACAAATTTTGCCTCGTTTTTAAATTGATAGCTTCTTCGTCATCGTTTTCGACAATTGGAATTTCTTGCCATCTAGGCTTCCTTGGCGAGTAGATATTTATAACCACGAAGCCTTTGTCTGCGAAGCAGCGCTCAATTTCTTCTTTAGAAACTGTTGAGTGTAGATTCTTCAGCACCAGCCTGTGAGGTTTCTCCTGACGGAGCTGATGGTGCCAGAACTCACTTTTTCAAGGCAGTCAAACTAGGGACCACATTTCTAAAGACTGTTGCATCAGTTGTGTATATTCGCGAAATTCCTGCGTTCGAAGTCCGAATGAGATATTTTCCCGCTGGGATTGCTTCGTTAAGGGAGCTTTCTAGAGTTCTTATGTTATTAACGTGGGGAACACATATAGGAGGTGATTTTGGAGTTGCCGTTTGACGCGGTTGGTTATTATTCGAAAATATTTCTGCGTTACTTTCAATAGCTTCGTCTCCATCTCCTCAACAGGACTAATCTCCTCAGCTAAAGCTGCAAAGCGATTGTTGCGAAGGCCAGTTGAGGACGAAAAAGTTGTTGTCGGAGACGCAAGGGAAGAGGTTTCCTTGCTCTTTTTCTTGTTTGAATATTCTTTACCAGAGTCGGTAGGGACCCGTTTCGTAAGTCTAGGCGGGGGCATGCTCCGGAAGGAGCATCCTGTTCGTGGTACCTCTTGGAAGCTATCGGCACCTAAAACTGAAATAAGCTGCAACTGTCTATAAGCAATCTTGGCTCGTAATACCTCTTTAGTGCACCCAGCGAGTTTCGACATCTCGGATTCGATCATGAATCACTGACGATTCTTGCTGGACTGCCGAAAACTGTAATCCATCCTTTAAGCTTCTTGGTTAACCTCGCAGCTGGTAGTTTTCGTTGGATAAACCCAAATAAACTTTGAAACACCGGCCACCATGGCAAAAATATATTTGTATAGCTTCACTGTAGTATTCATGGGTCCGAGGTGGTAAATATTTAACGTATTCAGCGGAACCTCTCCCTTATCTAAGTGATAGAAATATCGTTCTTTTTCCCCAGTCTTTTTGTTGAAAATTATGCATTTTACCCAGTTAGCAATAACATAATACACTTTTTCTTCCAAACGTGATATCCAAAAATTTTGCTGGATAGCATGCATCGTCTTCTGAACTGCGAAATGACCGATATTGTGTGCCTCGACAATTATTTCTTTTTTCATGACTTTTGGCACAACCACCAGTTCAACTCCATTCACTGCTTTGAATAGAATTCCCCATTTCAGCTTAAAAATTTCGTAAGGCTGACTTTTTAGAATTTTAATTACGGCTTCTTTTATTGCGTCACTCTGTTGCGCTCTTATCATGCGTGCTGAGGACTCTGATGATACCAGCATTATCTGTTCAGGGTAGCGACTAAGACAGACCAGATCGGTGCTTTACTGTAAAGTCGAAGACTTGTAAGTAGACCACCCACTGTGCTACCTTTCGTGGTTAATCTTTTTTGTCCAACGTACACTTAACTGCGGAGCAATCTGTTACCAGCTTAAAAATATCTGGGAGTTCCCAGAATAAAGTGAAAAACAGGCTTCGACTCCAGAACATAGCTGTGTTAGCTAGATTCTGCATCAGTTGAATTTTTGTTTGTAAAAAACAGTATTTCTTCCATTTACTTTTTAGACCGTAGGCTGCTGCTCTGTCAAAAACTCGTTTCATCTTAGTAAGACAATCATCAGCTGTTTCTCCACATATAATGATGTCATCCATATATAAGTCAAGCACATTTTCACTCTTAAAGTTTTGAAAAAAATAATTCACAAACCTTATAAAGACAGCTGGAGAGTTACAAAATCCGAAGGGAGCCTTATTAAATTTAAATAAGCCATCTCTTGTAACGAACGCCGTGTATGTTTTGCTGTTATTCTCTACTGGGACATGGAAGAATTCGTTGTCTAAGTCCATGACTGTGTCCATGAAAGTTCGCCTTCTGCAGCTTCTCTAGCACGTCGTCGATGACAGGCACTGGAAAGCATTCCTTGAGTACAACTGTGTTCAGCTTGCGATAATCGACGCAGATACGATTGTAGCAACACTCAGCAACAGTCTCAGCAGGTTTATAATTTTGTACCATCTCATTTACATAGCTTTTAAACTGCGGGGATACATCAACATCAGTATTTGTTTCCACTATATTATATTTACTTATCTGATTTGTGCCACCAGTTTCCTCCTCAAGTGGGTGATAAAACTTCTAGCCGGCGGCCGTCGATGAGAAATTGAACTTAGTCACGAAATCATGTACCAACAACACATCGCACTGTATGGCCTCGTCTCCTACCTCGAGGAACTTCTGTTTAACTTGCATATATCTACTTCAACAGCAGCATTAACGAACCCTATTGGACGAGTAACTTTGCTGCCAAAGCCTTGCAGCGTCGGCACACTTTTCTGCAACACAGGATCATTGACCTTATCAAAAACGGACTTTCTAAGCAATGTAACGTCAGCTCCAGTACCAATCAGTCCCATTGTCTCCACATTGTTTATTTTCAGCGTTTTCAATCGTTGGGCGTTGTACATCATGTTCACAGCTTTTTGATTTGGGACTTCCTTAGACATGTGCCCATTCTGATTGCAATGGAGACATTTCCACTCGGACGTACAACTTTTACGTAGATGCTCAATTGATCCGCAATTGAAACAGTGATGTTTCCTGAAAACTTTTTTATCGATCTTTGTGTGCCCATTCTGATTGTCCGGCTTTTTGTTTCATGGAAGTGTGTTCTTTGCTGCATATTTAGTCTCTGTCACAATTTCGAACATCGTGTATTCATCTTTAAGTTAAGTAAGGTATAAGGTATTCTTAATATCAGTTTGCAACTTTAGATCTCGCACTATGTACCTTATAACCGACTCCATATCGATCATCCCTTGTGCAGCAATACGTTTCATTTGTAGTACATACTCATGAAAACTTTCCTCCTTTTGTTTTGGTCTCTCGGTTAATGCTTTGTGTACATCAGCACTGCATACATATCCACTCATCTAACAACCGTCGGCGTAGCTCTTCATATTCGTAAACAGAAGTGCATTCCAAGAACAGCTTGGCAGCTGGCGTCATTTTAGCATGCGCCTGCACATATTTTTGCTTATTATTTAGGCCATAGGCATCGGCGTTTTGTTCAACGTTTTTTGAAACACCGCTGAACTTGTGCACTTTCTCCATCGAATTCGTGAATTATCTTACAGAAGTTCTCCACAATCAACTTTGAATCATTCATGTTTACATCTTCAAACTGGATTTTGATCGTCATCATCCGAATTAACTGCTGCAACATAACATTCTTTTAATGAATTTGACTTAAGTGTTCCATTCCAAAAGTTTCAACTTGATTTTGTTGGTTTCCTCTGTTCTCTTTCCCTTTTTAATCGATCTGTATGTCATCCTAGGAATCATGGACATTACAACTATTTTAAATGTATGTAAAGTTTATTATATTCTTATTAATACAGAACATATTATACTATTATTATATATTATATTATATTATATTATATATATTATATATTATATTATTGATTAAATTAAAATTATTATTCTTGAGCCGAATCGAAATTTCATGACAACTGACTGCTCCGAATTTTTGATGTTAACTTCTCCACACGACTCTTCTAACTGACTGTTTTTGTCGATCTTTTTCAGATCCTGGCCATATCTTGCCATTTTCAACAGTGTCCTCGGAAACTTATGCGAGATTGAAGAAAGCTTAATTCATTTAATTTTCACCTCATTGACTTCGCAATAACAAGAAAGCTCCCAAGAAATAATATTACGGCCAAGTCCCATGCCGAACTACTATATCATCAGATCACTCTCCAGTTCTACTTACTCTCAGACAACGACCATATATAGCTGAGCGGCCCTACAGGCTGACAGGCTACAAGCTAAAGAACAATTGAAAACAGCTACACGTAGACTTACCAGGGCACTTAAGCTTGAGGAAGCAAATGCCCAGCACACAAAAATATTCAGCCACCGGCGGAAAAAATCGTTCCACTGCGAGGCCCCTCTCGAAGCTGGACAAAGATACAGCTAATGCGTTCGCCGATCACATTCAAAAAGTATTCCAACCAAATCCTGCTAGAAACTCATTTGCCCCACCTGCAGTAGCTAAAAACTTGCCATCTATACATCCAGTTACATTCAGCCAAAGTGAGATAGCATCTACCATAAAAGATCTTAAGTCCAAAAACCACATTACTTGGCGATCATAACTCCCACCGTGTTCGGTTTTGACCTTATGCCATCTCTTCAACGCTATTATGAAACTTGGGTACTATCCCAAAGGTGAAAAAAAGGCGGTCATGGTAATGATTCCCAAGCCCGGTAAAGGAAAAACGGGTCTTCAAACGTATCTCTCCAAACTGTTTGAAAATGCATTTTTAAAAGGCCGGAAAAAATACCATCGCATCAATTCAGCTTTCGCAAAAATCATGGAACAATCGAACAGATTAATCGCATCACAAAAGAAATTCGTACCGCTTTTTGCCCCGGGAATACTGCTCAGCTATATTCTTATATGTTGCACAAGCCTTTGACTAAGTCTGGCTGGAAGGACTAATGTACAAGTTAAAAAAACTGCTCCCTCAGAACAAAAAGGTCACTAAAAACTTATCACCTATAAATCCAATTACCTTCAGCCAAAGCGGATAGCATCTACCATAAAAATATTTAGTCTAAAAAATCACCTGGATTTCCCACCGTGTGCGGTTTTGTTTGACCGAGTCTGTCTGGGAGCACTTATGCACAAGATAATGAAACTGCTTCCCTAGAACACACACAAAATGCTCGAATTTCTTCAAAAGAGTGTTCTCAACCAGATGTACCAGTTGGACTTCACATGACCACATTAGCAATGCTGGAGTGTGCTGGGCCCCGTTGTTTACGTCCTATACACAGCAGACATGCCTACAAACAATCAGCTCAACCTCTACATTTGCTGTCGACACCGCAATACTTTACCGATCTAGATGCTCCACAAAGCAACAGAACAACTTGCCTGCCATATTAAAATAGTGGAAAGATAGCTTGCGGACTGGCGCATCAAGATAAACGAGACCATAAGCGGACATGTAACCTTCACATTGAACAGAAAAACCTGCCCACCCTGTAATCTGAATAATACATAAATCCCACAAGAGGACGTAGTAGCGTATCTCGGAGTTCACCTAGATAGACGCCTCACCTGGCGGGGACTTATAGAATCCAAGAGGACTCAAGCTGCTAATCTTCACTGGCTTATAAATTGCAACTCTCACCTTAGTCTGGAATACTCCTCTACAATACCGAGCTGAAACCCATCTGGACATACGGCTGTAAACTATGGGAAAACGCTTCAAAACCCAACATTGATATTATAGAACGAGCTCAGTTAACGATTCTGCGAACTATTACTGGGGCACCATGGTACCTACGCAGCATCCACATAGACCTCCACATAAATCTTTTCAACGAGGTAATTCATATGAAAAAAGTAAACATCAAGCAAAGCTCGCCGCACACGAAAATCCTCTCGCGATATTGCTTGCGCGAGTCTGCAGTCAGAGCCGACTGAAGCGCTAATATTCTTCAGCCCATCAAAGAAATCCTAGCCCATTAAATTAATGTAAGTTTTATAATAAGATTTGAATAATTATTGTTAGTCTAACAATAAGAGAAGATACAATAAATAACGCAATAAGTATGAAAACAAAAAAATGTTCAGCTTATATTGACTTGCCGTTCCAATGAACCTTCTGGATTTAATCTGGAGATCTTGAATATATAATGATGTCATTCATATAAAGCTGAACGACGTCTGCATTGATTAGGTCTTGAAAGATGTGGTTTACATATCGAATGAATGTGGCTTGTGAGTTCTTAAAGCCGTACGGTGTTTTGTTGAACTCAAAAAGTCCTTCCTTGGTGACGAACGATGTATAATTTCTGCTTTCTTCCTCTACTCGTACGTGAAAGAACCCATTCTCGAGATCCATGACGATGAAGTAACTGCCAGATCGCAGTTTTTCCAAGACCTCCTCAATTATCGGCACAGGGAAACAGTCATTGAGTACCATCTTGTTAAGTCTTCTGTAATCGACGCAAGCGCGTAGCGTCCCATTTGTCTTTTTGACGACGACAACTCTGCTTGCCAAATATGAGGTTGACTTGCGTACTATATTGACCCAATCGTCTAATGCCTTCTTAACTGACTCCTCAACAGAACGACGGCTTAGTGAATGTCGAAATAGTTGTAAGCTATCGGGAACAATCTTTAAGGCGACCGAACACTGCCTAACGTCATCTGTTTTAGTCTGCCTGCTGCTTTTTCTTAGTTCCTCTACACGCGTTCGAAACTGGGGAGGAGCTGAAATACACGGAAGTTCGACAATATTATAAACATTAAGATTATTCATCGACTGATTTTTGATCCTCAAGACTTTCAAAATTATACCCATGCGCATCGATAATTAGACGAAATTTTTCTATGAAGTCATGTCCCAACAGAATATCGTAGTCGACCTTGAAGAACAACTAAAAACTGCTTTGTCTGCATCACATCCCGCTTTATTTCGTCAAAAAAACTCCCATTGGCGTTGTCGTTATGTTGCCTAGATCACGAAACACTGTTGAACTTTTTTAAATGTAGATATCGGGTATATATTTTGCAATATTTTCTTTAATAGTTGTAACGTCTGATCCAATGTCCACAATAGTGTCGGGTAATCCTAGTTTAATTTGAGGAATAAGTTCGTTCGTTCGTTTAAAATCAATGAACTAGGTCGTTCATTTAGTTCAATCGTTCATTTTTTAAACTTGCTTAAAGGTGCTTCAAAAATGTTATAAATTTATTTCGTACAATGCTGTCATTGAAAATTAATATTATTTATTAAATTTATGTCAAAAACACTTATACATAATAATAATAAGATGAGGTATGCGTACATATGTATATATTTAGAGTACATATCTACATAGAGTACAATGTACTCAGAATATTTGCATAAATAAATAACACAATTACATACGCATTGGCAGTGCTAGCATAAACAATAATGTTCAAGTGGAAGCGTTATATGATCGCCCGCTTCTGAAGCACACTGCACAAATGCATGGTCAGCATTCCCACGCTAACCAAAAGCCCACTATATACATATACATACTGTGCGCATATAGCATTTTCGCCCAACTCTTTTATAATACATATATAATAGCCGCTTCTCTGCCGACTTCACCAGGCAGTGAAAGCTTAATCCATAACCTAAGAAGAATATTATATTAGCTTTAAGAAGCAGTCAAGTTTGAGAACTGACACAAGCATAACTACAAAATAAACGGAGCTATGGTCCATAAGGAATACAAAGGACTTTCTATCTTACTAAATATACGGAGCTATGCTCCATAAGGAATACAAAGGACTTCCGATCTTACATGGCGACCGTGACAGGACCCAAGAAGCAGGAACTCATCGCTCTGCACGCTAAGGACTACAATCACTACCATATCAAAATTATATTGGACTGGACTGGAGATACGGATGGAATACAAAATTCTTACGGATGGAATACAAAATTCTTACGGATGGAAAACAAAATTCTGGGTGAGTAGAGTGAGGCAATGGGAAATAAGCGCGGCGGTGTGCGGCAAAAGTTAAAAACGAGAATAGCTCACCTAAGATGACTATTATATTCTCAAACGCCACCACCAGCTTGGTCAACTGCTCGCAAACTACAAGCAGAGCTTGACTTCTTACAAGAAGAATTAAAAAAAAAAGCGCTAATAAAAAACCCAAAGCCCAACTCTCTCATTCATAAAAACCATAAATAATACAAAAATCAAATCCGCAACACCACCACCCAGAGCCAGCATACCAGTCGACGAGGAACAATGCCCTTTGGACTGCGAGGGACTATGGAGCCCCTACTGCAAGTACACTTGCAAACATTGTAAGGACATCAACCAGCAGAAGGAGGCCTGTGCGACAACCAGCACCGGCACCGCTTAACGCGTCAAGTTAAGCCAGCAAGGAAACCGACAGCGCTTCCTAGAGCGCAATTTTTTTTTGTAAATAGCACTGCGTTGCAAAATTTTTTTGAGTGCACTGCGATGCATATTTTTTTTTTAATTATAAAAACCAAAAATTTTAAAATTGAGCGGAAATATTTCTGCCCGATGAGCAGTATAGCCTGTAAAGCTATACAAAAACAATAGGCAGGAACATATAAAAAAAAAAAAAAATACAAAATACAAAATTTGACTTAAAAATACTAATAGTAATAGAAAAAGTAATATAGTATATATAATCTAATATATATAAATAGTAATAGTAAAAATACTAATAGTAATACAACTTTTGACGTAAATGTCAATAGTGACAAACAGAATATATAAGGAAGACATTTTCGAAAAAACCGAAGAAATTTTAAAACCCAATATGGGCTTAATTGATACACAAACAGTGGATTCCACTGCAAATGTAATAAACAAAGTGGAGATAGAATCTAACAATTTAAGCTACATAACAATACTATTGTTAGCAATTTTTATATTAATGTTGATACATGCACTCATAAAAGTGTACAAACTCCACAATAAGTGTTTAAAGAAACGCTATAATAGCAGGGCCAATGGCCTAGAAACAATTTAATTTTTAAATAATGAGGTCATTAATGAAATAAAAATAATAATAAAGTCAAAAAAAAAAATCTTCCTTCTTAATACTTAAAATGTCTCAAATAAATTATGGATTGGCAAAATTTAACAGCCATCTTAAATGAAATAAAAGAAAAATTTGATAAGTCATATATGTAAATGTTTTTCTCAGAATAGAACTATTCAAAAACAAACTGCTAGTAAGCATATAACCATTCTGGTAGAATCATTTAATCAGGCTAGATCCCGTATACATGACCAAAGAGGGAAACTAGACAAAAAACAGTGGACAACAGTGTCCAAATTTTTCATTAGATTAAAAAGTAATCTAATAAATATCAAAGAAAGGTTCGATCTAAACATATCGATAACAACAATTCTTAATTCCCCTTTGACTCTAAGTGAAGGAGAAACAGAATCACTCAATGATTCTGACTCGGAACTAGAAATCAAAGAAGAAGATCTGAACGATCTAACAATACCAGCAATGTTACAATTGCCAGAAGATTCAGGAAATAAAGAAGATCAGGAAATACAATTAAGCAAAATGACAGACAATTCAGCCGCCATCAGGGCCTACATAAAGGAAGTGTCGAGCGCAGTACCGGAGTTTGATGGACAAAAGATCCATCTTCAGAGGTTTATTATGGCCATCAAATTAGTAGACCTTGCAAAAGGACCATTTGAGGACATTGCAATCCAAGTAATAAAATCAAAATTGATTGGCACTACTCTGAACCTGGTACTGAGCGAATCTACAATTGAAGCAATAATTAATAAACTGCAAACTTCAATTGGAGGAGACATCCCAAAACATCAAGGCAAAATTATCCACTGTACAACAAAGAGGCAAAACAGCTACACAGTTCACAACCGAAGTTGATCATTTACGTAAGCTCTTAGAAGCCTCGTATATCGATAAAGGTTTACAAAGTGATGCCATCAAAAAGACCGAACACGAAAGTGTGAAAACTGTGCGAGAAGCAGGTACGTGCACAACTATGGACGCTGCCATAGGTGCGTACATAAGAACTAGCAACAGAGTAACCGGAAATGTGAATCATGTAATGTATTCAAAGAGAGGTTACTCTAACTCTAACTCTAACTCTAACTATAGAGGCCAAGGTTATAGAGATAATGGTCGCGGCAGAGGCCATTACAATAACCGATACAATAACAATTACGTCAATAATGGTAACCAAAATAATGGTAACAATTATAGAGGCCGTGGCTACTCAAATAGAGGAAGCCTAAACAATCAGAATAGATTTAATAACAAAAATAATGCTAATATGAGAGTAACCCAAGATAATTCGGGAAACTCGCAACAACCCTCAGATACAAGGCAATAAATAAAGCTCATGTACATTCAATCAATCTAAGTATAAATATATTCATTGCATTTGACCATGTGGCAACAGGAAAAAGATTAATTTTCTTAGTTGACACGGGTGCAGATATTTCAATACTAAAAGAAGAAGCCGACTACTTTAATAGTATCCAAGATGACAGTATAATAAACATTCAAGGCATAAGCCAAGAGATTATTAAATCTAAGGGCTTAACCTCAATAGAGCTACAAACCGATAAATACATAATCCCTCACAATTTTCATATTGTTCATCAACAATTTCCCATACCATGCGATGGAATAATTGGCATTGATTTTATAAAAAAATTTAACTGCCAATTAGACTTCAAGCCAAAAGAAGATTGGTTTATCATTAGACCCAATAATTTAAAATTTCCGATTTATGTTCCAATAACATACAACTCTGGTAATAATAGAATATTATTACCAGCTAGATCACAAGTTGTCCGAAAAATCAATATAACTTCAATTGAAGAAACAAATATATTGATCCCAAACCAAGAAATAGAAACAGGTATTTATGTAGCGAATACCATTTCAACATCAAACGATGTTTATATCCGAATGTTAAATACGCATCATACTTATAAACTAGTAGATGCAAACAATTTAAAATACGAGCCATTTTCAAACTATGATGTGGTTCAACCAAATAAAGAAACCAGAGAACAAACTGTCATGTCTCAATTGTCAAAAAATTTCCCACCAAAATTCAAAACACAGCTGACAAAGCTTTGTAGTAAATACACTGATATATTTGTTCTGACAACAGAACCAATATCGGCTAATAATTTATACAAACAAAGATTAAGATTGAAAGAAGATGAGCCAATATGTATTAAAAATTATAGAAATCCTCATAGTCAAAAAGACGAAATTCAAGAACAAGTACAAAAATTGATCAATGATAAAATAGTCGAACCATCAGTATCGAAATACAATAGTCCATTACTATTAGTACCGAAAAAATCTCTTCCAGGCTCAGATGAAAAGAAATGGCGATTAGTAATTGACTATCGTCAAATCAATAAAAAACTGTTGTCTGATAAATTTCCACTCCCTAGAATTGAGGACATTTTGGATCAACTTGGTCGAGCCAAATATTTTTCATGCCTTGACTTGATGTCAGGTTTTCACCAAATTGAACTTGAGAAGAGTTCAAGAAATATAACTTCATTTTCAACAACAAACCGTTCATATCGTTTTACGCGATTACCATTTGGACTGAAAATAGCGCCGAATTCTTTTCAAAGAATGATGACTATTGCATTTTCTGGCCTTGAGCCAACGCAAGCATTTATTTATATGGATGATTTAATAGTAATAGGTTGTTCCGAAAACCATATGATTAAAAACTTATCAGATGTTTTTGACAAATGCAGGAAATACAATCTAAAACTACATCCAGAGAAATGTTCATTCTTTATGCGTGAAATCATCTTTTTAGGACATAAATGCACAGATAGAGGAATACTGCCAGATGACAAGAAGTATGATGCCATCAAAAATTACCCAGTACCTCATGATGCAGATAGCGCAAGTCGTTTCGTTGCATTTTGTAACTATTATAGAAGATTCATAAAAAACTTCGCCGACTATTCACGGCACATAACTAGATTATGTAAAAAGAATGTTCCTTTTGAATGGACAGAAGACTGTCAAAAAGCATTTTTACACTTAAAAACAAAACTGATGGAACCTTCTTTCTTACAATACCCCGATTTTAGCAAAGAATTTTGTATTACAGCAGATGCTAGCAAAATGGCATGTGGCGCAGTCTTATCTGAAGACCACAATGGCCACCAACTTCCAGTTGCATACGCATCAAGATCATTTACTAAGGGCGAGAGTAATAAAAGTGCTACTGAGCAGGAATTAGCAGCAATACATTGGGCAATAACCCATTTCAGACCCTATATCTATGGTAAACATTTTACAGTCAAAACTGATCATAGACCACTAACCTTTTTATTTTCAATGACTAATCCTGGCTCAAAATTGACTCGTATGAGACTTGAATTGGAGGAATATAATTTTACAGTTGAGTATCTGAGAGGTAAAGACAACTATGTAGCTGATGCGTTATCAAGAATAACCATCGAATAATTGAAAGATATAACCGGAAATATTAAAAAAGTCACTACAAGATTACAAAGTAGACAAAAATCCTGCGCAGGAGAAACAAACAAATCTGAATTGCATAAGCAATCAATAGAAAAAGCTTCAATGCCCAACGTATACCAAGTCATCAATAATGACGAGATACGTAAAGTAGTGACCTTGCAAGTAAAAAATATGATATGTTTCTTTAAACATGGAAAAAAGATTACAGCAAGATATGATATCGATGATTTATATGCAAATGGAGTTCTTGATTTAGATCAATTTTTCCAAAGGCTTGAAATGCAGGCCGGTATATATAAAATCAATCATCTAAAAATCGCACCGTGGATAAATATCTTTGAATACGTTTCAATAGATAATTTTAAGCAAAAGGGCAATAAAATATTAACAAAATTAAGAGTAGCGCTGCACAACCCGGTGGACTTAATAAACAATGAAAAAGAAAAAGAAGCAATTTTGTCTACACTACATGATGATCCATTACAAGGAGGTCATACAGGCATTGCAAAAACCTTGGCCAAGGTCAAAAGACATTATTTTTGGAAAGGTATGTCTAAACAAATAACAGACTACATTAAAAAATGTCAAAAATGCCAAAAAGCAAAAATAACAATGCATACAAAGACCCCAATGACTTTAACTGAAACCCCTGATCATGCTTTCGACAAAGTGATAGTGGACACTATAGGTCCTCTACCAAAGTCGGAAAATGGCAACGAATACGCAGTCACTCTCATTTGTGACTTAACTAAATATTTAGTTGCAATACCCATACCGAACAAAAGCGCAACAACAGTCGCTAAAGCAATTTTCGAATCTTTTATTCTTACTTATGGTCAAATGAAGACGTTCATTACGGACATGGGTACAGAGTATAAGAATTCAATCATTACAGACCTTTGCAAACACCTAAAAATTAAAAATATAACGTCTACCGCTCACCACCATCAAACAGTAGGTGTAGTCGAAAGAAGTCATAGAAGTCTAAATGAATACATACGATCTTACATATCGGTTGATAAAACTGATTGGGATGTATGGCTTCATTATTTCGTCTATTGTTTTAGTACAACCCCTTCTATGGTACATAATTATTGTCCATATGAACTTGTTTTTGGTAGAACAAATAATTTACCCAGAAATTTCACTAACATAACTAGCATAGAACCAATATACAATATAGATGATTATGCTAAGGAAATTAAATATAGATTAGAAGTAGCATATAAAAGAGCTAGAACTATGCTTGAAGAGCATAAAAGAAAAAATAAGGAAAATTATGATTTAAAAACAAAAAATATAGAAATAACAGTAGGAGATAAAGTTCTATTAAGAAATGAAGTAGGTCATAAATTAGATTTTAAATATACGGGACCCTATAAGGTAGAAAAGATAGAAGACAGAGACAATATAACAATATCAAACAATAAAAATAAAAAGCAAATAGTACATAAAGATCGATTAAAAGTTTTTTATTCATAAATGACGTCATGATTTAATACAAAAAGCATTATAATAATGTTAAAATACAATTTAAGATGTCAAAAAGAAAAAGAAAAACAAAAAAAAAAAAACAAATAATAATAATAATAGAATAAAATAACTACACTATGTTACGTTATTTTTTAAAAAGAGGGAGATGTGGTATGCGTACATATGTATATATTTAGAGTACAATGTACTCAGAATATTTGAATAAATAAATAACACAATTACATACGCATTGGCAGTGCTAGCATAAACAATAATGTTCAAGTGGAAGCGTTATATGATCGCCCGCTTCTGAAGCACACTGCACAAATGCATGGTCAGCATTCCCACGCTAACCAAAAGCCCACTATATACATATACATACTGTGCGCATATAGCATTTTCGCAAAACTCTTTTATCATACATATATAATAGCCGCTTCTCTGCCGACTTCACCAGGCAGCGAAAGCTTAATCCATAACCTAAGAAGAATATTATATTAGCTTTAAGAAGCAGTCAAGTTTGAGAACTGACACAAGCATAACTACAAAATAAACGGAGCTATGCTCCATAAGGAATACAAAGGACTTTCTATCTTACTAAATATACGGAGCAATGCTCCATAAGGAATACAAAGGACTTCCGATCTTACAAAGAAATAATAAAGAGTTTACAAACAGATAATAGAGTAATTTTAATGCTTTAATTTGATTTCTGAGAAGAGAATAGAGAAGTTTATTAGGGAACAATTTCAATAACATATGATAAAATTATGTTTATACCTGTAATCCATCTTCATGTTGCTTTGAAGGAACATTAGATTTTCCACTTTATTAGGTTTTAGTAGCATCCGTCTTCTTCGGATGATTTTCCCAGCACTTGAAAATAGGCGTTCGCACGGAACTTCCAGATCACCATCTGCCAAACAAAAGCTAGAAATAGCCACACGGAAGCTGGGCACGTAGTGATGCAGACAGAGCCACAACCTTTGGCGCTCACCTACAAAATGTATTTACGCCAAACAAGGCTACTAGCACTTTTGCGCTACCGTCTTCAACCGCAAACTGCCACCAGCAACACACCCCAATTGTGTTTCGCCCAAAAGAAATATCTAACATAATTAAAGAAAATTTCAGCCCGAAAAAATCCCCCGGCTACGACCTAATTACCCCGGAAATGAGCATCGAGCTGCCACATTCTGCAGTTCGCTACCTAACGCAGCTCTTTAATGCCATCACAAAACTTGGCTACTTTCTACAACGATGGAAGAGATCGATTATTATAATGATTCCGAAGCCTGTAAGGACCACACAGTTCCGTCATCCTACAGACCAATAAGTCTACTCTCATGTATATCGAAACTATTCGAAAAGTGCCTGCTAATCCAACTGAATCCACACCTGAGAGCCCACAATATACCCAGCCAATCAATTTGGCTTTCGCGAAAGCCACGGAACCATTAAACAGGTGAATCAAATAACAGGAGATAAGATAATAGCAGGAGATAAGAACTGCATTTGAAAATCAAGAATACTGTACAGCCGTATTTCTAGACGTATCCCAAGCATTCGATAGAGTCTGGCTAGACGGCCTAATGTTTCAAATTAAAACAGCTTTACCCGAAAGAACACACAAACTTCTAAAGTCATACCTATATGACAAAAAGTTTGCAGTGCGGTGCAACACTGCTACTTCCACTGACCACGAAATTAAGGCTGGAGTCCCCCAAGGCAGCGTTCTTGGGCCTTCTTTATACCTCATCTATACTGCTGACATTCCTACAAATAGTCGCCTAACAGTGTCCAGGTTTCCGAAGATACAGATATCCTTAGCCGTTCAAGGTCCCCAATCCAAGCTACAGCACAGCTGGCATTGCACCTCATAGACACTGAGAAGTGGCTCTCTGACTGGCGAATAAAAGTAAACGAGGAAAAATTCAAGCACGTGACATTCACGCTAAACAGACCAGATTGCCCACAACTTTTGTTGAACAACATACCACTCGCGAAAGCAGATGAGGTAACGTACCTAGGATTACACCTTGACAGAATACTCACATGGCGCAGGCACATTGAAGCTAAAAAAACCCATATTAAAATCCAAGCCAACAACTTACACTGGCTCATCAACGCTGGCTCTCCGCTCAGCCTGGACCACAAGGTCTTACTCTATAATGCTGTATTGAAACCCATCTGGAGCTATGGCGCACAGCTATGGGGCAACGCCAGCAACAGCAATATTGACATCATACAGCGAGCACAATCAAAGATTCTGAGAACCATCACTGGGGCACCGTGGTACGTTCGGAACGAAAACATCCAAAGACTCTTAAATATTCCACCAGTAATCAATGCAATCACATAACTTATTAAAGTATATCATAGCAAGCTTTCCTCGCACCCCAACCACATAGCGAGAAATCTAACCACGCTCAGCAGTCGTTCCCGACTCCGACGAAGGGACCTACCAACCCAGCGAAGAAATTTTTAGGGACGTTTAATCTCAGAACATTTGGAAAAATATGCTCAAGTATGCTATCAACAATACGGTGGCGTTGCTCAGGTGTTCCATGGAGGTGTCTGAAGCCAAACTGGTGATCAGGGATCAGTCCGGCCTCTTCCAATACTTGCAGTACTCTACGCAAAAATACTCTTTCAAGTATTTTAGAAAGGATTGCCAGCAAACTAATCGGACGATACGAGGCTAGATTGGCTTCAGGTTTTCCAGGCTTGACGAGGACAATTACCTTAGCACGCTTCCACTCTTTAGGGAAGTACCCTAGACGGAGGCAGCTGTTGAATAGGTTAGCCGGCCTTTGGGAACAGATTAGGGGCAACATTTTCAGTGCTGTTGCATCGATACGGCCAGGACCCAGTGACTTGCAATTTTTTTAGGGAGGCGATCTCCTGCGCAATCTCCTCTGGTTCGACGGGCTATATTGGCGGGCCAGGAGCACTTGGGCTGTCTACGAACCTCTTGGTTGCAGCTCTTTCTTCGCCAGTGCATCTGTCGAACGGTGAGAATGCACTATGTAGATGGTCAGCAAAGGCTTCTGCGCTTTCAACATCAGTCCGACACCAGGAGCCGTCCACTTTGCGAACGGGTGATATTTTCTTCGCAGGTCTTTTTATGTGCCTCGTGACATTACACAGGTTGTGTTGCGGGTCTCCAGATTCCAGCTCCTCAAGGAATCTATGAAACGAGTCCTGCCGTAGGATGGATAGCTTGTCCTGGATAGCAAACTCAGCAGCATTGTGCATCTCTTTAGTTAGTTTTTCGATGGCCGCATCTATGTTGCTTGGTGTGTAAAGAGGGGGATCTGGGTACAGGTACTACTAAAACAAAAACGAAAAATTCAAAATGTTCAGTTTTTTTAGGTAATATATCTAAGAACATAAAAATATTTTACTATTATACAGCTGTGTTCAAAATAATAGGAGTGCGCATTACACTTGTCAAAAACGCAGGTGAAAACTATGTAGACAAACGTGAAATGCCTAAAGTATATTTTTTTTAACAAATATAATGGGTTATGAAGAAATTAAAACTAAAACCCAGGGATTTCATGATAAACAAAAGAAAAAAATTTAAAAAAATGAAACATACCGCTAATAAGGCTATTTCAAAATAATAGGAGTGCTTCAGAATATTCACTCAAAACTTAAGATTAACCAATAAATCGAGGAAATATGGCCGTATTATTAAGTTTTAGGCCAAAATTAAACTAAAAAATGTAAACTGGCATTTTGTAGCACCACCTTTGTTGCCTAAGACATCCACACATGACCTTGGCATGGAGTCCACAAGATTCTGACATCTTCCCGGGGAAATAGAGCTCCAAGAAACTTTTACAGTTTTCCATTACTGGGCAACATGGGTGGGATCCTTCTGGCTACATCTTTTTTAACATCTGCCCACAGATTCTCTATAGGATTCAGGTCAGGAGACTGTGCGGCCTATTCCGAAAACCACCTCTTAGCCACTTTACTCGTGTGCTTCGGGTCATTGTTTTGCTGAAGGACCCAGATCAAGGGCATTTCTTCACTAGCACAAGGTAGCATGGTTTCCTGCATTATTTGGAGGTATCCAGGCCCGTCTTTGATCTCTTTAATCCACGGTATTGACTCTACACCATGATAGGAAGAACATCCCAAAATCGTGATGCTGGCCCCACCGTGTTAGATCGTTTTTATACAGGATTATGAATCCAATTCAGCTTTAGGTGGTCTTTTGGCATACTATCTAGCACCTTTACCACCATCCGGAACAATTTTTGATTCATCCGACCACAGGACATTCTGCCACTTTTCGGGTGTCCAGTTAACATAGCGTTTTGCGAATTCGATTCAATTGGCTTTGTGTTTCTTAGTGTTATACGGAATTTTCCTCGGGCTGTGGGCTGTTAAATTAAGGTCTTTTAATCGTCTACTTATTGTAGGTAAACTTGCATTTAAGTTTAGTTGATCCTTTATTTTTTTACAGCTTGCGTTAGGATGCTTCTTCGAGTACCTGGCTACACTACTAGCTGGTTTTTTTGGTATAACTCGAGAACGGCTGCGTGTTTCAGGCTTAAATGAATAATGAAGTGCATTTCGGATCATAGAGTACCCGCACCCGTTAATACTTCGAACTTCCTTTTATGTTTTGCCACTCGAAATCAAGGATTCGATCGATTCACGCCGCTCAGGTGTACAAGACTTACTACGGCCCATTTCTTTGATTTTTAAAGTCTTATTTGTTTTAATTATAATTATAAATAGGACTTTCAGTGTTTATTAACCGAAACTTTGATGAATTTTTGCATAATTCGCCTTCATGAACCTATTTAAGTGACCACTCCTATTATTTTGAACAACCAAAAATGCGACCTGCTTTGTATTTTAGCAAATTCTAAAAAATCAAGGAAATATTTGAATATAATTAGTGCTATTTCTTAGAGTATACCCATTGGCAAAAGCAGTGGAAAAAAAAGAACAAAAAACATAGACAAATAACTTTGCTACAAACAAGAGAAGTTGATGTGCGAGCGCACTTCTATTATTTTGAACACAACTGTAAATGAATTAACGTGAAATAAAAAACCAATTTCATAAAAATAATCCATAATTTAAGACCAAAAAAGTTTAAGTACACTTTGAAAAATCATAAATTCTATAGTGTTAATATTTATTCCTTTTACGGCAATAACTGCTTGGAGGCGACGCTGTATAGTGTGCACCAATACATTTGTGATTGTGTGTTGTGTGTTTCTAGGAGGACCTTGTTCCAGTCAGACTGCAAAACTGTCATTTTGTGCGTCCTTATCCTTTTGTCCAACAAATTCCAAATGTGCTCAATAGGATTGAGGTCGGGAGACTGTGGAGGTGTATGCAATTGCTTGCAGTTATCGAGCAGCCACTCATTGACCAGATATGACGTTTTTTTTGGGTCGTTATCGTGCTGAAATAGGAATGTCTTCACATTCAACTAGAGCTGGGTCTCGATGTCTTTAAGATTTTATTTCCAAATTTTTAAATATAAATGCTAGTCCATAGTATCATTAATAAAGACAAGTTTCCCAACTCCAGCCGTCCCAATGCAGCCCCAAACCACTATGTTACGCCGCCGTGCTTCACAGTTGGTGTTACATTTTTAAGGACCTATGCGGCGTTAGGATTTCTGCATACTTTCTGTGAGCCATCAGAACCAAAAATTTTGAATTTGGACTCATCACTCCATAGGACATTGTCCCAAAACGATTCCGGCTCATATTTTTGTGCGAATTCCAACCTTTTCTTGCAGTTCGCCAACGAAATTAACGGCTTTCTGCGAGGTGTTCTTGCGTTTTACCCATCCTTATGGATGACATTTCGCACAGTTTGAGGGTAAACAATTTTGCCTGAGCTCCTAAATATTCCTCCTGTATTTTCGGAGCGGTACTTTTTGTGTTGTCTTTAATTTAACTACTCATTTGCCGTTCCTCCCTTAACCTGGAGGTTGTCGGAGTCGAGTATGATTTTTTTATAGTTTGCACACTGGAAACAGGCTATTGGATTATTCTGCCAATAACCCGACCACCTTCCCCTTCCATGTACAATTTTAATATTAATTTTCGTGTTTCAAGTGGAATTTGGTTTTTCGTCCCATGACGGCTCTCTAACTTCCCCAATCAAATAAAAAAAAATTCAAAAACACAATAGTGCAAGAACCAACTTCAGCGTTAGTAAAGAATTCACGATTACCGTCAGAATAACGAAGAATTTGTCAAAAAAATAATCGTTCCGACGAACGTACGTAAACTTTTTTGGCGCCGCTTTCAGTAATTTTTTTATATTTCAGCTATTCAGAAGTTTTCGAAAGAAGTGACTTGTTTGAATATCTCATAATTTAAAAAGTAATAGTTTTTAAATCTATATGGTAAAATAATGGATCGATTTCTAAAAAGTGTATTATATATTTTGATCAATAAACATTGATGTTTAAAGTGTACGTAAACTTTTTTTGCCCACTGTAATCTGAAACACAAAAACAACACATTCTTGATTTGCGCAAAATTTCTAATATTATAGACTACAATTATCGAAAACAACATGAAAAATGGAAAAGTAATCAGTTTTTGATTTAAAATGTTAGGATTTTCCGTCTATATATTACTTTGTTTAATTAACAATTGTTAATATTTTGGCATGTCTGTAGTCTACTTTTGACACACAACCCTAACACACATTGGATACAAATTTGGTCACGATTGATTCATTACAGCGTCTTCAATCACTTCCGACAGTTGGAAAAACGTAGTTTCAAGAAAACGAGTTAAAAGTTTCATTTGATTTTATATACATAATGTCTTTACTTAAGTTTAATCTGCAATGCCAGGGCCGTAAAGCCCACCTCCTTTTCGCCTTAAAATTTTGGGAGCGAATACTTGAAATACATATCCATGCGATAAGCGAAAAAAATAAATTGATATTTTCGAACAAACAACCATAAATATGGTACGTCTATTTTGGTGACGAAATCCTATATTATTTATACGTATAGCAATAAAGCTTTCTTAATTTTATTCACGAAATATATATAATTTTTTTGGTCACCAGAATTATTCATATAAATAAGCTTAATATAAAAAAAAAAAACAAAGTATGTAGCTGCTATTGAATTATATTAAAACTAAAGACTTAGAAAAAGTATATTTCATTCCAATTCAAGAATTATTTGCAAGAAAATATTATTGATAAAATTGTTCTTTATTTATTTATTTATTTAGTTTTGTTATAGTTCTACCAATTGCTAAGAAAATCAAAGCCCTTAGGAATTTTCATTTCCCTTGTTAAAAGAGAAGCATTTTCTTCTTGACACGAGTTTTTCGAAAGACACTCTTCATTAGACAAGTCATGTAAATCAATGTGTTGTGAAGGCAAGGTCGGCAGAAAATGTGACTTTAGATCTGAATGACAAGATCCACCATTACGAACTGGCTTAATATTTTCTTGACTTAGGTTACATGGGTCTTTACTTATTTTGCTACCATTATCCCTAATTTTTGGCGAATTGTGTTTGGCTGGTTCAATGTTTGAGCCGGCACCACAAATTATGGCTGGCATGTTTATTTGAGATTCAGTTCTGTAGCTAAAGGGAAAAGAATGTTCATCACGGCAATTTTCAGTAATTTCATCATGTAATTCTTTGAGCCCAACGTTTTGTTGAACATATGTTCGTAAATCTTTACCGTTATAATAATATGTGGAATCATTATTGTGGCAGAAAAGATGACAATTTTTTGGTTTCTTTTTAGAAAGTGTTGGTAGAGGTGAATATTGGTCAGCTCTATGATATTTTATATAAATTTCGGGATTTATTAAGTGTTTATTTAAAATATTTTCTTGTTCTGACCAACTTAATGTTATCCAGTCAACTTTTGTGTAGCCAGATTTCACACAGTGAATATCATCAGAAATTTTTTCCGACAAGGAATTAATTTTGGACAAATAGGCATGAATTCGTCGATCGGTCATCTTTAACCTGAAAATATATATGTTAAATAATTTTTAGATATAAAAATAAAGAAAAACGATTACCAAGAAACGTGTATAAATTTCTTACCTATAAACGTATGATATTCCTTACAATCCTTAAAAATTTCACAATTTTTTAATAAATTAACAATTTCTCCAGATATATGTAACATTCAGGTACTTACAATTGGTGTATTGAAGAATTTAATGCGAATTTTAACTGCGAAGAATAGATGAAACTGTTTATTGACAATGATAAATTTGGTGTTGACAACCAGTTCAAAAATAGACGCCGTCTAGCTGGCATCGAAAGGAAACCGTTTAAAGGAAATATGAAAAATGGTGTATTTCTTGTTTTTAATTATATAACTATTATTAAATCAAGATACATCAATGACGTGTGTTTATTTTTTTTTTGTGTAACTAACAAGAAGACAAAAGCTTTAAGTTGCTTCTCACTAAGTTTATTCATGTAAAACAAATAAAATTGCCGCCATATGCGAAACAGCGATTTCCACTGATTTTCTTTTACCATCCGCTCACATCTGACCTACGTGAGCTGTGACTTATCATTACATAAAAAAAAGATTGTCGAAATCGATACAGCGAAACTAATAGGAAATAATAACTACTTCAGAAGTTGTATAACAGAAAATCCTTTGATTCTATTAAAATTTAACGAACTGGCACGAAATGAGGGGTCATAAGAGCTCTTAAATTATTCTAAAAAGAAAACAAAAATAGTCATTTTAAATTAAAATTAGAAATGAAAACTAATCTTAGACGGAGCCAAAGTTTTTGTACCCTTGCAATCAAATGACGGCTTCTTTTGCTAAGATATATAGCAAATATGGGAAATAGGTCAATCCTTATACAAACTTTAAGAGCAGACTAGTTTCTTTTATTTTTATTTATTTATTTCTTTTTTTTTCATTGTGAAGTTTTTTATTATTTAAGTTAACATGTTTACTGTTACCTAAGACGCCTGAAAAGGAAACACCCGCTTGACCTCCCCAACCAATAGACACCTAAGTCAACCTCATAAGATATACATTCCATGTACCTCCCTTAAGTCAAGGTCTCCCCCAAACCATTTAATGATTGTCCACTCGGATAGATTTTAAATACAAATTAAGAATGTTAAAAAAAACTGTTACCTATGTGGTAGCTTTACATGTTGTACATAAAAATTGCTGAAAGGTATTTCAATACATACTGCATATCTAATACATTACTATCAACATTTACATTACATTAATTAAATTAAATTATTATACTATTATATTATTTTACAATACAAATATTTTTTTTTGGAAAAATCTGGAAGGAAGATCCTGGGGGTCCTTCTTCAGTCTTCTTTTTCATGGGGGGTGGGTATGCCTTCTTGCCAATGTGTTGGGGTGGAGGCCAAGACGTCTTAAGTATCTTTCCGCGTGTGTCCTGCATACATCGCCTATCTTGGGAATGTTAAGGTCCCTCTCTATGTATTTTTTTCTCATGTACCAGGGGGCGTTACAAATAGATCTGATAATCTTGCTTTGCGTAACTCTTATTTTGTTTAGGTTTGATTTACTTGTAATTCCGTATACTTCCATACCGTACTGGCAAATTGGGCTCAAAATGGATTTATAGAGGCGGACTTTATTTTTCAACGAGAGTTTGTTTCTCGGCGAAAGGAGCCATTACATTTTTGTATCCTTTGAATGCACAGCTTGTTTAATCATAGTTTTGTGCCTTTGGAACGTTAATCCTCTGTTCAAAATGACACCAAGGTATTTTTAGTGTGTCTTGTGTTGAAGTGTGGAGCCAAGCATTGTAAATTCTGGGCAATACAAAGGTCTTTTGGCGAATATTACGCAAGCCCATTTGCTGCAATTAATTCCTATGTTCCATTCCATTTCCCACTTTTCGAAAGCCGTTACGTAATTTTGTAGGCCCCTGGTTGCAGTACTCATTTCTTTACCCTTGACCATCACCGCAGTGTCGTCCGCATATGTTGCTATTATACTGTCTTCGCTTTCAACTTCCGTACGCCACCAGGACTCCGGCATGTCGGAAGTGTACAGCGAATACAACGTCGGGCTTGGCATACTACCTTAGGGTACATCTGCCAAGATGGATCGTTGTGATGATGTTTCGCCATCAACAACCACACTAAATTTCCTTTCTGCAAGAAATCTTTTAATTAGTATAAATAATTGCGGCGTCAAGACAGGTTTTAGCTTCGATAGAAGACCGTCATGCCAAACTCTGTCGAAAGCTTGTTGTCTGTCCATAAATACTGCTACTGTGTACATCTTGTTCTCTATTACCTTTAAGGCAAAGTTGGTCACCCGGTGAAGCTGTTCTGGTGTGCCATGACTTTTTCGGAAACCGAATTGCCATTGAGGAATAGCTTTGCTCACGCTAATAGGGCTGAGGATGCCTTTTTCTATCATTTTTCCCAGCGCAGGTAAAAGACTAATGGGCCTATATGACTGTACTTCAGTAGGTTGCTTGTCAGGCGTTGGAATCATAGTTATAATTGCAGATTTCCACTTCCTTGGAAAGTGTCCCCAGCCTCAGAAGGATGCTATTAAATAGTAAGCCCACGAAAAGCACAGCTTTGAGGGGAAGTAATTTAAGAGTCTTGTTATCCAGAAGGTCCTCACCTGCTGATTTATTTATTTTTGAGATTTTTTATTTGCGTTATTACTTCTCCCAACGTGACAGCATTTGTGGGGGGCCCATTTGGAAAGGTTGTTCTAAGATTACTTGCACCGTGCCTCTCGTTTCTGCCGAAGTGAGGTTTAAAGGCTTAAATCTATCCTCTAAGCTGTTTGCAAAGACGTCTGCCTTTTCCTGGCTTGAGACGCACCAGCCACCAGTAGGATTCCTGATGGGAGCCTTTGGGATAACCTGTTTTTTCATGCTGTTCGTCAGTTTTCACAACGAATAGTTGGTCGATGCATCAGGGCTTGCATATTCCAGCATTTCATCAAGGTGGTCCTGATTCTTTTTCGCCAGAACTTTTCTTAGGCGGTAAGACAGTTAGACAGTTCTTGAAAATTCTCGTCTTGCTCTTCGTTTAAGTCGTATGAGGTCTTAATCATTTTGTGGAAGCATATTGTGTCTATTCTGGATGGGTAAATTTCTACTTCTTGGGGCAGAAGCAATTGTCGCGGCCAGCTGTATTTTGTCCATAAAGATCTCTACCGCATCTTCGATGTTTTCTGGATGGGTAATGTCGATGTTTAGATTAATGCTTTTGTCCAAGGTCTCTTTGAATTATTTTAGAAGGGTAGTAGAACAGTTCTCTTTATGGTTTTGTATTGGGGAGTGTGGCTAAGTGTTGCTAGTACTGGCAAGTGGTCCGAAGACAGATCGTAGTTTGCTGCGATTGAAAACATGTTTATTGCCACCTCTTTTATTATACATAAGTCCAATGCTGTCGGGGTCAGTCTAATGGTAGATGGAGAAAGGGTAGGCTCACCTGTAGCTAAAACTTGGCTAGAGCTATTTACGATGGCCTCATGTAGCCGTTTTCCTCAACTGCATGTTCAACGGTTGCCCCACCATTGGTGCTTTGCATTATAATCGCCTTCTGCTATACATTTAGGGCCCAATGCGATTAGTAGTTGGTCGAATTCGTTTTTGGTCTAGGGCTTGTTGAGAGGAAGATACAAAGAGGCTATTTTGAAGATACCACCACTCGTTGGAATATCGAGGGTGGTTATCTGGGAGTCACTTCGCATTATTGGCTTATTTTGTCTGTGGCTGATTTGAGTTTTAATAAAGATTGCTGAGCCTTCCCTGGCGTTGTTACTTCAGTGGTTCGCATAGTATTGTTGATAGCCTGGGAGGTATACTTTTAGTCCCGGACGCATATGAATCTCTGTATCATTTTTGTGTACAATTCCTCTTGCGTTCCATAATCCGAGTTTTAAGGTAGAGGTCATCATTTTTTAGCCATCTTGGACTATTCGATCGTTTAGTGATTACTCTAAATAAATTGTCTAATCTATCGTTATATCTGGATATACTTATATCGTTATATCCTGGATAGACTTTTTTACAGAAGGATATTTCTTGTTAGAGCTGCAATCCTCGGCACTTACAGTCGAATTTTGTTTAGCTGAAACGCTGGAGCTGTTTCGAGTACTGGTCATTAAAAAAAAAAATGGGTTCCGAAGAAACTTTATAGCCTTAGGATATAATCGGCCAATCCGACATTTTCTAAATGGCGTCAGATGCAACAAAATATCCACTGCCTCATTTTATTTGTGTTGTCATTGGTGTAGAATTCGAGGATACGCTTCTGTTTTCGAAAGACTATGCAAAAGTTGATTGTTCCGGAATTTTTTTTCTGCAGAAAAACTTTTGAGAGGTTTTTTCTAATATCTCAGGGATTGCTTAATCCAATTTTTAATATCCAAACAAAAACCGTGTCCTTGTTCGTATCTTTCAGGTTGCATGTAAATCTCCTTGTCATTTAAAAGCGGTTCAGAAAAGTAGTCAAATTTGACCGAAACCATTTTATTTTTGGCTGCAACATATTTGGCACTTAACATAGCGGATTGTGAGCTTTTTATTTATTAATACTTCCGTCAGAATTGTTTTTAACTTGACAGACCCACTTTCATGAAAATATTTTCGATCCATTTCTTTCTCCATTGCCTTTTTCCACTTTCATCAATTGATAGCTTTATGAAAGGTGTCTGTACCCTAGCACAAAAATCTCGGGTGCTGCTACATATTTTTTCAGATTTTGTGGTTTTCCCAACACCGATCGATACCTTAAAAACACTGGATACGTCGTTCATGTTTTATAATTAGTTGCACTGTCACGCAGCGAGTCGCAATGGTCACTTCTGTTCTTCTCGGAGGGCTAATCGAATTGTACCTCATGTTCCTGTTTCTTCTTCCTGTTTCTACTTCCTCCTCACCTCCCATTGCGCCACGTTTAGCAGGGATTTTCACTCTCCTTACCCATAGCGCTCTCATACAGAAACTCTCATACACGCGCTCTCTCAATAAAGCGCTCTCTCTCTCTTCTCATTCCTTTTCATCATCATTTATTTCCATAGCGAATACACAGAGAGACTTATAATTAACCTCAAATCTTATAAATCAAGTAAATTCCCGACATACTTTTTTTGTCGTTTCTATCGGGACAATTCTTCTGAAATTAATTTGTTCCATTTACTTTTCCGCTTAGGTTTTCTCTAAAGGCTTGCCCTTAAAGTGTACCTTCGCTCTCGTTCATGTGAGAATTAACGTTTTTTTCCTTGTCTTATACGACGTTCTTGGATACAGAACCTTAAAAGTGTAGTTTTATACCTTATTGACAATCGTTGAATTTTTTTTTAAATATTACATTGCTACCAGGTATTCTAGTGCTGATGAAGTATGTCGCCCTGTTTCAGCAAAATATGTTAGCTTTCAACGCATTATTGCCAATAACTAACTTTTTAATGAGTTTCATTGTTAAAATGGTAGATATGACAAAAAAATCGCTTTACTTTTCTCGCATAAAAGTCGACGGAAATGAGACTCAACACTGGCTTTGCACAGTTTGCTTTATCATCCTGTGTTTAAGTTTCGAACGTCCATTTTCTTTCAGTTTATGCAGTTCCTAAACAAAGTGATCCTTTTTCTGCAGAAGCTGAAATATAATACTTATGATTAAATGCTCCTGAATTCTGACGAAACATTTTTGTGTGGTGGTAGCTTAAGTCCGTGGGCTTTCCGCTTCCTCATTTTCTTTTGGTCTAAAATCCAAAGTTGGTTTTTCCATTCAAGTTAAGAGATTAACGGTTCTTTTAATACTTTCAATAAAAAAAGTAGAAGTTTTTTTTCTCAGGACTCCCACTGCATAACGTACAGAACTCCGCCCTACCGACCGAGCCAGTTTATCAGACGGCTCGAATTAATCCTAGAGATTAATGTAGAAAGGATTTTGAGGAAGAACAGTGCGCTTGTTGCTCTGAAAGGTACGTGAGAATTGATGTGAAGTGAAGTGACATAAGGGCCGTTAAACTTTGGAGACTCAGAAATTGGAATCAAACGCAGAGAGTTGATCGTTAATTTTAAGGTAACCAAATGCACAATATCTTAATGCACAACGCGAAGCGATAAGGTATACGAAATTATAGTAAGCTTTTCTGATGTGAGAATCATTGGGATTCGTAATTTTTCCATTTCTTGGGGAAGTATAGAATATTTTAAATCGTGTTAAAGATTAGTGTAATAAAAGGGTCGCTCGTTGAGTAGGATTTTGATTATGGCGGATTATGGGGGTTTTCGACCTGCGGCGCTTGAGAAAAAACACAAAAAAAAGTGTTGTTTTGAATAAAAATTGTAATATAAATACTCCCGCACCAGTATGCCCGAAAGGTGCAACGCAAAGTGAGTTGTAGAGTGCCCATTGCCCGTCCCCCGACCCTATTTGTCTCACCAACAACCTGCTGCTGATAACAACGACTTGCCCCATGACCTAATTAAAATTGTAACTTCGACCTCATCAACGGCTACAACAACAAATACAACTACAGTTACGTAGATTCCGGTATTGGTAATAGATTACGGCAAAGCTCAACCCAAAAATCGCGAAAAATGCTACCGCTACATTAATACAGACTCAAATAGATCGTTATATGCAAAAAAAAAAGAAAAATGATTCCACAGAACACCAAAAACAAAAATTCAGAAAATACCGTCAGAAAGAAGGCTTGAGCAAACAACAGATTTGACATCCTTAGCAAGCAAAATTATCAAAATTTTGGTTTTCATTACAGTTAAAGAGCAAGGAAACAAAGCCGCTACTCATTTACGTACAGCAGACAAGTTGCACTGAACTGTCTAAAAAAAAAAAAACAAAAAACTAACTCACAAAAGTGGGCAGACGCGATCTAACACTTAAAGAGTGCAGATATGCCTGCGGATCGACAGCAAGTTTCTTATCGTGCTTTCACTCACACTATTCTGAAACTGTCACATAGTGTCTGATTGGTTCAACCTGATCTCCTATCGGTCTGCTACAAACTCTAACGTACATTCCAGAGTGCGTGTCATCTGCTGTCTACAAAATTCTCTCACTCAGCAAAAGCAAAGTGCGGTTGGCATACCGCTCAACGGTGCCCGTCACCGTAGAGCCCCCACTGAAGTTCAACGACGTTCCACAATGTTTCAGATGCCAAGGGTTCGGACACACCCAGCGCTATTGTTCCTCGAACATCGCTGCGTAAAATGTGGTGGTCCTCACGACTCCAGGTCATGCACAAAAAAAATGGTGAAAAAGCATGCTGTTTACATTGCCAAGCTGATCACCCTGCGTCGTTCAGAGGATGCCCTGCCTACAAAAAGGCAAAGGCGCAGCAATCCCCTAAATCCAGACCCGTTGTGAGTAGCAACAAACCACCTTCCATCCAGATACCAACTATCATCAATGGTATGAGTTACAGGGTCACACTTCAAGGAAACCAAGCGACACAGCCAACGAATACCCAACAAACAAATCCGAAGCCCAACAACCCAACCAGCTTGAAACGATGCTTGCCCGCATGGAAGGAACGATTGAGAGGATGATGGAAAAGTTTATCTCGCAGATGTTCTCGCAGATGATGCAGTTTATAGCTCCCATCCTCAACAGAAAGTAATGCAAATAGGTCTTAATATAGTTTTTTGGAACGCAAACGGCCTGAAGAGGAGCAAAGCCGAAGTAGAGCATCTCATCAAAACAGACAATATCGATGTTCTTCTAGTTTCGGAATTCCCCTTTTGTCCTAGATCCCACTTTAACATCAGCGGCTACGATCTGATCCTTGCCGCTATGCTCATCAGGAGTGGCATTCAGTACACGGAATTTCCCGCGTTTCAGGAGGAATGGGCAAGGTGCGCCGTGACCAGGATTACCAGCCCACAGGGAGATATCACCATTGGTGCGGTTTACTTCTCACTCAGACACTCGATATAACCGAGACCCACCTTCAGGACTTCTTTGAGTCCCTTGGACCTCGCTTTTTAGCAGCCGGAGACTTTAACGCCAATCACTCCTTGTGGGGGTCCCGCACAAACAACCTCAAAGAAATAAAGCTCTATAAGTACCTGCAGCAGAAGATTCTGGACTGCCATTCCACTGGAGAGCCCACACACTGGCCTACCGACATTTTAAAGCAGCTGGATCTGCTGGACTTCGCCGTCTCCAAGAGCATAGGACACTCTAAGATAACCTGCTCAAGCTATGATAAGCTGCTATCCGACCACAGCGCAGTAAACTTGCTCCTAAACATCTCCGTCCTCAGAAAAACCCTGCCTAGAAGACTCTCCGGGAAACACAAGTTGCCCCCAAGTTTACGTTCTGAATGCTTTCCTTCCTGAACCCAGATCCCCCTCTTGCCACATGAAGCACATAGATGCGGCCATCGAACAACTACCAAAGAGATGCACCCTGAACTCCTTTTCAAAATTAAATCCCACATTTCAAGTTCCCATTTCGCCTTCCTCAAGTCGTACACAGAGGAAAGAGAATTCCAAGTGAGATGCGGATCAATCAACACGCCTAGGCCTATAAGAGCAGCAGTACATCAAGGCACTGTTTTTGGACCCATATTGTACACACTCTACACAGCGGACCTTCCCATCACCCCCTCCCGGAACCTCACAGTAGCCACTTATGCCGTTGACACAGCCTTTCTACCCTCCGCCACAGATCCTCAGGAAGCATCAGCCATCATCCAGAGACAACTGGATGCTCTCGATCCATGGCTGAAACGATGGAACATCGTGGTCAACGTCGAGAAAACATCCCACAAAACCATCGCACTACGCAGGGGGGAATGCCCCCCGTCACACTCAACGGGGCAACCATCCCAATGAATAACACTCCCAAATGTCTAGGGCTGACCTTGGACCGCACGCTCACATGGCGTCTACACCTGATCAACAAGCGCAACCAGGCTGACCTACGACTCAGGCAACTGCACTGGCTCCTGGGGGAGAAGGTCCAAGCTCAGGGAAATAATCAAACTTCTCATATACAAAGTAGTCTTGAAGCCAACTTATGGGATACAGTTGTGAGGCACGGCAAGCTGTTTAAACCGCATCAGAATCCAGCGGTTTCCAAATAAATGCCTGAGAACAGTTCCTAACGCCCATCCGTACCCCGAAAACTCAATAATCCATAAAGGGCTTGGAATTCCATGGGTAGCAGAGGAGATCACCCGTCTTAGCGAAAGATACATAAAAAGACTGGACAACCACCACAACCACCTGGCCCCCCATCAATAGACACCTAAGCCAACCTCATTAAATATACATTCCATGTACCTCCCTTATGTCAATATCACCCCCAAACCATTTAATGATTGTCCACTCGGATAGATTTTAAATAAAAAATAAGAACATTATAAAAAAAAACATAAGTGGGGTGGATCAATTTTAGGTCACGTCAATAATACGGAGCAAAAAAAATTACCGCCTAGGAACCAAGTTCCAAGACGACGAGAAAATGAATCCATCAAGTAAAAACAGCAAGGGACTAAAGGTGATTATTAAAGTAATCGAAAGCACAATCCCCATTAAAAGAATAATTGATGAACTCAATTAAAAGGGCATTGAAGTCTCTATCGTAACAAACATAATCAATTAAAGAAAACGCCCTCAAACAATGTTCAAGGCGTTACACGGTCTCTGACAGCATGAACATTAGAAAAAATTAAGTTTAACCAAACTACATACTCCTACCTCCACAAAATCAGCACAGAATCAAATACAGAGGCTGCCTCGTGTATAAAGAACTAAAAAGTTGTCTAAACTAAAAAGGAACAATTTCCCGGTATCCACTTTTCCAACCAAATGTATCATATGTACCAGCGAGGACTATATATATACCAGGAGTATATTTTGCTTAAGCTACATTACTTACTACAGTGCTACCAATCCGATTACTCAACAAGCACCTGTACTATAACAGCAACATCAAGCAGCACCTTAGAGGCGACAAGCCCACCTTGACACAATGCTATTTGCCGCAAAAGAAAGCCCCACTGAGTTTATGTTATTTATGCGAACAACTTTGCAAAATGATATGCGCAATCAAAACCTTTCGATACAAATTCTAGTATCATAGCAGTCAAAATAATGAATGGTTTCTATATCCACGTGGAATGATCTTTCATAGTTCCTACTTAATAGCCACATTGACGTGATGCTTCTCTCAGAAGCCCATCTCACAAACAAATACAAATGATATTCATTCTAAGGGACTACTACCAGGAGATCACTTTATTGCAGCAGGAGGCTACAACGCCAAAAATACACCCCGGGGATCTCGACTAGTGACCCCAAATGGTAGGTAGCTCTTACAATAAAATTATAAAAGTTAACTACAAACTTGAACACGTTTCCGGGTAGGCCAACCTATTGGCCGACAGACCACAAAACAAATTTCGCAATTAATAAGAACATTTCACGAAATCAGAATCAGAAGCCGAAGAGCTCCGGCCAATTGGGTCAATTAAAAATGTTATGCTATGTTATTACGCTGGAATGTAACATAATCATTGCAGCTCTCATTTAAACTCCCCAAACCAAACAATGCAATCAAAGGTAGACTTAACAGAACAAAGAAGAACTCGTCTTTGAAAAGCGGCGGTTACGTGAGAATGCCAATGATACAGGTCCGCACTGCAAAGGCAAAGGCAAAGGCACAAGCACAAAAGGAAGGAGAAGAACACGCCCAAAAAAATCATTATGGAGAGCGCATCCAAGTCTAGGCGTACCGACTGAAACGGTCGTAACCATAAGGAACCGAAAAGGATGACCACCACGACACCCATACACACAAAATCCCTTTGCATGTAAACTGCCGTCTTTGTCTATGAATCCGTCTGCCACGCATTAGTACTAGTACCCACTGGGACTGCTTTCCATTTCCGACTTTTCACGCCGACGATTCTGCCAGTGTATTTTTCTTATTTTTAAGTATATTTCAGATTTTTGCATCACCAACTCAAGATTATCCCACTTCTGAACTGAAAAGTAATAGCTTGTCGAGTGATCTACTAGATTTATTTATTGACTTGGTACTCAATGAAAGGTCTTAACAATCGGTCGACTATTCTTTAACACAAATAAAAGTAGTTTAAACTCATATAATCCCTTTGGTGCGTTCTCTTTTAAATTATCTTAATATTTATTTTTTGTCTACATGTTCAATGCTTGAACATTCTGCCAAGTCAAAGGTGTGGATTGCCATACACTTAAATAGTAAATTTTTTATTTGTTAGTTTTTAATTTTAAAGTGGACTGTAATTCATTAATTTTTAAAGTGTTTTCTAGTTGTTTATTTTTTTGCTTGTTCAATTTAGCATTTAAATATTGTTCCAAGGGCCACAAAATTTTTTCCTTTTATACGCTGTACCCATTAAAAATGGGTGAAAAAGGTATCATTATATGGTGTAAATGTATGTTACAGGCAGAAACAAGCATCTCCGAATCCATTAAGTATATATTCTTGATCAGCATCAACAGCCGAGTCGATATAGCCATGTTCGTCTGTCCGTCCGTCCGTCTGTCCGTCTGGCCGTTTCTCTGTCCGTATCAACGCCTAGATCACTGAAACTACAAGAGCTACAGACATGTGCCATATATCGTTGGATAGGTAATTTCCATACGCAGTACAAGTTCATTTTTTTTATTTTGATAACACCCCCCGCTCCACCGCAATCAGCAAAAAACTGCCACTACCACGCTCCCCGCAAACCGCAAAAAAACTGCCACGCCCACAATTATTAACCTAATGCTATGCAATTCGGTATATGCGTTGGTGATTATAAAAGCTATCTAATTTTTAAATTTGACACGCATTGCGCGACGCCGACTGCGACGTTGACAGCGAAATGTGTATGGCTTTATGACACACGAAACTTATTTTCATAACCAAAATCATACCAAATTTATATTGTTATGGTCCTCTTTTCTAATAGAATATTGTATCATTTATTTATTGATACTAAATAAACTGTAAGCATGTCTAAGGGTAAATGGTATTTTGCAATCGGGAAACTCGACTGCTGCTACCTTACTTGTTTTCATATCGGTCGTTTGTATGGCAGCTATATGATATAGTGATCCGATCCGGAACAAACTTTCACAAATCGTGTATGGCTATGTCAAATGAATAAATATTGAATTCGGTTGCAATAGCTTGGAAAACAAAAAAGGTTCCCATACAAAGACTTGTTTTTCATATCGGTCGTTTGTATGGCAGCTATATGATATAGTGATCCGATCCGGACCAAACTTTCACAAATCGTGTATAACTCTGTCAAATAAATAAATGTTAAATTCGGTAAATTTGGCAATAGCTTTGAAAACAAAAAAGGTTTCCATACAAAGACTTGTTTTCATATCGGTCGTTTGTATGGCAGCTATATGATATAGTGCTCCCATCCGAACCAAACTTTCACAAATCGTGTATGACTCTGTCAAATAAATAAATGTTAAATTCGGTAAATTTGGCAATAGCTTTGAAAACAAAAAAGGTTTCCATACAAAGACTTGTTTTCATATCGGTCGTTTGTATGGCAGCTATATGATATAGTGATCCGATCCGGACCAAACTTTCACAAATCGTGTATGGCTATGTTAAAAGAATTAATGTTGAATTCGGTTGCAATAGCTTAGAAAACAAAAAGGTTCCCATACAAAGACTTGTTTTAATATTGGTCGTTTGTATATCAGCTATATGATATGGTGGTCCAATCTTGACCAAACTTTCACAAATCGTGTATGGCTATGTTGAAAGAATAAATGTTGAATTCGGTTGCAATAGCTTGGAATACATAAAACGTTTCCATACAAAGACTTGTTTTCATATCGGTCCTTTGTATATCAGCTATATGATATAGTGGTCCGATCCGGACTAAACTTTTACAAATCGTGTATGATTATGTCAAATGAATAAATGTGGAATTCGGTTGCAATAGCTTGGAAAACCAAAAACGTTTTCATACAAAGACTTGTTTTCATATCGGTCGTTTGTATGCCAGCTATATGATATAGTGATCCGATCCGGACCAAACTTTCACAAATCGTGTATGGCTATGTCAAATGAATAAATGTGGAATTCGGTTGCAATAGCTTGGAAAACAAAAAACGTTTTCATATAAAGACTTGTTTTCATATCGGTCGTTTGTATGCCAGCTATATGATATAGTGATCCGATCCGGACCAAACTTTCACAAATCGTGTAAGGCTATGTCAAATGAATAAATGTGGAATTCGGTTGCAATAGCTTGGAAAACAAAAAACGTTTTCATACAAAGACTTGTTTTCATATCGGTCGTTTGTATGCCAGCTATATGATATAGTGATCCGATCCGGACCAAACTTTCACAAATCGTGTATGGCTATGTCAAATGAATAGATGTTGAATTCGGTTGCAATAGCTTGGAATACATAAAACGTTTCCATACAAAGACTTGTTTTCATATCGGTCGTTTGTATGGCAGCTATATGATATAGTGATCCGATCCGGACCAAACTTTCACAAATCGTGTATGACTCTGTCAAATGAATAAATGTTGAATTCGGTTGCAATAGCTTGGAAAACAAAAAACGTTTCCATACAAAGACTTGTTTTCATATCGGTCGTTTGTATGGCAGCTATATGATATAGTGATCCGATCCGGACCAAACTTTCACAAATCGTGTATGGCTATGTCAAATGAATAAATACCGATTAATAAAAAATTAATTAAATTAAATTAAAATAAAAAAAAAAAAAAAAAAGATGAATAAATGTTGAATTCGGTTGCAATAGCTTAGAAAACAAAAAAGGTTTCCATACAAAGAATTGTTTTCATATCGGTCGTTTGTATATCAGCTATATGATATAGTGGTCCGATCCGACCGATTCTTTGCACTTGCGTGCAACAAAAATAATGATCTGGTAAAAATTTCAAAACGCTAGCTTTAAAACTACTGTCTATTTTTTGCATAGAAACAGACGGACAGACGGACAGACGGACAGACGGACATGGCTATATCGACTCGGCTGTTGATGGTGATCAAGAATATATATACTTTGTGGGGTCGGAGATGCTTCCTTTAATGCGTTACACATTTCTGGACAAAATTATAATACCCTTTCTCAAGGGTATAAAAAGGAAAAATTAAATAGAGTTGACGGCACTGCTGCCAGCGCAATAGCCGCCGATGCTGCCGTTAATGTTGCTGTCAATGCTTCTGCTCACTGGTGCTCTTGGTCAGCTGTGCTTCCTGGTCGCCGATGCTTGCTGATCGCCGGTGCTGTCTGGTCGCTGCCGTTTCTTATATTTTTTTTAATAATTTTATTTTCTGTCCGTTGTATGCCGAAGACAACAAATTTTTTCGAAATTTTTTTTCAGTTTATGTTCATTGGCATTTATTTTATTCTCTGTGTCCCTCACACCTTGGGGAAATAACAGAAGACTCCGATTTGACTACGTTTTTTTTACTTAGTCCAAAGCCTTATTTTAGCGACTTTGGACTGAGATTTAACCTGACTGAGATTCAACCTGAGACTCTTACCACAAGGGGGAAAACTTTAGGGTGTCTCGATTGGACCAATGTTAAGAGGAGCCACTATAAAGATGATACTCCAAAGAGTTCCGTTTAGAATCGTAGTTTATTCATATAATTTTACATCTATAGAAACATACAAAAATCTTGCCATTATGTACTTATGTACATAACAAGAGTTTTATCAGCAATTTATAAATTTATGCCCGCAGCAACTTCAGTGCGTTGGTATGTGCGCTGGTGTGGTGTCACTACAAGTATCAGCCACCAAATGCATTATTTATTTTACAGTTGTGTGGCCCATTAAAGTGCATTTGTTTTAAAGGGATCGGTTGTATTATATTGAATGTAAGTCAAATCCCTTTTTGCATTGCACAACTGCTCAGAGCCTCCTGGCTCAAACTGCGGCGGAGCGCAAGGTAGACATCATGCTTTTTAGCGAACCTTATTCCCCATAATGGTACTAGATGAGACCGGTAAAGCAGCTATCAAGTGTTGCAGCAACTTGCACATACAGGAATTGGCGGTCTCGCCGATGCGCGGAATATGCATATGCGAGAATAAAAGGAGTGCATATATACAGCTGCTAGGCCCCCCCTAGCGACACCCCACACCAGTTCGAAGAGATGCTGGGCAGCCATGCAAGAGGGCGCGGCCGAAGATCATTGCGGGCGACTTCAATGCATGGGCAGTAGAATGAGGCAGCAGGGTATCGAATCCCAGAGGCCGAGCAGTAATAAACACAATTCTTATGTTGGACCTGGTACTGCTGAACGACGACTGCAAACCAACGTTCAACAACGATAGGTGCTCGTCCTACATCGACATAACTTACATCAGCAGAGGGTTAGTGGCTAACGCGAGCTGGACGGTCCATGACGTTGTAACGCTGAGTGACCACGCACTAATTTCCTTCTGATTCCTATCGAAGGGCACGACTTGGAGGCGGCAGAGAAGATCAGTCGGGCAAGCCTGGGACTCGAAAAAGATCGATGAAGATATGCTGACATACCAAATCGACTCGTTTTGAATCTCAAATGGACACGCAGGAATGCCTAAGGGCAAGAAGAAGGGCGCAACGAGCTAGAGGCAGCACCCAGCACGCAGAACTCATGGAGGCTTTTAGAAGCAAACGCTCTGAGTTTAAGCACGGCATATGGGCTGCCAAAGCGCGGGCCTATAAGGAACTACTAGATACCGTGGATAGAGATCCCTGGGGACTTGCCTACAAACTCGTAGCTAACAAGCTAAGGAAGAGAGAGCCAACTCCAACTGACCCGGATGTTCTGGCTAGCATAGTAGCAGAACTATTCCCAAGGCAGACCACTCTATGGCGGCCAACAGCAGTAGCTCCCCCCCTATGATTTCCCGTGCATTACAGACCTCGAAGTGGAGGCAGCCAAGCAAATCAAGCACAACAAGGCTCCTGGCCTGGATGGAATTCCTGGAGCAGTCGTCAAACCTTCCAGCAGTGTCTCTTGGACGCGGTCTTTCCGACGAGGTGGAAAAGTCAGATACTAGTTCTGCTGCCGAAAGCCAAAGGGTCAGCACACGCCGCAACTAGCTACCGCCCGCTATGCCTACTGTATATCGTGGGCAAGCTATTCGAGCGCATCCTGTATGCTCGAATAGAGGCAATCACAGAGAGCAGCAACGGCCTGGGTACCCAGCAACACGGCTTCCGGAAGGGCAAAAGTACCCTGGACGCACTTATGGCGGTTAAAAACATCGCCGAGAACGCTCTCGATGGTGATAGATGGCTGGGTGGAAGGAAGGAGTACTGTGCGATCGTCACGTTGGATGTGAAGAACGCCTTCAACACCGCCAGATGGCCAGTAATCCTCAGTGCCATGCATAGGATGGGTATCCCGGAGTATCTCAGGGTCGTCGTTGGAAGCTACTTCACGGATCGTGTCCTCTGGTTCGATACGGACGCTGGCCCGAGATGCTACCGTGTTTCTGCAGGTGTTCCACAAGGATCTGTGCTTGGAACGATCCTGTGGAACATTATGTACGATGGAATCCTAGGCATCAACAGGCCCTTAGGAGCTGAGATACATTGCTTTGCGGACGATGTGGCAATACCTGCAGTGGCCAAAACAATAGCAGTCCTCGAAGGCAAGTGCAATGCAATAAATAGTATGTCCATCGACTGGCTTGAGAAAGCCAGCTTAACAATTGCGGCGCACAAGGCCGAGGCTGTTCTATAAGGCAGGAAGAAGGTGGAAAGAATGCTGATCACGGTCAACGGGACACAGGTGGCCTCACAAGACTCCTTGAAATACCTGGGATAAATGATAGACCACAGGCTATCTTTCAAGGACCAAGCTAGCTACGCGAGCAGGAAAGTAGCAATAACAACTGCGTCCTTGTCTAGGCTCATGCCCAACATAGGAGGACCCAAATACCCGGCCAGGAAACTACTGGTGGCGGTAGCCAAGGCAACGCTGCTCCATGCTGCATCAATATGGAGCAACAGCACCAAGAAAGGCTTTTAAATGAAAGGAGCACGCTCGGTGGTACGGTCTATGCCCCTTAGGCTCATTAGAGGCTTCAGGACTATATCCGGAGACGCAGCACTTGCACTGGCAGGCTTGCCGCCAATCGACCTAGAGATAAAGGCTATTTGTCTGGTCCGAGAAGGTGCTACCCGGCTGGAGGAGGTGGTCCTACCAACTCATCCCTGATTTAACGGTATGGGCCGATTATCGCCACAAAAGACTGGACTACCACCTTACCCAGTTCCACACGGATCATGCTTGCTTTCGGGCATTTCACTTCGGTTCCACAACGTAGAGTCAGCTCAATGCGTCTACTGCCCCGATGCTGAGGAAACAGCGGAGCATGTACTCATGCACTGCTCCAGTTTCACGGATGAGAGGGTGCAGCTAAGGGCGCTGATTGGTGCCCCGCTCAGCCCTAGCGACTTGAGCGCCATGATGGAGAACAGCGACTCTTGGGAACGGGGACATAACATCATCAGAGATATGATGAAGCGGGTCCGAGCCGACGAGATGGCCAACAGAACTGGAGGCTAATACAGGCGAAGTATTCCTATATGGTGGCGGGAGAAGAATACTCAGCGAAACCGGCTTGTTGCAAAAGGCTACTACGGGGATGAAGGACGTGCGCCTCTTGGCCAATAAATAACGAAGGGAGTACGATCAGGGTCCACATCCTGCTCACCGACGTAAAAACTTGATTGGCAGTCCCGGTGAGCTTGTAAAGGACGGAAGAGCATACGGAGGTTTTTGTATTTAGTACGTAGGCATAACTCTACTTGGTGGGTTATGAATCGTGCATGCCACCTGGGTATCTTTTGAAGATTTTTATTTTCCTACCGTAAGGAATAAACAAAAAAAACATGATCAATGCTTGAACATCACATCTCATAACTTTCTAGAAATCCGCTACCATCAATGGGACTTAGTACGTGAATCACGAAAAAGTTTGAAGAAGAGTTCGGGCATAGCAGTATAACCTCTCGTGGATTCCGTATTGAATATCCCATTACTCCATAGAATTTTAAAGTGTTGGTGAAACGAGTAATCAGCCGTTACTCGATAAAGTTGTAGATTTCCAACCTGTTGACTGGACATCTCTTGCTTTTATCCTATGCATACAATACATTCCCTTTAATATTTCTTTAACGAATTTTGTATGCCAAATATTCAGAACTCCCTCTGAATATAAGTTCGTATAATGTTAATTCCGCCATGCAGAGTTTTTTTTAATAATGATTTGCAATTAACCAAGTCAATTCTAACTTATCCAGTATAATTTGATTTTTTACATTATAGGGTATCATTGCGTTTTGCAGTCGTCCACCAACTTGAAGTTCGCCATCACTATTCATAAACGGATTTAGCGCCTTTAGCGCCTTAGTCCTTGGGCCTATGGTCTTTAGTTTTTAAGTAGATTAACCTCTGGTCAAATATACAGCTGTTTTTAACTTAACCACGGCGATTTTCGCTAACTTTATTTTATCGACTGTAAGATGTGAAGGCTGTTGCGATTTTTCTCTCACCTCTGCTATGCAGCTTTATACATAAGCCATTACAATAAAAAGCTTGTCGATCGATAAATACTTCGATAACAAGTGATTTTGCAGATATTCGGATTTCATCAATTCATCATTCGGACTGCTGGATTTTCTTCTGATTTTACGTAACTCCATTTGACATTAGTTTTGACGAACTTATCCTTGCTACTCTTGTTCAGTATCCAAGCGATAGTTATTGGCGAATCCCTCCATGCTTGCGTTGTAATCGGGTTACTCCCTATACACTGTATTTTAGCTAATAACTTTGCTAATAGATGCGCAGTATATAATTACAACTTTGGCATTGTTGTCCTATTGTATATTAGGCTTACTTTGCTTTTTGCTGGTAGCAAACTTCAGTGTACACAGACGCTGCATATGCTTTCTCTGATGCATTACATATTCCAAAGGTATAGCTCCATTATACCTTTGGAGCATTCAGTCCAGCGTGAAATGCTAATTTCTTTTAGGTATGATATTCCAGCAAATTTACTTTAGCATATTCCATCCACCAGTTAGCTAAGTTGGATTCCAATTCAACGTCACAAGTCATCGGTAAATTCCACAGTTCCTGAAATAAACATTTGCCTTGAATTATTACAGGTGCCAACCAGTGCGTCGAAAATTCTGGCCAATTGTGATAACACTAACCGCTTTGTTATGCGTTTTAGCATTGGGTTTTCTGCCGAAAACGTAAATGTATCCTTCTTCGGATCCCATTTAAGTCCCAAAGTTTTAATAGTTTCATCTTAATCTTTCTCAACAACTTCAATTTGGTGATACATTTTTTCAATGTCAGACACCACAGGCTATAGCAACTTGTGCCATTTAATTTAAATATTGAATATATACTTTTGAAGAAGTACTCTTTCTTTGAAACAAACAGCCTTGCGTTTTCCTGTTTGCGAGAGTCTCTCAGCAATACCTTTTATTAGAATAAAATTGAGACTAAAAATCTGCCTTCTTCGATGAAAACAGTCGTTTCATTGAATTTTCTTTCGCATTTTGCATTGTCTGTAATCGCCTGATTCCAGTTTTATTTCCGGACACAGTCCATCCAAATCTGGGTTTTTGTCCCAAAATTCCATTAACTGCTTTTATTTTTTCCATCATAATCAAGGAAATAGATCCACGCCTATCACCATGTCAATGTTGCTTGACTTGTTGAATCGTGGATCTGCTTACTTGTAACCCTTCTTTGTTGATATCAATATCAAACTCACCTAGGTCACCTAAACGACGATGGGGCTCATAGATGAGGCTCATCAACAGATGTTGCCTCACCCTGTCGGCTCTTCTATCCACAAGTTGTACCAAGATATCAACTGGACTGGAGCTCCACACTGATGCGAAATTAGATGCTTTCGATCCTCTTGGTAGTTTTATCTTTTCGATTAGTCGTTGTCCAAGTTAGGAAGATTATGTTGGAAGGGTATCCGCCCTTCTTAACCTGCTGGCCTAGATACTCAGTCAAGGTATAAATGATAATTAAATTTAACAGCGGTTGCCGGAGTTCAGTTTTAATGGAGCTTGTGCTCTTTATTCTTGGAATCATTATTTTTCTTATATATAACATAAGTTAGAAATTTATAGCGGCCACGTAAAAGTTCTGTGGTATTGATTTGGTATTGGTATTCCTTTATGACATGTGTGATTGGGGGTAGATCGCTTGTTTGGGTCTCACAATGCGTTACACCACCTACATGTAGCTCCCTTGCGCATGAGCTCTCTGCTGCCAGTTGACTGATGGTGATAGTCGCAACACTACGCAACGCTACGGGAAAAATTTTAAACTGACTATGTTAATATTTGCAAGCGTTATTTCAAGCATTAAGTTCTGTAATTCCATCATGATCATCGTATTCCTAGCGAGCAATGTCTCGTATATGTGACCAGTGTCGATCTGCGAATTTTTAGTTCATTTAAGAATTTAATTGACGGTTGCGGTAAGCCCATTGATTCGGTCCTGTACACTATTGTTAACTTCTACCTGTCTATTGGTTGAGTTAATGAGTTGAAGCTCAGTAAATTTATTGTTTTGTTGATTTGTTGAACCTAGTGGTGGCTAGCAAGATCACCTCTACAGTGCACACTGGGCCTATTCCCTATTTTTTGGCATAAAGTCAAAAAATTTTGTAAATTCTATTTTAAATTTAACTACATATTATGAAAGAGCATACATTAGGGACACCAAAACGATATTTAAAAACATTTTAGTTGCAACACTGCGTTTTGTATTCGATAACAAATGCATATGTTTGATCTGCTGTTTGATCAAGCAAAATTGGCGGGAAGCTTTTACTCAACTTTGTGCTTCTGTTAAAAAAACACCACGTGTCCAAATATTTTCAAAAAAAATGGAACATAAAGATCAAGGTATGCTTAATACAGATATAAATAACTGATTTCGATTTATGTGTCCCATGTTGTAATTGTTGTTGTCTTTGTTTATGTCTTAGTTTAGGCAAAATGTAACCAAAGTATTCGTCTATTGTGGAGTAAGAAATAATTTGTGCCAACTTGTGTCAAAAACTAATAACTGATGTGTTTACTAAAAACTGTAATTAAATTGATCCTAGTAGTGCCTTTTGCCTAAATTAGCCTACGCTCTTTATATTTTGTTGTTAAAGGCAAGTTTGAGATTAGCCGATCGGTTCTGCTGGATGAGTGGATCAAAGGAGGTCGAAATGACAAAGCCTTAGTTGACTGGGTTGTTGGCGAATTTTAATTTAATGATATTAATATTGATGAGAAAGCTAAAATCGCTAAGCAAATCAGAAGCTTTCACCTGTATATGACGAAAAATCTGGCTAAATGTAACCGTTCAATTGAAGCAATTAAAAAAAAAACATTTTAGTTGGCTTTCATCCACCATGATGGTTGTCGCGGAGCAAAATAACAACCAAATCGCTTCAGACTGTCAAATGGGACGACCACGACTCCCTTACAGTGATGCAGGATCACGGCTACTCCTTAACTTTATATCTTTACTAGGTGACCCGGTGGACTTCGTCCCACCTATCCGTGATTCAATTCATGCTGTATAAAAAAAAACCATTTTTATCTCTGTCTAGGATGAAAACAACTATTATTGCAAGTATGTAAGGATGTGGTATATGAGTGAGAGGCGTGGAGCGCTGTTCACGAAAATGAAATGTGCAAATAACATAACACTAAACAATAATTTGTTAAATTCATTTAAATTTACTCTCTCAATGCTATGGCGTGCACAATATTCTTGGTTAGCCCATTTTTCGCTAGGACAAACAAACTGGAGGGTTTACCCACTCGCATGCAACGTATAGCAACGTATAATTGACCATGTGAAAAACATGGTGTTCTCAAATCTAAGCCACAAACGGACATCGTTTGGCCTTGGAACTTATTAATTGTCATGGTAAATGCCAATCGAATTGGAAACTGGATTCGTTTAAATGGACATGGCACATCTGTCGGGATAATAGGGATTCGCGGTATCAATATCTTTTCACCTCGGAACTTTCCATTTAACATTCTGGATAAACGTATTTTCAAATGCCACATTGAAAAAAAAATTGAAAACAAAAAAAATTTAACAAAAAAACTTGACAAAATAAAAAAATTTTAGGGGTGGACAACTCTTATCGGTTAGGGGTACGAAAAATAGATGTTAGCCGATTCTCAGGCCTACAGAATATCCCCTCAAAATTTCATCCAAATCGGTCAAGTAGTTTCGGAGGAGTTTGGATACAAACACCGTGACAGCAGAATTTTTTAAATTAAATTAAAAGTACGTAGTTTAAATGTCAAATGCACCAATTCTTCAAAAATTCAGCTCTCTAGCTTTATTATTAGACTTTATGCCAAAAAAAAGTGAATCTGGCCCAGTGTGCAGTGTCACTAATACTTGTCGATTTTCAGGCATCTGGCGTCTCTAGCAGGGTGCTGTGAAAGCGCTCCACTTTCCCGATTGATACAATGTGAAGGGACTTAATCGTGTGCGATAGTGCTGGTTTCAAATCCCCAATGGTTCTTGAGGGCACGTGCTGCAAGACGGCGAATTTTGAGAACTTGTCGATGCAAGTCAGGAAATATTTTCCATCTGTGAAATAAAATTTTGTAGTAATTCTCCCACCTGAGAGAGTACCGAAGTCTCGCCCATTTCATGCTTATTGAGACATCTTGAAATTTATGACTATTTCGCCAACTTTATCATCTTGGGGAAGTAATCAAAAATCACTTCACCTTCATAGCGAACGGACGTGTTTTTTTCTTGCGATCATTCGATTTTATTATTTTCTTGCAAAACACAAACCGGCGTTTGTTGAGAAATTAATTATTCAAATCTTACACTTTAAATGTTTCCATTCGCACTCGCGTCTGCGCGGTACCGTATTTGGTGTGTTTAAGTTATTTTCTATTATTTACCCAAGTAAGGTACTGTGCCCTATTTATTTCTATTCCCTTTTCTTACGTTTACTGCAATTTCTACTTTTGCAATAACTCTCTCTCCTAGTTTGCGCTCTTATTTTCCCATTACCTCTTATTAACAAGTGCTCTTATTAACAAGTACAGTGTTTTAAGGCTACTAGTTTGTCTAATATTAATTATTTGTTGTTTACATATGTTATATATCTTAAATTTCTAGTTCTTACCATAAAAATTTTTTATAATGGAATTTTATAGCATCTGCGCTATAAAATCGTGCAATAAGCCGATTTCCGCGTCCCAGCCTAGTATCCCCTGTTGGCTGTGTGAAAATGTTGTGCATACGAAATGTGCCGGTTTAACCGCCTCAGTTTCGGATGCAATCTCTAGAAACGCTGGTTTCCACTTTTGCTGCAGTGGATGTCGCGCGGTTCAAAAAGAAATGCGAACGTTCATGCGGCAAACTAAAAACGGTTTTAAAGAGTTGATCGGTGGTTTCCGTAAAATCAACGACCAACTCTCTGCGCTTGATTCCCAATTTAGCAGCCTACAGCTACTAAATGAATCCCCAAAGCGCAAAAAAACCGCTATTAGGGACTCCGTATGCACTGATAACACTATTCAGCCCGATCAGCCGACGACCATGCAGCCGCTCATAACTCTTACTACCCCAAAAGCTGGAGTTCGAAACACAAACGTGGTTTCGGAATTTGACTCCATAGTTGAGTATTGTGCATAACTCGTTTGAAATACCACCCAGGGTATCACTCCAAGTGATTCCTCCGGCACGAGTAGAGTTGACCCCCTTAAAATCCACTGCTAAGGGTAAACCACAGTCAGGAGCCCCGGTACGGACTGATGTCGCGTTCTTACCAACCGTAACACCAAAGCCCTTACAGGTTATTCTCACCTATAAACATATATTTATTTCACGGCTGGCCCCTGACACCTCAGAGATTGATATCTCGGCCTATATCCAAGCCAAATCCAAGGCCGTTGTAAGAGTGGAGGACATTAGGAAATTTAAATATTCTTATTCGAGGCTTACGTCATCTTTTAAGATACGTGTACCTTTGCCGATGTTCGGTACGATCTGTTCGCCCAGCTTTTGGCCGGAGAACATATTCGTACAAGAACATCAGCCGAGTACAGTAAAAAAAAAAGTTAATAAGCCTGTGGGAGTTAAACTCCTAAAGCCTAAAAACCCTGTACCATCTTCGTCTCCCGTACCTAAAACTTCATCCTCAAAAAACTAAAAACATCTTACCTATCCCTTACCTATCAAAATACTAGGGAGCTTCGGAGTAAGTTTTCAAACTGTATTCTGATAGTTTATCTTTTGCATCCCATATTTTAGTTTTCACAGAGACCTGGTTAAAGCCGGAGATTTTCAGTTCGGAAATTTTCGCAGACAGGTACACCACTTACAGACGGGACCGACCACTACGAAGGGGAGAAGGAGTCCTAATCTCTGTGGACTCCGACTTCGTTTTTGAAAAGGTTAGGTTACCGAATCTTGGTGATATTGAATTCCTATGTGTCAAAATCACTATGTCGCTTCAACATCAACCAACATACATGCTCATATTTACCACCTTCTTCGGAACCACCTACATACTGGCACCACTTATCTGCCATTCAGCTGGTTTCTAACCGCATGTCTGACAGTGACCTTTTAGTGACTCTAGGAGATTTAAATTTACCTGAACTTATCTGGTCAAACATCGAGAATTCACCATCTTTAACACTCTCAACACATCACGATTTTACTGAGGGTATGTTCGACATATCCCTTGGTCAAATAAACCACGTAAGGAATTCTTTAGGTCGGCTTCTAGATCTATGTTTCGTTTCTGACCCAGATGGAATAACCGTTTCCAGAGCCATGCCACTTTCGCTCCCAGAAGATCCTTACCACCCAACGCTTGAGGTTTCGATTGAAACCCTTACTGCTACCAACCTTCAGACTCGCCATGGAGTTCATAAAACTCGCTGCTTTCGTAAGGCTGATTTTCAGAGACTAAGCAATTTAATTTCTTTATTTGATTGGTCCGATCTCTGGGAATGCACCGATATTAATATCGCTTTACAAACATTCTACAAAACGGTTAACGCTTTCTTCGACTTTTGCGTGCCATGGAAGTATCCATCCGCCTCGACCGACCCTCCTTGGTTTACAAGGAGCCTTAAAAACTTAAAATACATTAAAAATAGACTCCTTAAGAGACATAAGAAAACTGGCTGAAATGTAACTTTCTCAAGATACTTAGTAGCTCGGTCAAATTTCACCGTGCATTAAGCTGAGTGTTATAAGAATTATATATACCGCTGTCGGATCCAGTTTACTCAGGATCCGAAGCAGTTTTATAATTTTGTTAACACTAAGCGTAAGCAGGTATCTTCTCCCCCCCTAATTGCGTTTGAAAATGTATCTGCGACTACTGATCAGGGTATTGCCGATTTATTCGCAACTTTCTTTCAAACAACGTACTCATTTCCTACAATTATGGATCAGCCTTATTCATATAACATTCAATCAGCTAATCTTATTTTCAGACCAACTTTCTCCGAAAGCACTGTGTTATCGGATCTTCTATTCGCCAGGTCCTGATGGTGTTCCTGGCTGTGTACTGAGAAACTGCACTAAGCCATTGTGCAGACCCCTTCTTAAACTTTTCTCCTTGTCTCTGGAAACTTCGATTTTTCCCCAAATGTGGAAGGAATCGTTTATAATTCCCTTACACAAAAAAGGGAAAAAATCGGATGCTACAAACTATAGAGGAATCTCTAAATTGTCAGCAATTCCAAATCTTTTTGAAAAACTAGTAACACCACATCTTCAACATCTTCAACATCTCTGCAATTCAATTATTTCTCCATGCCAGCATGGTTTTATAAAGCGTCGCTCCACCACCACAAACCTCTTGGAGCTGACCTCCTTTATTATAGATGGCTTTCGTAAAGGCCTTCAAACAGATGTCATCTACACTGATTTTAGTAAAGCATTTGACTCTGTCAACCACTCTCTCCTTTTGAGTAAGCTTAGTATCCCTGTATTTCCCTCAGACCTTCTCACGTGGATTTCCAGCTACTTAGCTGGGAGAACCCAACGTGTTCTTTTTAAAGATGTACACTCTCGCCTTGTTAGTGCTACATCGGGAGTCCCCCAAGGAAGCCATCTTGGGCCACTACTTTTCACTGTTTTTATTAATGACCTACGCCCTGCCATAACGAACTCTCTGGTTCTTATGTATGCAGACGACGTTAAGCTTTGTCTTCAATACAAATCCCCTTCTGCCCAATATAAACTTCAGTCAGATTTGGACAGTTTTCAAAAGTGGTGTTCCACCAGTCTCTTAAAACTTAATGGGTTAAAATGTAAACTTATGTCTTTCTCTCGCTCGTTAGGGCTAACCAGGCGACATACTTTCTCTATGGGATCCCCTTAGATAGATTAACCCAGGTTAACGATCTTGGTGTCCTATTAGATACTAAACTTAAATTTTCCGACCATATTTCTACGATGGTTAATAAAGCCAAGGGCGTGCTTGGTTTCATTAAAAGATGGTCTAAGGAATTCAATGACCCTTATATTACAAAAACTTTATACGTATCTTTAGTACGTCCAATTCTGGAGTACGGGTCATGCGTCTGGAGCCCTCAGATTGTATTGAATCCGTTTAAAAGATTTTCTTGATGTTTGCTCTTAGGGGACTTAACTGGGATGCAAATCTTCACCTCCCATCTTATTCTAACAAACTCCTTCTAATTAATTTACCTTCCCTAACCAATCGTAGAAAGATGCTGGAGGTCGTTTTCCTTTATATCCTTATTAATGGTAATGTAGACAGCCAGCATCTACTAACACGACTAACATTTAACATTCCAAATAGACGTACTAGAAATTTTAGTCCCCTATTCCTAAGTTGTTGTAGAGATACATATGCCCAGTATGAGCCTTTCAGGGTTTTATGTTCTGACTACAATGACTTATACTCTATTACTTCACTCTTCACGTCCACGTCTATCAAATCCTCAATTCTCACCTACCTTTCATGGCAACAAACGAACTCTACTTTTTCCTCGTAATCTTTACTAAACTTTATTCTCTCGGGTCTATCCCCGCGATCCAGCCGTACGATAAACGGCAGCGCCCCTCGGTCGGTTGGGCGGGAGGTGGGCTGTACGTTATGCAGTGGGAGCCGCGCGAAAAAAAATACTCGCAGAATACTTGTATCATTTTTTGGGGCAGACCTATGAGCCTTATTATTGTAATATGCGCACATATTGAGTATTTACTGTATACAAATGCAGCCTAATATTTTAACAGACGAGATCACTCACTTGAGCGGTTAATACGAAAGTGCATAATCAGCGTTCTCACCCTAGCCATGTACTGGGCATAACAATATGCGACGTATAATAGAATAAAATAATAAATATATAAAAAAGCCGCTATGATGCTGGCGTTACTGGCAGCGCCGCGGTTTTAGGTTAGGCGAGCCTTTATATGAATACATTTAAAATACTCCAGAAATAGACTTTGATTGGAGCGGGACCTTCCCTGCTCACATCTAGTTATTTGAATATTTGGATTTTGATAATTTGGATATTTTTGATTTGGATTATTTAAAAAAAAGAATAGCTCACTTAAGCTGGCCATTACTAAGCAAAACCACTGAATTGACCTGGTCTACAGCTCAGAAATTACAATCTGAGCTAAACCATTTCATAAATATACAAGAGAATAAAAATAAAAAAGGGCACATATCAACTCAGTCAGATATTAAAAATATATCAAAAATAAATTTTATAAATACACCTAACCAAAAGAAAGAGGTACCTAAAGAGAAGAAGAAGTGTCCGTCAGACTACGAGGGAATCTGGCGCCCGACCTGTTTGGATACTTACTGGATCAGCAAGCCTAAGGAAGCCTTAGCAACATCCAGCACCGACACCGCCAATCCTTTAAGCTGGCCCCTGGAACCGACAAAGCCACAAAGAGCATAGAAGCCGGTAGCACACCAAAAGGAGCAAGATCATGCACGGGATATTTTTATACCCTTGAAAAAGGGTATTATAATTTTGTCCAGAAATGTGTAACGCATTAAAGGAAGCATCTCCGACCCCACAAAGTATATATATTCTTGATCAGCATCAACAGCCGAGTCGATATAGCCATGGCCGTCTGTCCGTCTGTCCGTCTGTTTCTATGCAAAAAATAGACAGTAGTTTTAAACCTAGCGTTTTGAAATTTTTACCAGATCATTATTTTTGTTGCACGCAGATCAAGTTTAAGAATCGGTCGGATCGGACAACTATATCATATAGCTGATATACAAACGACCGTTATGAAAACAAGTCTTTGTATGGGAACCTTTTTTGTTTTCTAAGCTATTGCAACCGAATTCATACACGATTTGTGAAAGTTTGGTCCGGATCGGATCACTAAATCATATAGCTGCCATACAAACGACCGATATGAAAACAAGTCTTTGTATGGAAACGTTTTTTGTTTTCCAAGCTATTGCAACCGAATTCAACATTTATTCATTTGACATAGCCATACACGATTTGTGAAAGTTTGGTCTGGATCGGACCACTATATCATATAGCTGCCATACAAACGACCGATATGAAAACAAGTCTTTGTATGAAAACGTTTTTTGTTTTCCAAGCTATTGCAACCGAATTCCACATTTATTTATTTGACATAATCATACACGATTTGTGAAGGTTTGGTCCGGATCGGACCACTATATCATATAGCTGATATACAAAGGACCGATATGAAAACAAGTAAGGTAGCAGCAGTCGAGTTTCCCGATTGCAAAATACCATTTACCCTTAGACATGCTTACAGTTTATTTAGTATCAATAAATAAATGATACAATATTCTATTGGAAAAGAGGACCATAACAATATAAATTTGGTATGATTTTGGTTATGAAAATAAGTTTCGTGTGTCATAAAGCCATACACATTTCGCTGTCAACGTCGCAGTCGGCGTCGCGCAATGCGTGTTTTGCTGCGCTTCTGCTTCCCTTGCCATAGATTTTGCATGTGGCATAACTTGTTTCTTTGCGATTTCAAATTTAAAAATTAGATAGCTTTTATAAGCACCAACGCATATACCGAATTGCATAGCATTAGGTTAATAATTGTGGGCATGGCAGTTTTTTTGCGGTTTGCGGGGAGCGTGGTCGTGGCAGTTTTTTGCTGATTGCGGGGGAGCGGGGAGTGATATCAAAATAAAAAAAAACAAACTTGTACTGGAAATGGAAATTACCTATCCAACGATATATGGAACATGCCTGTAGCTCTTGTAGTTTCTGAGATCTAGGCGTTGATACGGACAGACGGACGGACGGACGGACGGACGGACGGACGGACGGACGGACGGACAGACGGACATGGCTATATCGACTTGGCTGTTGATGCTGATCAAGAATATATATACTTTATGGGGTCGGAGATGCTTCCTTCTGCCTGTTACATAGATTTGCACCATATTATGATACCCATTTCACCCATTTTTAATGGGTACAGGGTATAACAAGTCTTTGTATGGAAAACTTTTTTGTTTTCAAGGGTATACCATCTTCGGCAAGCCGAAGATAACTTTTCTCACTTGTTTAAAAATAATATTTAGAAATATTTCATATATAAATAACCATTGTAACATTAATCGGAAAAAACTCTGCACGATGAGAAGTAGGGTAAAAAGTCATACAACCATTGGGTAGGAATATGTAAAACTGAATTTTAAAAACTAAAATTAAAAAAAAAAACCAAAAAAATAGGAAACAGGGAAATAGATTGGAAAATGTATTTATATCTAATATATAAAATTCTGCTGTCACGGTGTTTGTATCCAAACTCCTCCGAAACTACTTGACCGACTAAATATGAATAAAAATTATAAATATAATCACACAATAACTATTCTAGGAGGTATTCTATGATTTTAAGTTTGTTTACATTAAGAGAGAGTTCAGGGGATGGAGTATGTTATAAAAGGTTATAGTTCTTACAAATAGTGCGAAAGGGGTCGTGTTCAGCGAAGTTAGACTTGCAGATAGGTCGGAAGGACCTAGTTTTCCTATTAGGGATGGAAAAATATAGTTGGCTTAGCAGGTGTTTAGAGTCAACCATGCCATGGATTAGCATGTGTAGAAACATGACCCCAGCACAGGTTCGGCGCTCCTTTAATGGAGGTAACTTTAACAATTTAAGCCTGCAACGGTATGGCGGGAGACGATTATCAGGATCCCAGTTTAGGTTTTTTAGTGCAAATAGCAGAAACTGCTTTTGCACCGACTCAATACTACTCAATACTTGATGAGAGGAGTATTGAGGACTCCAAACACACGAGCAATATTCGAGGATGGGACGAACTAGGGTGATATACAGGGATTTGGTGGTGAAAGGATCGTTAAATTCTTTTGACCATCGCTTCATAAAGGCTAACATTCCTCTGGCTTTATTCACTGTCTCAGAAATGTGATCATTAAACTTAAGTTTATGATCAAAAAGGACTCCGAGATCATTGATTGTGGAAACACGATCAAGGACGTGATTTCCGAGAGAGTAAGATATGATAAGCGGCACACTGCGATGGAATGTCATAAGTTTGCATTTAGAGCAGTTTAGGAACAGCAGATTAATTGAGCACCACAAATAGAGTGCGTCATGGTCTAGTTGCAGATGCCTATGCAGGAAATGTTCCGATAAGGAATAGCATAACTTGACATCATCAGCATACATAAGCGTAGAGACATAACTAATCACATTGGGAAGATTGTTCACAAAGAGTATAAACAACAGTGGTCCTAGATGACTACCCTGAGGGACACCCGATGAGACATGGATGACCTTCGACTTGGTAGATTTAAATAGGACACGCTGAGTTCGATCTGAAAGGTAGGAAGCAACCCACAGCAGGATATTTGGTGGAAAACCAATAAGCGAGAGTTTCCGTAGCAAGAGTTGATGATTAACTGAATCAAATGCTTTGCTGAAGTCAGTGTAAATTACATCAGTTTGCAAGCGATGATGAAAACCTCGGTTGATTGTCGACGAAAATTCTAGTAGATTAGTTGTTGTCGAGCGAAGCTTGACTAGGCCATGCTGTGCAGGTGAGATTATGCTCTTGCATGCATGTTGAAGCTGCGATGTGATGAGTTTCTCAAGAAGTTTGGGAATCGCAGAAAGCTTAGCAATGACGCGGTAGTTCTCAATGGAAGCCTTAGAGCCTTTTTTATGAATTGGTATAAGGTATGATTCATTCCATAATTTAGGTAGGGAAGTTTGCTCCAAGGATAGGTTTAATAGAATAGTAAGAGGTAGGGTGAGAAGATCGGAGCACCTTCTGAGGATGCAGCTGAGGATGGTGAAAATGAGATTTTATTTGATGAAAGAGCCGTAAACACATCATGACAGTGGAATTTAGAAAGGGAAATGTTGTTTATGTAGGGTAAATTATATGGTTAGTTAGAGGAGGGATCAAATGAGTTAGATGAGTAGGTTGACTGAAAAAATGACGCAAATAGATTAGCAATGCCGAGATGCGAAGAGTCGGAAGTATTATTATATGAGATGGAAGGGGGGAAAAGATTGGATTTGCGTTTAGAGTATACAAAAGAGTAAAAGGAGCTTGGATCGTTGCGAAAATTGAGTTTGCATTTAGAAATATAATTTTTATATAGTTGATTGTTAAGGTCAACAAACTGGTTGCGGATTAGAAGGTAATTAGAAAGATGTATCGAGGTTGGAGACTTTAATGACTTTTTGTAGGCTCTAGATTTCCTATTTTTTAGGAGAGAGAAGTGCTTATTAAACCATGGAGGTTTAGACGTTGATGGAGTTAACGTTTCAGGGACAGATTTATTTAAGGCGTTATGAATTACTTCATAAAAAGAGTATGTAGCTTCCTGGATATTGCTAAAACTAGAAAGATAACTCCAGTCAATATTAGTCAGGTGATTTCTTAGGTCACAGTAGTTGGTTTTTTTAAAGCATTTTTGACGAGGCTGCTCGCTATTACTGGGGGGGACTTCAGGAGAGTCAATAATTAGCGAGACTAAGAGTGTTCCTATCTAGTCTTCAACGAAGTCATACGTGTTTTCATCGAGCTCCGTATAAAACCACCTGATTTTAGTGAAGCGAATAGTTAATAACATAAAATAAATACACAAATCGAAAGCGAAAGAGACGCTATTGGCAATGTTAAATTGCTATCTTACAAAACGTTCTGTGTGCGGAATAATAAGGTAAAACTAAAAAAAACAAATATACAACAAACAAATCAATCGTTCTAAAATGAGCCAACGCAAATTGCGCGTTCAGCGGCAAAAAGAGCAAGACGAGCGACGACTCTCTTTGCAGCGGAACAATGTATACTTCACCGTCGTGTCTGACGCCCGCGAGTGCCAAACCATCCACCCGGTCAATGACCTAGCACCTGCAGAATGCACACGATCGCGGTATTGCTCACCAATGCTTCTGACTGCACGAAGTGAACCCAAACGCACTGAGAGCGTCTCTCTCACGCTCTCCCCATTCCAAACGGTGTCAAGTTCTTTAACTACCAGTACATTAATCACGATATCTACTGCAACCGACCCTTTAGCAACAACAACTGCAACAACATCAACATCAACTCTATGCTCAATACCAACAGCGGTGTACAATTCCGCTGAATCAACAACAACGAATGCAAAAGCACTCACACCGACTCTTGAAAGCGAAAGCGGACAAGAACCAAAACAAAACAAAAAACTTTGTCAAAAAAAGCTGGATCGCTACATCCAAATAAAGCGAAAGCTAAGCCCACAACACAAGCAGGCTGGTAATCAGCCAAAAATAAATCGCGCCAACGCTGCCAATGACTCAAGTTCAAATAGGTTTGCACTACTGGATGACTGTGAAGTGCAGGAACAGGAGCAGAAGAAGATAAAGCCGCCACCAATATATATACGTGAGAAAACCTCAAATGCGCTGGTTAACAAACTAGTTGCAATAATCGGAGAGAACAAGTTCCATGTTATACCTCTTACTAAGGGCAACATACAAGAAACGAAAGTGCAGACTCAGGATGAGTCTAGCCACCGGTCAGTGACCAAGTACCTAGACGAAGCTGGGAAGAGTTACTATACCTACCAGCTGAAAAGTGCCAAAGGATTGCAGGTTGTCATCAAAGGAATAGAGTCATCCGTGACCTCATCCGAAATTATCGCGGCACTAAAGGAGAAGAACTTCAACGCCAAAACGGTGATCAACATCCTCAACAGGAACAAAGAGCCGCAGCCACTCTTTAAACTCGAACTGGAGCCATCAAGTCAGAAAAACAACAAAAATGAAGTACATCCTATATATAAGCTACAGTATTTACTGCACCGAAGAATAACCGTAGAAGAGCCACACAAGCGCAGGCAACCTGTGCAGTGCACCAACTGCCAAGAATATGGACACACCAAAGCGTACTGCACCCTAAAATCCATCTGCGTCGTTCGCAGCGATGCCCATAGGACTGTAAACTGTCCTAAGAATAAAAACGACAGTTCAATTAAGTTATGCAGCAACTGTGGCGAAAAACACACAGACAACTGGCGAGGATGCATTGTTTACAAGGAACTCAAGAGTCGCCTAAACAAACGAGTGGATTCAGCTCGTGATCGTATCACACCAACAATTCACAAAGTAATGGAACCGACTACAACTAACATACCTTCGTCTGCCAGCCACCGAACAATACCAAACTCTTCCTTTGCAAGTGTACTAAAATCAGGGATCCAAGTACCAACAGCAGTCACCTCCAGCGTCCAGCATAAAATTAACCAAATAAACACACAGAACATGCAACAGCAGCCAATTGGCTTTGAAGCGATTATGCTTTCGATGAAGCAAAGCATGAACAACTTCATGACCTTCATGCAAGAAACTATGCAAGAGATTATGAGGAACCAAAACATCCTTATTCAAATGCTCGTTTCTTCTAAATCAGGATAATGACTCCCTTAATAATCACTACCTGGAACGCTAATGGCGTTTCACGGCACAAGCTAGAACTTGCTCAGTTCTTAGCCGACAGAAACATTGACGTTATGCTACTCTCAGAGACTCACCTTACCGAATACCAGGTTATAAATTTTACTTTACGAATCACCAGGATGGCAAGGCCCATGGAGGCACTGGCATACTAATACGATTGCGAATTAAGCACCACTTTCTTGGTAATTGGCAAGAAGACTGCTACAATGTACCTCTATAAACCTCCAATGCCATAACGGTGCTCTCACTCTGGCTGCTGTCTATTGCCCACTTCACAATCTCCGAGGAAAAATTTGCAACACTTTTTGACTCAATTGGTGAAAGGTTTGTTGCAGCTGGCGATTGGAATGCCAAGCACAGTACTGGGGATCTCGGATAGCGAACCCTAAAGGAAAACAGCTGTAAAACGCAATCATTAAACCGCAACGCAAACTAAACTATGTTTCCCCGGGAGCGCCTACATACTGGCCTGCAGATCCCATGAAGCTTCCAGATTTGATCGACTTTGCCATCACAAAAAGGATACCCCAATCAATGATTACAGCTGAGGCACTTCCAGAACTCTCAACTGATCACTGTTCGGTGCTCTTTCATCTTTTGTACCAGCTACAACACATCGAGCCACCGCATAGGCTTACAAGCAACAGGACCAACTGGGCGAGGTACAAAAAATATGTTTGTTCCCACACCGGCTTTTCTAGCCCCCTGGAAACCGAGCAAGACATTGATCAGCTTACTGATGAGCAGCATAAAGATTAACAAGACAAGTAGAGATACTGAACTGCTTGTGCTTGAAAAACGACGACTTCGAAGGGAGTGGCAGGAGCACTTCATGGGATCTGCAGGCCAGTATGTAGGCGCTCCCGGGGAAACATAGTTTAGTTTGCGTTGCGGTTTAATGATTGCGTTGTACAGCTGTTTTCCTTTAGGGTTCGCTATCCGAGATCCCCAGTACTGTGCTTGGCATTCCAATCGCCAGCTGCAACAAACCTTTCACCAATTGAGTCAAAAAGTGTTGCAAATTTTTCCTCGGAGATTGTGAAGTGGGCAATAGACAGCAGCCAGAGTGAGAGCACCGTTATGGCATTGGAGGTTTATAGAGGTACATTGTAGCAGTCTTCTTGCCAATTACCAAGAAAGTGGTGCTTAATTCGCAATCGTATTAGTATGCCAGTGCCTCCATGGGCCTTGCCATCCTGGTGATTCGTAAAGTAAAATTTATAACCTGGTATTCGGTAAGGTGAGTCTCTGAGAGCGCAAAGAGTGGACAAAAAGCAGCTTCTCGCAGACTTACCAATGCGCTGAAGAAAGAAGAAGCCGACGCACAACTAAGGTACATCGAGAACCTCACGCCCACAGGCACAAAGAACTCGTTGTGGAAAAACCACAGGAACCTACAGGTACCAACAGAAATGGTTGTACCTCTCCGTAAGTCTACCGGAAACTGGTCTCGCAGTGACAGTGCAGTTCTACGAATCTGCTTGCTCTTCAACGCAATTACTAAAATTGGATACTTCCCTCAAAAGTGGAAGAAATCCGTTATTATTATGATCCCTAAGCCTGGGAAAGACAAAACACAGCCATCATCATACAGGGCTATAAGCTTACTTGTCTCTCCAAGCTATTTGAAAAAGTGCTGCTACTACGCATCAGCCCCCACCTCAAAACACAAAATACACTCCCATCGCACCAATTTGGTTTTCGGGCAAAACACGGAGCCATCGAACAGGTTAACCGCATCACAACAGAAATTCGCACTGCCTTTGAACATCGTGCACAGCTCTATTCTTAGACGTTGCACAAGCATTCGATAGAGTATGGCTGGATGGACTTATGTTTAAAATAATCAAACTGCTTCCTCAAAACATACATAAGCTTCTAAAGTCTTACCTATATAAAAAAGTGTTCGCGGTTAGATGCACTTCAAGCACTTCAAACGATTGTACTATAGAAGCCGGAGTGCCTCAAGGAAGTGTTCTGGGCCCAATTCTATACACCCTTTACACGGTGGATATCCCAACAAACTACCAGCTAACGATATCCACATTCGCTGATGACACTGCAATACTAGGTCGATCCAGATGCCCAGTAAAAGCTACGATGCAACTAGCACATCATCTAACTTGTGTAGAACATTGGCTTGCAGATTGGCGCATACGATTAAACGAAGAAAAGTGCAAACAGGTAACATTTACCTTAAACAAACAAAGCTGCCCGCCCTTGGTAATGAACCACACGCGTATCCCACAATCCGATAACGTAACATACTTAGGTATTTATCTGGACAAGCGGCTCACCTGGCGGAAACACATAGAGGCCAAGACGACGCACCTCAGACTAAAAGCAAGGGATCTACACTGGCTTATAAACGTTCGCTCTCCCCTAAGCTTGGAGTACAAAGTCCTCTTATATAACTCCGTCTTAAAGCCCATATGGACCTATGGCTCCTAGCTATGGGGCAACGCATCGAGAAGCAATATCGACATAGTACAGCGAGCACAGTCTAGGATTTTTAGAATCATTACTGGAGCTCCATGGTATCTTCGGAACGAGAATATACACAGAGACTTCCAAATAAAACTTGTCATTGAGACAATAGCAGAAAAAAAAGTTAAATACAATGAAAAACTAGCCTCACATCCAAATCCTCTTGCAAGAAAACTTACTCGAGTATGCAGCCAAAGCCGACTGCACCGGAACGACCAACCAGCCCAGCGTTAAATTTGTTAGGCCACACAGCACGAATCATTTCATTAAATGATATTTAGTTAGTTTAGAATAAGATTTGAAAACTTATTGTTAGTCTCTTAAGTTTTTTTTTTTTTCATATATATATATTTAAGTGTAGAATCCGTACATCAAAATATTGTACCTTAACATACACAGGGTACAGAAATATTCTTAAAATATCAACATAAATGAAGTTGGAACATAATTGAGAAGTTTTTACTGTTGTCCAATTGTCTTGGCGAAGCCTTGCCGTTTGAGTCGTCTCAAAGGTCGAGCGGGGATAAGACGTCTTGCAAGGAGACTCCTGTGTCTCTGTAGTCTGTCGCTATATCGACTTGTGTGTCTTCCAATTTGTTCCTCAACTGTGTGAAGATTGAGATCTTTATGAAGTGTGGAGTTACGTATATACCAGGGACAGTTGGTTATTTGTCGTAGTGTGCGATTTTGCATCACCTGGATGCGTTTATAATTCGATTTGGCTGCGATTCCCCAAATCTGGATTCCATATAACCATATCGGTACGATGCAGTGCGCATACACAGCTCTTTTGCACCTCAGCGAAAGAGTGCTCCTTCTATTCATAAGCCATCTCAGCTGTTGTGATCTGTGACCACATTTCTTTACTGTGTTTTTGAGATGCGGCCCAAAGGTGAGACGTTTATCCAGGGTGATACCTAGGTATGTTGCTTGCTGCTGCTGATTCAGTGTAACTCCTTCTAGTCGGATTGGAGGGGTGTTCTGGATGAGCGTTTTCAGTGTGAAGCATGGATTTGATGTTTTCAGAGGGTTCATTTTTAGGTTCCACTTTTTACACCAGGCTGCCAGAGCATTAATATATTTTTGTAGTCCGTTAGCTGCCTCTCTGTTGTCCCTAGAGTTATATACAACTGCGATGTCATCTGCATAGGTTGTCATAAGAGCCTTGTTCGGTGCTTCCATGTGTTCGAAACTCGGGCAGGGAATATCAGCAGTGTACAAGGAGTATAGTAGTGGTCCGAGAACACTGCCCTGTGGGACTCCAGCTCTCATTTGATATATAGAGGAGTAGTTATTTCTCACCTTAATTTTAAATTCTCGTCCTTCCAGATATGCCTTTAAAATGCAGAAGTAGGGCGTAGGTAGTAGGGTCTTTATCTTGCATAACAATCCAACATGCCATACTTTGTCGAAGGCTTGTTGCATATCTATAAAGACAGCGTTGGAGTACTCGCAGTCGTCAAAAGCCTGTAATATGTGTTTCACGATCCTCTAGGTGGCAGCCGAATGCATTAGCCTGTTCCACTTCAGTTTTTGCTGGACAACGTACGGGTAGCCATCGAAGTGGTTGTCGTTTAAGTGCTTTGTGCACTTCCACAGCGAATAGTTTTCATCAACGGTGTAGTCCATGAAAGATAATTTTTGCTCAAAGAAATCATTTCTGAGTTCCTTTAATATGATTTTGAGTGGCTTTGCTGCTCGGTTCCACAAGATTCTGTCCCAAGGATCCTGAGTTCGAATTGCTCTTCTTCGAAGACGTCTTTCTGATTAGTTCTCTGGCCTCTCTTGTTAGTATAATACCATAACTTCTGGGGCATGCCTCAGGCTCAGCCGCGTAGAAGCAGAAGCAGCTCTATGTATATTTTGCGTTAGAATGTCTACGGCGTTCTCGATGTCTTCCTTAGAGCTTAGAACCGTATTTAACTGAAAATAGTTTTCCAAATGTTGTCTGAAAACCATAAGATCAGTTCGGCTGTTTATTAACCGAGAGCTTGGCCTAACATAGGCACCTTCTGTTTGTAAAGTAGCAACAAGGACTACATGATCGGAGTCTAGATCCCAGTTTTCGCAAATACTTGTTCTGTCTAAGTTTATCCCATGGTACACAGCAAAATCAATGCAGGTAGGTGTGTGACTCTTAAGTAAAAGGGAAGATTCAATAAATAAGCAAAACATTGACAAAAAAAAAAAAAAAAGTGTGTTAGGTGGTGAGAGTCCTCAGGAGTAGATAAGGGAGGAAACCTTGCAATTGTGGCAGAGGAGGTAGTGTTAGAGAAAATTAGGTCAAGCGACCTGCTACGGGAGTTCCTTATAGGGTTAAGTTGGAAAACGGCAGAGTCGGCTAAGCCATCAAGGAAGTCATTTTGCTTAGTGGGTAAAAGCGAGTTATCCTCATCCGAGCTGATCCATGAAATGAGGGGCAGATTGAAATCCCCCATAGCTAGAATAAGATCAGCATCATTTTGCAGGGACAAAACTGATTTTAATGCAGTTAAGTGGTGCATATAAATGATTGCATCACTCAGAGGAGGAATGTTGGAACAGGTGATGAAAAGGTTAAGGGACTCAGAATGAATTTTAACGGCTAAAAATTCAAATCCGAAAGGATTAGTAATAGTAATACGTTCAACTATGTAGATGTTGTTTACGGCAATCAGAACGCCACCTCCAAAGGTTGGGCGATCTTCCAGAAAGACAGTGTACTTCGATACCAAAATTTCATTGTCTATGACAGTGGAGTTTAGCCAGGTTTCAGTTAGCACAATAGCATCGAAGTCAAAGGAAGAACTGTTAGTATAAAGTAAGTTCAGTTTTCCAAGAATACTGCGAACGTTTTGGTAGGAACAAGAAAAAATCTTGTTGCTTAGTTTTTTGAAGTATTTACTGGACTGGAATCTTGAGAATCTCTGATCAAGAACTCATGGACAATACTGTGCTCGGGCCAGGTAGTAGGATCTAATGATTTAGCAAGGGAAGCTTCTGGTAAAGTTATCTTGAAAGAGGATATGCTACGTTTATGCTTAAAATTAAATTTGGGTACAAACAGTTCTGAGGGAGCTATATTTAGATTGTTTGGAAGGTGAATCTTAACGTCATCAGCAGAGGCATCAGGCATAAGCCGCGATACAAAGATGGATTTGCGGGGAGCCACGGCTCTCAGCGTAAGTCCAGAAGATCCCGTTTCCGTTGGAACACCCGTCAATGGCTTTGGTGATTTTACAACGGGTGGGCGGGTAGTTGCGGCGGGAGGCAGGCGTAGTGATGGAGCAGCAGGCTGGCTTGGTGATATGGTTAATGAAGAATTTTCAAGAATGGAACCAGGTGGGAGATTCCTACTGGCCGGTTCTGGCGTATCAGCTGTTGCAGGGTTTCTGAATAGCTAGGATGGGTGGCTGGGTGGCATAACATCATCAGAGATATGATGAAGCGGGTCCGAGCCGACGAGATGGCCAACAGAACTGGAGGCTAATACAGGCGAAGTATTCCTATATGGTGGCGGGAGAAGAATACTCAGCGAAACCGGCTTGTTGCAAAAGGCTACTACGGGGATGAAGGACGTGCGCCTCTTGGCCAATAAATAACGAAGGGAGTACGATCAGGGTCCACATCCTGCTCACCGACGTAAAAACTTGATTGGCAGTCCCGGTGAGCTTGTAAAGGACGGAAGAGCATACGGAGGTTTTTGTATTTAGTACGTAGGCATAACTCTACTTGGTGGGTTATGAATCGTGCATGCCACCTGGGTATCTTTTGAAGATTTTTATTTTCCTACCGTAAGGAATAAACAAAAAAAACATGATCAATGCTTGAACATCACATCTCATAACTTTCTAGAAATCCGCTACCATCAATGGGACTTAGTACGTGAATCACGAAAAAGTTTGAAGAAGAGTTCGGGCATAGCAGTATAACCTCTCGTGGATTCCGTATTGAATATCCCATTACTCCATAGAATTTTAAAGTGTTGGTGAAACGAGTAATCAGCCGTTACTCGATAAAGTTGTAGATTTCCAACCTGTTGACTGGACATCTCTTGCTTTTATCCTATGCATACAATACATTCCCTTTAATATTTCTTTAACGAATTTTGTATGCCAAATATTCAGAACTCCCTCTGAATATAAGTTCGTATAATGTTAATTCCGCCATGCAGAGTTTTTTTTAATAATGATTTGCAATTAACCAAGTCAATTCTAACTTATCCAGTATAATTTGATTTTTTACATTATAGGGTATCATTGCGTTTTGCAGTCGTCCACCAACTTGAAGTTCGCCATCACTATTCATAAACGGATTTAGCGCCTTTAGCGCCTTAGTCCTTGGGCCTATGGTCTTTAGTTTTTAAGTAGATTAACCTCTGGTCAAATATACAGCTGTTTTTAACTTAACCACGGCGATTTTCGCTAACTTTATTTTATCGACTGTAAGATGTGAAGGCTGTTGCGATTTTTCTCTCACCTCTGCTATGCAGCTTTATACATAAGCCATTACAATAAAAAGCTTGTCGATCGATAAATACTTCGATAACAAGTGATTTTGCAGATATTCGGATTTCATCAATTCATCATTCGGACTGCTGGATTTTCTTCTGATTTTACGTAACTCCATTTGACATTAGTTTTGACGAACTTATCCTTGCTACTCTTGTTCAGTATCCAAGCGATAGTTATTGGCGAATCCCTCCATGCTTGCGTTGTAATCGGGTTACTCCCTATACACTGTATTTTAGCTAATAACTTTGCTAATAGATGCGCAGTATATAATTACAACTTTGGCATTGTTGTCCTATTGTATATTAGGCTTACTTTGCTTTTTGCTGGTAGCAAACTTCAGTGTACACAGACGCTGCATATGCTTTCTCTGATGCATTACATATTCCAAAGGTATAGCTCCATTATACCTTTGGAGCATTCAGTCCAGCGTGAAATGCTAATTTCTTTTAGGTATGATATTCCAGCAAATTTACTTTAGCATATTCCATCCACCAGTTAGCTAAGTTGGATTCCAATTCAACGTCACAAGTCATCGGTAACAGTTCCTGAATAAAACATTTGCCTTGAATTATTACAGGTGCCAACCAGTGCGTCGAAAATTCTGGCCAATTGTGATAACACTAACCGCTTTATTATGCGTTTTAGCATTGGGTTTTCTGCCGAAAACGTAAATGTATCCTTCTTCGGATCCCATTTAAGTCCCAAAGTTTTAATAGTTTCATCTTAATCTTTCTCAACAACTTCAATTTGGTGATACATTTTTTCAATGTCAGACACCACAGGCTATAGCAACTTGCGCCATTTAATTTAAATATTGAATATATACTTTTGAAAAAGTACTTAAGTTCTTTCTTTGAAACAAACAGCTTTGCGTTTTCCTGTTTGCGAGAGTCTCTCAGCAATACCTTTTATTAGAATGAAATTGAGACTAAAAATCTGCCTTCTTCGATGAAAACAGTCGTTTCATTGAATTTTCTTTCGCATTTTGCATTGTCTGTAATCGCCTGATTCCAGTTTTATTTCCGGACACAGTCCATCCAAATCTGGTTTTTTGTCCCAAAATTCCATTAACTGCTTTTATTTTTTCCATCATAATCAAGGAAATAGATCCACGCCTATCACCATGTCAATGTTGCTTGACTTGTTGAATCGTGGATCTGCTTACTTGTAACCCTTCTTTGTTGATATCAATATCAAACTCACCTAGGTCACCTAAACGACGATGGGGCTCATAGATGAGGCTCATCAACAGATGTTGCCTCACCCTGTCGGCTCTTCTATCCACAAGTTGTACCAAGATATCAACTGGACTGGAGCTCCACACTGATGCGAAATTAGATGCTTTCGATCCTCTTGGTAGTTTTATCTTTTCGATTAGTCGTTGTCCAAGTTAGGAAGATTATGTTGGAAGGGTATCCGCCCTTCTTAACCTGCTGGCCTAGATACTCAGTCAAGGTATAAATGATAATTAAATTTAACAGCGGTTGCCGGAGTTCAGTTTTAATGGAGCTTGTGCTCTTTATTCTTGGAATCATTATTTTTCTTATATATAACATAAGTTAGAAATTTATAGCGGCCACGTAAAAGTTCTGTGGTATTGATTTGGTATTGGTATTCCTTTATGACATGTGTGATTGGGGGTAGATCGCTTATTTGGGTCTCACAATGCGTTACACCACCTACATGTAGCTCCCTTGCGCATGAGCTCTCTGCTGCCAGTTGACTGATGGTGATAGTCGCAACACTACGCAACGCTACGGGAAAAATTTTAAACTGACTATGTTAATATTTGCAAGCGTTATTTCAAGCATTAAGTTCTGTAATTCCATCATGATCATCGTATTCCTAGCGAGCAATGTCTCGTATATGTGACCAGTGTCGATCTGCGAATTTTTAGTTCATTTAAGAATTTAATTGACGGTTGCGGTAAGCCCATTGATTCGGTCCTGTACACTATTGTTAACTTCTACCTGTCTATTGGTTGAGTTAATGAGTTGAAGCTCAGTAAATTTATTGTTTTGTTGATTTGATGAACCTAGTGGTGGCTAGTAAGATCACCTCTAAAGTGCACATTGGGCCTATTCCCTATTTTTTGGCATAAAGTCAAAAAATTTTGTAAATTCTATTTTAAATTTAACTACATATTATGAAAGAGCATACATTAGGGACACCAAAACGATATTTAAAAACATTTTAGTTGCAACACTGCGTTTTGTATTCGATAACAAATGCATATGTTTGATCTGCTGTTTGATCAAGCAAAATTGGCGGGAAGCTTTTACTCAACTTTGTGCTTCTGTTAAAAAAACACCACGTGTCCAAATATTTTCAAAAAAATGGAACATAAAGATCAAGGTATGCTGAATACAGATATAAATTACTGATTTCGATTTATGTGTTCCATGTTGTAATTGTTGTTGTCTTTGTTTATGTCTTAGTTTAGGCAAAATCTAACCAAAGTATTCGTCTATTGTGGAGTAAGAAATAATTTGTGCCAACTTGTGTCAAAAACTAATAACTGATGTGTTTACTAAAAACTATAATTAAATTGATCCTAGTAGTGCCTTTTGCCTAAATTAGCCTATGCTCTTTATATTTTGTTGTTAAAGGCAAGTTTGAGATTAGCCGATCGGTTCTGCTGGATGAGTGGATCAAAGGAGGTCGAAATGACAAAGCCTTAGTTGACTGGGTTGTTGGCGAATTTTAATTTAATGATATTAATATTGGATGAGAAAGCTAAAATCGCTAAGCAAATCAGAAGCTTTCACCTGTATATGACGAAAAATCTGGCTAAATGTAACCGTACAATTGAAGCATTTAAAAAAAAAACATTTTAGTTGGCTTTCATCCACCATGATGGTTGTCGTGGAGCAAAATAACAACCAAATCGCTTCAGACTGTCAAATGGGACGACCATGACTCCCTTACAGTGATGCAGGATCACGGCTACTCCTTAACTTTATATCTTTATATGGGCGGTATGGGTGGGTGTGGTCCGATTCACTTGAAATTAAAAAAACGTAGTTTAAATGTCAAATGCACCAATTCTTCAAAAATTCAGCTCTCTAGCTTTATTATTAGACTTTATGCCAAAAAAAAGTGAATCTGGCCCAGTGTGCAGTGTCACTAATACTTGTCGATTTTCAGGCATCTGGCGTCTCTAGCAGGGTGCTGTGAAAGCGCTCCACTTTCCCGATTGATACAATGTGAAGGGACTTAATCGTGTGCGATAGTGCTGGTTTCAAATCCCCAATGGTTCTTGAGGGCACGTGCTGCAAGACGGCGAATTTTGAGAACTTGTCGATGCAAGTCAGGAAATATTTTCCATCTGTGAAATAAAATTTTGTAGTAATTCTCCCACCTGAGAGAGTACCGAAGTCTCGCCCATTTCATGCTTATTGAGACATCTTGAAATTTATGACTATTTCGCCAACTTTATCATCTTGGGGAAGTAATCAAAAATCACTTCACCTTCATAGCGAACGGACGTGTTTTTTTCTTGCGATCATTCGATTTTATTATTTTCTTGCAAAACACAAACCGGCGTTTGTTGAGAAATTAATTATTCAAATCTTACACTTTAAATGTTTCCATTCGAACTCGCGTCTGCGCGGTACCGTATTTGGTGTGTTTAAGTTATTTTCTATTATTTACCCAAGTAAGGTACTGTGCCCTATTTATTTCTATTCCCTTTTCTTACGTTTACTGCAATTTCTACTTTTGCAATAACTCTCTCTCCTAGTTTGCGCTCTTATTTTCCCATTACCTCTTATTAACAAGTGCTCTTATTAACAAGTACAGTGTTTTAAGGCTACTAGTTTGTCTAATATTAATTATTTGTTGTTTACATATTTCTTATATATCTTAAATTTCTAGTTCTTACCATAAAAATTTTTTATAATGGAATTTTATAGCATCTGCGCTATAAAATCGTGCAATAAGCCGATTTCCGCGTCCCAGCCTAGCATCCCCTGTTGGCTGTGTGAAAATGTTGTGCATACGAAATGTGCCGGTTTCACCGCCTCAGTTTCGGATGCAATCTCTAGAAACGCTGGTTTCCACTTTTGCTGCAGTGGATGTCGCGCGGTTCAAAAAGAAATGCGAACGTTCATGCGGCAAACTAAAAACGGTTTTAAAGAGTTGATCGGTGGTTTCCGTAAAATCAACGACCAACTCTCTGCGCTTGATTCCCAATTTAGCAGCCTACAGCTACTAAATGAATCCCCAAAGCGCAAAAAAACCGCTATTAGGGACTCCGTATGCACTGATAACACTATTCAGCCCGATCAGCCGACGACCATGCAGCCGCTCATAACTCTTACTACCCCAAGAGCTGGAGTTCGAAACACAAACGTGGTTTCGGAATTTGACTCCATAGTTGAGTATTGTGCATAACTCGTTTGAAATACCACCCAGGGTATCACTCCAAGTGATTCCTCCGGCACGAGTAGAGTTGACCCCCTTAAAATCCACTGCTAAGGGTAAACCACCGTCAGGACCCCCGGTACGGACTGATGTCGCGGTCTTACCAACCGTAACACCAAAGCCCTTACAGGTTATTCTCACCTATAAACATATATTTATTTCACGGCTGGCCCCTGACACCTCAGAGATTGATATCTCGGCCTATATCCAAGCCAAATCCAAGGCCGTTGTTAGAGTGGAGGACATTAGGAAATTTAAATATTCTTATTCGAGGCTTACGTCATCTTTTAAGATACGTGTACCATTGCCGATGTTCGATACGATCTGTTCGCTCAGCTTTTGGCCGGAGAACATATTCGTACAAGAACATCGGCCGAGTACAGTAAAAAAAAAAGTTAATAAGCCTGTGGGAGTTAAACTCCCAAAGCCTAAAAACCCTGTACCATCTTCGTCTCCCGTACCTAAAACTTCATCCTCAAAAAACTAACAACATCTTACCTATCCCTTACCTATCAAAATACTAGGGCGCTTCGGAGTAAGCTCCCTAAACCTCGTTTCTAAAAAGGTTAGGTTACCGAATCTTGGTGATATTGAATTCCTATGTGTCAAAATCACTATGTCGCTTCAATCAACATACATGCTCATATTTACCACCTTCTTCTGAACCACCTACATACTGGCACCACTTATCTGCCATTCAGCTTGTTTCTAACCGCATGTCTGATAGTGACCATTTAGTGACTCTAGGAGATTTAAATTTACCTGAACTTATCTGGTCAAACATCGAGTATTTACCATCTTTAACACTCTCAACACATCACGATTTTACTGAGGGTATGTTCGACATATCCCTTGGTCAAATAAACCACGTAAGGAATTCTTTAGGTCGGCTTCTAGATCTATGTTTCGTTTCTGACCCAGATGGAATAACCGTTTCCAGAGCCATGCCACTTTCGCTCCCAGAAGATCCTTACCACCCAACGATTGAGGTTTCGATTGAAAAAAAAACATACAAAGACTCCAATGACTATTATTGATACCCCTGAACATGCTTTCGACACAGTGATAGTGGATACTATAGGTCCTCTACCAAAGTCGGATAACGGCAATAAATATGCAGTCACCCTCATTTGTGACTTAACTAAATAGTTGATATAGTAGTAGTAGTTGATATACCCATACCAAACAAAAGCTCAAGTACTGTCGCTAAGGTAATTTTAGAATCTTTTGTTCTAACTTACGTTCCGATGAAGACGTTCATCACGGATATGAATACAGAGTATAAGAATTCAATAATCGCATAATTATTGTTCATATGAGTTAGTATTTGGTAGAACAAATAACTTACTCAAACATTTTAATAATATAACTCGCATAGAACCAATTTATAATATAGATGATTTTGCCAAGGAAAGTAAATTTAAATTGGAACTAGCATATAAGAGAACTAAAACTATGATTGAAGAGCATAATAGAGCATATCAGTAGGAGATAAGGTTTTATTAAAAAATGAAGTAGGACATAAACTAGATTTTAAATATACGGAAATCTATAAGGTAGAAAAGATAGAAGAAAGATACAATATAATAATATCAAATAATAAAAGCAACAAGCAAACAGTTCATAAGGATCGACTAAAAATATTTTATTCATGATAAGCAAAATAGATTCAAAACCGAAAATCAATTTAATTATACATACAAGTATACACGATGTGTCCCAAAAATAACCGAACTTTTTGGATTTAAAATAAAATACACATTATATTACGAGTATCTTTGAAAGTTATTATTTATTAAAAATATGTTCCATTCAAGGTTCCACTCAACACAACGTTTGGAGCGATCAACCAGCGCATGCATAGATTTGTTTATGTCATTTATAGAAATGTTTTTCAGTACCTCGGTTACGGCTTTTTGAATGGCTGGGATATCACAATAAAATGCTCCCTTCATCTTGGTTTTCAGTTTTGGAAATAAACAAGTAAGAAAAGTTATCTTCGGCTTGCCGAAGATGGTATACCCTTGAAAACAACAAAGTTTTCCATACAAAGACTTGTTTTCATATCGGTCGTTTGTATGGCAGCTATATGATATAGTGATCCGATCCGGATCAAACTTTTACAAATCATGTATATTGAATTCGGTTGCAATAGGTTGGAAAACAAAAAAATTTTTCATACAAAGACTTGTTTTCATATCGGTCGTTTGTATTGCAGCTATATGATATAGTGGTCCGATCCGGACCAAACTTTCACAAATCATGTATGCCTATGTTAAATGGATACATATTGAATTCGGTTGCAATAGCTTGGAAAACAAAAAAGTTTTCCATACAAAGACTTGTTTTCATATCGGTCGTTTGTATGGCAGCTATATGATATAGTGGTCCGATCCGACCGATTCTTAAACTTGATCTGCGTGCAACAAAAATAATGATCTGGTAAAAATTTCAAAACGCTAGCTTTAAAACTACTGTCTATTTTTTGCATAGAAACAGACGGACAGACGGACATGGCTATATCGACTCGGCTGTTGATGCTGATCAAGAATATATATACTTTGTGGGGTCGGAGATGCTTCCTTTAATGCGTTACACATTTCTGGACAAAATTATAATACCCTTTTTCAAGGGTATAAAAATAGTCACATGGTGATAGATCAGACGAATACGGAGGATGGTCGATGAGAGAAATCCATTTTTATACCCTTGAAAAAGGGTATTATAATTTTGTCCAGAAATGTGTAACGCATTAAAGGAAGCATCTCCGACCCCACAAAGTATATATATTCTTGATCAGCATCAACAGCCGAGTCGATATAGCCATGTCCGTCTGTCCGTCTGTTTCTATGCAAAAAATAGATAGTAGTTTTAAAGCTAGCGTTTTGAAATTTTTACCAGATCATTATTTTTGTTGCACGCAGATCAAGTTTAAGAATCGGTCGGATCGGACCACTATATCATATAGCTGATATACAAACGACCGATATGAAAACAATTCTTTGTATGGAAACCTTTTTTGTTTTCTAAGCTATTGCAACCGAATTCAACATTTATTCATCTTTTTTTTTTTTTTTTAATTTAATTTAATTTAATTAATTTTTTATTAATCGGTATTTATTCATTTGACATAGCCATACACGATTTGTGAAAGTTTGGTCCGGATCGGATCACTATATCATATAGCTGCCATACAAACGACCGATATGAAAACAAGTCTTTGTATTGGAAACTTTTTAGTTTTCCAAGCTTATGCAACCGAAATCAACATTTATTTATTTGACATAGTCATACATGATTTGTGAAAGTTTGGTCCGGATCGGACCACTATATCATATAGCTGCCATACAAACGACCGATATGAAAACAAGTCTTTGTATGGAAAACTTTTTTGTTTCCAAGGGTATACCATCTTCGGCAAGCCGAAGATAACTTTTCTTACTTGTTTCATTAAAAATTTGTGCAATTTTTTGGTCTTGTAAGGTGGTGCATTATCGTGCAATAAAAACAGCTGTTTTCCTGCTGGATATTCTGGTCTAACACGACCGATTCTATTTCACAAACGCTGTAAATCGCCTAAATAGTATTCTCAATTAACAGGTTGACCTTCTGGAACAAATTCCTTGTGGACAATACCCTTCGAATCATAAAAAGTAATCAACATTGTCTTGATTCGAGACTTCTGAAAACGCAATTTTGTTGGTTTTGGCTCGCCTTTGGACTTCCATTTAGGAGATTGACGCTTAGTTTCAGCGTCATATTTAAAGCACCATGTCTCGTCACCAGTAATTATGGAATCAAGGAAGTCTGGATCGTTTTCAGCAGTTTCAATAATGTCTTTGTAATGCTCCACGCGAGCGATTTTTTGGTCGTCATTTAATTCATGTGGAACAAATCCCGCACAGACCTTTTTTCCCAAAATCTTCTTAGTTTCTGGACGTCCTGCTCTAGGGTCGTCATTTAAATCCCCACGAGCATTTTTAAATCGTGTAAACCACGTATAAACTTGCGTACGACTCATACAATCATCACAATAAACCTTTTTCATTAATTTGTGTGTCTCACTAAATACATTCCCTGACCTGAATTACTTATAAATGAACATCCGACCATCTCGATGCAAGGACGATCATTACATGACCGAAAGGATAATGTCTACGCCAGGACCATCATTACACTGCAAGGCTTCGGCAGCAAAGTTTCTCGTGCAGTGGGGTTCTTTAATGGTGCTGCTTTAATATGGAAGTTGAACAAAAGTTCCTGGGGGTAGGAAACGAGGTCATGCAGGGCGATGTATTGTTGGGATATGATTTTGTGACTAAGTTCAATTTCTCATCGACGGCCGCCGGCTAGAAGATTTGTCATCCACTTGGGAAGGAAACTTGTGACACACATCAGATAAGTATATATAATATAGTCGAAACAAATACTGATATAGTAGCCCCGCAGTTTAAAAACGTTGTAAATGAGATGGTACAAAATTATAAACCTGCTAAGACTGTTGCTGAGTGTCCTGTCAGACTTAAGATCGTACCGGATGGAGATATGGGTCCTTTTTACCATGCGCCAAGCCAACTATGCAAGTCGTATAGTTTCGGTCAAGAAAAAATATGGAAACAATCGTATCTGCGTCGATTATCGCAACCTGATCACAGTTGTACTCAAGGATTGGTTCCCAGTGCCTGTCATCGACGACGTGCTAGAGAAGCTGCAGTAGGCGAATTTTTTCAGAGTCATGGACTTGGAGAAAAAATTTTTCCATGTCCCAGTAAAGGAAAACAGCAAAACATATACGGCGTTCGTTACAAGAGATGGCTTATTTAAATTTAATAAGGCTCCCTTCGGATTTGTAACTCTCCAGCTGTCCAAGGTATAAGCTGTATAAGGTTTGTGAATTATGTTTTTCAAAGCCTTATGAGTGAAAATGTGTTTAATTTATATATATATTATATATTATATACGGAGAAACATCTGATGAATATCTTACCAAGATGAGTTGATGAATGATTTATACAGAACTAGTCGCAAATTGCAAAACCGCTTTCCAATTTGCTATGCAAAAATGTTTCTTTTAAAATGGAGTTTGTTGAGCTTCATGCTTTTCAAATGCTGAAAGAGGCGTTAACTAAAGAGCCAGTTTCCCGGATTTACAGCAGAGACGCGATGACTAAGATCCACACTGATGCCTTTAAAATGGTTTTGCTGCAACGCTGCTTCAGTAGCTTGAAGAACAGCTGTATCTTCTTTTTGTTTTGGAGCAAAAAGGCAACTGTTGCAGAATCTCGCCAATACAGCTATGTTCTGGAGGCGAAGGCTGTTTTTCTGGCATGCAAGAAGATTCGCCACTATATTCTGGGAATTTCCAGATATTTTTAAGCTGGTAACAGATTGCGCCGCATTTAAGTGTGCGTTGAACAAAAAAGATGTACCACGAGAGGTAGCACAGTGGGTCGTCTACTTACAAGACTTCAACTTTACAGTAAAGCACCGATCTGGACAGCGGCTAAAGCATGTCTTAGTCGCTAAAGCCGTAATTGAAATTCTAAGAAGTCGGCCTTACGAAACTTTTAAGCTGAACCGAGGAATTCTATTCAAAGCAGTAAATGGAGTTGTACTGGTAGTTGTGCCAAAAGTCATGAAAAAAGAAATAATTGTCGAGGCACACAATATCGGTCATTTTGCAGTTCAGAAGACGATACATGCTATCCAGGAAAATTTGTGGATATCACATTTGGAAGGAAAAGTGTAGTATATTATTGCTGACTGGGTGAAATGAAAAATTTCAGCAAGAAAACCGGCGAAAAAGAAGGATACATCTATCGTTTATATAAGGGAGAGGTTCCGCTGAATATGCTACATATTGACCCCCACGGACCCATGAATACTAAAGCGAAGCTATATTTCAAATATTTTTGCCATGGTGGATGGTTTTTCACAAATTTATTTGGCTTCATCCAACGAAAACTACCAGCTGCGAAGAGGTTATCATGAAGCTTAAAGAACGGGTTACAGTTTTTGGCAGTCCAGCAGGAATCGTCAGTGATCCATGAGCAGCGATCACCGCCAATTCCATGTGGGACTTCGTTAAAGATAACGATATCATGCACACCTAGAGTACTACAGGAGTTCCAAGGGACAATGGCCAAATAGAACGCATCAATCGTTCAGTGTTATCAGCAGTCTCAAAGTTGACATCAGAAGAGTCCACAAAATGGTATAAATACGTACCATTGGTGCAAAAAGCCTTCAACAGCCACTGCACTGTCACAGTGCACATATATAAAAATGTCATCATTCGAGCTGTTATTTGGTGTCAGACTGAACTATGCTGATGAAAGCCGTATTAAAAATAGAGATGTACGATCGATATGACGAAGAGAGGCAAAAGATGCAAAAATTGAATTATAGCAAGCACAAGCTGAATATAAGAAGCACTTTTACAAAAGATTGGTGATATAGTAGTAGTTCGCAGTTTATAGCAGGTAAGAAACTGGCAAGCCAATACCTTGGACCATATAAAGTAACGAAATTTAAACGCAATAGTAGATATGAGGTTCGCAAAGTTGCAGATGTCGAAGGACCTCAAAACACCAGCATCCGCGAAGAAAACATAAAACTTTGAAAATACGTTGAAAATGAAGAGAAGCCTTGGTCATCGCGGACCGATAATTAATCAGGAGGGCAAAATGTAAGAAAGTTGGCATGTCCATGAATAGCGAGTGGGCATCTCTAGAATCAGCAGTCAGTGGTGAGCGGTGGACTCGTAAAGAGGTCAGAGAGAAGTCGAGTCGTGGAAAAGTCAAGAAAGAAGTACGTTGCGAGTCAGCCGTTGTCTGCGTACGCAGCAGTTCAGCAGTTTCCATCCAGAGTGTTAAAATTACTCATAATTTTTCGCTATCTAACCTATACACCTATTCTAATTTAAATATCTATAATTATAACTGATATAATAAAATATCACATATAGTACATGTAAAGTGGCATCACAATGATGTCTTGCCATCCCCCTAAAAGTAGAAGTTATTGAAAACTCAACGAGAAGGATGGCTGACTCTAACCTAAACTTAATTTCTTTAGCATATTCATCTATATTGTAAATAATGTCTATATTTTCTATATTTGATAACTCCTTGAATTGTCAGGTCGTTCTTTCGAACACCAGTTCGAACGGAAAAAAATTATGGCGTTGTGTTAAAGCAATACGTGAAGTAAATTAACCCAGTCGTTTTTGTTTACCGAAATGTTATTCATTCATTAAATGGTCTTTGGCTGCGCTCTATATTTTTTATTTTCATATATTTGCACAGGTTTATCTGTACCGAATTTTCGTTTTCGGTTTCCATGTCAGATAGTAACACTTTCATAAGCCCGGATAAAAGAACAAATCGTTCAAATATAGCCTTTGCGACTGAATTTGCACTTTTGTTTGGTACTGGCACTGTCACTAAATATTTCGTAAGGTCACAAATAATAATAACTCCCTACTCTTTTCCCTCTTCGCTGCGTGGGAAAGGTCCTATTATATCTACCACTACAGTACGAGGGCGGGTCAATAAGTCCGTGACTATTTGAATGAAACACAGGTTTTTAGATAAAAAGTTATTTTATTTTCCAACGTGGTCTCCTTTGAGCTCTATACACTTAGCCCAACGTTTCTCCAATTTTTTTATCCCTTCCAAAAAATATGATTTGTCGAGGTCTTCAAAATAGGCATTTGTTTGTGAGATGACTTCGTCATTGGAGGCAAATCTCTTTCCGCCGAGCCATTTCTTCAACTATGGGAACAAGAAATAGTCACACAGGGCTAGATCGGGTGAATACGCCGGATGAGGGAGCAATTCGTAGCCCATTTCATGGAATTTTGCCATGGAAACTGCACATGTGTGCACCCGTGCATTGTCCTGGTGGAAAAGAACTTTTTCTTGGCCAAGTGCGGTCGCTTTTTTTTCAATGCCTCATCGAATCGACCCAATAAGTTGCTGTAATATTCACCATTGATTGTTTTTCCTTTTTGAAGATAGTCAATGTGGATAATACCGCGTGCATCCCAAAAAACAGTCGCCATGACTTTATTGGCCACCTTTGCCTTCTTTCGCGCCGATTCACCCCGAGAAACCCACTGTTTTGACTGCTGTTTGGTCTCCGGTGTGTTGTGGTGGATCCACGTTTCGTTCACGGTTACGAAACGGCGCAAAAACTCGTTCGTATTGCGATTGAACAACGCTAAACATTCCTGCGAAATTGTCACACGGTTGCATTTGTGGTCGATTGTGAGCAAACGCGGCACCCATCTTGCGGAAAGCTTTCTCATACCCAAATGATCATTCAAAATTGAAACCACTGAGCCATGTGAAATGCCTACGGCTTCCACAATCTCTCTCACTTTTAATCACCGATCGGCTAAAACCATTAACGGGGATTTTTTCAATTGTTTCGGATGTGGAAACCTCAACTGAGCGTCCAGAACGTTCGGCATCTTCCGTGCTTGTACGTCGGAGGGAGAGCGGACTCGTGGTATCACTTGCCAAAGAGTTTGGGTGTGTCGCCAATTTCTCTGTGTATCGGCTGCTGTGCATGTTGATCTGATCACCAATCAAAGAAATCCGGAGATCCTTTAGGATAGCGTAGTTGGAGACGTACCAGGGGAGCCTGGATGCTAGCCGAGCAGCACGTGCCTGAACGGTTCACAGCCTGTCAAATTGGAGGGACGAAACTGGCATATCTGCTGTGTAGAGGGTGTACAAGAAGGGTCTGAGTATACTTCTTTATGAAACACCTGCGTTCATGGCCAGTATGTTCGATCGAGAGTCCCGCACTACCACCTCTAAGGCCCGATCGATGAAGAAGAAGAGCCTTAATTTTGTTCAAATGTCCCTAGAGCCATAACTTGTCAAAGGCTTGCTTAACGTCGAGGAAGACTGCCACCGTGTAGAACTTCGAAGCAAGGCCGTGTGTTATGTGATTGACTAGATGGTGAACTTGTTCCAGTCAACCACTTGACTTCCTGAAAATGAATTGATGTTGGGGTAAGTAGCCTGGTACTGGCAGCAGTTCCGTCAATCGCTTCAACAGAATGCGATCAAAGACCTTTGAAAAGGTTGGATGCAAACTTATTGGGCGGTATGAGTCTATCTGCTTCCATTGCTTAGGGAAGTGCCCTAGTCTCAGCATGACATTATAAATTTTTACTAGTGGCATGATTCCATTGTGTGGTAAGTATTTGGCTGCACGATTGTCAATAACATTTGGTCCAGGTGTCTTCTTCAGTTGGAAGGCTTTTAGCTGCATAGTAACTTCTTGCGGCGTGGTATGTCTAATGGGGTGGGCTGGTTGAATAGGCACATCCAAAAAGTTTGCGACTTCTTCTTCATGGAAGTCGTGTGTCAAATGGAAGGGGGTGAAAGTGAAAAACAAATGCTGAGCAAACGCGTTCACTTTGTTCTAATAGTTTTCGGGCCTACTTGGCACGGAGATGGCGTGGCCCTTCGTTTAGCGTTAATGACAGTAGCAGTGAAGCAGTCGTCATAAGCATCCAGTTCATCGCTAGTGTTGATGAGCAAAGTTTGCATGCGGAGGCAGCGTTTTAGGGGTTCCCTGAAAGTATTGAGCCTCCTCGTCCAGTTAAAAGAGCAGCAGGAGATGGTCAGACGAAAGCTCAGTCAGAGCTCTTACTTGGGTTTGATGCTGACTAAAGCCCTTTGAGATGTCCAAATCAATGGCGCTGGGAATGGCACTCATACGGAAGGGGTAGCAGGTAGCTATAATGTCAATGCCCTCGTCTGCTAGAGCAGAACACAAAACCCTGCCTCTATCACACATTCTGTGGTTGCCTCACCACCTATGCTTGGCGTTGCAGTCACCTGCAGCAAGGTACTTCCTGACGAGTTGAGAGAGAAGTGGCAAAAAGTCTGAAAAAGTCAAAAAAAAGTCCTCCGCCACCTGTAAGTAGGAGGGCACTAGACCGAGGCCACATCGAAAGGCTGAATAACGACTGCTTGCATGTGATCCGCACCTCCATGCGGATGGTCAGCAGAGTGTAGTAGCCGGGAAATTCTAAAGCCGGGAATTCTAAAGATGGACCGCGAATAGAAGAGCGTCTCAGACAACATTAGGATGTTGATGTCATGGAACTCTATAATAAAGCGCCGTTGGCGTTCCAGGATGCTATTTTTAATCGACCCATTGTGTGAGATGGTGAGGGGAGTGCGGGTGTAGAAGATCGCTTGCATGAGGGACTCTATTATTAACATCATCCCATCGAGCCTCATGAAGAGCTGTTTAAACTTAGCATCCAGAGCATCGATTGTGTAGGGGACCGAGTGTAGCGGGTTATTTACTGGTGATATACGGGGCTGACCGATTTGATCGACCGATTTATCAATGCTTTTCCAAAGGGGGGGTACCACTTGGTAGTGGTTTTAGAATGACCTTTTGCGTTATTCCTGGCACCTAAGGCATTAAACAGGCTCGGAATGCTTACGCGGCTTGTAGCTTTCGTCCTTTTTAAGGGTCGATCCTCTGGTAGCTGGTGGTGGTGAAAGAGTAGAGCCATTTCGCGTAAGTGACGGGCACAGTTCTGTAGTCGTCGGAGGAGCTACACAGTATAGCTCAGTCACCTGCAATTACTGTTTTTATTATGTTGTAGTCACCAATAAGGGCGCCCAGCTCACTGGAGGATGCCAAAAAAGCGGCTACGTCGTGGACCGTGATTCTCGGTGCTCTAGAATGACGGCGAGTTGGTGGGGGGACGCCGGAAGCAGGTGTATTAATAGTTTCAGGCTTTTGGTTGGCGCCACGCTTCTCTACGGCACGACCGATCGCGGCTTTCGAGGTGGAGGGTTCCATGTCTTTATTGTCGCTCAAACCTTGGAAGCAATGTCCTCCTGATGAGGGACCTCCTTTTTACTTGTTATTTTGGGGGAAAAAGCGGAGCCATCTCTTTGTAAGACACCTCTTGTCATCTTCTAAGATGAACAGGGGAGATCGGTAAAGTGCTTACCGTCGCACTGATTTGGCTCTTGTTGATGTTCTAAAGCACACACTATCATTTAGCGTTGGTGTTAAATTGTACTGGGATGATATTGTGGAGATGTTTTATGTTGCTGTACTCGTGGAATTACAGGTTATGATTTCCCATTGGCTGAGATGGCTGGGCATTCGCGTGACCCGCCATTACATAATTGGGCTTGCGTACTAGCGCGCAGCTCTGATGATCGTACGCCTGCAATTGACTTCATTACATCGAAATTCGAGATACCGAACGAGGATAGCACTTCCTCGGTAGGGTCTCTAATTTTGCTCCTGAAATGATGACCGCGTGATAATGGCGTGAGCTATCTTTTTAATTTCTTAAGATGTAATACGTGCCTTTTGCCTGTGTCCCCACAAATTCTGGCAGGTACTTGACGGCGTCCAACGGTTTATTCTAAGGGACATTTCCTTCTATTTTTACAGGCTTGTAAACCCTCATTGGAGAGGCTTGCGCTGGGCGGGCGCAATTTGTACAGCCGCCACTTGGCTGGCCAGTTCTTGAATGGTTTGACGCAGTTGTTTTCCCTGTGAAGGCTTTTTTCAGCTGATTCTTGCAGTGCATGGGCGATGGCAGCCTGTGTGACAGACTTTATTTGCTCCGCGTCGAATGAAATTTTTTGTGCTAGCGAAAACACTCCTTGGTGTAGAAGTTTTTACTGGCTCTGCGGGCTTGGTTCTGAGTCGCTGGCGAATTGGTTTGGTATTCCTATACTGTTGGAATGGAGTGCTCATGTGGAGCTGCGTATGCTTAATTTCCGCAGGAGTACAGACCATGGAGGCAATTAGTATGGCGAGGGGGTCGCGTGGACTGAGCTTCTGCCTTGACAATGACAAGGTTAAATGCTCGCGGGGATCGGGCCTCCGCTAAGACAAACAAAGATATGAACATCACTAGATCCTGATGCGGGTTGATGCGCTTGCCGTGTCCCACAGCTGTATGCCATAGGTCCAGATTGGCTTCAGAATTGCTTTGTAGGTAAGCAGTTGAGTTTGGACAGTCTCTCTAGGAGCCAGTGGAGTTGCTTGAGTCGTAGGTCGGTCTGGTTGGGCTTGGTGATCAGGTGAGGGCGCCATGTCTCTCGGTGAGACGGAAGATCTCCCCTGCGGTCCAGCGTCCGCCCTAGGTATTTGGGTGTGTTATTCATAGGGATGGTTTCCCCGTTGAGTGTGACGGGGGGCATTCTCCCCTGCGTAGCGCGAAGGTTGTGTGGGTAGCTTTCTTCGCGTTGCCTACGAGGTTTCATTGTTTCAGAGATGGATCGAGAGCATTCAGTTGTCTCTGAAAGATGGCTGAGGCTTCCTGGGGATCTTTGGCGGAGGCTTGGAAGTCGGTGTCATCGGCATATGTGGTTACTGTGAGGTTCCGGGAGGCGGTGCTGGGAAGGTCTGTTGTGTAGAGTGTGTACAAGATGGGTCCAAGAACGCTGTCTTAAGGTACTCCTGCTCTTATAGGCCTAGGCATGCTGATTGATGATCCGCATCTCACTAGGAACTCTCTTCCCTTCGTGTACGACTTGAGGAGGGCGAAATGGGGACTTGCAAGGTGGGACTTGATTTCGCAAAAGAGCCCAGGGTGCCAGACTCTGGCAAACACCTGTTTGACATCCAGTATATCGGCGCAGCAGTACTCCTTCTTGGAAATCCTCAAGTATGCTCTCAATAAGCCGGTGGTATTGCTCAGGTGTTCCATAAAAGCGTCTGAAGCCAAACTGGTGATCAGGGATCAGTCCGGCCTCGTCCAGTACTGGCAGTACTCTACGCAAAAATACTCTTTCAAGTGTTTTAGAGAGGATTGCCAGCAAACTAATCGGACGATAAGAGGCTAGATTGGCTTCCGGTTTTTCAGGCCTAAGGAATTATTTCAGCGCGCTTCCACTCTTTCGGGACGTACCCTAGACGGAGGCAGCTGTTGAATAGGTTAGCCAGCCTTTGGGAACAGAGTAGGGGCAACATTTGCAGTACTGATGCATTGATTCGGTCAGGACCTGGTGAATTGCCATTTTTTAAGAAGGCGATCTCCTGCGCAATCTCCTCTGATGCGACGCGCTGTATTGGTACCTGGAGCACATGGGCTGTCTACGAACCTTATGGTGGCAGTACGAGTTACCGCCTCAGCATTCACCCTCGACGGTCCCCCGCCAAAGCCGCCTCGACAACCAAAACTCTAGAGGGCACCAAGAAATACTTTGATGCGGCCCACTCAAACGCTGAGACATAGTATCAACTAACATCCGAAATGCTGCATCGGCGACGACTTGAAATGCTGAGTCCTCGTATCGATTAGCACTGGAGATGCTGAATCGATCCAAACATCGGGGCCAATTGACGACACAGAACCGCATCCGCTCCACTCCTACTTTTCGGTCGATCAGCATATTAGAATAAACACAAATGTACCAAACCAAACTGTAAACTATGAGAAAGAAATAAAAGAATTCATTCAGAAAACGCAAGTGCAAAAAAATATAATCAAAAATAATAAAAATAAAAAGGCAGCTGAACTAAGCCAAACTGAAATAATAAAGTAAATGCTACATAATTAAGGCCATAAACTATGGAAGTCAAAGAGCTAACCTTCGTGCGTAATAAAAGAAGAAGTAGATGCAAGGCCGAAGTGTTGTTTAAAATAAAAATTAAATTACTACAAGTTGTGTCTAAAAGAAGTGCAAGAAAATGGGTTCGAACAAGCAAACGATCGGAGGTAGATGTCGTGGCTCGAAGTCGCAAAGAACGGCTCGATTAAACGAACGACCGTCAGAGAACGGTAGCGGTTGTTGGTTCGATGTGACTAAGAGGCTCGCCGGTCGAACAATCGTCGAACGATGTCATGCCGTCGGTCGGTGGCAGTAGAAGGTTGGTGCGCAGTGGGAAGTGCCAACAAGTTCGAGTGTATGAAAAAAAGGGGAAATGGGCGAGCCGAACGGCTGGATTGCTGATTAGAAGTTTAAAAAAATTCGGTTCGTTCGCACGTATTAGGCAGGGCACTGTAACGCACAATGCGACTGCCTAGCATGAGGACGAGTTCGGGTGATTAGAAAATTCGGGTCGTTCACATGTATTAGGCAGGGCACTGTAACGCACAGGGCGGCTGCCTAGCATGAGGACGAGTTCGGTTGATTAGAAGGAAATTTAGCAATCCAGCCATTTACATGTATTGGGCGGCGCACTGTACGTACAGGGCGGCCGCTTAGCGTAGGAATGGCTAGGAGTAAGCTATGCTCAGTACTACAAGTTAAGGGAGAACACCGGGGTGCAGGACTGTCCGCAATTGGTTCCGAGGCTGTATCGCACAGCCAAGGAGCTAGCTTCAGCATGCAGGATGTTAGGGTAAAGTTGACGATACCATAGCACTGACTGTCCGCAATTGGTTGTGAGGCTGTATCGCACAGCCAAACAACTAGCTTCAGCATCCAGGGTATTATAAATGAAATAAATAAATTAAAATGGTAAATAAATAATTAAAAGAAAAGCAAGCGACAAGTATTATTATTAAATTTTGCGTAATTAATTTTGGACGTTAGAAGGAAGAAATTTACTCATGATAATTAATTACAGAACTCCATTTCACATACAGACACTCGGGGATCCACTTCAAACACTATATACAAGTTAGGCAATTCAACACATATCTTTTAATACCCTTGAAAAAGGGTATTATAATTTTGTCCAGAAATGTGTAACGCATTAAAGGAAGCATCCTCGACCTCTTAAAGTGTATATATTCTTGATCAGCATCAACAACCGATTCGATATAGCCATGTCCGTCTGTCCGTCTGTTTCTATGCAAAAAATAGACAGTAGTTTTAAAGCTAGCGTTTTCAAATTTTCACCAGATCATTATTTTTGTTGCATGCAGATCAAGTTTAAGAATCGGTCGGATCGGACCACTATATCATATAGCTGTCATACAAACGACCGATATGAAAGCAAGTCTTTGTATGGAAAACTTTTTTGTTTTCCAACCTATTGCAACCGAATTCAACGTTTATTTATTTGATTTAGCCATACACGATTTGTGAAAGTTTGGTTTGGATCAAACCACTATATCATATATCTGCCATACAAACGACCGATATGAAAATAAATCTTTGTATGGAAAACTTTTTTGTTTTCAATGGTATACCATCTTCGGCAAGCCGAAGATAACTTTTCTCACTTGTTAGCGATAAATTAGATCACTAGAATAGGTACTCAGCGGATTACTGCTTAAACACAAACAACACAGCTCTTATTAATTGATAAGGCAGAATAGTAGGTATACAGCGGCTTTCGTACAAATACAAACAACACACATACACGTGGGATAATTATGTCGAACCCAACGGACGGACAGGAGGTTATAATGTCAACAACTTCAAGCGTACTAGAAGCTATCAAGGTAATAGACCTGGCGAAAATTATTCCGAAGTATGACGGTGAAGGGGGAAAGCTAGATGTTTTTATAGCAGCAGTTGAGCAGGTATTAGGCCTGATTAGGGGGGAAAAAAGATCAAATATAGGAGTTATAGAGCTCCGAGCAGTCCGGAGTAAGATAGTAGGAGCAGCAGATAAAGTCCTGGATTTGGACGAGTCTTAGTTAAATTGGGATCAAATTAAAAGAATATTGATCTCCCATTTTAAAGACAAAAGATCAGAGCAGGACCTGATAATGGAATTGACCCATATCAAAGAAAAGAAGCTAAACGTAGAAACCCTTTACACTAGGGTTATGACTCTGAAGAAGGCCTTGGTGAGTTTGACCAAAACAGGCGAAAACAGCATACTGTTGAGGAGCGAGAAAATTAATTGGTATGAGGAGATGGTGCTGAACGCCTTTATTTCGGCTTTAAAGGGACCGATAGGTGTAACCATAAGGAACATGGGGGTCCTGAATATAGCCAAGGCTTATGAGATAGCTTGTAGGGAGGTAAAGTTAGTTGCCTTGGAAAGCGTCGACCCAGATCCGAAAACGCAGAGGTCGGAGTCGCGAGACAAGAGCACTGACGAAACTCAGAAACAGGAGCATGAGAAAAAGGAGCCCCAGGTGTTGGAGACGGGAATTTGTTCGCAGTACCAGCGGAGGAAATTATCCTCCTCCGTTACCGATGCCGTTTGCCATGCCGGTAATGAATGGATGGCCAGATTTCGGAATTCCATACCCGATGATGGGCAACCCATTCAGGACAGGTAATTTCAATCAGGGAGACTCTACAGGCTATCAAAGACCATATCGCAATTACCAAAACAGATGGAATCAGAATCAAACGAACCGAGATAGGCAGTGGAACAGTTATAATAGTAACAATTTTAACAACAACAATTACAATAACGGGTATAACAACAACGGTTATAGAAGCAATGGCAGGGGACAGCTAGCGATCGAACCACCAACAAACACAGAAGGCAGCGGCCGGTCCAGGATTTCCAAGAATTCGAACAATTCGGGACAGTCCAGACAGTCGTATAACTCGAACAATTCTAAAGGATCGTTTAATTCAAGCGGTACTGCAGATAAAAACGGCAGTAGAACCTCGGTCAGGAGTCAGCTGCATAACCTTCAAATGGATGACGCAAATTTTCCACAGTCAGCCTCGAACAATCCACAGGATATTTGGGAACAAGGAAAGGTCATTCGACATTGCCCTATTTGTTAGTAAAGATTACGCCGGGAAGATCAATAAAGTTATTAATCGATACAGGATCCACCTTTTCATTTATTCGACCAGAGTTAGTACAACCACAATATATAAGAAAACTAAAAGACCCAATAGCCATTAAAACCATCACGCAGTCGCATAAGGTTGAGAGGGAAGCATTTATACCAATGTTCGCAGAGTTAGGAGGAGTTGGTAAAATAAGAATGTTTCTCATTAAATTTCATCAGTTCTTCGAGGGGTTGATCGGAATGGATATGCTGTAGCAGTTGAAGGCGGTTATTGATATGCAGAACGGATGGTTTGAGGTAGCAAACATGAAACAGAAGATTCAGTTTGAGGCCTACAGACCATCAGGATTATATACAATAGAAGCCGAATCGAAAAGAGTTATATCTGTTCCGGTGCGACTAAAAGATGGGGATTTCCTAATAAACAGAACCATATTAATGGAAGACATGGAGATTTCGGAAGGTATCTACAGGGCAGTGTCAGGACAAAGCCTGATAGAGGTGATTAACTATGCGGAGTGAGACCAGGAGATATTTTTAGAGGAACCAATAAATGTCGTTGAATTTAAGTCCACACAACATTTTGAACTAAACATTATAGAAGAGGAAAAGAACGGTAATAGCAGCATTCCGTTTGACAAGATCAGAACAGACCATTTGAACAAAGAAGAACTCGGAGAAATTCGCAGAATTTGTAGAAAGTATCCGAGAATATTTCACAAAGAAGGAGACGAGTTTTTTTACAAACGCAGTCAAGCATTAAATTAGAACAAAAGATGACATTCCCATTTATGCCAAGCCTTATAGATATGCGTTTAAGGAAAGACAAGATGTGAGAAGACAGCTGGAGAAGCTGTTAGACCAAAACATAATTAGACATAGCCATTCGCCGTGAAGTGCTCCGGTCTGGCTGGTGCCTAAAAAGGATGCCTCAGGAGAAAGAAAATGGCGAATGGTGGTGAATTATAGGAAGTTGAAAGAAAAGGTGATAAAGAATAGATACCCACTACCTATTATAAACGACGTATTGGATAACCTAGGTAGAGCGAAGTACTTCTCGACGTTGGACTTAGCAAGTGGATATCATCAAGTTGAGGTTCAGGAAAAGGACATTCCGAAAAAGCCTTTAACCGCAGAGGGAGGTCATTTCGAGTATGTCCGAATGCCGTCCGGTTTGAACAATGCTCCCGCAACCTTTCATAGGCTGATGAATAACATCTTTGGAGAGTTGTTTGGTAAATGTTGTCTCATTTATATGGACGACATCATGGTGTTCTTAACGTCCTTGCAGGAACATATTACGGACTTGGGAAAAGTTTTTAAAAAGCTTACGGAAGCTAATTATACCCTGTACCCATTAAAATTGGGTGAAAAGGGTATCATAATATGGTGCAAATGTATGTAACAGGCAGAAGGAAGCATCTCCGACCCGATAAAGTATATATATTCTTGATCAGCATCAACAGCCGAGTCGACTGTGTCCGTCTGTCCGTCCGTCCGTCCGTCCGTCTGTCCGTATCAACGCCTAGATCTCAGAAATTACAAGAGCTACAGACATGTGCCATATATCGTTGGATAGGTAATAGCAGTACAAGTTTGTTTTTTTTATTTTGATATCACCACCCGTTCCCCCGCAAACAGCAAAAAACTGCCACAACCACGCTCCCCGCAAACCGCAAAAATCTGCCACGCCCACAATTATAAACCTAATGCTATGCAATTCGACATATGCGTTGGTGCTTATAAAAGCTATCTTAATTTAAGCCACATGCAAAAACTATGGCAAGGGAAGCAGAAGCGCAGCAAAACACGCATTGCGCGACGCCGACTGCGACGTTGACAGCGAAATGTGTATGGCTTTACGAAACTTATTTTCATAACCAAAATCATACCGAATTTATATTGTTATGGTACTCTTTTCTAATAGAATATTATTTCATTTATTTATTGATACTAAATAAATAAATTGTAAGCATGTCTAAGGGTACAGGGTATTTTGCAATCGGGAAACTCGACTGCTGCTACCTTACTTGTTTTCAAATGCAGTTGGATAAGACAGAACTTCTGAGGACAGAGGTGGAATACTTAGGACACGTAGTGACCCCACAGAGAATCAAACCGAATCCGGGAAAAATTGAATCAATTAAGAAATTTACCGTCCCGAGGACCAGGAAGCAGATGAAATTTTTCCTAGGGTTATTAGGTTACTACAGGAAGTTCATTAAGGACTTGGCAGCAATAACAAAGCCGCTGACGAAACAACTAAAAGGGAAAAAGGCAGTGCAAATAGACGAGAAATACACAGAACATTTGAGGTGTGCAAAACCCTCTTATGCAATGACCCAATCTTACAATTTCCCGACTTCGATAAGACATTCATCCTGACCACGGATTCAAGCAATTATGCCATTGGGGCGGTCCTATCACAGGGAAACTTCGGAACGGACAGACCAATGGCATACGCAAGTAGAACCTTGTCAACATCCGAAATAAACTATGCTACCATAGAGAAAGAAATGCTTGCCATTATTTGGTCGATAAGGCATTTCAGACACTACATGTTCGGTACTAATTTCAAAATAGTGACAGATCATAGGCCATTAACCTGGCTTATGAGCAGTAAGGAACCCGACTCTAAACTTGTAAGATGGAGACTCCAGATGTTAGAATATGACTATGAAATAGTATACGAGAAGGGTTCCTTGAACGTAGTGGCGAACGCACTGAGCAGAATCCAACCAAAGCTTAACATATTGGAAAACGCCTAGGAAGAAGCAAAAAACGGGGAGACGATACACTCCGCGGGGGAAGACTTACAGTTGGGATTTCCAATTTCCGAAAAACCACTGAACGAGTATAACATTCAGGTGGTTATAGAGAAAGGGAGAACGGCTAAAGTAGAGAAGCAGGTTCCATTTAGGAACAAAATGCGGATAACTTGGACGGAAAATAACTTTGACGACGAGACAATTGGACGCAAACTCAAGGAAATTTTAAAACCTAAAAAAACGGTAGCATTGCTGATACCGAAAGAGTTGGTTTTAACCATCCAAGAGGTATACTGTAAATATTTTGCTTACAGTAGACTGTATAGGGTGATAAGATGTACAATCTTGTTGCCAGATATAGTTGAGAGAGGTCAGCAAGAAGAAGTTGTTAAGGATTATCACCTGAAGAGTGACCACAGGGGGGATAGAGGAAACAGTAGCACATTTAAAAAGGAGGGTGTTTTTCCCTCATATGAAGCAGATGATAACACAAACAATTAACAATTGTGATAGCTGTCAAACGCAAAAATACGAGAGAGGACCTCATAAAATCAAATAAAGCATGACGGAAACTCCGGACAGACCCTTGGAGATAGTGCATATTGATTTATATTTTTTTAATTAAAAAAACGTTTTTACGATTATTGACAAATTTTCGAGATATGCATTGGGAGTAATTATTCCAGCCAAGGAAAGTATTAACATTGTAAAAGCGATAAAAAACTTTATGGCCGTGTTCGGAATAACAAAAAAGATAGTCTGCGACCAGGGAGTCGAGTTCTCATCGAACCTCTTTAAGGATTTTTGTAGGCAGTACGAACTTGAACTGCATACAACATCCTTCCAACAGTCGTCGAGGAACTCCACGGTGGACAGATTACACTCAACGATAACGGAGATATACCGGTTGATTATGGAGATCAAGAAGGCAGGGAATTTAGAGCTCAGGCACGAGAAGATACTGAGTGAAGCGTTTATAACGTACAATAACATTCATTCAGCAACGAAGCTCACACCTCAAGAATTCTTTACAGCCAAAATGCAGGATTCCCTGAATAACGTGACATTCAATAATGAACACGATTATTTGCAGAAAATCAATGCGTTTCAGGCCGAGGTGTACCCAAAGGGAAAAAAAAGGGTAGAGAATAAAAAGGTAAAGAGAATTGAGGCAGCTAACATAGATAGACAGGAATCAACCCCGGTGCAGATTGGGAACACGATATTCAGGAAAGAGAATCGGAGAGATAAACTCACACTTAGTTTCTCTAAACACAAGGTGTTGGAAGATAACGACCTAACACTAACAACAACCAAACAGCAGAAAATTCACAAGGAGAAGATCCGACGAATTAATAAACCAAACGAATACAATTTTTTTTTACAGGAACGAACATGCCGTGGCCAAGGAGAGCAGGTTCGAAATAAAACCCTTGGAAGGGAACGAACCGTTGGCTCAGATAGAAATGGGGACGTCAAGTGTGATACAAACGTACCAAACCTATATCCACATCGTAAGGTTGCAAGAATATAAGGAAATAGTAGATGGGACAGAGAGGACATTCGGAGAGATTGTAGATAAGTCAGGAACGAGGGACTTAGTTAGATCACTGAGGAATAAATTACAGATGGTGAAAACTAGGTTAGAAGGAATATGGCCCAAGCATAGAAGAGCGAGAGGGTTGATCAATGGATTGCGATCGGTAGTTAAAGCGATAACAGGGAATTTAGAAGCGAACGACGCTGAAAAGCTGGAGCAGGAAATAAGGAAGATGAGAGAGGAAGACGAAAGGCTGAGAGAGAGCATAAACTCACAAAAGAAAGCAGGCAGCAAGGTAAATTTCATGTTTAAGAATTTAACAAAGTACATAAACGAAGAGCAGAGTAGGGTGAATACATATATTAACAACTATAATAATGGCATATAGTAAGTAAGTTATTTGTAGAAGAAGACAGGAGGATTTATAGGTTAGAATATATTGATAGAATTTCGCTTATTATAGATATGTTGGGCTTGAACTTGAATGACGTTCCCGAAAGCCTGTTGTTGGCTAAGTTAGGATTGATTTCCAGATTCCTATTCGACAAGAAAGAAACGGAAGGGATACAATTATTATCTGACGAGCATATGTATGAATTTTTAGAATTAAACGCTATCATTAATAATACAGACATACTATTTTCAATTAAACTGCCTTTATTTAAGCAAGAAGTATTTTCATTACGAAGATTGATACCACTTCCCATGAATAACACAGAATTTGTGATAACTACAATTATGTGGTGATTCATGAGAATGAAATACAGGGTGAAATACATCTACATGTGACCCGTGTGATTCGTAAAAAAAATTGTTAAGGAAAAGACAATTTGTTATATTTTTGCACAGGCATTTATTTTAATTCAAGGATATTAATATTATTATCACTTAAAATATTATTTGGCTCAAATGCTCGCCTTTTTCCCTGATGACGAAATTTGCTCTTTTTCGGCATTTTTCATCACTTTCTCGAGCGAAGCTTTAGGTATCGCCGCTATTTCACGTTTGATGTTCGCCTTGAGTTAAGTCAAAGTCCTTGGCTTGTTGATGTATACTTTAGATTTCAAAAATCCTATCCTTGATGGCGTCAGATCGGGCGAATGCGGTGGCCAGTCAAAATCGAAATTTTTTTTTTTTTTTTTTTCGCGCGTCTCCCACTGCATAACGTTCAGCCCACCTCCCGACGAACCAACCGAGGGGCGCTGCCGTTTATCCTATGGCTCGGATCGCGGGGATAAACCCGAGAGAATAAAGTTTAGAAAAGATAACGAGGAAAAAGTAGAGTTCGTTTGTTGCTCTGAAAGGTAGGTGAGAATTGAGGATTTGATATAAGTGGACGTGAAGAGTGAAGTAATAGAGTATAAGTCATTGTAGTCAGAACATAAAACCCTGAAAGGCTCATACTGGGCATATGTATCTGTACAACAACTTAGGAATAGGGGACTAAAATTTCTAGTACGTCTATTTGGAATGTTAAATGTTAGTCGTGTTAGTAGATGCTGGCTGTCTACATTACCATTAATAAGGATATAAAGGAAAACGACCTCCAGCATCTTTCTACGATTGGTTAGGGAAGGTAAATTAATTAGAAGGAGTTTGTTAGAATAAGATGGGAGGTGAAGATTTGCATCCCAGTTAAGTCCCCTAAGAGCAAACATCAAGAAAATCTTTTAAACGGATTCAATACAATCTGAGGGCTCCAGACGCATGACCCGTACTCCAGAATTGGACGTACTAAAGATACGTATAAAGTTTTTGTAATATAAGGGTCATTGAATTCCTTAGACCATCTTTTAATGAAACCAAGCACGCCCTTGGCTTTATTAACCATCGTAGAAATATGGTCGGAAAATTTAAGTTTAGCATCTAATAGGACACCAAGATCGTTAACCTGGGTTAATCTATTTAAGGAAATCCCATAGAGAAAGTATGTGGCCTGGTTAGGGCAGGAACGATAAAAAGACATAAGCTTACATTTTGACCCATTAAGTTTCAAGGGATTGGTTGAACACCAAATTTGAAAATTGTCCAAATCTGACTGAAGTTTATATTGGGCAGAAGGGGATTTGTATTGAAGACAAAGCTTATCGTCGTCTGCATACATAAGAACCAGAGAGTTCGTTAGAGCAAGGGGTAGGTCGTTAATAAAGATAGTGAAAAGTAGTGGCCCAAGATGGCTTCCTTGGGGGACTCCCGATGTAGCACTAACAAGGCGAGAGTGTACATCCTTAAAAAGAACACGTTGGGTTCTCCCAGCTAAGTAGCTAGAAATCCACGTGAGAAGGATATCAACCGACCAATAAATTTAATGTGACAGCTGCAGTATGGTATGGCGCGCCATCTTGTTGGAACCAGAAGTTACGCATTCGCTTTCTACGCACAATTGTCATAAAAAAATCGGTTATCATGGCTCGATATCAGTGCCCATTGACGGTAAGTGGCTTTGATTGATCATCCTCGAAAAAGTACGGTCCATTCACACACTTCGCAGTAATACCACACCAAACTATCACTTTTTGGTCATACAGAGGCGCTTCGTGGATTATTGGCGGGTTTTCAGTGGCGTAGAAGTGGGAGTTTTATTTGTTTACCGCTCCATTAAGAAATGTGCCTCATCGCTTATGATGATTTTACGCCAAAAATCAACAGCACTCTTGGCCATGTTGACACAAAACTGTCCGTATGCAACGCGACGCGGTTTGTCCTGTAGCTCGATTTTGTTCGTCACTTGTATTTAATATGGAAATAAATTCAAATTATCATGGATTATACGTCGGAGAGTGGATCTTGGGATATTCAATTGCGCAGATCGACGTCGACTCGATGTTTTCGGAGACCTTTCAAAACTGGCCACTACGGCAGCGACATTTTGATATTTTGATCGGAACGCCTTGGTCTTGGTTTTTTTGGATTTCTGGTATTCCTAAGACTACCAGTAGATAAAATTTTTACGTACAAACGCTTTATGGTGTTTTTTGCGGGAGCACTTTTGATTTTATTTTTGGAACGGAACGCACGTTGAGTAGCCACGATAGAGAAATTGTTTTGGATGTATAGCTGAACAATTTCAGTGCGTTCAGGTGGAGTGTAGTTATCCATGGTTAATGACTAATTGAAATGAAGAATCAGATGTGGTATGACGTTTGTCGATTTGACAATGTATGTCAAAGTTATTAAGAGTTTACGTGGGTCACATTTAGTTGGCCCACCCTGTACATTTCTATAAGGAAAAGTGTCAGTTAATAAGGAACAGTTAACTTATATATGTAAGAACTATAAAAGTATAAGTCAAATCAATTCGAAATGTATTACAACACTGTTAAGTGGAAAGGAAGCGGAATGCGAGACGAAGGACGTCGAAGTGGTCGCAACGATCTTCGAACCGGAAGCCGGCTACATCGTAAATTTACAATGGAGGAAATGTCAAACTGCAGACGGATTGCGGAGTCGACAAAACATTGAATGGATCCGTCCTTATAAAATTCACCCATTGCAAGGCGATGGTGAACAACGTGTAGTACGAAGCGGTGGAGAGGCTTGGCACAGCAGAGTTGAAGTTCGACATACCTCGGATAGAGACGATTAAGAGAAACAGGACAACCCAGGAGTTGGGAATACACGAGCTGAGGATGGAGGATCTGGAAACAAAAATACAGATCAACAGGATACAGTGGGGAACCACGATCTATACAACAACGACTTACACGATGCTCGGTATACTACTAATATTCGTCGTGGCCTGTTTCCCAAAGAAGACAACAATTTTCACACCAAAGACATGCCACCTTCACACCCACCATCGCTTCACCTGCTACGGTAGCAGCAACTATATCCCCGCTATGGCCGGTAGTTCTGTCTGAGGGGGGAGGAGTTACCGCCTCAGCATTCACCTTCAGCGGTCCCCCGCCAAAGCCGCCTCGACAACCAAAACTCTAGAGGGCACCAAGAAATACTTTGTTGCGGCCCACTCAAACGCTAAGACATAGTATCAGCTCACATGCGAAATGCATTGGCACCACTTGAAACGCTGAGTCTTCGTATCGATTTGCACTGGAGATGCTGAATCGATCCAAACATCGGGGCCACATGACGACACAGAACCGCATCCGTTCCACTTCCACATTTCGGTCAATCAGCATATTAGAATAAACACAAATATACCAAACCAAACTGTAAACTATGAAAAGAAATAAAAGAATTCATTCAGATTTCCAACCAATTCCAATTTTGGGAATCAAAACCAGCTAAAAGCTTCACTACTTAAATCCCGAACCTACGTTGAGAGCTAACTAACGCTCTTCGCCAGTGTATCTGTCAAAAGATGGGAATGCACTGTGTAGATGGTGAGCAAAGGCTTCTGCTCTTTCGACCCCAGACCCAAACCAGGAACCGTCCGCTTTGTGCACGGGTGATGTCTTCTTCGAAGGTCTTCTTATGTACCTCTTGACATTCCACAGGTTGTGCTGCGGGTCTCCAGGTTCTAGCTCCTTAAGGAATCTATGGAAGGAGTCCTGCCGTACGATGGTTAGCTTGTCCTTCAGTTCCTTGGTGGCCCGATTAAGTGCGGAGGAGGTGGATTCCCAAACTTAGCAGAATTGTACGTCTCTTTAGTTAGTTTTTCGATGGCCGCATCAATGTTGATTAGTGTAAAAAGGGGGGGTACAGGGAGGAAAGCATCCAGAACGTAAACTTGGGGTCATTTGTGTGTTTCCCGGTGAGTCTTCTAGGCGGGGTTTTTCTAAGGACGGGGATGTTTAGGAGCAAGTTTACTGCGCTGTTGTCGGATAGCAGTTTATCATAGCTTGAGCATGTTATCTTAGAATGTCCTATGCCCTTGGAGACGGCGAATTCCAGCAGATCCGGCTGCTTTGAAATGTTGGTAGGCCAGTGTGTGGGTTCTCCAGTGGAATGGGAGTCCAGACTCTTCCGCTGCAGGTACTTATAGAGCTTTATGCCTTTGGGGTTGTTTGTGCGGGACCCCCACCAGGAGTGTTTGGCGTTAAAGTCTCAGGCTGCTATAAAGCGAGGACCGAGGGAGTCGAAGAAGTCCTGAAGGTGGGTCTCGGTTATTGAGTGTCTGGGTGGGAAGTAAACCGCACCAATGGTGATATCTCCATGTGGGCTAGAAATCCTGGTCACGGCGCACTGATCCCATTCCTCCTGAAACGCGGGACGTTATATGTATTGAATCCCACTCCTGATGAGCATAGCTGCTCCTCCGCGTACTCTGCCAGATGGATGGTTGGCAGGGATCAGATCGTAGCCGCTGATGTTAAAGTGGGATCTGGGACAAAAATGGGATTCCGATACCAGCAGTTCAACGATGTCGTATTTTTTAATGAGATGCTCTACTTCGGCTTTCCTCCTCTCCAGGCCGTTTGCCTTCCAAAAAACTATATTGAGTTTTATTTTCATTTCTTTCTTTTGAAGATGGAAGCTATAATTTGCATCATCTGCGAGATCATCTGTGAGATCATTTTCTCCATCATTTTCTCCATCATCTTCTCCATCATCTGCTCCATCATTTTCTCTATCATCCTCTCCATCATTCCTTCCATGCGGGCAAACATCGCTTCAATCTGGTTGGGTTGTGGCGCTTCGGGTGGTGTTTTAGGGATTTGTCTGGGATTCGTTGGCTGTATCGCTTGGTTTCCTTGAAGTGCGTCCCTGTAACTCATACCAGTGTTGATAGTTGGTATCTGGATGGGAGGTGGCTTGTTGCTACTCACAATGGGTCTGGCTTTGCGAGCTTGCTATGCTTGCTATGAGCTTGTTGTTGTGCCTTTTTGTAGGCAGGGCATTCTTTGCATGACACAGGGTGAGCAGCTTAGCAATGTAAACAGCATGTTTTGTCGTCGTCTTTCTTGGTGCATGATCTGGAGTCGTGAGGACCACCACATAGAAACGCAGCAGAGTTCAAGAAAACAAAAGCGCTGGGTGTGTCCGAATTCTTGGCATCTGAAACATTGTGCTGGTCCGAGATTTACAAAAAAGATCCGCAGTGGTTTTTTGGATCTCCTGCCAATGAAATTGTGCAGATCCGTCACTGTGTGGCCGTGTTTGTGGAATTCTTCTTTAATTTCTGTCCTTTGGTTGAAAGGTGCGGTGTCTTTTATTTTGTCTGGCATCATAACGCGTACGTTGTTGTTTCTCTCCGTTTTGTACGAGAAATCCTTCTTGGTAGCCACGAGAGTCGTTATCATCTTGACTAGTGCAGTAATAATGGTCACGTCCGGGATGTAGATCGGGGGAGACTTGATGGTCTTCGGAGTCGGGGTCGGGTTTAGTTTCTCTGCTGTTTTGGATGCCACTGCCTCTGAAGCAGGTTATTTTTCGTAATCTATTTTATCTTGTTCGTCGTCGTCTTTTTTTCTTGAGAGGGGGGCAAAGGAGTTGTTCGCCAGCTACTATTCAGGGCTGCGCTGGTGCTAGGCGTGACGTCAAGCTTCTCTCCTTCCCTTTTACGAACGGGCTTGCGCTTGATTTCGTCGGGCTCTAAGTGGAAAGAACTTGAACTTGAGTCGCTGCTCGAGCTGCGTCACTTTGCCAAGCTTGGTGGCACGCGTGGGAGCCGGCCAATTCATGCTCTAGGTTATGGGAAAATAAACGAGGGGAGGGGGGAATTGGGCACCGTTAGCCGATATGCTTACCCCACGTTGGTGCTGCTGAGCTGTACACAGCTGCTTGGTACACTTAGTAGACAGTAAATAACACGCACACTCGAGTGTGCGTTAGAGTTGGTAGCAAACCGTTAGGTTTGCAGGTTGAACCAATCAGACACTATGTGACGGTTTCAGAATAGCGAGACTGAAAGCACAATAAGAAATTTGCTGTCGATCCGCAGGCACGTCTGCACTCTTTGAGTGTTAGATCGCTACTGATTGTATTAGTGAGTTCATTAATTTGATTTTGATGTTTAGTATTGTTTTTTATATTGCTTGCATAAATTAACTGTGCTTCTGTGAATTTTATTCTCTTTAAGTCCTCAGCGTCAGGTGTCCCTGCGGCCGCCAAGAAGTCTAAGCTCCTAGCTACTCTGTGGTGAACTCGCAATGAGTGGACATGTCGCGGAGATGAGCGATGCTTAGAAGTTTCAGCATATGTGAGTGATAAATATGCTGACCATGTTATTGATTATTCGCCTAGACCCAGAATTAGTCGGTGATATAAGTCGATCTCACGGCCAGGCGACAGAGCAGAAGCATGGCTATAAACCTGTAATGTGTGTGTTTCAATTAATATTGCTTAAAGTGTAAATGTGTAACTAATTATGCCAAATGTTAAAAAATTATGCCAATGGGCTATGAATAAAAATAATAAAAATTCCGAGGGAACAGCAACCGGGTTCTGCTCGGGTTATTTGAGGTTGTCTTTATGGACCACCCTTCCTTTCATTAGGACTGTGGTCCCCAAGTCCGTCTCGATGGTCTTTTTCTCACATAGAGGTGGCTCTGTTATGCTCATCGATGAGGATTTCTTTCCTTGACAGCAAATATGTCAGTGTCTTGAATTAATGCCAGCATGTGGGGATCACAGTGACAGGCATTTAACCATTAGGAATAATGGTGTTGGCAAGTTCCTTCACCAAAGTTTCTTTCCAAACAGTACATTGAAAACTGCGTGTCCATGGGGAGCGCGCCTCTTCCAAGATTATCTGGTTTTGGAAGCAGTTCACGGATTTGTCAGTGGTCTCAATACGAGTATTGTGAGTGAGCTAAAGCTTTCATTTGAGATTGAGCTGTTGTCTTGAGAGGGCATCTGCAACAAGGTTATTTTTACCGAGCTTGTTAAAAATTTGCAAGCCGGACTCATCGGTGCATGCTTTTCACCTCTTAATCTTTGCGTTCGGATTGGATTCTGATCCTGCAAAAATAAAAAGCTGTGTATAGGTAAGGCCTCATTCCTTCCTTGACTAGTGTCCAGTTTATAGCTAACAGTTTCCTTTCATTGGTGGCATAGTCAACCTCCCTTTCATTCAATGTCCTAGAGATCATTGTTGTAGGGCGTCCCTCTAGGTACAGCACTGAGGCGATGCCGTAGGCTGAAGCATTTAATGAGAAAGGTTGTCTTCAAGTTAAAAATGGACACAACACATTCTTTCGTGATTGTAGTCACGTCATAAATCGAATGGATTGCAATTGGGGACTTAACCGGGCGGTTGTTTTTCAATTCTTTGAATGGTCGAATGAAACTTTTTACTGTTTGCCTTTTGTGAGAGGCCAAGCGTCCAAACAGGGCCGGCTTCGAGTTCTGGCAAGCCGAGGAGTGTAATGATTGAAAAATTTTATACAGCGATGGGTTAACGTCCATAGGCTCCGGTTTGTTTCTCCGAAGCATATTGCTGCGTGGAGCAGCTTGTGCTTTCATGTAAAGTGCGGGTTCTTTCCGGTACTTACCTGTGAGTTTAATTGCGGATGAACCTATTGTCGATCCTGCACTTTTGGGTGCTGCCTGCACTCTTTCTCCTCTTAGCTTCTTGCAAATGAAGTTGGCGTGAGCTGTCTTTGTAATTTCCTAAGATGTAATACGCGCCTACTGCCGCTTGCCTCCAGGAAACTTCTGTGTCTCCACAAATTCGGACAGGCACTTGACGGCGTTATTGCAAAGGACATCTCCTTCTATTTTTACAGGTTCGAAAACCTTCATTTGGGAGGCTTCCGCTTGGGCGGGTGCAATTTGTACAGCCGCCACTTGGCTGGCCAGTTATGGATGGTTTGACGCAATTCTGTTTCCCTGTGAAGGCTTTTTGCAGCTGATTCTTGCAATGCATGGGCGATGGCAGCCTGTATGACACTAAATTTGCTCCGCGTCAAATAACATTTTTTTTGCTGTGTTCTTGCTGACTTTTCGGTCTCGGTTTTGAGTCACTGGAGAATTGTTTGGTATTCCTATACTGTTGGAATGGATTATTCATGTAGAGCTGCGTATGCCAAATTACCCTAGCGAAGGAGTACATACCATTAGAGGCAATTAGTATGGACGAGGGCTTGCTGATACTGAGCCGTTGCCTTCAAGCTAGGATAAGGTGATGGGCTTGCGGGGAATTGGCCTCCACTAAGACAAGCCAATATATGAAGAACAATAAATTAACATTGCAGTGACTGTTAATGTTATTTTTTTTTTATTTTGCCTTACGGTAGGAAAATTAAAATTTTCCAAAGATACCACCTACCGTCCATAGTTGGCATGCACGATTCATAACCCCCCAAGTAGAGTAATGCCTACGTAATAAAAACAAAAACCTCCGTATGCTCTTCTGTCCTTTACAAGCTCACCAGGACTGCCAGTCAAGTTATTTCGTCGGTGAGCAGGATGTGGAGCCTGATTGTACGCACTTCCTTGTTATATGGCCTAGAGGCGCACGTCCTTTATCCCTGGTTTCGCTGGGTAGCTTTCCTCCTGCCACCGTATAGGTGTACATCGCCTTTAACAGCCTTCAGCTCTGTTGGCCATATCGTCGGCTCGGACCCGCTTCATCATATCCCTGATGATTTTATGTCCCCGCTCCCAAGAGTCGCTGTTCTCCATCATGGCCGCGATCAAGCCGCCAGGGCTGAACGGGGCACCGATCAGCGCCCTTAGCTGCACCCTCTCATCCGTGAACCTGGAGCAGTGCATGAGTACATGCTCTGCTGTTTCCTCAGCATCGGAGCAGTGGAGGCATTGAGCTGCCTCTACGTTGTGGAACCGGAGTAGGTATGCCCGAAAGCAACCATGATCCGTGTGGAACTGGGTGAGGTGGTGGTCCAGTTTTTTGTGGCGGCAATTGGCCCACGCCGTTAAATCAGGGATGAGTTGGTAGGAGCACCTCCCCCGTTGCGATGTTATCCATCTGGTCTGCCACTCTCCCATCAGTCGCTCGTGAGCCTCCAGCCGGGTAGCACCTTCTCGGACCTGACAAATAGCCTTTATCTCCAGGTCGATTGGCGGCAAGCCTGCCAGTGCTAGTGCTGCATCTCCGGATATGGTCCTGAAGCCTCTAATGAGCCTAAGGGCCATAGACCGTACCGCCGCGCGTGCTCCTTTCAAGTAAGTGCCTTTCTTGGAGCGTTGCTCCATAGGGGTGCAGCATAGAGTAGCGTTGCCTTGGCTACCGCCACCAGTAGTTTCCTTGCCGGGTAATTTGGACCTCCTACATTGGGCATGAGCCTGGACAAGGACGCAGTTGTTATTGCTGCTTGCGTAGCTAGCATGATCCTTAAAAGCTAGCCTGTGGTCTATCATTACTCCCAGGTATTTTAAGGAATTTTGTGAGGCCACCTGTGTCCCGTTGACCGTGATCAGCATTCCGAGCGTAGCTTGCTTAAGTTGGCACTCCACTAGTACACTGGGGGCTTGCGGTGCTCTTTTTTCCTCCTTGGCAAGCATCTTCATGAGGTCGGCCGCCATTGAATCTGCGTGTCCATTTGAGATGCGAAGCGAGTCGATTTGGTATGCCAGCATATCTTCCTCGATCTTCCTCGAGTCCCAGGCTTGCCCGACTGATCTTCTCTGCCGCCTCCAAGTCGTGCCCTTCGGTAGGATGCACGATTTCGCCCACGAAATCAGTGCGTGGTCACTCAGCGTTACAACGTGTGGGGTTGCCTCGCACAGGGTAATACGGTTCGCCCAAAAGCATGATATCTTCCTTGCGGTCCGCCGCAGTTTGGGCCAGGAAGCTCTGAGCAGCTGCGCAATGGTTAACATTGAGCTGAACAATCTTAATTTGCTTCTGCATTATGCTGGGACTTTGCTTTTTTAAAGCTGGCTCTGCATTACGGGCACGCGAAACATCCCGTCGGATGGTTTTTGTCCACTTCGTCGCTGCATAATAGGCACTTTGGTGTTGCAACACATCCCCTTGCCTTGTGTCCTCGTTCACCGCATCGCAGGCAGCAGTCTGATCGGTCGATCGCCTTGCAGGTCGTTGCTCGATGCCCGTAGCCCAGGCACTTGTAACATCTCGTGGGCCGGACGTCCTGGATGATGCGACACCTTGACCACCCCACGGTTACCGTGCCCTTCTTTAAGACCGCGATCGCATCATTCGCGTTCATCAGGACAGAGGCTATCTGAGTCCCATCCCGCATCCTACGTAGTCCTTTGATGTCCTCTGGTTTCAGCAGAATGCCTTGAAATTGGGAGACCAGGCAGCTGTGGAGGTCTTCCGCTGTCGTGGCCTCGTCCAATTCACTGCAGGATAGTGCTATTCTATGAGTACCCGTACGTACCGAAGCCATGTCTTTTAGAGTTGCTTCTAGCTCGGTCTTAAATTTGGGGACGCTGTCGGAGACTTTCCCCTTTACTTCCAGCAGTAGTTCCCCTTGCTGAGTTCTGCGGATTTTGCATGTTTGCCCAGTTCGGGTCCGCTTTCAGTTTGCTGAGCATTTCCGCATACGAGGCCTCTCCCGTCTTCTTTAGTATAAGTGCCTCCGGCTTCTTCCTTAGGCGTTTAGGCTTAACTTTTTTCACTCGCCTCCGGTGCTAGCCTCCTTGGCGACGGATGCACTTTCTTTGGATTTAGCTATACCCTCTGAGCTCACCGCTTCGGTGCCTGTGCTGGTGCTGGTGTAGCCTTTTTTCCAGGCTTTTGGGGCTCGGTGTGGGTAGAAGCGGTCGTAGAAAGATTCTCTTTAGCGCCGCCTTCGTGAAGCTCGATGGCCCTGTTGCTAAGAGCCGAGAGTTCCAGAAGTACGCTCTTGTCCTCTATGACTACATGGCGCCGAATTTCGACAGTATCGCGTTAATTTTATTTCCCATCCTAGCGAGGATGCTCCGCAGGTCTTCATTTTGGAATCCCGCGGCGAAGTCCAAAGGCCTTATAGGCGATCCCGTTGGTGATTTCCTTCCTTTTTTGTTCGACGGCACGCTGATAACGTGCTTTGCCTTCGGGTTACTCGTATTAGTATCGCTGCTGGCTACAGGGGCCGAGTTGTCCAGCTCTGCCGCACTGTGAGGGCTAGTCGGTATATACCCTCCAACACAACCGCCGGCGCAGGGGTTCCCGCGGCTAGGTCTAAAGGCCCTATATGCGATCCGATTGGTGATTTCCTTCCTTTCCTGAGCGACGGCACGCTGATAACGTCGATTGCCTTCTGGTTACTCGTATTGATTGACGTATTGACTGCTGGCTGCAGGGTCCGAGTTGTCCAACGCTGTATCACTGCGGCGGCAAGTCGGTATATCCTCCAGCACTACCGCCGGCGCAGGGGTTCCGGCGTCCTGCACCGCGATTCCTCCTTCTTTTGTTGGGGACCTTGACATTCTGGAGCTCCTCCTAAATGGGTCATCATCGATGGGGGCGGGGCCCCTGCTGCTCTGTCCATTTAGTTCCCGATCACCAGATCTGGCAGCACTGTTGGTCCGCGATGAGTTGACAGCTCCACCGGCTGATTTAACAGGTGGGCCTCCCACCGCAAATAGTGCAATCGGAAAAGGAAAAAATGAGAAATTGTATTTCGACCTTTTTAACACACTTGCTTTTGGTTGGTTCGCTCAGCCGAACAATTACACGTTCCCACGGTGGGGCTCTGTGCAAGTTAGGCTTGTTCCAGCTGGGCTGTCTCCGTTTTTTATGGTTTTTTCGCGCTGCTTATGTTAAACACGTCCGTATCGATCAGAATCTCAAGAGAGTGTCGTGACTGTTAGGGTAGAGACAGTTGACCGTAGTGCGCCTGTGTTGAGATAGGATTACTACGATGGAACTGAACTTAAAGGCTTACATAAATAAGCTTCATAGCGGCCTTTTGACAATATGCAGAGCTTGCCGGCTATGCACGAGCTTCCGGCCAGATGCTATGTTATCAGTTTGGCTGGTGCTGGTCATCAGACAATCGGTCGGTGCCGTCGCCCGTTAACTTACATGTTGCTTGCAAATAGTGCAGCAACAGTACTATGTAACGCATCATCCGGTTTTTCCTCATTCGACATATTTCACTTTTAATCAATAGTGAGTGGAAACATCTATTACACGTTCTCATGTTACACAGGGTGCGGCAGCATAATTTCCTTCTTTCAGAACTCAATGAAAACTATTGTAGGCATCGGAAAATATATAAATATATAAACTGGAAAGAGGTTCTTCAGAGTGCATAGGTACGGAGGAACAAAAGAGAATTTGTTTTGTCAGGTATGGATCAACGCAGAGGATCAATTTCATTGGTAATTGTTCGGAGAAATAACACATTAAAGAATCTGAAATACTATCTACTTTAATCAGACACTTATGAAACATATTGAATACCTGCTAGTTTCTGGCAACAAAATGCCGATAAGTACACAGGTCGTGGACGCGTCTAAATAAGCATATGTCGCAGCAATAAACAATATATGTGCGATGCAAGTACAAACAATCCTCCAGATTAGAATCGTGAGCAGCGGTTCTAGCAGCAGTCTTACCCAAAGGGTAAGACAAGATTTAAGCATATCAAGGCAAAGTCGCTGGGCACTTTTGGACCGACTGATCTGTCGTAGGTTAGCTCAATGCAACAGCTTGCACTCACCATACGTTTGTCGCAAATGGAATGAAAATATTTAAGATGTGATGAATTAATCACATTGGAATCATTTCAGGTGATGTCTTGTCCAGAGGAACAACTGCTTAAAAATACTGGGGGTTGGTATCAAACTAAATCACGCCTTCTGAAGCAATGGTTATGTGATTACCTGCAAGAGTTTAAATTTTTCAACAAATGATTAGATTTATGGTGCCCTATAGGATTTATACTTGTAACAAAATTCGAAGCAAGGCTTATATTATTGGGGCTTAAAACAAATTAAAAAAGCTCGAAGTCGCTATTTTCCTGAATGAAGCCAAAAAAAAATATCATTCATTACTGCAACAAAAAGCGAACAGATATAAAATGTATCCTACTACGAACCACACCCTTTTGTAGTCTATGAAAAGCTTTGGGAAAATCTACAAGGTGGCTGCTAGTTTCGATTAAAACATCTTTAACATTTAAAAAACATTAAACAGTAAGGTAGAAATTGAAACTATTCTCACTTACCGCCCATCACTGTATGTCGTCAGACCCCAATGGCGAATCGGCTTTAACTCCAGCCCATTTGCTCGTTGGCGTACCTTCAACTTCATTTTCGTTAAAAAACGTTTGGAGAAAAGGGGGGTATTGTTATCAACATTGTTTTTTTTTTTATGTTTAAAAATCTTAAAAAAGTACTTAACTAACAGTCACTATTGCAACTGATGTGAGATTGTGGGGCGCTAATAATTAACGTTGGGTTGGCGTATCATTACGACGAAGCAGGGTTCGGCTCGATTTCCGTATTAAGAGAGAGAGAGATTTCCGTGTCTCGCAAGTTTGTTCGGATGGGCACGTAGTTTGTTGCGATATTTATTGTGATATTTCATCTCTGACTGGAAGTATGAATAACTCCCTCTGTAAGTTTTCATTTCGAACGTACCACGGTGCGCCGGTGATGGTTTTCAGGATTTTCGATTGGGCTCGTTGGATAATTTCTACACTGCTGATACTGGCGTTCCCCCATAGTTGGGAGCCATAGGTCCAGATCGGTTTAAGGACGGAGTTTTAGCGTTAGGGAGAGCGTAAACTAAGAAGCCAATGTAGACTATTGGCTTTTAGTTTGAGGTGTGTTCTTTTTGCTTCGATGTGTCTACGCCAAGTAAGTCGTCTGTCAAGCTGAATACCTAGATACGACACCCCATTTGATATTGAAAGTACAGTGTTATTTCGCATGAGGGAAGGGCAATCTTGTCTGTTAAGGGGAAAAATTTACGTGTTTACATTTCTGATCGTAGGTTTTTATTCGCCAGTCAGAAAGCCATTTTGAAATTTGTGCCAGGTAGAGGGCAAGTTGTGCCATAGTTTGCCGTGGACATTTAGAGCGGCTCAGGATTGCAGTGTCATCGGCAAATGTAGATATTGTTAGCTGCCTCGATGTTGGTATATCGGCTGTATATAGTAGATATGGTGTTGGGCCTAGAACGCTGCCTTGAGGAACCGCAGCTTCTATGATGTGGTCCTCAGAAATAACAGTGCCGCATCTAACCGAAAACACTCTATTGTGCAGGTACGACTTTAAAAGCTTATGGGTGCATTCAGGGAGTGTTGATATAATTTTATGCATTAGGCCGTCTAACCAGACTCTGTCAAATGCTTGGGACACGTCGAGAAAAATGGCAGTGCAGTACTCCCGCTTTTCGAATGCATTTCGATTCTTCCATGTTTCTCCTGAAAACCGAATTGATGATGCGGTATTAGGTAACATAATGATGATCCACTTTTTTTATAACGAAGGGATGTGACCAATTGTATTTATTGCATTGAAGAGCTGGCAAATAGTTTGGACGGCACAAAATGGAAGTTCGATGATCATCTTCGGGGTTATTAGATCGCAGCCGGGGCTCTTATTATGTTTTAATTCCTTAATGATTTTAGCAATTTCATTTGGTCGAAATTCTATTGAAACCAGGGTCGTTTGGTTTCCAACTATTTGCTCTTGTAATACGAAATCATTCGTTGCTGGGTTTGATTGGAAAACGTTTTGATGGTGCTCCGCGAAAGTAGAAGCTCTATATTTATCGCTGCGGACCCATTCGCCTGCAGAATTTCTTATTGGCACAACAGATTCTTAGAGATGGGTGTGCTCTTCATAATGGGTATTTTGTGCTAGAGGTGATAATTGCTATATGTAGTAGCGTTGTGCGCATTCCTGCTCATTGATTAGCTCCTTTCTTAATCTACGAGTTGCGTTTTTGAACCTTTTTTTTGGAAATGGCGATTTATAAGATTGCCATTTTCGTCGTAGGCGGCGCTTTTCCAAGACAAGCTGCTCAATTTGAATATTTGTCTTACGTTGCATATAATGTACAGTTTGTTTTTCTGGGGTTGAGGCATGGGCTGTTGCAACAAGGACAGACGCCAAAAGTTTAGTAGTGCTTTCTATGTCAGCCTTATTGATTATTCTTGGGTGCAGTTCAATGTGCGTATTTTAATGTAATTTCTTGTATTTTAGCCAGTTAGTTTTTTTTTATTAATTAAGGAGCACCGGGGAGTGATCAGATAATAGGTCTGGGAGGGTTTCGGCGTTTAAATGATTATGTGAAATATTTCTTGTAACAGCAAAGTCAATCAAGTCTTGTATCTTTCTGGGATCCGTTGGCCAATATGTAGGTGTGCCCGGGGAGGCGCAACTAGGCTTATTGCTTACTTTGATAATTGTATTGTACAATTGTTTTCTCTTAGTGGTTACAAGACGAGATCCCCAGTGCGTATGCTTGGCATTGCAGTCCCCAGCAGCTATGAAGCGATCCCCTAATGTTTCTTCAACACATAAGGTTTTAACAATAAAATTTCATTTCATTTTTCTTGTATTTATATATTTAACCAATTATATAATAGATAAAAAATAGATAAAAATAGATAAAAAATAATTGTAAAGACAAGTTATTGGCAATACTGCGTTGAAACAATAACTTTCTACTCTTTTCAGTCGTTCAGCAATGTTTGGATACTGTTTGTATTAAAAGCTTAAATATATATACGGGTTCCGAGGGCCACGGCTGTAACTTTAGGCTGTATGGAAAAAGGTACCATCACTCCTTAACATAAAGAAAGCTCGTGTGCTGACATTTTTATTTGATTGCACAACCTGCAACGCCAAAATAAGTCTTACTAAATTTGACATCAACAACCGAAATACGAACATTATTTAGTCGATTCAGAAGTCTCTCTAGGTTAAAATTTGCGTCACCAAAATAGAGGTACTCGTTAGGGGAGTAACATATGAAGAAACTTCGAAACGTAACCCAAGACTTTCCATCTTAGAATGAGACGATGGTATAAAGTCACCTAATTAAAGCTTAAGTAAGAGAAGGTAATTTAAAATATACCATATTGCAATCAATTAAAAAGTCATAAAAAAAAACATACGCATCGGAATCGACAGCGAGAACGCTGATGCTCCAATTGCTGAAATCGACAGAACATTGTCTTCACCTTTAAAATTTATCATTTTAATTTTATGCTACATTTTATGCATCCATACTCAAACAGTGCGCACGTGTTTATTTTCTGTTGCCCGAAAAATACTCCTAGTGACAATTAAAAATTTTACCAAAAATTTACGAATAGATGTTTTCGAAAAGACGCTCAAAGCGATTTATTATCGCTTATTAAAATAGTTGTGCAAACTTCCTTCTTTTGTACAATTATTATATTTCAAAAGCAAATTAACAAAAAAAAAAAACAAACCACGAACCCTCACAATGAGTCAAAACGACATTCGCGCTCAACGTCAACAAGAGCAAGACAAACGTCGTTTCTCATATGTTAAATTAATGCAAACATCGATCAGATACATGAACTTATGCCAACAACGAAGGAGAGAGCGCGTTCTTGCTCACCGGCAATCCCAACGCTGTGCCAAAGAGAACTTACCTCTTCCACGGCAACCACAACTTGGACCTCATTAACCATTGCACTCGCAACAACAACAAGTACAGCAACGGTATCAAGCGTACGCACGGTGGCTACTGCAACGCGTGTTTCTGATAAATCAGCAACAATGCCAAAACAATGCAAACTGGATTGGATCGCTAAATCCAAATTAATAGAAAATTAAGCCCACAAAAAAAATCTGCGGCAGGAAATAAAATAAAAATTAATCGGCACACTCTAAGTCAGTGAACTGAGACACAGGAGTCCAACACATTTGGAATACTGGCTGATATTGATATGAATCTACTACGCAGCACTTACGAAGGGGACAAAAAGAAGCCAAAGCCCCCACCTATATACATCCGAGAGAAAAGCTCGAATAATCTGATTAACAATATAAATGAACTTGTTGGAAAACACAATTTCCACATAATACCTCAAAAGAAGGGCAGCATCCACGAAAACCGAAGAGACCTTTAGGACTCTTGAACATTTTTTAAACAAAATAACAAAAACTACTACACGTACCAAGTAAAAAGCACTAAGGGCCTCCAAGTCGTTCTCAAGAGTATAGAGTCTGACGTACAACCCTCAAAGATCGAGCAGGCATTAAACGATAAGGGTTTCAAGGCGTAAACTTTCTTTAACATCCTGAACAGAGACAGAACACCGTAACCACTCTTTGAAGTCGAGCTGGAATCTAACTCTAAAGCTTTCAGGAAAAACAAAATGCATCCTATCTACAAACTTTGTCTAAATATGTGTTTAGACATGATAAGTAGGCAAACTATAAATATATTCTATTTATGGGCTGCAATAAACATGTCACTGGATAGCATGAGTGGCAACTACAGATAAGTACGATTTCAGCGGCCTATTGCCGAAGTGTCAAGAGATGTGACCACGCGGGAGGTGATTAGCATGGTCATAGGCCTCAAACATAGATTTAAGAATAAAACTCGGCTGCATTTACAAACGCAGACTGCGGCGTCTTACCAGCGCTGCATGATATAATAGATGATAAGAACCTATGTAAGAATGAATAAAAGGCGAAGCCCTCGCAGTAGCGAGTCAGTTAGATTCAAACACCCGAATTGAACTCATTAAATGTACACACAAGTTTATAGTGTGAACAAGTTTCAATTTCTTCTGCATCGTAGAATTACCGTAGAAGAACCATTGCCGTTGCAGAACCAAGCTCTACGACAACAACTCTCGAATTCACAATCTAGACGAAAGAACCATGATGATTCAATTGATGTTCTTCATGGGGACATGATCATGTTAGACCTTATGGGGAACCAAAATCTCATCATGAGACGCAATTAAAGCTGAAGTTCTTAAACGTACTACTAACAACTTCTACGTTTGCCGATTACACAGCGATTTTAAGTCGATCCAAATTCCCTTAACAAGCAACAACTCAACTCTCTTCTCACCTAGTGGTCGTGTATAAGTGGCTATCTGACTGAAGAATACATTTAACGAACAAAAATGTAAGCATGTAACATTTAAACTCAATTGGCAAGACTATCTTTGGATCTCCTTAAAAAACACCGTATTACCGAAAGCAAATGAAGTGACGTATCTCGGAGTGCACCTCAACCGACGGCTCACATGCAGCAGGCACATCAAGGCCAAAAGATACTGAGAACAATCACTGGAGCACCCTGGTATATCCGAAAAGAAAATATACAAAGAGACCATAATATCAGATTTGTCAAAGATGATATAACCCATCAAAAACAAAAGTACATGAGTAAATGAACGTCATATTCTAACCAGCTTGCGAGAAGCATAACTCGGGCTTCCGACCGATCCCGACTTCGCCGCAACGACCTTCTGACCCAGCGCAATCATAAGGTTCTTTTTTCCAGAATGCAGTTAAAAACACTTTTGAATATTTAAATTAAGATTTGAAAACTTATTGTTAGTCTCATAATTCCTGAGAAGATCCAATAAATAGAGCGAAGTTATATAACAAATAAAAACACCAATGAGGAGAAATTAAAGGGAAATTATTCTTCATTTAATCCATGACAAAAACGTGGCCGCTTCTGAATGGATCACAGATATTCTAACGCGCTGGAATTTTGGCATCATTGTTTAGTGAAGTAGCCCAACTTATAATATGCATTTATTAACCAAAAAAAATTAAATCTATAGCTGATGAGTCGATTAGCTTCAGCTTTAAAATATAAGAACTGACAAAGACTATTTCATAACTTATAATGTTCAATTTCAATTTCAAAAACTTAAATTAAAAAACTAATAGTTACTTTAAATAAATACAGAAAGCTAATTTTAGGTGGCCTAAGCCGAAGTTTATACACCCTTGCAGTTAAATGGCGGTTTTTTATTAGTAAAACGTACAGTAAATATCGGATATACATAGAGTAGGATACTAGTAGGATACGGATAGAGTAGGAACCACTCCTAAAAACACATTAAACACTGCAAAAACATGGAAGCGTTAAAAGAAAGAAAAGGTGTGTTCAAAGTTTTGGTATTTGGATAGGTTCTATAACTGAGAGACAAGAAACAGGCAGATGAAAAGACGGGCATGTTTGTATCGATTGGGGAGAGTCTGCTAAGGGCCCAAAAGTGTGGATTGCCATACATTTTAATCCATTTTTCTTTGGATATTCCTCACCTTGCTAGTGGGCTATATGTCATTTGAGAGATGTTTTCTAGTTGATTATTTGTATACGTGTTCAAATTATTTTTAAAAGATTAATAACTGTCTTTTTTATTTAACATTGTTATTTATTACTTTTTTCGTATAAAGTACCACAGACTGTAAATTATTCTTATTTTGCATGTTTGGGAAACATTTATTTTTTTTGGGTTCGAATCCCGATTACACAAACGGACTAGACCTAAGACGGCACAACACCACAACAGCAATGAGAAACGAATAATACATTAATAACTGCCTGAAGGCCTCAGATGCTTTGTCAATAAATATTGTACCTTCTGAATTTATTTTCTAAGATAAAATTTAAATATATATATATATATGTATATATATATATTACAAGGTGCAATTCAAAAGTTCCAAGACTTTTATTAAAAAACGAATATTATTTGTTTTTTTTTGAAAAATTTATTGGTCGCCTTCAAAATAGTCTCCTTCTGCATGAATACAACGTTTTGCACGTTCAAGAAGTTTATCGAATGACTTTTTTAGGTCGTAATCGGTATAGCATTGAGGATGGCGGTCGTCGCCTTTTGGATGGCATCAACGCCAGCGGTTTCCTTTCATGAACAAATGTAGTTTTCCGAACAAATAAAAATCGCAGGGTGCCATATCAGGCGAATACAAAAAGTTCCTTTTTCAAAAAGGGTCCTTTTTGGCCTCTTTAATAATGTCTCTTGAAAGTTGAATTTGTTGAGGATGTTTCAAATTCAAAAGAAAATTCCCGCCTTAAAGATAGGGCGCTTTTTGCCAAAACATCTTTTCTTATCGATGTATCGATTCAAGTAACACATAACCTAAGAAAGCTGTCAAAGAGAGTAAATAAACCAAAAGTTAATTTAAAAGAAATATTGTTTATTTACCGGCCTAAATAACAAAAGAACCTAAAGTTATAATAGGTTATGGGCCCAGGAACGTTTTGTTCAATTTAAAGTCTGTAGAAAAAGTGAATTACGCTCGATTACAATGGATTTGGCGAAGCACATAGCGAAGCTCTCAGGTGCGACCGATTGGCCGATTTGGAAAAGAAAAATCCGAGACTTGATTGACTACCACGATGGTGCTCTCGACGCGTTGAACGGAAAGATTGTCAAACCGGAACCATTGTCAGAAGACGCTTCAGCAGCAGACGAGAAGAAGCACAAGGAGCAGAGCGACTTTTTCCGGAAGGCCAACAGCTACTCAAAATCCATGATCACCACTGCGGTCACGGATTCAGTCTACCAGAAAATTATGGACAAGAATACAGCTCATGATACATGGGATGCCCTGAAAAATCTGATTGAAGCAACAGCAAAGGATCAAGTTTTCAGGATCTGTAACGAGTTTTTCGCCTTTTCTTGGGATCCAGGTAACGATGTATCAACTCACATAGCAAAATTACGCGGTCTCTGGAATGAATTAAATCTTGCCTTAAAGACTAAAAATGAAAATGAGCTCCCAGATTTAATTCTTGTTTGTAAAACATTGCAAATTTTGCCAAAATCTTTTGAAACGTTCCGTCAGAGTTGGATGCTCTTGACAAAAGAAGAAGAAAAGACATTTGATGAACTAACGAATCAACTTCTTATGTCTAAGAGGAACTTTAGGTCAAAAATGGACGAAGAAAAGACGGGTCAAGAGGCATTGGTATCCAGAGCACAAAAGGAAAATCCTCAGGATTCAGGAGCTAATGGTCGGAAATACGATACCTGCAACTACTGCAAGAAAAAGGGGCACTGGGTCAGGAATTGTATAAAATGGAAGAAGGATGGACGTCCGAAGCCGAAGAATCAGGATGCTGAAGTAGGAAACTGTGCAGAACCAACGCTAACTCTTGTCTCACTTCACAACGACGTGTTTGCAGCAGAGGCAAACTCAGAAGACGACTGGTGGATAGACAACGGAGCAACAAAACATGTGGTGAAATCGGCAAAGTATTTTGAGCATTACGAGAAATTTGAAAAACCTAGTTGGATTAAAGCTGCGGGAAATGAAACCTTGTCAGCTTTGGGACATGGAAAAACATTTTTTATGTCCTTGAAAAATGTTTGGTTTGTTCCCAAAATAACAAAAAATCTGTTTTCAGTACTGTCTGCCCAAGACCAAAATCTTAGTAGTCGATTTGAGTCGTCAGCAACAGAATGCAGTCTCAAGGTGAACCACAAAATTGTTCTCACTGGGTCTTCAAGGACCATTTCACGAGATTTCGTTACGGGTACAGCGTCAAGCAGAAATCATAGGTCAAAGATGTGCTGCGACACATGATCTGTCACGCTAAGCAACAAGGGTTCGTAATTCAAGAATTTCTGAGCGACAACGGAGGAGAATTCAACTGTTCAGGAGTGCGTGAAATTCTTCAGGAAGTTGGAATAACTTTTCGACTAACTGCTGCCTATACTCCAGAGCAAAACGGGGGTGTTGAAAGAGAAAATCGTACTATAGTCGAAATGGCAAGGACCTTTAAGTATTCTAATCCTGAAACTAAATTTCCAGAGGCAATTAGGGCCGAACTAGTCAGCACAGCAGTCTACATTCTCAACAGGACGGGAAAATCATCGCTGAAAGGAAGAACGCCTTACGAACTGTGGTTGTCCAAGAAGCCAAGGATTAAACATCTCCGAATCGTCGGATCAACGTGCTATGTACACATTCCATCGCAGAAAAGAAGAAAGATGGACGAAAAAGCAAAGAAGGGGTACTTGGTGGGTTACGACGGTAATGAAAGATATCGTGTTTACTTACCAGACGAGCACAAAGTAATTGTGTCGAGAGACGTAAAATTTCAAGAAAAATTCAGCGAATGTGATTCAAGTGTCAACCTTCCTTTCAAAGATTCCAAGAAGAAAGATGTCGTAGAAGACAATAAGGAAGAATACGACGTAAGTTCACACAAAAGCGAGGACGAAGATACGATTAAGAAGGAAGACTTCGAAGAAAACACAACTGAGACAGAAAGCGAAGACAATTACGAGACAGGAGGAGAAACGAGCTTCGACGAAGAAATTGACAAAAGAGGAATACAGTCGATGAGGTTGAGAGATCGTTCGTTGTTACAAAGGCCAGGACATCTGGATGATTACGTATCAGCAGCTGAGGATTTCGTGTTGGAGAGTCCAGACACCTTCCATGAAGCCGTCAACAGCAACTTCGAGTGGAAGAAAGCAATGGACAAGAAAATTAAGTCTTTACACGAAAATGAAACCTGGAAATTGACAAGACTTCCAAAAGGTTCGAAAGCACTCCCGTGCAAATGGGTCTATCGAGTTAAAACCCACCCCACCCCGATCCCGACTTTTAAATTAAGATTTGAAAACTTATTGTTAGTCTCATAATTCCTGAGAAGATCCAATAAATAGAGCGAAGTTATATAACAAATAAAAACACCAATGAGGAGAAATTAAAGGGAAATTATTCTTCATTTAATCCATGACAAAAACGTGGCCGCTTCTGAATGGATCACAGATATTCTAACGCGCTGGAACTTTGGCATCATTGTTTAGTGAAGTAGCCCAACTTATAATATGCATTTATTAACCAAAAAAAATTAAATCTATAGCTGATGAGTCGATTAGCTTCAGCTTTAAAATATAAGAACTGACAAAGACTATTTCATAACTTATAATGTTCAATTTCAATTTCAAAAACTTAAATTAAAAAACTAATAGTTACTTTAAATAAATACAGAAAGCTAATTTTAGGTGGCCTAAGCCGAAGTTTATACACCCTTGCAGTTAAATGGCAGTTTTTTATTAGTAAAACGTACAGTAAATATCGGATATACATAGAGTAGGATACGGATAGAGTAGGAACCACTCCTAAAAACACATTAAACACTGCAAAAACATGGAAGCGTTAAAAGGAAGAAAAGGTGTGTTCAAAGTTTTGGTATTTTGATAGGTTCTATAACTGAGAGACAAGAAACAGGCAGATGAAAAGACGGACATGTTTGTATCGATTGGGGAGAGTCTGCTAAGGGCCCAAAAGTGTGGATTGCCATACATTTTAATCCATTTTTCTTTGGATATTCCTCACCTTGCTAGTGGGCTGTATGTCATTTGAGAGATGTTTTCTAGTTGATTATTTGTATACGCGTTCAAATTATTTTTAAAAGAATAATAACTGTCTTTTTTATTTAACATTGTTATTTATTACTTTTTTCGTATAAAGTACCACAGACTGTAAATTATTCTTATTTTGCATGTTTGGCAAACATTTATTTTTTTTGGGTTCGAATCCCGATTACACAAACGGACTAGACCTAAGACGGCACAACACCACAACAGCAATGAGAAACCAATAATACATTAATAACTGCCTGAAGGCCTCAGATGCTTTGTCAATAAATATTGTACCTTCTGAATTTATTTTCTAAGATAAAATTTAAATATATATATATATATGTATATATATATATTACAAGGTGCAATTCAAAAGTTCCAAGACTTTTATTAAAAAACGAATATTATTTGTTTTTTTTTGAAAAATTTATTGGTCGCCTTCAAAATAGTCTCCTTCTGCATGAATACAACGTTTTGCACGTTCAAGAAGTTTATCGAATGACTTTTTTAGGTCGTAATCGGTATAGCATTGAGGATGGCGGTCGTCGCCTTTTGGATGGCATCAACGCCAGCGGTTTCCTTTCATGAACAAATGTAGTTTTCCGAACAAATAAAAATCGCAGGGTGCCATATCAGGCGAATACAAAAAGTTCCTTTTTCAAAAAGGGTTCTTTTTGGCCTTTTTAATAATGTCTCTTGAAAGTTGAATTTGTTGAGGATGTTTCAAATTCAAAAGAAACTTCCCGCCTTAAAGAGAGGGCGCTTTTTGCCAAAACATCTTTTCTTATCGATGTATCGATTCAAGTAACACATAACCTAAGAAAGCTGTCAAAGAGAGTAAATAAACCAAAAGTTAATTTAAAAGAAATATTGTTTATTTCCCGGCCTAAATAACAAAAAAAACTAAAGTTATAATAGGTTATGCGCCCAGGAACGTTTTGTTCAATTTAAAGTCTGTAGAAAAAGTGAATTACGCTCGATTACAATGGATTTGGCGAAGCACATAGCGAAGCTCTCAGGTGCGACCGATTGGACGATTTGGAAAAGAAAAATCCGAGACTTGATTGACTACCACGATGGTGCTCTCGACGCGTTGAACGGGAAGATTGTCAAACCGGAACCATTGTCAGAAGACGCTTCAGCAGCAGACGAGAAGAAGCACAAGGAGCAGAGCGACTTTTTCCGGAAGGCCAACAGCTACGCAAAATCCATGATCACCACTGCGGTCACGGATTCAGTCTACCAGAAAATTATGGACAAGAATATAGCTCATGATACATGGGATGCCCTGAAAAATCTGATTGAAGCAACAGCAAAGGATCAAGTTTTCAGGATCTGTAACGAGTTTTTCGCCTTTTCTTGGGATCCAGGTAACGATGTATCAACTCACATAGCAAAATTACGCGGTCTCTGGAATGAATTAAATCTTGCCTTAAAGACTAAAAATGAAAATGAGATCCCAGATTTAATTCTTGTTTGTAAAACATTGCAAATTTTGCCAAAATCTTTTGAAACGTTCCATCAGAGTTGGATGCTCTTGACAAAAGAAGAAGAAAAGACATTTGATGAACTAACGAATCAACTTCTTATGTCTAAGAGGAACTTTAGGTCAAAAATGGACGAAGAAAAGACGGGTCAAGAGGCATTGGTATCCAGAGCACAAAAGGAAAATCCTCAGGATTCAGGAGCTAATGGTCGGAAATACGATACCTGCAACTACTGCAAGAAAAAGGGGCACTGGGTCAGGAATTGTATAAAATGGAAGAAGGATGGACGTCCGAAGCCGAAGAATCAGGATGCTGAAGTAGGAAACTGTGCAGAACCAACGCTAACTCTTGTCTCAGTTCACAACGACGTGTTTGCAGCAGAGGCAAACTCAGAAGACGACTGGTGGATAGACAACGGAGCAACAAAACATGTGGTGAAATCGGCAAAGTATTTTGAGCATTACGAGAAATTTGAAAAACCTAGTTGGATTAAAGCTGCGGGAAATGAAACCTTGTCAGCTTTGGGACATGGAAAAACATTTTTTATGTCCTTGAAAAATGTTTGGTTTGTTCCCAAAATAACAAAAAATCTGTTTTCAGTACTGTCTGCCCAAGACCAAAATCTTAGTAGTCGATTTGAGTCGTCAGCAACAGAATGCAGTCTCAAGGTGAACCACAAAATTGTTCTCACTGGGACCAGAGAAGTAGGAGGAACACTCTACAAAGCAGCAATCGAGCCCATTCTACCAGAACGAAATGTCGTGGTCAATTTCGCAACTTCAGGATTTTCAACTCTTCAACTCTACCACGAGAGGTGGGGACATCAGGACAAAAACCACATTAGGGAGATGCTCAAAAGAGAAATGGGCATTGAAGTCAAGCTTGAAAGCAATCTTTGTGAGCCTTGCATCTATGGAAAAGCACATCGATTGCCATTTGGAACGAGGAAAACAACAACGAAGCCAGGTGAATTGATAACAGGGGATGTTTGCGGCCCATTTGAGAATTCTTTCCAGATGAAAAGGTACCTCGTGGTCTTCAAGGACCATTTCACGAGATTTCGTTACGGGTACAGCGTCAAGCAGAAATCAGAGGTCAAAGATGTGCTGCGACACATGATCTGTCACGCTAAGCAACAAGGGCTCGTAATTCAAGAATTTCTGAGCGACAACGGAGGAGAATTCAACTGTTCAGGAGTGCGTGAAATTCTTCAGGAAGTTGGAATAACTTTTCGACTAACTGCTGCCTATACTCCAGAGCAAAACGGGGGTGTTGAAAGAGAGAATCGTACTATAGTCGAAATGGCAAGGACCTTTAAGTATTCTAATCCTGAAACTAAATTTCCAGAGGCAATTAGGGCCGAACTAGTCAGCACAGCAGTCTACATTCTCAACAGGACGGGAAAATCATCGCTGAAAGGAAGAACGCCTTACGAACTGTGGTTGTCCAAGAAGCCAAGGATTAAACATCTCCGAATCGTCGGATCAACGTGCTATGTACACATTCCATCGCAGAAAAGAAGAAAGATGGACGAAAAAGCAAAGAAGGGGTACTTGGTGGGTTACGACGGTGATGAAAGATATCGTGTTTACTTACCAGACGAGCACAAAGTAATTGTGTCGAGAGACGTAAAATTTCAAGAAAAATTCAGCGAATGTGATTCAAGTGTCAACCTTCCTTTCAAAGATTCCAAGAAGAAAGATGTCGTAGAAGACAATAAGGAAGAATACGACGTAAGTTCACACAAAAGCGAGGACGAAGATACGATTAAGAAGGAAGACTTCGAAGAAAACACAACTGAGACAGAAAGCGAAGACAATTACGAGACAGGAGGAGAAACGAGCTTCGACGAAGAAATTGACAAAAGAGGAATACAGTCGATGAGGTTGAGAGATCGTTCGTTGTTACAAAGGCCAGGACATCTGGATGATTACGTATCAGCAGCTGAGAATTTCGTGTTGGAGAGTCCAGACACCTTCCATGAAGCCGTCAACAGCAACTTCGAGTGGAAGAAAGCAATGGACAAGAAAATTAAGTCTTTACACGAAAATGAAACCTGGAAATTGACAAGACTTCCAAAAGGTTCGAAAGCACTCCCGTGCAAATGGGTCTATCGAGTTAAAACCCACCCCACCCCGATCCCGACTTCGCCGCAACGACCTTCTGACCCAGCGCAATCATAAGGTTCTTTTTTCCAGAATGCAGTTAAAAACACTTTTGAATATTTAAATTAAGATTTGAAAACTTATTGTTAGTCTCATAATTCCTGAGAAGATCCAATAAATAGAGCGAAGTTATATAACAAATAAAAACACCAATGAGGAGAAATTAAAGGGAAATTATTCTTCATTTAATCCATGACAAAAACGTGGCCGCTTCTGAATGGATCACAGATATTCTAACGCGTTGGAACTTTGGCATCATTGTTTAGTGAAGTAGCCCAACTTATAATATGCATTTATTAACCAAAAAAAATTAAATCTATAGCTGATGAGTCGATTAGCTTCAGCTTTAAAATATAAGAACTGACAAAGACTATTTCATAACTTATAATGTTCAATTTCAATTTCAAAAACTTAAATTAAAAAACTAATAGTTACTTTAAATAAATACAGAAAGCTAATTTTAGGTGGCCTAAGCCGAAGTTTATACACCCTTGCAGTTAAATGGCAGTTTTTTATTAGTAAAACGTACAGTAAATATCGGATATACATAGAGTAGGATACGGATAGAGTAGGAACCACTCCTAAAAACACATTAAACACTGCAAAAACACGGAAGCGTTAAAAGGAAGAAAAGGTGTGTTCAAAGTTTTGGTATTTTGATAGGTTCTATAACTGAGAGACAAGAAACAGGCAGATGAAAAGACGGACATGTTTGTATCGATTGGGGAGAGTCTGCTAAGGGCCCAAAAGTGTGGATTGCCATACATTTTAATCCATTTTTCTTTGGATATTCCTCACCTTGCTAGTGGGCTATATGTCATTTGAGAGATGTTTTCTAGTTGATTATTTGTATACGCGTTCAAATTATTTTTAAAAGAATAATAACTGTCTTTTTTATTTAACATTGTTATTTATTACTTTTTTCGTATAAAGTACCACAGACTGTAAATTATTCTTATTTTGCATGTTTGGCAAACATTTATTTTTTTTGGGTTCGAATCCCGATTACACAAACGGACTAGACCTAAGACGGCACAACACCACAACAGCAATGAGAAACCAATAATACATTAATAACTGCCTGAAGGCCTCAGATGCTTTGTCAATAAATATTGTACCTTCTGAATTTATTTTCTAAGATAAAATTTAAATATATATATATATATGTATATATATATTACAAGGTGCAATTCAAAAGTTCCAAGACTTTTATTAAAAAACGAATATTATTTGTTTTTTTTTGAAAAATTTATTGGTCGCCTTCAAAATAGTCTCCTTCTGCATGAATACAACGTTTTGCACGTTCAAGAAGTTTATCGAATGACTTTTTTAGGTCGTAATCGGTATAGCATTGAGGATGGCGGTCGTCGCCTTTTGGATGGCATCAACGCCAGCGGTTTCCTTTCATGAACAAATGTAGTTTTCCGAACAAATAAAAATCGCAGGGTGCCATATCAGGCGAATACAAAAAGTTCCTTTTTCAAAAAGGGTCCTTTTTGGCCTCTTTAATAATGTCTCTTGAAAGTTGAATTTGTTGAGGATGTTTCAAATTCAAAAGAAAATTCCCGCCTTAAAGATAGGGCGCTTTTTGCCAAAACATCTTTTCTTATCGATGTATCGATTCAAGTAACACATAACCTAAGAAAGCTGTCAAAGAGAGTAAATAAACCAAAAGTTAATTTAAAAGAAATATTGTTTATTTACCGGCCTAAATAACAAAAGAACCTAAAGTTATAATAGGTTATGGGCCCAGGAACATTTTGTTCAATTTAAAGTCTGTAGAAAAAGTGAATTACGCTCGATTACAATGGATTTGGCGAAGCACATAGCGAAGCTCTCAGGTGCGACCGATTGGCCGATTTGGAAAAGAAAAATCCGAGACTTGATTGACTACCACGATGGTGCTCTCGACGCGTTGAACGGAAAGATTGTCAAACCGGAACCATTGTCAGAAGACGCTTCAGCAGCAGACGAGAAGAAGCACAAGGAGCAGAGCGACTTTTTCCGGAAGGCCAACAGCTACTCAAAATCCATGATCACCACTGCGGTCACGGATTCAGTCTACCAGAAAATTATGGACAAGAATACAGCTCATGATACATGGGATGCCCTGAAAAATCTGATTGAAGCAACAGCAAAGGATCAAGTTTTCAGGATCTGTAACGAGTTTTTCGCCTTTTCTTGGGATCCAGGTAACGATGTATCAACTCACATAGCAAAATTACGCGGTCTCTGGAATGAATTAAATCTTGCCTTAAAGACTAAAAATGAAAATGAGATCCCAGATTTAATTCTTGTTTGTAAAACATTGCAAATTTTGCCAAAATCTTTTGAAACGTTCCATCAGAGTTGGATGCTCTTGACAAAAGAAGAAGAAAAGACATTTGATGAACTAACGAATCAACTTCTTATGTCTAAGAGGAACTTTAGGTCAAAAATGGACGAAGAAAAGACGGGTCAAGAGGCATTGGTATCCAGAGCACAAAAGGAAAATCCTCAGGATTCAGGAGCTAATGGTCGGAAATACGATACCTGCAACTACTGCAAGAAAAAGGGGCACTGGGTCAGGAATTGTATAAAATGGAAGAAGGATGGACGTCCGAAGCCGAAGAATCAGGATGCTGAAGTAGGAAACTGTGCAGAACCAACGCTAACTCTTGTCTCAGTTCACAACGACGTGTTTGCAGCAGAGGCAAACTCAGAAGACGACTGGTGGATAGACAACGGAGCAACAAAACATGTGGTGAAATCGGCAAAGTATTTTGAGCATTACGAGAAATTTGAAAAACCTAGTTGGATTAAAGCTGCGGGAAATGAAACCTTGTCAGCTTTGGGACATGGAAAAACATTTTTTATGTCCTTGAAAAATGTTTGGTTTGTTCCCAAAATAACAAAAAATCTGTTTTCAGTACTGTCTGCCCAAGACCAAAATCTTAGTAGTCGATTTGAGTCGTCAGCAACAGAATGCAGTCTCAAGGTGAACCACAAAATTGTTCTCACTGGGACCAGAGAAGTAGGAGGAACACTCTACAAAGCAGCAATCGAGCCCATTCTACCAGAACGAAATGTCGTGGTCAATTTCGCAACTTCAGGATTTTCAACTCTTCAACTCTACCACGAGAGGTGGGGACATCAGGACAAAAACCACATTAGGGAGATGCTCAAAAGAGAAATGGGCATTGAAGTCAAGCTTGAAAGCAATCTTTGTGAGCCTTGCATCTATGGAAAAGCACATCGATTGCCATTTGGAACGAGGAAAACAACAACGAAGCCAGGTGAATTGATAACAGGGGATGTTTGCGGCCCATTTGAGAATTCTTTCCAGATGAAAAGGTACCTCGTGGTCTTCAAGGACCATTTCACGAGATTTCGTTACGGGTACAGCGTCAAGCAGAAATCAGAGGTCAAAGATGTGCTGCGACACATGATCTGTCACGCTAAGCAACAAGGGCTCGTAATTCAAGAATTTCTGAGCGACAACGGAGGAGAATTCAACTGTTCAGGAGTGCGTGAAATTCTTCAGGAAGTTGGAATAACTTTTCGACTAACTGCTGCCTATACTCCAGAGCAAAACGGGGGTGTTGAAAGAGAGAATCGTACTATAGTCGAAATGGCAAGGACCTTTAAGTATTCTAATCCTGAAACTAAATTTCCAGAGGCAATTAGGGCCGAACTAGTCAGCACAGCAGTCTACATTCTCAACAGGACGGGAAAATCATCGCTGAAAGGAAGAACGCCTTACGAACTGTGGTTGTCCAAGAAGCCAAGGATTAAACATCTCCGAATCGTCGGATCAACGTGCTATGTACACATTCCATCGCAGAAAAGAAGAAAGATGGACGAAAAAGCAAAGAAGGGGTACTTGGTGGGTTACGACGGTGATGAAAGATATCGTGTTTACTTATTAGACGAGCACAAAGTAATTGCGTCGAGAGACGTAAAATTTCAAGAAAAATTCAGCGAATGTGATTCAAGTGTCAACCTTCCTTTCAAAGATTCCAAGAAGAAAGATGTCGTAGAAGACAATAAGGAAGAATACGACGTAAGTTCACACAAAAGCGAGGACGAAGAAACGATTAAGAAGGAAGACTTCGAAGAAAACACAACTGAGACAGAAAGCGAAAACAATTACGAGACAGGAGGAGAAACGAGCTTCGACGAAGAAATTGACAAAAGAGGAATACAGTCGATGAGGTTGAGAGATCGTTCGTTGTTACAAAGGCCAGGACATCTGGATGATTACGTATCAGCAGCTGAGAATTTCGTGTTGGAGAGTCCAGACACCTTCCATGAAGCCGTCAACAGCAACTTCGAGTGGAAGAAAGCAATGGACAAGAAAATTAAGTCTTTACACGAAAATGAAACCTGGAAATTGACAAGACTTCCAAAAGGTTCGAAAGCACTCCCGTGCAAATGGGTCTATCGAGTTAAAACCCACCCCACCCCGATCCCGACTTCGCCGCAACGACCTTCTGACCCAGCGCAATCATAAGGTTCTTTTTTCCAGAATGCAGCTAAAAACACTTTTGAATATTTAAATTAAGATTTGAAAACTTATTGTTAGTCTCATAATTCCTGAGAAGATCCAATAAATAGAGCGAAGTTATATAACAAATAAAAACACCAATGAGGAGAAATTAAAGGGAAATTATTCTTCATTTAATCCATGACAAAAACGTGGCCGCTTCTGAATGGATCACAGATATTCTAACGCGCTGGAACTTTGGCATCATTGTTTAGTGAAGTAGCCCAACTTATAATATGCATTTATTAACCAAAAAAAATTAAATCTATAGCTGATGAGTCGATTAGCTTCAGCTTTAAAATATAAGAACTGACAAAGACTATTTCATAACTTATAATGTTCAATTTCAATTTCAAAAACTTAAATTAAAAAACTAATAGTTACTTTAAATAAATACAGAAAGCTAATTTTAGGTGGCCTAAGCCGAAGTTTATACACCCTTGCAGTTAAATGGCATTTTTTTATTAGTAAAACGTACAGTAAATATCGGATATACATAGAGTAGGATACGGATAGAGTAGGAACCACTCCTAAAAACACATTAAACACTGCAAAAACATGGAAGCGTTAAAAGGAAGAAAAGGTGTGTTCAAAGTTTTGGTATTTTGATAGGTTCTATAACTGAGAGACAAGAAACAGGCAGATGAAAAGACGGACATGTTTGTATCGATTGGGGAGAGTCTGCTAAGGGCCCAAAAGTGTGGATTGCCATACATTTTAATCCATTTTTCTTTGGATATTCCTCACCTTGCTAGTGGGCTATATGTCATTTGAGAGATGTTTTCTAGTTGATTATTTGTATACGCGTTCAAATTATTTTTAAAAGAATAATAACTGTCTTTTTTATTTAACATTGTTATTTATTACTTTTTTCGTATAAAGTACCACAGACTGTAAATTATTCTTATTTTGCATGTTTGGCAAACATTTATTTTTTTTGGGTTCGAATCCCGATTACACAAACGGACTAGACCTAAGACGGCACAACACCACAACAGCAATGAGAAACCAATAATACATTAATAACTGCCTGAAGGCCTCAGATGCTTTGTCAATAAATATTGTACCTTCTGAATTTATTTTCTAAGATAAAATTTAAATATATATATATATATATTACAAGGTGCAATTCAAAAGTTCCAAGACTTTTATTAAAAAACGAATATTATTTGTTTTTTTTTGAAAAATTTATTGGTCGCCTTCAAAATAGTCTCCTTCTGCATGAATACAACGTTTTGCACGTTCAAGAAGTTTATCGAATGACTTTTTTAGGTCGTAATCGGTATAGCATTGAGGATGGCGGTCGTCGCCTTTTGGATGGCATCAACGCCAGCGGTTTCCTTTCATGAACAAATGTAGTTTTCCGAACAAATAAAAATCGCAGGGTGCCATATCAGGCGAATACAAAAAGTTCCTTTTTCAAAAAGGGTTCTTTTTGGCCTTTTTAATAATGTCTCTTGAAAGTTGAATTTGTTGAGGATGTTTCAAATTCAAAAGAAACTTCCCGCCTTAAAGAGAGGGCGCTTTTTGCCAAAACATCTTTTCTTATCGATGTATCGATTCAAGTAACACATAACCTAAGAAAGCTGTCAAAGAGAGTAAATAAACCAAAAGTTAATTTAAAAGAAATATTGTTTATTTACCGGCCTAAATAACAAAAGAACCTAAAGTTATAATAGGTTATGGGCCGTTTACATATGGAATAGGTATGGAACGTTTTGTTCAATTTAAAGTCTGTAGAAAAAGTGAATAACGCTCGATTACAATGGATTTGGCGAAGCACATAGCGAAGCTCTCAGGTGCGACCGATTGGCCGATTTGGAAAAGAAAAATCCGAGACTTGATTGACTACCACGATGGTGCTCTCGACGCGTTGAACGGAAAGATTGTCAAACCGGAACCATTGTCAGAAGACGCTTCAGCAGCAGACGAGAAGAAGCACAAGGAGCAGAGCGACTTTTTCCGGAAGGCCAACAGCTACGCAAAATCCATGATCACCACTGCGGTCACGGATTCAGTCTACCAGAAAATTATGGACAAGAATATAGCTCATGATACATGGGATGCCCTGAAAAATCTGATTGAAGCAACAGCAAAGGATCAAGTTTTCAGGATCTGTAACGAGTTTTTCGCCTTTTCTTGGGATCCAGGTAACGATGTATCAACTCACATAGCAAAATTACGCGGTCTCTGGAATGAATTAAATCTTGCCTTAAAGACTAAAAATGAAAATGAGATCCCAGATTTAATTCTTGTTTATAAAACATTGCAAATTTTGCCAAAATCTTTTGAAACGTTCCATCAGAGTTGGATGCTCTTGACAAAAGAAGAAGAAAAGACATTTGATGAACTAACGAATCAACTTCTTATGTCTAAGAGGAACTTTAGGTCAAAAATGGACGAAGAAAAGACGGGTCAAGAGGCATTGGTATCCAGAGCACAAAAGGAAAATCCTCAGGATTCAGGAGCTAACGGTCGGAAATACGATACCTGCAACTACTGCAAGAAAAAGGGGCACTGGGTCAGGAATTGTATAAAATGGAAGAAGGATGGACGTCCGAAGCCGAAGAATCAGGATGCTGAAGTAGGAAACTGTGCAGAACCAACGCTAACTCTTGTCTCAGTTCACAACGACGTGTTTGCAGCAGAGGCAAACTCAGAAGACGACTGGTGGATAGACAACGGAGCAACAAAACATGTGGTGAAATCGGCAAAGTATTTTGAGCATTACGAGAAATTTGAAAAACCTAGTTGGATTAAAGCTGCGGGAAATGAAACCTTGTCAGCTTTGGGACATGGAAAAACATTTTTTATGTCCTTGAAAAATGTTTGGTTTGTTCCCAAAATAACAAAAAATCTGTTTTCAGTACTGTCTGCCCAAGACCAAAATCTTAGTAGTCGATTTGAGTCGTCAGCAACAGAATGCAGTCTCAAGGTGAACCACAAAATTGTTCTCACTGGGACCAGAGAAGTAGGAGGAACACTCTACAAAGCAGCAATCGAGCCCATTCTACCAGAACAAAATGTCGTGGTCAATTTCGCAACTTCAGGATTTTCAACTCTTCAACTCTACCACGAGAGGTGGGGACATCAGGACAAAAACCACATTAGGGAGATGCTCAAAAGAGAAATGGGCATTGAAGTCAAGCTTGAAAGCAATCTTTGTGAGCCTTGCATCTATGGAAAAGCACATCGATTGCCATTTGGAACGAGGAAAACAACAACGAAGCCAGGTGAATTGATAACAGGGGATGTTTGCGGCCCATTTGAGAATTCTTTCCAGATGAAAAGGTACCTCGTGGTCTTCAAGGACCATTTCACGAGATTTCGTTACGGGTACAGCGTCAAGCAGAAATCAGAGGTCAAAGATGTGCTGCGACACATGATCTGTCACGCTAAGCAACAAGGGCTCGTAATTCAAGAATTTCTGAGCGACAACGGAGGAGAATTCAACTGTTCAGGAGTGCGTGAAATTCTTCAGGAAGTTGGAATAACTTTTCGACTAACTGCTGCCTATACTCCAGAGCAAAACGGGGGTGTTGAAAGAGAGAATCGTACTATAGTCGAAATGGCAAGGACCTTTAAGTATTCTAATCCTGAAACTAAATTTCCAGAGGCAATTAGGGCCGAACTAGTCAGCACAGCAGTCTACATTCTCAACAGGACGGGAAAATCATCGCTGAAAGGAAGAACGCCTTACGAACTGTGGTTGTCCAAGAAGCCAAGGATTAAACATCTCCGAATCGTCGGATCAATGTGCTATGTACACATTCCATCGCAGAAAAGAAGAAAGATGGACGAAAAAGCAAAGAAGAGGTACTTGATGGGTTACGACGGTGATGAAAGATATCGTGTTTACTTACCAGACGAGCACAAAGTAATTGTGTCGAGAGACGTAAAATTTCAAGAAAAATTCAGCGAATGTGATTCAAGTGTCAACCTTCCTTTCAAAGATTCCAAGAAGAAAGATGTCGTAGAAGACAATAAGGAAGAATACGACGTAAGTTCACACAAAAGCGAGGACGAAGATACGATTAAGAAGGAAGACTTCGAAGAAAACACAACTGAGACAGAAAGCGAAGACAATTACGAGACAGGAGGAGAAACGAGCTTCGACGAAGAAATTGACAAAAGAGGAATACAGTCGATGAGGTTGAGAGATCGTTCGTTGTTACAAAGGCCAGGACATCTGGATGATTACGTATCAGCAGCTGAGAATTTCGTGTTGGAGAGTCCAGACACCTTCCATGAAGCCGTCAACAGCAACTTCGAGTGGAAGAAAGCAATGGACAAGAAAATTAAGTCTTTACACGAAAATGAAACCTGGAAATTGACAAGACTTCCAAAAGGTTCGAAAGCACTCCCGTGCAAATGGGTCTATCGAGTTAAAACCCACCCCACCCCGATCCCGACTTCGCCGCAACGACCTTCTGACCCAGCGCAATCATAAGGTTCTTTTTTCCAGAATGCAGCTAAAAACACTTTTGAATATTTAAATTAAGATTTGAAAACTTATTGTTAGTCTCATAATTCCTGAGAAGATCCAATAAATAGAGCGAAGTTATATAACAAATAAAAACACCAATGAGGAGAAATTAAAGGGAAATTATTCTTCATTTAATCCATGACAAAAACGTGGCCGCTTCTGAATGGATCACAGATATTCTAACGCGCTGGAACTTTGGCATCATTGTTTAGTGAAGTAGCCCAACTTATAATATGCATTTATTAACCAAAAAAAATTAAATCTATAGCTGATGAGTCGATTAGCTTCAGCTTTAAAATATAAGAACTGACAAAGACTATTTCATAACTTATAATGTTCAATTTCAATTTCAAAAACTTAAATTAAAAAACTAATAGTTACTTTAAATAAATACAGAAAGCTAATTTTAGGTGGCCTAAGCCGAAGTTTATACACCCTTGCAGTTAAATGGCATTTTTTTATTAGTAAAACGTACAGTAAATATCGGATATACATAGAGTAGGATACGGATAGAGTAGGAACCACTCCTAAAAACACATTAAACACTGCAAAAACATGGAAGCGTTAAAAGGAAGAAAAGGTGTGTTCAAAGTTTTGGTATTTTGATAGGTTCTATAACTGAGAGACAAGAAACAGGCAGATGAAAAGACGGACATGTTTGTATCGATTGGGGAGAGTCTGCTAAGGGCCCAAAAGTGTGGATTGCCATACATTTTAATCCATTTTTCTTTGGATATTCCTCACCTTGCTAGTGGGCTATATGTCATTTGAGAGATGTTTTCTAGTTGATTATTTGTATACGCGTTCAAATTATTTTTAAAAGAATAATAACTGTCTTTTTTATTTAACATTGTTATTTATTACTTTTTTCGTATAAAGTACCACAGACTGTAAATTATTCTTATTTTGCATGTTTGGCAAACATTTATTTTTTTTGGGTTCGAATCCCGATTACACAAACGGACTAGACCTAAGACGGCACAACACCACAACAGCAATGAGAAACCAATAATACATTAATAACTGCCTGAAGGCCTCAGATGCTTTGTCAATAAATATTGTACCTTCTGAATTTATTTTCTAAGATAAAATTTAAATATATATATATATATATTACAAGGTGCAATTCAAAAGTTCCAAGACTTTTATTAAAAAACGAATATTATTTGTTTTTTTTTGAAAAATTTATTGGTCGCCTTCAAAATAGTCTCCTTCTGCATGAATACAACGTTTTGCACGTTCAAGAAGTTTATCGAATGACTTTTTTAGGTCGTAATCGGTATAGCATTGAGGATGGCGGTCGTCGCCTTTTGGATGGCATCAACGCCAGCGGTTTCCTTTCATGAACAAATGTAGTTTTCCGAACAAATAAAAATCGCAGGGTGCCATATCAGGCGAATACAAAAAGTTCCTTTTTCAAAAAGGGTTCTTTTTGGCCTTTTTAATAATGTCTCTTGAAAGTTGAATTTGTTGAGGATGTTTCAAATTCAAAAGAAACTTCCCGCCTTAAAGAGAGGGCGCTTTTTGCCAAAACATCTTTTCTTATCGATGTATCGATTCAAGTAACACATAACCTAAGAAAGCTGTCAAAGAGAGTAAATAAACCAAAAGTTAATTTAGAAGAAATATTGTTTATTTACCGGCCTAAATAACAAAAGAACCTAAAGTTATAATAGAATTCTGAGGTCTTTTTCGTTTTGTTTCAAATCGAGGACAAGCTTCTGAGGCCCAAATTTTATGTCAAAATACGATAAATCGACGCTGCGGATATTGATAATTCCGATTCCATATATTTAAGCGATGATTTCGGCTCTTTTTCAATGAATTCACGCACAATTTCCGTGTTTTTTTCGTTCACAACATCCTTTGGCCCGAACGCTCGTAAAACGTTTAAACCACTCGTGAATATGGCTACTGTATAGACAATCATCGCCATAAACTTGTTTCATCATATGATGAGTTTTGGTAAAAGTTTTACCAAGTTTAAAACAAAACTTAATATTGGCTCTTTGTTCGATGCTCATTTTCCGACCGACACTACAAATGTAATGTCGCATGTAGCGCGATATCTCAGCTGTTATACAAGTCAGCTGTTATATGAAAAAGTACTGCTATCGATTACGCAATAAAACAGTGACGTCTTGGGTTCTGGTTAGGCGGCAAATTGAAATCAAAGTAGCACTCGAAACTAATTAGGACAAAAATGTCCTTTTAAGGGCCATTTTTCAATTCTTTCAAGACCCGCAGAGCCCTCAAGATGATTCATAAATTACTTCATTTTTGCAGTTCTGTAATCTGTGTTCAATTATGCAAATTTTGATACCTCTTGCAATATAATAGGAACAACATTTTTTTTTTATACATACATTGAAGGGACACCGTAATGCACACGTCAATTGCTCCGGTGAGTATACCTCCAGTAGTAGAGATTGCCCAAAATTCAAAGAAACATAAAAAACACTAAAAATTAAAACGAATGAAAATGCACAATGTACAAAACCAAAAAAATATCACAAAAATCAATCGCAAACACTTGCCGGCAACAAAAAAACTTACTCAGATATTACCGCTTTCCAAAAAATAACCACCTCTCTAACAAAAAATCTTCACCCAAAAATCACAAAACACTCAACTAAAGACAACCAGAACACAATAAACGTCCACAATAAACTTTCCAACAACACAAAATAACTAAAAATAAAAAATAAAAAAAATAAAATAAATAAGAACACACTATTAAAAATAACGAACACAAAAAAACACAACACAACACACACACAAACAACTCAGGCATGAAAACAGACAGTGACTTGCAGAAATTCTTAACAAAACAAAACACAAAATAAACTCAATGCCTCCTGAAATAAACAGTTTTGATGGAGACATTGAATTTTGACAAAAAAAATGAAATCTAAAAACTAAACACATCCTTAACATTATGACAATAAATATACTTTAATGGAACATTAACGTTTACAAAGATAAGTACCAAGATTTTTCCACCTCTTCATAAAACAAAAACACCTATATAATAGCATTACAAGAAACACACCTTACCAACAACTTTACAATCCTTCACATACCAAAATAATTTTACCTACTATATACTATAAAAATTACTTAAACGCATCAGCTCACAGGGCCAGCCGAGGAGTAGCTATATTTATATACCATATTTAAAGATATAACATTCAACACAAGGTAATAAATTTCTAATCCAACATACTATCCATTGCTGAAGAAATAAAAAGTTAAACTCAGTTTATAGTCATAAGCATATATACATATAACTTACGTGCCAACGACCTGGGGAAATGACCCCAGATCGGCACAAGGTCAGATATTACCCAATTATGTGTTGTTCCACGTGAAATAATACGGCGAAGTATTTGCTTATGGTTTTCCTTTATTACTCTTGACAAGTTGAAGTTAGATATGATCCGCTTAGCTCCGGTTCTCCTCTGCAAGTGCCACCCGGCTCCCGCGCTATGAGCGTCGAGCCCTCGGTCGGCCCGCATTAGTGCCGAACACGAGCAACGGGACTGTTGCTCTCGCGCTCGAGTGTTACAATCCTGAGTGCAATCCCAGCAACTCCGCATAAAGGTCCGGGGGGCAGCTGGGGCGGTGAGGCAAGAAAGGCCCCGCTTGCAGACCACTGACCAGTTCAGCCGCGCGGTGAGGTAAGAAAGGCCCCGCTTGCAGATTGTTGACCAGTTCAGCCGCGCGGCGAGGTAAGAAAGGCCCCGCTTGCAGATTGCTGACCAGTTCAGCCGTGGCACGTGCATGGTGTGAGGGACCAGGGGAAGCGTTTAGCTGGTGTTAACTCCTCCCCGCCCCAAGATCTGCGGCCCGCAGATCAATGAGCCTGGCTTGGCTCGGTTTGGCCCAATGCCTCTAAGTTTGCGGGTGAGACGTGTTTTCATCGAGCTCCGTATAAAACCACCTGATTCTAGTGAAGCGAATAATTAATAAGACAAAATAAATACACAAATCGAAAGCGAAAGAGACGCTATTGGCAATGTTAAATTGCTATCTTACAAAACTTTCTGTGTGTGGAATAATAAAGTAAAACTAAAAAAAAAAACAAACAAATAGACAACAAACAAATCAATCGTTGTAAAATGAGCCAACGCGAATTGTGCGCTCAGCGGCAAAAAGAGCAAGACGAGCGACGACTCTCCTTGCAGCGGAACAATGCATACTTCACCGTCGTGTCTAACGCCCGCGAGTGCCAAGCCACCCACCCGGTCAATGACCTAGCACCTGCAGAAAGCACACGATCGCGGTCTTGCTCACCAATGCTTCTGACTGCACGAAGTGAACCCAAACGCACTGAGAGCGTCTCTCTCACCCTCTCCCCATCCCAAACGGTGTCAAGTTCTTTAACTACCAGTACATTAATCACTATATCTACTGCAACCGCACCTTTAGCAACAACAACTGCAACAACATCAACAACAACTCTATGCTCAATACCGACAGCGGTGTACAATTCCGCTGAATCAACAACAACGACTGCAAAAGCACTCACACCGACTCTTGAAAGCGAAAGCGGACAAGAACCAAAACAAAACAAAAAACTTTGCCAAACAGGGCTGGATCGCTACATCCAAATAAAGCGAAAGCTAAGCCCGCAACACAAGCAGGCTGGTAATCAGCCAAAAATAAATCGCGCCAACGCGCCAAGTTCAAATAGGTTTGCACTACTGGACGATTGTGAAGAGCAGAAACAGGAGCAGAAGAAGATAAAGCCGCCACCAATATATATACGTGAGAAAACCTCAAATGCGCTGGTTAACAAACTAGTTGCAATTATTGGAGAGAACAAGTTCCATGTTATACCTCTTACTAAGGGCAACATACAAGAAACGAAAGTGCAGACTCAGGATGAGTCTAGCCACCGGTCAGTGACCAAGTACCTAGACGAAGCTGGGAAGAGTTACTATACCTACCAGCTAAAAAGTGCCAAAGGATTGCAGGTTGTCATCAAAGGAATAGAGTCATCCGTGACCTCATCCGAAATTATCGCGGCACTAAAGGAAAAGAACTTCTACGCCAAAACGGTGATCAACATCCTCAACAGGAACAAAGAGCCGCAGCCACTCTTTAAAGTCGAACTGGAGCCATCGAGTCAGAAAAACAACAAAAATGAAGTACATCCTATATATAAGCTACAGTATTTACTGCACCGAAGAATAACCGTAGAAGAGCCACACAAGCGCAGGCAACCTGTGCAGTGCACCAACTGCCAAGAATATGGACACACCAAAGCGTACTGCACCCTAAAATCCATCTACGTCGTTTGCAGCGATGCCCACAGGACTGTAAACTGTCCTAAGAATAAAAACGACAGTTCAATTAAGTTATGCAGCAACTGTGGCGAAAAACACACAGCCAACTGGCGAGGATGCATTGTTTACAAGGAACTCAAGAGTCGCCTAAACAAACGAGTGGATTCAGCTCGTGATCGTATCACACCAACAATTCACAAAGAAATGGAACCAACTACAACTAACATACCCTCGTCTGCCAGCCACCGAACAATACCAAACTCTTCCTTTGCAAGTGTACTAAAATCAGGGATCCAAGTACCAACAGCAGTCACCTCCAGCGTCCAGCATAAAATTAACCAAATAAACACACAGAACATGCAACAGCAGCCAATTGGCCTTGAAGCGATTATGCTTTCGATGAAGCAAAGCATGAACAACTTCATGACCTTCATGCAAGAAACTATGCAACAGATTATGAGGAACCAAAACACCCTTATTGAAATGCTCGTTTCCTCTAAATCAGGATAATGACTCCCTTAATAATCGCTACCTGGAACGCTAATGGCGTTTCGCGGCACAAGCTAGAACTCGCTCAGTTCTTAGCCGACAGAAACATTGACGTTATGCTACTCTCAGAGACTCACCTTACCGAAAAGTACAACTTCCAAATACCAGGATATCAATTTTATTTTACGAATCACCCGGATGGCAAGGCCCATGGAGGCACTGGCATACTAATACGATTGCGAATTAAGCACCACTTTCTTGGTAATTGGCAAGAAGACTGCTACAATGTACCTCTATAAACCTCCAATGCCATAACGGTGCTCTCACTCTGTCTGCTGTCTATTGCCCACTTCACAATCTCCGAGGAAAAATTTGCAACACTTTTTGACTCAATTGGTGAAAGGTTTGTTGCAGCTGGCGATTGGAATGCCAAGCACAGTACTGGGGATCTCGGATAGCGAACCCTAAAGGAAAACAGCTGTAAAACGCAATCATTAAACCGCAACGCAAACTAAACTATGTTTCCCCGGGAGCGCCTACATACTGGCCTGCAGATCCCATGAAGCTTCCAGATTTGATCGACTTTGCCATCACAAAAAGGATACCCCAATCAATGATTACAGCTGAGGCACTTCCAGAACTCTCAACTGATCACTGTCCGGTGCTCTTTCATCTCTTGTACCAGCTACAACACATCGAGCGACCGCATAGGCTCACAAGCAACAGGACCAACTGGGCGAGGTACAAAAAATATGTTTGTTCCCATACCGGCTTTTCTAGCCCCCTGGAAACCGAACAAGACATTGATCAGCTTATTGATAACATAGAATCAATACTCGTTGCAGCAGCAAAAGCGTCAACTCCACAAGACAATCATGTATGCAGCACAAAGTTCAACAAGACAAGTAGAGATACTGAACTGCTTGTCCTTGAAAAACGACGACTTCGAAGAGAGTGGCAGGAGCACAGATCACCTGGCGCAAAGAGTAGACTTAAAGCAGCTTCTCGCAGACTTACCAATGCGCTTAAGAAAGAAGAAGCGGACGCACAACTAAGGTACATCGAGAATCTCACGCCCACAGGCACAAAGAACTCGTTGTGGAAAAGCCACAGGAACCTACAGGCACCAACAGAAACGGTTGTACCCCTCCGTAACTCTACCGGAAGCTGGTCTCGCAGTGACACGGACAGAGCAAGCGTCTTCGCTGATCATCTCAAAAAAGTATTTAAACCAAATCCAGCCACTAACTCATTTACTCTCCCGCCTTTAACTGCATCTGACTTAGCACCACAAGATCCTATAGAATTTCGGCCAAGCGAGATAACGCAAGTCATTAAAGAGCAACTTAAGACTGGAAAATCGGCTGGCTACGATTTAATAACCCCGAAAATGATCATCGAGCTCCCAAAGTGTGCAGTTCTACGAATCTGCTTGCTCTTCAACGCAATTACTAAAATTGGATACTTCCCTCAAAAGTGGAAGAAATCAGTTATTATTATGATCCCTAAGCCTGGGAAAGACAAAACACAGCCATCATCATACAGGCCAATAAGCTTACTTACTTGTCTATCCAAGCTATTTAAAAAAGTGCTGCTACTACGCATCAGCCCCCACCTCAAAACACACAACACACTCCCATCGCACCAATTTGGTTTTCGGGCAAAATACGGAGCCATCGAACAGGTTAACCGCATCACAACCGAAATTCGCACTGCCTTTGAACATCGAGAATATTGCACAGCTCTATTCTTAGACGTTGCACAAGCATTCGATAGAGTATGGCTGGATGGACTTATGTTTAAAATAATCAAACTGCTGCCTCAAAACATACATAAGCTTCTAAAGTCTTATCTATATAAAAGAGTGTTCGCGGTTAGATGCAGTTCAAGCACTTCAAACGATTGCATTATAGAAGCCGGAGTGCCTCAAGGAAGTGTTCTGGGTCCAATTCTATACACCCTATACACGGCGGACATCCCAACAAACGACCAGCTAACGATATCCACATTCGCTGATGGCACTGCAATTCTAAGTCGATCCAGATGCCCAGTAAAAGCTACGATGCAGCTAGCACGCCATCTAACTTGTGTAGAACATTGGCTTGCAGATTGGCGCATACGATTAAACGAAGAAAAGTGCAAACAGGTAACATTTACCTTAAACAAACAAAGCTGCCCGCCCTTGGTAATGAACCACACGCGCATCCCACAAGCCGATAACGTTACATACCTAGGCATTCATCTCGACAAGCGGCTCACCTAGCGGAAACACATAGAGGCCAAGACGACGCACCTCAGACTAAAAGCACGGGATCTACACTGGCTTATAAACGTTCGCTCTCCCCTAAGCTTGGAGTACAAAGTCCTCCTTTATAACTCCGTCTTAAAACCCATATGGACCTATGGCTCCGAGCTATGGGGCAACGCATCGAGAAGCAACATCGACATAGTCCAGCGTGCACAGTCTAGGATCCTGAGAATCATTACTGGAGCTCCATGGTATCTCCGGAACGAGAATATACACAGGGACTTACAAATAAAACTTGTCATTGAGACAATAGCTGAGAAAAAATTTAAATATAATGAAAAACTAGCCCCACATCCAAATCCTCTTGCAAGAAAACTTACTCGAGTATGCAGCCAAAGCCGACTGCACCGGAACGACCAACCAGCCCAGCGTTAAATTTGTTAGGCCACACAGCACGAATCATTTCATAAAATGATATTTAGTTAGCTTAGAATAAGATTTGAAAACTTATTGTTAGACTCTTAAGTAAAAGGGAAGATTCAATAAATAAGAAAAAACATTGGAAAAAAAAAAAAAAAAAAGTTTGCGGGTAGCTTATGATGTTCCAGTCAGCAGCATCTGGAGATCCAGCTATCCATTTCCAAGCCGACCCCAGCCAGTCCAGTGTGCGAGATTGGCGTCGCGCTCGTCCGGAAAACCTGTTCATTCCTTCCATGGCTGTGTTGAGGTAGTAGTCGACCAGAGCTTCAGCTTTCCTATCCGCCAAGGCAACCGTTTCTCGTCCGATTTCCTCAGCCAGTCTGTTCATCTTTGCAAGATCGACGAGGTGCGCTTGCATGTCTTCCACTATTTGGCGTGTTACAAGTTGTACCCTTTCAGCACGAAAACTCCATGGAGATAGGAAAAAAAGGGTGACTTAGTGTGTTGTACAAGAAAATTTGTATTCAATTTATTTTATCTTGGGAAATTGAGGAATTTTTGTATTTATTTATTTTATTTTACAATTGTGGTGCTGCGTGTGCACTATGAATATTTCGCAATAATTTTTTTTTTTTGTGTGCGGGCTGTCATATACTTTTATTGATGTCCTCAGATTATTTCGGCACTGGGCGCGGTGGTTCCGTAGTATCCCTTTTGGCTGTTTTGCCTACTAAGGTACGGTCGCCACACAACTTGTTGGGCGGTTTTTTTTGGGTGCATTCCACACAACTTAACGTATCCAACAAGCTGCCACACACCACCTTATCGCGCTGGGCGCTCGTATTACAAGTATTATTTTTTGTTTTAGCCATCCGCAGGTAAACTGCGGCAATGGTTTCTTAATTATCAGTTTATCACACACAATCTTTTGCACTCGCGAATTGGCAATTTAGAAAAAATTTCACAGTTATAGGCATCGTACGACTTTTGCGCTCGGCATGGACGACATGGCGTCCTCCGGTGGCGGGTCGTCGTTTTCTTATTTATGTTTTAGTGTTCGCGACACAAGTCTTACATTTTTATGTTTTTTTATTTAATTATGCAATATTTTTGCGCTCCGGGATGGGCGTAATTCCCCCCGCCAGCGGGTAATTGCTCTTTTCTTGTTTGTTTTATTTTATTTTATTCACAGCTCACGCAGCACTTGATTCCTTTCAGATATTTTGATCTAATTTACATTATTTAGCAGAGCTCGCAAATAACAGTTCTTTGCGCACCTTTTTGCAAAAAGTCAGACCAGAGCCGTTTACCAGTGTCCCTTGAACGAACGATCTGTGCTCAACCAAAACCCAATTTCATGTTTCCCTTTTTTTTCACAAATTACACAAAATTAAACAAATTACAATTACAAAAAAAAAAAAATCTCTTTTCGGCCTTAGCCACTCAACCGGACATTGCCGTTCCCTGCTCGGGCGCCACTTACGTGCCGACGACCTGGGCAAATGACCCCAGATCGGCACAAGGTCAGATATTACCCAATTATGTGTTGTTCCACGTGAAATAATACGGCGAAGTATTTGCTTATGGTTTTCCTTTATTACTCTTGACAAGTTGAAGTTAGATATGATCCGCTTAGCTCCGGTTCTCCTCTGCAAGTGCCACCCGGCTCCCGCGCTATGAGCGTCGAGCCCTCGGTCGGCCCGCATTAGTGCCGAACACGAGCAACGGGACTGTTGCTCTCGCGCTCGAGTGTTACAATCCTGAGTGCAATCCCAGCAACTCCGAATAAAGGTCCGTGGGGCAGCTGGGGCGGTGAGGCAAGAAAGGCCCCGCTTGCAGACCGCTGACCAGTTCAGCCGCGCGGTGAGGTAAGAAAGGCCCCGCTTGCAGATTGCTGACCAGTTCAGCCGTGGCACGTGCATGGTGTGAGGGACCAGGGGAAGCGTTTAGCTGGTGTTAACTTATATAAATTATGTGCCGACGACCTGGGGAAATGACCCCAGATCGGCACTAGGTCGGATATTACCTAATTATGTGTTCCATGTGAAATAATAAGGCGAAGTATTTGCTTATGGTTTTCGTTTATTATTCTTGACAAGTTGAAGTTAGATATGATCAGCTCAGCTCCGGTTCTCCTCTGCAAGTGCCACCCGGCTCCTGCGCTATGAGCGTCGAGCCCTCGGTCGGCCAGCATAAGTGCTGACCACGCGCAACGTGACTGTTGCTGTCGCGCTCGAGTGTTGCAATCATGAGAGTGCTAGCCCAGCAACTCCGCATAAAGGTCCGGGGGCAGTGAGGTAAGAAACGTTCCGCTTGCAGATCGTTGACCAGTTCAGCCGTGGCACGTGTATGATGTGAGGGACCAGGGGAAGCGTTTAGCTGGTGTTAACTCCTCCCCGCCCCAAGATCTGCGGCCGGCAGATCAATGAGCCTGGCTTGGCTCGGTTTGGCCCAATGCCTCTAAGTTTGCGGCAATGTCGCGGACATTGGGCATGCTTTTGGTGGACGTCAGCTTCTTCCACAGGAAATAAAAACCTAAGAGTATGCAGATGGCGAGTGCTGCCTCGGTGAGGAAAGAGGCACATCGTGGACGTATTCCAGGGAAAGTTGAAAGTTACTGGCCGTTATGTGGCTCAATACTGCCGGCATTGCCATTAGATGACTGACCGAGTAACTGGAATAGTTTTGGCTGTTGAACGCTATCGTCTCGTTGTCGAATTGGATGATAAAGGAGCCGATCAAGTCGTATCTCTTTGCGGCCGTTCTCAGGGTTCCGTTGAAGTTGGTCAGGTAGAGCATTCCGTCGTCGACTTGCTTAACCACCCGTTGGTTGTTTCTTTGGTATGAGCATTTAGCCGGGCCGCCTTTCAGTAACCGGGGAATACAACTAGTTCCTCCAGTTTTTGTAGTTCCTCCTCCCGGCAAACAGTGGTATTGGCAATGGAAAGGCAATCTCCCAGGACCGCGTAAGTTTCGCTTGAGCTTGCGGCTAGCTTATGATGTTCCAGTATAATCTGCTTCCCTTCGCTTATCGTCGCGTACAAGTGCATAAGGTGGTAACTCTCGACCGCAACCTTAGGGAACGCTAGTATGTAAAGCAATAGGGTTCCATTGGTTAAAACGGTTGGCCGAGAGAATTCGATGGCTTCGATCATATTCTTATATAGCAAGTTGTCCACTTCCCTCAGTATGGTCTCGACCTCGCCATGATCCAGTAAATTCGAGTCGACTATGCAGGTTTTAGCCAGCTGGCAAGTTCTGATGACTTCGGAAACGTGGTTAGTTGGAATCTCTCGACTTGTCCATTTACTTCACTCTTTTGGGTTGGAGCATAATAAAGATTGATGTTTAGAGACCGAAGATATTTGAGCACTGTCGGGCACAGTAACCCTCGCTCGTTATCCGAAACCAAGACCTTAGGGGCAGTGAAGTAGTGTAGAGCCTCCACCAAGGCTTCTCGCAAATGCACGGATGTTTTTGACTGCAGATGAAAAAGTTTGGCAAACTTGCTGAATTTATCAATGCAACTTAGGTATAACCTTTTTTCAAGGATGAAAACGTCGACGTGAAGTATTTCACACGTGTAGTTAGGAATAGGCGTGGGTTGTAAGTTAGGCTTATTAGGGTGCCTCTCGTATTTGTTGCGTTTGCAACACTGACATGAGGAAATTTGTAGACGGATCCTACTGGACATCCGCGGGAAATAATATCTTTTTAAAAGTTGGAGGCGAATCTCCGTAGGGCCCCTATGTGCTCTACGGTGTTCTTTTTCGATTATATCACAAATTTCCTCCGCGTCGGCCACATCTGCCACTAGACGCTGCGTTATCCGAATTTTGTATAAAAGAAAACTCGCTAAGCAGACGGATTGGAAAAGTTGCAAATACGCTTCTGGGATTTTGACGTCGTTAATTATTATGGGTCGCAGATACGACCGTAACGAGTTGGTTAAATCGGCAAGTGATCCGTCTTTGAGAGGAATCAGATGGCGAGTATAACCTGGGTACGGGTGTTCTCACATGTACTCTGACCTGGTCGTATCAAAAGTGAGTTGGTTCCTGAAAACGTTAATTGGAGATTCAATGTGGGGAATCAATTGCGAGCTGTCATGCGAAGCGCTATGGGCAGTAGCCAAAGACTGCGTATCATCATCTAGGTCGGTACTTGAAGGGTTAAGCTGAAGCGGAATGCGTGAAAGCGCGTCAGCCACTACGTTAGATTTCCCGGGTTTGTAGATGAGCTCGCAGTTATATTCCTCTATACGAGCCTTCCAGCGTTTTAATTTCGCGTTGAAGTTTCTGTTGCCCAAGGCGAACGTTAGAGGTTGATGGTCAGTGTACACTTTAATAATACTAGCACCGTATAAATAAGCCCGAAGGTTGTCCAGCGCCCAAATTATCGCGAGCATTTCTTTTTCAATAGTAGACTAATTTTCCTCTGTTTTATTTAGTGAACGCGAAATATACGCTACCGGCCTATCTCTACACTGGTCGTCCTGTGAGAGGACAGCTCCGATGGCATAATTAGAAGCGTCCGTCGTTAGATGAAATGGCTTAGTGAAACATGGAAACGCCAGTATCTCAGAAGAAGACAGAATTGACCTCAAATCATTAAAAGACTGTAATGCCGTTTCGTCCAACGTAATTGGAATTTTGTTCGATTGCGAAGATTTTATATTGGCATATAGGCCACGTGTCAAGTTCGTGAGAGGCTTCGCTACCTTCGCATAGTCCTGGATGAACTTCCTGTAATATGAGGTCATGCCAAGAAATATCTTTAACTCTTTAACAGAAGTCGGGGGAGGCATTTCGCTAATCGCTCTGACCTTTTTCGGGTCTGCCTTAATGCCATCGGCCGTGACGACATATCCCAGAAATGCTACCTGTGTATCCAAAAAATGCGACTTCTTAAGGTTCACTTGGAGGTTTGCCTTTGATAAGCTTGCTAATACCAATGGGAGATTTTTCCAGTGGGTATCATAGTCCCCACTGAAGACGATGATATCGTCAATATTATTATTATTATTATTATTATAATAGATAGAGTAGTTTACAAAACTAAACTAACTTAAATGGTATAGCACTGGCTGCAGGGCCTATGGCTATGTTGGTTTACAGTGGGATTGAATCTTAATCTAGTTAATGACTAATTGTTAATGTGTTTGCTATGTACATTTGTCTTATTATTTTCAGATTGTATGGTATAATACGGTTGTTTTGAGAAAAAGTATGAGTTTTTGTATGTTATCTGGATTGGGTTTGCTAAGAAGGTCTAGAGGGTTAGCGTTGCCAAATATGGCTTGTTTGTTTTGTAGGAGGGATGGGCATGAGTTTAATATATGGCTTATTGAGATATCACCTTGGCAAAATGGGAAAATTGGTATTGAGTTTGAATTTAGGTAGTGTTGGTGGGTAATGTTTGTGTGTCCTAGTCGAAGTCGTATTATTTTTACTTGGTCGAGTCTGGTCCAATTTTGTCGGGGTTGTTTAAGGTAATCGCAGGTGTGAGAGTTGTTCATATTAATTGATTGGTACCATTGACTGCAGTTTATTATGTTTTCTTTCTTTTTTGTCGCAAGTTCAGCTTTAAGATGTTTTATTTATGTTTGGGGTGAGGATTAGTGGCATATTGCTTGTTGTTTTTGCAGCTTGGTCAGCTAGTTCATTTCCTTTAATACCTGTAATGGCCAGGAATCCACATTATTTTAATTTTAGGTGCATGTTGCGTTATTAGTGATCGTATTCTGTTGGGGTAAAAGTTGTTATTATTTGTATTTTGAATTGAGTCTATTGCTGATAGGGAGTCGGAGCAGATAATAAATATGCCTCTTCGGTTTTTAATAAGTTCTATTGCTTCTAGAATGGCGATTGTTTCGGATGTGGGGACGGATGAATATGGAGGCAGTATGCCGTATTTCAAGATGTTTGTTTCCGTTGTAATGGCGAATGTTATTGTGCAGTTAATTTTTGAACCGTCAGTGAAAATGAAATTATGAGGTTTAAGGTTGTTCTTTGTGTGTTCGTATAGTTTTCTGTATTGGTCTGGCGATGTTTCTTGTTTCTTATGGATTCTGAGTGATGTGTCAATTAGATTGGGAAGGGTCCATGATGGCTTGTGTTTTTGAAGTTTTATTGGTTTGTAGGGTAGATTAAGTTCTAGGCTGAGTTTGATTGTTTGGTCTATTATTGGTGTTATTTTCTTTATTGTTTTTTTATGTTTAACGAACTTATGAATTGGTGTGTTTTTTGAGAAAATTAGGTTTAGTGATAGCTTGGCTATTTGAAGATCTCGTTTCATTTCTAAAGAGGGAATATTTGATTCGTAAAGTAAGTTGTTGATTGGGGTACAGCGATAGGCTCCGAGGGCAAGACGGATTGCGGAGTTGAATGGTGTTTTTATTTTGTTTATAATGCTTTTGGGTGAATGGCCGTACAGAAACAAACCATACTCTATTTTGGCTATGACCGTTGCCTTCGCGACATTAAGTAGTGTATATGTGTTGCAATCAAATTTAAGACTAGATAGAAATTTTATTATATTAAGTTTGTTGTGGAGCTTGGGTAGAAGTGAGTTTATGTGTGTGTTCCATTTATATTTGTTGTTTATGGTCATTCCTAGAACTTTTAAAGAAGTAACTGTAGGAATTTGGATGTTGTTGCAGCTAATCTTGCAGGTACAGTGGTGCTTTTTACATATGTGGAGGTGTTTGCATTTGGATAGGGATAGCGATGCTCCTGAGTAGGAGCCCCAATTTTCTATATCGTTTACTAGGTTGTCTGAGCTAAAGTTTGTATTTGTGTTTTTATTGAAATTTATTATAAGGAAGAAATCGTCAGCGTATGCATTGAATTTTATTTCCTTGTGTAGGGATATGATGTCAGAAAGTTTATTGAAAGCTATGAGGAATAGTATTAAGGATATGGGTGAACCTTGGGGGATTCCGTTGAATAGGGGTAGTGTGTTTGATGTATGCGGACCGACGCGGACAGTTATTTTTCTGTTACTCATGAAGTTTTGTATGTAGTTAATTATTTTGGGGCCTGTTTTCCATACCTGCAATTGGTGGATTATGGAGTGCACACCTACTCGATCGAAGGCTCTTGAAAAATCAAGAGTGACGAGGGAGGTGTGCATTTTTGACTTCGTTATGAGATAGTCTACATAGAGTAGACAGTCCGAAGTCGATTTGCCTTTTTTAAATCCGAATTGGTTGTCGTTAAGAAGGTTGTTTTGTGTCACTAGCCACCAGAGTCTTTTAGCTATTATTTTATCTAGCGTTTTTCCTAAACAACAGTTGAGGGAGATGGGTCGGTATGAAGAAGTTTTAGTTTTGTCGGTGTTCGCTTTGAGGATTGGGATGATTAGACTTGTTTTGTAGGCTTGTGGTATGTGACTATTGAATATTTCATTAAATAGATTTGTTATTCTGTTTTTTGTTGTGGGGGAGCTATTTTTTATCATCGGATATGAAATTCTATTAAGTCCAGGAGCAGATCCTTTTAATGTTTGTAGGTCTGAGACTAGTTCGAGATATGTTATGTTTTCTTCTATGGTTTGGGCTATTGGAGAGGGGGTGTAGTTATGTAGGTTATATCTATATTTATTGTTTCGGAACTCCTCTGAAAAGTTCCAGTCGCCGGAGAGGTCAGAAAAGTATTGTGCAAATATGTTAGCAATTTCGTTGCTAGCCAGTGTAGTCTCATTATTTTCTGGGGTTGAGATGGCATGGATATTTTTTGCTGGGTTAATACCGCAGAAGCGTCTTATATTAGCCCATATCTTGGATGAGGGGGTGCTGGGTTGGATGGTTGAGGTGAAGGAGTTGGAGGCTTCCTTTTTTCTTTTTTTTAATTCGAACCTAAATTTTGCGTTTTTGCGTCTATAGTCGATAATGTTTTCTTCAGTAATTGTTCGGTTTAACTTTTTCCAGGAAAGTTGTTTTTGTTTTCGCAAATGGTCGAGGTGTTTTTTCCACCATGGAACCCTGTATGGATGTGTGTTTGGTGAGGTTTGTGGAATGGAAAGGTTTGCGCTATAAAGAATAATTCTATTGATTTGGGCGGCTTCTTTGTTTGCGTTGTGGGAGATGGGGTATTTCTCGTTTGTTTGTTGGGTAAGTGCGTTGTACTGTTCCCAGTTGGCTTCTTTTAGTTTAAAAAAGGGCCTGCTGAATTTTTGTGAGTTGGTTGTTGGGAATAGGGTTGTGATAATAGGGAAATGGTTGCTACCATGAAGATCTTTTAGTATTTCCCACTTGGCGTGGGGGGTTAGGATTGGAGAGCAGAGTGTGAGGTCGATGTGTGTGTAAGTATTGTGTGTTGAAAAATGTGTGGGAGATTTGTCGTTTAACAGGATAAGTTGCGTATTGTCAATGAATCTTTGAGTTATTTTCCCTCGTGTATTTGTTGTTGGGGAGCCCCAGGACGGATGCCATCCATTAAAATCTCCCGTAATTAGAGAGGGTATTTGTTGTATGTTAAATGTGTTTGGTAGTGTCTGGTTAGTAATGTTTTTGATCGGAGAAATGTATGTGGAAAATATGTTTAATTTTAGTTTAGATTGTATATTTATGGCTATTGCTTCTATATCGCTATTGATGCTGAGGAAAGTGTATTGAATTGACTTGTGTACTAGTAGTGCTACGCCCCCAAATCTGTTGGTGGCTATTTTTGTTAATAGTTTGTAGTTTATTGGGGTTGGAATGTTATTAATGTATTGTATGTGGGTTTCTTGGAGCGAAATTATGTGAGGAGCGTATTTTTTGATGAGAATAAGGAGTTGGCTGTAGTTGTTTACATATCCTTTTTAATTCCATTGGATTATAGTTAGAGTCATTTGTGAGAAAAATAAAGCTTATAACTTAACTTAAGGGTGGTGTTAACTTTAGGCTTAAGTTTTGTGTAGTTTAGGGTTCTAAATGGATTCGCTGTCGCTGTTGTTAGTGTTCTTGATTTTGTTTAGAGCTTTGGCCTTTTTTTTGGATGCTTCGAGGCTTGTAGATAGGTTACTAATCTTATCTTTCGGGAAGATTTTTATTTTTAGGTCTTCTGTGAGTTGTGATGAATATGGCGATGATGGTTTTCCGGTTGGGGTGGGGTCGGTGTCCATGTCTTCTAGATTGTCGTAGGCGTGGTGGTGATGGTGTTGGAGTGGTTGGTTTTCGGATAGTGGAGTTGTTTTGGCTGGTCTAGTTGTTGGCGTCGTGGATGAGGTGTTTTGCGCTATTGATGTGGATGAGGTGTGCGGATTTTGGTGTTGCGATTGTGTTGTGTTTGTGAGTGTGTTTGTGTGGATATTCGGTGATTGAGTGTTTGTTGTCATCTGGGTTGTGCTGTTTGTAAGTGTTTTGGCATAGGTGTCTCTCAGTTGGAAACCGTGTCGTTCAAAATATATGCGTTGGGTAGTTTTATGGTCAACTTTTTGTGTGGTTTAAATGGCGGTTAATTCCTTGTTTTTTTATGAAATTAGGGCATTTGCGATCAATTGGGCTGTGATGATGGTTGATTTCTGAGTTGTTTCTGCAATTTAAGCAATTTTTTTCATTTGTGCATGTTTCTCCGTCGTTTTTGTGTTTTGTTTCTGAGCAATTGGTGCAAGATTCTAAGCTTTTGCATATGGGTGCTGGATGACCGAAGCGGAGGCATTTTTTGGCATCTAAGTGAAAGTGGGATATAGTCGCGTACTCGGACTGTTTCGTAGCCGATTCTTAATGTTTCGGGGAGTTTGTGTGTCTCGAATGTAATAATAATTAATCCAGTTTGGACTAAGGTGGTGTTGTTGCTATCAGAGTTAGAGTTTGTGTTTTGTCGTTTCATTATTTTTTTTACTTCAATTACCTTTTGTGGTTTTAACTCTTGTAGAATTGTGTCTTCGTCGATATATCTAAGGCCGTTGCAATAAATAACTCCCTTAGAGAAGTTTAATGTTTTATGGTCGGTAGCTGTTACTTCCACATCTGCGATTTTTGTTAGTTTCAGGAGTTTTCTGGCTTGTGATTCGTTTTTTGTTTTTATTAGTAGGCTGCCGTCTCTTGTTCGTTTGCATCCCTCAACTTCTCCTCCACATGCAAAGTTCACAGATTTTTTTATTATAAAAGGTGATATACTTTCAAAAGAGTTGTTATCTTTCCTTTTAATAACGATAAATTTTGGTTCTCCTAATTGGGATTGGTATGATTTTGAGATCATTTTGTAAATGTCTGGTGGGTCTGTCATGATTGTTGATTAAGGGCTTGAGCCCAGGTTAGAGGTCTTGGTGTTTTTGTTGTTGTGTTTGTTTATTTTCTCTTTGTGGTTGATATTTGTTTGTGCAAAAAATTAAATTTCACAAGCCGTACCGCCGCAGTGGGTTGATTGTGTTTTTTTTTTAGTTATAGGTATCGTACGACTTTTGCGCTCGGCATGGACGACATGGCGTCCTCCGGTGGCGGGTCGTCGTTTTCTTATTTATGTTTTAGTGTTCGCGACACAAGTCTTACATTTTTATGTTTTTTTATTTAATTATGCAATATTTTTGCGCTCCGGGATGGGCGTAATTCCCCCCGGCAGCTGGTAATTGCTCTTTTCTTGTTTGTTTTATTTTATTTTATTCACAGCTCACGCAGCACTTGATTCTTTTCAGATATTTTGATATAATTTACATTATTTAGTTTTATTAATCACTTTTTTTCCCAATTCGTTTAATTAGTTCGTTTTTCACACATTATGGTATTTTGTTTGCACAAATTACACAAAATTAAACAAATTACAATTACACAAAAAAAATTATACACAAATTTAAAAAAAAAAAATTTCTATTTCGGCCTTAGCCATTCAACCGGACATTGCCGGTCCCTGCCTCGAGCGCCAATTATGTGCCGACGACCTGGGGAAATGACCCCAGATCGGCACTTGGTCGGATATTACCTAATTATGTGTTCCATGTGAAATAATAAGGCGAAGTATTTGCTTATGGTTTTCGTTTATTATTCATTTCGTTTATTATTGCAAGTGCCACCCGGCTCCCGCGCTATGAGCGTCGAGCCCTCGGTCGGCCAGCATAAGTGCTGACCACGCCCAACGTAACTGTTGCTGTCGCGCTCGAGTGTTGCAACCATGAGAGTGCAAGCCCAGCAACTCCGCATAAAGGTCTGGGGGGCAGCAGCGGCGGTGAGGTAAGAAACGTCCCGCTTGCAGATCGTTGACCAGTTCAGCCGTGGCACGTGTATGGTGTGAGGGGCCAGGGGAAGCGTTTAGCTGGTGTTAACTTATATATATATATATATATATATATATATATATATATATATATAACTTACGTGCCGACGACCTGGGGAAATGACCCCAGATCGGCACAAGGTTAGATATTACCAAATTATGTGTTGTTCCACGTGAAATGATACGGCAAGTATTAGCTTGTGGTTTTCCTTTATTAGTTTTGGTTAGTTGAAGTTAAGTGTGATCCGCTCGGCTCCGGTTCTCCTCTGCAAGTGCCACCCGGCTCCCGCGCCACGATCGTCGAGTCCTCGGTCGGCCCGCATCAGTGCCGAACACGAGCATCGGGACTGCTGCTCTGAGTGCAATCCTGAGTGCAATCCCAGCAACTCCGCATAAAGGCCCTGCTTGCAGATTGTTGAGCAGTTCAGCCGTGCGGTGAGGTAAGAAAGGCCCCGCGCGGCGAGGTAAGAAAGGCCGCGCGCGGCGAGGTAAGAAAGGCCCCGCGCGGTGAGGTAAGAAAGGCCCCGCGCGGCGAGGTAAGGAAGGCCCCGCGCGGTGAGGTAAGAAAGGCCCCGCGCGGCGAGGTAAGAAAGGCCCCGCTTCCAGCTGGTGTTAACTTATATATATATATATATATATATATTATATGTGATGAGTGGAGGTTTATTGTAATTATTCACCAGATCATGAAATCTTGCTCAACGAAATATCTCAACGAAATGTTATATGATGAATTTATTATATATAGTTCTTCGTGTGATGAAGGTTCAACTAAGACTAAGACAATGTTGCGTCATGCAAGGCGCTTACAAATATTTATATAAGTGTGACTTATACTTATACAAATGTGTAGAAACAATGAAGAGTGCGTTGCCAATAGCAATATGTATATGTATTTCTCACACTCCTTCTCAACGCATTTATACAAATTTTTGATCTACTTCAAACATAACATACATGTGAATTTCATATGCTTAACTTTACACAAAGTTTTCGTTGTTATATCAGCTATCATATTTTCAGTAGGTTCCATTCCAAGAAAATGGTTCAACTGACCGCCATCAAGGACGTCGAATTCGTCAGCAATCGACGTCTTTATTCTTTTTAGGTCATCTTTACTGGCCACAATCATGTCATCTACATACACCACTATAATGCCCAATGTTTGACCTTGTCGCCGTATGTATAGACACGGCTCGCTGGCGCAGGGGTTGAAGTCCATCTTCACCAAAACAGCATTTAGGTTCTCATTCCACTCACGCCCATTTTGCTTTAAGCCGTAGAAAGATTTGTTCAGCTTTAACACACGCTCAGGGAACTTCTGGTCAACAAATCCCTCTGGTTGGCGCATATACACCAAACCTCACAGTTCACTGTTGAGATAAGCAGAAGAAACATCCATTTGATGAACATACAAACCATGCTCAACTGCCAGAGCAATCACCAGCCTGATCGTAGAATATCTCGCCACTGGTGAGAAAGTTTCACTGTAGTTTATGCCAAAGCGCTGCGCAGAGCCTTTAGCCACTAAACGGGACTTAAATTTATCCACCTCGCCATTTTTGTCACGCTTCACGGCGAACACCTATCTGCTACCAATGAACTTCTCTCCTTTTGGTAGGTCAGTCAACGTCCACGTTTTATTGGTTTGTAGACTTGCTATCTCCTTCTGCATCGATGCCTGCCAAAATTTGGCATGATGAGAATTCTAAGCTGCATCCACAGTTCCAGGCACTGATATATCATCAGTTGTCAAAACATTGAGTATGTTATACTGCTTGCTAGGGCGTCCGGGTTGCCCAGTGTAGATAAGCTTTGGTCGTCCAGGTCCTCTCTTCCCGCAATCATCAGCTGTGTCGACTTCCAAATCGCCTTCTCCAATTTTAGCTGCTTCTTGTTGCTGTTCATGATGATTCGTACCGTCCAGTGACACATCTTCAACATTGTCGTCTATGCTACATGTAAAATTAGACTCGTCCATCACCAACGTGACTTCAGTACTGTTTGTTGAGCCCTGATCTCTCACACTGTCGCCTGTAAGGGAATCTTCAAGAAATATAACATCTCGTGCCTCTGTTACCTTCCTTGTTTTTGGGTCAAACATACGATATGCCTTTGCTGTTGCAAAATAGCCAATCAACACTCGCTCTTAACCTTTAGGTTGAAACTTCTTGCTGTGCGTCTTGTTAAGTACGATAGCCCTACTACCAAATATTCAATTCCATATACCATTCCATGACTCGTAAGGTGTTATAGCGGTCAACGTCGAAGTCTCAGAGCGGTTGCGCAGATATGCAGCTGTATTTATGACCTCTGCCCAAAAACTCTCGTCGAGATCAGCACGAATCAGCATGCTGCGTGCCATCTCCACCAACGTACGGTTCGCTTGTTCCGCCACACTATTTTGCTACGGTGTATGAGGCACAGTAAGCTGCCTCCTAATACCATTGCTGTTTAGAAATTGTTGAAATGCGCTACTCAAATACTCGCGCCCGTTGTCATTTCTCAGACATTTTATTTTCCTACCAGTTGATGTTTCCGCAATTGCTTTAAATTCTTTCAACTTATCAAAAAATTCACTTCGCGTCTTCAAAAAACAAACGTAAACGTAACGATTTATCGTCAATAAAAGTAGCAAAGTAACGAGCGCGCCAACCGAACTCTTATGCATTGGTCCACAAATGTATGTATGGTTGAGATCTATTACGTCCTTTGCCCGATTATAAGACTGCTTAGGAAATTTCTTCTCACTTATTTTGCACTTTGCGCAAGTCTCACACACATAGTTTTGCATATTTATACATTGTTCGGATGTTAAGCAATGAACCATATGATTTTTAAATTTAAATGGGCAAAGCGATAGTGCTATTCCCTTTTTTAAGTCCGTTTTTATCAGTTTGTGCGCAGAAATATTTTTGTTCGCTCGTTTCAAACAAAAACAAATCGTTTTGCTTCTTGGCAACACAAACAACATCGCCCGTGCGATTTTCTTTGCGTGCAAAGCTATTCGAAATATTTACTGTGAATCCCTTGTTCACCACTTTCGCCACGGAAATAAAACTACATTCAATGTTTTCAACCAGAAGTACATCAGTCAAATCAATTGTACTATATTTCCACTGTAAACGCACTGTTCCGATACCGATCGCTTCAATATAGTTTTGTCCGCCCAACACAATTTTTTCTTTGTGCTGTTTGGTGTGTATAAAATCGATTTATCGTTACACAAATGTGCAGTCGCACCACTGTCCAAGCACCAAATATTCTTCTAAAAACTGTAGTTGTGGTTCGCAGCAGCAAACACAGAATATGACTTCTTATTATCACTCTCATTGTTTCTCTTTTTTCGTTTGTTTTCTTTGAACTTTTACAGTTAGCCGCGATATGCCCTTGACGACCACAACACCAGCACACTCGCTGCTTAAAGTTTGTATTTTGCGACACTGTTTCATGTCGCGACGAAAACATTTTCTGCGATCCGCTTTGTTCTGTATCTATATTTCGGCGCTCACTCTCTTCGAGTAATTTGATTTTTAACGTAGCCAACGTAGGTAACGAATCACGGGATTCAATGGAAACTACAAAATTGTCAAAAGATTCCGGCAAACTAGACAATAGCAATATGCACAGACACTCATCGGCCAATGTTAAATCAATTTCAGACAGTTTTTCAATTAAGTCTGAAAATTTACCTATGTGCGATGCCATATTTTCTGAGTCTATCAACTTTATATATAACAGTTGTCTCAGCAAGTCAACACGACGCGCGGGACCTGCGGGCATATGGATTTCTTTTAGTTTTTTTCAAGCACTTGCAGAAGTTACGCAATTCTTAACATTGTTTATTTGTGATGCCTTAATGCAGAGCATAATAGTCGCGAGAGCCTTCTCATCTTTGGCATAAAAATCCAATTTTTTCTCGGGACTATCACTTTCAAGTTTCACTTTTAGTCCACACACGTAGCCCCATAACTCGCAATGTATGAGCACGCTTTTCATTTGCACGTCCCACGCACCATAATTATTGTCGTCTAATTTCTCTATCGAGTTCATTATTGAATTCATTGTCATAAACAAGAAAGTCCAGAATATTTTCTATTCACTTTCTTTACTAATTTGATATAATAACTTCGCGCACAATTGTATTTATTGAGCTCCCTGGGCCCATAACCTGATGAATTTATTATATATAGTTCTTCATGTGATGAAGGTTCAACTAAGACTAAGACAATGTTGCATCATGCAAGACGCTTACAAAAATTTATATAAGTGTGACTTATACTCATATAAATGTGTAGAAACAATGAAGAGTGCGTATAAGAGTGCGTTTCCAATAGCAATATGTATATTTGTCATATTATATATATATAACAGATATTTCGTTGAACAAGATTTCATGAGCTGGTGAATAATTACAAAAAACCCCTTATCACAGGAGATGTAAACGCATGGCATCAACTTTTTGGATCTTTCGTAAACAATTAAAGGGAAAACGCAATTGCAAAATTTTGTACAAAATAGCAACTTAATAGTACTTAATTACGGAAACCACACATACTACCCTACACACAACACATTTACAAATGCTTTTTTTTTCTTTTCTGTATACGGCAGGAAAATGAAATCTTCTAAAGATACCACCTACTGTCCGTAGATGGCATGCACGATTCATAACCCTCCAAGTTATACCTACGTACTAAACAAAAACCTCCACTCTCTCTCCAGTCCTTGTTGAGCTCAGCGAGACTGACAGTCAAGGTATTTCATGGGTGAGCAGGATGTGATGCCAAATCGCAATCCCTCTCCATTTGCGTTGTACTGAAGCGTGACGCTCCTTCCTTGACTCTTTAGCCGCCTTTTACGGCACGCCTAGTGCTCTGTGGAAGAAATCTTGCCGCCACCCTACGGCAGTACTCCTCATCCATCATTCCTGTTGGCCATCTCGTCCGTGCGGACACGCTTCATCATGTTGACGATGATCTCGTGTGCCCCCTCCCAGACTACTTTGCCCACCATCATATCGGAAATCAAGCCTCTCGGGCTGAAAGGTCCTCCAGCGAGTGACTTTGGCTGGGCCTTCTTCACGACAAACTTAGAGCAGTGCAGAAGAATGTGTTCTGCTGTTTCCACTGCGTCTGGGCAATAGAGACACTGGGCTGTATCCACGTGGTGGAACCTAAATAGGTAACATGTGGTAGTCGACCACTTTGTGCTCAAACTCTGCCCATTCCGTAAGGATAGGAACAAGCTGGTACGTCCAACGCCCTCGATGCGACTCTTGCCACCTGTTCTGCCAGACTCCTCGAAATCCACTTTCGGATCTCAGTCTGAGTAACGCCTTCTCGCGCTAGGTATTGGCCCTTTATATCCAGGTCAATGGGTGTAATGCCTGAAAGTGCATGCGCCGCGACATCCGATATGGTTCTTAAACCTCTGATGAGTATGAGAGCCATTGTTTGTGATACTGCACGTGCACTATCCAAGTAGGATACTTTGTTGATAACACAGCACCAGATAAGGGCAGCGTAAAGCAGCGTTGCCTTTGTAACCGCCACAACCAGTCTCCTAGCCGGCAATGTGGGTCCTCCCATGCTGGGCATAATTCTTGCCAGGGCTGCAGCTGTCATTGCCGCTTTTTTGCTGTCATACATGGCGTGGTCCATAAAAGAGAGCCTACGCTCTATTAGGACTCTCAGGTACTTCAGCGTTCCTGATGAAACGACATCTACTCCCTTGACTTTCGACTTGCATAAATTCTGTTGCTCAAAGGGACTATTCCGGTCTTATGTGCAGCAATTCCTAGGCCGACTTTTTCGAGCCATTCGATGATCGCCCTGATCGCCACATTGCTGCTTTCCTGGAGCTCCGGTATAGTCTTGGCAACAGCTGCTACTGCAACGTCGTCGGAAAAGCAGTGCAGCTCCACACATCTGGGCTTGCTGATGCTCAATATCCCATCGTACATAATGTTCCCTAGGATGGGTCCAAGTAACGACCCTTGAGGAACACCTACGGAGACTTAGTGACTTCTTGGACCAGCTTCTGTTATATAACACAAGGTCCCTAACGTAGTTGCCAAGTACACTCCGTACGTATCCGGGTATACCCAAGTTGCGCATTGCGCCGAGGATGTTGAGCCATCTCGCTGTGTTGAATGCGTTCTTGACGTCAAGCGTGATGATGGCCCAGTACTCCTTACGGTCGCCTAACCATCGGTCACCGTCGAGTGCGTTTTTAGCTACGTTTGTTACAGCTGTGAGAGCGTCGAGCGTCCCTGAAGACCTCAGGTCTTGCGGTTGCAGCTGCTTCAACGATTGCGCCCGGTATACCATTCATGCCCGGAGCTTTGTTCGGCTTGATCCACTTTGCTGATTAGACGACTTCACCTGTTGTAATACACGGAAAGTCGGAGGCAGGGGGTTCGAGAGCGAGTTGCCATAACGTGTCTTGACTTGGAAATAGCTCCGACACGATGTTAGCCAGGGTGGCTGGGTCCTGTGGGGTTCCTGCAACAGCGGCAATTTTTTGTATACCCAGTACCCATTAAAAATGGGTGAAAATGGTATCATAATATGGTGAAAATGTATGTAACAGGCAGAAGGAAGCATCTCCGACCCCATAAAGTATATATATTCTTAATCAGCATCAACAGCCGGGTCAATATAGCCATGTCCGTCTGTCTGTCCGTCTGTCTGTCCGTATCAGCGCCTAGATCTTAGAAACTACAAGAGCTACAGACATGTGCCATATATCGTTGGATAGGTCATTACCATACGCAGTACAAGTTTGTTGTTTTATTTTGATATCACACCCGCTCCCCCGCAAACTGCAAAAAACTACCACGCCCACAATTATTAACCTAATGCTATGCAATTCGGCATATGCGTTGGTGCTAGAAGCTATCTAATTTTTAAATTTGAACCAAATCGGATAAGTAACACGGTTATGCCACATGCAAAATCTAAGGCAAGGGAAGCAGAAGCACAGCAAAACACGCATTGCGCGACGCCGACTGCGACGTTGACAGCAAAATGTGTTTGGCTTTATGACACACGAAACTTATTTTAATAAGGTAGCGCAACGGCAGAAGGCGATGCTCATTGTCAAATTTGTATATATATATGGAAACGCATATCGTTTCCGTGCCTTATACATATCTACTAAGTACCTGTGATCTAAAATTTAAAGAATGAATTTACTTTGTAAAATTTTGACTGATGCAGGTGCAACTGCAAAAAATTAATGCCTATTAAGAAAATGCAGTCGGGAAACTCGACTGCTGCTTCCTTACTTGTTTTTCTAACTGCTTTGTAAGCGAGTCCCCAGGGGTCGTCGTCTACGCTTTCAAGCAGGTCCTTGAATGTTTTTGCTGCAGATATGCCGTTCTTGAACTCCGCTCACTTCGCTTTGTATATCTCAATGCTTTGGGCGTGGTGCGGTTGCCCTCTGGATCGCTGCGCTTGCCTCGTTGACCTGAGGCATTCCGCCCGAAGATGGTGTAGTGAAATACTCCACCAGTAGACCAGGGGGCTTGCGCTTTGCATTCATTTTCCTCGGCAACACTGCATCGCACGTTGCTTTGAGCATATCCATTAGCGCTGCCACCTTGGTCTCCGAGTCTCCATTTTTGGTCTCCATGAGCTCGATCGGTATGCCAGCATACTTCGTTTCCTGATCTCCCAAACTGGCCCTAGTGCACTTCTCCGCTGACTGGGCATCGGTTTCATCGTTCGGACACTGAACCAGATCAGGTTATGATCGCTTAGAGTTATGTCCTCTTGCACCATCCAGTTTGCGTTAGACACTAGGACTCTGCTAACAAAGGTGACATCGATGAAAGACGTGCCTCTGTCGTTATTAAACGTTGGTTTGAGACCGTCGTTTACCAGTACGAGGTCTAGAAAGTTCATGGCATCAATTACTGCTTGGCCTCTTGGATTAGAATTCCGACTGCCCCATTCTGTAGCCCAGGCGTTAACGTCACCTCCTATGACTGCTGGTCCGCGCCCACGAGCATCGCCAACAAGCTTTCCGATCATATCCTCAAATTGCTCCGGACTGTCGCTAGGAGCGCTACCCAGCCCTTAGCCTTATTCCCATGCCCGCCGCATCGTAGGCAGCAGTCCGAGCGATTGACTGACTTGCAGTTAGAAGCCCGGTGGCCGTGGGTGGGGAGCTTCTTTGCGATGCCCTCCTGCAATTCTATAGCTTTTGTTGAGATCCGATAGATCCCTTGGTCTCCCTGGTGACGTGGCGCAGGGTCTAAAAAGCTGCAAGCAGTGTATTGATCATGCCATTCATCCTGGCAAAAATACTCCGCAGGTCCTCATTCTGATACGCTGCGATCAGGTCCGTAGCCCGTTGTGGCAATCCAGATGGGGATTTCGCTCTGGTCTTTTGCGACGGTACGCTGATAAGGTCCATAATCCTCTTCTGGCAAGTAGTGGGATCCAGGTTCTCCACCTCTGCAGCACTGCATTCGCCGGATATCGCAGCGTCGGTACTTGGGTTCCCAGTCTCTGCACAGTAGTTCCGTTTTCTTTAATGGGGGACCTCGACAGTCTGGAGCTTCTTCTGAATGGGTCGTCGCCGATGGGGTCTGCCCCATCCAGCGACAGAGGTTAGGCGTTTACAGATAATAAGCACCAAGGATTAAAGGGGGTCCCACGTAAGCCACGGATTACTCTTAGGCGTTGGCTGATGGAGGTTATTCCGCCTCTACTCGGCCTCTACTTAGGCACCGCAAGACTGAGAGGGTGATCATCGGTTTTTCCGCGGCCTTAGTGCCTTTCCCCTTTTAATAATCGGTTTAATCAAAAAAATTTTAATTCAAAAACCCAATTCAAATTTAAACTTTTATGGATTCGCGCCCTAGCGGATATGGCAGCGTAGTTGATCTGACCAAATCGTGCTCTGCAGTAAGTTGGTTGCACTAACAGCTGTTTACTCAGCTGGGCCGCCCACAACCAAATAATTGCTAAATTAGACAATTTGCAACTTCTTGTAACTCGCGGTCTTTTACACGTCTCGATCGCTCAGCCGAACAATTACGCAACACCACTATGTGGCTCTGCGCAGTTATCAATTGATACAGCCAAGCTTATTCCGAAATACGATGATTTTCGCGCAGCGTAAATGAAACACGTCCGTATTAGAGAACTTTCTCTCATTTTCTCCTCATCTACAATGGTAGATATTTCTATATGCTCGCCACCGCTTAACCTAAACGTATCCTGGTCAACATCCAATGATCTACACGGAAGCGATCACTTTTCAAACGTACATTTTCTTACATGTAAGGAAGGTTTAACCTTTCGGTTTCTTAATAAAGTTTATAACACAAAGATTTAAAACTCGACAACTCTGCAATTCCTCCACGACGACCGCTCAACGACGACTGCCCAACCACGACTGCTGATCGACTTTGCCAGGTCTGCCAATCTGTGTTGCTACCGTCGCTGTCCACCTACTCCACTTAACGCTCGGTCATCCTGATTATTCATTTGTCCCAGATGAATCTAGCTCTTCTTCATCAACTGCTGCATATGACCAGAGCTTCATATTGTCATCACTCGTGCATATATTTGTAGGACCTTCACCTTCTGTTGTCTTTCGTACATCATATCCTCCATTTCGCTTGACTTTTACTCGCTTGCCATTTTTCTTCCTGCAAAAAATTGGGTTCTACGTATTGCTACCAAATCACTAATTTGATATTCTTGTACGCCTATACGCTTCTTATCATACTGCTTCTTGTATGAAACCTGGGCACGAAATTTCTACATTAGCACTGTCACGTAACTGCTGCCGACGCTCATCAAAATCTTTACAAAAGAAATATTCCAACAGTTGTTTTATGTTTTGAGTTGACGTTCATTTTAACTCGAAACATCAGTTCAAACTGTGTTTTCTTAGTAGATGTGTGTACGTGTGAATTAATTGCCTTTTGTATTTTCGATACACACATGTACCATCTTGCGGGATCTGCTGCAGACAACTTGGATATGATTGAAAGAATTGTGCGATTGACCCTTTCAACCTGACCGTTTGAAGTGGTTCGTCTTCTTCTGAATTGCATGCAAGTAACCATCCTTTTTGGCCGGCTTTTTATTTAAAATAATGCATTTCACGCAGCCCTTAATCACCTGCATTACCTTCTTCTCCAAATGAGGAATCCAGAACCTTTGCCGTACAGCGTGAATCGTTTTTTGGACAGCGAAATGTCCAGAGTTATGTGCCTCTACAATGATCTCCTTTTCCATGTGCCTCGGAACTACCAAGAGTTCATGGCCTTCGACTTCTTTATAAAGTTTACTCCGTAAAGTATGCCGGAATGCCGAAAAGTCCGTTACTAATTTAAATGGCTTCGCCAACAAGTATCGACGAAAATGTTCAACTGTAAGATATGCTGCTTTAGCTTCTAATATACATATAGTTATGCTTACGAGATTCAGATTCAGACGTTTTCTTGCTCCAATACAACACGGGATGAAGTCTCTCCTGCGACCACTACAAGAGCACGGTTCCAAATCCATCTTTCGTCGCGTCAGTGTGCACTTCCGTCTTCGCTTCTCTGCTGTACAGCTTCAGCACTGGCTCCTTCGTTAAAGCTTTCTTCAGCTGCGATCTCCAATGCTCCCATTTGAAATTTCACATCTTTGCGCAACAAGTTTTTCAGCGAGCCATCAAAGAATAATCTTTTATAAATTTCCGAAAGAATCCGGTTAAACCTAAAAATGGCTGCACTGCTCTGACATTTTTTGATATAGAAAATCTGTTAACGGCCTCCGTCTTTTCTTTCCCAGGCCAGCTACGTTCATGTTCAATGAAATGACCCAAAAAGCTTATCACCGATAAGTGACAGTTTTTCCATATAATTCTTCAGATGTACAAAAATTGTGAAGTGAAATTGTGAAGTCCATAAGAGATTTAACATATCATTATTTATAAGTTATAAGTCCATAATGCACGTATCGAACAAAGACTGCTTGGGAATTTTGAAAACCAAACGGCGCCTTGTTGAATTCAAAAAGGCCTTTCTTGGTTACAAAAGCAGTATACTTACTGCTTTTCCTCAATGCTTACGTGAAAAAACCCCTTTCTCCAGATCCATGACAACAAAATGGTTCGACTTTCTCCAGTACGTCATCTATGCGGCGTGCTGGAAAAAAATCCTTCAAAACCATGGAATTCAACTTCCACGCAAACGCGGCATAAGCTACCATTTTTGTTTACCAACACTAGGCGACTTGCAAAATTCGATGATGATTCTCTGATAATCCCATCAACGAATGGCTTTATTTGCTTGTCAACTTTCTCCTCCTCTGCAATAGTTACTCGGCTCGGAGTTTGTTGAAATGCAACTATTTCGCCACCTGGTACGATTTTGATTTCAGTTGGACTCTGCAACACTTCAGCAGCCGGCTTGTTATCGTCAATCAGCGTCTTTACTTCATTTTTGTTCTGCGAAGGAACATCTATATCAGTATCTGTGTGGGCTATATGATAAATACTTATCTCAGTTCAGCCTCCCCGTGAGGGGAAGAAAAGTGAAACTTTTCCAGCGACGACGTAAACACAAACTTGCTTGTTAGATCATTGCCCAAAAGTGCATCGTACCCAATGTCTTTGTCAGCAACAAGAACCACTTGATGAGAGGTACGAAGGCCATCTATCTCAATTTCATCGTAGAAACAACCAACTGGGCTAGTCTTCTTGTTTCCTAAGCCACGTAACTACTTGTCTAATTTTTCCAGTGCAACATTAGGAATCTTGACAAAACTACTCTTCTTGAGGATCTTTATATCTGCTCAGTGTCAATCAAGCCTTCCACCTCAAGCCCATTCAAATTTACTTTTTTTATGTGTTTGCTGTTTTTCACGACATTAACAGCCACCCCTACTGTGAGATATTCTTCGAAGTATGTCCACTCTGCTGTCATCGAAAACATTTCGGCTGCTCTTTGCATTCTTTACGCAAATGTCTATCTGAACCGCAATTATAACAACGAATTTTTGTTTCATTTTGTTCTTTATTGGCCTTTTTTGCTGCTTTATACGCTTTCCTCTTTGCCTTTCTTTCGTCCGCGCAACTCAACTTCAACTTCGGCTCAGTACCGAATTCCTCTTCTAATGTCGTACGCAACTCATCGTAATTGTACACCACTGTAGACTCAAGAAACAGTTTCGCTGTTTGAGTTATTTTTGCTCGCGCCTGAACGTACTTTCGTACAACACCTAGGCCGTATGCTTCCGCATTGACTTCGAAGTTATTAAACCAGTGCGTAACCGGAATGGTACTGCCGCTAAAGTCTGGTATTACCGTCGTAAAACTTTTCGCGCTTATTTTTGGTTCATTATGTTGTATTTCATTAGTTTGAATTTTCAACGACAACAATTGTACTAGCTGTTGCAACTTTTCATTATTTTGCAAAAGTTTTTATACTCTTACGTATTACCGTTACGTACCTATTACTTTGTTCCTCTTTATCCATTCTGGTTGTTGCTATTTAGCTTTCTCGTATACTCATTTTGCTGCTTTCCGCTACTGCTTGAGTGTTATACAACCGTCTCGCTTGCACCACTGCAGCACCACCAATGTTTGTACCGCCGCCAGAAACCCGCGCCTCTGACTTCAACCTTGATATACACTTTTTTTGGATTCAGCCAACTTTAAACGACTTTCGAACATCGAAACCACAGACGATTGCTTAGTTAGGAATAAACGAGGACTGCTCCACGACGGCTGCTACACGACGACTGCCCAACCACGCTGCCAGGTCTGCCAACCTGTGTTGTACTACCGTCTACGTCTGCTTGTGGGATTAATGTCTTGTTCAGGCTACAGGGTGGGCTGCTTTACCTGTTCAATGTGAAAGTTACATGTCTGCTTTTAGTCTCGTTTATCTTGATGCGCCAGTCCGCAAACCATTTTTCCAATATTTTAAGATGACAGGCAAGTTGTTCTGTTGCCTTTGCTGGACATCTAGCTTGACTAAATATTGCCGTGTCGTCAGCAAATGTACAGGTTGTGAGCTGATAGCTTGAAGAAATGTCTGTTGTGTATAGGGTGTAAAGAACGGGGCTCAGCACACTACCTTGGGGGACTCCAGCATTGATAACGCGGTAATGTGAAGTCGAACTGTTACACCTGGTTGAGAACACTCAAAAGCGGTACGAATTTCTTTTGTGATGCGATTGACCTGTTCGATCGTTCCATGATTTTTGCAAAAGCCAAATTGATACTATGGTATTGTATTTCGATTTTTTAGGTAGGGAGTTAGTTATTTTTAAAAATGTGTTTTCAAACAGTTTTGAAAGACACGTTAGAAGACTGCTTGGTCTGTAGAATGAGGGTTGCGTTTTGTCTTTGCGAGGCTTGGGAATTACTATGACCGCCTTTTTCCACCTTTGGGGATAGAATCAAAGAGATGGCATAATGTAAGAACCGCATACGGTGGGAGTTCTATAATTAATCTTGGTGTCACCAAGTCATTTCCAGGTGATTTTTTGTGCTTTTATGGTAGATGCTATCTCGTTTTGACTGAATGTAATGGGATTTGTACGAGGCAAGTTTTTATGTGACTGCCGGACGAATGAGTTGCTAGCAGGATTTGGTTGGAATACTTTCTGCAGGTGATCGGCAAACGCATTAGCTGTATCTTTGTCCAGCTTCCAGAGGGGCCTCGCAGTGGAGCGACTGTTTGTGCCGGTGCACTATGGGCCAGCGAGCCGACTTTTCGACGAAAACTCAAATTTTTCATAGAAAGTAAACCTGTTTTAATAATAAAATTTGAATAGTATATACTTCGACTAAAAGGAATCACAAGATTTTAGTTGTTTTGATGCATCTCTGATATTTTGGCAGCCCTTCTATGTCAGCTCTTTGATTGCATGCGTGCGAAACTAAAAAGCGCAGGAAAAATTTTGTTGACTTGCGAGCGTGCCAAAATTTTTGTGGTTTAACCAATTTTCACAAAAATTATGGAAAAGAAGGACCAAGCTATGTAGAATATTTGTATTAAAAAAAATTTCGTTCATGTTTGTTAATGTGTGTTTTGTGTGTGTTTATTCGTGTTGCCCCAAAGCAGAAAAAAGCTAACCTGCTAACCCGTCTTTTGTGGAGTATAACTAATTTTGTGCCAATTTGTGCCAAAAAGTAATTATGTGTCATTATAGTGGAAAGTGTATATAAACAAATTTTGAAAAACTTTTTTGCTCCTTGATATCTGCTTGATATCTACATACAAAACAATCGTAGCGCATCTTCCGTTTCGAGTCGGATTTATGATGAACTGAAAGAATTCGACTTAAGCACGGAGAAAAAGGATGAAATCAACACCAAAGTGAGAAGCTTTCACCTTTACATACAAAAGAATTTGGTAAATTGTAATAGAAATACGGCCAGATTTAAGACAAAGCATACCAAATGGCTTTCGTCCAACATGGTTATAACAGTAAGTTCATTGTTGTCTTCAAATCCAAAGCCGTCTACATCAAGACGAGTTGGACGCCCACCCATTGAATATATTAACGCCGGTCCCGTCAGAAGAGAAAATTGGCAACCGGTTTAGCTGTAAATCAGGGTCACAACACACCTCTTCTTGTGCATGCCGCTGCAGTTTCGGCCAAAACATCGAACGATAAAGATACAGCCCTTGTGTTAAACTTGCTAAATTTTGTTAACATGAACAATAATAACAATGTTCCCGATTTTGATGCTAACAATAGTGATAGTGATTCAGATTCTGACTCTGAAAATCCGTTTTCAATAGATATTGATATAGAACACGACTTTTATGAACATTTTTAAATGTAAAATACTTATTTTTAGTCATATTGAATGCATTGTTATTTTTTAGTTATAAATATTAAGGTTATGTGTTAAAAAAAATTAATTAAAAACATTTTCTGAATTTAACGAGTGCTAGCATTATTAATTACCGTACAATTAAGAATAAAAGGAAACCTATCTCATATGGGCGGCTAGGGAAGGCGTGGTCAGATCGGTCTGAAACTTGGATATGTTTTTATATGCATCGACACTATCATATGTACGAAATTTCAAAAATCTAGCTTTAAAACTTTAATTTTCGTCGAAAAATCGGCTCGCTGGCCCAATGTGCGGTGGCTGAATATTTGTGCTTATAAAAGCTATCTAATTTGAACCAAATCGGATAAGAAACACGGAAGTTATGCCACATGCAAAATCTATGGCAAGCTTCCCTTGCAGAAGCGCAGCAAAACACGCATTGCGCGACTCCAACTGCGACGTTGACAGCGAAATGTGTATGGCTTTATGACACACGAAACTTATGTTCATAACAAAAATCATACCAAATTTATATTGTTATGGTCCTCTTTTATAATAGAATATTGTTTCATTTATTTATTGATACTAAATAAATAAATTGTAAGCATGTCTAAGGGTACAGGGTATTTTGCAATCGGGAAACTCGACTGCTGCTACCTTACTTGTTTAATGTAGTCTGTTATTTGTTTAGACATACCTTTCCAAAAATAATGTCTTTTGACCTTGGCCAAGGTTTTTGCAATGCCTGTATGACCTCCTTGTAATGGATCATCATGTAGTGTAGACAAAATTTCTTCTTTTTCTTTTTCATTGTTTATTAAGGTCACCGGGTTGAGTAGCGCTACTCTTAATTTTGTTAATATTTTATTGCCCTTTTGCTTAAAATTATCTATTGAAACGTATTCAAAGATATTTACCCACGGTGCCATTTTTAGATGATTGATTTTATATATACCGGCCTGCATTTCAAGCCTTTGGAAAAATTGATCTAAATCAAGAACTCCATTTGCATATAAATCATCGATATCATATCTTGCAGTAATCTTTTTTCCATGTTTAAAGAAACATATCATATTTTTTACTTGCAAGGTCACTACTTTACGTATCTCGCCTTATTGATGACTTGGTATACGTTGGGCATTGAAGTTTTTTCTATTGATTGCGTATGCAATTCAGATTTGTTTGTTTCTCCTGCGCAGGATTTTTGTCTACTTTGTAATCTTGTAGTGACTTTCTTAATATTTCCGGTTGTATCTTTTAATTCTTTGATGGTTATTCTTGATAACGCATCAGCTACATAGTTGTCTTTACCTCTCAGATACTCTACTGTAAAATTATATTCCTCCAATTCAAGTCTCATACGAGTCAATTTTGAGCCAGGATTAGTCATTGAAAATAAAAAGGTTAGTGGTCTATGATCAGTTTTGACTGTCAAATGTTTACCATAGATATAGGGTCTGAAGTGGGTTATTGCCCAATGTATTGCTGCTAATTCCTGCTCAGTAGTACTTTTATTACTCTCGCCCTTAGTAAATGATCTTGATGCGTATGCAACTGGAAGTTGGTGGCCATTGTGGTCTTGAGATAAGACTGCGCCACATGCCATTTTGCTAGCATCTGCTGTAATACAAAATTCTTTGCTAAAATCGGGGTATTGTAAGAAAGTAGGTTCCATCAGTTTTGTTTTTAAGTATAAAAATGCCATTTGACAGTCTTCTTGACAGTCCATTCAACAGGAACATTCTTTTTACATAATCTAGTTATGTGCCGTGAATAGTCGGCGAAGTTTTTTATGAATCTTCTATAATAGTTACAAAATGCAACGAAACGCCTTGCGCTATCTGCATCATGAGGTACTGGGTAATTTTTGATGGCATCATACTTCTTGTCATCATGCAGTATTCCTCTATATGTGCATTTATGTCCCAACAAGGTGACTTCACGCATAAAGAATGAACATTTCTCTGGATGTAGTTTTAGATTGTATTGCCTGCATTTGTCAAAAACATCTGATAAGTTTTTAATCATATGGTTTTCGGAACAACCTATAACTATTAGATAATCCATATAGATAAATGCTTGCGTTGGCTCAAGACCAGAAAATGCAATAGTCATCATTCTTTGAAAAGAATTCGGCGCTATTTTCAGTCCAAATGGTAATCGCGTAAAACGATATGAACCATTTGTTGTTGAAACTGAAGTTAAATTTCTTGAATTTTTATACCCTTAAAAAAGGGTATTATAATTTTGTCCAGAAATGTGTAACGCATTAAAGGAAGCATCTCCGACCCCACAAAGTATATATATTCTTGATCAGCATCAACAGCCGAGTCGATATAGTCCGTCTGTCCGTCTGTTTCTATGCAAAAAATAGACGGTAGTTTTAAAGCTAGCGTTTTGAAATTTTTACCAGATCATTATTTTTGTTGCACGCAGATCAAGTTTAACAATCGGTCGGATGGGATTACTATTTCATATAGCTGCCATACAAACGACCGATATGAAAACAAGTCTTTGTATGGAAAATTTTTTTGTTTTCCAAGCTGTTGCAACCGAATTCAACATTTATTCATTTGACATAGCCATACACGATTTGTGAAAGTTTGGTCCGGATCGGACCACTATATCATATAGCTGATATACAAACGACCGATATGAAAACAAGTAAGGTAGCAGTAAAGTGCAAAAAAATCTATTATGTAGCTTTTAAAATGAGCGAGTGAATTTCGAAGAAAAAAAACAGATCTAATCGTATTATTTCCGATTTAATAATATATAAGCAGTAAATATTTATAAAAAGGGAATAACAATTTTTTTACACAGCTTATATTTATAAGTTCACAAAATTGGCTACTAATGTATTAACAGCGAATATTTTTATATATTAAAAACAATGAGTATATTTCTTCTTAAAAACGTATTATAAACATTAAATAAAATAAATAAAAACTTTTCTATTTTTTTTGTACAAGGTTACTGTTAAAATTTATTTATAAGAATTTATTTAATTATATATTATAAACTTAAAATATTATGGTACAATTTCAGTGTAGTTTTGCACACCAAGATTCAAATATCTTTATAATTGAAGCAGGCACCAATTATTATTCCTTAAAATTTTTACAAATAAATTCTGGTGCATTATATATTGTATTTGTAATAGTAATTTTGCTAAACAACACCTATATTTTATAAACTATAATGATTACATATTTAAATTTAATAAGTAAACGTATTAAATTAATATTTACAAAAATGTGCAGGATTAAAGTAAAATATTTAAATATATAATATATATATATGTTTATATTTATATATATTTAAATAGCTTACTGGATCCTATATATATATATAATATATATATACAATATATATACTAGTAGCGAAACTACTATACTAGTAGTGAAATATCCATATTGTGTTCGAAGGGAAGAATATTATCTTATCCAAAAATTTTATATAGTGAATTCCTTTAGCATATCTTGCTAATTAGTATTCAAGCTAATAAATAGACGTGAACTTAAACTTTGTACGAAAAAAAAAAATATATATATATATATATATATATATATGTATATATAGATATTACATCTTTATATATATATATATGTATATATACACTTATAATGTATCCTTAAATGGTTATATAATAAAATATTTCGAAAATATCTAAATTTGTTTTTTTAGCACTAATTTTGTTTTATGATGTGAGACGAGCGTTAAATGTAACGCTTTAAAAAAAAAAACGAAAGTAAACCTAACTCTGACTGTAGACGATAAAAAATGTCCTTGCTTAAAAATTTCAATGAACGGCAACAATTTTATGCAGTACCAATTAAAAAGCATCACATTCGCTGAAAAGTACCGCTTCGGCTCCACGGAAATGAAGTTACTGAAAACACCCAATTCCTTAGAATTTGGTGACGGGAAATACAAAGAACTACCGCTCAAGGTGGTAGAAGGTTAGATATACAATTGCAATGGAATACTTATATGATCAGAGTAAAACTCATCGAAAAAATGCTACTTACACGACCAGTTATAGATTAAGTAAAGACTATTTCGCGCGGCTCTGCCGTTTATCGTATGGCTCGGATCGCGGGGATAGACCCGAGAGAATAAAGTTTAGAAAAGATTACGAGAAAAAGGTGGAGTTCGTTTGTTGCTCTAAAAGGTAGGTGAGAATTGATGTTTTGATAGAAATGCAGAATGACGTAATGGAGTATAAGTCATTGTAGTCAGAACATAAAACCCTAAAAGGCTCATGTTGGGCATATGTAGACTTACAACAACTTAGGAACAGGGGACTAAAATTTCTAGTACGTCTATTTGAAATGTTAAATGATAGTCGTGTTAGTAGATTCTGGCTGTTTATATTACCATTAATAAGGTTATGAAGGAAAACGACCCCCAGCATCTTTCTACGATTGGTTAGGGAAGGTAAATTGATTAGAAGGAGTCTGTTAAAATAAGATGGGAGGTGAAGATTTGCATCCCAGTTGAGTCCCCAAACAAACATCAAGAAATTCAAAGAATACGCCCTCGGCTTTATTAACCATCGTAGAAATATGGTCGGAAAATTTAAGTTTAGGACACCAAGATCGTTAACCTGGGTTAATCCTTCTAAGGAAACAGAGCAGGTATGTGTCCTGGTTAGGGCACGAACGATAAGAAGACATAAGTTAAGTTATTAAGTTTTAAGAGATTGGTAGAACACCATTTTTGAAAATTGTCCAAATCCGACTGAAGTTTATATTGGGCAGAAGGGGATTTGTATTAAAGACAAAGCTTAACGTCGTCTACATACATAAGAACCAGAGAGTTTGTTAGAGCAAGGGGTATGTCGTTAATAAAGATAGTGAAAAGTAGTGGCCCAAGATGGCTTCCTTGGGGAACTCCAGATGTAGCACTAACAAGGCGAGAATAAACATCTTTCCAAACAACACGTTGGGTTCTCCCAGCTAAGTAGCTAGAAATCCACGTGAGAAGGTCTGTGGGAAATCCTAGGATACTAAGTTTACTCAAAAGGAGTAAGTGGTTGACAGAGTCAAATGCTTTACTAAAGACCGTATAGATGACATCTGTTTGAAGGCCTTTACGGAAGCAATCTATAAAAACGGAAGTCAGCTCCAAGAGGTTTGTGACGGTGGAGCGACGCTTCATGAAACCATGCTGAAATGGAGAAATAATTGAATGGCAGAGATGTTGAAGATGTGGTGTTACGAATTTTTCAAAAAGCTTTGGAATTGCTGACAATTTAGGGATTCCTCTATAGTTTGCAGCATCCGATTTTTTCCCTTTTTTGTGTAGGGGAATTATTTTTGTGTAGGGGAATTCTGTCCAGGGGATTCCTTCCACATTTGGGGAACAATCGAAGTTTCCAGAGACAAAGAGAAAAGTTTAAGAAGAGGTCTGCACAAAGGCTTAGCGCAGTTTTTCAGTACACAGCCAGGAACACCATCAGGACCTGGCGAATAGATTGGATTGACCTTAGAGAAAGTTGGTCTGAAAATAAGATTGCCTGATTGACTGTTGTATGAATAAGGCTGATCCATAATTGTAGGAAATGAGTACCTTTTTTTAAAAGAAAGTTGCGAATAGATCGGCAATACCCTGATCAGTAGTCGCAGATACATTATCAAACAAAATTAGGGGGGAGGGAGAAGATACATGCTTTCGCTTAGTTTTCTTATGACTCTTAAGGAGTCTATTTTTAATGTATTTTAAGTTTTTAAGGCTCCTTGTAAACCAAGGAGGGTCGGTCGAGGCGGATGGATACTTCCATGGCACACAAGAGTCGAAGAAAGCGTTAAGCGTTTTGGAGAATGTTTGTAAAGCGATCATATCGGTGCATTCCCAGAGATCGGACCAATCCAATGTATAAATTAAATTGCTTAGTCTCTGAAAATCAGCCTTGCGAAAGCAGCGAGTTTTATGAACTCCATGGCGAAACTGAAGGTTGCTAGCAGTAAGGGTTTCAATCGACACCTCAAGCGTTGGGTGGTAAGGATCTTCTGGGGACAAGAGTGGCATGGCTCTGAAAACGGTTATTCCATTTGGGTCAGAAACGAAACATAGATCTAAAAGCCGACCTAAAGAATTCCTTACGTGGTTTATTTGACCAAGAGATATGTCGAACATACTCTCAGTAAAATCATGGTGTGTTGAGAGTGACAAAGATGGTTAATTCTCGATGTTTGACCACATAAGTTCAGGTTAATTGAAGTCTCGTAGAGTCACTAGAAGGTCACTGTCGGACATGCGATTAGAAACCAGCTGAATGGCAGATGATAAGTGGTACCAGTATGTAGGCGGTTCTGAAGAAATTGGTAAGTATGAGCATGTGATGAACACTGACTGAAGCGACATAGTCATTTGGACACATAGGAATTCAAGATCACCAATACTATACGACTGGATACGCGAATGCAAACGTCTCACAATTGTGCGCCGTGAATTTAACAATCCCAACAGTGTAAAACTCTACATTAAAACATATAAAGTACCACCAAGCGAAAAGACGCTACTGTGTGCAATGTGCAAGCACACAAAACCTTGTGTTACTTCTATTAAGTAATCTAAGAAAAACATAAAATCAACAATGCCAACGTATAATAATGCAAAAGCAATCGGTAAAAGTGCCAACAACAAAAATATTCAAGACGAAATCAGAATGCAACGGAAAAAAGAGCAAGACGAGCGCCGTCTCTCAGTGGCTCGCAATAATGCCTACCTGTCAATAATTTCCCCAACAGCAAAAACAAGCAATGATCTATTTATCCCGCTCCCCTGGGCTCAAAAGAAAGTTGGAGTGTAGAATGCGCGGCATCCTCTCCGCCAACAACATCAACAACAACTACGCAATCTTCGTTCTCCCTGTCTCAGTCCACTGCAACAACAACATCAACGGCAACGTCAATGACCACTGCTGCTATGCCCGACCGGCCAAGACTGCAAAGTCAGCAGTTTCCGAGTCAATTACCCAAACAACCTACCTCAACTTTAAACTCACGTCCAACTATACAGACCGGAATGGATCGTTACATACAAGTTAACAAGCGCAAATTAAGCCCGCACACACCGACTATCTCTCTTCGAGTGCGAACGTCTGTGACTTTCTAATTGTGAGTGCTTTTTTCTTCTTCTTTTTTTCTGATTTTTTTCTTTTTTTTCAACGCAACTTGCAAATCATTCTATATCCATAAATTTGTTAACCATGGCCCCCAGGCCACCCAATTTAGGGGATAATCGCTTTGCCAGCCTCAGCGTTAGCCCCAAAGCTAAGAAAAAAAGAACCTTTCAGAAATTACCAGTTGATTTCCCAGACCTCCCTGAAACACAGTGCAAGAATCCGAGATTTTTAGTTGTCTCATCAAAAAACTCTCCGAAAACCATATCCGACTATAACTGCTTTGCCGTCCATAGAGCCCTTAAGTATATCAGCAAAGACATCATATCCATCTCTAATCTTCGCGATGGTAACCTTCTCATGCTGGTCAACTCCAAGGAAGTAAGTGACAAATTTATCAAAGTAACCTCTTTACCCGGCCTATGCGAAATCGAGTGCAAGCTCCACAACACTCTTAACTTTGTCAAAGGCACCATTTACGCACCTTGTCTTATTAACATTCCAGAAAACGAAATTGTTGAGGAACTAAAATCTCAAAATGTACACAGCGTCTTCAAATTCACCAAAATGATCGACGGCACCCCCATACCATTTGGAAAAATTCTCGTAACGTTTGACCGTTTCACTCTTCCCAGTAAACTAACGGTTTCCTGGCACACAGTCAAGGTTACAGAACATATATCCCACCCGATGAGATATAAGTCTTGTCAATTATTGGGCCACACATCAAAACACTGCAAGAACTCACCCGCCTGTGTATCATGCAATCTCACCCCCCACCTTCCCGTGCCATGCACTCGCATTTTCTGTGCAAACTGTACCGGCGAACACCCAGCCTCCTCACCCGAATGCCCACAATATCAAATACAAAAACAACTTCTTCAAATCAAAACAAGCAAAAAATGCAGTTTCCGTGAAGCTCGCACGATCCTAAACCAACAACAAAACACAACAACTAACTCCACGCTTACCTACTCGACCGTCGTAAAACAAAACCCAGCATCCGCTGTTATTATCAAAAAACCCGAAACCCAGACACGATTACAAACACCGACCTGCCCACCAGCTCGACAAAAGCACCAACTCCCCTTTCACCAACATATCCCACTTCTCGTGCAAACTCTTTGAATCTCGAAAAGAATCTTACTTCCTCACCAAGCACCTCTGCCAAAACTGATTTCTCTCACTTAAGCCCAACAAGTGAACTGAATACATGTATGGAACAATCTCGCTCCCTTAGGTCGGAAGCAAATGCTCTAATCAGACAAAACTACAACGACGACAATACAACAATGACTTCAAGATCCAACTCAAACGAATCCATTAATTCACACACCTCAAACCTACAAACAATAATCAACACAACAGACTCAGATAACACTATGGATGATTCCGACTCTTAGTCCTGATCCTCTCACCCTTACTTTCTTATGCACAAACTCATACACACACACCACAAATTAATAATAATCCAATAAAATTCAATCATGACAATTACTATATTACAATGGAACATCCACGGTATTTTTAATAATTACAACGAACTGACACTACTTATAAAAGACCACGCACCCGACATTGTATTTTTGCAGGAAACCAACCTTCCATGTAATTCCACAAATTTTATTTGCCCCAAAGAATATACTGGTTATTTCTACAATTTTTCTTATAACACCTCAGCCAAACAAGGCATTGGTGTACTTATTAAAAGGAATGTCCCACATACATACAGTAACATTAACTCCAGCATACTCTGCTCCGCATTGCAGCTTAATTTTGAACAAGTTATTAATATTGTTAATGCGTACATCCCACCAAGTCAAACCTTTTCATCCTCTGACATATCAGAAATCCTACACAATCTTAGTGGATCCACAATACTCCTGGGTGACCTAAACTCATGGAGTCCTTTATGGGGTTCGCCGCGCACAAACACAAGGGGTAAAAAAATTGAAAGCGTAATTCTTGAAAACAGCCTAATTGTTCTAAACGACGGTTCCCCGACTCACCTTTCAACTCACAACACTTTCACTCACATCGATATCTCACTGATATCTCCACAGATAGCCCATATGTGCAGCTGGTCTATATCAGATAATCTCCATGGAAGTGACCACTTCCCCATAATCATCCACATAAACACACCTACCCGTCCCGATAATACTTTACCCCTGCCTAAATACAAGACAGACCTAGCAAACTGGAAACGCTTTAATGAATCTTGCGAAAAATCAGCAGCATATTGGACTGACGGTTGCCTAAATCAGCAAGTCGCACAAATGACGAAAGTCATACGAGCAGCTGCAAACTGCAGCATTCCCCAAACGAAAAGAGTGATCCACAAAGCCAAAGTGCCATGGTGGAACGCTAACCTTCAACAGCTTAGGGACCAAAAGCAAAGCTTGTTCTCGTCCTACAAAGCCAATATGAATGATACAAACCTCATCAGCTATAAAAAAGCAAACGCCATTTTCAAAAAAGCCGTACTTTCGGCCAAGCGTAACTCCCTTGAAAAATTTACTTCCAAAATCTCCCCAGTATCCTCCACAAAAAAAGTATGGTCCGATATAAAACGCCTAGCCGGCATCCCTCCCACACCGTTCAAATGTATCAAATCCAACTCAGGCACTCTAACTGGATCATTTAATATCGCCGAAGAGTTTGCCTTATCTTGGTCTGAATACTCTTCTGACCAAAATTTTCCAACAGAATATATACGGAAAAAAAATCGGTATCTTTCAGAGCCCTATCTCATCGACTCAATTTCCCCATCGGCTACATGCTTAGATTCCAAATTCACATTGCTTGAAATAGAAAATGCAGTAACAAAAGCAAAAGGAAAAAGCCCTGGGGCCGACAGAGTATCATACCCCATGCTCAAAAACCTATCTCCCCACCTAAAAAAAAAACTTTTGGACATCTTTAATCAAATACTGAACACTGGAAAATACCCACATACATGGAGATCGGCTACCATTATCCCTATCCCAAAACCTAACAAACCGCCTTCCGATATTAACAGCTACCGTCCAATTTCCCTGTTATCCTGTCTAGGAAAAACACTAGAAAAAATAATACCACAAAGACTTATCTGGTTCATTAAACGCCACAACCTAATTTCCCATAATCAAGTTGCTTTCAAAAGAAACCATAGCACGATGGACGCGTTATTGCGTATCCAACACTTCGCGTCGAACGCTCTTTCGACCAAAAATCATGTCTCTATCTTGGCGACGGATTTTGAAAAAGCCTACGATCGCGTGGGGATTCATGCCGTACTTTGCAGACTCGAGCGTTGGGGCATTGGTCCAAGGCTTTATAACTTAATTAAAGCCTTCATGACCAATCGGTCCTTCAGGGTTCGAATAAACAATTTCACATCGAACTCCCACATTTTACACAACGGAATTCCGCAGGGTTCGCCACTTTCTGTAGTTTTATTTATAATAGCAATTGAAGATATAAATGACATTGTAACCCGGCATAAAGAAATCTACATCTCACTATACGCAGACGACGCCATCATCTTTACAAAAATAAAAAATATTAACACAGTCCGAGCAAAATTTTTAGAAATATTGCAAGAAATTAACTTGTGGGGAGCAACCTCTGGGGCCTCTCTTGCCATTGAAAAATGCCAACTATTACATATTTGTCGGAAACAACGTTGCAACCTTTCCGACATTGACTTTAACAGCCGCACAATAAAATATGTAAACTTTTTAAAAATCTTGGGAATAACCTTCGACTCCAAACTACTTTTCCAACAGCACTGTCAGACTCTAAGAAAACAACTAGAAACTAGATTTAACATTATTAAATTCCTATCATCAAAATACTCCTACATACATATTAAGACTCTCATAGATATTACGCGCACATTAATCCTATCTAAAATTGACTACGGTCTGCCAATCTTCGGTTGGTGTGCTAAAACTCACTTAAAAAAGCTACAAGCCCCATACCACGGAGCGGCCCGTCGCGCCATTCACGCATTTCCCACATCTCCAGTAGCGTGCACATTGGCAGAATCCGGTCTTTCGAGTATTCAATCACGAGTAGAAGAAACCACATTAATGCTTATCCCGAAGCTGTACACCACGTCCAATTGCATGCTAACCAAAGACTTCGGAGCCATTTTTAAACAAAAGCGGAATTTTAAGTGCATATCCACTCTAAGACGTTGCGCCAACTACATCAAGCTACTTGACCTTCCCCTCCCTAAGCCCAGGAGATCCTTCAAATCGCCAGCACATTGGAGTTCCAAACAGCCTAACATAAACCTACAAATCTACAATGCTGCCAAAAACGATACATGCTGCTTAGAATACCAAAAACGTTTTTTGAGCGCACAAGAAGACCTTGGTGAGAAAAACTGGATTTACACTGATGGTTCCAAAGTCACCGACGCAACCACGTTTGCGGTTGTTGACTGCAACCGTAAAATAATTGCCGGAGGTAGGCTCCCGTCATACAACTCCATATTCACAGCCGAAGCTTTCGCCATTCTCAAAGGATGCCAATTCGCCTGCAAAAACGCTGGTAAATCTGTTATCTGCACAGACAGTCTCTCCTCACTTTCCGCTATACGCAACTGGAATCATAATGACCCCACAATACAAGAAGTTAGGCACATCCTAAGTTGTCATCCCACAAAAATCACCTTACTCTGGGTTCCCAGTCATCAAGGAATCTATGGAAATGAACTCGCTGACAAAGCCGCCCAAGAGATGAGACGTACACCATCAATCCTTTTCACTCCGTTTAACTGCAAGGATATCGAAAGTCGAATTCAGTTATATCTCAAAGAAAAGAGACTATCCGAATGGGCACTCTTCATGCACAGGTATCACATAATTAACCCAAATTGCATCAGTTTCAAGCCACCAACGAACGTACATAAACGGGAATGCGCGACCTTCATCCGCCTACGCATCGGGCACACCCAATCCACACACCAACACTTACTGAAGAGAACGGCGCGACCAACATGCCATCTATGCGGGGACGAGCTCACCGTGGACCATATTCTCGACGCCTGCAGTCGATTGCACTCAATCAGATCTCAATTATTTGGTACACATAGTCTTTCGAATTATTTAAGTAACCCATCTTGTGTAAATATCTCAAAAATCTACAAATTTGTCCAAAAAGCTCAGTTTATTATATAAGGAAATAACACTTAAGTCTCGAGTCGAAGGCCCCCGTCGCTAGTACTCATTAAGTTTATTAGGTTTAGTATTGTATACTAGATTTAATTTTGTTAAATAAATAAATAAATAAGCCCGCACAATAAAAAGTTGGGCAATAAACCAAAGCTAAATAAAACCTCCGAATCAAAATCAAATCAAGAAAACATTTCAAACGATAATAGATCCAAAATTTTAGGCAAACACCTTGAAGATGAACCCGAAGAAGTGGCCACAGAACCTGCAAAGCCAAAACCCCCTCCCATCTACATAAGAAACTCAAATTGTTCTTCGATCGTCGAACTACTTACGTATATAATAGGCACCAAAAACTTTTATGTGACCCATATAAATAAGGGCAATATACGCGAAGTCAAGCTTCAAGGTAACAATGAAAATAACTACCTCACCGTTGAGAAAGACCTAAGAGCTACAAAGAAAAATTACTATACCTACCAATTAAAGAGCAGTAAAGGTCTTCCAGTGGTAATCAAAGGCATCGAACCAACTGTGTCAACTGCAGAAATCATCTCTGCTCTACAAGAGAAAGGATTTGAGGTGAAATCGGCTATCAACATTATAAATAGAGCTAAGATACCACAGCCTCTTTTCAAGGTGGAATTAAGCCCCGAAAACAAACCCAAAAAAAAAAATTCCGTCCATCCAATCTATAAACTCCAGTATCTACTCCACCGCAGAATAACAGTGGAGGAGCCACGTAAGCGTAATGCTCCTGTACAATGCACGAATTGCCAGGAGTATGGACACACTAGAACCTACTGTACACTACGCCCAGTGTGCGTAGGTTGCGGAGACTTGCACGACTCTGGCATCTGTCCAAATAATAAAAACGACCCTAATCTAAGGAAATGCGGCAACTGTGGTGGAAACCACACAGCAAACTTTAGAGGGTGTCCAGTCTACAAAGACCTCAAAAGTCGCGTTTCTAAACAACCATTCCCCAAACAGAACTCTGTAACTCCATCTCAATCAACACCGGGAGTCTTTTTTTAACCAAAGCAACTAGGTCCTCCTTTGAACCTGTATGCACAATTCCAGGAGTATCATTTGCAAATGCCTTGACAGGCATAGTAAAGCCAGCTTCTAAGTCGGCAATCTCTTTAACACCAACTGCCCAATCAACATCAGAGAAACACCACATCTTAGAACAGCCATCAACTGGAATTGAATCACTAATTAGTTCACTTCATAAGAGCATAATGGAATTTATGCAGTTTATGCAATCTACAATGCAAGACCTCATGCGAAATCAAAACATACTTATGGAAATACTTGCATCCCAACACTCCAAACCATAAATGGCTATTTTAAAGATATGTTTCTGGAATGCTAACGGCATTTCACAGCACAAAAACGAACTTATTCAATTTCAAAAGGAACACGACATTGATATAATGTTAATCTCCGAAACCCATCTCACAAATAAAAATAACTTCTTTCTTAGTGAGTACACTTTTTACTCAACGAATCATCCAGACGACAAAGCTCATGGGGGAACAGGCATTCTTATCAAGAGACGCATCAAGCACCATCAATTGCAACCATTCGCAACCAATTACTTGCAAGCTACGTCAATAAGTATTAAAGTGTCTTTCGGCAGTCTTAGTATTGCCTCAATATACTGCCCACCACGGTTTTCTATTTCGGAAGAAGACTTCATGGAATATTTCAACCAACTAGGTGCCCATTTCATATCAGCAGGCGATTATAATGCCAAACACACGCACTGGGGATCCCGTCTTACAAACCCAAAAGGAAGGCAATTATACAAAGCTTTAATCACAAGATCGAATAAACATGACTTCATATCTCCGGGTAGGCCTACATATTGGCCAGCTGATCCAAAAAAAAAACCGGATCTTATAGACTTTGCTATAACCCGAAACATACCAAAACAACTAATGCGGATAGAAGCAATAGCCGACTTGTCCTCGGACCACTCTCCTATCCTTCTTAAACTGTTTGAACAACCACCAACGTTGAAACGGCCTGATATTATTACATCCAACCAAACAAACTGGCTCCGCTACAAAAAATATATAAGCTCACACTGCTAAGCCCAACACTGCACCACGAAGCTGATATTGATAAATCTGTAAATGCCTTTGAATTTATTCTCACCACTGCTGCACGCGTATCTACACCTCAAATGAAACCAAAAGTAGTACATCGGTACCATACAAATAGGAAAATTCAACAGCTTCTTTTAGAAAAAAGACATTTACGACGAGAGTGGCAAAAAAAACAAATCACCAGCAAGCAAAGAGAAATTAAAAGCTGCAACTCGAAAACTCTCTAGGGTACTGAAACCAAAAGAAAATCTTGCACAACACCAATACATCGAACAACTCTCTCCAACATGTGCCAAAAACCCACTCTGGAAAGCGCGCAGTCTCAGTGCCCCTATTGAAACAGACAGCCCTATCCGAAGTCTTACAGGAAGATGGGCTAGAAGTGACTCCGAAAAGGCGAACGTGTTTGCAACACACCTCCAAGAAGTCTTCCAACCAAATCCTGCGACCAATTTATTTCAACTTCCGGAATTCTCAAGCTCTGACATAATAAACACTACGCCCCTGAAATTCCGATCAAGCGAAATTACTCAAATAATCAAAGAGCAATTAAAGCCGAACAAAGCACCGGGCCACAATAGAATTACTCCAAAAATTATCATAAAAATACCGAGCTGTGCTGTAAATCATTTATGCACGCTTTTCATCGCAATGACTAAATATGGTTATTTTCCTCAAAGATGGAAAAAGTCAACTATAGTTATGATTCCAAAACCTGGTAAAGACAAAACACAAGCATCTTCAAATAGACCAATAAGTCTTCTGCCTGCTTATCAAAACTATTCGAAAAACTCATCTTATCGCACATCAGTCCCCATCTTAGTATAAATAACATAATCCCAATGCATCAATTTGGGTTCCGAGAAAAACATGGTACAATAGAACAAGCAAACCGTATCACCACGGAAATACGCTCTGCGTTTGAACAACGAGAATACTGCTCTGCTTTATTTCTTGATATTGCCCAAGCGTTTGACAGGGTGTGGCTCGATGGACTCATGTACAAAATCAAAACATTACTCCCCAAAAGTATGCACAAACTCCTCGAATCCTATCTGCATAAAAGATTATTCTCCGTAAGATTCAGCGCCTCAACATCTGCTGAGCGTAAAATCAAAGCTGGAGTCCCTCAAGGAAGCGTTCTCGGTCCCATTCTATATACACTATACACATCGGACATTCCGACAAACATTCAACTTACCACATCAACTTTTGCAGATGACACTGCCATTCTTAGCCGGAGTAAATGTCCCCTAAGAGCAACTGATATTCTACAAAATCATTTGAAATCTCTTGAAAAATGGTTAGCTAACTGGAGAATTAAAATAAATGAAAGTAAATGTAAACACGTAAAATTCACACTGAACAGACAAACGTGTCCCCAGCTTACTCTAAACGGAGCACGAATCCCCCAGTCAAACACCGTCACATACTTGGGTATCCATCTTGACAGGAGACTCACCTGGCGCTCACACATAGCAGCCAAAAAAACGCAACTAAAGTTGAAGACCAACAAGCTCCATTGGCTAATCAACTCTCAATCCCCTCCTTGCCTTGAATACAAAATACTTATCTATAACACCGTGATCAAGCCAATATGGAAATACGGCTCTGAACTTTGGGGAAATGCCAGTCGTAGTAACATCGAAGTAATTCAAAGAGTTCAATCTAAGACACTTAGACTCATCACTGGTGCTCCTTGGTTTATAAGGAACGAAAAAATTCATCGAGATTCAAATATCAACACCGTTTCTGACGAAATTTTCCATCAAAAAGCAAAACACCAAGCTAAATTAACATCTCATCCAAATCCTCTTGCACGCTCGCTAACCAGAACTTCCAGTTGGAGTAGACTTCAACGTGCCGATCATCCACTCGCTCAGTTCCGATATAAATAGAGCCGTGCTTAAAACTAAACCCATTGCTAAAAAAATGGATTTTAGTTATAATATTAGTCTAAGATTTTAAACTCGTTGTTAGTCTCTATTAAGAAGAGAAGATCCAGCAAATAAAGTAAAATTGAAAAAAAAAAAAAAAAAAAAAATGTGTCACCACTTATCTGCCATTCAGCTGGCATCACATGTCCGACAGTGACCTGCTAGTGGCTCTAGGAGACTTCAATTTACCTGAACTTATCTGGTCAAGCATCGAGAATTCACCATCTTTATCACTTTTAACACTGTTGAAATCTCAATTAAGAGTGTAAAGCGAATGTCTTATACTGAATCTTATTGATCTTTCTCTTTTGTATTATTCTCTTTAGCGCGTCACGAGTTACGCATCATTTATGTATTAGTTAGTCGCAAATAAACTCTCATTCTAATAGGTTATGGGCCCAGGCTGAGCTCCTGTGTGCTATTATTTCTTGTAAAGCAACAGCGAAAAGTTGTTGATAATAGTCGAAAAGACTTGTGTGACTCGTGTTTAATATTGTGAAAAAATTAAATTGATTTGATATAAAATGAGTTCCCAATACGCAATTGAGAAACTGGACAATGAAAACTATAGTGTGTGGTCTATTCAAATGAAAAGTGTGCTGATACACGCCGAATTATGGTCAGTGGTCAGTGGCCGTTTGATAAAAAATGAAAATGACACTGCAGAACAAAAAGCCTCTTTCGATGCTAAAGACGAAAAGGTACTTGCAAGTATAATGCTATGTATAAAGCCGACGCAAATTAATCATGTGAAACATTGTGTAACTGCTAAGGAAGCTTAGAAAAAACTTGGTGAAATTCATATGCCATCCGGTCCAGCGAGACGCATACATTTGTTTAAGCAGTTGTTGTACATGAAAATGAGTGAGACAGAAAGTGTGGAGGAACAGTTAAATAAATTCAGTGCATTGGTAGAAAAGCAGCAAGCAATTGAACAAAGTGTGCCAGAAGAAATGCTCGTCATAATTTTGCTTTCGAGCTTGTGTGACTCGTTTGAAAATTTTGTTGTCGCCATGGAGACGCGCGACACATTGCCGGGGCTGAGCGCTCTCAAGGTTAAACTCCTAGAAGAGGGAGAGAGGTGCAAGACAAACGAAACGGTGATCGAAAAGGAACAGAAAATGTTCGCGTCAGGTACGGAAAATCAATACTCAAAACGGAATATCGAAAAAGGTGTTGAATGTTGGTCATGTGACAAGCGCGGTCATATTGCTGCAAAGTGTAGATCGAAAGAAAAATTGGCAAAACATAACAAAGCAAAAGAAGGAAATTCAAACGGGAATAAGCCAAAAGCGTTTTCGGTTTTCGGTGCAGATAAAAACGAAATAGACAGTAAAAGTACATGGTGTCTAGACAGTGGAGCAACAACTCATTTGTGTGCGGAAAAAACAATGTTTGTATCAATGCGTGAACACAAGGAAAAAATAATGTTAGCAGGCGATAATTACGTAGAAGCCGAAGGGCGCGGTACAGTGAATTTGTGCTATGGAGAGAATACGATCAAACTGCTTGATGTATTGTACGTAAAAAATTTGCAATGTAACTTTATTTCGGTGCAAAAGGCAACTTCAAAAGGATTGAAAGTGATTTTTAGTAAGAACGAAGCGAAAGTAATAGACACTGACAAAGACACTTTACTAGTTGCTAAACGCAAAAATGAATTGTTCTTATTTGAAAATTAATCAGAAAGAGTGTTCGCAATTAATGGAAAAAAGTATGAAATGATTAAGTGGCATAATCGGTTTCGACGTTTGAACTTGAATAGTATGCAGAAAACGATTAACAAAGACATGGTGTATGGTTGGAAAATAAATTCGTGTGACTTGAACGGTTTCGTATGCGAAACGTGTGGCAAATGCAAAATTTGTGTAAAACAGTTTCCAAACGCGTCGGAAAGCCGCGAGAGTGAAGTGTTAGGACTTATACACACGGATATATCTGGTCCAATAAATACAAAATCAAACGGTGGTGCACGATTCTTTGCAACGTTCATCGATGTAAAAACACGATACATGACAGTATACATGTTAAACACTAAAGATGCGGTTTTTGAAAAATTTAAAGAGTTCCAATCGTTGGTCGAGAAGCAAACAGGAAAGAAAATAAAAAGGATCCGTAGTGACAACGGTCGAGAATATGTTTCGCGAAGGTTTGAAGAATACCTGGTGAGTCAAGGCATACAAAGCTAACAGTCCCCTATACTCCTCAACAAAACGGAGTTGCAGAACGTGCTAACAGAACCCTCCTGGAAATGGCTCGCAGTATGTTAACTCATGCTGGAGTGGGTGAGAGTTTGTGGGGAGAGTCTATAATGACAGCGGCATACTTGCGGAACAGAGCAGAGACGTCGACACTAGCTAATATAACACCATTTGAAGCCTGGTTTGGAAAGAAGCCAAGTGTATCCCATTTACGTGTGTTTGGGTGCAAAGCGATCGTATTGAACAAAATACATAGCAAGAAGTTTCGTCCAAATGGAGAAGAGCACATATTAGTAGGCTATTCTCAAACTTCTAAGGCTTATCGTTTATACAACCCGGAAAAACAAAGCATTGTGATAGCCCGAGATGTTGTGTTTATAGAGGATGATAGAGCATCAGTCCCAGGAGAAGTAATCATTGAATTGGATGAGTCTGCTGGACACCGAGAAGATCATATTGACAAAAATAAACAGTCGTTGGATGTTCAAGGCAGTAATGACGACGAAGAGTCTGGGACAGAACAAAAAACATCGCAGAAGAGGGGTCCAGGTCGCCCCAAGATAGTCCGAACAGGATCAGTGGGCCGTCTACGAAAAGAGTACAATATGCTAAATGTTATAGCCGGAAATAATATGGTGGTACCAACAAACGTGCGTGAGGCATTGACTGGAGAACATTCAGATGAATGGAGAATCTCGATGCAGAAGAAGTTTGATCACTTGTGAGCTACAAACACTTAGAGCTTCCTGAAGAGCAGAAAGCAATAAGGTGCAAGTGGGTGTTTACCATTAAACGCGACAAAAATAGTAAAGTTGATCGACCCAAATCGAGGTTGGTAGCCAAAGGTTGCGGACAGCAGTATGGGGTCGACCCAAATCGAGGTTGGTAGCCAAAGGTTGCGGACAGCAGTATGGGGTGAATTACCTGGAAACATTTTCCTCGGTGGCACGTTACTCTTCAATAAGGTTAGTGATTGCATTGGATGTCGAGCATGGCATGATTATGCACCAAATGGACGTGTCAGCAGCGTACCCAAACAGTGATCTAAAAGATGAGGTCTACAAAGCACCCAGATCGAGTCCTGCGATTGCATAAGTCCTTATACGGTCTAAAGCAGAGTGGACGCGAGTGGAACTGGAGGCTAGACGAGGTTCTCAACAAAATTGGATTCATTTCCTGTCCCAGCGAGCCTTGCATATACACGAAGAAAATTGGGGAAAACCTAAACATTATTGTGGTATATGTTGATGATTTAATTCTTGCTTGTTCCAGAAAAGATGACCTCCTTAGCATCAAGAAGCAAATATCAGACGAGTTTGATGTTGTAGATGGCGGAGACCTGAAACATTTCCAAGGCATGGAGATAGAGAGGAGTGGCGAAACTGGCAGTGTCACTATAGGCCATAAACAATTTATTGCTGGTCTACTGAAAGACTATGGTATGGAAGACTGCAAACCCAACGCGATTCCTCTGGAGGCGGCCTTTCAAGTTAAATGCGAGGATGAAAGCTGCACAAAAGTGGATCAGAAGAAGTATCAATCCCTCATTGGTTCTTTGATTTATTTGGCTATGACGACAAATCCAGATATCATGCATAGTGTAGCTAAATTGGCACAAAGAAATGCTGATCCTCACATGGAGCACGAAGTGGCTACAAAGCGTGTCTTGAGGTACCTTAAGGGAACAGCTGACATGAAGCTATGTTACGAACGTACAGGTGTACATGTCCATTGTTTCGTTGATGCAGACTGGGCTGGCGATAGCACAGATCGCAAATCCTTTACTGGTCGGGCATTCATCATGGCTGGTGCGGCGATTTCATGGGAGTCCAAAGAGCAGACCATTGTGGCACTTAGTTCAACTGAAGCTGAGTATGTGGCGCTTTCAACAGCAGCAAAAGAGGCAGTTTACATTAAAAAGCTGGTGGAGGAGATAGGAATAGGACTGGTTCCAAAGATGGTTATCTACAGTGATAATCAAAGTGCACAATGTCTGGCAAAAGACTCCAAGTTTCATGCACGAAGCAAACATATTGATATTAAGTACCATTTTGTACGACAATTATATAAGGAAAATGTTATTGATATTAAGTATGTTTCAACAGAAAATATGATTTCTGATATTTTAACAAAAAACTTAAATAAGATCAAGCACACAGGTTTTGTTAAACAGTTAGGTTTAAATTGAATTGAAAATTATGTTTAAAAGAAAAATGGATATTTAAGTTAACAAGTGAAGACATGTCTCTTTGAGAAGGAGTGTTGAAATCTCAATTAAGAGTGCAAAGCGAATGTCTTATACTAAATGTAATGGGATCTAATTGATCTTTCTCTTTTGTTTATTCTCTTAAGCGCGTCACGAGTTACGCATCATTTTATGTATTGGTTAGTCGAAAAAAAACTCTCATTCTAATATTCTAGATAACGCATCAGCAACATAATTTTCTTTACTTCTCAGACACTCAACTGTAAAATTATATTCCTCCAATGCAAGTCTCACACGAGTCAACTTTGAGCTACGATTAGTCAATAAAAACAAAAAGGTGAGTGGTCTGTGATCTGTTTTGACTGTGAATGCTCACCGTAAATATAGGGTCTAAAGTGGGTTATTGCCCAATATTATCCAGTATTGCTGCTAATTTCTGCTCGGTTGTGCTTTTATTACTGTCACCCTTAGTAAATGCTCTAGATGCGTATGCAACTGGAAGTTGGTGGCCGTTATGATTTTGAGATAAAACTGCGCTACATGCCATCTTGCTTGCATCTGTTGTAATACAAAATTCTTTACTAAAATCAGGGTATTGTAAGAGAGTAGTTCCATCAGTTTAGATTTTAAATGTAAAAATGTTTTTTAACAGTCTTCTGTCCATTCAAAGGGAACATTCTTTTTACATAACCTTGTTATGTGCCTTGAATAGACGGCGAAGTTTTTATTGAATCTCTTATAATAATTACAAAATGCAACAAAACGCCTTGCACAAATTTTTTGTCATCCGGCAATATTCCTTTATTTGTGATTTTGTGTCCCAAAAAGGTGACTTCACGCATAAAACATGAACATTTTTGAGGATGCAGTTTAAGATTATATTTCCTTCATTTGACAAAAACATCTGTTAAGTTCTTAATCATATGCTTTTCGGAACAACCTATGACTATAGGATCATCCATATATAGGAATGACTATAGGAATGCTTGCGTTGGCTCAAGACCAGAAAATGCAATAGTCATCATCCTTTGAAATTAATTAGCCACTATTTTCAAGTTAAATGGTAATCGCGTGAAACTATATGAACCGTTTGTTGTTGAAACTGAAGTTAAATTTCTTGAATTTTTATACCCTTGAAAAAGGGTATTATAATTTTGTCCAGAAATGTGTAACGCATTAAAGGAAGCATCTCCGACCCCACAAAGTATATATATTCTTGATCAGCATCAACAGCCGAGTCGATATAGCCATGCCCGTCTGTCCGTCTGTCCGTCTGTTTCTATGCAAAAAATAGACAGTAGTTTTAAAGCTAGCGTTTTGAAATTTTTACCAGATCATTATTTTTGTTGCACGCAGATCAAGTTTAACAATCGGTCGGATGGGACCACTATTTCATATAGCTGCCATACAAACGACCGATATGAAAACAAGTCTTTGTATGGAAAATTTTTGTTGTTTTCCAAGCTGTTGCAACCGAATTCAACATTTATTCATTTGACATAGCCATACACGCATTGTGAAAGTTTGGTCCGGATCGGACCACTATATCACATAGCTGCCATACAAACGACCGATATGAAAACAAGTCTTTGTATGGAAAACTTTTTTGTTTTCAAGGGTATACCATCTTCGGCAAGCCGAAGATAACTTTTCTCACTTGTTTCAATTGTGATTTAAGTTATGGGGTGAAATTTTTTGATAACTGGGACATGACAGTTTGTTTTCTTTTTTTTTATTAGTGTCGATCACGCTGTAATCCGAAAGTGGCTCATATTCTAAGTCATTGAGATCTATCAGCCGATCAGTATTATTAACTATTCGGACAAAAAAATGTCTGTGTTGTTGAAATGGTATTTGCAATATAAATATCTTTTTGTATTTCTTGATTTGGAATTAATATATTTTTATCTTTAATTGACTTGAATTCAATTGAAGTCATATTAATTTTTCTAACTACTTGACAACGTGCTGGCAATAATACTTTGTTACTGGCAGAATCGTATGTTATGGGAACATAAATCGGAAAAATTAAATTGTTTGGTCTTAATATAAACCAATCCTTTGTGTGTTTTAAATATTATGGATATTATAATATAATATAATATAATATAATATACGGTCTTATGAAACCTCTCAATATCCGATACGGCATTTTTACTTGTCGTGACAGAAATATTTACGCCCTCGGATTTTAGCCAATTTTGTAAGGCTACGCACATAAATGCTGAATCTTTGTCTGCTTTTATCTCTTGGGGTTTTCCCATGTCATTGAATATCTTCATGATGGCTCATTTTGCTTCTAGTCCAATCCCTACTTTTTACTTCAACTAGTGATGCAAATTTCGAATAGACATCAATACAAGATAAGAAGATTTGATTTCCTGTGAGATAAAAATCTATTACATATTTTTCTCTGGCATTCATTATTTCTGGTGTAGTTTCGTATGTTAATTTCGGGTCTCTGTGTTCCGTTTTCGCTATATTACAGATCTCACATTCGTTGATAATGTTTTGGATTAGTTTTTGACTATCCGGGTAACAGTATTTACATTGAACCAATAAATAGTTTTTCTATACCTGGGTGTAAAACTTCTTTATGCCTCTTTAGGATTAAATCCTTAAATTCCGCATAAGTGAGTATATCAATTAGTTTCTCCGTACATCTCAGCAGTTTCTTGAAATTGTTAGGGCTTATGATTTCGGTGAAAGCCCTTTGAAAATTCAGAAAGTCACTATCATTAGGGAAGAATATTGCGTTTTCTTTGTGCACACGTATTCCTTAATGATGTTTTTAGCGAGTTCAAGTGTCATTTATTTGTAGGTTATTTTGATTTTTAACTTCTGGAAAGAATAGTTAACACTTGTATCACTATCGCCCTTTTCTATCTCTATTTGTCTCGAGAAAAAATTGATTCGCTCAGTTATTGATATATTCAAATTATCTTCGGCTGCACTGTGTACCATTGCATTTGCGCTATCGGCAACCTCACCAAGCATGGTCGATTTTTGTGCGGGAAAGAGCATCCGCTACATAATTTTCTCTACCAGGAAGATATTTGATCTTGTAATCGAATTCATTTAACTTTATTTTCCACCTTTGCAACTTTATGTTTGGCTCCTTGATATTATTAAGCCATACCAAAGGTTTTTAATCACTTAATATTTCAAATGGCCTTCCGAATAGGTAGGACCTGAAATATTTTATCGCACAAACTATAGCTAATAAGTCTTTTTCAATAGTAGAATTATTCATTTCGTGTTTGTTCAGCGTTCTGCTGGCATTACAAACGGGCTTATGGTTTTGTGATAGCACTGCACCAATGGATACGTTACTCGCATCAGTTGTTAGGGAAAAGGATTTGGAAAAATCAGGGTAGATTAAAATCGGATCTGATGTTATCAAAACCTTTAGTCTTTCAAATGACTCGATGTAATCTTTGCATTTGGTATCGATTACCGCACCATTCTTCAGCTTAAGGGTCATGGGTTTAAAAATTTTCGCATAATTGGGGATGAATGTGCGATAGAACCCACATAAACCCAAAAATAATTTAATTTGTTTAGGTGTTTTAGGTAATGGAAAATTCGTGATTGTTTTCGTTTTATTTGGGTTAGGTCTGATGCCATTAGTAGTTACAACATGTCCCAAGAATTCGGTTTCTTTTTTCATGAACTCACATTTGTCTAACTGAAATTTTAAATTGGCATCCCTGAGCTTTCCAAAGACTTTACTTAAAGACAAGATGTGTTCTTCCAATGAAGTGGAGTAAATTATAATGTAATCTAAGTATACTAAGCAATCTTTATAGATTGCAGGGGCATTTTTCAGACCAAAGGGCATACGTTTGTATTCATAGTGCCCATGCTTAGTCGAAAACGCAGTTTTCGCAATGGAGTTTTCGTCCATCTCAATTTGATGGAATCCCTTGGCTAGATCAATTGTCGTAAAGTATTGGCATCTATCAAGATTGTCCAATATCTTGTCCATTCGGGGAATGGGGAATTTTTCGTTGACAGTTGAGATTCCTGTAATCTACTACCAACCTAAACTTGTTTCTAAGTGGCGTCTGCCTTCTTGGGGACCACCCAAATGAGAGAACAATACCGGGATTTCGATTTGCGAATGATCCCTTGTTCTATCATCTTTGATTTGTTTGTTGACTTCTTGCTCAACACTTTGGGCATATTTGTAGGGTTTACGGTAGGCTGGATCTTCATGGTGAGTGAAGGTTGTGAAGGTAAAATTTTCGCCTACTTTGTACTGAATGTCTCAATAGTCATATAGAACCTTCTTTAAACATTCAACTTCCTCTGCATTTAGATGCTCAAGTCTATATTCATTACATTCGCGTAATTCATTATTGATCGCGAACTTGACTATATCGTCATTAATAGACGTGGGACCGAGATGTGTTACATCATTGTCCACTGTGTTAATAGTAACTTTTGAAGTGAGGCATTTGGTTGATGCAGTCTCCTCCTTCTTTTTTTCGTATATAAACTTATAAATTCTTGAACCTAAACATTACATTACATTTGAATAGTGTAGGGTAGTGTAGGGTATATGTGGTAAACATGCTATGTGTGTACTTATATAGTAGGCATATGCTAAGTACTTAGGTACTGTGGATATGTCACTATATATATATATCTTTTATTCAATTGACATCATTAAATAAATTTAAATAGACTCTAAACCAATGGCTCTGCTAGCATATCTTTTTTTTGAGCATTTATTATGCAATTTATACACTTTTATTAGTGCATTGATTAACATTACAATGAAAATTGATATAAGAATAGGTGTAATGTAACTTAAATTAGTGTATTCTACTTCTACTTTATTAATTACATTTGCAGTGGAATGAATCCACTGTTTTAATGTCAATTAAACCCATCTTGGGGAAAATATTTATATAACTTATATCTTTGTTTATATTAAGACTACTAGTGTCTTCTATCAAATCTACTTTACTTATTCTGTTCGTCAAAATTGACATTTAAATATGTATTTTTCCTACCTATATTTTCGTATATGGTAGCTTTACAGGCTATACTTCTCATCGGGCAGAAGTGTTTCCGCTCAATGTTACAAAAAGTTTTCTAAATTAAATAATGTTTTTGTATATTTTTTTTTATTATTCTATTTTGCTGCTAGCTGCTTGAACGATCCTGCACCTTGGGTTTTGCTGCTGGCATTTGTGCCCTTTGGGTGGCACTATCGGTTCCTTGGGCCAGCTTGAAGCGGTAGGCGGTGCCGGTGCTGGTTGATGCACAGGCCTGTTGTGAGTTGCAACTCTTGCACATGTACTCACAATAGGGACTCCATGGTCCCTCGCAATCCGGTGGACACTGCTTCTTGTATCTTGGTGAAATGGCTCTGGGTGGTGGAATGATTTTATTATTCTGTATATTATGTAGCGATCTTATTTCTGAGTGAGTTGCACACTGGGTTTTACATTGCGCTTTTGATAAATGATCCCGCAAAAAGTCGAGCTCTAATTGTAACTTTTGTGCCGTCAACTATGCAGGTGGTGGCGATCCAGTATATAGTAGCCACTTTAGGTGTGCTATTCTCGATTTTTTTTTCTTTTTCTCGCCACCGCGTCTTTTACCCATGTCACACTCCACTCACTCAGATCTTTCCTTTGTAATTTCATCCTAGACGTCCCAAAAAAAAATTTTATTTTGTTTGTAGCTTTGCCAGTTTCGTCAAAAAATTTTTTTCTTTTCCTTCGAAGATAAGAGGGTTCTGTCACCCTCGAAGATAAGAGTGTTAAGTGATTTTAAGGACGGTCGTTATACATTAGTATAGTCCTGACCCAGAAAAAGTCAAATTAATTCTTAGGAAGCTGGGAACGTCACGCTCCAAAATCTTTTCTTCTATTATTCTTTGAGTGTTCTTAATATCTGCTATAAAGGTTCGCTTAGCCTATGGCCGCGAAGCTGCGCTGCCGGTGACGCCAGCAGCATAGCTGTTTTTAGCTTATAGAGAGAGTGTTGAGCGCATGTGATTATCTAATTTTGTAGTAACGGTTCAGCAGAAGTCAGTTACATTCTTACACTTTCCCTTGGGATTAACCGTTTACTTTAACATAATGTTTTAACAAATTATTCGGCTATAATTGTATACATAGATACCCAACATGTACTACAATAGGTCTAACTCCAATGAGTTCGGTTTAGAAACTGTTTTATTGATATAATTTTACACCTAAGGAAACCTTAAAATTAATTACTTATGTACTTTTTTTTTTTAAATTTTTTTTATTATCGTCGGATTCAGTTCAGAGCCTTCTGAATGCAACCAGACGGGGGAAATGGAGGTTTATAATTTTGCTACTTGCTTATGTACTAACAAGAATTGTTATCAAGTATTTATATTTATGCCACAGCGACTTCCATGTAGGTGCGTTAGTGGCTTAAGTATTTTATGACTTCTACCCTAGCATGGTGGAGTCACCTTACGCATACATGTACATGTCTCTTCAACATGTGTGCGGCCTGACGTTGTCCTGATGGAACCAGGGTTTGTTGATCAAAGATGACCTCTTCTGGATGAGTGCTGCCTTCAAGTGGTCCAGTTGTTGGCAGTAGAGGGCCGAATTGAGCGTTTGGCAATAGAGAAGAAGCCCGTAGAAGATGACTCCTTGCCTATCTCACCAAACACACAGCAAAACCGTCCTGGCCGTCATTCCGGTCTGGGGCACCGCTGTTGCGATTCAGCATCTATTCGCCGATGGAAATTCGGTCCTTCATATTTCCACTATTTTCATGATTATATCACAATTTTCGAGGACAGGCCTCTCGACGCGTGATGCATCTTTGACATCGAAATTACCGGAACGGATCCTAGCAAACCACTTTTCTACTACACGTTCGTTTTACAGTATCGGGCCAATAAACTAAATTAATTTTTTTAGCCGCTTTGGCTGCTTTTTCGCCTTGATCGAAAAAAAATTGTAAAATATAGCGAATTTTCTCTTTGCTGGTGTCCATCTTTGACAAGCGATCATAACGTACTGAGTCTATCAATCGAAAAAACTGTGAAAGTGAAACATTTAGCGAAAATAAACAAGTTTTCAGCGTTGTATAGTATGACATAATGCGACACGTAACACGAGTACTATGGACAATAACGCCATCTCTTAGATAAAAACCGAACAAACTTTTTACTTTACCTAATATATAAACATATTCAATGCTTGAACACATATGCAAAAAAACAAAATTATACAAGCATAAACATCATATATATAAAAATCGAATTAGAAATCAACAATTTCAATATACCTAAAACACGACAAATCAAAATTTAAGGATTAATCTATGACACTAAAAACTCCTCAAATTTCTAAATAGTAAAATCCTTAACTGCCACAATACACAACAACAAAATTAATTGTATTATCCAAAATAGACTATGGTCTCTTTATTTACGGCAAAACAAACAAAACCAACATCAAACAACTATCCTCCCCCTACCACGCCTCTATCTGACTTTCCTTAGGTGTTTTCCAAACCAACCCCATCAACAACATGCTGGCAGAAGGTGGTATTCCGGATTTGGCACCCAGAGTCCGAAGGAGCATCGGCAGACACATTAATAAGATCACCAACACATATAGCTCATCCCATCAATCAACTTAAATGCAATGCACACGACGAATCTAATCCAGTCTAAAACTTATTATAAACAAAGCAACGGCACTCAACGTCCTCATTATACCAAATAAAAAATATAAAGAAAAAGTCCCACCGTGGTTCTACAAAAATCTGTCATAATAGAACTTACAAAACATATAAAAAATACACCACCCAACAAACCAACTAAGCTTCAACAAAATGAGACACAAATACCACAAATGGAAATTTATCTTTACGAACATTTAAAAAGGACAACTTTACAGCAGTCAGTGTTATAAATCAAGAAAACAAAATCTTAAAAACTGTGGTTACACCAACTTATACATCATTCTTCACTGTAGAAGCAAAAGCGATCCTGATCGCGGTAGAACTCGCAAGCGCAAGAAAAAAAAAATGTATCGTATGACTCTCTTTTCACTTTCGCCGCTATACAAAAGATCAACAACAATGAACCAACAGGCATCAAAATACTCCACAAACACCAAACAAATAAAGCTGCTATGGACAGCAGGACAAAAACAACACTAAAAACAAAAATGTCATAAAAAAAAATAATTAACGACACAAAAAAAATTAAAAACAATTTGGAACAACAAGAACCATCTATATAAATCCATTAACCCAAATAGAGAATCAATACAAATACCCATAATAATAAACAGAAATCATGCCATCTTATACACCAGATTGAAATTAACCCAAACCAAACTAACTCACGAACACTAATTCAAAAAAAATACCAGCACCAGCATAGTCAGCCCCTATTGTAGTGTTACAATATGTGTTATTTCCTCACAGTCGTGCACTTCATCAACCACTGCCACTACATAAAAAACCTAACCACATCAATAAGAATCCCTTTTCCAAACCAACACCTCTTAAATGTCAAGGTAAAAACATAAATAATTTTCTTTTACTTTAATTAAGCTACATATAAACAACTAATACAATAACTGCCTGAAGGCCTTAGCTGCTCTGGCAATATATATTGTACCTCCTGAATTTAGTTTCTAAGATACAATTAAATAAAAAAAACTAATCCGTAATGAAAGGTTTTAACTTTCCTTTTCTAGATTTCTTTATATGTTTGGCTTCGATATTCCACTGCTTGATCTATGGAACACTTAAGTTTGATATCCAACTTAAATTTCTTAAACATACTATTGAAATAATATTTAATAAGGCATGAGCATGAGTACTCTAACTCTAACTTAACTAATTTTTTGTGATTTTTACAACTTGAGAGTAAATACAGAGGACTACGATTTAACCTTTTTTTTTGCGGCGGTGTCACCTTACGCATGCATTTACATGTGCCTTAAAGGGATCAGTGAATTATTTATTATCTACTTGTTAGACCGGTCCCTTTTAGATTCCTTTTATATTTTTACATATAATACATCACTCAATAAGTCCGTAGGATAACTAAGAAAAACACCTTTTTTGGGCAAATTCGATTTTTTCCATCAACATACATCCGTTCAAGAGTGATACAATCAGTCCAACGCCGCTCTAGCATTTCAACATCTTTTTTGTAAGACGATTTGTCTTTGGCCTCAAAATAAGCTACATAATAAGCTACATACAAATATGTTACAATTACAACTCCAGGGTATCTTTCAGATAAATAAATATATTTTCATCTTTATTAGATTCGAAGACGGGTTGTTAACATAGATGTTTACTAACGTAGGGACAAATCGGGCAATCTTTTAATTTCTTGAGTGAATATAATATTTTGTGAAGCTTACAATTTATTGAGTGAATAATCTGAGTGAACTTTGGTAAGCTTTCAGTAAGTTTTACGGCAATAAATTTGATCAGAAGTTGCAACGCTTTTATTTTCTCAAAAATTTTTATGACTTTTCCTGGTGCCGAAGTGTCTGGGTGCCGAAATATAAGTTTTAGAATTTAGTGTTTAGGCTGCTTATGAGAATGGCTTTTTGGGCTGCCGAAACTTGAATGTTCGTCTGTTTAAATTTGGGAACGTGCCAGTGGATGTATATATTTATGTGTGATCGGGCATTAAAAATGTTTATGACCGATTGGACTTTGGGAGCGTGTTGAATATGTTGATCTTTTATTTAAATATCTGGTTAGTATATTTTTCTTTAACCTTGGTTTGTTTACTGCGGCTTTTTTATCTTTACTTTTATAGAACTCTTTAACTTTCTCAAAATTCCGCTTAGCTTCAATAAAACTATTTTCCAAATTCTTGTATACGATTATCCTTTTTTCCTTATATCTTTGTTGTGGGAAATTAAAATAATTATATTTTAAGTTTTTCCCCTATTCAAGTTAACAAACGTTTGCTATTTGTTGGTCCTGACATTTTTTCATTGTTGTTTTTGTCGCAAATTACAAAAACCTATAAATATGGCACTTAGCATAATATTTTGCAACATAGACGCATAGAGACATATATTTAACAAAAGTGAGTTGATGATGGTACATCACTCGTCCCATCCTAGGCCATCTCAAACGCAACATTTCTGTATCAGGACCTCCAGCGGAGAAAGCCACATGAAAATATAGAAAACTTACTCAGCAACACAAACGAGGTCGCGACTAAATTAATAACACAACCTTTAACGCTATGGAACAATGATGGCAACCATTGTTTAAGTAAGAAATGCAACCAAAAACATAATTAAAAATACATTTTACAATAGGCCAGAAACAGTTTGTGCAGTTTCAATTAATAGTTCTTTGGTTTATTAACTAAAATAGTTTTTTCCCTCTGCAAATATTTACAAATTAATATTGATTTAGTTCTAGGTAATTTATATAAATCTCTTGATTTAGTTTCTTCTTATAGTCTAAGAGCAACTACATCCTTCTACAGACATATTAGGTATAACGCTTAATACTAGATTATGATTGTCATCAAAATACAACAAGCTTAAAGAACTCATTTTGGTTGGAGAACAACAAGGCGTAGCTGATGTCGTCAGAGCGGCCAAATGCGTATGAGGATAGTGCTCTAAGTATCCTACTCTGCAATCGCCACTACAAAAGTATGCATCAAACGAAGTTGGGGCCACAACAAAATGCCAACCAAAGCTTGTAAAGTTTACTTTCAGTGGATATCGACAGCATCGCAGATCATGATCATTTTCAGTACAGTCCATATACACGCTGCGCCTTCTTCGATATTTTTTTACTGAACCAATTTCTATGTGGACTGTCTGGAATAGAAATAATTTAGTTACAAAATTAATAAAAAAAATATACAAACAGTGCAATAAATTACATATTTTTTCGAAGTATTATAAAATCTTATTAATATTTAAATACCGAAAGACCGATCCGTTTTTAAGGTATAAGTTAAAAATATACACCTCCATGAAAATGATTCTTTAAGCTTAAATTTATGTACTCTGTTTCGTTATCGAGGTGGCCGAGTTGCGCCGAAGAAAATGATAACTCGTCTTCGTGATGGGCAGGGCGCTGAGGGACCAGATTCTGTGGTCCAAAGAAAAACACTTGTGGTGGCGATGATGAACCTTTGAATTGAACCTTTTGTTTGCTTTTATTAATGCCAATTCATTGGGAGTCGGAGATGGACCAAAGTACATTTTACGCATGTGATTCGATACCACTGAATACTAAAAATACTAAAGGTAAGCGAAAATTAAGGGTATTTCCTCCTATCTGAACAAATTTCAATGGTTAAATTATATAAAGCTATAGAATATAGCTGGCCGATACTGTAAATAGGAAAAACGAAAAAAAATGTCAATAGCTTTATCACTGAGAGACTAGCTTGCATAAACACAGAAAAACAAACAAAAACACTTAAATTTATGAACCCTTTTTTATACTCGAGGTGGCCGAATCGAAAGTTAACCCTAAGAAAAGTACGGGGGAAAAAGAAAAAGGGGGGGAACTATTGCGCTTTCAACGGCATTCTAATAGCTTGGATGCACAGGGCCACGCTCAAAGCATGGTTGAAGTTTGATCATTGATCAGATGAGGACGAAGTGCTGAGAAAGTGCTTAATTTCATAACTGATTATATTTATTTATATTTTATATATATATATCCCCCTAGTACGCCTATATGGAATGTTAAATGTTAGTCGTGTTGGTATATGCTGGCTGTCTACATTACCATTAACAAGGTTACGGAGGAAAACGATACCCAGCATCTTTCTAAGATTTGTTAGGGAAGGTAAATTGATTAGAAGGAGTCTGTTAAAATAAGAGGGGAGGTAAAGACTTGCATCGAAGTTGAGTCCCCTAAGAGCAAACATCAAGAAGTTCTTTTGAAGGGATTTAATGCGATCTTGATACTGAGGGCTCCAGGTACATGACCCGTACTCCAGTATTGGACGTACTAAAGATACGTATAAGCTTTTAGTTATATAAGGGTCATTGAATTCCTAAGACCATCTATTAATAAAGCGAAGCAGACGCTTGGCTTTATTAACCATCGTAGAAATATGGTCATAAAATTTGAGCTTAAAGTCTTATAGGATACCAAGATAGTTAGAGAAAGTATATGGCCTGGTTAGGGCACGTACGATAAAAAGACATTAGCTTACATTTTGACACATTAAATTTTAAGACAAAGCTTAACGTCGTCTGCATACACAAGAACCAGAGAGTTCGTTAGAGCAGGGAGTAAGTCGTTAATAAAAATAGTGAAAAGTAGTGGCCCAAAATGGCTTTCTTGTGGGACTCCCGATGTAGCTCCACAAGGCGAGAGTGTACATCCATAAAAAGAACACGTTGGGTTATCCGAGCTAACTAGCTAGAAATCCATGTGAGAGGGTCAGAGGGAAATCCTAAGATATAAAGTTTAGTCAAAGTGAATGAGTGGTTGACAGATTCAAATGCTTTACTGAAGTCTGTGTAAATGACATCTGTTTGAAACCTTTACGGAAGCCATCTCTAATAAAGGAAGTCAGATCCAAGAGGTTTGTGGTAGTGGAGCGGCGCTTTATGAAACCATGTTTTTTTCTATATTAACTCTGCTTTTATTTATTGAATCCTCTTAAATAAGAATTAACATAAGTTTAAAAATCTTAACTAATAAAAATTTTTTCTAAACAGTTGTTTTATTTTTCCAACTGTTTCGAGATTAGGCGTCCCAAAAAATTTCTTCGCTGGGTTGGTAGGTCCCTCCGTCGGAGACGGGAACGACTGCTGAGCTGGGTTAGATTTCTCGCTAGGTGGTTGGTGCGCGAAAAGCTTGCTATGATATTTTTTCATAAGCTCTGTGATTTCATTGGTGACTGGTGGCATATTTAAGTTTCTTTGGATGTTTTCGTTCCGAACGTACCACGGTGCCTCAGTGATGGTTCTCAGAATCTTTGATTGTGCTCGCTGTATGATGTCAATATTGCTGTTGCTGGCGTTGCCCCATAGCTGTGCGCCATAGGTCCAGATGGGTTTCAATACTGCCTTGTAGAGTAAGACCTTGGGGTCCAGGCTGAGCGGAGAGTCAGCGTTGTTGAGCGAGTGTAAGTTGTTGGCTTTGAGCTTAAGATGTGCCTGCGCCACGTGAGTCTTCTCGACAGAAGACAGATGTACTCCTAGGTACGTTACCTCATCTGCTTTCGGGAGTGGTATGTTGTTCAACAAAAGTTGTGGGCAATCTGGTCTGTTCAGCGTAAATGTCAGGTGCTTGCATTTTTCCTCGTTGACTTTTATTCGCCAGTCAGAGAGCCACTTCTCAGTGGCTATGAGGTGCAATGCCAGCTGTGCTGTAGCTTGGATTGGGTACCTTGAACGGCTAAGGATAGCAGTACCGTCGGCAAACGTGGACACTGTTAGCCGAATATTTGTAGGAATGTCAGCAGTATAGATGAGGTATAAAGTTGGCCCAAGAACGCTGCCGTGGGGGACTCCGACCTTAATTTCGTGGTCAGTGGAAGTAGCAGTGTTGCACCGCACTGCAAACTTTCTTTCATATTGGTATGACTTTAGAAGTTTGTGTGTGCTTTCGGGTAGAACTGTTTTTACCTTAAACATTAGGCCGTCTAGCCAGACTCTGTCGAATGCTTGGGATACGTCTAGAAATACGGCTATACAGTATTCTCGATTTTCAAATGCAGTTCTTATCTCCGCTGTTATTCGATTCACCTGTTCAATGGTTCCGTGGCTTTCGCGAAAGCCAAATTGATGGGCTGGGATTATATTGTGGGCTCTCAGGTGTGGATTCAGTCGGATTAGCAGGCAGTTTTCGAATATTTTCGATATACATTAGAGTAGACTTATTGGTCTGTAGGATGAGGGAACTGTGTGGTCCTTACCAGGCTGCGGAATCATTATGATGATCGATCTCTTCCATCGTTGTGGAAATTTGCCAAGTTTTGTGATGGCATTAAAGAGCTGCGTTATGTACCGAACTGCAGAATGTGGCAGCTCGATGATCATTTCCGGGGTAATAAGGTCGTAGCCGGGGGATTTTTTCGGGCTGAGATTTTCTTTAATTATTTTAGATATTTCTTTTGGACGAAACACAATTGGGGTGTGTTGCTGGATGCCGTTTTCGTTTGAAGTCGGTAGCGCAAATGTGCTAGTAGCCTCGTTTGGCGTAAATACATTTTGTAGGTGAGCGGCAAATGTGGTGGCTCTGTCTGAATCACTACGTGCCCAGCCGCCTGAGGAATTCCTTATGGGCAAAACGGTTTTAATCGGTGGGCGAAGGGTTGGGTGGGCTCTCCACAGTGACATATGTTTTAATACCTGTTGGTCAAAGTTGCTCTATATATCGGCTCTGAGCGTATTCTTCCTCTTGTTTCAGAGCGTTGGTCCGCTTCCGTGTGGCTATTTTTAGCTTTTGTTTTGCAGATGGTGATTTGGAATATTGCCATTCTCTACGTAAGCGTCGTTTTGCGTGGACGAGTTGCTCGATTTGTTCTTTAGTCTTATTCGGATTAATTGTAACGTTTGTGGTTTTAGGTGTTGCATTTCCAGCTGCTTCCGTAAGAATGGATTCCAGTGTTCCTGTGCAGCTCTCTATATCAGGTTCAGTATTGAGTTTTGGGTTTAGCTCAATGTGTGAACTTATACATTTTTTATACCTTAGCTAGTTCGTTTTGTGCGAAGTCAGTCTGTAGGTGGTTTTACGTTTTCTGCGTACCGGCTGAGATTAATTAATATAAGCGAGTGATCAGATGACAGATCTGGTAGACATTCAGCCCTAACAAAACTTCGAGAAATATTTTTCGTGACTGCGAAGTCAAGTCAAGTCAGGCAGCTTATTGTGGTCTGATGGCCAGTATGTGGGACTCCTAGGGGAAACATGATGAAGTTTATTAGTGGCTTTAGTTAAAGCCTCATAAAGCTGTGTTCCTTTTGGATTCACAAGGCGCGTTCCCCAGTAAGTATGTTGAGCATTGTAGTCGCCTGCTGCAATGAAGTGTGGTCCTAGTGCATGGAAGAAATCCAGGAATTGGTCTTCCAATATTGTGAAACGAAGGGGGGCGGGGCAGTATACGGCCGCTAGTGTGAGGTGAGTGTTGTCCTCCAGGTGTATATTGATAGATGTGGCCTGTAGATGAATTTCAGCAAACTCTTTGTAAAAGTGGTGCTTTATACGGTTCCTAATTAGAATGCATTTGTATCAATAGGTTTCGATTACGCATCATGTCGTGAATGGTGGTTCGCATAAATGTCATGAATTCCATCATGCTCTGTTGTAAGGCTTGCATCATAGCTTCAGTTTTCGTTTCTTGCTGCTCAGATGGCCTATACTTTTGTTGTGTGTCCAATTTTGTGTGTTCTTCATGTGAGGCTTGGGAGTTTTGGGTTGGAGGCGTCATACCTGATTTTAAAACGTTTGCAAAACTTATCTTATTAGTGCTTGGTATAGTCCAGGGAGCAATACTTGTTGGTTTCGACAAAAGTGCTTCTGGATTTGTTTCCGATTGTATCAGTGTAGCTGTTCCTTGATGTACCCGTGCCGTGTTCATTCTTTTGTGGAGACGGGTTTTCAGCTCTTTGTAGATTGGTCAGCCTCTGTAGTTTGCTGTGTGATTACGCAAATAGTTACCGCCCTTTTTCGGGCTTGCATTTTCATTATTATCTTGGCAGTGTGTTGATACGTGGAGACCTCCACAGACTACACACACTGGGCGAAGTGTGCAATACGATCCCGTATGGCCGTATTCTTGGCAGTCATACATTGTACAGGAGCGTTACGTTTATGCGGCTCTTCCACTGTAATCCTACGGTGCAGAAGGAGTTAGATGATGAACCTCGTTTTTTTTAGATGCTTGTTTTCTTGTTCAAGCTCAATCTTAAAGAGTGGTTGCGGCTGCTTGTTTCTGTTTTTGATATTGTGCACGCTTTTGACGCAAAATCCCTTTTCCTTTAGCGCCTCAGCTATCTCTTCGGGCTTTACATCAGGCTCAATGCCCTTCAGTACTACTTGTAGACCCTTGCTACTTTTAAGCTGGTAGGTGTAAAAGCATGTTTTGTTTGCAGTAAGATGGTTTGTGACTTTTCTGTAGTTTTCCTCCGTTTTCGTTTGAAGTTTGAAACCATGTTGGGATGGAGAAATAATGGATTTGTAAAGGGGTCGACGATGTGGTGGTACCGATTTTTCGAAAAGTTGGTTGCATCGAATTTTTTCCTTTTTTATGTAGGTGCATTTTAAAAGATTCGTTCCACATGTGGGGAAAGATCGAAGTTTTCAGAGACAAGGAGAAAAGTTTTAGAATTTTTTTTATTACACAGCCAGGAACACCATCAGGACCTGTCGAATAGACTGGTTTTACCTTCAGAAGATCCGATTACACACTGCTTTCGGAGTAAGATAGCCTGAAAACGAAAAACGAGGGGGGGAGGGGGATACATGCTTAAGCTTAGTGTTCAACGTTCGCAATGAAAGTAAAGTGTGATAATTCCTTGTGAGTTGACCAGCTCCATGGCACCGAGTTTCCCCATAATCCTTGCAGAAAACTTCGTAAGCGTATGGCTTCCTTCGACGATTCGGACACCGCCATGTATTCTTCTTCTGTACATGACAACGCAACCGCCGCATCGGACATCTTGTATGCAAAACCTGTTAAAGATCTATGATCGATCGGATTAGCTGCCCAGTCGGTATCTGCATAGCCGACCAATTGTTCACCAGCTTGCGTGAACAATAATCCATGGCTTGGAGTCCCCTTTAAGTAACGCAATGCCCTCTTAGCAGCAACCTAGTGTTGCTTGCCATAAGATATGTGCATTGGCTCAGGACAGTGACGGCGTGTGCAATATCTGGACGTGTAGATACTGCTAGCCACATCAAGGCTGCAACTAAACTCTGGTACGGGATGTTCAATGGCTCAGCTTCTCTTCTTCAGTCTGCGCACATCTCGACTGATAGTTTCTCATCGAAAAACTCTTCATTATTCCCAAACAATACGACAGCTTACCCAGGTCTTTCATGTCAAACTTCCTTGACAACTCGGATTTCAAATGAGGTACCATTTGCTCATCATTTGCAGCGGCGATCAGGTCAACCGCATGTAGTGCCACAATGATGATCCTGTCTCCCTTTTTCTTTACACAAAAACACATTAGATAAACATCTGCTGCAAGTGTCCGAAGACCCATGTTTTGCTGTCTAGCTTCTTATACCATAGGCGGCCACTCTTTAATCCGTGTAAAGCCTTTGCAGCCTGCATACTTTTGACCATACTTTTGCTTCTCCTTTTGTGCCAATATTTGGCCAAACTCTGCTGAGACGCTTATGTAGAGTTTCTTCTCTATGTCTCATTTCAAGAATGCGCTTTTTTTTTTAGCTTCGGAATCAGTTCAGAGCTTTCTGAATGCAACCAAACGGGGGAAATGGAGGTTTATAATTTTGCTACATTAACACTTAACTAACTTACACTTAACATACATTTAAGAGTTTGGCGGGATTTAAAATCTTATGATATTATACGATAATAGTGGTCAAGTGTTTGTAAACAATAATACGAATAGTGTATGTAAATAAATGCTGTTGTTGTTGTACGTTAAATAACAACATTTTTTTTCTATCATATAGAGAATAAAATTATCTTTCAGAAAAATATATTTTTGTATGTGTTATCTGCATTATTTTCACATATATTGTGTGCTAAACATTGCATATGCGTAAAAACATTGGCCGTGCGAAATAATAGTGGGCAGGGCTCGTAGTAGAGATCTAACTTACGTTTGGTTCTAAACACTACTTGGCCACTAGATGCCCTTTCTATTTCTGCTCCGTCTCTCTTTAAGAACACATTATACCCGTGGTCACACATCTTAGAGATAAACAGCAAATATTTCATTAGATCAGAGACGTACAGCGTGTTCACTAGGTTTACGGAAGACCTCTTCGTTGGATTAAACGGTACTAATCCACAACCCAATATTTCTGTGGAGTGATTATTTGCAAGCTCCAGTTTTGAACACTCTGCTGTACTGACCTTTTCAAATCGGTCTTTCTGCGAGCACATGTGTGATGTCACTCCAGAATAAAAACACCAGCCATTCTGCTCGTCACTGACAGAACTTGCTATATTTGCCCTCATGCTGGACTTTTGACTACCGCCTTGGCGTTTACACTCCGCTGGTTTATGACCAATTTTTTCGCAAACATAGCATCTGAATTTAAACTTCTGTTAAATTTTCCTTTTTTTTATTGTTCTTGCAAGCAACTTTATATTGAGAGCTTCCGGTAAGAATACGGTGTCGTGCGTTTCGATCGTTACGCGAAACGGCTCATATTCTTTAGGAATGCTATACAACAATAGTATGGCTAGCAAATCATTTATATTTACCAACTCTACTTCATTTAGTTTATCGACGCTATCCAAAATCCTATCTGTTAGATATAAAGTATAAGTTTTATTACGCGCTTAACACGTCTGCTTAGTCGATGAGATTGAAAGGAACTGACAGAACATAAAGGAATTCCAAATAGGCTGTATACATACAATATGTGTTGCAAGATCGCTACTTTGCTTAAGTTTATCGTTACGATTCAAATGGGAAGCTTAATATAACACGCCCCCTCAAAGTAGCTGTTCTGCAGATTAAATATTAGTGACGCCCAAGGATGATATGCACTCTCGATGCTTAGTGGTGCTTAGACCCTTCATTAGGACGTCTGCTGGCATATGTTCTGTCTGCATATACTCAATGGTGATGTCGCCATCTCGTTGCTTCTGCTGTATGAAGTGATGGCGCACATCGATGTGCTTCGTGCGTGGGTGGAAGCCGAAACCTTTTACTAACCTTTACTTAAAGAGCACAACGGATCCGCATTTTCGGCCCACCATGTTAAGAAGCTCCGTTAAATATAAGGCTTCTTTAACTGCATCTGACATTGCCAAGTATTCAGCTTCTGTGCTTGACAAAGCCACCGTGCGCTGTTTTCGCGCCTCCCAACTTATGGATGCGCCAGCCATGATGAATGCTAGACCAGAGTAGGAACGCCTGTCGCTTAAGTTTCCACCCCAATCTGCATCTAGTACGCCGTATAGATTCTCGCCTGTTCTCTTGTATAACAGGCCATGCTGCCTTGTACCGCTTAAGTATCGCAGTATGCGTTTTGCTGTTTTCCAATGTTCCGCTTCATAACATGAATTGAACTGGCTTAAGAAATTCACAGCATAAGCAATGTCCGGTCTTGTTGTAACTGAAAAGCAGCGCCCTCTGCCACGCTGCTGTTGCACATCATTTGAATCTTCTTCGCTTGATGAGCTCTCACTTGGATGTTGCCGCTCAATCGACTTGCCAATTAAGATGCCCTCGTCTACGATAACCTCAGCGTCGTAGAAGTCCTGGTATTCACTCTTGAACCCTGGAATATTCAAGAACTTGACATCATTACTAATTATTACCTTACGCCTTTCCGGCGACCATAATCAATACGCTTTCGATTCTGTTGAGTAGCCCACCAGTATACATTCTTCAGATTTTGTCTCGAAGTTGCCACGATGGCCACCCTTAATGATCGCATATGCTTTCGTGCCAAATATGCGCAGGTGTGCCACTGTTGGAATTTTTATCGTCCAGTATGTGTATGGTATCTCTCCATTTAAGCCTTTTGTGACGCATCTGTTTCGTATATAACTTGCTGTGTTTACCGCTTCTGCCCAAAACGGTGGTGCCCCAGATTGCCGCATCATGCACCTTGCCATTTCTATTAACGTGCGATTCTGCCGTTCTGCTAAGCCATTTTGCTGCGGGGTATGTGGTGTAGACAACCTTCGCGCAATTCCATGCTTCCTCAAATAGTCGTTGAATTCGTTGTTGCAGTAATCTTGTTATTGGAGAAGTTTTCTGCTTTTGCTTTGTAAGCTTTCAACGCTTTAAATACTTCTGACTTCTGTTTGAGAAAATAAACTTCACAATATCTGGAATGGTCATCGATAAAAGTTGCAACACATTTAGAACCATTCATTGACTCAGTTCTCATCGGGCCACACACATCGCTGTGTACGATCTCTAGTAGTTCACTGGTTCGCTTTTGCTCGTGCTTTTGTGATTATTTGCTGTTTGCTTTTCGCGTATGCAAATTTCACATTTTGATAGACCGTAGACCTTTTCACTCATGGCCATTCTTTTAAGGTCGTTCTCGTTAACGTGTCCCAAACGGTAGTGCCACTTGTTTATGTCATTTACGTCACTCACCTTTGCTTTGTTTACATTATGCTCTTCGATGTCTAAGTAATAAAGGTTGTCATATCTCTTCGCTGTGAAGCCAGACTTCTCTTTTGTTTTTAGCAATTACTGCTTCATTTTTTCTAAAATGCACCTCAAATCCATGGTCTGTAATTTTAGAAACGGATAATGTCAAAATGTAAATCTTCGACATAAAACACTTCTTGTAGATCGATATCCTCTTTATCTTTCTTTCCTTTGATTTCGGTCATCCTAATTTTGCCAATGCCGTCCATCCTCGTTGTGTTGTTGTTCGCCAAGTGTAAAGTCTTTTCGACTGTCTTTAAGTTTTGGAATGCACTTTTGTTTGAACTCATGTGTGCTGAACATCCGCTGTCTAGACACCATGAACCTCCATTTTGCCTCACTGCATACATACTTTGAACTTCGCTCAGCTTACTTTCAATAGTTGCTCTCTCTTCTTTTTTCGGTATACCGTTTCTGTTTCGGCAGTCTCTCGTTATGTGGCCTGCTTTTCTGGTTTCCTTTTTGTGGTTACCGTTTTTCTCGCTTTTTCCGTTATCTTTGTCTTTTCGACGTTCAACGTACATAGCTTTTTGCTCTCCACGATCTTCCTTTCCTTTTCGTGCTTCTAATTCCTCTAGAATTTTAATGCGCAATACATCAGGGTGCGGTAAGTCATCCCGTGTCTTCATTGCACACCTAAATGTTTCGTACGAATCAGGCAAACTGTACAACAATAAGATCGCTAGTAAATCATCGCCAATCACAACACCAATTTCTTTAAGTTTTTTCACTGCATCGAAAAACTCATTTAAGTGATGACGGACGTCGTCGCCTACGTTCATTCGCGACAACGCTACTCTTTTCAGAAGCCTTGCTTTCCGCACGGGACCTTTCGACTGAAATGTTTCTCGCAATCTCGACCAGCACTCTTTTGATGTCACACATTTCTAAATTTTGGCCAACTCTGATGGACTGATAACAAAATATCTGCACGTGCTTTTTCGTTTTGGTTTTCCCAAGCGATTTTCTCTATATCTTCATCCGGCAACTTTTCGTTCCGTCGACGTATTTCCACAATTCGTTCTTCACAAGAACTGCACGCATTTGCAACTTCCACGTATCATAATTGTTCGCGTTTAGCTGTTTAATTCTGATATGTGCACTAGCCATTTTTCAAGGCTTTTTATTTAAACTTTCTTTATAATCTTAAAATGCTCTCAACGTATAACTTGTGGCTGGGGCTGGGACCATAACCTGTTAGATATAAAGTATAAGTTTTATTACGCGCTTAACACGTCTGCTTAGTCGATGAGATTTAAAGGAACTGACAGAACATAAAAGGAATTCCAAATAGGCTGTATACATACAATATATGTTGCCAGATCGCTACTTTGCTTAAGTTTATCGTTACGATTCAAATGGGAAGCTTAATATAACACTATCGATGTGATTTCTTATTTAACCACCCTTGCCACCCAATTAGCGACTTTAATAGGGATGCTTTACGAGCTGGTCCTTTAGCGTGGTAAATATCATGCAGCTTTTTACATACAGCGTTTCCCGTGTCACAGTTTTTCACTTGCTTCAACTCCGCGGTTGACATAGACAGAATCTGTCTGCTTTTGCCTTCGCATCTTGATTGTCCCACTGTGCGCTGTTTTCTTCGGTTGTAACATATAGTATGATCCGTTAACATATTTTCAATTGTTATTTTAATAAGCAGCGCTTGGATTTGTATTTTCCGAGTATCAAAATTCTCTTTGCCCAAAAGGCTTGACTTGAACTTTGTTAACACTTATTTTTAACTAAAGTTTCTATTTCAAAACTCGACACGCTTGAAATTTTTACCGCACGTTTGCTACACAAGAAAATTATATATTCTTTAATTTGAATTTCGCAACATATCGCAACAAATGCACACGATTTTATGCAATTAAGCTACACAAGAATAATTCCAAACTGTTAATGAACTTTTTACACCCGCGCAGTGGAAGCGTGCTGGCCCATAACCTGTTGATATTTTAAAGGCGTATATAACGCGGATGTAAAAAGTTTAGTTATTGTTTATATTGTATTGTACTTGCCGTTGTAGACAGACCGGCAAGACTTTCGGACGACGACTTCAGACTTACCGCACAGTTCGGTGTGACCAAAGGACATAATCATTTAGGGTTGCCAGATGCATTTCCAATTTTAAAGAAAATTAACTAAAAACAAGTGAGAAAAGTTATATTCGGCTTGCCGAAGATGGTATACCCTTGCAGATCTTTACAATGGCAGCTATTAATATAGTGGTCCGATCCGGACCAAACTTTTACAAATCGTGTATGGCTATGTCAAATGAAAAAATGTTTAATTTGGTTGCAATAGCTTGGAAAACAAAAAAGTTTTCCATACAAAGACTTGTTTTCATATCGGTAGCTGTTTTGTATGGCAGCTATGTGATATAGCGGTCCGATCCGGACCAAACTCTCACAAATTGTGAGATGAAATTGTGATTTATATATGTCAAATATATAAATGTTGAATTCGGTTGCAATAGCTTTGAAAACAAATTTTCCATACAAAGACTTGAAATCTGATGGATCGTTTGTATGACAGCTATATGATATAGTGGTCCGATCCGACGTCTTTTTAATCTTGATCTGCGTGCAACAAAAATAATGCTCTGCTAAAAATTTCAAAACGCTAGCTTTAAAACTACTGTCTATTTTTTGCATAGAAACAGACGGACAGACGGACATGGCTATATCGACTCGGCTGTTGATGCTGATCAAGAATATATATAAGTTAACTGGAGTTACATACTTATTGCGTATTCCCGCTTTAACGTAACAATATCGGAGCTTTCGAGTCAAGACCTAAGCTTTGCATAAGAACTTAGGGTAATCTTAAGAGATCGAATTAGGAATAAGCAGTCGAGATTTGGAGATCAGAAGCGTCGGTCATCGCCACGCACTAACATACAAATTCGCCTCATCAAATGCAGACCGCATTTATTCTACGATTTATATTACACAAATAAATATAATTGTCAAAAACATTAGCCTAAATTGGCGCCCAAATAAATCTAAAACCCACGACATTAAAAGGAGAAACACAACAGCTGGAGCAGACCTACTCAAGCGGAGATTACAATAAAAAATAATAGAAATCACTAGATATTCCAAAACACCAAACAAATTGTAAGTACAATGCCCCTTGATTAATTATTAAAAAATAAAATAAAAAATTGTTCATGCAAATTGTTCAAAAAATAAAATAAAAAATTTGTTCATGCGCACGTGAAGGTTATTGAAGGTTATTGACACGTTGATGAGTGAAGGGGACAAAGAGATAGAATATTAAAAGGGACTAGACAATTAGAAACCGCAAGCAAAAAAGCGAAATCAGAAAACAGAACTAGTAAAATGGAGTTATCAGCAATCCAACTGAAAGCTATAGTAGAAAGTGCCGTTGCAGGGGCGCTTGCAAGTCAAAAAGAATTATTTGACAAACAAACAAACATGCGCTCCATTAACAAGCGCATGGAAAAATGTACAGTGAACACCCCAGAAGTTGAAACTTACACAGATGCTGAAATTATACCAGGTGTAGAGTGTAATGAATCTCTAGACACATAAAGTCGCTGCCAGACTTCGAGGGCGAAAGCGAAACCTATGTGTCATGGAGAAAAGCGGCTCATGTCGCTTTTAAAGTTTATGAATCATACGAGGGGAGCTTAAAATATTATCAAGCCCTTGGTATTATCCGAAATAAAATTAAAAATTCAGCAAACAACGTGCTAGCTTCGTTCAGCACACCGTTGAATTTTAAGGCAATAATTAATCGCCTTGACTTTACATACGCTGACAAAAGGCCTATCTACCTAATTGAGCAGGAGGTGTCGACTTTGAGACAGTGTGATATGACGCTCACCGAATTTTATGATGAAATTGAGAAAAAATTGACTCTGCTTACCAATAAAACTATAATGACATGCGATAAACCCTTGGCGATGTCACTCAATGAAAAGTATAGGGCTGACGCATTAGGTGTATTTATAAGAGGCACAAAGAAGTCATTGAGTGATATCCTGTTTGCCAAAGGAGCCAAGGACTTACCAACAGCCCTTACTCTAGCACAGGAGGTCGAGTCAAATCACGAGCGTTATCAATTCGCTCTGAACTACTCAAGAAACTGTCGGTACAAAGGGGGATAGAAGCACTAATATGCAAGACAAAAACCCATATTTTAGAAGGCGTCAGTTTGTGCCCAGTTTTGACAGGCAAGCAGCTCAAATACCAGTCCAGGCACCGACTCAGCTGTTTCATATTGACGTATCTATGCGAACCATTCGATCCAACCAATTTAGACAAGCACCTATTTTGAACCAAGCTAACTTACCCCAACATCAAAATGTTCGGCCAACCCAACAGCAACAACAACATAACCCAAGGCCTGTTCAGGCACAAATTGGCTTTGAACACATAACAAAACAAGTAAGAAAAGTTATCTTCGGCTTGCCGAAGATGGTATACCCTTGAAAACAACAAAGTTTTTCATACAAAGACTTGTTTCCATATCGGTCGTTTGTATGGCAGCTATATGATATAGTAGTCCGATCCGGATCAAACTATCACAAACTATGTATGGCTATGTCATTAGAATAAATGTTGAATTCAGTTGCAATAGCTTGGAAAACAAAAAAGTTTTCCATACAAAGACTTGTTTTCATATCGGTCGTTTGTATGGCAGCTATATGATATAGTTGTCCGATCCGGACCAAACTTTCACAAATCATGTATAGCTGTGTCAAATAAATAAATGTTGAATTCAGTTGCAATAGCTTGGAAAACAAAAAAGTTTCCCATACAAAGACTTGTTTTCATATCGGGCGTTTGTATGGCAGCTATATGATATAGTGGTCCGATCCGACCGATTCTTAAACTTGATCTGCGTGCAACAAAAAAAATGATCTGGTAAAAATTTCAAAACGCTAGCTTTAAAACTACTGTCTATTTTTTGCATAGAAACAGACGGACAGACGGACATGGCTATATCGACTCGGCTGTTGATGCTGATCAAGAATATATATACTTTGTGGGGTCGGAGATGCTTCCTTTAATGCGTTACACATTTCTGGACAAAATTATAATACCCTTTTTCAAGGGTATAAAAAAAGACCAAATAGTGGAACTGCCAGGTTTACAGGACCGAAACATCAACGAGTGAACCATTTAGCCCAAGAAGAAGATCTAGAGGAGTCCGATGAAAATGATTATGCCCAAGGGGCAACAGCAGCTGTTGAGGATATTGACCACGAACTTACAAATTATGACAGCGCATTTTTGCAATGCATTTTTTAGCCACAGGTCCTTGCTACCGTTCATAGAAAGAAAGATAGCAGGGAAAACCATAAAAATCTTAATCGACACCGGCTCTTCAAAAAACTATATACAGCCCCTCACAGAACTTAAGTACATAACACCGGTACAAAAATAATTCTGAGTTAAGTCCCTTCATGGTTGCAACACGGTGAAATATAAATGCATTGTTGAACTTTTCAGAAAGACTATTCGCTTCTTCATTCTACCGGATCTCTCAAGCTTTGACGCTGTATTAGGATTTGACACACTAACGCAGATGAATGCAACATTGGACTTGAAAAATAAAATTTTAAAAATCGAAAATTCAGTCGAACCAATTAAATTTTTAAAATGCAATAGCGTAAATTTTGCTGATATAAAGGACATCGTAGTTCCAAACCAAATAGCCGACAAATTCCGCACAATGTTAAAAGACTGATTGGGTGTCTTTGCAGACCCCAAAAAAGCACTGCCATTTAACACCAATATTATTGCTACCATACGGACGGAAGATGACCAACCGGTATACTCAAGACTTTATCCATACCCCATGGGCGTAGCTGATTTTGTAAATGAAGAGACGAAAGCGTTGTTAAAAGACGGAATTATTCGACCTTCGCGCTCACCCTACAACAATCCGGTTTGGGTAGTCGATAAAAAGGGTACAGATGAAAAGGGAAATAAGAAAAAAAGGATGGTTATAGACTTTCGGAAGCTAAACTCAAGGACAGTGGATGACAAATACCCGGTTCGGTGTTGTATTCATCGAATTTCTCAAATATTAAATTTGAGAAAAGCCAGATTTTTCAGGATTTCATCAATTTTTACTTGCAGAAAATGATAGGGAGAAAACCGCATTCTCGGTTGCACATGGAAAATACGAGTTTTGTAGACTTCCCTTCGGTCTTAAAAATGCGCCCAGTATGTTTCAACATGCCATAGATGACGTACTCAGGCCCCAAATAGGAAAGTCTTGTTTTGTTTACGTTGATGACGTTATTATTTTTTCCGAACGACTTGAAGACGATTATTTTTTCCGAACGACTTGAAGACCATCTGAATCATATTTTCTGGGTACTTGATAGATTACTTGAAGCCAACATGAGGGTGTCCAAGGAGAAATCGAACTTCTTTAAGGAAAGTGTCGAATATTTGGGATTCATAGTATCCAAAGACGGCATCACAACAAATCCGAAAACAGTAGAGGCTATCCATAGCTATGAAAAACCCACTAATTTGTTCAATGTTAGATCCTTTTTAGGGCTAGCAAGCTATTACCGCTGCTTTATTAAGGACTTTGCTTCAATAGCTCGACCTTTGAATGACATCCTCAAAGGGGAAAACGGAAAAGTTTCCGCCACTCGTTCTAAAAAGATACCCATTATTTTCGACGATAAGCAACGCTTTGCATTTCAGAAACTTAAAAATATCTTAGTGTCCGAAAATGTAATGCTACCCTACCCAAACTACACAAAGCCTTTCGATTTAACTACGGACGCTTCAGCTCTTGGCCTGGGCGCTGTTTTCTCACAAAACGGAAAGCCTATTACAATGATATCTAGATCCTTAAAAGGTGGAGAGCTTGGCTTGTATGGGCTTTAAAAACATTAAAGGCGCTAAAAATCTGAATATTTACACAGACCACAAACCATTAACGTTTGCCGTGTCAGATAAAAACACAAATGATAAAATCAAAAGGTGGAAGGCATTTATAGATGAGCACAACACAAATTTTGTATAAGCCAGGGAGAGAGAACCATGTTGCAGATGTACTATCCAGGCAGGCCATCCACGCTTTAGAAAGCCACCTCCGGTCAGATATGGCAACCATACATAGTAAAATTTCGCTTTCATACACAATCGAAACAGTTGACAAGCTGGTCAACTGCTTTAGAAACCAAATAATAATAGAAGAAAGCACAGCGGATAATACTCGCACCTTTATTATATTTGGTAACAAGTCAAGGCACGTAATACAATTCGTAAATAGGGAACGCAACTGGCAGCCAGTATAGTAGGTAACTGCCTGGTTTGCCAAAAAGCCAAATATGTACGTCATCCGCAAAAACATGTCCTTGGGAGAACGCCTATTCCTTCACAAATCGGCGAGACATTACACATTGATATTTTTTCTACAGACAGGAGATATTTTTTAACCTGTATAGATAAATTTTCAAAATTTGGAGTCGTTCAACCCATAGGCTCCAAAACGATAGCCGACATAGAGTCTGCAATAATGCAGTTAATGAACCTATATCCAAACTTAAAGACAATATTTCGCGACAATGAGCCATCTATTAACTCTGAGTCAATTAGGTCACTCTTAGCAAATCAGTTCAATGTTCAAGTGGAAAATTCACCACCCTATCATAGTACCTCAAATGGACAGGTCGAAAGGTTTCCCAGCACCCTTTTAGAAATAGCACGATGCCTAAAACTAGAAAAAGGCATAGTTGATACGGTAAATCTCATACTTCAAGCAACCGTGGAATACAACAAAACAGTACATTCAGTCACCAATAAAATACCGATCGACATAATTCATGCAATGCCCCCAGAATTTGCAGAGGAAATCTTAGAAAAAATTAACAGAGCACAAGAAATACAATTAAGAAGAATTAATTAATCAAGATGTGACAGAACTTTCCAGGTCGGGGACACTGTCTTTGTAAAGCAAAAAAAAAACGGTCGGAAATAAACTTACTCCACGCTACAAAAAAGAAAAAATTGAAGCAGACATTGGGACGAGTCTCTTAATAAAGGGGAGGGTAGTACATAAAGATAATTTACGTTAGGATTATTATTTTTATGTACTATCTACTACCAATTAGTGTTATTAATGGCCTTCTTCATCCTATTTTTATATCATAATAAAAAAACAAATTTAATCAACGAGCGTTGTACCTTGTTATATATTATCACTATTATTAACTAACAATGTATTTGCAGTTTATATTTTTTGTAGTCTATAATAATTTAAGCAAATCGTTAAAGAAGCTTTTAGTTCTTACATTGAGCTCTCCGCCATCAACTTCTCTATCCAACGTGCCCATTGTGATGAAACTACAGAACCACCAAGGCCAACGTCAACGTGGCAAGGATCACCAGGATTCCCATATCAACCGTATAATTTGAAAGGACTGAGGACAGCCTTCATCTTAGTAAGGGAGGAGTTAACTGGAGTTACATGCTTATTGCGTATTCCCGCTTTAACGTAACAGTATCGGAGCTTTCGAGTCAAGACCTAAGCTTTGCATAAGAACTTAGGGTAATCTTAAGAGATCGAATTAGGAATAAGCAGTCGAGATTTGGAGATCAGAAGCGTCGGTCATCGCCACGCACTAACATACAAATTCGCCTCATCAAATGCAGACCGCATTTATTCCACGATTTATATTACACAAATAAATATAATTGTCAAAAACATTAACCTAAATTGGCGTCCAAATAAATCTAAAACCCACGACATTTAAAGGAGAAACACAACAGCTGGAGCAGACCTACTCAAGCGGAGATTACAATAAAAAATAATATAAATCACTAGATATTCCAAAACACCAAACAAATTGTAAGTACAACGCCCCTTGATTAATTATTAAAAAATAAAATAAAAAATTGTTCATGCAAATTGTTCAAAAAATAAAATAAAAAATTTGTTCATGCACACGTGAAGGTTATTAAAGGTTATTGACACGTTGATGAGTGAAGGTGACAAAGAGATAGACGACTTAATATCAAGTTGGAATAGAATATTAAAAGGGACTAGACAATTAGAAGCCGCAAGCAAAAAAGCGAAATCAGAAAACAGAACTAGTAAAATGGAGTTATCAGCTATCCAACTGAAAGTTATAGTAGAAAGTGCCGTTGAAGGGGCGCTTGTAAGTCAAAAAGAATTATTTGACAAACAATTAGAAGCGATTAACGAGCGCATAGAAAAATGTACAGTGAACACCCCAGAAGTTGAAACTTACACAGACGCTGAAATTATACCAGGCGTAGAGTGTAATGAATGATTAGACATACTAAAGTCGCTGCCAGACTTCGAGGGCGAAAGCGAAACCTATGTGTCATGGAGAAAAGCGGCTCATGTCGCTTTTAAACTTTATGAATCATACCAGGGGAGTTCAAAATATTATCAAGCCCTTTGGTATTATCCGAAATAAAATTCAGCAAACAACGTGCTAGCTTCGTTCAGCACACCGTTGAATTTTAAGGCAATAATTAATCGCCTTGACTTTACATACGCTGACAAAAGGCCTATCTACCTAATTGAGCAGGAGTTGTCGACTTTGAGACAGGGTGATATGACGCTCACCTAATTATACCCTTGAAAAAGGGTATTATAATTTTGTCCAGAAATGTGTAACGCATTAAAGGAAGCATCTCCGACCCCACAAAGTATATATATTCTTGATCAGCATCAACAGCCGAGTCGATATAGCCATGTCCGTCTGTCCGTCTGTCCGTCTGTTTCTATGCAAAAAATAGACAGTAGTTTTAAAGCTAGCGTTTTGAAATTTTTACCAGATCATTATTTTTGTTGCACGCAGATCAAGTTTAAGAATCGGTCGGATCGGACCACTATATCATATAGCTGCCATATAAACGACCGATATGAAAACAAGTCTCTGTATGGAAAACTTTTTTGTTTTCCAAGCTATTGCAACCGAATTCAACATTTATCCATTTGACATAGGCATACATGATTTGTGAAAGTTTGGTTCGGATCGGACTAGTATATCATATAGCTGCCATACAAACGACCGATATGAAAACAAGTCTTTGTATAGAAAACTTTTTGTTTTCCAAGCTATTGCAACCGAATTCAACATTTATCCATTTGACATAGCCATACATGATTTGTGAAAGTTTGATCCGGATCAGATCACTATATCATATAGCTGCCATACAAACGACCGATATGAAAACAAGTCTCTGTATGGAAAACTTTTTTGTTTTCCAAGCTATTGCAACCGAATTCAACATTTATCCATTTGACATAGGCATACATGATTTGTGAAAGTTTGGTTCGGATCGGACTAGTATATCATATAGCTGCCATACAAACGACCGATATGAAAACAAGTCTTTGTATAGAAAACTTTTTTGTTTTCCAAGCTATTGCAACCGAATTCAACATTTATCCATTTGACATAGCCATACATGATTTGTGAAAGTTTGGTTCGGATCGGACCACTATATCATATAGCTGCCATACAAACGACCGATATGAAAAAAAAAGGCTTTGTATGGAAAACTTTTTGTTTTCAAGGGTATACCATCTTCGGCAAGCCGAAGATAACTTTTCTCACTTGTTTTATGATGAAATTGAGAAAAAATTGACTCTGCTTACCAATAAAACTATAATGACATGCGATAAACCCTTGGCGATGTCACTCAATGAAAAGTATAGGGCTGACGCATTACGTGTATTTATAACAGGCACAAAGAAGTCATTGAGTGATATCCTGTTTGCCAAAGGAGCCAAGGACTTACCAACAGCCCTTGCTCTAGCACAGGAGGTCGAGTCAAATCACGAGCGTTATTAATTCGCTCTGAACTACTCAAGAAACTGTCGGGACAAAGTTCCGAAACTGGAAAAAAATACTATTAGGGATAGAAGCACTAATATGCAAGACAAAAACCCATATTTTAGAAGGCGTCAGTTTGTGCCCAGTTTTGACAGGCAAGCAGCTCAAATACCAGTCCAGGCACCGACTCAGCTGTTTCATATTGACGTATCTATGCGAACCATTCGATCCAACCAATTTAGACAAGCACCTATTTTGAACCAAGCTAACTTACCCCAACATCAAAATGTTTGGCCAACCCAACAGCAACAACAACATAACCCAAGGCCTGTTCAGGCACAAATTGGCTTTGAACACATAACAAAACAAGTAAGAAAAGTTATCTTCGGCTTGCCGAAGATGGTATACCCTTGAAAACAACAAAGTTTTTCATACAAAGACTTGTTTCCATATCGGTCGTTTGTATGGCAGCTATATGATATAGTAGTCCGATCCGGATCAAACTATCACAAACTATGTATGGCTATGTCATTAGAATAAATGTTGAATTCAGTTGCAATAGCTTGGAAAACAAAAAAGTTTTCCATACAAAGACTTGTTTTCATATCGGTCGTTTGTATGGCAGCTATATGATATAGTTGTCCGATCCGGACCAAACTTTCACAAATCATGTATAGCTGTGTCAAATAAATAAATGTTGAATTCAGTTGCAATAGCTTGGAAAACAAAAAAGTTTCCCATACAAAGACTTGTTTTCATATCGGGCGTTTGTATGGCAGCTATATGATATAGTGGTCCGATCCGACCGATTCTTAAACTTGATCTGCGTGCAATAAAAATAATGATCTGGTAAAAATTTCAAAACGCTAGCTTTAAAACTACTGTCTATTTTTTGCATAGAAACAGACGGACAGACGGACATGGCTATATCGACTCGGCTGTTGATGCTGATCAAGAATATATATACTTTGTGGGGTCGGAGATGCTTCCTTTAATGCGTTACACAATTCTGGACAAAATTATAATACCCTCTGCAAGGGTATAAAAAACCAAGTCACACAATGGGTCAAAACGACATTCGCACTCAACGTCAACAAGAGCAAGACAAAACGTCCTATTTCATCGATACGAAACAACGCGAATTTCTCATATGTGTCTTCGCAACCCGAGGAACTGCACGAAATTAATGCAAAGATCGATCGGCCACGGTCAATTACCGCAAAACCCGACACATGAACTTATGCGAACAACGAACAAGAGAGCGCGTTCTCGATCTCAACGATGAGTCAAAGAGAACTGACCTCTCCCACTCTCGCAACAACAGCAAATACTGCAACGGTATCGACCGAACGCACGCGGTGGCGACTGCAACGATCGTTTTTGCTGAAACGGCAACAATGCCGGAAATAGGATTGGCTGATTGAATATTAAATGAATAAGGCTGATTACAATTACCTAATTGTAGGAAGTGAATACGTTGATTGAAAGAATGTTGCAAATAAAGGGTTTTCCATTAGGGGTTTTTTAAAAAAAAACAAGTGAGAAAAGTTATCTTCGGCTTGCCGAAGATGGTATACCCTTGAAAACAAAAAGTTTTCCATACAAAGACTTTTTTTCATATCGGTTTGTATAGCAGTTATATGATATAGTGGTCCGATCCATACCAAACTTTCACAAATCATGTATGGCTATGTCAAATTAACAAATATTGAATTCGGTTGCAATAGCTTAGAAAACAAAAAAGTTTTCCATACAAAGACTTGTTTTCATTTCGGTCGTTTGTATAGCACCTATATGGTATAGTGATCTGATCCGGATCAAACTTTCACAAATCATGTATGGCTATGTCAAATGAATAAATGTTGAATTCGGTTGCAATAGCTTGGAAAACAAAAAAGTTTTCCATACAAAGACTTGTTTTCATATCGGTCGTTTGTATGGCAGCTATATGATATAGTGGTCCGATCCGACCGATTCTTAAACTTGATCTGCGTGCAACAAAAATATTGATCTGGTAAAAATTTCAAAACGTTAGCTTTAAAACTACTGTCTATTTTTTGCATAGAAACAGATGGACAGACGGACATGGCTATATCGACTCAGCTGTTGATGCTGATCAAGAATATATATACTTTGTGGGGTCGGAGATGCTTCCTTTAATGCGTTACACATTTCTGGACAAAATTATAATACCCTTTTTCAAGGGTATAAAAAAATACATGTAGGAGAGATAATTGCAAAATGTTTGTTTTATTTGAAAGGTTCATCGACCCCATTATGTATGGAACATGGCATCATTCAAATGACCGCCACGGCACGGTTGGTGGCGCGAGTTACAATCCTGTGGCCGAGGGAGGAAAGATTCGGAAAAACATAACTGCTCAGCTTGGGGTATGAAATGAAAGTGAGTAGTCTTTATTACAAAAGGTTGCAAGCTTCTTGAATTTTGCTCGGCAAGCAGTCGGAAGCAGTCGGTGTTGTCTCCCTGTGGTCGAATTGTCTCGGCTCCTCAGTTTTTCATGCTGGGTCGTTGTTGATTCCTTGTGGCCGGTGAGAGGGGGTATGTTAACTCGCGCACACGAAAGGTCGAATTTGACTCTGGTGCACAAATCGGGCTGTATTTGATCAATGGCGTGGCGTATGTTGACTTTGAGGGCATCGGTAGTTTTCGGCTTGTTGGCATAGACCTGCGACATAAGATGCATTGCCACTTAGCAAACTTCGTGTGGATTGATCTCGTCACAAATACGGCAATTTGGCTTGTTGACATAGCCATTTATTAAAAAATGCGCCTCGACCGTAAAAGAGGCGAAGTGCGCGGGAAATTGCTCGAACTGAAGATCCACTGTTTATGATTTGCACGCGCTGCTTGATACTGTGACCTGCCATGGTGGTCTGGAAGAACTGAATATAACACACGCATTTGACATCTGTCTCTCAAACAACATTGCCGCAATGAGTTCGAGCGTCCCTATTGGAAAACCCTTTAGATCGGCATACCATCAGTAGTCGCAGATAAATTTTCGAACAAAATTAAGCGAGAACACAAAATTAATTAAACTAAAATTTTTACAAAATTTAAAATTGCTTCGGATCCTGTGTAGCCTGAATTCGGTAGCGGTAAATATAATTCTTATAACACTCAGCGTTATGCGCGGTGAAATTGGACCGAGCTACTAAGTATCTTGAAAAAGTTACATCGAAGCCTGATCTTTTATGGTTTATGTTATGTGTGTATATATTTAACATTCTTTAAGTTTGTAAGAATGCTTCTAAAGCGATATTAATATCCCTGCATTCCCAGAGATCGGACCAATCAAATGTAACTTAGTTTCTGGAAGTCAGCCTTACGAAAGCAGCGAGTTTTATGAAATGCGTATCGAGACTTAAGATCGCTAGCAATAAGGCTTTCAATGGACACCTAAAGCGTTGGGTGGTATGGATCTTTTGGGATCGACTCTGGGTAATTCCATCGGGATCAGAAACAAAGCATAGATCTGAAGCCAACCGGAATATTTCCTTACGTGGTTAATTTGACCGAGGGAGATGGCGAACATACCCTCAGTGAAATCATAATGAGTTGAAAGCGATACAGATGGGAAATTCTCGATATTTGACCAAATGAGTTCTGGTAGATTGCAGTCACCCAGAGTCACTAGCATGTGGCTATCGGACATGTGATTAAAAAAATGGTAGGTAAGTGGTGCCAGTATGTAGGCAGTTGTGAAGAAGGTGGTAAGTATGAGCAAGTGATTAACAGTGAGCAGACATTTTAATTTTCATACAGAGGAATTCTAAAACCCAAAAATTCGGTTACTTCACCTCTTTAGAAGCGTATCGGTGTCCACAGAGATTAGGACTCCTCCTCCTCATCACAGTGGTCGGACGCGTCTGTAAGTGGTGTACCTATCTGAAAAATTGTCGAAGGTAAAAATCATCGGCAAAGGTACAGGTATCTTAAAGGATGACGTAAGCCTCGAGTAAGTATATTTATAATTTCTTTCTAACCTGGGGTCCAGACTTGGATTTACCTTAAGAGTGGATTTTAAAAGGGTCAATTCTACTAGGGCCGGAGGAATCACTTGAAGTGAAGCAATGGAACATAACTCGGACAAGTTATGCTCACTTGTTAAGTTGAATTAAGGGACCGAATTTTTATTTACGATTCCTGCTCTTAGGGTAGCAAGGGATATGAGCGGTTGCATGATTGTCGGCTGATCAGGCTGAAGAGTGTTGTCGGAACATACGGCGTCCCTAACAGCGGTTTTTTTACTCTTGGGCGAGTCATTTAGCAGCTGAAAGCTGCTGAATTGGGAGTCAAGCCCAGAGACTTGGTCGTTTGCTTTACAGAAACCACCAACTTAAGCTACTTTTAAATACCTTTTTTTAGTCTGACGCCTAAAAATTCGCATCTATTTTTGAACCGCGCGACACCCGCGGAAATAGACTTGTTGTATGATTTTATAGCGCAGACGCTTTAAAAATCCATATTTCAAAAAATATTTCAAAAACAAAACAATTTTAATATGCAAGATATCGAAAGGCTAAGCTAAGATGGAAGTTAAGGAAGTTAGATAAGTGAATAATTATTTTCTTTATTTTGACAAACGACTGTTACTTTTAAATTAAAGCAATAATCAAAAGACGAAGACCGCAAAAAATAACACCACCGTTCGCTATGAAGTAAAAGGCAGCGACATAAATCTGTCGCCTTTAGCTTTTGTTTTCTGCTTCTTTTAATTTCTGTTCCTTTTTTGTACCTCTGATTTTGCTTCGATATACAGTTGTTAATATGTATTGTTCAAGCTCTAATCCGAAAGCTCATAAATAACCAAATTCACTGATATGTCAATACAAGACTATCGTAGGTTACAAGGCACGTATTTACTCAATAGCAGCAGTCGAGTTTCCCGATTGAAAAATACCCTGTACCCTTAGACATGCTTACAATTTATTTATTTAATATCAATAAATAAATGAAACAATACGACCTGGCCACACTGGGCACCACGTGCACGCGGAAATTAATATAATAGTCAAATATAATCTAAAATTAGATCTCTAAATTCGCGACTTATTTGTGCAAAACGGTAAAAAACAACAAACACAAAGAAAAAGCGAACCGAACTAATACTCTATAGGGCCCGAGCCCAACGATACCACGATGTCTCGACCACCCGACCGACCCCTGACAACGATCAACATGATAGGAAATGAAGCAAAATACATAATAATCAGTAGAACTGACAAAAAAACTTTTGATAACTTAAACCCATTCATAATAAAAAAAGTTGTGGACTTCACCTGTAATGGAACTGTCGAAATTTGTAAAAAAACAAGAGCAGGAACCCTCCTTATTAAAACAAGAAACACGATACAAGCCCAGAAATTACTCAAATTAAAAACATTCCATGACTTCCCAGTTAATGTCGAAGAACACAAAACACTCAATACCTCTAAAGGTGTCATCTACTCCAACGACCTACGGAACATAGACGAAAAAGAAATTGTAGAAGAATTAAAGCCACAAAATGTGATAGAAGTCCGAAAAATCCTAAAAAAGAACAACAATGAAACTACAGAAACTGGCTTAATCATTTTGACATTCTCTGCAACTACATTACCTGAAAAGTTATGGATAGGTTATGAAGTCGTCCAAGTACGCCCATACATTCCACCCCCAATGAGATGCTACAACTGTCTAAGATTTGGACACCCCACGGTCTTTTGCAAAAGCGAACCAATCTGCTCCAACTGCTCCGAAAAAAAACACACGGATGATAATAATTTATGCACCAACATAAAAACATGCATCAATTGCAAACACGAAGACGATGATATTAAACACCACAACGCAATGGACAAATCCTGTCCGGCCCTTATTAAACAAAAGGAACTGACTGCCATAAAAACACTTCAAAAAGTCGATCACAAAACAGCCCGCTACATCTACAACACTCGCCACATCCACCCACCGACCCCCTTCTCTCTAAAAGCCGCACTGCCGTCACAAAATATATCTACAAAAGAAACAACAACACATACTACTAAAACTTCAAATACTAGCTCATCAACACCGATCAACACTACCAGACAAATCATAAACTACGACAGCTCCCCAGAAGAAGCCATGGACACCACTGCATCAACATCTTTACACTCCACTCGCTCCGAAATCCCTGACGATCTAAAACTAAAAATATACACAGCTAAGTCCAATAAACTAGGAATTCACTTGAAATCAAAAGAAACCCTCAAAGCATCCAAAAAAAAGGCCATAGCTCTAAACAAAATCAAGAACACTAACAACAGCGACAGCGAATCCATTTAGAACCCTAAGCTACACAAAACTTAAACCTAAAGCTAACACCACCCTTAAGCTAAGTTAGAAGCTTTATTTTCCTCATAAATGACTCTAACTATAATCCAATGGAATTTAAAAGGATACGTAAACAACTACAGCCAACTCCTTATTCTCATCAAAAAATACGCTCCTCACATAATTTCGCTCCAAGAAACCCACATACAATACATTAATAACATTCCAACCCCAATAAACTACAAACTATTAACAAACATAGCCACCAACAGATTTGGGGGCGTAGCACTACTAGTGCACAAGTCAATTCAATACACTCTCCTCAACATCAATAGCGATATAGAAGCAATAGCCATAAATATACAATCCAAACTAAAATTAAACATATTTTCCGCATACATTTCTCCGATCAAAAACATTACTAACCAGACACTACCAAACGCATTTAACATACAACAAACACCCTCTCTAATTACGGGAGATTTTAATGGATGGCACCCGTCCTGGGGCTCCCCAACAACAAATACACGAGGGAAAATAACTCAAAGATTCATTGACAATACGCAACTTATCCTGTTAAACGACAAATCTCCCACACATTTTTCAACACACAATACTTACACACACATCGACCTCACACTCTGCTCTCCAATCCTAACCCCCCGCGCCAAGTGGGAAATACTAAAAGACCTTCATGGTAGCGACCATTTCCCTATTATCACGACCCTATTCCCAACAACCAACTCACAAAAATTCAGCAGGCCCTTTTTTAAACTTAAAGAAGCCAACTGGGAACAATACAACGCACTTACCCAACAAACAAACGAGAAATACCCCATCTCCCACAACGCAAACAAAGAAGCCGCCCAAATCAATAGAATTATTCTTTATAGCGCAAACCTTTCCATCCCACAAACCTCACCAAACACACATCCATACAGGGTTCCATGGTGGAATAAACACCTCGACCATTTGCGAAAACAAAAACAACTTTCCTGGAAAAAGTTAAACCGAGCAATTACTGAAGAAAACATTATCGACTATAGACGAAAAAACGCAAAATTTAGGTTTGAATTAAAAAAAAGAAAAAAGGAAGCCTCCTACTCCTTCACCTCAACCATCCAACCCAGCACCCCCTCATCCAAGATATGGGCTAATATAAGACGCTTCTGCGGTATTAGCCCAGCAAAAAATATCCATGCCATCTACAACCCAGAAAATAATGAGACTACACTGGCTAGCAACGAAATTGCTAACATATTTGCACAATACTTTTCTGACCTCTCCGGCGACTGGAACTTTTCAGAGGAGTTCCGAAACAATAAATATAGATATAACCCACATAACTACACCCCCTCTCCAATAGCCCAAACCATAGAAGAAAACATAACATATCTTGAACTTATCTCAGCCCTACAAACATTAAAAGGATCTGCTCCAGGACTTAATAGAATTTCATATCAGATGATAAAAAATAGCTCCCCCACAACAAAAAACAGAATAACAAATCTATTTAATAAAATATTCAATAGTCACATACCACAAGCCTACAAAACAAGTCTAATCATCCCAATCCTCAAACCGAACACCGACAAAACTAAAACTTCTTCATACCGACCCATCTCCCTCAACTGTTGCTTAGGAAAAACGCTAGATAAAATAATAGCTAAAAGACTCTGGTGGCTAGTGACACAAAACAACCTTCTTAACGACAACCAATTCGGATTTAAAAAAGGCAAATCGACTACGGACTGTCTACTCTATGTAGACTATCTCATAACGAAGTCAAAAATGCACACCTCCCTCGTCACTCTTGATTTTTCAAGAGCCTTCGATCGAGTAGGTGTGCACTCCATAATCCACCAATTGCAGGAATGGAAAACAGGCCCCAAAATAATCAACTACGTACAAAACTTCATGAGTAACAGGAAAATAACTGTCCGCGTCGGTCCGCATACATCAAACACACTACCCCTATTCAACGGAATCCCCCAAGGTTCACCCATATCCGTAATACTATTCCTCATAGCTTTCAACAAACTTTCTAACATCATATCCCTACACAAAGAAATAAAATTCAATGCATACGCCGACGATTTCTTCCTTATAATAAATTTCAATAAAAACACAAATACAAACTTCAGCTTAGACAACCTATTAAACGATATAGAAAATTGGGGCTCCTACTCAGGAGCATCGCTATCCCTATCCAAATGCAAACACCTCCACATATGTAAAAAGCACCACTGTACCTGCAAGATTAGCTGCAACAACGTCCAAATTCCTACAGTTACTTCTTTAAAAGTTCTAGGAATGACCATAAACAACAAATATAAATGGAACACACACATAAACTCACTTCTACCCAAACTCCACAACAAACTTAATATAATAAAATGTCTATCTAGCCTTAAATTTAATTGCAACACATATACACTACTTAATGTCGCGAAGGCAACTGTCATAGCCAAAATAGAGTATGGCTTGTTTCTGTACGGCCATGCACCCAAAAGCATTTTAAACAAAATAAAAACACCATTCAACTCCGCAATCCGTCTTGCCCTCGGAGCCTATCGCTCTACCCCAATAAACAACTTACTCTACGAATCAAATATTCCCTCTTTAGAAATGAAACGAGATCTTCAAATAGCCAAGCTATCACAAAACCTAATTTTCTCAAAAAACACACCAATTCATAAGTTCGTTAAACATAAAAAAACAATAAAGAAAATAACACCAATAATAGACCAAACAATTAAACTCAGCCTAGAACTTAATCTACCCTACAAACCAATAAAACTTCATAAACACAAGCCATCATGGACCCTACCCAATCTAATTGACACATCACTCAGAATCCATAAGAAACAAGAAACATCGCCAGACCAATACAGAAAACTATACGAACACACAAAGAATAACCTTAAACCCCATAATTTCATTTTCACTGACGGTTCTAAAATTAACTGCACAATAACATTCGCCATTACAACGGAAACAAACATCTTGAAATACGGCATACTGCCTCCATATTCATCCGTCCTCACATCCGAAACAATCGCCATTCTAGAAGCAATCGAACTTATTAAAAACCGAAGAGGCAAATTTATTATCTGTTCCGATTCCCTATCAGCAATAGACTCAATTCAAAATACAAATAATAACAACTTTTACCCCAACAGAATACGATCACTAATAACGCAACATGCACCGAAAATTAAAATAATGTGGATTCCTGGCCATACGGGTATCAAAGGAAATGAACTAGCTGATCAAGCTGCAAAAACAGCAAGCATTATGCCACTAATCCTCACCCCAAACATAAATAACACAGATATAAAAAAACATCTTAAAGCCGAACTTGCGAGAAAAAAGAAAGAAAACATAATAAACTGCAGTCAATGGTACCAATCAATTAATACGAACAACTCTCACACCTGCGATTACCTTAAACAACCCCGACAAAATTGTACCAGACTCGACCAAGTAAAAATAATACGACTTCGACTAGGACACACAAACATCACCCACCAACACTACCTAAATTCAAACTCAATACCAATTTGCCCGTTTTGCCAAGGTGATATCTCAATAAGCCATATAGTAAACTCATGCCCATCCCTCCAACAAAACAAACAAGCCATATTTGGCAACGCTAACCCTCTAGACCTCCTTAGCAAACCCAATCCAGATAACATACAAAAACTCATACTTTTTCTCAAAAAAACCGAATTATACCACAAAATCTGAAAATAATAAGACTAATGTACATAGCAAACACAAAAATTATTTAGCCAATTAGCCATTAACTAGATTAAGATACAACCCCATTGTAAACCAACATAGCCATAGGCCCAGCAGCCAGTGCTATACCATTTAAGTTAGTTTAGTTTTGTAAGCTACTCTATCTATAATAATAATAAAAAAAAAAAAAAATAAAATGAAACAATATTCTATTAGAAAAGAGTACCATAACAATATAAATTTGGTAAGATTTTGGTTATGAAAATATGTTTCGTGTGTCATAAAGCCATACACATTTCGCTGTCAACGTCGCAGTCGGCGTCGCGCAATGCGTGTTTTGCTGCGCTTCTGCTTCCCTTGCATAGATTTTGCATGTAGCATAACTTCCGTGTTTCTTATCCGATTTGGTTCAAATTAAAATAGAGTAAAAATTAGATAGCTTTTATAAGCACCAACGCATATGCCGAATTGCATAGCATTAGGTTAATAATTGTGGGAGTGGCAGTTTTTTGCGGTTTGCGGGGGAGCGTGGTCGTGGTTGCTTCAAGATCAGTTCTTTGTGTGGTCAGATGGAATTTTGTTATAGCGCCGGTGTCCATTAGGATTTTCATATAGGCGCCCTTCTGTTCTCATGGGTTTGAATCGGTTGTAGCACCCTTAAAACCCTATAGTCTCTGCCGTTTTTCTTGTATTGTTTATCATTGCGCCTGTTAAAATACGCATTTTTGGCACCGTTCGGGTCGTTTTGTTGCAAGTATTTGTAGTGCCATTGACGTTGCATTTTTACAATAGGCTTGCGATCTTTGTCCTTCAACCGCAAGTCTATATGCTACCCTGAGAAAAGCACATCTATGGAGACACATTGAATGGCTTAGATGAATACCCTTGAATACCTATTGCAGAAATGGAGAGATTATGGGCAAGTAAGTGTGGCTGCGCAACCTATGGTTGCCTGTGTGGGCAGCCGTTTACAAAAAAACAAACGATAAAAAGGGCAAGACCTGCGGAGTCGCGTTTGAGTGGAATGGGAAGATAAAATAACAGTCAAAACGAAACGAAAAACGAAATTTATCGCTGCAATGTAAAATTGTTTAATTTTTTGTTTTGTTTTATTTAGCTGTTCTCTGTGTTGACTGTTTTTTGTTTCTTAGATTTTGTAGTGGTATTTAACGAGAAATTCCGATATAGTAAAATTTGTTCACAAGAAAGCTCGCAGTTGGACCAATTCAAATTTATTTATTTGATGTATGGGATATATACTTGCAAAAAATATTAACTGTAGAAACGGCATTCTTTCTCTTTATTTTTAATATTTATCGCAGACTTGAAAATGCTTTGACTCTAGTTTCCATATACAATTCTCTCGGTGTATGTAATTTTCCTATTTTATAATTAACGCCATTTTTTCCCCTCGCTGTCACTTTATCCAGCTTCGCTGTCCCTTTTTTCTGCTCGTATTGGCTAGTAATTTCAAATTTATTTAGTTGTTGAATTGTAGGGTACGAAACTACAACTGGATGGACGCCAGCTTGGTTTGGGTCGAATAATACAGTTTTAGTGACAATTAGTCCCGTCGATATCTAACAGCTTCTTCTTTTTCTAGTACTTTGGCCCGCCTTAAATTACGTACCACAATATATATTCGTATTGTATAAGGTATAAAAAATGGTTACAATAGAAAATAACAGGACATATCCAATTCAGTAAAATTTTTCAACATACAAAATTTTTCTTATTATTTTTGATCTACAAGATATACATACCAAAGGATTTTTTGATGCCGTATCAGTGGTGACAATTAATGGCCTCATCCAGGATTTGAGGCTAATAATTTGAATATCCTGAGTCATGTTTGAAAAATCGTCGCCAAAAAGGGGCTTAAGATCTATGTTTATCCATTCTCCCTGACCCAATGGAATACTTTGCCGAAATTCAAACATCTTTGCTTTGTGAGTAAAATTAGTATTACTTGCTCTACGTGTAGTACGGTGAATAGACACAATAACATCTTTATTTCGCTGATTTTGAATTTCTTCAATAAGTTCTGGCTTTTGGACACATATCCAGTCCCATCCACGTACATATAAGTGAAGAGTTGCGTATGATAACTCAGATAAGTCATTTTCAATTTTAAACCGAAGCGCTTCTGTTTTGCGATTGCTTCGCGTATGTTGATAAATTTCTAAAAAAGAAAAAAATATCATTTCTTTGCATTGTGTTTAGATTGAACGGAATGCGTCTACTAAGATTCTCTTAGGCCACAGAACCTATAGTTGAATGTGGAATTTTTATTTATTGACAGTTTTACAGTTGTCCCTTATTTTGGCTAACCAGAGCAATATACTTAAAACACACCTTTTTAAATCGTCGGAGAGACCGCAAAATGAAAGGGGGTGACCCACCACAACAGGAAAGGTAATGTTATTATGGAGACGCTCCATTTTTATGAACACCGAAATATTTTAGAATTTTGCACACAATTAGACATAAAATAATGGGTAATGCTGACGTGGTTCTCAAGTCCTACAGCATTCCAATCTTTGCAGGCAATCTCGAGATTTCTCACTCTGCATAATATAAATAAACGAGATATAAATAACTTATCAACAGTCGGTAAAGGAATTTTCATCATTGGGCTTCAGGTTTAGCGAAAATCCCATCCCAGCACCTCGCAATCATATACCAACCGGTTTCAATCGTCGGCAGCCTCCACCGCTTTCCCCACGAAAATTCGTGAGGGGACCGCCTACTCAGTTAAACCGGCCACTTGCCGCGCCCCGACAATACGGTCCTAATTTCAGTACTTCCCCATCTGCCTCTAGGCAGAACTACCAGTGGCAACAGCCAACTGCTCCACCTCGTTCAATAATTCAATCCATTAAATACAACAAAGGTATACTAAAAAACAAAAAAAAATAATAATATTCATCAGAGTACGCAACACACCGTTAGTAGAGCCTGGCTACTTCATACATTTCATACATCAAGTGTAGCGGTGGTGAAACGAGATCACCAACATTCGAAAAGAGTGCATATAGGCCAGAATGTTGTCGCAAAACCCGGACAACCTAAAAAAAAATAACGAAACACTAACAGTGACCACACAGATCATTATAGGCTGAGAGAGTGTAGGCTACATGTTCAGATAATACGATCTTAGTAGAAGCTATGTATAATGACCACGGTAGGTAGACTTCTTCCTTACCCAGGTGTTAAGCAGTCAAGGGTGTTTCTGAAAATACTACAAACGCTTTGGTTACAAAGGAGACGGTAATGCGCAGTAGTAGAAGCGAGTGTGAGAGCCACTACACTGTAGCGTTGACTCCCGATCACTTATGTATACGCTAAACTATCATTCACATCATACATTATAATTAAAATACTGTGAACGATCACTGAAGTTTTCAAGATAACTTGATAGATACATCTCAAACTTTAAGCTAGCATACTCCAGTGTATCAATGACTCTCGGTCACTCTTGTATACGCGAGCTAAATTATCATTAACATCATATAACATAATTAAAAATCATCTGAAAGAGAGCCCCATGGGAAGAAAAAGATCCACAGTGCTCTGGCATAAGCCAGTAGAATATAAAATATCCAAGCACAAAGCGGTCTGAAATAAAAAAAATAAATAAAATAAATCAGTAACAAGATGTGGAAGTGCTAGTCAGTGTTTAGAGAAAAAATGTTTTGGTGATTATTATTAACAATATCCTGCCAGTCAAAACTACTACGTGTGGAGCCAAAGTTTATATACCCCTGAAGTTAAGTGTCGATTTCTGTTAAGAGATATATCAAACCTTGCATATCCACTAATCCTTATGAGAATTCCAGAATCCGACCAGTTTAGGAACTTAATAAATTTTAGGAAATAAAAGAAATTTAAAAAAAAGTCTAAAGAAGTCGGCCGATTCATATAAATTTATATCAAGGTTTTTATACATCAAGTTTATCAAATTTTTACATGAAAGTTATAGCATTTCCTATCGTTCAGTTATATGGCAGCTATAGAATATTATCAAACGATCCCTGCTATTCCTACATATGCGTGCAAAGAAAATATGTGTGCAAAAAGTGTCTGCACGATTTTTTTGCCTAGCTTCTGGCCGGAGAACATATTCGTACAGGAACATCAGCCGAGCTTTTGGGAATTCAACTTCCAGGCCAAACTTTTAGGCCAAACTTCTAGGCCAAACTTCTAGGCCAAACTTCTAGGCCAAACTTCTATGCCAAATCAGCCAAAAAAGAAGTTCTTTAAAAAGACTCCTAGACCTGTGTTATGAATCTGATCCTGATGGAATAAACCTTTGAAACGCTTGAGGTTTCTATCGAACCCTTACTTGTGTCGACCCTTACTTGTATCCCCATGCATTTTATAAATCTTGTTACTTCAGTAAGGCCGACTTTCAGATACAAAGTAACTTAATTCATTTAGTTGAGGGGTCCGATCTTTGGGTTCTTTTGGTGCACCGATGACTCGGAGACTCGGAAATATTCTATAAAATTTTAAAGTAGTTTTTTACTTATGTGTGCCATGGAAATATCATGGCACATCAAAAAACTGGCTGCGATATAACTACCCTAAGACAATTAAGTTTACAGAAAATGTCCATTAAAACTGCCCGCGACGAATATTTTCAAGCCCTTTTTATACCCTTGAAAAAGGGTATTATAATTTTGTCCAGAAATGTGTAACGCATTAAAGGAAGCATCTCCGACCCCACAAAGTATATATATTCTTGATCAGCATCAACAGCCGAGTCGATATAGCCATGTCCGTCTGTCCGTCTGTCCGTCTGTTTCTATGCAAAAAATAGACAGTAGTTTTAAAGCTAGCGTTTTAAAATTTTTACCAGATCATTATTTTTGTTGCACGCAGATCAAGTTTAAGAATCGGTCGGATCGGACCACTATATCATATAGCTGCCATATAAACGACCGATATGAAAACAAGTCTCTGTATGGAAAACTTTTTGTTTTCCAAGCTATTGCAACCGAATTCAATATTTATCCATTTGACATAGGCATACATGATTTGTGAAAGTTTGGTTTGGATCGGACCACTATATCATATAGCTGCCATACAAACGACCGATATGAAAAAAAAGGCTTTGTATGGAAAACTTTTTGTTTTCAAGGGTATACCATCTTCGGCAAGCCGAAGATAACTTTTCTCACTTGTTTTGTTTTTAAGTTAGGAGCGCTTTCCTTTTCAACCAGTTTGTTTGCAACAGCTGTTTTAATTCGTTGCCCTCAGTAGTGTTCTGCGATTTTTACAATGCAAAAAAATATTGCACAAAGAATTTGCCTTAAGTTTTGTGTTTTGAACCCAATTTTGTGTGCGGAATCGTTGCGAATGTTGAAAAAAGGCTTATGGTGAATCTATTCTATCAAAAACACAAGTCTACGACAAAGCTTTTAAGGATTGTCGAAAAACCGTCGAAGACATTCCCCGTTTCGGTTGTCTTTAGACGTCTTACAATGCGCGACAATGCTTGGCTTGTTTCAAAAGAGCTGACGTGCCATCGCACCGAGCTGTACTTGTAGCTGTACTTCTACTTATGGCATGACCTGTACGAGGCAGCTTACTCATTTTTTAACACTAAGCGTAAACATGTAACTTCTTCTACCTTGATTTCGTTGGATGGAAAAATTCGAACACAGTAATGATACCAAAGGCAGGCAAGGCGTATAGGCCTATTGTCTTGTCTTTTGAAACTATTTAAAAATGACTGATGTCTGTTTTGGATGTATGTCAGGCATTTGACAAGGTGGATTAATGTTCAAAATTAAAACTATGCTTCCCCAAAACACCCACAAACTCATGAAGTCGTATCTCTACAACAGAACCTTTGCTGTGAGATGCAACACTGACATGTCCGACGACCACACTTTAAACGGTTCTTTTTGTACCGGTTCGACAGTGCTGTGGGGTAGATCCCTATCAATATCTGCCAGTATTCCAAATCTGTTGGACTCTTGGGTCTCAGTTCGCTGGCTTCCAGTGTGCCGATTGATCTTTATTTATTTCCTGCCGCAGAATTTTGTGGGCTCAATTTCCCTTTTTTGCCAACACTTGTCGGTGACAGAATTGTTCTTATCGAATTCCGTATCAATTAATCTTGAGTGAAGTAAGTGAAATAAAATAAAATAAACATATATGTATATATCAGCAAAAAAACGCTCAGTGCATTATCGCATAAAATACAAATTTTGTGTTTTAAATTAAGAATTGGAATTGGAAGATACGCGAGTGCAGACGTCTCACAATTGTGCTCCGTGAATTTAACAATCTCAACAGTGTAAAACTCTACATAAAAACATATAAAGTGGTACCACCACCAAGCGAAAAGACGCTACTGTGTGGAATGTGCAAGCACACAAAACCTTGTGTTACTTCTATTAAGTAATCTAAGAAAAATCAACAATGCCAACGTATAATAATGCAAAAGCAATTGGTAAAAGTGCCAAACAACAAAAATATTCAAGACGAAATCAGAATGCAACGGAAAAGAGAGCAAGACGAGCGTCGTCTCTCAGTGGCTCGCAATAATGCCTATCTATCAATAATTTCCCCAACAGTAACAACAAGCAATGCAAGCGATCGATCTATTTCTCCCGCTCCCCTGGGCTCAAAAGAAAGTTGGAGTGTAGAATGCGCGGCATTCTCTCTGCCAACAACATCAACAACAACTACGCAACCTTCGATCTCCCTGTCTCAGTCCACAGTGACTGCAACAACAACATCGACGGCAACGTCAATGACCACTACTGCTATGCCCGACCGGCCAATACTGCAAAGTCAGCAGTTTCCGAGTCAATTACCTAAACAACCTTCCTCAATTTTAAACTCACGTCCAACCATACAGACCGGAATGGATCGATACATACAAGTTACCAAGCGCAAATTAAGCCCGCACAATAAAAAGTTGGTTAATAGGTTAATAAAACCTCCGAATCAAAATCAAATCAAGAAAACATTTCAAACGATAATAGATTCAAAATTTTAGGCGAACACCTTGAAGACGAACCCGAAGAAGTGGCCACAGAATCTGCAAAGCCAAAACCCCCTCCCATCTACACATAGACTCAAATTGTTCTTCGATCGTCGAACGACTTGCGGAGGCTTGACCCATATAAATAAGGGCAATATACGCGAAGTCAAGCTTCAAGTTAACAATGAAAATAACTACCGCACCGTTGAGAAAGACCTAAGATCTACAAAGAAAAATTACTATACCTACCCATTAATGAGCAGTAAGGGTCTTCAAGTGGTAATCAAAGGCATCGGACCAACTGTGTCAACTGCAGAAATCATCTCTGCTCTACAAGAGAAAGGATTTGAGGTGAAATCGGCTATCAACATTATAAATAGAGCTAAGATACCACAGCCTCTTTTCAAGGTGGAATTAAGCCCCGAAAACAAACCCAAAAAAAAAAATTCCGTCCATCCAATCTATAAACTCCAGTATCTACTCCACCGCAGAATAACAGTGGAGGAGCCACGTAAGCGTAATGCTCCTGTACAATGCACGAATTGCCAGGAGTATGGACACACTAGAACCTACTGTACACTACGCCCAGTGTGCGTAGGTTGCGGAGACTTGCACGACTCTGGCATCTGTCCAAATAATAAAAACGACCCTAATCTAAGGAAATGCGGTAACTGAGGTGAAAACCACACAGCAAACTTCAGAGGGTGTCCAGTCTACAAAGACCTCAAAAGTCGCGTTTCTAAACAACCATTCCCCAAACAGAACTCTGTAACTCCATCTCAATCAACACCGGGAGTCTTTTTCACCAAAGCAACTAGGTCCTCCTTTGAACCTGTATGCACAATTCCAGGAGTATCATTTGCAAATGCCTTGACAGGCATAGTAAAGCCAGCTTCTAAGTCGGCAATCTCTCTAACGCCAACTGCCCAATCAACATCAGAGAAACACCACATCTTAGAACAGCCATCAACTGGAATTGAATCACTAATTAGTTCACTTCATAAGAGCATAATGGAATTTATGCAGTTTATGCAATCTACAATGCAAGACCTCATGCGAAATCAAAACATACTTATGGAAATGCTTGCATCCCAACACTCCAAACCATAAATGGCTATTTTAAAGATATGTTTCTGGAATGCTAACGGCATTTCACAGCACAAAAACGAACTTATTCAATTTCAAAAGGAACACGACATTGATATAATGTTAATCTCCGAAACCCATCTCATAAATAAAAATAACTTCTTTCTAAGTGAGTACACTTTTTACTCAACGAATCATCCAGACGACAAAGCTCATGGGGGAACAGGCATCATTATCAAGAGACGCATCAAGCACCATCAATTGCAACCATTCGCAACCAATTACTTGCAAGCTACGTCAATAAGTATTAAAGTGTCTTTCGGCAGTCTTAGTATTGCCTCAATATACTGCCCACCACGGTTTTCTATTTCGGAAGAAGTCTTCATGGAATATTTCAACCAACTAGGTGCCCATTTCATATCAGCAGGCGATTATAATGCCAAACACACGCACTGGGGCTCCCGTCTTACAAACCCAAAAGGAAGGCAATTATACAAAGCCTTAATCACAAGATCGAATAAACTTGACTTCATATCTCCGGGTAGGCCTACATATTGGCCAGCTGATCCAAAAAAAAAACCGGATCTTATAGACTTTGCTATAACCCGAAACATACCAAAACAACTAATGCGGATAGAAGCAATAGCCGACTTGTCCTCGGACCACTCTCCTATCCTCCTTCAACTGTTCGAACAACCACTAACGTTGGAACAGCCTGATATTATTACATCCAACCAAACAAACTGGCTCCGCTACAAAAAATATCGTATCTACACCTCAAATGAAACCAAAAGTAGTACATCAGTACCGTACAAATAGGAAAATTCAACAGCTTCTTTTAGAAAAAAGACATTTACGACGAGAGTGGCAAAAAAAACAAATCACCAGCAAGCAAAGAGAAATTAAAAGCTGCAACTCGAAAACTCTCTAGAGTACTGAAACCAAAAGAAAATCTTGCACAACACCAATACATCGAACAACTCTCTCCAACATGTGCCAAAAACCCACTCTGGAAAGCGCGCAGTCTCAGTGCCCCTATTGAAACAGACAGCCCTATCCGAAGTCTTACAGGAAGATGGGCTAGAAGTGACTCCGAAAAGGCGAACGTGTTTGCAACACACCTCCAAGAAGTCTTCCAACCAAATCCTGCGACCAATTTATTTCAACTTCCGGAATTCTCAAGCTCTGACATAATAAACACTACGCCCCTGAAATTCCGATCAAGCGAAATTACTCAAATAATCAAAGAGCAATTAAAGCCGAACAAAGCACCGGGCCACAATAGAATTACTCCAAAAATTATCATAAAAATACCGAGCTGTGCTGTAAATCATTTATGCACGCTTTTCATCGCAATGACTAAATATGGTTATTTTCCTCAAAGATGGAAAAAGTCAACTATAGTTATGATTCCAAAACCTGGTAAAGACAAAACACAAGCATCTTCAAATAGACCAATAAGTCTTCTGCCTGCTTATCAAAACTATTCGAAAAACTCATCTTATCGCACATCAGTCCCCATCTTAGTATAAATAACATAATCCCAATGCATCAATTTGGGTTCCGAGAAAAACATGGTACAATAGAACAGGCAAACCGTATCACCACGGAAATACGCTCTGCGTTTGAACAACGAGAATACTGCTCTGCTTTATTTCTTGATATTGCCCAAGCGTTTGACAGGGTGTGGCTTGATGGACTCATGTACAAGATCAAATCATTACTCCGCAATAGTATGCACAAACTCCTCGAATCCTATCTGCATAAAAGATTATTCTCCGTAAGATTCAGCGCCTCAACATCTGCTGAGCGTAAAATCAAAGCTGGAGTCCCTCAAGGAAGCGTTCTCGGTCCCATTCTATATACACTATACACATCGGACATTCCGACAAACATTCAACTTACCACATCAACTTTTGCAGATGACACTGCCATTCTTAGCCGGAGTAAATGTCCCCTAAGAGCAACTGATATTCTACAAAATCATTTGAAATCTCTTGAAAAATGGTTAGCTAACTGGAGAATTAAAATAAATGAAAGTAAATGTAAACACGTAAAATTCACACTGAACAGACAAACGTGTCCCCAGCTTACTCTAAACGGAGCACGAATCCCCCAGTCAAACACCGTCACATACTTGGGTATCCATCTTGACAGGAGACTCACCTGGCGCTCACACATAGCAGCCAAAAAAACGCAACTAAAGTTGAAGACCAACAAGCTCCATTGGCTAATCAACTCTCAATCCCCTCCTTGCCTTGAATACAAAATACTTATCTATAACACCGCGATCAAGCCAATATGGAAATACGGCTCTGAACTTTGGGGAAATGCCAGTCGTAGTAACATCGAAGTAATTCAAAGAGTTCAATCTAAGACACTTAGACTCATCACTGGTGCTCCTTGGTTTATAAGGAACGAAAAAATTCATCGAGATTCAAATATCAACACCGTTTCTGACGAAATTTTCCATCAAAAAGCAAAACACCAAGCTAAATTAACATCTCATCCAAATCCTCTTGCACGCTCGCTAACCAGAACTTCCAGTTGGAGTAGACTTCAACGTGCCGATCATCCACTCGCTCAGTTCCGATATAAATAGAGCAGTGCTTAAAACTAAACCCATCGCTAAAAAATGGATTTTAGTTATAATATTAGTCTAAGATTTTAAAACCTGTTGTTAGTCTCTATTAAGAAGAGAAGATCCAGCAAATAAAATAAAATTAAAATTGAAAAAAATAAACAAAAATATGAAATAAATTAATAATTATAAATTTATGAATATACATATAATAATAATATATAATAATTACACATATTAAAACCAAAACAAAAAATATGATTTAAATGAATAATTAAATGATTAATAAAATGATTAAAAGATGAAGAAATTTATTGTTTTTTTATACTTGAAAAGGAAATATTTTATTTCATTTAACAACAGTAATGAATTCATTTCGATTACATAAATGAAGTGTTATTTAGTTGAACTTCTCTAAGTATATGAAAGTTAATCCAAAGTAAATACTGAATCAAAGCGTTATATGTGTTCGCAAATTATCCGTTTTATTAAAGTGCTCTTTGGTAAACCATATTTTTTGTTTTTTCGGTCTGAGGTTAACACAAACAAAGCGGATGTTTTTCCAACTCGTAAACACGCAACGTATACGCAACACGCAACCATGTGAAAAAAAATGATTTTGTAAATCTAACACTAAGCGATTGGCCTTGCGACTTGGTAATTGTCATTGCGAACTCAAGGCGTTTAAAGTCAAAGGGAAGATCAATCCATACATAAATTTTCACCTCCGTACTTTCCGTTAATAATGGTTGCCTCAGTCAAATTCGGCAAAAGTCTTTTTGCCGAAAGTCGAGTACCGTTGCAAAGTCGTGTGGATTCGAATTACACAACATCATAATAACTATATAAACTTTGAATTGCAAGTTATGTGGTGGAAATCCCCGGTAACTCCAGAGAGTTCAAAAACTCCATTTGATAATTTACTACAACACGTCTCCGGCGGGAGTTCATCAGGACCAATGATCCAATAATTGACAGACCGAAGGATATCAAATCGGGTGAGAAAAGTACTGGCCAACCTGAAAAGAGAAGCAACTGACGCGTTGCTCGGGAAAGCAACTGCCGATGAAAACTCAAAATTCGCGCTCTGGAAGCTCACGAAGAGATTCAAGAGACAAGTTGCACCAAAGTTTCCAGTTCGTAGCCCAAATGGCACTTGGGCAAAATCACCCCACGATAGAGGTGAAGCGTTTACCAGAAACCTGGAGGAAAGATTCCAGCCGTTCGAGACAGCATCGCCAAGACGAGTACAACTGGTTGCTGAATCCCTAGAAGCCCCATTGCTCAAGGTTCTTCCTGTAAAGCCTATTAAACTCACGAAATTGGAAGATGATATTAAATCCCTTCGCAACAACAAGGCTCCTGGTGAGGATCACATCGACAACCGCTCCATTATGCTGATGCCCCACAGAGCTTTGTTATTCCTTGTACTAATTTTCAACTCTGCTCTTCGACTGGGACACTTCCCAAGCGCCTGGAAGAAGGCGAATATCATTATGCTCCATAAAAGTGGGAAGCCAGCAGAAGAATTAGACTCCTATCGCCCAATAAGCCTGCTTCCAGCATTTGGCAAATTACTTGAGAGGTGCATCCTGAGAAGATTGCTCGAGTCCCGAAAGGTCCAGAAAGCTATTCCGAAGTTTCAGTTTAGTTTTAGACTCAGGCATGCCACACCTGAACAGGTACACCGCGTAGTGAAGTTTGTACTGGAAGGTTTCATGGAAAGGAGTAAGTCGTTGGAGCTTTTCTGGACATCCTGCAGGCTTTCGACAGAGTGTGGCATGAAGGACTTCTTCACAAGCTTAAAAGCCTACTAAATCGTCAGCTCTTTTTTATAATAAAAATCTTCCTCCACGAGCGATCCTTTAAAGTAGTACAGGACGGACTGTTCTCCCAAACAAAAAGAGTCAGAGCAGTTGTACCCCAGGGAAGTGTGTTAGGTCCAACACTTTATAGCCTGTATACGCACGACATGCCCTCAGCTGACAACATGTCCCAATAACCTGCTAGTTGCCACCTTTGCTGATGACACTGCAGTCCTGACCAGAGATACTTGCGTCTATACAGCCACTGATACGCTTCAGCTTTATATAAAAAAATTTTAGAATTGGGCCCTACGCTGGAACATCGCAGTCAATCCGGAAAAGTGTATTTCCGTGACGTACACCCTGAGAAAAGACACATCCCCAGGTGTGTTTCTGCATGAAGAGCTCCTCACACAATCGAACGCCCACAAATACCTCGGTGTCACTCTGGATAAGCGACTTACATTTCAACGCCATGTAACGGATGTAACTCGGCTGCTCAAAACAAAGGCGAACAGCATGGCTTGGCTCCTTACGCCTGGAAACAAACTTTCAGTTTCCAACAAGGCCAAACTTTATTAGGTTGTCTTGGCTCCTATTTGGAAATATGGCATCCAAGTGTATGGCATCGCCGCAAAGTCGCACCTCAACAAAATTCGTGTGGCGCAATCGCAAATCTTGCTTGGTACATCCGCAACAAAGACATTGAACAAGAGCTGAAGGTACCAAGGATTGGCGATGTCATAAACAAAAAAGCAACCGTGTACGTAAACAATTGGGAAACCACCCAAACCAGTTGGCTCGAAAACTCTTAATGAGGAGAATTGTATTGGGACTGAGGGCGAGAAGTAGGATCCTGCGCATTCACCCAACAGATCTGCCGAAAAGATATATAAGTAATTGATTTAATTAATTCATGCCTTTAGACTCCCTAATTAGGTTTAAGTATGTAAATATGTAAATACTCGATAGAAATTATGAATCTCTACAGTATAAGTTACTACAAATAGTAACAGTGGACTGCAATGTAAATAAATACAATTTTTATTAATAAAAAAAAAAAAAAAAAAAATGGTATTTGTTATGGATTCAACGGATTTGTATGTCACCGAATCAGCATAAATTTTTGATTGAATGGTGAAATTCGGTGCGTGTACATCATAATTCTTTGCGGCAAGAATTGCTCGTTGACTTAACCAAGAATAATTCTGATAATTCTTATAATTACTAAATTCAATAAGAGCTAATTGAGAGTTTATTAATCGGCAAAAGTTGTTGTTTAGAGTAATTAATCCAGATATCGCATCATCAATGTTCCATTGTGCACTCATCCCAAATAATCAGCTTGGATTGCATCAACAATTTTTCCATTGCACTGTATCAATTATGTTTAAATTGAATGTCAACTTCAGCGCAGAATGTGCAGTACGACCGCCATCTAGAAGAGTCGCCGCAATTCCAGACGATGCTAACGCCAAAGCTATATCACATCTTGATCGAATAGAGGTCAAAATCAATGAAATGCAAATGTTTTCCCTATCCCTCCAGGTGCGTCCAGGAAGAATAGACCACCAGTATTATTGTCCACCGCTTGCATTGTTTCGTATACTTATTTTTGCTGTTCATTCAGCAACGGCAAATTATTCCAAACGAATTCCTGTAATGTATCAACATTTGCATTGCAGCTCTCGATTTAATTCTTGGTTGAATGTATCGTGCATCGATTGATTTGGCGCAATCATTCCTACTTCAATTAGTAGTTTGTTTGCAATAGTCAAGCATTGATCCTCAATCAGAATCAATCCTTCATTGTAGATTTCATTGGTTATTTGGATGTCAGAATTATTCGTTTGAATGCGCAAGCGACGCAAGATATGTCGTCTTTGTATTTGTTCCATAACTGAATTGGTTGTGAAGGAAAACATGTGGTGTTGATAATTGCGAACAGCTTTCGTATTTGGTACGCATTTGATAAAACAACTCAATCCACAAGTGTTTAACCCCAATGAGAATCGTTCTCCAGCAAACCCAATAGTTGACATGCTTCTCGATATGATTGGCATTGGTGGCCATTCACAGTTTTCAAATGCGCAAATGATTTTGGTCCACGAACATTTACCAACAGCAGTCGCAAATAAAAACATTCATCATTTCTAGGATTTGTAGTATACATGCGACCTAGTGCATCAGTGGAAAACACCTGCGGCCAATTTGGAAGTGGAGTTCTTTGTTTGCGATGTTTGAATTTCATTGTAGATTGATTTCAAGTGTAATACTTGGGCATTTCAACGTACACCATCGTCCCTGCGAATATATCTGCTTCACACATTGCAAAAAAGCTAGTCAATATTGTCGATGGTGGTCTCTCAGCTCGTTGTGCCGCATTAGCCTCAGTGAAGGAAACTCTTTGGCCATTTTCCAAATTTACCACTGCTGAATGTACAACTTTGGGATATCTTTCATGAATTTGAAATGACAATAATCCCCACAGTGCTTCATTAGTACTGACGTATCTGCCCATTTGGAAGTTACTGATTTCTTCATACGCATTTTCCGACGCAATACTAAACACAGCCATGTGGCTTTCTTTTGTGACGTACTTGCACAAATATTTGATTGATTTGGGCAAATGAGAATTCGCAACGTTTGCATGTGCTTAGAAAACGCAATATGGTATTCATTTGCGATCTCAATCTCTTGAATTTGAACTTTCACTTTGATAGTTCGACCATTATCTTCTTTTGAACGCCGACGATAAAATGAATTCATTTCCGATCTCAATCTCTTGTTTTTGAATTTTCCCTTTGATAGTTTGACCATTATCTTCTTTTGAACGCTAACGATAAAATGGATATCCATCGGTCCCTGTGACTGTTTCAGGAACTAACGGTCGCGGATAAATTAAATGAATTGTTAATGGAAACTAATAATAGCAATATTTAGTGTGTAAATAATTGGATCCGTAATTGGATCTTCAACGTGATGTCGTATGCGTCTTGCCCTTGCTAATAAATGATTGGATATTGCAACGCATCCACGAGCTCCACGTACTTCATAGCGTGCGATAAAGATGATGGAAAATTCGTCAGGCGTCAAATATTCCGAACATCCCCATCTGAATGAATAGCATCACGTAAGTGTATATAGTCCTCAGATTGTAGCTTTGCCTGATTGAATCGGATGAACGCTGAATGTTCGGTTTCAACTTTGACATACATGTCGACAGCAAATTGCTGGAATAGCCGACGGCACCTCAAATGACATTCTCCTTATGTGTACGAATCATAATACGATACGCATAGTAATTCGTTGCGCTTAGATTTTTATTCGTTCATACCCCTGAAAGGGCAAAATTAAATGAATTGTTAATGGAAACTAATAATAGCAATATTTAGTGTGTAAATATTGCACCCGTAATTGGATCTTCAACGTGATGTCGTATGCGTCTTGCCCTTGCTAATAAATGATTGGATATTGCAACGCATCGTACAAACGATGTGTCTCGTTTACACGATGCACGATATTACTTCTTCGCTGAACGAAAATGTCTCGCGATTTAGTTGGATCGCCAACAAAAAATTTTTTTTCATACTTATGGCGTTATTTATTGGATCTTCTTTTATTGTGAGACTAACAATAATTATTCATACTCATATTATTCTTATTATATAACTTAGATTATTTACAGTGTAAAATAATTGTGTTAGTTAGAGACGGCTCTAGGATTTCCTTGCTGGCCTGGCGAATCTTTGCGAGTCAGAACCGACTGCAAACTCGCGTAAGCTACTTCGCGAGAGGATTTGCGTGTGCTGAGAGCTTTGCTTGGTGTTTCCTTTTTTTTATCTGAATTTCGCGCGGCTCCCACTGCATAACGTACAGCCCAGCTCCCGCCCAACCGACCGAGGGGCGCTGCCGTTTATCGTACGGCTCGGATCGCGGGGATAGACCCGAGAGAATAAAGCTTAGAAAAGATTACGAGGAAAAAGTAGAGTTCGTTTGTTGCTCTGAAAGGAGGGTGAGAATTGAGGATTTGATAGAAGTGGACGTGCAGAGTGAAGTAATAGAGTATAAGTCATTGTAGTCAGAACATAAAACCCTGAGAGGCTCATGCTGGGCATATGTAGATCTACAACAACTTGGAATAGAGGACTTAAATTTCTAGTACGTCTATTTGGAATGTTAAATGTTAGTCATGTTAGTAGATGCTGGTTGTCTACATTACCATTAATAAGGTTATAAAGGAAAACGACCCCCAGCATCTTTCTACGATTGGTTAGGGAAGGTAAATTAATTAGAAGGAGTCTGTTAGAGTAAGATGGGAGATGAAGATTTGCATCCCAGTTGAGTCCCCTAAGTGCAAACATCAAGAAATTCTTTTGAACGGATTCAATGCGATCTTGATGAACCCCATACTGAGGGCTCCAGACGCATGACCCGTACTCCAGAATTGGACGTACTAAAGATACGTATACAGTTTTAGTAATATAAAGGTCATTGAATTCCTTGGACCATCTTTTAATGAAGCCAAGCACGCCCTTGGCTTTATTAACCATCGTAGAAATGTGGTCGGTAAGTTTAGTATCTAATAGGACACCAAGATCGTTAACCTGGGTTAATCTATCTAAGGAAATCCCAAAGTGAAAGTATGTCGCTTGGTTAGGACACGAACGATAGAAAGACATAAGTTTACATTTTGACCCATTAAGTTTTAAGAGATTGGTGGAACACCACTTTTGGAAATTGTCCAAATCTGACTGAAGTTTATATTGGGCAGAAGGGGATTTGTATTGAAGACAAAGCTTAACGTCGTCTGCATACATAAGAACCAGAGAGTTCGTTATGGGGGTAGGGGTAGGTAGGTCGTTAATAAAGATAGTGAAAAGTAGTGGCCCAAGATGGCTTCCTTGGGGGACTCCCGATGTAGCACTAACAAGACGAGAGTGTACATCCTTAAAAAGAACACGTTGGGTTCTCCCAGCTAAGTAGCTAGAAATCCACGTGATAAGGTCTGAGGGAAATCCTAGGATACTAAGTTTACTCAAAAGGAGTGAGTGGTTGACAGAGTCAAATGCTTTACTAAAGTCAGTGTATCTGTGTGACATCTGTCAGTGACATCTGTTTGAAGGCCTTTACGGAAGCCGTCTATAATAAAGGAGGTCAGCTCCAAGAGGTTTGTGGTGGTGGAGCGACGCTTTATAAAACCATGCTGGCATGGAGAAATATTTGAACTGCAGAGATGTTGAAGATGTGGTGTTACCAATATTTCAAAAAGCTTTGGAATTGCTGACAATTTAGGGATTCCTCTATAGTTTGCAGCATCCGATTTTTTCCCTTTTTTGTGTAGGGGAATTATTTTTGTGTAGGGGAATTCTGTAGGATTCCTTCCACATTTTGGGAAAAATCGAAGTTTCTAGAGACAAAGAGAAAAGTTTAAGACGGGGCTGCACAATGGCTTAGCGCAGTTTTTCAGTACACAGCCAGGAACACCATTTCTGGCGATCTGGCGAATAGACTGGTTTCACCCTCAGAAGATCCGATAACACAGCGCTGTCGGAGTAAGTTGGCCTGAAAATAAGATTAGCTGATTAAATGTTATATGAATAAGGCTGATCCATAATTGTAGGAAATGAGTACGTTGTTTGAAAGAAAGTTGCGAATAGATCGGAATACCCTTATCAGTAGTCGCAGATACATTTTCAAACGCAATTAGGGGGGTAGAAGATACCTGACTACGCTTAGTGTTAACAAAATTATAAAACTGCTTCGGATCCTGAGTAAACAGGATCCGACAGCGGTATATATAATTCTTATAACACTCAGCGTAATGCACGGTGAAATTTGACCGAGCTACTAAGTATCTTGAGAAAGTTACATTACAGCCAGTTTTCTTATGTCTCTTAAGGAGTCTATTTTTAATGTATTTTAAGTTTTTAAGGCTCCTTGTAAACCAAGGATGGTCGGTCGAGGCGGATGCATACTTCCATGGCACCCAAGAGTCGAAGAAACCGTTAAGCGTTTTGTAGAATGTTTCTAAAGCGATATTAATATCGGTGCATTCCCAGAGATCGGACCAATCAAATAAAGAAATTAAATTGCTTAGTCTCTGAAAATCAGCCTTACGAAAGCAGTGAGTTTTATGAACTCCATGGCGAGACTGAAGGTTGCTAGCAGTAAGGGTTTCAATCGAAACCTCAAGCGTTGGGTGGTAAGGATCTTCTGGGAGCGAAAGTGGCATGGCTCTGGAAACAGTTATTCCATCTGGGTCAGAAACGAAACATAGATCTAGAAGCCGACCTAAAGAATTCCTTACGTGGTTTATTTGACCAAGGGATATGTCGAACATACCCTCAGTAAAATCGTGATGTGTTGAGAGTGTTAAAGTTGAGGTGAATTCTCGATGTTTGACCAGATAAGTTCAGGTAAATTGAAATCTCCTAGAGTCACTAAAAGGTCACTATCAGACATGCGGTTAGAAACCAGCTGAATGGCAGATATTTACCACCTTCTTCTGAACCACCTACATACTGGCACCACTTCCAGTATGTAGGTGGTTCAGAAGAAGGTGGTAAATATGAGCATGTTATGAATATTGATTGAAGCGACATAGTGATTTTCACACATAAGAATTCAAGATCACCAAGATTCGGTAACCTAACCTCTTCAGAAGCGAAGTCGGAGTCCACAGAGATTAGGACTCCTCCTCCCCTTCGTAGTGGTCGGTCCCGTCTGTAGGTGGTGTACCTGTCTGGGAAAATTTCCGAACTGAAAATCTCCGGCATTAACCAGGTCTCTGTGAAAACTAAAATCTGGGATGCAAAGGATAAACTATCATAATACAGTTTAGGGAGCTTACTCCGAAGCCCCTTAGTATTTTGATAGGTAAGGGATAGGTAAGATGTTGTTAGTTTTTTGAGGATGAAGGTTTAGGTACGGGAGACGAAGATGGTACAGGGTTTTTAGGCTTTGGGAGTTTAACTCCCATAGGCTTATTAACTTTTTTTTTTACTGTACTCAGACGAGTTATGTTCAACTATGGAGTCAAATTCCGAAACCACGTTTGTGTTTCGAACTCCAGCTTTTGGGGTAGTAAGAGTTATGAGCGGCTGCATGGTCGTCGGCTGATCGGGCTGAATAGCGATATCAGTGCATACGGAGTCCCTTATAGCGGTTTTTTTGCGCTTTGGCGATTCATTTAGTAGCTGTAGGCTGCTAAATTGGGAATCCAGCGCAGAGAGTTGGTCGTTGATTTTACGGAAACCACCGATCAACTCTTTAAAACCGTTTTTAGTTTGCCGCATGAACGTTCGCATTTCTTTCTGAACCGCGCGACATCCACTGCAGCAAAAGTGGAAACCAGCGTTTCTAGAGATTGCATCCGAAACTGAGGCGGTGAAACCTGCACATTTCGTATGCATAACATTTTCACACAGCCAACAGGGGATGCTAGGCTGGGACGCGGAAATCGGCTTACTGCACGATTTTATAGCGCAGATGCTATAAAATTCCATTATAAAAATTTTAAGGTAAGAACTAGAAATTTAAGAAATATAAGAAATAAATAAACAACAAATAATTAATATTAGACAAACTAGTAGCCTTGAACCACTGTACTTGTTAATAAGAGCACTTGTTATTAAGATGTAATGGGAAAATAAGAGCGCAAACTAGGAGAGAGAGTTATTGCAAAAGTAGAAATTGCAGTAAACGTAAGAAAAGGGAATAGAAATAAATAGGGCACAGTACCTTACTTGGGTAAATAATAAAATAACTTAAAACACACCAAATACGGTACCGCGAAGACGCGAGTGCGAATGGAAACGTTTAAAGTGTAAGATTTAAATAATTAATTTCTCAACAAACGCCAGTTTGTCTTTTTCAAGAAAATAATAAAATCGAAAGATCGCCAGAAAAAAACACGTCCGTTCGCTATGAAGGTGAAGTGATTTCTCTGATTATGATTTTTACATAAGTACTTATTGCAATTTTGTAAATCTGCAAGGGTATACCATCTTTGGCAAGCCGAAGATAACTTTTCTCACTTGTTTTCTTGTATTTTAGTGCAGTAGTAATTTAAAAGTTCCTTCTTAAAATTAGATATTTCATAAAAAGTGTTTTCGCATTTTGCGACCTGATTACTTATTAGTAATTTTCCATCATTTTGTGAAATGGATCTGGCATAATAAATTACGCATCTATTTGTTTTTACAGGGTATTTTATATATATTATTAAGAGTTCTTTATGTAGTAAAATTTTAATTACGGAGACATCCATTAAATCTGCAATAATTATAGGCTTTTGTTGGTAATTTAATATTTTTTTAATGTCTTCATTATTTAACATTTTTGTGTTAAATATGTGTTAAATTTTTGCCACTGTAATAGTATCAATTATGTTTTGCAAGTCGAATGGTAATAATCGTAAACGATGTTTTCGTAACGGCAATTCTTGATTAATAAAATTATTTTTATAATGATCGGAAATTGATTATATCTCGATAAAAATATTGGGATTTATAATAAATATTTGGTTATTGTTTTTAATTAAGCCATTTTTTTATTCTGTTTTTTTAATGAAATCATCGTGATCCGGAGTTCCAGCTAACCATTTCCAATCAGTGCCTAACTCATTTATTCCCCTTTTTGATCTAGTTGATATCAGCTATGACAAAATTAATTCGATTATTTGTAGTTCGTAAGTAATTTCCCATTGTGACCTTTTATTTGTATCCTTTTTTATATATCCTGATTTTAGATCGATTACTTCTTTATAAAAACTTAAATTAGTTACGTGGAATAAGTCGGCATATGATTTATAAGTAAGAACATCCTTTCTGTCCTTGAACAGGAAAAATTCGTGATTAGATTAATCAATTATTTCTGAAGCGGCTATTATTACGAATGGTGTTAGAAGTAATAAGAAATGCACATTCTGTAATTTTAAAAGAAATATAATAGTTGTTGAAACTTAATATTGTCTTTGTGAATAATTCTGTTTCTACTATTGATTATTATTTTGTTAGGTAAGTTTTCCTTAACAACCTGTTTCTTATATCTTGTTTTTAACTTATTTCTTTCTCCATGTTTCTTTTCATAAACAACTTGCCCTACATGATATTTTTTTTCCTTACGACCTTCATTATGTGTGTTCTAACATTTTTTCATGATTGTTCTTTAGAATTTTTGAAATGTTTGAAATGTTGTCGTGTTCAATTTTATTATAGAGAATATAAAAAGGTTTTTGATTTGTTGTAGAATGAATGCTCTGATTAAATTCTTTTGTGGCTCTAATAATTATTTCTGAATAGTAAATGAGATTAAATTCTTCCTTTATGCAACGAGTTAATTCTGTTAATGTTGAATGTGCTCTTTCAACTTGTCCGTTCGAGGCACTGTCTGGGGTCTTCGAAATGTAGAGTGAAACCACATCTTTGTGCAAAGGATTTAAATTGAGCAGAGGTGAAGCTTGGTTTATTATCAGTCATAATTACTTTGGCGTGGCGCAATTGTTGAAGTAATTCCATTACTTTATTCTCGATGTTCAGTTTATTTTGAATTTCTTTTACTACTAGGAATTCAAAACGTATTCAAAACGCGTCAATGCAGGTTAAGAAACTAAGATTTTGCGCGTAATAAATATCGATGTGTAAATTTTCTCCTTTAGTTGGAATAGGAGCTTCCCCAATAAGAATTTTAATTGGATGCCTATTATTTTATTTTCGTTACAAATTTTACAGTTTTTTATGTATTCTTTTAATTTGATAAATAAATTTGGCCAATAATATAATCCATTGATTTTTTTTTAATTTTTGTCTAGTCCTCTATGACTATGTTTCTTCTTTATAATAGCTTTATCTTTATTATTTTCTACGACTTGTAAAAAGAAATTTGTTAGTAAAATTATTTTTTAAAGGTAATTGAATATTATATAGATCATCTAAAGTGCAATGAATTCCTACCGTTAAGTTTGGTGGTAGATATTCTCTTAATATTCTTATTAAATTTTCTGGCGTATCATATTCGATTACATATCGTGTCTTATCAAAAACTCTCAATGACTCATGTATTGTATAACTCCCCGTTGTTAATAACAGTTGTTGTTGAAACTGATTTAACGGTTTACGGGTCTCATGTATTACATTTTCAAAACTACTTTCAGCAGAATGCTGTGTATTTTGGTCTGAGCTTGATTGTTCTTCATTGCTGTTTGTAATATTATTTATTTTTATTCGAGATAATGCGTCAGCTACGACATTTGTTGTTCCGGGTTTATATATTATATTATATTTGGGGTGAAACTTTCAATGAAAGAATACCATCTTTTCATTTCTACGTTCGGGTTTTTATCCGAGATTGTAAAAGATAAAGATTGATGGTCTGTTTGTATTTCTATACCAATTACTCCATATAAATAATTTCTGAGATTTTTAAGAGCCCAAACTAACAATTCTTTTTTTTTGTGGGGTAAAGTTGTTCGGTTTTTGTTGAAGTCTGAATTAAGAGTGCAAAGCGAATGTCTTATACTAAATGTAACTTGATCTTTCTCTTTTGTTTATTCTCTTAAGCGCGTCACGAGTAACGCATCATTTTATGTATTAGTTAGTCACAAATAAACTCTCATTCTAATAGGTTATGGGCCCAGACAGAGCTCCTGTGCGCTATTATTTCTTGGAAAGTTTAACAGCTAAAAGTTGTTGAGAATAGTCGAAAAGACTTGTGTGACTCGTGTTTAATATTGTAAAAAAAAATTAAATTGACTTGATATAAAATGAGTTCCCAATACTCAATTGAGAAACTGGACAATGAAAACTATAGTGTGTGGTCTATTCAAATGAAAAGTGTGCTGATACACGCCGAATTATGGTCAGTGGTCAGTGGCCGTTTGATAAAAAATGAAAATGACACTGCAGAACAAAAAGCCTCTTTCGATGCTAAAGACGAAAAGGCACTTGCAAGTATAATGCTATGTATAAAGCCGACGCAAATTAATCATGTGAGACATTGTGTAACTGCTAAGGAGGCTTGGAAAAAACTTAGTGAAATTCATATGCCATCCGGTCCAGCGAGACGCATACATTTGTTTAAGCAGTTGTTGTACATGAAAATGAGTGAGTCGGAAAGTGTGGAGGAACATTTAAATAAATTCAGTGCATTGGTAGAAAAGCTGCAAGAAATTGAACAAAGTGTGCCAGAAGAAATGCTCGTCATAATTTTGCTTTCGAGCTTGTGTGACTCGATTGAAAATTTTTTTGTTGCCATGGAGACGCGCGACACATTGCCGGGACTGACCGCTCTCAAGGTTAAACTTCTAGAAGAGGGAGAGAGGCGCAAGACAAACGAAACGGTGATCGAAAAGGAACAGAAAATGTTCGCGTCGGGTACGGAAAGACAATACTCAAAAAGGAATATCGAAAAAGGTGTCGAATGTTGCTCATGTGGAAAGCGCGGGCATATTGCTGCAAAGTGTAGATCGAAAGAAAAATTAGCAAAACATAACAAAGCAAAAGAAGGAAATTCAAACGGGAATAAGCCGAAAGCGTTTTCGGTTTTCGGTGCAGTTAAAAACGAAATAGACAGTAAAAGTACATGGTGTCTAGACAGTGGAGCAACAACTCATTTGTGTGCGGAAAAAACAATGTTTGTATCAATGCGTGAACACAAGGAAAAAATAATGTTAGCAGGCGATAATTACGTAGAAGCCGAAGGGCGCGGTACAGTGAATTTGTGCTATGGAGAGAATACGATCAAACTGCTTGATGTATTGTACGTAAAAAATTTGCAATGTAACTTTATTTCGGTGCAAAAGGCAACTTCAAAAGGATTGAAGGTGATTTTTAATAAGAACGAAGCGAAAGTAATAGACACTGACGGAGACACTTTACTAGTTGCTAAACGCAAAAATGAATTGTTCTTATTTGAAAATAAATCAGAAAAAGTGTTTGCAATTAATGGAGAAGAGTATGAAATGATTAAGTGGCATAATCGGTTTGGACATTTGAACTTGAATAGTATGCAGAAAATTATTAACAAAGACATGGTGTACGGTTTGAAAATAAATTCGTGTGATTTGAACGGTTTCGTATGCGAAACGTGTGCCAAATGCAAAATTTGTGTAAAACAGTTTCCAAACGCGTCGGAAAGCCGCGAGAGTGAATTGTTAGGACTTATACACACGGACATATGTGGTCCAATAAACACAAAATCAAACGGTGGTGCACGGTTCTTTGCAACTTTCATCGATGACAAAACACGGTACATGTCGGTCTACATGTTAAACACTAAAGATGCGGTTTTTGAAAAATTTAAAGAGTTCCAATCGTTGGTCGAGAAGCAAACAGGAAAGATGATAAAAAGGATCCGTAGTGACAACGGTCGAGAATATGTTTCCCGAAGGTTTGAAGAATACCTGGTGAGTCAAAGCATACAAAGACAGCTAACAGTCCCCTATAGTCCTCAACAAAACGGAGTTGCAGAACGTGCTAACAGAACCCCTTCTGGAAATGGCTCGCAGTATGTTAACTCATGCTGGAGTGGGTGAGAGTTTTTGGGGAGAGGCTATAATGACAGCGGCATACTTGCGGAACAGAGCAGAGACGTCGAAACTAGATAATATAACGCCATTTGAAGCCTGGTTTGGAAAGAAGCCAAGTGTATCTCATCTACGTGTGTTTGGTTGCAAAGCGATCGTATTGAACAAAACACATAGCAAGAAGTTTCGTCCAAAGGGAGAAGAGCACATATTAGTAGGCTATTCTCAAACTTCTAAGGCTTATCGTTTATACAACCCGGAAAAACAAAGCATTGTGATAGCCCGAGATGTTGTGTTTATAGAGGATGATAGAGCATCAGTTCCAGGAGAAGTAATCATTGAATTGGATGAGTCTGCTGGACACCGAGAAGATCATATTGACAACAATGAACAGCCGTTGGATTTTCAAGGCAGTGATGACGACGAAGAGTCGATATGCTAAATGTTATAGCCGGAAATAATATGGTGGCACCAACAAACGTGCGTGAGGCATTGACTGGAGAACATTCTGATGAATGGAGAATCTCGATGCAGAAGGAGTTTGATCACTTGCGAGCTACAAACACTTGGAGCTTGGTTGACCTTCCTGAAGAGCAGAAAGCAGTCGGGTGCAAGTGGGTGTTTACCATTAAACGCGACAAAAATGGTAAATTTGATCGACTCAAATCGAGGTTAGTAGCCAAAGGTTGCGAACAGCAGTATGGGGTGAATTACCTGGAAACATTTTCCCCGGTGGCACGTTACTCGTCAATAAGGTTAGGGATTGCATTGGCTGTCGAGCATGGCATGATTATGCACCAAATGGACGTGTCAGCAGCGTACCTAAACAGTGAACTGAAAGATGAGGTCTACATGAGACAACCTGAAGGTTTTGTAGACGCAAAACACCCAGATCGAGTCCTGCGATTGCATAGGTCCTTATACGGTCTAAAGCAGAGTGGACGCGAGTGGAACTGGAGGCTAGACGAGGTTCTCAACAAAATTGGATTCATTTCCTGTCCCAGCGAGCCTTGCATATACACGAAGAAAATTGGGGAAAACCTAAACATTATTGTGGTATATGTTGATGATTTAATTCTTGCTTGTTCCAGAAAAGATGACCTCCTTAGCATCAAGAAGCAAATATCAGACGAGTTTGATGTTGTAGATAGCGGAGACCTGAAACATTTCCAAGGCATGGAGATAGAGAGGAGTGGCGAAACTGGCAGTGTCACTATAGGCCATAAACAATTTATTGCTGGTCTACTAAAAGACTATGGTATGGGAGACTGCAAACCCAACGCGATTCCTCTGGAGGCGGCCTTTCAAGTTAAATGCGAGGATGAAAGCTGCACAAAAGTGGATCAGAAGAAGTATCAATCCCTCATTGGTTCTTTGATGTATCTGGCTATGACGACAAGACCAGATATCATGCATAGTGTGGCTAAATTGGCACAAAGAAATGCTGATCCTCACAAGGAGCACGAAGTGGCTGCAAAGCGTGTCTTAAGGCACCTTAAGGGCACAGCTGACATGAAGCTATATTTCGAACGTACAGGTGTACATGTCCATTGTTTCGTCGATGCAGACTGGGCTGGCGATAGCACAGATCGCAAATCCCTTACTGGTTGGGCATTCATCATGGCTGGTGCGGCGATTTCATGGGAGTCCAAAGAGCAGACCATTGTGGCACTTAGTTCAACTGAAGCTGAGTATGTGGAGCTTTCAACAGCAGCAAAAGAGGCAGTTTACATTAAAAAGCTGGTGGAGGAGATAGGAATAGGATTGGTTCCAAAGATGGTTATCTACAGTGATAATCAGAGCGCACAATATCTGGCAAAAGACTCCAAGTTTCATGCACGAAGCAAACATATTGATATTAAGTACCATTTTGTAAGACAATTATATAAGGAAAATGTTATTGATATTAAGTATGTTTCAACAGAAAATATGATTTCTGATATTTTAACAAAAAACTTAAATAAGATCAAGCACACAGGTTTTGTTAAACAGTTAGGTTTAAATTGAATTGAAAATTATGTTTAGAAGAAAAATGTATATTTAAGGTTTTGTTAAACAGTTAGGTTTAAATTGAATTGAAAATTATGTTTAGAAGAAAAATGTATATTTAAGTTAACTTGTAAAGACATGTCTCTTTGAGAAGGAGTGTTGAAATCTCAATTAAGAGTGCAAAGCGAATGTCTTATACTAAATGTAACGGGATCTAATTGATCTTTCTCTTTTGTTTATTCTCTTAAGCGCGTCACGAGTAACGCATCATTTTATGTATTAGTTAGTCACAAATAAACTCTCATTCTAATAGTTTTATTTAAAGTTTTAGATATGCAAATAATTGATTTATTATCCTATGATAAAACCGCTCCGATAGCTACATCTGATACGTCTGTTGTCAAAGTGAGTTTTTATACCCTGTACCCATTAAAAATGGGTGAAAAGGGTATCATAATATGGTGCAAATGTACGTATGTAACAGGCAGAAGGAAGCATCTCCGACCCCATAAAGTATATATATTCTTCAGATATGAAAGTAATTGATTTATTATCCTATGATAAAACCTCTCCGATAGCTACATCTGATGCGTCTGTTGTCAAAGTGAGTTTTTATACCCTGTACCCATTAAAAATGGGTGAAAAGGGTATCATAATACGGTGCAAATGTACGTACATGCAAAATCTATGGCAATGGAAGCAGAAGCGCAGCAAAACACGCATTGCGCGACGCCGACTGCGACGTTGACAGCGAAATGTGTATGGCTTTATGACACACGAAACTTATTTTCATAAACAAAATCATGCCAAATTTATATTGTTATGGTACTCTTTTCGAATATGGTAGAATATTGTTTCATTAATTTATTGATATTAAATAATAAATTGTAAGCATGTCTAAGGGTACAGGGTATTTTTCAATCGGGAAACTCGACTGCTGCTACCTCATTTGTTTGTTATAATCTGGTTGAACTAATTCAACTTGTGCTATTAAATTATCTTTCAGTTCGTTAAAAGCTTTAACAGCTGGGTCATCTAACTGTATTGTAATTTTTTTAGACATTCTCCTAGAAATTTTACCATTATCTCCTCCTAAGTAGTTGGTTAAAGGTTTGGCAATTTTTGCATAATTTTCGACAAATTTTCGGTAATATCCAGTGAGGCCGAAAAAACTTCGAAGCTCTCTAATGTTTTGTGGAATCGGATACTTCATAATTGTGGAAATTATTTATTATTACATTGTGAGAAACAATATAACCAAGAAATGCTGTTTCTAATTTAAAGAATTTAGATTTTTCTAGAGAGATTTTCATATTTGCTTGTTGTAAAATATTAATTATTTGAATTAGATCAGTATATTGTTGTTCAATTGTATTTGAAAAGATTATTATATCATCCATATAAACATGACAAGTTTTTCCGACTTGTTCTCTTAATATATCATTGCTCTTTGAAATATTCTAGGGGCTTAGGTTTGTTAACCCAAATGGCATACGTAGGAGTTCAAATTTCCAATTGTTAATAGAAAAGGCTGTTTTTTCAATATCTGATTCTTTCATTAAAATTTGGTGGAATCCTGATTCCAAATCAATTGTTGAGAAATATTTTGACTTTCCTAAGTTAGATAATATTACAGAGGGGTCTTGCATCGGATATCTGTCCGGTATTGTATTTTCGTTTAATTTTTTATAGTCTATAACTAGTCGATGTTTTAGAGTTCCATCTCCGTTTTGACCCTTTTTGGGTACTACTAGAACTGGTGAGTTATAAGGGCTCCTACTTGGTCTTCTAATGTGTTCCTTTAGCATTCTATCGATTTCATTATTAACGAAATCTGCTATAAATTACTCTATCATTGTCAGTATTTATTTCTCCCCGAATATCGGTTCGAAAAGGAAGTTGCATATTTATTTTAGAATGCTCCTTTTCAATTTTATTCATAATCTTATTTTCGAAATCTTTTACTTGATTTGAAATTATTAGATTATGAATTTTTTTGTTGATGGATAATTCAACATCGGCATGCTCAGGATTCTTTGATCCCCAGCTATATAAACTTCCTTCAACAATTACCGTTTCGGTTTTAAATACTTTTTGTTCATCAAAGTATTTTTTTATAATATTTTCTTTTAATGGAAGGGCATTTTTTTCCCAATTAAACACAAATCGTTTTTTTTCCTCATTGTCATAATATTCGAGATTTTTTTCCATTATATTCCATAATACCCTTTTTTACATCTATTTTAGCTAAAATTTTCCTTAATAGATTGTACCCAATTAATAAGTCAGTTCTAAGTTCTAAAACTTCTATTTCATAAAAAAGATGTTTTGTTTTAAATATTTTCACTATATGGTAATATGTAATAATTGAGTATCCATGAACTGTAGATACTCTCATGTAAGTTGGTAATTCTTTTTTATTTTCATAAATTCCCTTATTCTTGGTAATATAGCAAGATGAGGCTCCTGTGTCAACTAATATTTTTAGTTGTTTTTTTGTATATCTGTCTTTTCTTGCTATATGAGGCATTCCCCTGTGTGGTTCTGATCTAAAAAATGATCTTCATCAATGTTATTTATTCTCATACCTTTCTGGGCTGGTTGACTTACGGTCCCAGTTGCTTTCCTTTTTAATGGGATTTGCGGTTCAGTTTCTTGTGCTTGGTATTGATTAAAATTATTTCTTTGCGGAAAATTATTATAATTCTGTCTGTTATTATAATACCCCCTTTTAAAATTATTGCTCTGACGATAGCAATTATTATTTGGACGATTCTACCTGCATTGGTTCTGGTATGGGTTGTACCTTAGAATTATTATTTGAATTCCAATTATTATTTCGTCCAAAGTTCCTGTTTTGCGGCCAATTATTATTCTAATTATTATTCTGTCTGGAATCTACTCGATTAAATCATAGGTTGTTTCCCTGATTTTTATTTATGTTAGAGCATCATGTGCTGCTCCCATGATTTAATTACGTAGAATTGTTAAAGCGATAAAATATTGTTCGCTTTGAATTTTATATAGACTCATGGCAGTTTCTGCCGCTTCTCTTCAGCCTACATATTAAGTTATTTCACCTGTGAACCTTGGTAAAGATTTAACTACTTCTAGGGTAGTTTCGCATTTTATAGTTGGGTCAATTGTTTGGATTTTTTAATCTACCACTTCAATTCTGCTAGCGTTTAACTGCCCTGCTATCCCTTCGATATTTCTGGTCACTTCACCCAATTGTACATTTATTAATCGGTTAATTAATTCCACTGTCAGATTGGTGGCGCTGGATATACCGCCCTCAGAATAGGTTAGTGCTAAACCTCCGGTTGCCATTGTTAAATTTAAATCTTCAAAACTATTTATAAACTTATCCAGATTGTTTTCTTTAATTAATTATTAAAATTGATTTTTTTATGTTTAATTTTAAACTTAATAGTATTCCCTGTATCTTGCTCTTATTTTATTAATTTCTTAATATTATTGACTTAATATTATTTTCTGCTCACGATACTTTCCGTTGGAGTCTTCCTTCCGTTTAGTTTTCCTGATTACATTCTGTTGGGATGTTCCTTAAATTTTTTGTATTTAGCTGTGGCGGGGGATTGTCGTCAGCTCTTCCTTCCTTCTTGGTGTTGATTTTTTTATTTTTGAAATATTTTGGTTATAGTTTTTTGGTTTTCATTGTGTTTGTTGTTGAGTCTGATTCTTGTGTTCTTGTAATTTGTATTAAGTATTCAGTCTACCTTTTAAATATTAAATTCTTAATTGAATTATTGCATTATTTAAGTTCCAATTAAGTTTTTCCACGATCACTGTCACAGTAGTTAGATTTCGTTGGGTTATGGTTGATGTTTTGATTTTTCCACTAAAAATATGGGTTGTTGGCGGCGGGAGTTCCGTTTTATATTTAACTTATTATCGTTAATTTTTATTTAGATGTTTTAAATTACACCGCCCCACGTTAGGCGCCAATTAAAATTGTTATTGTTACTTATTTAAAAAAAATAATTTTTATTTCAATATATTTTAATATTTTTTTGGTAATACACTTTTTAACTTATAATATTACAAGACACTGCGTTTTGGCTTTTTCCTAATTGGTAACCGTTCTCGATCTTATCCCGAATCAGACTGATCTTTAAATTAATAATACTAATGCATTCAACCTCGGCCAGAAGCTTTTCTTTTAGAAGGTTCTTGAACTTTCAATTATGTTTGGAGTAAAAGCTTTATGATGAAAATAGTTTACTGCATTGTGAAATTCAAATTTGCTGGCTGATGGAGTTTGATTGAAGCGCAATAAGTTTTGAAGCGCAATAAGTTTTAAAGCGCAATAAGTTTTGAAGCGCAATAAGTTTTGAAGCGCAATAAGTTTTGAAGCGCAATAACAAAAACAAAGACAAAGCAAATGCCGCCGAGATTGGAAAAAATGGGGGATTGGGGATTGTTTGTAAACTGGGGTAGAGTGTTTACGGGTTGGATAACTTGCACGGACTCTCTTTCCATTCTCGCCGCTATACAAAATATCAACAACAATGAACTAATAGTCTGCAAAATCCGGGATATAATACCCACAAATACCAAAAATCCGAAGCTGCTATGGAGCCCAGGACAAGCAGGAATACCCGGAAATGAGCAAGCAGATACAGCAGCCATAATCGCTACAAGATCACCTTTATTTCTCAGCAACAATGAAAAACAAAAATAATATAAAAAAAATAATTATTAATAATAGAAAAACAAGTGAGAATCTTCGGCTTGCCGAAGATGGTATACCCTTGCAGATCTTTCTAAATTGCTATGTGATATAGTGGTCCCATCCGGATCAAACCTTAAAAAATGATGTATGGTTATGTCAAATGAATAAATGTTTAATTCGGTTGCGATAGCTTGGCGAACAACAAGTTTTCCACATAAAGACTTGAAATCTGATTGATCGTTTGTATGGCAGCAGACGGACAGACGGACATATCGACTCGGCTGTTGATGCTGATCAAAAATATATATACTTTGTGGGGTCGGAGATGCTTCCTTTAATGCGTTACACATTTCTGGACAAAATTATAATACCCTCTGCAAGGGTATAAAAATCCAAAAGCCATTTCGAATAACAATAACCATCTTTATAAAAACATTCACCCAAATAGAAAATCAATACAAATACCTATAACAATAAAGAGACACCATGCCATCCTATAAATCAGATTCAGATTAACCCAATTCATACCAGTCTACTCCTATTGTAACACAATTAATTTTTTCTTGCATGTTTTCGATGTGCATCCCATGTACTAAGTGGTTCTCGCTAAGGAACTCTATACCTTGGAAATAAAATGGCCAAATCTATTGTGCCAATTTACTGTAGGTGTCAAATTTTTAAAATAATATAAAAGCAGCACTTTTCTAAGTATTTCCAATTGTTTTCTTGTGCTGCTATCATAATTACATGTTATATTAAGCTTCCCATTTGAATTGTAACGATAAACTTAAGCAAAATAGCGATCTGGCAACACATATTGTATGTATACAGCCTATTTGGAATTCCTTTATGTTCTGTCAGTTCCTTTCAATCTCATCGACTAAGCAGACGTGTTAAGCGCGTAATAAAACTTATACTTTATATCTAACAGGGTATGGGCCCAGCCCCAGCCACAAGTTATACGTTGACAGCATTTGAAGATTATAAAGAAAGTTTAAATAAAAAGCCGTGAAAAATGGCTAGTGCACATATCAGAATTAAACAGCTAAACGCGAACAATTATGATACGTGGAAGTTGCAAATGCGTGCAGTTCTTGTGAAGAACGAATTGTGGAAATACGTCGACGGAACGAAAAGTTGCCCGGATGACGATATAGAGAAAATCGCTTGCGAAAACCAAAACGAAAAAGCACGTGCAGATATTTTGTTATCAGTCCATCAGAGTTGGCCATAATTGAGAAATGTGTGACATCAAAAGAGTGCTGGTCGAGATTGCGAGAAACATTTCAGTCGAAAGGTCCCGTGCGGAAAGCAAGCCTTCTGAAAAGAGTAGCGTTGTCGCGAATGAACGTAGGCGACGACGTCCGTCATCACATAAATGAGTTTTTCGATGCAGTGAAAAAACTTAAAGAAATTGGTGTTGTGATTGGCGATGATTTACTAGCGATCTTATTGTTGTACAGTTTGCCTGATTCGTACGAAACATTTAGGTGTGCAATGAAGACACGGGATGACTTACCGCACCCTGATGTATTGCGCATTAAAATTCTAGAGGAATTAGAAGCACGAAAAGGAAAGGAAGATCGTGGAGAGCAAAAAGCTATGTACGTTGAACGTCGAAAAGACAAAGATAACGGAAAAAGCGAGAAAAACGGTAACCACAAAAAGGAAACCAGAAAAGCAGGCCACATAACGAGAGACTGCCGAAACAGAAACGGTATACCGAAAAAAGAAGAGAGAGCAACTATTGAAAGTAAGCTGAGCGAAGTTCAAAGTATGTATGCAGTGAGGCAAAATGGAGGTTCATGGTGTCTAGACAGCGGATGTTCAGCACACATGAGTTCAAACAAAAGTGCATTCCAAAACTAAAAGACAGTCGAAAAGACTTTACACTTGGCGAACAACAACACAACGAGGATTGACGGCATTGGCAAAATTAGAATGACCGAAATCAAAGGAAAGAAAGATAAAGAGGATATCGATCTACAAGAAGTGTTTTATGTCGAAGATTTACGTCAAAATTTATTATCCGTTTCTAAAATTACAGACCATGGATTTGAGGTGCATTTTAGAAAAAATGAAGCAGTAATTGCTAAAAACAAAAGAGAAGTCTGGCTTCACAGCGAAGAGATATGGCAACCTTTATTACTTAGACAGCGAAGAGCATAATGTAAACAAAGCAGAGGTGAGTGACGTAAATGACATAAACAAGTGGCACTACCGTTTGGGACACGTTAATGAGAACGACCTTAAAAGAATGGCCATGAGTGAAAAGGTCTACGGTCTATCAAAATGTGAAATTTGCATACGCGAAAAGCAAACAGCAAATAATCACAAAAGCACGAGCAAAAGCGAACCAGTGAACTACTAGAGATCGTACACAGCGATGTGTGTGGCCCGATGAGAACTGAGTCAATGAATGGTTCTAAATGTGTTGCAACTTTTATCGATGACCATTCCAGATATTGTGAAGTTTATTTTCTCAAACAGAAGTCAGAAGCATTTAAAGCGTTGAAAGCTTACAAAGCAAAAGCAGAAAACTTCTCCAATAACAAGATTAAAGCTCTACAATCGGATAATGGCACCGAATACTGCAACAACGAATTCAACGACTATTTGAGGAAGCATGGAATTGCGCGAAGGTTGTCTACACCACATACCCCGCAGCAAAATGGCTTAGCAGAACTGCAGAATCGCACGTTAATAGAAATGGCAAGGTGCATGATGCGGCAATCTGGGGCACCACCGTTTTGGGCAGAAGCGGTAAACACAGCAAGTTATATACGAAACAGATGCGTCACAAAAGGCTTAAATGGAGAGATACCATACACATACTGGACGATAAAAATTCCAACAGTGGCACACCTGCGCATATTTGGCACAAAAGCATATGCGATCATTAAGGGTGGCCATCGTGGCAACTTCGAGACAAAATCTGAAGAATGTATACTGGTGGGCTACTCAACAGAATCGAAAGCGTATTGATTATGGTCGCCGGAAAGGCGTAAGGTAATAATTAGTAATGATGTCAAGTTCTTGAATATTCCAGGGTTCAAGAGTGAATACCAGGACTTCTACGACGCTGAGGTTATCGTAGACGAGGGCATCTTAATTGGCAAGTCGATTGAGCGGCAACATCCAAGTGAGAGCTCATCAAGCGAAGAAGATTCAAATGATGTGCAACAGCAGCGTGGCAGAGGGCGCTGCTTTTCAGTTACAACAAGACCGGACATTGCTTATGCTGTGAATTTCTTAAGCCAGTTCAATTCATGTTATGAAGCGGAACATTGGAAAACAGCAAAACGCATACTGCGATACTTAAGCGGTACAAGGCAGCATGGCCTGTTATACAAGAGAACAGGCGAGAATCTATACGGCGTACTAGATGCAGATTGGGGTGGAAACTTAAGCGACAGGCGTTCCTACTCTGGTCTAGCATTCATCATGGCTGGCGCATCCATAAGTTGGGAGGCGCGAAAACAGCGCACGGTGGCTTTGTCAAGCACAGAAGCTGAATACTTGGCAATGTCAGATGCAGTTAAAGAAGCCTTATATTTAACGGAGCTTCTTAACATGGTGGGCCGAAAATGCGGATCCGTTGTGCTCTTTAAGTAAAGGTTAGTAAAAGGTTTCGGCTTCCACCCACGCACGAAGCACATCGATGTGCGCCATCACTTCATACAGCAGAAGCAACGAGATGCTTGCAAGAACAATAAAGAAAAGGAAAATTTAACAGAAGTTTAAATTCAGATGCTATGTTTGCGAAAAAATTGGTCATAAACCAGCGGAGTGTAAACGCCAAGGCGGTAGTCAAAAGTCCAGCATGAGGGCAAAGATAGCAAGTTCTGTCAGTGACGAGCAGAATGGCTGGTGTTTTTATTCTGGAGTGACATCACACATGTGCTCGCAGAAAGACCGATTTGAAAAGGTCAGTACAGCAGAGTGTTCAAAACTGGAGCTTGCAAATAATCACTCCACAGAAATATTGGGTTGTGGATTAGTACCGTTTAATCCAACGAAGAGGTCTTCCGTAAACCTAGTGAACACGCTGTACGTCTCTGATCTAATGAAATATTTGCTGTTTATCTCTAAGATGTGTGACCACGGGTATAATGTGTTCTTAAGGAGAGACGGAGCAGAAATAGAAAGGGCATCTAGTGGCCAAGTAGTGTTTAGAACCAAACGTAAGTTAGATCTCTACTACGAGCCCTGCCCACTATTATTTCGCACGGCCAATGTTTTTACGCATATGCAATGTTTAGCACACAATATATGTGAAGATAATGCAGATAACACATACAAAAATATATTTTTCTGAAAGATAATTTTATTCTCTATATGATAGAAAAAAATGTTGTTATTTAACGTACAACAACAACAGCATTTATTTACATACACTATTCGTATTATTGTTTACAAACACTTGACCACTATTATCGTATAATATCATAAGATTCTAAATCCCGCCAAACTCTTAAATGTATGTTAAGTGTAAGTTAGTTAAGTGTTAATGTAGCAAAATTATAAACCTCCATTTCCCCCATAAACCTCCCATTTGGTTGCATTCAGAAAGCTCTGAACTGATTCCGAAGCTAAAAAAAAAAAAAGCGCATTCTTGAAATGAGACATAGAGAAGAAACTCTACATAAGCGTCTCAGCAGAGTTTGGCCAAATATTGCCACAAAAGGAGAAGCAAAAGTATGGTCAAAAGTATGCAGGCTGCAAAGGCTTTACACGGATTAAAGAGTGGCCGCCTATGGTATAAGAAGCTAGACAGCAAAACATGGGTCTTCGGACACTTGCAGCAGATGTTTATCTAATGTGTTTTTGTGTAAAGAAAAAGGGAGACAGGATCATCATTGTGGCACTACATGCGGTTGACCTGATCGCCGCTGCAAATGATGAGCAAATGGTACCTCATTTGAAATCCGAGTTGTCAAGGAAGTTTGACATGAAAGACCTGGGTAAGCTGTCGTATTGTTTGGGAATAATGAAGAGTTTTTCGATGAGAAACTATCAGTCGAGATGTGCGCAGACTGAAGAAGAGAAGCTGAGCCATTGAACATCCCGTACCAGAGTTTAGTTGCAGCCTTGATGTGGCTAGCAGTATCTACACGTCCAGATATTGCACACGCCGTCACTGTCCTGAGCCAATGCACATATCTTATGGCAAGCAACACTAGGTTGCTGCTAAGAGGGCATTGCGTTACTTAAAGGGGACTCCAAGCCATGGATTATTGTTCACGCAAACTGGTGAACAATTGGTCGGCTATGCAGATACCGACTGGGCAGCAAATCCTATCGATCATAGATCTTTAACAGGTTTTGCATACAAGATGTCCGATGCGGCGGTTGCGCGGTCATGTACAGAAGAAGAATACATGGCGGTGTCCGAATCGTCGAAGGAAGCCATACGCTTACGAAGTTTTCTGCAAGGATTATGGGGAAACTCGGTGCCATGGAGCTGGTCAACTTACAAGGAATTATCACACTTTACTTTCATTGCGAACGTTGAACACTAAACTTAAGCATGCATCATCTCCCCCCTCACTCCCCCCACCGTTTTTCGTTTTCAGGCTATCTTACTCCGAAAGCAGTGTGTAATCGGATCTTCTGAAAACCAGTCCATTCGACAGGTCCTGATGGTGTTCCTGGCTGTGCAATAAAAAAAATTCTAAAACTTTTCTCCTTGTCTCTGGAAACTTCGATCTTTCCCCACATGTGGAACGAATCTTTTAAAATGCACCTACATAAAAAAGGAAAAAATTCGATGCAACCAACTATAAAGGAATCTCTAAATTGTCAGCAATTCCAAAGCTTTTCGGAAAATTGGTAACACCACATCGTCAACTCCTTTACAGTTCCATTATTTCTCCATCCCAACATGGTTTCAAACTTCAAACGAAAACGGAGGAAAACTACAGAAAAGTCACAAACCATCTTACTACAAACAAAACATGCTTTTACACCTACCAGCTTAAAAGTAGCAAGGGTCTAGAAGTAGTACTGAAGGGCATTGAGCCTGATGTAAAGCCCGAAGAGATAGCTGAGGCGCTAAAGGAAAAGGGAGTTTGCGTCAAAAGCGTACAAAATATCAAAAACAGAAACAGGCAGCCGCAACCACTCTTTAAGATTGAGCTTGAACAAGAAAACAAGCATCTAAAAAAAAAGAGGTTCATCATCCAGCTCCTTCTGCACCTTAGGATTACAGTAGAAGAGCCGCATAAACGTAACCAAAAGGTTTTTTATATATGTATAATTTTTTTTTTTTTTTATTAGTCAATCATGAATAAAATATTTTTAGTTGGTGTCTGTGTACCGTTTGCTTTTTGTTTTTATCATTTGATATTATTGTTGTTGTTGCTTGTTGTATCTTAGAAATTAAATTCAGGAGGTACAAATATTGCCTGAGCAGCTGAGGCCTTCAGGCAGTTTTTTGTGTTTGTTGTGTTGTGTTGTTGTGGTGTTGTACCATTTTAGTTCCACTCTCTTTGTTTAACCAGGATTCGAACCCAGACTGGGCGGCACAGCTGATGATTTCAACAACCAAGTAGGTCCCACTTACCCACGCGGCTACCGCCCGGCTAAGATATTATTATATTATTTTCTATGCTTTCTACCTTATAGGGTCCCATATATTTAAATTCCAAGTTATGTCCTACTTCTTAGTTAACCATTATCTCCTATTAATATATTTTGAATTTTTTGTATTTAAATCATAAATCTCTTTATTTTTCCTTATATGCTCATCAAGCATATTCCTTGTTGTTTTATATGCAACTTCTAATCTAAATGTGCTTTCCTTACCTTACTAATCCATATTACAAATGGTTTCAATGTAATCCATACTATTAAAATGTTTCCGTAAATTACTTGTTCTACTAAATACTAATTCATATGGACAATAACTAGGTACCATTGCGGTGGGTCGTGTCGTGTTGAAACAGTATACAGTCGACTGCTCCAACTGTCTGTTGGTTGTGTGCAGTGGATGTTAGATATTTCTTATTATTAAATTTGCTAAGTCAGTTATTACCGAATTCATATGATTTTTTCCCATGCCCGTAATAAACCGTATTTTAACCGTATTTTAACCGTATTTTAACCGTATTTTAACCGTATTTTCATCGAGCTCCGTATAAAGTCCGTACAAATAAATAATTCGAAAGCGAAAGAGACGATCGGTGCGATGAACCATCGCTTGAATACACATTCAGTGTTTTAAATAGTATAAACAAGTAGTTCTACATCTTCAAACAAATAAAAAAGAGCACTATGAGCCAGAACGACACTCGCGCTCAGCGACAACGTGATCAAGACGATCGCCGGCTCTCATTACAACGAAACAATGCGTACATCTCTTACGTCTCCGCGACACATGCAGACACCGAGCGGTCAATCACCCATAAAATTTATCTTTGCCAACAACTCAAGAAAGAGCGCGTTCTTGCTCTAACTCAATAATAGTTTCGTCACAAACCCGCATTCTCCAAACACCAACGCCAAACACCTGTGAAATCTCTCTACAATTACCTACGATAACTAGTACATTGACAACAACAACTACTGCAACTGCATTCACAAATCCAACTGGACCGGCATTATCAGCTCGCTCAATTTCGTCGACGCAAGCTTTCTCTTTCGCTGAACCAGGGATCAAAATAAAAACACAACTTAGCGGTTCTGCTGCATCATCAACAAATCAGAAAGAAAAGAAAAAAACAACAAAAAACAAGAAAAAAACTCAAGATCATCAGTGAACAAAATAGCCACACTACTAGGGGAATTCTACGTAATCCCCTTAAGAAAAGGGATAATAAACGAATTAAAGGTTCATACTAAAACCATCGTCTAGTAACCAAACTCTTGAATGATGCAGGAAAAAACTTTTATACATACCAACTAAAAAGCGCAAGGTGCCTACAGGTTGTTCTCAAAGGGATTGATGCATGATGGATGGTTTTGACCACTGAAATCCTAGAAGCGCTTAAGGAAAAGTTCGAGCTAGAGAGCAAGACACTGAAAAAAAATGAAGTTCACCCAATATACAAGCTACAGTTCCTACCGCATCGGCGTATTATAATGGAAGACCCACACAAGCGCAATCGCCCAGTGCAGTGTCCTAACTGCAAGAATATGGCCATATTAATGCTTACTGAATGCTGAAATCTATTTGTGTACTTTGTAGTGAAGTTCACTACAGCCGTGTGCGGTTCTGAACCTATTCCATCTCTTCAACACTATTTTGAAACTTGGATAATGTCCCCAAAGGTGAAAAAAGGCGGTCATAGTAATGATTCCCAAGCCAATCAAAAATTAAACGCAACCCTCATCCTACAGACCAATCAGTCTTCTAAAGCGTCTCTCGAAACTGTTTAATAAAGCATTTTTAAAACAACTAACTCCCTACCTAAAAAGGCGGAATACAATACCGTCACATCAATTTGGCTTTCGCAAAAATCATGGAACGATCGAACAGAATCGCTTCACAAAAAAAATCATACTGCTTTTGAGCACCGGGAATGCCGCTCTGCGATATTCTTAGATGTTGCACAAGCATTTGACCGAGTCTGGCTAGAAGCACTAATGCACAAGATAAGGAAACTGCTTCCCCAGAACACACACAAAATGTTCGAAACTTATCTCTTCAAAAGAGTGTTCTAAACCAGGTGTAACAGTTCGACTTCACATGACTGATTTATCAATCCTGGAGTCCCCCAAGGTAGTGTGCTGGGCCCCGTTCTTTACACCCTATACACAGCAGACATGCACACAAACTATCAGCTCGCAACCTCTACATTTGCTGACGACGCCGTAATATTGAGCCGATCTAGATGCCCAGCAAAGGCAACAGAACAACTTGTCTGTCATCTTAAAATATTGGAAAAATGGTTTGCGGACTGGCGCATCAATATAAACGAGACCAAAAGCAAACATATAACCCTCACACTGTACAGACAAACCTGCCCACCAAGTACCCTGAACAATACGTCAATCCCACAAGCAGACTTAGTAACGTATCTCGGCGTTCACCTAAATAGACGCCTCACCTGGCGGCGACATATATGGTAAAATCGAAGAGGACTCATATGAAGCTTAAAGCAGCCAATCTTCACTGGCTTATAAACTGCAACTCTCCCAATAGTCTGGAATACATAGTACTCCTCTACAATACCGTGCTGAAACCCACCTGGACATACGGCTGTGAACTATTGGGAAACGCTTCAAAAACCAATATTGAAGTCGCTTACGCGAGTCTGCAGTCAAAGCCGACTCAACACTTCCCCCGTCTGGTTGCATTCAGAAGGCTCTGAACTGATTCCGACGCTAATAAAAAAATAAAAAAAAAAAAAGCTTTTGATAGGGTAGTGGTAGACACAATTGGCCCACTACCAAAATCAGAAAATGTAATGAATATGTACACGTGTCGTTGGGCGTCCGACGCGGTGCTCGTCTTCAACGAGCTCCCGGCCTTCCTTGAACATTTTGTGCCACTCGAAAACTCTTGTACTTTTATGTACACTTATGGCATTATCCACATAAGCCTGTTTAATAAATTCAAGGGTCTCCGACGCTGATTTTCCGAGTTTAAAGCAAAATTTCACAGCCTAACGTTGTTCAATGGTACGGTCCATTTTAGCTCTCAGAACGCCGATATCTCGCCCCAAAAAAATTCACCTCCTGTCTTAACGAATGTAGTCTACCAAAAAAGGCTTTGTTGGCGGGAGATCCTTCTACTCAGCCGACCAGTCGGACCCCCCACCCTCCGCTTCCTTGAGGCTACAGCGAAGCAGTCCCGTTACTTATTGAATAGACCATGTACTATCCATTGCTGCAGAAATACACACTAAAACTCCGTTTATAGTATAACAAAAGATTTAGAGTGCCTATTAGGGAGAGAGACATTGCTTTCTCCGGATGTTGTTTGCTTACATTGCGTTGGATATCCCAATTCTTATTCCTTCGAACAGTACTGAGTATGTGAATATGTCACTATATATTCCAAACAGATAATTGCACTGAACAAGATTTTCATGAGCTGGTCAACAATTTTAATAAGCCCCTACTCATCCTAGGAGATGTAAACGCACGGAATCAACTTTGAGGCTCTTGCATAAACAATTAAAGGGGAAATGCACATTTTTTTTTTGTACAAAATAGCAACTTAATAGTACTTAATTACGGAAACCACACACACTAGTCTACACACAACACATTTAGATTGATGGCGACTAGGATTTTGACCGATACGGACGTGTTTCCACATACGCAGCGCGAAAAACTTATAAAGACGCAGACAGCCCTGCTAGAACAAGTTTATATCGTACAGAGCCACATCGTGGGAACGTGTAATTGTTCGGCTGAGCGAACCAAACCAAAGCAAGTGTGTAAATAAGGTCCAAAATACCATTTCTCATTTCGTTCTTTCTCGATTGCACTATTTGCGGCGGGAGACCCATTTGTTAAATAAGCCGGTGGAGCTGACAACTCATCGCAGACCAACAGTGCTGCCAGATCTGGAGATCAGGAACTAAATGGACAGAGCAGCGGGGGGCCCCGCCCCCACCGATGATGACCCATTCAGGAGGAGCTTCAGAATGTCAAGGTCCCCAACAAAAGGAGGAGGAATTGCGGCGCAGGATGCCGGAACCCCTGCACCGGCGGTTGTGTTGGAGAATATACCGACTAGCAGCCGCAGTGCTGCAGCGCTGGACAACTCGGCCCCTGTAGCCAGCAGCGCTAGCAATACGAGCAACCCGAAGGAAAAGGACGTTATCAGCGTGCCGTCGCACACCAACCGGATCGCCTAGAAGGCCCTTAGACTTAGCCGCGGGATTCCAAAATGAAGACCTACAGAGCATACTCGCAAGGATGGGAAATAGAATTAACGCGATACTATCCGCGTTCGAAATTCGGCGCCATGCCGTTATAGATGACAAGAGCGTATAGTACTACTCGAACTTTCGGCTCTCAGCAACAGGGCGATTGAGCTTCATGAAGGCGTCGCGAAAGAGAATCGTTCTACGACCGCTTCTACTCAAACCGAGCCCCAAAAGCCTAGGAAAAAGGCTACACCAACAAAAGAACTGCCAAAGGGACAGATGCCCAAAGTTCAGGAGCCCAAAGCACAGACATCCAAGCGCGGCAACTACTCCGCGGTGAGCATAGAATGTATACCTCAACCCTATAAAACTACGTCCAAGCCGCGCAGCTATGCATCCGTCGCCAAGGAGGCTAGCACCGGAGGCGAGTGAAAAAAAGTTAAGCCTAAACGCCTAAGGAAGAAGCCGGAGGCACTTATACTAAAGAAGACGGGAGAGGCCTCGTATGCGGAAATGCTCAGCAAACTGAAAGCGGAACCGAACTGGGCAAACATGCAAAATCCGCAGAACTCAGCAAGGGGAACTACTGCTGGAAGTAAAGGGAAAAGTCTCCGACAGCGTCCCCAAATTTAAGACCGAGCTAGAAGCAACTCTAAAAGACATGGCTTCGGTACATACGGGTACACAAAGAATAGCACTATCCTGCAGTGGATTGGACGAGGCCACGACAGCAGATGATCTCCACAGCTGCCTGGTCTCCCAATTTCAAGGCATTCTTCTGAAACCAGAGGACATCAAAGGACTACGTAGGATGCGGGATGGGACTCAGATAGCCTCTGTCCTGAACGCGAATGATGCGATTGCGGTCTTAGAGAAGGGTACGGTAACCGTGGAGTGGTCAAGGTGCCGCATCACCCAGGACGTCCGGCCCACGAGATGTTACAAGTGCCTGGGCTACGGTCATCGAACAACGACCTGCAAGGCGATCGACCGATCAGACTGCTGCCTGCGATGCGGCGAACGAGGACACAAGGCAAGGGGATGTGTTGCACCACCAAAGTGCCTAATATGCATCGACGAAGTGGATAAAAACCACCCGACGGGCTGTTTCACGTGCCCGACATAAAGATCCAGCCTTAAAGAAGCGAAGTTCCAGCATAATGCAATAGCAAATTAAGATTATTCAGCTCAATGTTAACCATTGCGCAGCTGCTCAGAGTCTCCAGGCTCCAACTGCGGCGGAGCGTAAGGTGGACATCATGCTTTTTAAGCCCTATTCCCTTGTCCGTGGCAAATCCACAATGATATTAGATGAGATCGGTAAAGCAGCTATCAAGTGTTGCAGCAACCTGCACATACAGGAATTGGCGGCCTCGCCGATGCGCGGAATAGCATATGCGAGAATAAAAGGAGTGCATTTTTACAGCTGCTACGCCCCCCCCCTAGCGACGCCCCAGACCAGTTGGAGGAGATGATGGAGGTGCTGATGGAGATCATCGCGGGCGACTTCAATGCATGGGCAGTAGAATGGGGCAACAGCGTATCAAAATTCAGAGGCCGAGCAGAAATAAACACAATGCTTATGTTGGACCTGGTACTGCTGAACGACAGCTGCAAACCAACGTTCAACAACGATAGGGGCTCGTCCTATATCGACATCACCTACATCAGCAGTGGGTTAGTGGCTAACGCGAGCTGGACAGTCCACGACGTTGTAACGCTGAGTGACCACGCACTGATTTCGCGGGCGAAATCGTGCATCCTACCGAAGGGCACGACTTGGAGGCGGCAGAGAAGATCAGTCGGGCAAGCCTGGGACTCGAGGAAGATCGATGAAGATATGCTGGTATACCAAAACGACTCGTTTTGAATCTCAAATGGACACGCAGATTCAATTTCGGCCGACCTTATGAATATGCTTGAGGCAACGTGTGATGCAACCATGCCAAGGAAGAAAAAAGAGCAGCGCAAGCCCCCAGTGTACTGGTGGAGCGCCACCTTAAGCAAGCTTCGCTCGGAATGCCTAAGGGCAAGGAGAAGGGCGCAACGAGCCAGAGGCAGCTCCCAGCACGCAGAACTCATGGAGGTTTTAAGATGTAAACGCTCTGAGTTTAAGCACGGCATATTGGCTGCCAAAGCGCGGGCCTATAAGGAACTACTAGATACCGTGGATAGAGATCCCTAGGGACTTGCCTACAAGCTCGTAGCTAACAAGCTGAGGAAGAGAGAGGCAACTCCAACTGACCCTGGCTAGTATTGTAGTAGAATTATTCCCAAGGCAGACCACTCTATGGCGGCCAACAGTAGTAGGTATATAAGATGGGTATCCCGGAGTATCTCAGGAAAGCTACTTTACGGATCGTGTCCTCTGCTTCGATACGGACGCTGTCCGTATCCAATCTAGAACTGCAATCTTACCTCGACAGCCCTAAAAAAACTACCCCCGAACATGACAATATTAGTTATCAAATACTTAAAAAACTCCCAAATGCCATAACAACTAAATTTTTAGACCATTACAATAAAATAATAGACACTAGCATCATTCCGCATCAATGGAAACCTCCAATAATAATTTTAACAAATAAACCAAACAACCCAAAAAACCTACTAAATAGCGTCTTCAAGTCGTACACGAAGGGAAGAGAATTCCGAGTGAAATTCGGATCATCAATCAGCACGCCTACGCCCATAAGAACCGGAGTACCTCAAGGCAGTGTTCTTGGACCCATCTTATACACACTCTACACAGCGGATCTCCCCATCACCCCCTCCCGGAACATCACAGTAGCCACATATGCATTAGGTCAAGGATTTTGCAGTGTATTTGCTCATCATTACTCAAGACGATTATGCCGTCAAGGTAAATATAACAAATTGTACCTATGTGATCTCTAAGAATATCGTTTTTTAAATAAAATAATTGTTTCTTGGTGTATATAATAGTACCTAGATCCTGCAGACTATAGGTTCCTAGTATTCCTTCAAAAGTTTTCAGTATATAAGAAGAGTTTAACTAATAAGTTGTGGTCGTTAAATAGGTTGGCTATCTTGTGATGAGTTATCTGAAATTTTTCTCCTACAGAGATAGCATCAAAAGGATTCTCTCTTGCTACTGGGCTAGAAACTAATTTTCGTTTAATATAATTCATGATTGAGCCGGTGTCTATCAAAATTTTTTAAGCTTTTTCTTTTTCAAAATATAAAAGCGAGGAGTCCGTTACTCTAAAAATATTAATGTAAGTATAGTCATACTGATATTCGTTATCGTTGCTTTCCATTACCTCAGTTTGTTTAAAACCTGCCTGCTCTTCGTAAGTTTCCACAACCTTTCCATACGATGCCATTCCTGACTTGTCCGTACTTGTAATTGTACTTGTAATTCCTGGATCAATCCTGTACACACTTTACACAGCAGACCTTCCCAGATTACCCCCACCCGGAACCTCAGAGTAGCCACATAGGCCGATGACACCGCCTTCCTAGCCTCTGCCACATGGGGATCAGCCATCATCCAAAGACAACTTTATGCTCTCGATACAGGGCTGAAACACTCAACGGGGAAACCATCCCATCGATAAACATCCCAAATACCTAGGCCTGAAATACCTAGGTCCAGGGGACCGCAGGCTCACATGGCGCCCTTACCTGATCACCAAGCGCAATCATGCCGACCTACGACTCTAGCATCCACCTCCTAGACCATAACCAACCCCTAAGACGCCTAAAGAGGAAACACCCTCTTGACCACCCCCGTCAATATAAAACTAAGTTAACTCTGATAAAAATACATTCCATGTACCACCCTTATGTTAATGTCACCCCCTAAACCATTTAATTATTGTCCACTCGGACACATTTTAAATGAATAAAAAAACTTTACAAATCTGTAATCTGTCCATTCACCGTGCCGTGAATGATCGGCGCAGTTTTTGATAAATTGTTATATAGAGGAATGCTTGCGAAGGCTCTAGTCCCAAAATTCCTATAGTCATTATTCTTTGGAATTTTCAGACCAAACGGTAATCTCGTGAAACGTTATGAACCGTTCCTAGTCAAGAATGGCTTTATGTCCCTTGAACATTGTTCTAGTTCAATTTGGTAGAAACCTGACATTAAGTCGAGACAGTGATTTTTTCGGAACTAGTAAAGTGGGCTGTTATGTCCGATACTAATGGTTCGACTATTTTATCGTCAATTAATTTTTGTACGTGTGCTTGAATTCCGCCTACTTGACTATGAGGATTTCAATAATCTATAATGACGCCCTAACTCCAGAACGCACCAACCGATTTCCGCGGTGCTTTCAGTGGAAAGGTCTCGGGATCCGTGAGATCTGTAGCAAAGAAAATTCAGGAAAAAATCCTTTTTCACATACAGCGCCATCTCTGATACATAGCATACGGTGCGTGATACATTGTTTGAGAGCTACTTTTTGTACAACCGGTATTGTGTTCACTGTGTAATTATGAAGTAAAAAAGTAAAAAAATATCTGAATTGTGCTGACAAGTAGAAAAGTCGAACTGGATCCATTACTTACACCACCACAACCACTGAAACCAACTAACAAAATCCCGAAACATTATCGTTCAGCGAAGAAGCAATATCATGCATCGTGTAAACGAGACACATCGTTTGTACGATGCGTTGCAATATCCAATCATTTATTAGCAAGGGCAAGACGCATACGACATCACGTTGAAGATCCAATTACGGGTGCAATATTTACACACTAAATATGGCTATTATTAGTTTCCATTAACAATTCATTTAATTTTGCCCTTTCAGGGGTATGAACGAATAAAAATCTAAGCGCAACGAATTACTATGCGTATCGTATAATGATTCGTACACATAAGGAGAATGTCATTTGAGGTGCCGTCGGCTATTCCAGCAATTTGCTGTCGACATGTATGTCAAAGTTGAAACCGAACATTTAGCGTTCATCCGATTCAATCAGGCAAAGCTACAATCTGAGGACTATATACACTTACGTGATGCTATTCATTCAGATGGGGATGTTCGGAATATTTGACGCCTGACGAATTTTCCATCATCTTTATCGCACGCTATGAAGTACGTGGAGCTCGTGGATGCGTTGCAATATCCAATCATTTATTAGCAAGGGCAAGACGCATACGACATCACGTTGAAGATCCAATTACGGATCCAATTATTTACACACTAAATATTGCTATTATTAGTTTCCATTAACAATTCATTTAATTTATCCGCGACCGTTAGTTCCTGAAACAGTCACAGGGACCGATGGATATCCATTTTATCGTTAGCGTTCAAAAGAAGATAATGGTCAAACTATCAAAGGGAAAGTTCAAAAACAAGAGATTGAGATCGGAAATGAATTCATTTTATCGTCGGCGTTCAAAAGAAGATAATGGTCGAACTATCAAAGTGAAAGTTCAAATTCAAGAGATTGAGATCGCAAATGAATACCATATTGCCCGCTGCAATCACGAGTTTTCTAAGCACATGCAAACGTTGCGAATTCTCATTCGCCCAAATCAATCAAATATTTGTGACTGATGTCACAAATGGCTGTGTTTGGTATTGCGTCGGAAAATGCGAATGACGAAATCAGAAACTTTCAAATGGGCAGATACGTCAGTACTAATGAAGCACTGTGGGGATTATTGTCATTTCAAATTCATGAAAGATATCCCAAGGTTGTACATTCAGCAGTGGTAAATTTGGAAAATGGCCAAAGAGTTTACTTTACTGAGGCTAATGCGGCACAACGAGCTGCGAGACCACCATCGATAACATTGACTAGCTTTTTTGCAATGTGTGAAGCAGATATATTCGCAGGGACGATGGTGTACGTTGAAATGCCCAAGTATTACACTTGAAATCAATCTACAATGAAATTCAAACATCGCAAACAAAGAACTCCACTTCCAAATTGGCCGCAGGTGTTTTCCACTGATGCACTAGGTCGCATGTATACTACAAATCCTAGAAATGATGAATGTTTTTATTTGCGACTGCTGTTGGTAAATGTTCGTGGACCAAAATCATTTGCGCATTTGAAAACTGTGAATGGCCACCAATGCCAATCATATCGAGAAGCATGTAACTATTGGGTTTGCTGGAGAACGATTCTCATTGGGGTTAAACACTTGCGTATTGAGTTGTTTTATCAAATGCGTACCAAATACGAACGCTGTTATTCAACACCACATGTTTTCCTTCACATCAAATCAGTTATGGAACAATACAATACAAAGACGAGATATGTGAAGATATCTTGCATAGCTTGCGCATTCAAACAAATAATTCTGACATCCAAATAACCAATGAAATCTACAATGAAGGATTGATTCTGATTGAGAAACAATGCTTGACAATTGCAAACAAGCTAATAATTGAAGTAGGAATGATTGCGCCAATTGAATGTTGATACATTGCAGGAACTCGTTCGAAATAATGTGCCGTTGCAGAATGAACACCAAATACAATTATACGAAACATTATTGCTAGCGGTGGACAATAATACTGGTGGTCTTTTCTTCCTGGACGCACCTGGTGGAACAGGGAAAACATTTGTCATTTCATGGATTTTGACCTCTATTCGATCAAGATGTGATATAGCTTTGACGTTAGCATCATCTGGAATTACGGCGTCTCTTCTAGATGGCGGTCGTACTGCACATTCTACGCTTAAGTTGACATTCAATTTAAACATAATTGATACTCCAACATGCCATATTGCCCGATCCAGTGCAATGGGAAAATAGTTGATGTAATCCAAACTCATTGTTTGGGATAAGTGCACAATGGCACATTGATGATGCGACATCTGTATAATTTACTCTAAACAACGACTTTTGCCGATTTGTAGACTCTTAATTACCTCTTATTGAATTTAGTAATTATGAGAATTATCAGAATTATTCTTGGTTAAGTCAACGAGCAATTCTTGCCGCAAAGAATAATGATGTACACGCACTGAATTTCACCATTCAATCAAAAATTGACATACAAATCCGTTGATTCCATAACAAGCCCCGATGATCCAACGGAGTTTTAGAACTCTCTAGAGTTACCGGGGATTTCCAGCACATAACTTGAAACTCAAAGTTGGTACAGTTATTATGATATTGCGTAATTCGAATGTACCGCAACTTTGTAACGGTACTCGACTTTTGGTAAAACGACATCCCGAATTTGATTTAGGCAACCATTATTAACGGAAAGTAGGCAGATGAAAATGTATGTATTCCTCGAATATGAATGATTCCGACTGATCTTCCGTTTGACTTCCAACGATTGCAATTTCCAGTTTGCCTTGCGTTCGCAATGACAATTAACAAGTCGCAAGGCCAATCACTTAGTGTTTGCAGGATAAATTTAGAAAATCATTGAAATCAGTGTTTTTCACATGGTTGCGTGTTGCGTATACATTGCGTGTTCACAAGTTGGGAAACCATCCGCTTTGTTTGTGTTAACGTCAGAAAAAAAAACCAAAAATGTGGTTTACCAAAGAGCACTTAAATGAAACGGATAATTTGCGGACACGTATAACGCTTCGATTCAGTATTTACTTTGGATTCAATTTCATTTACTTCGAGAAGTCCAACTAAATATTACTTCATTTTTGTAATCGAAATAAATTCATTACTGTTGTGAAATGAAATAAAATTTTTCTTTGTCAAATAAAAAAAAAATATTTTTCATCTTTTAATCACCAAACATAAAACTAAACCATATGATGCCGAAACGGAGTCCGCCGGGTTTTCTAGTTCTCAATATTCAGCGGATTGGTCGTCTTTTAATCTCAGCTTCTGTTTATAAAAGTTTTTTGCGGATACTGGTTCTGTATATAGACCAAATATATCTGTATACGTTTTGCATAATTTTGTTAGTTGTGAACTAAACTGTGGTGAATAACTTGACTGGCAGTCCCGGTGAGCTTCTAAAGAACAGAAGAGCATACGGAGGTTTTTGTTTTTAGTACGTAGGCATAACTCTACTAGGGGTGTTATGAATCGTGCATGCCACCTATGGACGGTAGGTGGTATCTTTGGAAGATTTTAATTTTTCCTACCGTAAGGCATAATAAAACAAGTAAGGTAGCAGCAGTCGAGTTTCCCGATTGCAAAATACCCTGTACCCTTACAATTTAAATACCTGCTTACAATTTATTGATTTAGTATCAATACATAAATGAAACAATATTCTTTTAGAAAAGAGTTCCATAACAATGTAAATTTGGTATGATTTTGGTTATGAAAATAAGTTTCGTGTGTCATAAAGCCATACACATTTCGCTGTCAACGTCGCAGTCGGCGTCGCGCAATGCGTGTTTTGCTGCGCTTCTGCTTCCCTTGTAATAGATTTTGCATGTGGCATAACTTCCGTGGAAAATTCCGTCAAATTTAAAAATTAGATAGCTTATAAAGCACCAACGCATATGCCGAATTGCATAGCATTAGGTTAATAATTGTGGGCGTGGCAGTTTTTTGCGGTTTTCGGGGGAACGGGGGGTGATATCAAAATAAAAAAAATGTATGGTAATTACCTATCCAATGCTATATAGCACATGTCTGTAGCTCTTGTAGCTCTCTTATGATACCCTTTTCACCCATTTTTAATGGGTACAGGGTATAAAAAAAAAAGATGGAACGATATCAAAGCATTCTTGATCGCTTTGTCTGCCACATTTGGGATAGTGCCGCCGACATCACCGAGATACCTGTGGGTGTGCCCAAGGCCATCTTTTCCAAGAACGAGCGCATGCAGAGTGCTCTACGGAACTACACGCTGTACCATCTGAAGACATTCCACAACCAGGCTCCATTACATGTGCTCCAGCCAGATGTTCCACTCCACCTAGGTCAAGGCTCCGGCACTGTTCTTTGTCTCTGACAACGATCCCATCGGTCCACCGTCCCCAACCGGGCTGTTAGTGACAACTGGGACCGGGCCATCATCAAGGTGACGTTCGACCAATGGGAGCGCTCCCAGCACGCTGCCCACTACTTGCGGCACAGGAAGTTGTAGACTTTCTTTGCGAGGAGCCGCTGAATTGGGTGATATAAATTTATTCAAGAATCAACGCGATAATGATTTTATCCTAGCTTCTAAGACCTAAAAGTTGAACAAAAAATTGTCCTCTATGTACGAGTAAAAGATTATGATCTGTGTGTCTTTTCCGGGGCAAAATCTTCAATCGCCCGCCCTGAAGAATATGTAGACTAAGCTTGAATCCTATCGAAAAAAATGCTCTATGCTCTATATTGTTATATTATGAGATCGCTGCAGAACGGCTGAATATATAAAGTAATTTTATAAATTTATAAATTAATAAAAAAAATAAAACGAGTTAAAAACGAGTTCCGGTTCTAATATATAAACGCTGTGTGGAATTATTTATCCGTCTGAAGCTTAAATAATATAAGTCCTTAGTAATTCCGGTTTTAATTTATGAACGCTGTGTGGAATTATTTATCCGTCTGAATCTTAATTAATATAAGTCGTTTGGAATTTATTATTTCTTGGCCAATGCCTTGAGTAACTTGGATATTTGTTTGTATGGGGTTAAAATTATCATAGTTTTCGTTCAATATTGAAATATCCGCGCCTATTTATAATTGCTTGGATGGCCTGACTGTTTACGTACAGAGCAACAGAAGTGCTACAATGTATTTGTATTTAATTGATTATAAAAGGTTGCTGACATACCCGATATGTGGGCTTACCACAACTTTCTTAATGTATGCGCTTACGGCTTCTGAATTTTCGTCATTGTGGCTATTTCTTTTGTATAATATTCTGTTTCGTAATCTAATTTTTCTTCCGGAAGATCAATTTTTTTGGTTACTTCTGGAATGGAATGTTCAGATCTTCCACTCTACTTTCTGTCTCAGACTCGCTTAGTGATTCTAACTGACTTTCTATTTCTTCGCTCGTTTCTATTGTCAACGGAGTGTTGACAGTAGTAGGTATTATATAAGTTAAGAACTGAAAAAACCACTCGATATATCTCATTCGGCAACAAGGTAGTTTTACATAAATAATACCCTAGCAACTAAGTGGATTCACGCAAACAATGCTGACGCGCCCAAAATGTGTTTAGCACATCGCGCTACCCGGAGTGCCGAATTGCAATATATGAAATGCTGAGTCGACGTGCCGACCACGATTTATGGCATGATGCATTGGAGCTAGGGTAGACTTATGCATCAATATATATTGTAATTCAGTTCTGTCTAAGATACGAAAGCTTACGCTTGACCAATGAACATCTCTCCGGATTTAGCCGTAAAAACCTTCTCTTATTATTGATATAATTGCCGAGCCACAAGGCCGGTGATTAGAGAGGAAGTAAACTCTCCAATATATAGTAAACGTCATAAGAAGACTGGTTACAACCAATTGCACTCCCACTGCAGAATTCCAAGGATAGCAGCTAACGCCGCTGGACTACACTTCAACCTGCCACGCTTTCTACATCGACGCGGGCAAGGATAACATATTTGGCGTTAACTTCATCAGACCAAAAACAACAATATAAAAAACAGGCTAGTTAAATTACAAAACATGTAAGTTTGATGAGTGACCTCAGCGACACCCTCGGGAAGTTTATAATACAAAATCTATTGCATATCTTTTTTTAATTTCTGTTGCGTAAATTCGCAAAAAATAATAATAACAAAAAAATAAGTTATTAAAAATTTAATAAAAAAAAATATATTAGATTAAATATAAATTGCATATCCCAAGTTACTATTATGTTTCTTGGGCTTAACATTTTTAAAAAAAAGTCAGCCGGAATTATATTTTGTGAAAACCTTTTTTACGATAAAAGTTGTCTACCTCCGTTCTATTTTCTCGCGCAACGTAAATTCGTTGTCTCACGGAAGCCGATCAATTGTGCTCGTCAAAAATATATTTGTGTAGAGCCAATCGTTAGTCAATGAGTTGGGCAAGTGAATATAGAGATATTAAAGTCGAATACGATAGTGACGACGTGTGGGATTCAGAAACACAAAGCTTTCGCCCTGTAGAAACACTACAGACATGGATGCTGCCCAGCTACAGGCAATAATTTCTGGAGCCGGTAGTCAGGCCCCAGCCCAGCAAGACGCTAGGCTGACTCAGATGTTTCAAACACAATTAGAGGAGGTTAAACAACTGATGCAAAGCTTGCGTGTAGAAATACCGCAAGTGGAAGCCTACAAAAAAATAACTGTAGATCCAAACATTCGATGTGAAGTCAAGCTTGACATCGTTAAAACCATGCCAGATTTTATGGGAGACCACGATGTTTATGTGTCGTGGCGACAGTCAGCCGTAGACGCATATGAAATCTTCATATGGTTTGAATGGCAGCGAGGCACATTATCAAGCCGTTTCTATTATCAGAAATAAAATCAGGGGATCGGAAAGGCTTTGGAAGATAAGGCACTCACCTAGCAGCGAAAAATCAAAGCCGCTCACGAGAGACACAGGGAATAAATAGCAGGGCCGAAAATGGCCAGGGGAAAAACCCTTACTTCTATAAAAAACAAAATAGGCCTCAACAGGATAATTCGCCCCAAGGCACAAGCAAATACCATAATCAGTCACCTGAGCCCATGGAATTAGGCTCCACTATGACACAGATTAGACAGCCGACCGCCTTCGGAAGCGGTCAATCCGGCAAATACCAGAAGCGATAGTTTTCGAGGCCATAAAAGACCAGGTTCCACACGTATGACAGGTCAAAGGCGTCAGAGAGTGCAAAATACCATGCAACAGGCTGACGATAAAAATGACAGCGAATATGAAAGCGCCGCCGCAGCGGCCGTTACCGAAATAGATGAGGCGTCTAACGATAATGATCAGATAAATTTTTTAGGGAGCGCTTCCGGCTGCCGTTCATTGAACGCCAGTTATAAGGGAGACAACTAAAAATTCTAATCGACACAGGGGCGGGGAAAAACTACATCAAGCCCGTAAAGGAGCTAAAAAATGTGGTGCCGGTCGATTCCCCTTTCACGATTAGTTCCATTCATGGTTCTAACAGGGTTCACCAGAAATTTTTGATGAACGTTTTTGGGAAAACAGCTACTTTTTTTTCTTAGACGCGCTGACCTTTCGATGGAATGATTTGACTTTCCAGTAGGGGTGAAATTGGACACGGAGAAAGGTTCAATAAATTATGGTTCTGTTTCCGAAAAGCTGCAGCATTATAATTGCGACAATGTAAATTTCACTAACGTGAATGACATGGCCGTACCAGAATCCGTAAAAATTGAATTTCAAAATATGATCACGAACAGATGTAAGGCGTTTTCGGCCTCTAACAAGGCACTGCTATTTAACATTTCTGTCGTTGCCACAATTCGGACAAGCGATGATAAAGCCGGTATATTCTATATTCTACTATACCCGCATCCCATGGGCGTATCTGAGTTCGTGAAGCGAGAAATCGCAGACTTATTGCAAAAAGGCATTATTAGAACTTCAAGGTCGCCTTACAACAACCCAACATAGATTGTGGATAAAAAAGGACATAACGATCGCTGACAAGTACATAATGCCGAATAATCCCATGATACTGGCGAATTTAGGTAAAGCCAAGTACTTTACAACGCTAGATTTAAAGTCCGGCTATCACCAGATTTACTTGGCCGAGCATGACCGCGAGAAGACCTCCTTCTCAATAAATGGCGGGAAGTATGAATTTTGTCGATTACTATTTGGTTTGAAGAATGCGGGAAGCATCTTCCAAAGAGCGATCGACGACGTCCTACGAGAACAAATTCGCGGTGCAAAAACCGACCCAGAAAAAGTAAAAGCCATAAAGGAGTACCCAGAACCGACAAATCTTTATGAGCTTAGGTCATTTTTGTGCCTGGACAGTTATTATCGATGTTTCGTTAAAGACTTTGCGGCAATCGCGAGGCGTTTGACAAGCTTGCTGAGAGGAGAAAATGGCTCCGTCAGCAAACACATATCTCAAAAAAACTCCTATTGACTTCGGCGACTTGCAGAGAGATGAATTCGAGAGGCTAAGAAATGTCTTGGCTTCCGAAGATGTAAGTCTCAGATATCCTGATTTCAGGAAGCCGTTCGATCTGACAACGGATGCTTCCGCGAACGGTATCGGCGCCGTTCTATCGCAAGAAAAGAGACCTATTACAATGATCTCTAGGACCCTCAAAGAAAGCGAGTCACACTATGCCACGAATGAAAGAGAGTTGTTGGCCATTGTGTGGGCTCTAGGCAAGTTACAGCACTATTTGTACGGCACTCGCGATATCAACATTTATACAGACCACCAGCCTTTGACATTCGCGGTATCCGATCGAAATCCTAATCCGAAGATAAAAAGATGGAAAGCGTACATAGACGACCATAACGCGAAAATCCATTACAAGCCGGGTAAAGAAAATCATGTGGCCGATGTTCTCTCCAGGCAGAATATTAACGGCTTACAGAATAAGCCTCAGTCAGACGCTGCGGCTATTCACAGCGAACTTTCACTGACCTACAGGGTCGAAACTACAGATCAACCACTAAACTGCTTCAGAAACCAAATCATTATAGAAGAAGCATGTTTCCAGCTAAAACGAAGCTTAGTATTGTTTCGTAGCAAAACACCCATACCAAGTTACACCGGCGAAATATTGCACATTGACATCTTCTTAACCGATAGGAAGCAATTCCTAACAATATATTGCGAAAATGCAAAACACCCATACCAAGTTACACCGGCGAAATATTGCACATTGACATCTTCTTAACCGATAGGAAGCAATTCCTAACAATATATTGCGAAAATGAGGCTTTCAATTCTGAAACCATCACCTCCTTACTGAAAAACAGCTACCACATCGACATTGTGAACGCAGCCCCTCTATTGGCGAGAAATAGATTGCTGACAACAGAAATACAAAATTTAATTCTCACTGTAACATTGGCGAAAGCTAACATAGTAAATCCAACAATCCTTGATCATGCTGATCTGAAGTCACTCATTGAACAAGATATTCCAATAGTTTGTTTATTAGAAGCCGCTAGAATAAAGGTCCTCCAATCCGATGACATAATCCATATACTAAAAGCTTATCCTAGAGTCAAAGTCAGGTGTAAGAAGGTCTCCGTCTACCCGGTATCATACTATCAAGTAATCCTAAGGCTTGATGAGGACACGTTGGCAGAATGTGAAGAAGACACCTTTGCGATCACCAAGTGCACGGAAACCACGCACGACATCTTCTGCGAGCGGTCTCGTCGCGAAACCTATGCTCGTTCGCTTCATGCGGGAAACACGGCGCAATGTTTTACTCAACCCAGCTACCTGAGGGCAATAATGTCCGTAGATGACGGCGTCGTTATCATCAACGAGGCGACAGCCCGCATAAGCACGGACGGCGGCCCAGAGGTGCTCTTCAAAGGGACGCACCTGGTAACCTTCGAACGTTTAGCCACCATCAATGGAACGGAATTCGTAAATCTGCGAAAAAAATTGGACAATCAGCCTGGCGTAGAACGATCACCACTACTAAACATTGTCGGCCATGACCCAGTGCTGACCATACCCTTGCTACACCGCATGAACAACAACAACCTACGCTTCAAGCAAGGTTTCAAGGACGAGGTTGACGCCGCGGACTCCCCCAAAATTTGGTTCGTGGCCGGAGTGATCATGAACAACGGTCTGAATCTTTTTTTTGGCATTAAAACGACGTTCGCTGCAATTCGTCGACGTGTGAAGACGTGTTTTTATCGAGCTCCGCACATAATCGGTTGTTTTGAGTGAAGGGAACGACTAATAATAAAAACTAAAATAAATAAACATAACCCGAAAGCGAAAGAGACGCTCCATGCGATGCAAGATCGCTTAAATATATACAGTGATTATTTATCCTTAATAATAAAAATATGAGTCAAAACGACACTCGCGCTCAGCGTCAGAGTGAGCAAGACGAACGCCGGCTCTCAGTTCAACGCAACAACGCGTACTTTTCATACGTCTCCCCGACAACTCCAAACGCAGACATAGAGCGGTCAACAACCCATAGCCCAAGTAACCTTCTTATACCAACAAACCAAAAAAAAGGGCGCGCTCTTGCTCTCCCGCCCTTTTAGCTCCGACACAAGCCCCGCTACCCCCAACAACAACAGCTGGAGCAATACCGAAATCCCGCTCTATCTCCTCGTCGGCTGCACCCGCTCACGCTCTCACTGTGTCAGCGAAAGCTAAACCAAAACAAAACGGAAACATAAACAAACAACCGGCCATACAGACTGGAATGGATCGCTACATCCTAATAAAACGAAAGCTAAGCCCCCAAAAAATGTAAACAAATCAAAAATCACACGCGCCAACGCCAACACAACTTTAGGCGAAGTGCCGAACAATGCCAACAGGTTTGACATTTTGGCAGACACTATTGTAGACCTGCCCGTTGAAGCTGATGGAAGCGACAAAAATAAGCCAAAGCCACCACCAATTTTTGTACGTGAGAAAAGCTCCAGTACATTTGTAAACAATATAATAAAGCTCATAGGTGACGCTAATTTCCACATAATTCCCTTAGTTAGGGGCAACATCCACGAAACTAAAGTTCAAACCAAGTCTGAACAACACTTTAGAGCCTTAACCAAGTACTTAGACGAAGGGAAAAAAAGCTATTACACATACCAGCTAAAAAGCAGCAAGGGTCTGCAAGTCGTATTAAAGGGCATAGAACCTGATGTAACACCAGACGAAATAAAGCTGGCGCTACAGGATAAAGGATTTACCGCTAAATCAGTCTTCAACATCTTAAACAAAAATAGATAGCCGCAACCACTCTTCAAGGTGGAACTTACACCAGAAGCAAAGATGCCGAAAAGAAACGATGTGCATCCAATATACAAACTCCAATTTTTACTACATCGTAGAATCACCGTTGAAGAACCTCACAAACGTAACAATCTGGTACAATGTATGAACTGCCAAGAATTCGGCCACACAAAGTCTTACTGTAAGCTGCGCCCAGTGTGCGTAGTCTGTGGCGAGCTCCACGACAAAGCCAGCTGCAGTGCACCCAAAGAAGACTCAAGCGGAAAAAGGTGTGCCAACTGTGGAGGCAATCACACAGCCAACTACAGAGGCTGCCCAGTATACAAAGATCTCAAAAGCCGCATTAACCAGCGCGTAGCCACTGTACGCTCACAAAACGCACCGATCACAAAAATACCCCCCAAACACAACCCAGAAGTTTTCTTCTCTACCGCAGCCAGATCCTCACTTGGTACAGGATTCGCAACCAAAAACGCGTCATATGCAAGCGCTCTAAGATCAGGTCTAGAGCCCCCAGCCTCCAATGCGCCATGTTCACAAGCCAAATATGTGGACTTCAATTCGGTACAAGACAAAAAGCTAATGGAACAACAACAAAACAATTTCGAAGCAATGATACTTACCTTGCAGCAGAGCATGGCGGAGTTTATGGCGTTTATGCGGACAACCATGCAAGATCTAATGCGTAATCAAAACACGTTGATACAATTGCTTGTATCACAACAATCAAAATAATCATCTCCATGGCCTCGCTAAGAATCTCTACGTGGAACGCCAACGGCGTTTCACAGTACAAACTTGAGCTAGCGCAATTCCTTCTCGAAAAGCACATCGACGTAATGCTACTTTCGGAAACACACCTCACAAACATATATAACTTCAACATAAGAGGATATATTTTCTACGGAACCAATCACCCTGATGGTAAGGCCCACGGCGGGACCGGGATTTTGATAAGAAGCCGTCTCAAGCACCACTGTCATCTTGAGACTGCCAAAAAATATCTACAAGCAACATCATTAAAAATTCATTTGGATAATGGTAACCAGCTTACCTTAGCCGCTGTTTACTGCCCACCTCGTTTCACTTTATCTGAAGACCAATTTATGGAATTCTTCAACTCACTTGGAGCACATTTTATAGCAGCCGAGGATTATAATGCCAAGCACACACACTGGGGGTCTCGACTCGTGAATCCAAAAGGAAAACAGCTCTACAACGCCATTATAAAAGCAAACAACAAGCTCGACCACGTTTCTCCTGGCACACCTACATACTGGCCAACTGACCCCAAAAAACTACCTGATCTAATTGATTTCGCAGTCACCAAAAACATTCCCCGTAATCTGATAAGCGCCGAGTGCCTCTCAGACTTATCATCTGACCACTCGCCCCTCCGAATAAATCTGCTCCGACACCCAGAACCAGCAAACCACTCCTGCAAGTTGACTTCAGAAAAAACCAACTGGCTCATCTACAAAAAATACATAAGCTCACACATTGAGCTTAACCCACCACTTGAAGCTAAAGCTGACATTGATAGTTTTGTTAACTCACTGGAGTCAATCATCGTTGCTGCAGCTCGCGGCTCAACGCCGCAAACTGTAAGCAAAATCACAAATCACAAAAAAACCAACCTGCAAATCGAACAACTTGTTCTCGAAAAACGGCGCCTCCGGCGAGAATGGCAGTCCTCCAGATCACCGTCGGCAAAACAAAAGTTAAAAGACGCCACACGCAAACTTACAAAAGCTTTAAAGCAAGAAGAAGAGCTTGCCCAACGTACTTATATTGAAAAATTATCAACATCCAGTACAAAAAACTCACTGTGGAAAGCTCACCCAATTCTTGGCTCACCCACAGTACCAGTGGTCCCTATTAGAAACCACACAGGTGGCTGGGCCCGTAGCGACAAAAATAGAGCCAGCACATTTGCCACTCATCTACAAAAAGTCTTCCAACCGAATTCTGCAACAAACACGTTCGAAATTCCGCCGGCAACAGACGACTCCCAGCTTCACCACGCTCCAGTTGTGTTTCGCTCAAACGACATCTCAAAAATCATCAAAGAACATCTGAACCCAAAAAAATCTGCAGGGTGCGACCTAATTACCCCTAAGATGATTATTGAGCTGCCTTACTGTGCCGTATGCAGCATTACCCAGCTCTTCAATGCCATCAACAAACTTGGCTACTTTCCAGGAAGATGGAAAAAGTCAATAATAATAATGATACCAAAGCCGGGAAGCCATCGTCGTACAGACCCATAAGCCTTCTATCCTGCCTATCTTAACTTTTCGAAAAATGCCTACTGTCTCTGACTATTACTCCATTCCTGAACACGCACAACACAATACCAGCACACCAATTTGGCTTTCGTGAAAAACACGGAACTATTGAGCAAGTTAACCGCATAACATCAGAAATACGAAACCCATTTGAAAAACGGGAATACTGCTCTGCGATATTTCTTGACGTTTCGCAGGCATTCGACAGAGTTTGGCTGGACGGTCTGATGTACAAAATCAAAACAACACTTCCAAAGAACACTCACAAACTGCTAGAGTCGTACCTCTACAACAGGAAGTTTTTAGTGAGGTGCAACACTGCGATATCCGACGAACACAGTATTGAAGCCGGTGTCCCACAAGGCAGCGTACTAGGCCCAACATTATACGTCCTATTCACAGCAGACATCCCTACAAGCAGCAACCTGACAGTTTCAACATTTGCGGATGACACAGCTATTCTCAGCCGCTCCAGATGCCCAATCAAAGCATCATCCCAGCTAGCCATCTACCTGGTCGACGTGGAAAAGTGGTTATCCGACTGGCGTATAAAGGTAAACGAACAAAAATGCAAGCAAGTAACTTTCACCCTTAACAGGCAAGATTGTCCACCGCTCACGCTGAACAACGTCGCACTTCCAACAGCAAACGAAGTGACGTATCTGGGAGTACACCTCGATAGAAGACTAACTTGGCGCCGAAACATCGAAGCCAAGAGAACTCACCTAAAACTGAAGGCCACCAGCCTTCATTGGCTTATCAACTCCCGCTCACCACTCAGTTTGGACTTCAAGGTGCTGCTCTACAACTCAGCGCTAAAACCAATCTGGACTTACGGCTGCCAGCTATGGGGAAATCTCTAACAAGGCTAAGCAGCCGATCACGCCTACGCCGAAACGACTTGCCAACCCAGCAGTAATCTTTTTTTTTTATTATTTTTATTATTTTTTTAAGGGCCGCTTTTATAATACAGTGCAAGTAATGTACTGGTAATTAGTATTTACACGTAAGATTTGTTAACTTGTTGTTAGTTTTCGGTACCGAAATGATCCAACAAATAAAAAGCTCTAAACTAAAAAAAAAAAAAATTAAAACGAGCCCCCATCAAGATACAGCGAGCGATTGATAAGCTTAATACAACCGAGGACGGTCTTAAATATGAGTAGTTAACAACTGAAAAGAACACTCGATATATCTAATTCGGCAACTATGTAGTTTTACATAAATAATACCCTAGCAACTAAGTAGATTTACAAAAATAATGCTGACGCGCCCAAAATGAGTTTAGCACCACGCGAAATGACCGAGTCGGCGTGCCGACCACGATTTTATGGCGTTCAATATATTTTCTACTTCAAATCAGTCTAAGATACGAAAGCTTACGCTTGACCAATAAATATTTCTCCGGCTTTAGCCATAAAAACCTTCTCTTATTATTGATATAATTGCCGAGCCACAAGGAAGTAAACTCTCCAATATAAACGTGATAAGAAGACTGGTCACAACCAATTGCACTCCCACTGCAGAATTCCAAAGATAGCAGCTAATGCCGCTGGACTATACTTCAACCTGACACGCCTCCTACATCGACGCGGGACAGGATAACATATTTTATAGTATATTACGCTTCTTAAATTTGTGCGTAATTTTATCAGAAACTCATACGATTTGGCCACTGGTCCTTATCTAGTTTTCCTTTTTGTTGGTGTATTAGTACCCTTCCTTTGTTAAAACATGTAACAAATATTGTTAAGCATTCCTACTTTGATATGTCTATTTGTGAACAAGCATATAATAAAGCTTATAAACTTTTTTAAATTGGTCTTTTGTTTCATAAGGAGTGGCTAATAGATTTTGGCATTCCATAATTAGATTTTATTATACCCTGCACCCATTAAAAATGTGTGAAAAGGGTATCATGATATGGTGCAAATGTATGTAACAGGTAGAAGGAAGCATCTCCGACCCCATAAAGTATATTTTTTTTCTTACTTATGGCGTTATTTTTATACCCTGTACCCATTAAAAATGGGTGAAAAGGGTATCATAATATGGTGCAAATATATGTAACAGGCAGAAGGAAGCATCTCCGACCCCATAAAGTATATATTTTCTTGATCAGCATCAACAGCCGAGTCGATATAGCCATGTCCGTCTATCCGTCCGTCCGTCCGTCTGTCCGTATCAACGCCTAGATCTCAGAAACTACAGACATGTGCCGTTGGATCGTAATTCGTTGGATAGGTAATTTCCATACGCAGTACAAGTTTGTTGTTTTATTTTGATATCACCTCCCGTTCCCCCGAAAACCGCAAAAAACTGCCACGACCACGCTCCCCGCAAATCGCAAAAAACTACCACGCCCACAATTATTAACCTAATGCTATGCAATTCGGCATATGCGTTGGTGCTTATAAAAGCTATCTATTTAAACCAAATCGGATAAGAAACACGGAAGTTATGCCACATTCAAAATCTAAGGCAAGGGAAGCAGAAGCGCAGCAAAACACGCATTGCGCGACGCCGACTGCGACGTTGACAGCGAAATGTGTATGGCTTTATGACACACGAAACTTATTTTCATAACCAAAATCATACCAAATTTATATTGTTATGGTACTCTTTTCGAATATGGTAGAATATTGTTTCATTTATTTATTGATATTAAATAAATAAATTGTAAGCATGTCTAAGGGTACAGGGTATTTTGCAATCGGGAAACTGGACTGCTGCTACCTTACTTGTTTTAATTTTCTCTTATTGTGAGACTAACAATAATTATTCTAATCTTATTATATAACTTAGATTAATTACCTAGGATTTCTTTGCTGGGCTGGAGAATCTTTGCGCTTCAGTCGGCTCTGACTGCAGACTCGCGTAAGCGACTTCGCGAAAGGATTTGCGTGTGCGGCGAGCTTTGCTAGGTGTTTACTTTTTTGATCTGAATTTTCTCGTTGAAAAGATTTATAAGGAGGTCTCTGTGTGTGCTTTCGCTGCGTATATACCATGGTGCCCCAGTGATAGTTCGCAGAATCGTTGACTGAACTGGCTGTATAATTGTTTGTTTTTGAAGCATTTCCCCTCAGTTCATAGCCGTATGTTCAGATGAATTTCAGAACGGTATTGTAGAGGAGTACTTTGTATTCCAGACTAAGGGGACTGTTGCAGTTTATAAATCAGTGAAGATTGGCTGCTTTAAGATTCATATGAGTCCTCTTAAATTCTATATGTCACCGCCAGGTGAGGCGTCCATCTAGGTGAACGCCGAGATACGTTACTAAGTCTGCTTATGGGATTAATGTATTATTCAAGGTACAGGGTGGACAGATTTGTCTGTACAGTGTGAAGGTTACATGTCTGTTTTTGGTCTTATTTATCTTGACGCGCCAGTCCGCAAATCATCTTTCCACTATTTTAAGATGACAGGCAAGTTGTTCTGTTGCCTTTGCTGGGCATATAGATCGGCTAAGTATTGCGGTGTCGTCAGCAAATGTACAGGTTATGAGCTGATAGTTGGTAAGAATGTCTGCTGTGTATAGGGTGTAAAGAACGGGGCCCAGCACACTACCGTGGGGGACTCCAGCATTGATAACGCGGTCATGTGAAGTCGAACGGTTAAACCTGGTTGAGAACACTCTTTCGAAGAGATAAGATTCGATTATTTTGTGTGTGTTCTGGGGAAGTAGTTTCATTATTTTGCGCATTAGACCTTCCAGCCAGACTCCGTCAAATGCTTGTGCAACATCTAAGAATATGGCAGAGCGGCATTCCCGGTGCTCAAAAGCGGTACTATTTTTTTTGTGATGCGATTGACCTGTTCGATCGTTCCATGGTTTTTGCGAAAGCCAAATTGATGTGATGGTATTGTATTCCGCCTTGTTAGGTCAGGTTTAGTTGCTTAAAAAATTGTTGTCACCAAATGATGTCCAGGTAATTTTTTGGGCTTAAGATCTTTTATGGTGCAATCTCATTTTGGCTGAATGTTATTTGATTTATAGGTGGCAAATTCTTTAGTGACTGCAGGTAGGACAAATGAGTTGCTACGCGGATTTGGTTGGAATACCTTCTGCAGGTGATCGGCGAACGCATTAGTTGTTTGATATATAGATGCTGGGAGTTTGCTTCCTCAAGCCGTTGGGGATCTGTGATTCTGCCATTCTCTTCTTAGTCTTCGTTTTTCAAGTACTAGCTGGTCGATTTCACTATTTGTCTTGTTATGATTTGTCATTTTGTGGGTGTCTGGAGGGGAAGAGGCCTTAATTGAAGCATCAAGTGTTTCCTTTATCGATTTGACCAGGTTATCAATATCCTCATCGGTAAAATACTGTATGAGTTCGTTCCATGTGAGTACAAACATATTTCGCGTACCTTGCCCAGTTATCCTGTTATCTGTCAGCCTGTAGGGTCGCTCAGTTATACCATATATGGTCGATGCCTGAGAGTAAGTAGATATGGAGAGTGATCTGATGATAGTTCTGCAAGTGACTCGGCCATAATTAAATTTCTTGGGATCTTTCTTAGTGCGAAGTCACTGAGGTCCGGGAGCTTATTTGGATCTGCTGGCCAGTAGGAGGCCTACCCGGAGTCACATAATCGAACTTCTTTCACGGCTTGATAAGCGCGTTGTAAAGTTGTTTGGGTTCGAAAGGTATGATCCCCAGTGTGTATGCTTGGCATTGTAGTCACCGGCCGCTATGAATCGCTCACCGAGTGAGGTGAAAAATTCCAAGAGTTGGTCCTCAGAAATTACAAAACGAGGTGGGCAGGGTGACGGTGCCGCTGCATTTCCGTTCTATTATATAGGTGGTGTTCGATGCGACTTCCGATCAGTATACCAGCACCGCTATTGGCTTTGCCGTCCGGATGGTTTGTAGCGTAGACTAGGAATCCTGAAATATGAAATGCTTGTTTTGTTATGCTTGTCTGTTAGACGTGTCTCGGAAAGGAGCATGACGTCAATATTTTTTCGGCTAAGAACTGGGCAAGTTCGAGCTTGTGCTGTGAAACGCCATTTGCGTTCCTGTAGATATATGAAGTGGAAACTTTATTTTCCCGTGTAATACGGGGCCGATTGTGTCGCAGTATGCCTAATGTGGGTGGTCTGAGCGCGTATTGATTCTCCGCGTTTGTTAAGGCGGCTCTTTAGTTCCTTGTAAACTAGACAGCCACGCCAGTTCGCTGTGTGACTTTTGTCCCAGTTTTACATTTTTGCAGAGATGTCTTTCTTGTTTAAGTTTGTAGTGAGCTTCACTACAAACTACACAAATAGATTTCGGCGTACAGTAAGCCTTAATATGGCCATATTTTATGGCAGTTTGTGTACTTCACTGGGCGATTGCGCTTGTGTGGCTATTCCAGTGTGATACGCCGATGCTGTAGGTGCTGTAGCTTGAAGATAGGGTGAACTCCATTTTTTTAGTATCTGGCTCTCTGGCTCGAACTCGATTTTAAACATTGGTTGTGGTTCCTTATGTTTGTTTAATATGTTCATGACCATTTTTGCATTAAAAATCTTTTCTCTAATCGCTTCTAGGATTTTAGTGGTCGAAACAGTTGCATCAATCCCTTTGAGAACAACCTGTGTGTGAGGCCCCTTGCGCTATTTTGTTGGTATGTGTAAAAGTTTTTTCCTGCATCATTCAAGAGACTAGACGATGGTTATTCTCGGTTTAAGTATGAACCTTTGATTCATTTATGTTCCCTTTTCTTAAGGGGATTACGTCGAATGAGTTTTGTTTTATTAGTGTGGCTATTTTGTTCACTAATGCACTTGAGTTTTTTTCTTGTTTACTTTCTGATTTGTTGATGATGCAGCAGAACCTTGTATGCATTGTTTCGTTGCAATGAGAGCCGGTGATCATTTTGCTCACGTTTTTTATTAATAACCATTCACTTCACTAAAAATCAACTGATTTTATACGGAGCTCGGTGAAACACGTATTCACGAATCAGCACACGAATAGTAATGAATGCTCCATAAATAGTTGGATGCATTTTTTTTGTATAAATCCTTCTCTTTTTACTAATCCTTGGTTAAAATTACCTATAAGCTTAGCATACTGCTTTAATGAGAATGACGCTACCAAGTAACGTATCTTTATTAGTGGCGAAAAATCAAAATGGTATTTTTACTGTAATATACTGAGATTCCAGTTCGTTAACAAGTATTGAGGGACTATTATATGAAAGTACTGATTGAACGCGCTCTGAAAATTGGAAATCCTTATTAAAGGTTTTTCTAATTACTTCCTGGGTTATCATCTTTTGCAGTTATTTAGTGAGAAAATAATATGTATGTGTATTTTTATATTTCTCTTATATTTCTTATATTTCTATAGATAATCTTTAAAATTAAAATTATAAACTGGATTCATTTTTGTCCTATGTGCACTGGATGTCTTCTCGCTTGTAGTTGATGTTGTAACTTTTGTCGGTTTCAGCTTGAAGCGCTTGGCGTTGCCGATGCTGGATGTTGCACAGGCTTTCATAGGCACAGACTGCTTGCCTCTTGAGCAAGTATCCAACTAGGTCGGCCTCTAGATTCTCTCGCATTCCGGCGGGCACGTCTTCTTCTTTTTGAGTACTTCCTTCTTTTTGGAAGCTATATTTAATATTTTTGTTTTTGCTATATTTTTTATAGCTGAATGAGTTGATATGTACTCTTTTTTATTTTTGTTTTCTTGTATATTTATGAGATAGTCTAGCTCAGATAAAAATGTTTTATTGGACATATCACTCTACTCAATAAGCATTTTGAATCCATCCATTGATCCAGGTATGTCTTTGAAAGCTGCGTTTTTCTTAGGTTTGGATTGGATTGATTCATCATCTCTTTTGTCGGTTTTGAAATTTTGAAGCCAATTTTTTCTGTTCGTATGTATCTTTTATAGATTTTATTTACCAATTTGTATGTTTTTTTTTTAAGTTTGTACTCGTCAATTTATATGTTTCTTTTAAAGATTTTATTCGCCAATTTGTAGGCTTCTTTTGAAGATGTTATGTCCTTAGTCTTGTCACGGTCGCCATTAATCATGCCTTGGTATGGTATAATCTTGATGTCCGCTTAAAAGCAGTTACTTTACTCAGACCTGGGATTCTTGTGTTGTTTTGACACATCTATGTCAATTAGCTTGCATTAATTAAATGCACATATTACTTTATATAAAAGTGCTCTAAGCCTGTACCACGAGGCTGCGCTTTTTTGTATATTTACTGTTTTAGCTTATATGTATCGCTGCTACTCAGCGCTTAAGTGGGTGTGTTATATGCGCGCATTTTGTTATGTATGTAGCTAGTGTGGGAACGCTGATTATGCAGTTTTGTATTAACGGCCCAAGATCTTTTTACACATGCACTTAGGCTGAACTGTTTACTTAAACATTGTATCGAAGTGCTACAATAAAGTATTTATGTTATTTATGTTTTGATAAATATTGCACTGTATTTTGATACAGGAAATACTCAATATGTGCGCATACCACACTAGTACCAACTGAAGGAAGAAAGACCATTCAGGGTTTGCATAAAAGGCCTTAACCATAGCACGTTTCATGGCCATATCAAGAAAGAGCTGGCGAATCTAGGCCACAAGATGCTAGACGCACATACGCCCCAGCGCCGCAGCGAACCAGGCTCCGAACCAGACCCCGAAAGGAGACCCTTGCCAGCAGTTTGATCACTCGGCCAAATACTCCCGTAAATCCCATGTTTGCGTTAAATGTTCAGGAGAACATCCTGCGAGTAGTTGCACTCGGCCACGCAAGCTCTGTACATGCTGAAATTGTGAAGAAAAGCACCCTGACAACTACTCAGTATGTTCCAAATTTCAAATTTTCTACAACGCTCCAAGCGCAAACACGGCATGTGTGCCAGAAGGTCTGTCAACGAGCGTTCCGAGGCTCAGCGTGCTCCCAGAGCCCAATATAATGCGAATATAGAGCCCAATAATAGTGCGAATATAAACAAGTGAAAAAAGTTATCTTCGGCTTGCCGAAGATGGTATACCCTTGAAAACAAAAAAGTTTTCCATACAAAGCCTTGTTTTCATATCGGTCATTTGTATGGCAGCTATATGATATAGTGATCCGATCCGGACCAAACTTTCACAAATCGTGTATGGCTCTATCAAATAAATAAATGTTAAATTCGGTTGCAATAGCTTGGAAAACAAAAAAGTTTCCCATACAAAGACTTGTTTTCATATCGGTCGTTTGTATGGCAGCTATATGATATAGTGGTCCGATCCGACCGATTTTTAAACTTGATCTGCGTGCAACAAAAATAATGATCTGGTAAAAATTTCAAAACGCTAGCTTTAAAACTACTGTCTATTTTTTGCATAGAAACGGACGGACAGACGGACAGATGCTGTTGATGCTGTTCAAGAATATGTATACTTTGTGGGGTCGGAGATGCTTCCTTTAATGCGTTACACATTTCTGGACAAAATTATAATACCCTTTTTCAAGGGTATAAAAAAAGGAAGTAACAAGGAGCAAAACGAGACTCTGACATAACATCACTATAAACAGCGTAATGACAGAAGCCGCACTCGGTCAAGAAGTCGCCGAGACTAAACTCTGCATCCAATGGCAAACTGCAATATAACTAAAGACATACTGAAAACGGTCAACGACAGTATTAACTCCCTACGCTTGATCCAAGAGAAACAGATGGACCTTTTCTTCGTGATGCTGGTGCAGCAGCAGGAACAGACAGCATCAAGGGCAAAAATACTTAACTTGCTCACTGCTCCTCAAAAAATAAAATGCCGCTACGCATTTTAATGTGGAAAGCCAATGGTGCGTTAACAAAGCTGCCCGAATTTGACAATGTGGTGCGGCAAGTAGAAATTGACATATTGCTGGTAAGCAGGACTCTCTGACAAGGGACAGGCGAGCCTAGGCTGTACGGTTTCGATGCCTATCCCGCTAACGACTCAAGCGATGGCAACGCAAAAGGAGAAGCAGCTATCCTGGTGAAGTCCAGCCTAGTCCACTTCCCACTAACCCCTTATTACTGCCGATAAGGTGAAACTGGCGTCTGCAGCCATACAACAGTACTTGGCACCATTATGTTTGGAGCAGTTTACTCCCCTCCGAGTTTGGTCTACCGAGGTGTTAAACGACTTCGTGGACCAACATTGCCAGAGGTATATTGTTCCGGGTGACTGGAACGCGACCCATTGGTTGTGGGGAGCAGGAAGGTGCTATCAACGAAATCGGGAGTTAGCGAATCTTGCTCTGAGCACTGAGATAAACTGTCTAGCCACAGGTGGCCCCACACGATACCCTCTCGGCAGACAAGGCTCTCCAGGTTGCATCGATTTTGCCTTGAAAAGAGGCATCCTGGGTATCCACGTTGATATACGATCTGTCGTTGAGCCCAGCTTCGACCACCTACCGCTAAGAATAACGCTGGACGCAGCTGCTATGGCATCCTCGTACCCGATGACGGAGAGGCTGATAACCACGCGAAGCAACCTTCAACATTTTAAAGGCCAACTTGAGAGATCTCTGTACCTCGAGATCATTGATATTGAGATCAACTCTGCGGATGACTTGGAAGATGCTGTGGACCTGCAAATTGTTCACCAGCAAAATCAAGACGGCAGAAAAAATGACTGCACGCACTCCGCCCCGGAAGCTCGCAGCGTCTAGTATCCCGATAACCAACGCGATCCTGCTTCTAATCCACGACAAGAGATGCCTACGCACAATGGGACACGGTGTCGGACAAGCTTGCTGCAAGCCGAGGTTTTTTCTGGGCCCCTTGCCCAACGCTTTTAGCCATTTCAGCTGGCTAGCCCGGAGCAAGTAAGCGAACACATGCAAGACTGTCCCAAGCCCTCCACATGGACCTCCCTATCAAGCCATTTGCATCTCGTGCGAAATCCGAAGCTATTGGTCGGCTAAATATCAGTAGAGCATCAGGCCACGATGCTATCTGCGACACCACACTAAAGGCAAAACCCAGTCACGCAAATCTCTATATAGCGTTGTTGTTCAACGCCATAGTGAGGTTGAAATGCTTCCCTCCACAGTGCAGGCTCGCAATAATCTCCATGATCCACAAACCTGGAAAACCGGCAAAGATCCCCGCGTCCTATCGGCCGATCAGTCTTCTTCCTTCAAAATCTAAGGTGCTTAAGATTCTGATTGCTGTCCGGATTGTTAGAATTATGAACACTCAGTGGATTACTCCTGTCGAGCAAGCCTTTGCGATCGATGGAATCCAACAGTATGCCACAACGTTCGCTTTCGCGAAGCATTGGACCATCGGCATAATCAGCGTACGATCTAATATTGAATCGCAAACTCACCTTCGCCAAGCCAAGCACAAAGATCTAAAGCTGGGCACAGTCTTTGATGAGATTAATAACCACACACGCTATAGTAGCTGACTACAGGGTCACAGGAATAGACTGGCACAAAGAATGGCTAGTGAGACGTCGCTTAGGAGGTTAAAAAGACGACGGCCGAGGGATCCCCAAGGGGTCAATCCCGTAGACAACAACTTCAAATTTTTATTTAGTCCATTTTATATATATATTGTTAATTGTTAATTACTGTTAAGGTAGTTAGCTAAGTTAAGTTAAGCAAGTGGCTAGCCAGAGAGCCCATTGTGCTGTTGAAACAGAAAGCAAGGCTATAAAGAGGTCTATGGTGACCCGGCACGCCAAAATACATTTTTAAATAAAAAAAAAGACCTAAAGTCAGGGTATCACCAGATTTACCTCACGGAACATGACCGCGAGAAGACGTCATTATAATCTTCTTAAAAAATGAGACCGGGTATGCCTGCCACATCAATACTGTGCTTACCTGCCTGTGCTTACATCTGAACAAAAATACAAAAATAGTACAATTATGCTCTTATGTACTAACAAAAGTTCTTATCAACTATTTATATATTTATTTGCTCTGGCGGCTTAAATGTTTTGTAACCCTTTCATTTTCATGGCGGTGTCACCTTACGCATGCGTTTACATTTGCATTCGAGGGATCAGTCATAAAGTGCATTATGTATTATCCAGTTGTTAAACCGCTTTTGCCACATTGCCTTTCGATGAGAAGCACGGACGAAAACGTCTAACGCGGGTAAAATAATATTTTCGACGCACCAAATAAAAAACAATATCACAACAATATGAAAACAAGTCTTTGTATAGAACATTTTTTTGTTTTCCAACCTATTGCAACCGAATTCAACATTTATTCATTCGACATAGCCATACACGATTTTTGAAAGTTTGGTTTGGATCGGACCACTATATCATATAGCTGCCATACAAACGACCGATATGAAAACAAGTCTTTGTATGGAAAACTTTTTTGTTTTCAAGGGTATACCATCTTCGGCAAGCCGAAGATAACTTTTCTCACTTGTTATTAACGACTTACCCTCTGTTCTAACGAACTCTCTGGATCTTATGTATGCAGAGGAGCTTTGTCTTCAATACTCCAGTCTGATTTGGATAATTTTCAGCAATGGTGTTCAACTAATCTCTTAAAACTTAAATGGTCAAGATGTAAGTTAATGTCTTTTTATTGTTCGTGCCCTAACCAGGCCACATACTTTTTCAATGAGATTTCCGTAATTTACGTATCTTTAGTATGTCCTATACTGCAGTACGGGTAATGCGTCTGGAGCCTTGGTATGGGGTTCATCAGTATCGCATTAGAACGTTCAAAAGAACTTCTTGATGTTCTCTCTTAGGGGAAATGGAATGCAAACATTCACCTCCCTTCTTATTTCAAGAGACTTCTTTTAATCAATTTACCATCCCTAACCAAGCGTAGAAAGATGCTGAGTGTCGTTTTCTTACATAACCGTATTATTGGTAATATAGACATCCAGCATCTACTTGCTTGCTTTTTTCTTCTTCTTTTTTCTGTTTTTTTTCTTCTTTTTTTCAACGGGCACGTGCAAAACGTTCTATATCAATAAATTTGTTAACCATGACCTCCGGGCCACCAAATTTAGGGGATAATCGCTTTGCCAGCCTCAGCGTTAGCCCCAAAGGTAAGAAAAAAAGAACCTTTCAGAAATTACCAGTTGATTTCCCAGACCTCCCTGAAACACAGTGCAAGAATCCGAGATTTTTAGTTGTCTCATCAAAAAACTCTACGAAAACCGTATCCGACTATAACAGCTTTGCCGTCCATAGAGCCCTTAAGTATATCAGCAAAGACATCATATCCATCTCTAATCTTCGCGATGGTAACTTCTCCTTCTGGTCAACTCCAGGGAAGTAAGTGACAAATTTACCAAAGTGACCTCTTTACTCTTAACTTTGTCAAAGGCACTATTTACGCACACTGTCTTATTAACATTCCAGAAAACGAAATTGTTGAGGAACTAAAATCTCAAAATGTACACAGCGTCTTCAAGTTCACCAAAATGATCGGCGGCATTCCCAAACCGCTTCGAAAAATTCTCGTAACGTTTGACCGTTTCACTCTTTGCAGTTTCCGTGAAGCTCGCACGATCCTAAGGCAACAACAAAACACAACAAATAACTCCACGCTTACCTACTCGATCGTCGCAAACCAAAACCCAGCATCCGCTGTTCTTATCAAAAAAACCCGAAACCCAGACACGATTACAAACACCGACTTGCCCACCAGCTCGACAAAAGTACCAACTCCTCTCTCACCAACGTATCCCACTTCTCGTGCCAACTCTTTAAATCTTAAAAAGAATCTTACTTCCTTACCAAGCACCTCTGCCAAAACTAATTTCTCTCACTTAAGCCCAACAAGTGAACTGAATACATGTATGGAACAATCTCGCTCCCTTAGGTCGGAAGCAAATGCTCTATTCGGACAAACCTTCAACGACGACAACAATACATTAATGACGTCAAGATCCAACTCAAACGAATCAATTGCTTCACACACCTCAAACCTACAAACAATAATCAACACAACAGACTCAGATGACACTATGGATGATCCCGACTCTTAGTCCTGATCCTCTCACCCTTACTTTCATATGCACAAACTCATACAAACCACAAATTAATAATAATTCAATAAAATTTAATCATGACAATTACTATATTACAATGGAACATCCACAGTATTTTTAATAATTACAACGAACTGACATTTTCGGCCATGCGTAACTCGCTTGAAAAATTTACTTCCAAAATCTCCCCAGTATCCTCCACAAAAAAAGTGTGGTTCGATATAAAACCCCTAGCCGGCATCCCCCCAACCCCGTTCAAATTTATCAAATCCAACTCAGGTACTCTAACTGGATCATTTAATATCGCCAAATAGTTTGCCTTATCTTGGTCTGAATACTCTTCTGACCAACTTTTTTCAACAGAATATATACGAGAAAAAAATCGGTATCTTTCAGAGCCCTATCTCATCACTCATCACTCACTTTTCCCATCGGCTACATGCTTCTTTTTTTTTTTATTTTTATTTTTATTTTTGTATTTGTATTTATTTATTGTATTTGTATTGTATTTATTTACAGTGCACTGTTACTGTTTGTAGCAACTTATACTGCAGAGTATCATAATTTCTATTGAGTATTTACATATTTACATACTTAAACCTACTTAATTAGGGAGTCTGGACGCATGAATTAATTTTATGAATTAATTTATATATCTTCTCGCCAGATCTGTTGGGTGAATGCGCAGGAGCCTCCTTCTCGCCCTCAGTCCCAAGACACGTCTCCTCATCAAGAGTTTTCGAGCCAACTGGTTTGGGTGGATTCCCAATTCGTTAACGTACGCGGTTGCATGTGCGTTTATGACATCGCCAATCCTTGGTACCTTCAGTTCTTTTTCAATGTCTTTGTTGCGGATGTACCAAGCCGCTCCAGATAGTTTACGCAAGATTTGCGACTCAGTCACACGAATTTTGTTGAGGTGCGACTTTGCGGCGATGCCATACACTTGGATGCCATATTTCCAAATAGGAGCCAAGACAACCTTATAAATTTTGGCCTTGTTGGAAACTGAAAGTTTGTTTCCAGGCCTAAGGAGCCAAGCCATGCTGTTCGCCTTTGTTTTGAGCCGCCGAGTTACATCCGTTACATGGCGTTGAAATGTAAGTCGCTTATCCAGAGTAACACCGAGATATTTGTGGGCGTTCGATTGTGTGAGGAGCTCTCCATGCAGAAACACACCAGGTGATGTGTCTTTTCTCAGGGTGTACGTCACGGAAACATACTTTTCCGGATTGACTGCAATGTTCCAGAGTAGGGCCCAGTTCTCAAATTTTTTTAGATACAGCTGAAGCGTATCAGTGGCTGTATAGACGCAAGTATCTCTGGCCAGGACTGCAGTGTCATCAGCAAAAGTGGCAACTAGCAGGTCATTGGGATCTGTAAGCGACATGTTGTCAGCTGAGGATATGTCGTGCGTATACAGGCTATATAGTGTTGGACCTAACACACTTTCCTGGGGTACACCTGCTCTGACTCTTTTTGTTTGGGAGGACAGTCCGTCCTGTACTACTTTAAAAGATCGCTCGTGGAGGAAGCTTTTTATTATCAAAAAGAGCTGAGGATTTAGTAGCTTTTTAAGCTTGTGCAGAAGTCCTTCATGCCACACTCTGTCGAAAGCCTGCTGGATGCCCAGAAAAGCTCCAACGACGTACTCCTTTCCATGGAAACCTTCCAATACAAAGTTTACTACGCGGTGTAGCTGTTCAGGTGTGCCGCGCCTGAGTCTAAAGCCAAACTGAAACTTCGGAATAGCTTTCTGGACCTTTCGGGACTCGAGCAATCTTCTCAGGATGCACCTCTCAAGTAATTTGCCAAATGCTGGAAGCAGGCTTATTGGGCGATAGGAGTCTAATTCCTCTGCTGGCTTCCCACTTTTATGGAGCATAATGATATTCGCCTTCTTCCAGACGCTTGGGAAGTGTCCCAGTCGAAGAGCAGAGTTGAAAATTAGTACAAGGAATAACAAAGCTCTGTGGGGCATCAGCCTAATGGAGCGGTTGTCGATGTGATCCGCACCAGGAGCCTTGTTTTTACGAAGGGATTTTATATTATCTTCCAATTCCGTGAGTTTAATAGGCTTTACAGGAAGAGCCATCTGCAATGGGGCTTCTAGGGATTCAGCAACTCGTCTTGGCGATGCTGTCTCGAACGGCTGGAATCTTTCCTCCAGGTTTCTGGCAAACGCTTCAGCTCTGTCCTGAGGTGATTTTGCCCAAGTGCCATCTGGGTTACGAACTGGAAACTTTAGAGCAACTTGTTTCTTGAATCTCTTCGTAAGCTTCCAGAGCGCGAATTTTGAGTTTTCATCGGCAGTAACTTTCCTCGGGAACGCGTCAGTTGCTTCTCTTTTCAGTATGGCTAGTACTTTTCTCACCCGATTTGATATCCTTCGGTACAGTCTGTCAATTATTGGATCATTGGTCCTGATGAACTCACGCCGGAGACGTTTCTTGAGAGTTAAGAGACCTACTGCTTCCGGAGAGAGAGCGATGTTGCTACGCACGTTGCGTAGGTGAACTGCGCCGCCAGTGTAGCAGGAGCTGCAATTTGAGCTGCATCTTTGATCTTCTTCATAAAAGTTTCAACCGCTTTTTCGATATCGTCTGCTGTATTTATCTCTGTATTGAGGTTAAAGGCATTGTTAAGTTCGTACTGAAACAGCCTTATATTCGCACCAGGTGGAACGAGCATCCTAATAGGGGCGGTACTATGAGGTGATGTTGTTAGTGAAGCGATCAGCGGAAAGTGATCAGAAGATAGGTCATACTCTTCGCGTACTGATAGTAGACTGTTAGCTATACCTTTGTACAATAAGAAGTCGATACATGAAGGTACATTCCTCGTGTTATACGGGTAGTGAGTGGGTCTGCCTGTAGCCAGAACTTAAGTTGAGCTGCCGGAAATAACATCGTGAAGTGCTGAGCCTCGAGCATTCGCTCTTATACTACCCCAGAGGCAATGCTTAGCGTTAAAATCACCTCCAATGATAAATTTTTGACCATGTTGACCAAGGAGATTATCAAACTCAGAGGAATTCCAAGGCAGGCCTGGAGGAAGGTACACAGCTGACACCGTAATTTCGCCCAAATTAGTGGAAATTTTTACCGTCGGCATTTGTAGGTGATTCGTTGTGATCGAATGCAGGTGGTAGTGCACTAATCCCTGCCGGATTAGGATACAAGCTCCTCCTCTGGGGCGACCTCCTGGGTGATCTGCTGTAACCTATCATATTGAGGTAGGATCCGACGTGTAGGAGTGTCTCTGAAATAAGCATAACATCAATTTCGTGCTTGCTGGGAAACACCTTAAGCTCATTAGCATTGGGGATAATGCTACGAGCGTTCCAGGCTCCGAGGCGCAGTTCGCAAGTCATTAAACGCGCTGCGTCAACGACTTAGAACCTCTGAGTTCTTTGATCTCCTCAAATAGCTCAGCGATGGTTTTTTAAAGACCATGGTCTGCTGCATTGAGATGATGATTTGTGCGAGGGAGCCATCAATTACCGTTTGGCTAGGATGTTGAGGTTTACTTGCGTTTGTTACAGGAGGAAACGCAGCATTCGGAAAAGTCTGAAACCTTGCATTTGAGAAAGCATTTCGCTGGGAGTATTTTCCGTCAGGTCGAGTGCTCTGTGGTCCAGTTCTAGTCGCATCTGCATACGATAGGCCCTGCCGCACGATTGAGGTTGGAATAGCTTGTTGCTTGACGTTGCGCATGGGCTGTGGGTGTTCTACGCGGGTCATGGGAGTAATGTTGATCCCAGTTTTTCGGCGTTTGAGCCTCTGGACGTAAATTCTGCAGCCCTTGTAAGTTGCCTCATGTTTTCCTTGGCAATTAACGCACTCCAGGTCATCATAGGTCTTTGCCTGGCATTGACTGGAACCAGTCCAATGAGGCAAACTGCATCTACCACATCTGAGCTCTTTGGTGCAATAGTTTTTGGTGTGATCAAAGCCATAACATCGATAACACTGACGCATATTTACATTTTTTCTCGGCAGTTCCACTCTGACTCTTTTACGGCCAACTTTATTTATTTTTAGAGCTTCTCTGTTATTAATAGCCATTTTAATATCAATAAACCAAACGTTCTGGCCAGAAGCCTTGCCTGGATCCGGATCAGAGAAGTCAACATTCTGTGACTTCACCTTTGGATTGTAGGTGTTAACTACAGCGTGACCTTGGGAGGTGAACGCATTTAAAATTTGCTCGACTGGGCTAGAAGCAGCCAAGTTGCACACCACAACCCTGTAGGCTCTGTCTTCCGGGAGGCAGAAGTGAGTGTATTGGAGATTTACTGATGATAGCTTTTTAGTGATAGCTCTGTGGGCATCAGAGTCACGGGGGTATATGCGCAAGTTGCCATTACGCGCGATCTTGAGTTCATATGATTCAGATGATACCGCCGAGTCAAGAAGCCTTTCCAAGCAGGTACGTCGCTGACAGCAAGTACTGTTATTTGACTAGGTTTTCGTGACTTCTTTCTCACTGGAGTTTGAGCTTGTCGAGATTCTTCCTCTGCAATGGTTTCGACCTGGAGAATGTCCATGCTATTTTCGCCTTCTTGACAGTCATCATGGTTTGCAAGAGCAGCAAATCTATTTAAAGCGAGATGGTTACGATTATGTTCGATTACATGCGCTCTTTTTTTTTAACTTTTCGGTGAGGTTGGTAGGCTTCTCTTCTTGGAAGGAACTTTTTGCCAAGAGACTGAAGCCGGCTGGAATGTGAGCGTATTACTATTTTTTTCAATTTGCGGCAATAGGCGACTATTTCCAACTGTTATCTGGTTAAGATTATTTGATTGGCTTGGGCTGCTAACCATAAGAAGCTCCCTGCCAGTTGTGCTAGGCGGGGGCATGCTCTGAAAGGAGCGTCCCGTACGTGGTACTTCTTGGAAGCTATCAGCACCTAAAAGGACTTCCGACATCTCGGATTCGAATCGACCATACTTCTCTTGAAGCACCTCTTTTTTTTAATTCCTCGATGAAATATAATTTGATTATTTTGCCAAAAACTTAGTTTTTTCTTTTTTTGTCGGAAAATATTTAATGAAAATAAAATCAAACTGATCCCTTTCTCAATGATGATTCGCGACTCGGCTACATGCTTCGATTCCAAATTCACATTGCTTGAAATGGAACATTCAGTAGCAAAAGCAAAAGGAAAAAGCCCTGTGGCCGACAGAGTATCATACCCTATGCTCAAAAACCTATCTCCCCACCTAAAAACAAAAATTTTGGATATCTTTAATCAAATACTGAACACTAGAAAATACCCACATAGATGGAGATCGGCTACCATTATCCCTATCTCAAAACCAAACAAACCTCCTTCCGATATTAACAGCTACCGTCCAATTTCCCTTCATCAAGCGTCGTTCCACCACCATAAACCTCTTAGAGCTGACTTTCTTTATTTTAGATGGCAACCGTAATGGCCTCCAAACAGATGTCATCTATACGGACTTCAGTAAAGCATTTGACTCTGTTACCCACTCACTCCTTTTGCCTAATCATAAGATCTCAGGATTTCCCTCAGACCTTCTCACGTGGATTTCCAGCTACTTAGATGGGAGAACCAATCGAAGAGCCTTTTTAAAGATGTATACTCTCGCCTTGTTAGAGCTACATCGGGAATCACACCAGAAAGCCATCTTTGACCGCTTCATTTCACTATTTTTATACCCTTAAAAAGCGGTATTATAATTTTGTCCAGAAATGTGTAACGCATTAAAGGAAGCATCCCCGACTCCACAAAGTATATATATTCTTGATCAGCATCAATAGCCGAGTCGATATAGCCATGTCCGTCTGTCCGTCTGTTTCTATGCAAAAAATAGACAGTAGTTTTAAAGCTAGCGTTTTGAAATTCTTACCAGATCATTATTTTTGTTGCACGCAGATCAAGTTTAAAAATCGGTCGGATCGGACCACTATTTCATATAGCTGCCGACCGATAACAAAACAAGTCTTTGTATGGGAAACTTTTTTGTTTTCCAAGCTATTGCAACTGAATTCAAAACTTATTCATTCATTTCATTTATTCATTTGACATAGCCATACACGATTTGTGAAAGTTTGGTCCGGATCGGATCACTATATCCTATAGCTGCCATACAAATGACCGATATGAAAACAAGTCTTTGTATAGAACATTTTTTTGTTTTCCAACCTATTGCAACCGAATTCAACATTTATTCATTCGACATAGCCATACACGATTTTTGAAAGTTTGGTTTGGATCGGACCACTATATCATATAGCTGCCATACAAACGACCGATATGAAAACAAGTCTTTGTATGGAAAACTTTTTTGTTTTCAAGGGTATACCATCTTCGGCAAGCCGAAGATAACTTTTCTCACTTGTTATTAACGACTTACCCTCTGTTCTAACGAACTCTCTGGATCTTATGTATGCAGAGGAGCTTTGTCTTCAATACTCCAGTCTGATTTGGATAATTTTCAGCAATGGTGTTCAACTAATCTCTTAAAACTTAAATGGTCAAGATGTAAGTTAATGTCTTTTTATTGTTCGTGCCCTAACCAGGCCACATACTTTTTCAATGAGATTTCCGTAATTTACGTATCTTTAGTATGTCCTATACTGCAGTACGGGTAATGCGTCTGGAGCCTTGGTATGGGGTTCATCAGTATCGCATTAGAACGTTCAAAAGAACTTCTTGATGTTCTCTCTTAGGGGAAATGGAATGCAAACATTCACCTCCCTTCTTATTTCAAGAGACTTCTTTTAATCAATTTACCATCCCTAACCAAGCGTAGAAAGATGCTGAGTGTCGTTTTCTTACATAACCGTATTATTGGTAATATAGACATCCAGCATCTACTTGCTTGCTTTTTTCTTCTTCTTTTTTTCTGTTTTTTTTCTTCTTTTTTTCAACGGGCACGTGCAAAACGTTCTATATCAATAAATTTGTTAACCATGACCTCCGGGCCACCAAATTTAGGGGATAATCGCTTTGCCAGCCTCAGCGTTAGCCCCAAAGGTAAGAAAAAAAGAACCTTTCAGAAATTACCAGTTGATTTCCCAGACCTCCCTGAAACACAGTGCAAGAATCCGAGATTTTTAGTTGTCTCATCAAAAAACTCTACGAAAACCGTATCCGACTATAACAGCTTTGCCGTCCATAGAGCCCTTAAGTATATCAGCAAAGACATCATATCCATCTCTAATCTTCGCGATGGTAACTTCTCCTTCTGGTCAACTCCAGGGAAGTAAGTGACAAATTTACCAAAGTGACCTCTTTACTCTTAACTTTGTCAAAGGCACTATTTACGCACACTGTCTTATTAACATTCCAGAAAACGAAATTGTTGAGGAACTAAAATCTCAAAATGTACACAGCGTCTTCAAGTTCACCAAAATGATCGGCGGCATTCCCAAACCGCTTCGAAAAATTCTCGTAACGTTTGACCGTTTCACTCTTTGCAGTTTCCGTGAAGCTCGCACGATCCTAAGGCAACAACAAAACACAACAAATAACTCCACGCTTACCTACTCGATCGTCGCAAACCAAAACCCAGCATCCGCTGTTCTTATCAAAAAAACCCGAAACCCAGACACGATTACAAACACCGACTTGCCCACCAGCTCGACAAAAGTACCAACTCCTCTCTCACCAACGTATCCCACTTCTCGTGCCAACTCTTTAAATCTTAAAAAGAATCTTACTTCCTTACCAAGCACCTCTGCCAAAACTAATTTCTCTCACTTAAGCCCAACAAGTGAACTGAATACATGTATGAAACAATCTCGCTCCCTTAGGTCGGAAGCAAATGCTCTATTCGGACAAACCTTCAACGACGACAACAATACATTAATGACGTCAAGATCCAACTCAAACGAATCAATTGCTTCACACACCTCAAACCTACAAACAATAATCAACACAACAGACTCAGATGACACTATGGATGATCCCGACTCTTAGTCCTGATCCTCTCACCCTTACTTTCATATGCACAAACTCATACAAACCACAAATTAATAATAATTCAATAAAATTTAATCATGACAATTACTATATTACAATGGAACATCCACGGTATTTTTAATAATTACAACGAACTGACATTTTCGGCCATGCGTAACTCCCTTGAAAAATGTACTTCCAAAATCTCCCCAGTATCCTCCACAAAAAAAGTGTGGTTCGATATAAAACCCCTAGCCGGCATCCCCCCAACCCCGTTCAAATTTATCAAATCCAACTCAGGTACTCTAACTGGATCATTTAATATCGCCAAATAGTTTGCCTTATCTTGGTCTGAATACTCTTCTGACCAACTTTTTTCAACAGAATATATACGAGAAAAAAATCGGTATCTTTCAGAGCCCTATCTCATCACTCATCACTCACTTTTCCCATCGGCTACATGCTTCTTTTTTTTTTTATTTTTATTTTTATTTTTGTATTTGTATTTATTTATTGTATTTGTATTGTATTTATTTACAGTGCACTGTTACTGTTTGTAGCAACTTATACTGCAGAGTATCATAATTTCTATTGAGTATTTACATATTTACATACTTAAACCTACTTAATTAGGGAGTCTGGACGCATGAATTAATTTTATGAATTAATTTATATATCTTCTCGCCAGATCTGTTGGGTGAATGCGCAGGAGCCTCCTTCTCGCCCTCAGTCCCAAGACACGTCTCCTCATCAAGAGTTTTCGAGCCAACTGATTTGGGTGGATTCCCAATTCGTTAACGTACGCGGTTGCATGTGCGTTTATGACATCGCCAATCCTTGGTACCTTCAGTTCTTTTTCAATGTCTTTGTTGCGGATGTACCAAGCCGCTCCAGATAGTTTACGCAAGATTTGCGACTCAGTCACACGAATTTTGTTGAGGTGCGACTTTGCGGCGATGCCATACACTTGGATGCCATATTTCCAAATAGGAGCCAAGACAACCTTATAAATTTTGGCCTTGTTGGAAACTGAAAGTTTGTTTCCAGGCCTAAGGAGCCAAGCCATACTGTTCGCCTTTGTTTTGAGCCGCCGAGTTACATCCGTTACATGGCGTTGAAATGTAAGTCGCTTATCCAGAGTAACACCGAGATATTTGTGGGCGTTCGATTGTGTGAGGAGCTCTCCATGCAGAAACACACCAGGTGATGTGTCTTTTCTCAGGGTGTACGTCACGGAAACATACTTTTCCGGATTGACTGCAATGTTCCAGAGTAGGGCCCAGTTCTCAAATTTTTTTAGATACAGCTGAAGCGTATCAGTGGCTGTATAGACGCAAGTATCTCTGGCCAGGACTGCAGTGTCATCAGCAAAAGTGGCAACTAGCAGGTCATTGGGATCTGTAAGCGACATGTTGTCAGCTGAGGATATGTCGTGCGTATACAGGCTATATAGTGTTGGACCTAACACACTTTCCTGGGGTACACCTGCTCTGACTCTTTTTGTTTGGGAGGACAGTCCGTCCTGTACTACTTTAAAAGATCGCTCATGGAGGAAGCTTTTTATTATCAAAAAGAGCTGAGGATTTAGTAGCTTTTTAAGCTTGTGCAGAAGTCCTTCATGCCACACTCTGTCGAAAGCCTGCTGGATGCCCAGAAAAGCTCCAACGACGTACTCCTTTCCATGGAAACCTTCCAATACAAAGTTTACTACGCGGTGTAGCTGTTCAGGTGTGCCACGCCTGAGTCTAAAGCCAAACTGAAACTTCGGAATAGCTTTCTGGACCTTTCGGGACTCGAGCAATCTTCTCAGGATGCACCTCTCAAGTAATTTGCCAAATGCTGGAAGCAGGCTTATTGGGCGATAGGAGTCTAATTCCTCTGCTGGCTTCCCACTTTTATGGAGCATAATGATATTCGCCTTCTTCCAGGCGCTTGGGAAGTGTCCCAGTCGAAGAGCAGAGTTGAAAATTAGTACAAGGAATAACAAAGCTCTGTGGGGCATCAGCCTAATGGAGCGGTTGTCGATGTGATCCGCACCAGGAGCCTTGTTTTTACGAAGGGATTTTATATTATCTTCCAATTCCGTGAGTTTAATAGGCTTTACAGGAAGAGCCATCTGCAATGGGGCTTCTAGGGATTCAGCAACTCGTCTTGGCGATGCTGTCTCGAACGGCTGGAATCTTTCCTCCAGGTTTCTGGCAAACGCTTCAGCTCTGTCCTGAGGTGATTTTGCCCAAGTGCCATCTGGGTTACGAACTGGAAACTTTAGAGCAACTTGTTTCTTGAATCTCTTCGTAAGCTTCCAGAGCGCGAATTTTGAGTTTTCATCGGCAGTAACTTTCCTCGGGAACGCGTCAGTTGCTTCTCTTTTCAGTATGGCTAGTACTTTTCTCACCCGATTTGATATCCTTCGGTACAGTCTGTCAATTATTGGATCATTGGTCCTGATGAACTCACGCCGGAGACGTTTCTTGAGAGTTAAGAGACCTACTGCTTCCGGAGAGAGAGCGATGTTGCTACGCACGTTGCGTAGGTGAACTGCGCCGCCAGTGTAGCAGGAGCTGCAATTTGAGCTGCATCTTTGATCTTCTTCATAAAAGTTTCAACCGCTTTCTCGATATCGTCTGCTGTATTTATCTCTGTATTGAGGTTAAAGGCATTGTTAAGTTCGTACTGAAACAGCCTTATATTCGCACCAGGTGGAACGAGCATCCTAATAGGGGCGGTACTATGAGGTGATGTTGTTAGTGAAGCGATCAGCGGAAAGTGATCAGAAGATAGGTCATACTCTTCGCGTACTGATAGTAGACTGTTAGCTATACCTTTGTACAATAAGAAGTCGATACATGAAGGTACATTCCTCGTGTTATACGGGTAGTGAGTGGGTCTGCCTGTAGCCAGAACTTAAGTTGAGCTGCCGGAAATAACATCGTGAAGTGCTGAGCCTCGAGCATTCGCTCTTATACTACCCCAGAGGCAATGCTTAGCGTTAAAATCACCTCCAATGATAAATTTTTGACCATGTTGACCAAGGAGATTATCAAACTCAGAGGAATTCCAAGGCAGGCCTGGAGGAAGGTACACAGCTGACACCGTAATTTCGCCCAAATTAGTGGAAATTTTTACCGTCGGCATTTGTAGGTGATTCGTTGTGATCGAATGCAGGTGGTAGTGCACTAATCCCTGCCGGATTAGGATACAAGCTCCTCCTCTGGGGCGACCTCCTGGGTGATCTGCTGTAACCTATCATATTGAGGTAGGATCCGACGTGTAGGAGTGTCTCTGAAATAAGCATAACATCAATTTCGTGCTTGCTGGGAAACACCTTAAGCTCATTAGCATTGGGGATAATGCTACGAGCGTTCCAGGCTCCGAGGCGCAGTTCGCAAGTCATTAAACGCGCTGCGTCAACGACTTAGAACCTCTGAGTTCTTTGATCTCCTCAAATAGCTCAGCGATGGTTTTTTAAAGACCATGGTCTGCTGCATTGAGATGATGATTTGTGCGAGGGAGCCATCAATTACCGTTTGGCTAGGATGTTGAGGTTCACTTGCGTTTGTTACAGGAGGAAACGCAGCATTCGGAAAAGTCTGAAACCTTGCATTTGAGAAAGCATTTCGCTGGGAGTATTTTCCGTCAGGTCGAGTGCTCTGTGGTCCAGTTCTAGTCGCATCTGCATACGATAGGCCCTGCCGCACGATTGAGGTTGGAATAGCTTGTTGCTTGACGTTGCGCATGGGCTGTGGGTGTTCTACGCGGGTCATGGGAGTAATGTTGATCCCAGTTTTTCGGCGTTTGAGCCTCTGGACGTAAATTCTGCAGCCCTTGTAAGTTGCCTCATGTTTTCCTTGGCAATTAACGCACTCCAGGTCATCATAGGTCTTTGCCTGGCATTGACTGGAACCAGTCCAATGAGGCAAACTGCATCTACCACATCTGAGCTCTTTGGTGCAATAGTTTTTGGTGTGATCAAAGCCATAACATCGATAACACTGACGCATATTTACATTTTTTCTCGGCAGTTCCACTCTGACTCTTTGATGGCCAACTTTATTTATTTTTAGAGCTTCTCTGTTATTAATAGCCATTTTAATATCAATAAACCAAACGTTCTGGCCAGAAGCCTTGCCTGGATCCGGATCAGAGAAGTCAACATTCTGTGACTTCACCTTTGGATTGTAGGTGTTAACTACAGCGTGACCTTGGGAGGTGAACGCATTTAAAATTTGCTCGACTGGGCTAGAAGCAGCCAAGTTGCACACCACAACCCTGTAGGCTCTGTTTTCCGGGAGGCAGAAGTGAGTGTATTGGAGATTTACTGATGATAGCTTTTTAGTGATAGCTCTGTGGGCATCAGAGTCACGGGGGTATATGCGCAAGTTGCCATTACGCGCGATCTTGAGTTTATATGATTCAGATGATACCGCCGAGTCAAGAAGCCTTTCCAAGCAGGTACGTCGCTGACAGCAAGTACTGTTATTTGACTAGGTTTTCGTGACTTCTTTCTCACTGGAGTTTGAGCTTGTCGAGATTCTTCCTCTGCAATGGTTTCGACCTGGAGAATGTCCATGCTATTTTCGCCTTCTTGACAGTCATCATGGTTTGCAAGAGCAGCAAATCTATTTAAAGCGAGATGGTTACGATTATGTTCGATTACATGCGCTCTTTTTTTTTAACTTTTCGGTGAGGTTGGTAGGCTTCTCTTCTTGGAAGGAACTTTTTGCCAAGAGACTGAAGCCGGCTGGAATGTGAGCGTATTACTATTTTTTTCAATTTGCGGCAATAGGCGACTATTTCCAACTGTTATCTGGTTAAGATTATTTGATTGGCTTGGGCTGCTAACCATAAGAAGCTCCCTGCCAGTTGTGCTAGGCGGGGGCATGCTCTGAAAGGAGCGTCCCGTACGTGGTACTTCTTGGAAGCTATCAGCACCTAAAAGGACTTCCGACATCTCGGATTCGAATCGACCATACTTCTCTTGAAGCACCTCTTTTTTTTAATTCCTCGATGAAATATAATTTGATTATTTTGCCAAAAACTTAGTTTTTTCTTTTTTTGTCGGAAAATATTTAATGAAAATAAAATCAAACTGATCCCTTTCTCAATGATGATTCGCGACTCGGCTACATGCTTCGATTCCAAATTCACATTGCTTGAAATGGAACATTCAGTAGCAAAAGCAAAAGGAAAAAGCCCTGTGGCCGACAGAGTATCATACCCTATGCTCAAAAACCTATCTCCCCACCTAAAAACAAAAATTTTGGATATCTTTAATCAAATACTGAACACTAGAAAATACCCACATAGATGGAGATCGGCTACCATTATCCCTATCTCAAAACCAAACAAACCTCCTTCCGATATTAACAGCTACCGTCCAATTTCCCTGTTATCCTGTCTAGGAAAAACACTAGAAAAAATAATACCACAAAGACTTATCTGGTTCATTAAACGCCACAACCTAATTTCCCATAATCAAGTTGCTTTCAAAATAAATCATAGAACGATGGACGCGTTATTACGTATCCAACACTTCGCGTCGAACGCTCTTTCGACCAAAAATCATGTCTCTATCTTGGCGACGGATTTTGAAAGAGCCTATGATCGCGTGGGGATTCATGCCGTACTTTGCATACTCGAGCGTTGGGGCATTGGTCCAAGGCTTTTTAACCTAATTAAAGCCTTCATGACCAATCAGTCCTTCAGGGTTCGAATAAACAATGTCACATCGGACTCCCACATTTTACACAATGGAATTCCGCAAGGTTCGCCACTTTCTGTGGTTTTATTTATAATAGCAATTGAATTGAATTAAATTAAATTGAATAAATGACATTGTAACTCGGCATAAAGATATTTACATCTCACTATACGCAGACGACGCCATCATCTTTACAAAAAATAAAAAATATTAACACAGTCAGAGCAAAATTTTTAGAAATATTGCAAGAAATTAACTTGTGGGGAACAACATCTGGGGCCTCTCTTGCCATTGAAAAATTCCAACTATTACATATTTGTCGGAAACAACGTTGCAACCTCTCCGACATTGACTTTAACAGCCGCACAATAAAAGATGTAAACTTTTTTTAAATCTTGGGGATTACCTGCGACTCCAAACTTCTTTTCCAACAGCACTGTCAGTCTCTAAGAAAACAACTGGAAACTAGATTTAGAATTATTAAATTTCTATCATCTAAATATTCTTGCATACATATTAAGATTCTCATATGGTAGATATTACGCGCGCATTAATGCTATCTAAAATTAACGACGGTCTGCCAATCTTGGGTTGGTGTGCTAAATCGCACTTAAAAAAGCTACAAGCCCCATATCACGGAGCGGTCCGTCGCGCCATTCACGCAGCTCCCACATCTCCAGTAGCGTGCACATTGGCAGAATCCGGTCTTCCGAGTATCCAATCACGCGTAGAAGAAACTACATTGATGCTTATCCCGAAGCTGTACACCACGTCCAACTGCCTGCTAAGCAAAGACTTCGGAGCCATTTTCAAACAAAAGCGGAATTTTAAGTGCATATCCACTCTAAGACGTTGCGCCAACTACATCAAGCTACTTGACCTTCCCCTCCCTAAGCCCAGGAGGTGCTTCAAATCGCCAGCACATTGGGGTTCCAAACAGCCTAACATAAACCTTCAAATTTACAATGCTGCCAAAAAGCATGCCGCTTAGAATACCAAAAACGTTTTTTGAGCGCACAAAAAGATCTTGGTGAGAAAAACTGGATTTACACCAATGGTTCTAATGTCACCGACGCAACCACGTTTGTGGTTGTTGACTGCAACCGTAAAATAATTGCAGGAGGTAGGCTTCCGTCATACAACTTCATATTCACAGCCGAAGCTTTCGCCATTCTCAAAGCATACCAATTCGCCTCCAAAATCGCTGGTAAATCTGTTATCTGCACAGACAGCCTCTCTTTCCGCTATACGTAACTGGAATCATAATGACCCCACAACACAAGAAGTTAGGCACATTCTAAGTTCTCATCAAACAAAAATCACCTTACTCTGGGTTCCCAGTCATCAAGGTAATCATGAAAATGAACTCGCTGACAAAGCCGCCCAAGAGATGAGACTTACACCATCAATCCTTTTCACTCCGTATAACTGTAAGGATTTCCAAAGTCGAATCAAGCTATACCTCAAGGAAAAGAAACTCTCTGAATGGGCACTCTTCATACACAGGTACCAGGTATGAACCTGAAATGCATCATGTTCAAGCCACCAACGAACGTACATAAACGGGAATGCGCGACCTTCATCCACCTACGCATCGGGCACACCCAATCCATACATCAACACTTACTGAAGAGAACGGCGCGACCAACATGCCAACTATTGGGGGAAGAGCTCAACGTTGACCATATTCTCGACGCCTGCAGTCGATTGCACGCAATTAGATCTCAATTATACTCCGGAACACTCAGTCGTAAAACTTGCACAGCAGAATGCGGATTTTTTTTTTTTTTTCATTGAAAAATCGTTCATCAAAAAGGAATTTTGTTTTCGATTTTAAATTGAATTATTTTTCGGAATTTTGTGTTTTGTTATTCCCGCACGTGGGACTTGGTGGATTGCACATATAACGGGCCAAGTCGGGCTGCCAAGAGCGGAGTCCCACTTTGTCCGTTGCCCTTTCGCTTCCGTTGCTGCTGTGACTTATTTTCTGCATAAACGTTGTAGAACGCCAACCTAGAGTATGGACTGGCAGGCCACGCCGCGTGCCACTAAGCTCGGCAAAACAATGCCCAGTAAGAAGGCCCTCAAAGCAAGTAAGTGCAGCTCAAGCAGAGACTCAAACTGGAGCTCTTCCTTCTCGGAGCCCAGCGAGATCAAGCGCAAGTCCGCGCGTAATAGGCAAGGAGAGAAGCCAAACGTCACACCTAGCACCAGCGCAGTTCTGCGCAGCAAGCTGGCAAATAACCCCTTTGCCCTCCTCTCAAGCAAAGAAGACGACGATGATCATGACGAACCCAAAACTGCCTCAGAGGCAGTCGCATCTAAATCAGAAGAGAAACCAATCCCGATTCCGAAGACCCTCAAGCCTCCCCCGATTTACATCCCAGACGTGACCGACATTACAGCGGTTGTCAAGATGATATCGGATTTAGTCGGATCCGAAAAGGATTTCTCCTATAAAACGGAGAGAAATAATAACGTACGCGTAATGATGCCAGACAAGGAGTCCTACACAGCCCTACGCCAGCACCTCGTGGCACATAAGAAAAGACACCGCACCTTCCAACCAAAGGATGAGAGAGCTTACAGGGCGGTCATCAAGGGACTTCACCACTCAACGGACCAGACTGAAATTAAAAAAGAACTCCACAAATACGGCCATACTGTGAGGGATCTGCACAATCCCATTGGCAGGAAATCCAAACAACCACTGGGGATCTTCTTTGTCAATCTAGAACCAGCAAGCAACAACACAGAGGTTTTTAAAATAAAGAGGATTTGCAGATCAGTCGTCACCATAGAGCCCCCACTGAAATTCAACGACGTTCCACAATGTTTTAGATGCCAAGAGTTTGGACACACCCAGCGCTACTGCTTCCTGGAACATCGCTGCGTGAAATGTGGTGATTCTCATGACTCTAGGTCATGCACCAAAAAAAAGACGAGAAAGCATGCTGCTTACATTGCCAAGCTGATCATCCTGCGTCATTCAGAGGATGCCCTGCCTACAAAAAGGCAAAAGCGCAGCCATCTCCTAAAGCCAGACCAGATGAAAGTAGCAACAAACCACCTCTCATCCAGATACCAACTATCATTAATGGTACAAGTTATAGGGACGTACTCTTAGGAAACCAAGTGACATAGCCAACGAATCACGAACAAACCCCTCATACCACTCCCGAAGCCACACAACCCAACCAGTTTGATACGATGCTTGCCCGCATGGAACGATCGATTGAGAGGATGATGGAAAAGTTGATATCGCAGATATTATCGCAGATGTTCTCACAGATGATGCAGTTTATAGCTCCCATCCTCAACAAAAAGTAATGCAAATAACCCTTAACATAGTTTTTTGGAACGCAAACGGCCTGCAGAGGAGCAAAGCCGAAGTAGAGCATATCATCAAAACAGACAATATCGATGTTCTTCTAGTTTCGGAATCCCACTTTTGTCCCAGATCCTACTTTAAAATTAGCGGGTACGAACTGTTACATGCCAACCATCCATCTGGCAGAGCACGCGGAGGAGCAGCTATGCTCATCAGGAGTGGCATTCAGTACACGGAACTTCCTGCGTTTCAGGAGGAATGGGCTCAGTGCGCCGTGACCAGGATTTCTAGCCCACAGGGAGATATCACCATTGGAGCGGTTTACTTCCCACCCAGACACTCGATAACCGAGACCCACCTTCAGGACTTCTTCGAGTCCCTCGGTCCTCGGTTTATAGCAGCCGGAGACTTTAACGCCAAACACTCCTGGTGGGGGTCCCGCACAAACAACCCCAAAGGCATAAAGCTCTATAAGTACCTACAGCGGAAGAGTCTGAACTGCCATTCCACTGGAGAACCCACACACTGGCCTACCGACCCTTCAAAACAGCCGGATCTGCTGGACTTCGCCGTCTCCAAGGGCATAGGACACTCTAAGATAACATGCTCAAGCTATGATAAATTTCTATCTGACCACAGCGCAGTAAACTTGCTCCTAAATCCCCGTCCTCAGAAAAACCCCGCTTAGAAGACTCACCGGAAAACACACAAATGCCCCCAAGTTTACGTTTTGGATGCTTTCCTCCCAGTACCCAGATACCCCTCTTTCCACACCAAGCAACATAGATGCGGTTATAGAAAAACTAACTAAAGAGATGCACAATGCCGCTGAGTTTGCGAATCCACCTCCACCGACTACCCCGAGAATACCTAAAAGAGACGTGCACTTGTGGTCTCCGGAAATCGCGGCCCTCGTGGCCGAAAAAAGGCGCCTCAGAAGAGTCTGGTTTTACTCGCGCAACCCCAGGGACAAGACAGCACTTAATCGTGCCACCAAAGATTTGAAGGACAAGCTATCCATTCTACGGCAGGACTCGTTTGATAGATTCCTTATGGAGCTGGAACCTGGAGACCCGCAACACAATCTGTGGAATGCCACGAGGCACATAAAAAGACCTGTGAAGAAGATATCACCCGTGCGAAAAGTGGACGGTTCCTGGTGTCGGACTGAGGTCGAAAGTGCAGAAGCCTTTGCTGATCATCTACATAGTGCATTCTCACCGTTCGACAGATGCACTGGCGAAGAGAGAGCTGCAACCATAAGGTTCATAGACAGCCCAAGTGCTCCTGGCCCGCCAATACAGCCCGTCGAACCAGAGGAGATTGCGCAGGAGATCGCCTCCCTAAAAAATGGCAAGTCACCGGGTCCTGACCGTATCGATGCAACAGCACTGAAAATGTTGCCCCTAATCTGCTCCCAAAGGCTGGCCAACATATTCAACAGCTGCCTTCGTCTAGGGTACTTCCCTAAAGCGTGGAAGCGAGCGGAAGTAATTGTCCTCCTAAAACCTGGGAAACCTGAAGACAACCTAGCATCGTATCGACCGATTAGCTTGCTGGCAATCCTTTCCAAAATACTCGAAAGAGTATTCTTACGTAGAGTAATGCCGGTATTGGAGGAGGCCGGTCTGATCCCTGACCACCAGTTTGGCTTCAGATGCCTTCACGGAACACCTGAGCAATGCCACCGGATTGTTGAGTCTATACTTGACGCCTTCGAAAAGAAGAAGTACTGCTGCGCCGTTATGCTTGATGTCAAACAGGCGTTTGACAGAGTCTGGCACCCTGGACTACTTTTCAAAATTAAAACCCACCTCCCAAGTTCCCATTTCGCCTTCCTCAAGTCATACACAGAGGGAAGAGAATTCAGAGTGAGATGCGGATCATCAATCAGCACCCCTAGGCCCATAAGAGCAGGAGTACCACAAGGCAGTGTTCTTGGACCCATCTTATACACACTCTACACAGCGGACCTCCCCATCCCCATCCCAACTAATAACACTCCCAAATATCTAGGCCTGACCCTGGACCGCAGGCTCACATGGCGTCCGCACCTAATCAATAAGCGCAACCAGGCCAACCTACGGCTCAAGCAACTGCATTGGCTCCTGGGAAGGAGGTCCAAACTCAAAGTAAAATTCAAGCTTCTTATTTATAAGGTAGTGCTTAAGCCAATCTGGACATATGGGATACAGTTGTGGGGCACGGCAAGCTGTTCGAACCGCATCAAAATACAGCGATTTCAAAATAAATGCCTGAGAATAGTTTCGAACGCCCATCCGTACCACGAAAACTCAATAATCCATAAAGAGCTTGGAATTAGATGTGTAGCAGATGAGATCACCCGACTCAGCGGAAGATACATAAAAAGACTGGACAACCACCCCAACCACCTGGCCATCAACCTCCTAGATAATAGGCAATCCCCAAGACGCCTGAAAAGGAAACACCCGCTTGATCTCCTCAACCAATAGACACCTAAGTCAACCTCATAAGATATACATTCCATGTACCTCCCTTAAGTCAAGGTCCCCCCCAAACCATTTAATGATTGTCCACTTGAACAGATTTTAAATACAAATTAAGAATGTTATAAAAAAAAAAAAAAAAACATTCTAAGTTCTCATCAAACAAAAATCACCTTACTCTGGGTTCCCAGTCATCAAGGTATCCATGGAAATGAACTCGCTGACAAAGCCCCCCAATAGATGAGACTTACACCATCAATCCTTTTGACTCTGTTTAACTGCAAGGATTTCCAAAGTCGAATCAAGCTATACCTCAAAGAAAAGAAACTCTCCGAATGGGCACTCTAACACAGGTACCATCTAGTGATTTTTTTTTCAGTTTAAGTCAGAAGGCAATAAGTCTAAGTGCAATGTTTGCGGTGTGAAGTTAGCAGGCTCTCACGTTACAAATTTAAAACGGCATTTAATTGCAAAACAAACGGAACTATTTAATGAATTCGAGATAAATATAATTATAATATAATATAATATTAATTCGCTACTAGTTGTAAAGCTTAATGCTGAATAAGTAATAAATCTAATGTTTACATTTAATAAATACATACATATGTTAAAATTGTTGCTAAACTTTGTTTAAAAGGCACTGAAATCAAAATACCGTTTACGATGAGCCTTTCGTTTTTTCGCTCATCTGCTGACCCTCAATGAGCGAGTGTTCAGTTGGATTGCTCGCTCTGAGTTGTTGTTCAGTGAGCATATCAAGAACCACGCAACTGAGAGCAGTTAACCGAAAACTAAAACACAGAGAAACGAGAGCGATAGCACGCGTGGATCGTGTTTTTTCGGTTGTGTTAGAGAGCAGACCGCAAAACGAAAAACGGTCAACTGTTATTTGAGAGCACTGCTTTATATAAGTTAACAACAGAAACTTTTGTTACTCCTCTCGACGGCCGATACAATGAACCCTTAGTACTTTGCCTGCAAGAATTGTGCAACAAAGTATTCTAAGAAAAACAAGAGTTCAAAAATCCTAAATCAACAATATTATAAACATCCGCCGCGACGAACCCACGCAACACCGAAATTGCAGAGATTGCAATTCGATCCAGTTCAATCGAGTTCAAACCACTCCAATGCTCCGCCTAGCTACCGATCACGCCATCAGCGACGACGCCAACGTTCTGCCGACGCCTCTGCCAGACACCCACAGCTTACTTAGGGCTTACTCTAATTCTCAATGTTTAGTTCTTAATTTGAATCCGAAATAAAAGGTCAACCTCGCAAATTGGACTCGTTTAATTTCCACAAAGGAAAAGCTTAACTGGCGCCCGAGCAGGGACCTGATGAGAAGGAAATCTTGTTAAGTCAGATTAGTACATTTGTACGACTCCATCAGTCCCAAAAACCCCTGTTGCATTCTTTGGTACGCGGATTTACTAAAGGCAACCCATAGGCGGTCTACATGTTCTGTAAGGTACGACCGCAGAACATCCTCTACGCGTGTGCATCGCAGGATCCCGAGTAACAACGTAAAAAGGACAACATCCGGATCACCAGGAGGAGTAGCCGTATCAAGTTAGCAATGGAAGTAGAGTTAAGTGAATCAGATTACCTAAAACGTAATAAGAAGATAAGAAAACTAAAGCACAAATAATTCAAAGTAAAAATAGCGATATGTTAAAAGCAAAAACAAAGTGAAAGTGTTTAAAGAAATTGACGAAAGGCTGTGAATAAAATAAATAAGCGTAAAGCAATTCATAATTTAAAGTAAATTTCAATTAAATAAAATTTTTAATACGCGATTAAATTTTACCATAAAATAATTAAATTAGGAGTAAGTTTCAATATTAACGTGCTATAAAATTTTGCTACTAAACACTATTGATTATTAAGACATATTTAAATTTTAAATCAAACATAAATTAACTAAATAATTGAACGGATCTATCAACAAATCTTAAGTGACACAATTTAAAATATTTTGTTCCCTCATTCATTTTATACACTTAAATAATTGATTCTATTGCTATAACCATACTTAGCTACGCGTAACCATACTAAACAAGTTGACTATTCGATATCACAGTAATTCTTTACCTCAATGGAAATTTCTCCTTATGGCAAATTTCAACAATTTAATTAGACCACCAGTGCTCAACTTAGAAACAGAATCTGAGGCAATAAACCGAACAGAACCTAACGCACCTAATCTAATTCAACAACACAGACAAGTCGCAAGACAAGAAACACACCAACAAAACAGAAACATAATGGCACAGCCCGAACAACTAGCCGAAATCGTTCGTCAGATTCTGGCCGAACAACTCCCAACTCTCTTGCATCAAAGTCAAAGTTCTAGCTTTGATTTCGCAAATGTCGAGAGCCAGGGTATTAATCCAGAACATCAACATAATTTACAAGATTTAGACAAAGCCCCCGATATTGTAAGATCTTTGCATGATTTTTCCGGTGACCCAGCTGAATTCGGTTCCTGGAAAAGGAGTGTAGATAGAATATTAGAAACTTATGCTCACACCGTAGGTACAGCAAAGTATTTCGGTATTTTGCACACAATTCGAAATAAGATAAAAGGCATCGCAGACATTGCCCTCGATTCTTATAATGTCCCGTTGAACTGGGCAGCAATCTCAAAGTGCTTAACATTACATTACGCAGACAAACGAGATATTTCCACCTTGGAATATCAAATGACAACAATATTCCAAAAGCCCAATCAGACAGTTGAAGAATTCCATCAAGTTGTTTACAGACATTTGTCTCTAATACTCAATAAAATAAGTTGCATGGAATTGGGCAGGGAATCAGAATTGGTTATGACCAAGTTGTACAGGGATAAAGCTTTAGATACCTTTATCCGAGGTCTCCGTGGCGACCTTCCCCGGTTGCTGGGCATAAAAGAACCCACTGACTTGCCATCTGCTTTGCACTTGTGCCTAAAGTTGGAAAACCAGACTTACCGTATCAATCACGCTTCGGGCAAAATTCAACAGAACATTTTTAGAAGCACACCTCAAGGGCCGCCTCCACGCCCACTACCTATACCCAATAATATGGGTTACCAAACCAGACCAATACTACCCCCCAGACCCATGCCAGCAGGAGTGTTTAATGCTAACTTTGGACACCCACAATACCGACCAGCACCGAATAATTTTGGGCAACAATTTCGACAAGCTCCGATAGCACAAACCCCAGCACACCAACCGTATCCACCACCTCGTCCGATTGCAACAAAACCCCAACCACGACCAGAGCCAATGGACGTGGACAGAAGCCTTCACTCTAGGCAAATTAATTATATGAACAGGCCTCAATTTGATGCCTCTGGTAAACGACCCCCAATACCTATTACAGATCCAACCAAAAGACAAAGAAATTTTAATATCCAAACTGAAATCGAACAACAAACTGAGGCAGAACAAGGAGCACCGACAATGGCCGATTACGAACAGACTTTAGCAGAACAAGATGAACAGACAGACTATGAACAAACACTTGGTGAATACACAGAAGTGATTGACAGCAATGACCAAGAACCAGAGCATGACTATTCCTATCTCAATTTTTTTAGGGTAACTGACTCTTCACTGCCATATTTTGAATGTAAGGTGAGGAGTGGAGAAATCTTAAAAATATTAATTGATACCGGCTCTAATCGAAATTATATTCAACCAAAACATGTCTCAAACCCGTTACCAAACAAAACCATATTCAATGCTGTCTCTGTAGGTGGCAATATAAAAATAACTCATCACAAAAACGCCAATTTATTTAACGATCTGAATACAATAGTTAAATTTTTCCTATTACCAACTCTCAAAACTTTTGACGCGATATTAGGCAATGACAGCTTAAAAGAATTAGACGCAGTCATTGACACAAAAAACCAAATAATGCATTTAAAAAATGGCTCAAATATTCCCATTAAAGAAAAAAAATTTGAATCAGTCAATGTAATAATACCAAGGTTGGATCACCTTACACACAATCAGCGATTTGAATTAAATCGCTTACTCAAAAATTACCCAACCTTATTTGCCGAACCGGATGACAAACTGACCTACCTCACAAATGTGAAAGCCGAAATACGAATAAATACTGACACACCAGTTTACTCTAGATTTTATCAGTACCCAATGGCTTTAAAAGTTGAGGTTGACAAACAGGTTAAATACCTTTTAGAGAATGATATAATACGACCATCGCGTTCCCCATATAATTCACCTGTGTGGATCGTTCCAAAAAAACAGGATGCTTCCAACCTAAAAAAATATAGAATGGTCATTGATTATAGAAAACTGAATAATGTAACAATAGCTGACAAATATCCTATACCTGACATAAACGGAGTCATTGCACAGTTAGGTAATAACAAGCTTTTTTCCGTTTTAGACCTTAAAAGCGGATTTCACCAAATTCCATTAAAAGAGAAAGATATAGAAAAAACAGCATTTTCCGTAAACAATGGAAAGTACGAGTTTACTAGGCTCCCCTTTGGTTTAAAAAATGCCCCTTCAATATTCCAACGCGCCCTTGACGACATCCTTAGAGAACACATAGGAAACATTTGCTACATTTACATTGATGACATTATTGTTTTTAGCAAAGACGAAGAGTCTCATTGCAAAAATCTGAAAACAATTTTTGAAACACTAAGTGCAGCAAACGTTAAATGCCAACTAGACAAGTGCGAGTTCTTTAAGAACAAAGTAGAATTCTTAGGATTCGTTATATCAGATAAAGGAATAGAGACTAACCCAACAAAGGTAGAAGCCATAGCTAACTATCCGAGACCAAAGACCTTAAAGGAATTAAGATCCTTCCTTGGGCTATCAGGATACTACAGGAGGTTTATACTGGGCTATGCTACAATGGCCAAGCCACTGACTGATTTGCTTAGAGGGGAAGACGGACGCATTTCAAAGGGAATGTCGGCAAAGAAATTGATTCACTTAGACGATAAAGCAATAAAAGCATTCGAACAGTTGCGCAGTACACTGATATCCAAAGATGTAATACTCCAATACCCAGACTTTGATAAGGAATTCACACTAACGACAGACGCCTCTGACTATGCGATAGGAGCAGTATTATCACAATCCAACAGACCAATTTAATTTATATCTAGAACACTTTCCAAAACTGAAGAACAATACGAAACGGCAAAGAAAGAAATGTTAGCAATACATTGGGCTGTTAATTTCTTCAAGGGATATCTTTACGGTGGTTCAAAGGTAAAAATCTATACCGATCACGAACCACTTACGCACGATTGCAATTGGAAAGGTGGGATAGCTATTAGAAGGTGGAAGTCTTATTTGGATGAATATAATAAAGAATTGCTCTACAAGCCAGGGAAAGAAAATGTAGTAGCAGACGCACTATCGGGGGCACCAAGGCAAGTTGAAATTAATTCATTGACAGCAACTCAACATAGCGCTCAAAGTTCTAGCCACAATTTGATATCAAATGTTGAATCTCCGATTAATGTTTTTAAAAACCAAATTTTTATACTTAAAGAAGAGCCACCTGACTATAAATTTACCCTTCCATTTCCCACATTCCATAGGCATACAGTATCGCAGCCAACATACTCAGACGATGATTTAATACAAATTTTAAGAAAACATCTTTATCCCACAGTCATTAATGGCATTCACACAACAGAAGATATAATGGGCCAAATACAACGAATTTATCCAGAACATTTTCGATCTTTTAAAGTCAGATTTAGTCAAAACCGGGTAGAAGACATAGTTAATGAAACAGATCAAGACGAACTTATCCTTAAAACTCATAATAGGGCACATAGAAATGCTGAAGAGAATAAAATCCAATTATCCGAAAAATGCTATTTTCCCAAAATTGAAATCTAAAATTTTAACATTAGTAAAACAGTGTCAGGTGTGCAAGGAAGGAAAATATGATAGGCATCCCACAAACCCAGAAATAATGGAAACTCCAATTCCTGAGTTTCCGGGACACACAATCCATATAGATATTTTCTCTACAGAAAAAAAACTGGTACTAACGGCAATTGACAAATTTTCTAAACTTGCGCAAGCAAAATTAATAAATTCAAAATCAATAGAAGACATAAGAAAACCCTTACATGACATCCTATTCTATTTTGGCGTACCAAAATACGTCGTAATGGATAATGAAAAATCTTTTAATTCCGCTACAATAACTTTTATGATGAGAGACCAGCTGGGCATACAAATTTTTAAAGCACCCCCTTATAAAAGTTCCGTAAACGGACAAATAGAACGGTTTCATTCTACCCTCGCTGAAATTATGAGATGCTTAAAAACTAAACAGGTACACCGAACTTTTGAAGAACTATTAGATTCAGCTGTCTACGAATACAACTTCACAATTCACTCTGTAACGGAAAAGCGTCCATTAGAAATATTTTTTGGCAGAAATATAACCACTGACCCAGGAGAATATGACAAAAGCAGACAAGATAACATTGAAAAACTGAAATCAAAACAAGCAACAGACTTAAAAAACCATAATGAAAAACGCAATAAGATCAAAGACTATGAGCCAGGGCAAATAGTGTTTATAAAGCAAAACACAAGACTAGGTTCTAAACTGTCCCCACGGTACAAGAAAGAAACAGTAAAAGAAAATAGACATACAACTATTATCACAGAAACAGGAAGAATCGTTCACAAGAGTAACATAAAACAAGAGTAATAATAAAATTTTTTTTAGTCCGTATTCGTCTGAAGTAAGAAACATAAAATGAAATAAAAATTTTATAATAAATACCCTCTAACTCAGTATTTTTGTCCGTTTGCGGGTATCGATCCGATCGTGAGGGATCGGCCTATACCCGTAAAAAATTAATTCGTTCACTGAATAAATGATTTTTCTTCTTCTCCTTTTCCCCATTACAGGATTTTCTTATTTTTAATGCTTCTGCCATTAGCATTGGCAAATATGGAAATCACTAATTACACCGACGCTCAAACCGTCTCAGTGTACAAAGGATTAGGGAAACTACAAATATCATCAACTAAATTAATCCATCTAATAGACCTAGAAAAGCTAGAAACAGAATTGTACAAAATACGAGAACACACAATTAATGACTTAAAAGAAAGCTACCTCTACCATACACTAACACACGAAATAGTTCAGGCATTTACCGCATTAAGTACTCTGACCTCAAAATATCGCAAAGCTCGATCAATCAATTGGATTGGTTCCGCTTGGAAATTTGTGGCAGGAAATCCGGATCATGACGACTTAACTATGATCGAAAATAATTTAAATAGCCTTATAACTAACAATAACGATCAGGTAATAGTTAATAAACAACTGCAAAGTAGAATCAATAATTTAACAACAATCTCAAATATGCTTACGAACTCAATAAAAAAGGATAACAATTTTAACATTGAAATAGCAACGAGTCTGCAAAATCAGGTCAGATTGATAAATGAAGAAATTGTAAACATTAAATATGCCATTCAATGGGCAAAAATTAACGTAATTAACACACTCCTTTTAAACGAATTTGAACTAAATGAAGTAAATAAAATATTTCAAAAAAACAATATTACCTCTTTATCAATCGAAGAAATGCTAGAATTTGTTGATGTTTCAGTATTACATAATAAAACAGCGATTATCTATATCATCAAAATACCAGAACTAGAAATATTCATAGCGCAAAAAGAAATCATTAATGTACCCAAAAACTGTAAAATATCCAATTACTTAAAAATATGTAAAAAAGAAAGCACTGTAAATCTAAAACAAACAAAATGTATTGCTAAGTTAATTGAGGGAAAGGAAGCGCTGTGTGACTTCAGTAATGCAGAACATATTCAGGAAATAGAGGAGATCGATGGCAGCTTAATATTACTTAACAACTACACCGGCAACTTAATACACAACAACATAACTTACAATCTAAAAGGAACATACCTGGTTCATTTCTGGAACGATACCGTTCAAATAAATAGCAAGCAATTCAACAATAAAGAAAAATCTATCCTAAAACCCGGAACACCAATAATTCAAATGTCACCCATAGAAGTGGAGAGGTTAAAAATGTTGTCATTGGAATCACTGGAGGCCCTCAACATCAAAAACACAAAGCACTTAAATAACGTAACAACACACTCTACCATAAACCGCATCGCGATCTTGTGCTTACTGGGCACCGTCATACTTCTTTCAATAATCTCCAAAATCCACTTTAAGCCCAGAGAGAAAGTAACCATTCAAATTCAACAAGAGCCTCCCACGCTTAATAATAACCTTAAGCCAAGACCGATACAGCCCGAATTCAACAATATTCCCTATTTCTAACACCCACTTGAGGACAAGTAGGATCCTGAGGGGGGAGAGTTAACAACAAACTTTTGTTACTCCTCTCGACGGCCGATACAATGAACCCTTAGTACTTTGCCTGCAAGAATTGTGCAACAAAGTATTCTAAGAAAAACAAGAGTTCAAAAATCCTAAATCAACAATATTATAAACATCCGCCGCGACGAACCCACGCAACACCGAAATTGCAGAGATTGCAATTCGATCCAGTTCAATCGAGTTCAAACCACTCCAATGCTCCGCCTAGCTGCCGATCACGCCATCAGCGACGACGCCAACGTTCTGCCGACGCCTCTGCCAGACACCCACAGCTTACTTAGGGCTTACTCTAATTCTCAATGTTTAGTTCTTAATTTGAATCCTAAATAAAAGGTCAACCTCGCAAATTGGACTCGTTTAATTTCCACAAAGGAAAAGATTAACTTATACAAGCTTGAAACAAAATAAGTAGTGGTGCCAAGTTGTTTCTAAAGGCGTTATTAAGAGTGTAATTGAATACAAATTTTGAGCGACATTCAAACAGTGTAATATATTCATGACTGGTTACGTGAATTAAACAAAATTTGTTGTTTTGGTTTTTCAAATTTAAAAGACTGTCTTAACGGGCTATGCGTCTGAACCCCTCAGTAGGGGGTTATCAAAATCACATTGAATCTGAACAAAATAATTTCCTAATATTCACTTTTAGGGAACTGGTACTTACTTCTAATTTAACCAGAATCTTACCGTTATTAACAAGCCGTAGGGCAATGATGGGATGTAGAAACCCAGTATCTACTAACTCGCTTTAATTTTAACATTCCCAATAGACATATTAGACACTAAGGTTCGTATCAAAACTATATAATATAGACTTCTGAGTGTCAACATTCTTCTGATTATACCATCCCAAAAATAACACGTTCGGAGAGTAAAATTTTTTTAATAAAATGGGAGAGATCAGTTTTATATGCAAAAATTAGTTACTTTATCGAGTGGGATTATTTTTTGGCTCTCTTCTATAGATACTTTCGCCCGTATTAAAATATAAGACAGTCGTCTAAAATTCTGCAAAGATTGAGTTTGCACAAGTATAGCTTAACATATGCCTAGCATGAAACATTTATGTTCGAACTATATGGCATCGCCTTTATAGCATTACTTCAGTTTTAACTTCCTATTTTGCCAAAATGTATATTTTCCCTTTTTAGAGCAATAAAAGTACTCTTCATCTATTCCCGAGATTCTAGCTGTACAATAAATGGCGACTCGCGAAAGTGCCTTTCGACGAGTTTTACGTACTTAAACATCTCAAGCAGGAAAAATAATATTTTCGGCGCACCAATTAAAGAGTTTTACTAGATCTCGCCCACCAAAGAGGCTCAACGGGCGCTTACCCAGAGACCTGATCCACCGGCACCCTTTAAGACGCACAGTGAGAAGATAAGAGCCCAAAGTGTAGCATATCTTATTATTACATTATTTTTAATTTTTGTTATAATTGTTACTGCCCATCCGGAGCCCAGGCGTTTATTATTTTTTGGTTTATATAATATTCAGTGTGTCATTTGTATCTTTTCATTTAGCCCATAGCCATTAGCCCATAACCCATTTGGCTAAATGAAAAAATACAAATGATACACTCAATATTATATAAAAAAAATAATAATAAACGGCTGGGCTCCGGAACGTGGGCTGCACGTTAAGCAGAAGGACCCGAGCTATTTATTGCAACAATTTTGTTTACTTACGTTCCGGAAAGATATAAATGCTGCTGATTTGTGAAAGAATACTATCATATTCATAATTTTGACTATTAATTGGAATATTCGTTTTAATATCTTCACTTCCTTTTGATCCTCTTTTGTAAATATTTGGAAACTCATTTATCGTATCATCCGCTTGCATTTGGGAAGACTCCTTAGCTTCCAAATTTTCAGTGATTGTGCTACGAATCTGACTTAAATTTTCTGGTAAGGATGTTTGGCTAAGCATACCTGATTCGTCTGAATATAACGCACGATTCGACATCGCGTTCATTGAAGTTGCATTGTAATCTTTATAAAAGTTATCTATTATATTCTGCGGTACTGGTATTGGTTTTGTTATATTTGGAAGGTGTTTTAGGTTTAATCTCATAAGTATGTGCATTTTAATAGACTCTAAACTGTCCAACCGCGTTTTTTCTCGTAATTGTCTTTGCAGCAAATTATCAAAATTAAGCAGGGCATTGCGGTTCATTGAGCTTTGAGCACTTGGAAATGTTTCAGTGACTGATGTTTTTAATGAAGTAAGACTTCTTGGATTGGGATGAAATTTTACTTTGTTTTCGCTTAAATGTGGATTTCCAGTAATTCGATCTGTGCCAAAAAGTGCATTCGTATTATAAGTCAATTTGTTGAATGCAGGTATTTCACTAAAATTTGAAACATTTGTGAAGCTTTTGTCATCCTCTTGTCCATAAACAAAATGGGCAGATCCAAGAAGAAGAATTGTAGCCATAAGTAGGTAATTCCTTGGAAGTAACAGGGTCGAAACTAACGGCCATCTCGACCATTTATTTAATTGCCTAGTTCTTGGTACATGGCAAACAAGTTTTATCGGAACAAAGCAAAATGCAATATTGGGGTTGAAAGAGTTTTCTCCGTTTTTTACTTTTTGGTGAGTTTCTTTGTTACAAATATTGAATAAAATAATCAATCTCAGATATTGTCCTTTTGTTATATGTTCTTTCCGGCCACAGTAACTATTACTGGTCAGCATGATTCAAGTAAAGATGGTTTTAGGTGCTAAAAATAAAAAAATAAATTGTACCATAGAGTAAATTTAAAGTAATATATTTTCATTTAATTTAGCCTTATTTTAAACTTATCTATATGTAACTAAAACATTTCCTATTTAACGACAACTCTGCAACTAACAGAGATGTTATACAACGCTTCAAATCAAAAATTTTACGCTAGGGTAACACAGTATGTTCGGAACGAAGGGCTCTTTTTATAAAATATAAGATCAAATATCCAATTTAAAAATCTTGTTGGGGGTCTAGACCGGGTTTTTGTTACATTTCGTCTACAAAAAGGACTTGCCAGAGCCTTAAATAATTATTATATTGTATTTATAACATTTTAAGATTCACATCTTCATATTTTTAATTTCCAAATAAATGCAATTCTGTTCAAAAACAGAGCTTTGCCTTTTTTTTGTTCTTGTTTGGTAGTAAGGACAGAATTCACTTTATTTCTGAAATTCTCGATAAGTGTCTGTAAATTAAGTTTATGATTATGTTTATACATAAAGGGTGAATATTTTTTTCCAGTTTTTTATAACTTTTTAGCTTCTGCTTAATTTGCAGGAAAAACATAAATTTTATTATGTTTAGAGCAGCCAAAGAAATGTCTTCAAGTCCTGTTAAAACTTATTTGTTAGGAGAGGACAGGACAGAGATTTCTGTATACATCTTCGGCCATTTGGTTCTAGTTCCCAACCTGTGTTTTTTACCATAAAGGGGAAAAAGGCAAATGTCAAAAAAAGCCGATCTAAAGTCTGACTCCAATAAGTTCCGTTTAGAAACAGACTTTAGTCATCCAATTTCTCATCTGAGGAAAATTGTATTTTACATACTTCAAAGTAAAAAAATAAATGATTATCATACATATTCAAGTGGTCTTCTCGGGTAGGTATATTTTAATGCCCATAGCGACTCTAACGTGTTGGTATGCGCACTGTTTTGTTGGGATCGGTCGTAAAATAGTTCATTTATTAGATTGGTAATTGGTCCGATTCCTTTTACATTATTTTATTATTTTTCTTTACACCCATGTTTAATGCAGGTTCGAATCAAATCAGCGTTTAAAGATTACTTAAAAACGGGACCTAACAAATAACTACAAGTATAGGGTGTTTTTTCGGAGGTTTTTTTTCAATAGAGTTCAATTCGGCCATCTTTTATGTCAGCTGACATCTGTCAAGTGTTTCATATTCAGTTTGGTTAGGCAATTCATGATGAATGGGTTAACAGCTGAGCAGCGATACCAAATCGTTCAATTTTATTTCGAAAATCAGAGGTCGTTTGTGAAAGTGCACCGTCGAACCATCGACTTATTGAGCGAACTGTTCGGTGACAGCGTTATCTCCAGAAATGGCCCTATGACATGGCCTCCAAGATCGCGCGATATTACACCATTGGATTATTTTTTGCGGGGGTATTTGAAGTCGTTGGTCTACGCGAACAAGCCCACCACGATTCCGAAAATTCCGATTTTATGTGGTGGAAATCCCCGGTAAATCCACAGAGTTCAAAAACTCCGTTTGATAATTTACTAAATCATCGGGATTTGTTACGGAATCAACGGATTTGTATGTCACCAAATGGCAATTTTTAATTGAATGGAGAAATTCAGTGCGGTTACATAATTATTTTTTGCGGCAAGAATTGCTCGTTGACTTAACCAAGAATATTTCTGATAATTCTCACTAATTTTTGGGAAAACATTCAATAAGATTGAGACTCTACAAATCTGCAAAAGTCGTTAGTAAGAGTAATTAATCCAGATGTCGAATCAACTGGTACTTTTCCATTTCCAACATGTAACAATGTTTGGAAAATTGTGAAGCACTTTGATCATTTTGAAGTTGAACTCTCATAGTGGTTTTTTTTTTTTTTTTTTTTTTTTTTTGTGAAAAAATCAATTTTTGTTTATTATTTAAGTAATGAATCCGTGCTACAATTTTGCACCTTAACAATACAAGCAAAAAATTAATTTTAATAAGCCCATCGCCGAGCGATAGTGGTTAGTGATAATGTTTTAACCATATTCCATAAAGGTGATGCCTTCAGGCAAGCATTGATGAATTGACATCTTCAGGCGCTCAGAAATCGCATGCCAAAAACACCATCAAGCCGCCAACGATGTTGTTATTTGGCCGAAGATCCTTCAGTGTGAAGTTAAGTGCTTCAAGTGATTTCTTATGTGCCATTCTGCACTTATCCCAAACAATGAGCTTGCATTGTATCAACACTTTTCCCATTGCACTGGATCGGGAAATATCGCATGTTGGACTATCAATTATGTTTAAATTGAATGTCAACTTAACCGCAGAATGTGCAGTACGACCGCCATCTAGGAGAGTCGCCAAAATTCCAGATGCTGTTAACGCCAAAGCTATGTCACATCTTGATCGAATAGTGGCCAAAATCAACGAAATGACAAATGTTTTCCGTGTTCCTTCAGGTGCGTCCAGGAAGAATAGACCACCAGTATTATTGTCCACCGCTTGCATTAATGTTTCGTATACTTATTTTTGCTATTCATTCAGCAACGGCACATTATTTTGAACGAATTTCTGCAATGTATCAACATTCTATTGCATCTCTCGATTTAATTCTAGGTTGAATGCATCGTGCATCGATCGATTTGGCGCAATCATTCCTACTTCAATTATTAGCTTGTTTGCAATAGTCAAGCATTAATTCTCAATCAGAATCAATTTTTCATTGTAGATTTCATCGGTTATTTGAATGTCAGAATTGTTCGTCTCAATACCCGCTCCAACAACAATAAACAAAACTCAATCCTCTCTCCCAAAACAACAAAACTTAAAACGTCACCGAGAAATTCAGTCTCCAAACGCTTCCAAAGATCTTTTAAATGGCAACAAGTAACAGAAGAATAAAGCCCAAACCGCCACTCAAAAAACACTCAGAGAGTACTGGCTAGCCGAGCCAAACTCAAGCAACCGCTTTGAGTTACTAGCACAAGATGATGAAGACGAAAACCAAACTGACAATGGGACAAATGCAACTATAAATACGCAAATGCAAATTGAGCACAAAAAAGCAAAACCCCCCCCCCCCACATATGTTCAAAATGTTGAAAACATATACGCACTAACTACTGCTTTAAATTCATTGGAAGAAACACGATATGAACTTAAAGCACTGTCAACTAATGAAATAAAAATACAGCCACTAGAAACTACTCACTATCACAACATATTAGGACTATTAAAAGATAAATCGACCAAATACTACACCTTCAGACCAAAAGACCAGAGAGGATTTAAGGTAATCCTTCGTAACGTCCATCATGCTACAGACAAAGACGATATTATAAATGAACTAGCTCAGCAAGGACATGAAGTTATAAATTTACACAACATCCAGCGCTACGACTCCAAACAACCATTGCCTCTATTCTCTATTGAACTCAAAATGAAAGAAAATAATAAAGACATCTATAAAACTGAGCACCTTCTTCATTGCAAAGTAATTTTTGAGCCACCGCGACCAAAGCGAACACTTCCCCAATGTACAAACTGCCAAAAATATGGACATACCAAAAATTACTGCACCAAAGACCCAACTTGTGTAAAATGCGCTGGAAAACACAGCTCATCATCCTGTACTATTAATACAAGATCGGACCGAATAAATATTAAATGTGCACTATGCAGTGAAAACCACACTGCAAACTATAAAGGTTGTATGGTGTACAAAGCACTACAAATCCAAAAGTACCCAACTCTCCGGAAAAAAGAAATACCGGCAACAGAAACAAATCATCAAACGACACAATACAGTACAACAAATAACGTAGAAAGCTTAAAGACGCCAGAAATATCCTATGCCGAAGTCTTAAATAGAAACCAAGTAACTAGCCATCAAACCAACTCAGCAATCCAAACTGCCAGTGTACCTGATATACAGCCTGCTCCAACTCAATTAAGCCAAACCGCATAAAATGATTTTGACGAAACAATTAATAGCCCAAATGACAAATATGCTGAACATAGTCACGATTCTAGTATCTAAACTTGACAAATAAACACCTAACAATCGCCATCTGGAATGCTAGCGGACTTTCACGCCATTTACTTGAACTAAAAACATTCTTAAATGAAAAGCTAATCGACGTCATGCTCATTTCTGAAACACACTCAACTGACAAAACCTATATAAACATACCTAACTATAATATATTCTCTACTAATCACCCGGACGCAAAGGCCCATGGTGGTACTGCAGTAATAATTAAAAAAAGCATAAAGTGCATAGAGCTTGATGGATTCAAAAAGGACTACATACAGGCTACTACTATATCGACCTCAGACACAACGGGCCCAATAAATATATCTGCAGTTTATTGCCCACCTAAATTTAACAATACAAAAGACCAATACCTCGATTTTCTAAAATCACTGGGAAATCGGTATTTGGCAGGAGGTGACTATAATACCAAACACATAACATGGGGGTCCAGACTTACCACTGCAAAGGGAAGACAACTGGATGAAGCAATAAGAAGCAATAATAGCCGTGCCCTAAGCACAGGCGAGCCGACTTACTGGCCAACTGACACAAACAAACTACCGGACTTAATTGACTTCTGTATTACAAGAAATATAACTTGCGATAACCTAACAATATAATCATGCGAACTGGACTCCGCAATAGCATATTTAAATGACAACATCATATATGCAGCAACGCAATCGACACCATCTATAAAAATGATTGCATCAAAGAAAACTCCCGCCTTTATTAAAGACAAAATCAGACAAAAGCGCAACCTTAGGAAGATATGGCAAAGGACTAGGCATCCAGAAGATAAAAACAAACTTAATAGAGCAACAGACGAACTCAAGAGAATTCTCAGGGCAGACAAAGATAACCGGCTACAATACTACCTTAGCAACCTCGCAACCTCCTTATCGACAAATTATTCTCTGTGGAAAGCGACCAAAAAATTGACGAACTCAACTATACACAAGCCGCCTATAAAAAGAAAAAATAACACATGGGCGAGATCAAACAAAGAAAAAGCAGACATTCTTGCTGAACACTTTAAAACATCATTTACAAATGACATGGACAACGGCAACGCTGAGCTTCCAACACAAATCACCAACTCAAATTGTGCAATTGAAACTATAACAAAGGCAGAAATTAAATCCCACATAAAACAAATTAAAAATGAGAAAGCCCCCGGATATGATTGTTGGAAATGAATTGGAGGAAAAATTCTGAAAGAACTACCAGACGCTATAATCACCTGTATTAGAAACCTGTTTAACGGAATCCTTCGACTACAATAATTTCCCATAACTTGGAAGGTAGGCCAAATTAAAGCAATTCCGAAACCAAATAAAAACGCCAATACTGTAAGTTCGTACAGACCAATCACACTATTGCCTGTCCTCTCAAAAGTATTTGAAAAAGTCCTACTAAATAGAATCGAGCCAACCCTAAAACAAAAAAATAGAATACCTCCTTACCAACTCGGCTTTCGGAAGCAGCACTCGACTGTTCAACAGGTCCATCGAGTAATTAATAAAATAACAGAAGATTTTGACGAAAAGAAGTTTTGCTATGCCGTGTACTTGGACATTGCTAAAGCATTTGACAAAGTATGGCACAAAGGACTGCTGCATAAGCTAAGAAATATACTACCAGACAACCTGTATACCATCCTACAAAGCTATATAACGGACAGATATTTCTATATCAAATATGACAATGAATGCTCAGATGTTATGCCAGTGTCAGCGGGTGTTCCGCAAGGTAGTGTGCTTGAGCCCATCTTATACTTGATTTACACCTCCGATATTCCAGCGCCAACTATCCCTGGATCAATGATTGCTACGTTCGCAGATGATACTGTATTAATGTCGTCAAGCGCCTGTGAAAAAACAGCTGCAAGTACGCTACAACAAATCATGACACAAACAGTATGATGGTTTGAGAGATAGGGTATCGAAATAAATAAAGACAAAACTCAACAAGTAATATACACAAAACGACAACCCAAAAACTTCAAATTAAAATCAACAACATTCAAATATTGTTACGCCCATATGCCAAGTACCTTGGACTAACTATCGACGCAAAACTGACATGGAAGCAGCACATTCTAAATAAACGAAATGAAATAAAAAACAAATTTCGACAACTTAACTGGCTTATAGGAAAACACTCTAAACTAAAACTACATTACAAAATTTCAATATACAAGGCGATAATAAAACCAATATGGACGTATGGCATAGAAATCTGAGGAACTGCCAGTAAATCTCACTTACAGCTAATTCAGCGAACGCAATCGAAAATGCTCAGAACAATGACAAATGCCGAATGGTATATTAGAAATGAAGATATCCATAAAGATCTAAACATAGAGACAGTCAACGAAACTATTAAAAAAAGCAGCAAAAAACACACAAATCAACTACTTAACCACCAAAACCCAAACCTGAGACAAATACCGATGAGAGAGCTGGGACCGAGAAGATTAAAACGTAAAACTCCAACAGAATTAAATTATTAGTAAACTATTAAAGTATTAGCGTATCCTTGCAGTGGGAAGGGCCGCAACCTTTTTTCCTTTCTTCAACCATTACTCATTGTTATTCTTTATAAAAAACAGAATGTAATTTAAAGGAAATTAATAAAAAAAAAAAAAAAAAATCTCTTGAATTTGAACTTTCACTTTGATAGTTCGACCATTATCTTCTTTTGAACGCCGACGATAAAATTAATTCATTTCCGATCTCAATCTCTTGTTTTTGAACTTTCCCTTTGATAGTTTGACCATTATCTTCTTTTGAACGCTAACGATAAAATGGATATCCATCGGTCCCTGTGACTGTTTCAGGAACTAACGGTCGCGGATATCGTTTTGTGCACTTTCCATCAGCCATGCAAGGCGATACTGGATTTAATGCACCGCATGGTCCATGCACCAACTGTGTCGTCACAATGTCGTGTAGATTGGGATCAGTGACTGGATCAGGATTTTCAGCTGATATGATATCATCCACTTCATTTAAATGTAATTTGTTCAGCAACTAAATTAGGATATGAGCATGCGGCATTCCACTTCTGGCATTCCACCGAGTACATATAACAACGTGTGTCACCAAAAACTTGATACTTAGTAAGCACATCCATTAAAATCTGGAGCTTTTTCTGAAATACTCTGGCGATTATGTCATTGCGATCTTGCGGTTTTTGGCCTGGTTCCAACTCACGTTCAATTTCCGTCCACTTCGGATTGCATGTGAGAGTAAGAAATAAATCCGGAGCTCCACGTACGTCATAGCGTGCGATAAAGATGATGGAAAATTCGTCAGGCGTCAAATATTCCGAACATCTCCATCTGAATGAATAGCATCACGTAAGTGTATATAGTCCTCAGATTGTAGCTTTGCCTGATTGAATCGGATGAACGCTAAAATTTCGGTTTCGACTTTGACATACATGTCGACAGCAAATTGCTAGATAAGCCGCCGGCACTTCTGAATGACAATCTCCTTATGTGTACGAATCATAATACGATACACATAGTAATTCATTGGGTTTAGATTTTTTTTCGTTGCTACGCTTGAAAATGCAAAATTTAATGAATGTTTAATGGAAACCAATAATAGCAATTAGTGTGTAAATATTGTACCTGTTGTTCTGGGATCTTTAACACAATAAGTTCTGGAGATTCTGCTCTCTTCGAGGTTCTTTATTTTAAGTTGGGAGCAGCGAAGGTGCCGCTTCCAAGGTTCACTTATCTCTGATTTTACATTGTTTCTTAAGATCTAATTAAGCCTCGGTCTTATCGCTGCGCTGCCCACAGTTGCTAGGCAGCGAGTAACTGTTATGTATATTCTACTGTTATTCTACTTATATTCTATTGTTCTGGAGCTTCATCGAGTAACTGTTATTTTAATGATCAGAGTGTGCTGAAGTTGGGTTCAGCTAACCCGCACATACATTGCTTATATCTATGTATTCTTACTTATATTTATACATATGTACATATATACATTTATGCATACATATGTATATGCAGAAGGCATTGACCACTTGAGCTTTTGGTGGTCTTTTTGTATATTTGTATATTTATATTTATTATGACAAAGTGTCACAATGTATTGACGCTAAGTTATACCCAATCATTTATTGTATTGTTAGGGTAGATTAGTCCAATATGCTACACCTCCCTGTTTAAAGAAATGACGTAATATATGTAGTCATTTAGTTCTCAATATTAATATTGTGTTTAGAGAGGAAAAAATTTTTTGATATTGATTTTTCTTATTAATTATTAGCAATGTTTTGTCTCAAAGCATTTTTGTATAATGACAGAATAGTACCAAAAATTTATGTTGAATTACGATATTTTTGGATTTATGTTTAACTTTCTTAGAAGGAAAAATAATTAAAATTTTTTTTTTTGTGGTATTTTTTTTTTGTTTTTTTTTTTTTTTTTGAGGTTGATCAGACCTTTTCTTAAGTGAAATGAAACGTTTCATTGATTATATATTTTTAGTCTATCCTTATGTACTTTTTGCTTCTTTTGTTTTGTATCTCTAATTACTATGTTATCTCTGTCTTCTATGGTTTCAACAGTATAAGGGCCTAGATATACTGGATCTAACTTATGACCCGATTCGTTCCTTAGTATAACTTTATCGCCTATTTTTAATTGAAAATCTGAAGTTTTCTTATCATAAAGTTGTTTTCTATAAGACTTAGCTTTTTCTAACATAAGTCTAGCTCTTTTATATGCTATTTCTAATCTAAATTTTATTTCCTTTGAGTAATCTTCTATATTATATAGTGGTTCTATCCTATCTGTTTTATTAAAATTTGCGAACTGCCTTGGTAATCTTCCAAAGACAAGTTCATATGGACAATAATTATGCATGACTGATGGTGTTGTGTTGAAACAATATGTAAAGTATTGTATCCAAACGTCCCAATCAGTTTTATCTGCAGAGATGTATGAACAAATGTATTCATTGAATGTTCTATGACTTCGTTCGATTGTCCCTAAAGTCTGGTGGTAATATGCAGTGGATGTAAGATTTTCAATCTTCATATATTTACACATATCTTGAATTACATTGTTTTTATACTCGGTACCCATGTCCGAAATGAACGTCTTCATTGGACCGTACTTTAGTATAAAATTTTCGAATATAGCTTTTGCGACAGTATTTGCGCTCTTATTCGCAACAGGTATGGTTACTAGATACTTCGTCAAATCACATATTAGTGTGACGATGTATTCGTTGCCATATTCTGATTTCGGTAGTGGACCAACTGTGTCCACTATCACTACATCAAAAGCATTTGTTGGGGTTTTGTGTGAGTCATTGGGGTCTTTGTATGTGTCGTTGTTTTTGACATTTGGCATTTATGACATCTACGTATGTACTCTTTTATATGACGAGTCATATTTTTCCAATAATAGTGTCTTTTTATTTTCGCTAGCGTTCTTTTAATGCCTGTATGACCTCCTTTAATTGGATCGTCATGATATGTAGACAGTATCGATTGTATCTCTTTTTCAGTTTTTATAATGGTCACCGGCTGGAGTAGCGCTACTCTTAATGATTTCAATTTTATATTGCCCATATTTTTGAAATTATCTATTGAAATGGTTTCAAAGATTTTTTCACTCGGTGCCAATTTGAGTTGGCTGATTTTTAGTATACCGGCTTGCATTTCAAGCCTTTGGAAGAACTGACCTAAATCAAAAATTCCATTGGTATATAAATCGTCAACATCAATTCTTGCAATAACTTTATTTCCTCGTTTTAGTAAACAAATAGATTCAGTTATTCGCAAGGTCACTACTTTTCGTACTTCATCATTTGTTATGACTTCATATACGTTGGGCTTAGATACATTTTGGATACTTTGCCTAGGCAATAGTTCCTTATTTGTTACTGTACAGCTTTCTTGTCTACTTTGTTGCCTGGTAGTGACTTTCAGGACTTTATGTTGCATGTCTTTGAGTTCCTTTATATTTATACGTGAGAGTGCGTCTGCTACAAAATTATCTTTCCCCCTTAGGTATTCTACTGTGAAGTCGTATTCTTCAAGCTCTAGCCGCATGCGAGTTAATTTAGAACTGGGATTAGTCATAGAAAATAGGTACGATAATGGTCTGTGGTCCGTTTTAATGGTGAAATGTTTGCCATAAATGTATGGTCTAAAATGGGTAATTGCCCAATGAATTGCCGCTAGTTCTTGTTCCGTTGTACTCTTATTGCTTTCTCCTTTTGTAAATGAACGTGATGCATAAGCTATTGGGAGCTGAATCCCCTCACGGTTCTGAGTTAGAACCGCTCCGCAAGCTTGTTTACTAGCATCCGTTATAATGCAAAATTCTTTGCGAAAATAAGGATATTGTAATAGTGTGGGGTGCATAAGATTTTCTTTAAGGTACCATCTGAATGAATAGCATCACGTAAGTGTATATAGTCCTCAGATTGTAGCTTTGCCTGATTGAATCGGATGAACGCTAAAATTTCGGTTTCGACTTTGACATACATGTCGACAGCAAATTGCTAGATAAGCCGCCGGCACTTCTGAATGACAATCTCCTTATGTGTACGAATCATAATACGATACACATAGTAATTCATTGGGTTTAGATTTTTTTTCGTTGCTACGCTTGAAAATGCAAAATTTAATGAATGTTTAATGGAAACCAATAATAGCAATTAGTGTGTAAATATTGTACCTGTTGTTCTGGGATCTTTAACACAATAAGTTCTGGAGATTCTGCTCTCTTCGAGGTTCTTTATTTTAAGTTGGGAGCAGCGAAGGTGCCGCTTCCAAGGTTCACTTATCTCTGATTTTACATTGTTTCTTAAGATCTAATTAAGCCTCGGTCTTATCGCTGCGCTGCCCACAGTTGCTAGGCAGCGAGTAACTGTTATGTATATTCTACTGTTATTCTACTTATATTCTATTGTTCTGGAGCTTCATCGAGTAACTGTTATTTTAATGATCAGAGTGTGCTGAAGTTGGGTTCAGCTAACCCGCACATACATTGCTTATATCTATGTATTCTTACTTATATTTATACATATGTACATATATACATTTATGCATACATATGTATATGCAGAAGGCATTGACCACTTGAGCTTTTGGTGGTCTTTTTGTATATTTGTATATTTATATTTATTATGACAAAGTGTCACAATGTATTGACGCTAAGTTATACCCAATCATTTATTGTATTGTTAGGGTAGATTAGTCCAATATGCTACACCTCCCTGTTTAAAGAAATGACGTAATATATGTAGTCATTTAGTTCTCAATATTAATATTGTGTTTAGAGAGGAAAAAATTTTTTGATATTGATTTTTCTTATTAATTATTAGCAATGTTTTGTCTCAAAGCATTTTTGTATAATGACAGAATAGTACCAAAAATTTATGTTGAATTACGATATTTTTGGATTTATGTTTAACTTTCTTAGAAGGAAAAATAATTAAAATTTTTTTTTTGTGGTATTTTTTTTTTGTTTTTTTTTTTTTTTTTTGAGGTTGATCAGACCTTTTCTTAAGTGAAATGAAACGTTTCATTGATTATATATTTTTAGTCTATCCTTATGTACTTTTTGCTTCTTTTGTTTTGTATCTCTAATTACTATGTTATCTCTGTCTTCTATGGTTTCAACAGTATAAGGGCCTAGATATACTGGATCTAACTTATGACCCGATTCGTTCCTTAGTATAACTTTATCTCCTATTTTTAATTGAAAATCTGAAGTTTTCTTATCATAAAGTTGTTTTCTATAAGACTTAGCTTTTTCTAACATAAGTCTAGCTCTTTTATATGCTATTTCTAATCTAAATTTTATTTCCTTTGAGTAATCTTCTATATTATATAGTGGTTCTATCCTATCTGTTTTATTAAAATTTGCGAACTGCCTTGGTAATCTTCCAAAGACAAGTTCATATGGACAATAATTATGCATGACTGATGGTGTTGTGTTGAAACAATATGTAAAGTATTGTATCCAAACGTCCCAATCAGTTTTATCTGCAGAGATGTATGAACAAATGTATTCATTGAATGTTCTATGACTTCGTTCGATTGTCCCTAAAGTCTGGTGGTAATATGCAGTGGATGTAAGATTTTCAATCTTCATATATTTACACATATCTTGAATTACATTGTTTTTATACTCGGTACCCATGTCCGAAATGAACGTCTTCATTGGACCGTACTTTAGTATAAAATTTTCGAATAAAGCTTTTGCGACAGTATTTGCGCTCTTATTCGCAACAGGTATGGTTACTAGATACTTCGTCAAATCACATATTAGTGTGACGATGTATTCGTTGCCATATTCTGATTTCGGTAGTGGACCAACTGTGTCCACTATCACTACATCAAAAGCATTTGTTGGGGTTTTGTGTGAGTCATTGGGGTCTTTGTATGTGTCGTTGTTTTTGACATTTGGCATTTATGACATCTACGTATGTACTCTTTTATATGACGAGTCATATTTTTCCAATAATAGTGTCTTTTTATTTTCGCTAGCGTTCTTTTAATGCCTGTATGACCTCCTTTAATTGGATCGTCATGATATGTAGACAGTATCGATTGTATCTCTTTTTCAGTTTTTATAATGGTCACCGGCTGGAGTAGCGCTACTCTTAATGATTTCAATTTTATATTGCCCATATTTTTGAAATTATCTATTGAAATGGTTTCAAAGATTTTTTCACTCGGTGCCAATTTGAGTTGGCTGATTTTTAGTATACCGGCTTGCATTTCAAGCCTTTGGAAGAACTGACCTAAATCAAAAATTCCATTGGTATATAAATCGTCAACATCAATTCTTGCAATAACTTTATTTCCTCGTTTTAGTAAACAAATAGATTCAGTTATTCGCAAGGTCACTACTTTTCGTACTTCATCATTTGTTATGACTTCATATACGTTGGGCTTAGATACATTTTGGATACTTTGCCTAGGCAATAGTTCCTTATTTGTTACTGTACAGCTTTCTTGTCTACTTTGTTGCCTGGTAGTGACTTTCAGGACTTTATGTTGCATGTCTTTGAGTTCCTTTATATTTATACGTGAGAGTGCGTCTGCTACAAAATTATCTTTCCCCCTTAGGTATTCTACTGTGAAGTCGTATTCTTCAAGCTCTAGCCGCATGCGAGTTAATTTAGAACTGGGATTAGTCATAGAAAATAGGTACGATAATGGTCTGTGGTCCGTTTTAATGGTGAAATGTTTGCCATAAATGTATGGTCTAAAATGGGTAATTGCCCAATGAATTGCCGCTAGTTCTTGTTCCGTTGTACTCTTATTGCTTTCTCCTTTTGTAAATGAACGTGATGCATAAGCTATTGGGAGCTGAATCCCCTCACGGTTCTGAGTTAGAACCGCTCCGCAAGCTTGTTTACTAGCATCCGTTATAATGCAAAATTCTTTGCGAAAATAAGGATATTGTAATAGTGTGGGGTGCATAAGATTTTCTTTAAGGTATTCGAATGCGTTCTGGCATTCGCTTGACCATTCAAAAGGGACATTCTTTTTACATAATCTAGTTATGTGCCGTGAATAGTCGGCGAAGTTCCTTATAAATCGACGATAATAGTTGCAGAATGCTACAAATCGTCTCGCACTGTCCGCATCATGAGGGACAGGATAATTTTTGATGACGTCATATTTCTTGTCATCTGGCAATACTCCTTTGTCTGTGCATTTGTGACCTAGGAATGTCACTTCGTGCATGAAAAATGAACATTTTTCTGGATGCAACTTTAGGTTATATTTCCTACATACATTAAAAACGTCAGTTAAGTTTTTAATCATGTGTTTTTCGGAACATCCTATCACCATTAAGTCATCCATGTAAAGGAATGCCTGAGAGGGTTCTAATCCCGAGAATGATATAGTCATCATCCTCTGAAATGAATTTGGTGCTATTTCAAGACCAAATGGTAATCGCGTGAAGCGATATGAGCCATTGCTCGTTGAAAAGGATGTTATATTCCTAGAGTTTTCCTCAAGTTCTATTTGGTGGAAACCTGACATCAAGTCAAGGCATGAAAAGTATTTAGCTCGACCTAGTTGATCTAAAATGTCATCAATTCTAGGGAGTGGAAATTTGTCAGAAAAAAATTTTTTTGTTTATTTGACGATAGTCAATTACTAATTGCCATTTTTACTCTTGTGAATTTGGTAATGATTTTTTTGGAACTAGCAAGAGTGGGCTGTTATATTCAGATACAGACGGTTCGACGATTTTGTCTTTTATTAATTTCCCTACTTGTTTTTGAATTTCCTCAATATGGCTATGCGGGCTTCTATAGTTTTTTATTTAAATGGGTTCATCATCTTTAAGTCTTAATGTTTGTTTATAAAAATTATTTGTTGATATTCGGTTCGGTTTCCAGTCCGAACACATCACTATACTGTGTGCATAATTCTGTTAATTGATTTTTAAATTGGTCTGGAAAATTTTTCTTTAGTTTTGAAAGTATTTGTTCGCTTCTATTTCCAGTGTCGGTATTATGAATGTCATAATCTTTTAGATTTTCATATTGTATTTTATTTACTTTGACCACTTGGTCGAAATTAGTTGTATTTAGAAGTCGAACGTATACATGTTTGGATGCTGCTATTGTATTTGCAACATAAATCCCACTGTGTTTTCTTGATTAGGAACAAATATGAAATCATTTACAACATTAATGTCTATTTTCCGAATAACTTGTGATCTGGCTGGCAGAAGAACTGTATTGTTGCCAGCGCTATATGTTATCGGAACATATATTGGATAATTTAAATTTTGGGGTCTAATTATAAACCAGTCTTCACTTGGTTTGAAATCTAGTTGACAATTGAATTTCTTTATAAAATCAATGCCTATTATTCCATCACATGGTATTGCAAAATTTGGGTTTACCAAATGAAATTCATGTGGAATAATATATTTTGTTGATTGGAGTTCTATTAAGGTTGTTCCTTGAGACTTTATCACACCTTGGCCTATGCCTTCGATGTTTATTATTTTTTTTATTTCGAATTATGAAGTTATCAGAATTTACTTTCAAAAGTGAGATATCTGCACCAGTATCTATGAGAAATGTTAGTTTATTTTCAGTTGAATGATTATAGAAGGTTATGAATATATTAAGACTATAATTGATGGAATGAACTTTTACATTTATTGGTTGTTTCCTAAAGGGTTCTGTTAGTTTTCCGACGTATTTTGCGCGATTCTCACACTGCTATTATTATTATTACCATGGTTGTAGTTTCCGCGGCCTCTCCCTTGATTTTGGCCTCGTCTACCTCCACGGTTATTATAGTTATTATTATTGTTGTTATTGCTGCCTCGGTTGTAATTGTTGTGGTAGGTATTTCTTCCACGATTATAACCCCGGGCGCCTCTATTATAATTATTTGCACCTCGTCGATAATAGAGTACAGTGTTACTTTGACCTGTTATCTCTGTGCAACTGTTTAGAAATTTGGAGATGGCATCATTCATGTTTGTGAATGTGCCTGCTTGCATGATAAGTTTTACCTTATCAATTCTGTGTCATTGCTTTTACAGCTGTTGTAGTGCTGTATTTATTTGCTAAGGATTGGCTGAGACCTTCACTGATATAGGCACCCTCAAGGGCCTTTGTCAGTTTCTCAGTATTGGTTAGCCGTTTTATTTCTCTGTTGTAGATTCAGAAGCTTGGCAGATATCACTTCTACCGATTCTCCTTTTACTGCACTTGACAGTTGGGTAATGATTGCAGCAATCGTCTGCTCATTACTTATAAGGTTTCTTACATGGCCTTTAAGTTTAGTTTTTATTAGGCTTTTTGCTGTCGTTTCATGTGTGCTCTTTAAGCTATCTAGTAGACCTAGAGCATCCAAAAAACTTTGTAGATTTTCTGGTTTACCATCAAACTCTGGTATCAGAGATGTGGCTAGCCTGATAAATTCTATCAACGTCTGTGCCATTTCAGAAATTGTTATTGGTTCAGATTTAAATTCAATTCGGTCGCTTCCTTCTAGCGTTTCAATGTCACTATCGGACTCAGCGCCGTTTGATTGAACAGATTCGTCTAGTTCTTTGAACTGGTCTGTGTTGAATTCAACCAATTGACTTAGACTTTCTGGTACATCTATGCCTTCTTTTTCTGATGTTATTTAATCTTGTGTTTAGGGATTTTATAACCCTTAAACATTTGTTATTATGTTCAGATGTGAGCCTATTTGCATATTTATTTACTAATGTAACTATATTATTATATTCACCTACTAATATCTCTATATGATTTTTCAAAGTTTCGGATTTTATTACTGCGTCTCTATTGATACATTTATAGGACTTATCGAACCTGAAACGAAATTCGTCTATTCGTATCGCTATTTCGCTCCATTCCATTCTTGTCGTAAAAAAAAAATGTTTATTAAGCTTTCTTCTAATCCATATATTTTCAATGAAACGTTTTTTTTTTTGAAGGAGAAGAGAAAAAAAAATGAGATTTTCTATTTATGAGTTTTTTCTCATTATTATGATATTAATTTATTCTTCTAGAAAATCAAAAATAAAAAAAATGTTTACGTTTAATGAAGATAAGAATTGTTATATTCTGTCATTAAAAAAAATTTTTGCAGCTGAATATATATATACTCAGTAGCGGAGACGTGGAAATATTAGTTGTTAATAAATGTGGTTGGCTCACATATTTGTTTACAATATATAAAAAAAATTGTCCAACCGCATTGTTAGTAAAAAGCCTAACAGATATTAGTGTTTTTCAAGCAGCGGTTTTCCGCATCGGCTTGGGTTTAGAAATTAAAATTAAGGCAAATTGGGGCATTGGCATTTATTTATGCAGCCCGTTTGCGTTGTTTCGCACCTTGCGAAATCCTGCTTTCGATGTCCTCAAGACGCTCTTTGTAGCGTTGTCGGGATGCCTCGTCTCTGGCCAACTGGGTCATTTCCTTAACCAGTCGGCGTTGTCTAAGTAGCTTTACCCTTTTTCCGGAGCGTTTGTGCTTCTTTGGTTCCTTCCTTTCCTGCCTTGCCCGGTACTCAGCTATTGTGAGTGGGCGTGGTCCATCTGCAGGATGTTGCTGCAGAGCTTCTTCCAACGTTGGCAAGTCCCTTTGTGTCGTGGGCTGTGCGGTTGAGAATTGTGGCTCTTCCGCCATCAATTATTATGTTTTTAGTTAATAATAATAACTTCTTGTAGCATAGAATTCTTCCTGCTACGGAATTACCGGAATCTTCGTATGGGTACAGATCGATGCGGTGTCCAGGATGATCCAGGCTGGATCGATGTGGTGTCCAGGATAATGCAGCATCCAATGGAGTGGGAAACAATGGAGCAGCAATCCGTGTGGCGCAGTTGACATTCGTGACAGCCGCATTGATGGCGTCCCAATCTCAGAGCTTGTCCTTGTGTTAAAGATGCCGTCCAAGGGATGTCCCTAGAACAGGTTAAAGATGCCGTCCTAGTAGTGTCCTGTCACGGTCGCCATGTTCTGGGATCTTTAACACAATAAGTTCTGGAGATTCTGCTCTCTTCGAGGTTCTTTATTTTAAGTTGGGAGCAGCGAAGGTGCCGCTTCCAAGGTTCCCTTATCTCTGATTTTACATTGTTTCTTAAGATCTAATTAAGCCTCGGTCTTATCGCTGCGCTGCCCACAATTGCTAGGCAGCGAGTAACTGTTATGTATATTCTACTGTTATTCTACTTATATTCTATTGTTCTGGAGCTTCTTCGAGTAACTGTTATTTTAATGATCAGAGTGTGCTGAAGTTGGGTTCAGCTAACCCGCATATACATTGCTTATATCTATGTATTCTTACTTATATTTATACATATACATATGTATGCAGAAGGCATTGACCACTTGAGCTTTTGGTGGTCTTTTTGTATATTTGTATATTTATATTTATTATGACAAAGTGTCACAATGTATTGACGCTAAGTTATACCTAATCATTTATTGTATTGTTAGGGTAGATTAGTCCAATATGCTACACTGTAACTGGATCGAACATCTTCAACGTGATGTCGTATGCGTCTTGCCCTTGCCAATAAATGATTGGATATTGTAACGCATCGTACAAACGATGTGTCTCGTTTACACGATGCATGATATTGCTTCATCGTTGAACGATAATGTCTCGCGATTTAGTTAGATCGCCAACAATAATTGCAGCAACATCAATAACGGTGGGTGCATTAAATCTTCGCACATGTTCACCTGTTGGGGTACAATCCGCTCCTTGACAAATTTATGCGTATCCGATGGCATTCGTTCCAATGCTGTTTTAAACATATTAAATACAGCATTATTAGCGTGAAAAAATGATTTCAACTGTTCAATAATTCGTCCCTTTATTTGTTGTGTTACCTGTATATTGCACCGCACATTCAACTGATCCACCATCGAAGAAATGAAATATATTTGCAGAAATTGATGCGGTTCATCTGGTGTTGGCAACATTGAACCATGCAAATGATATATTTGTCCTTGTATATGTAATATGTTTGAATATGTAGTTGTTATGTGTTGCAATCATTGTGTTGGTGTGAGGGATTGGTTATGTGTGTCTCTTTTTAACTTTGACGCATTGGAATATCGGCATATAGTCGTCATTGGTCCAATATCTAAATTTTCATCATCACAATAGTTCGCAGTGGGATCATATTCGAATGCCAAGCGATTGTATGATGCCAATGATCTTCGTGTGCTCACGCGTTGTCTCAATGGTGAATTTTCTCTTATTATATTTTGTCTTTCTTCTAGGCATTTGGGATTATGGACAGAGTGGTAAATATAACCTCAAATGCACGATCCCCATAGCTTACACAGTTCAACTTACCACATTAAAGACAATTGGCTGCTGTTGAAATTGAATTGAATAAAAATTTGCACAATACACGTGATTGATTTGATGGTTACCAATTGAAATGTTAAGAAAAGAATAACTTTTTTTTTCTTTTTTTTTACAATTTCACAGTGAACACAATACCGGTTTGTCACATGTAATTAACTGAGCAGAGAACAATGAGTAGCTCTCAAACAATGTATCACGCACCGCATGCTAGGTATCAGAGATGGCGCTGTATGTTTTTTAATAAAAACCTCACGGAGCTGGAGACCTCTTCAACGAATGCAAAACCGTGGGAATCGGTTGGTGCGTTCTGATGTTAGGGCGTCAGGAAGGAAAACCCGACTTATTTTTATATACGTACATACCTAGATAGTGAAAAAATTATTACATTTTTTTTTAATTGAACAAATGTCACGTCATTTGACTAAGGACAACACTGAGAATATTTGGACGAAGGTTTTTGTTTTACTGCTTTATTCGGATATCAGCTTAACTGAATTCTTATGCTCAAAATCTTGATTGTACTGCGTGTTGTTTACAAAATTTGGAAACTGGTTCGCTTGGGATATTGTTTGTTTATGGTACATATTTGAGGGCGAAATCGACAACTCTGAATATGGATTGTTTAAATTAGATGTGACCGAGATCAACCAGATGCACATGCGTAGTCAAATAGGTTTCCTTTTTATTTTTTCGCGCGGCTCCCACTGCATAACGTACAGCCCACCTCCCGCCCAACCGACCGAGGGGCGCTGCCGTTTATCGTACGGCTCGGATCGCGGGGATAGACCCGAGAGAATAAACTATAGAAAAGATTACGAGGAAGAAGTGGAGTTCGTTTGTTGCTCTGAAAGGTAGGTGAGAATTGAGGATTTGATAGAAGTGGACGTGCAGAGTGAAGTAATAGAGTATAAGTCATTGTAGTCAGAACATAAAACCCTGAAAGGCTCATGCTGGGCATATGTAGATCTACAACAACTTAGGAATAGGGGACTTAAATTTCTAGTAGGTCTATTTGGAATGTTAAATGTTAGTCGTGTTAGTAGATGCTGGCTGTCTACATTACCATTAATAAGGTTATAAAGGAAAACGACCCCCAGCATCTTTCTACGATTGGTTAGGGAAGGTAAATTAATTAGAAGGAGTCTGTTAGAATAAGATGGGAGGTAAAGATTTGCATCCCAGTTGAGTCCCCTAAGAGCAAACATCAAGAAATTCTTTTAAACGGATTCGATGCGATCTTGATGAACCCCATACTGAGGGCTCCAGACGCATGACCCGTACTCTAGAATTGGACGTACTAAAGATACGTATAAAGTTTTAGTAATATAAAGGTCATTGAATTCCTTGGACCATCTTTTAATGAAGCCAAGCACGCCCTTGGCTTTATTAACCATCGTAGAAATGTGGTCGGAAAATTTAAGTTTAGTATCTAATAGGACACCAAGATCGTTAACCTGGGTTAATCTATCTAAGGAGATCCCATAGAGAAAGTATGTCGCCTGGTTAGGGCACGAGCGATAGAAAGACATAAGTTTACATTTGGACCCATTAAGTTTTAAGAGATTGGTGGAACACCACTTTTGAAAATTGTCCAAATCTGACTGAAGTTTATATTGGGCAGAAGGGGATTTGTATTGAAGACAGAGCTTAACGTCGTCTGCATACATAAGAACCAGAGAGTTCGTTATGGCAGGGGGTAGGTCGTTAAGAAAGATAGTGAAAAGTAGTGGCCCAAGATGGCTTCCTTGGTGGACTCCCGATGTAGCACTAACAAGACGAGAGTGTACATCCTTAAAAAGAACACGTTGGGTTCTCCCAGTTAAATAGCTAGAAATCCACGTGAGAAGGTCTGAGGGAAATCCTAGGATACTAAGTTTACTCAAAAGGAGTGAGTGGTTGACAGAGTCAAATGCTTTACTAAAGTCAGTGTAGATGACATCTGTTTGAAGGCCTTTACGGAAGCCATCTATAATAAAGGAGGTCAGCTCCAAGAGGTTTGTGGTGGTGGAGCGACGCTTTATAAAACCATGCTGGCATGGAGAAATAATTGAACTGCAGAGATGTTGAAGATGTGGTGTTACCAATTTTTCAAAAAGCTTTGGAATTGCCGACAATTTGGAGATTCCTCTATAGTTTGCGGCATCCGATTTTTTCCCTTTTTTGTGTAATGGAATTATATAGGATTCCTTCCACAATTGGGGAAAAATCGAAGTTTCCAGAGACAAAGAGAAAAGTTTAAGAAGGGGTCTGCCAGGAACACCATCAGGACCTGGCGAATAGACTGGTTTCACCCTCAGAAGATCCGATAACACAATGCTTTCGGAGAAAGTTGGTCTGAAAATAAGATTAGCTGATTGAATGTTATATGAATAAGGCTGATCCATACTTGTAGGAAATGAGTACGTTGTTTGAAAGAAAGTTGCGAATAGATCGGCAATACCCTGATCAGTAGTCGCAGATACATTTTCAAACGAAATTAGGGGGGGGAAGATACCTGCTTACGCTTAGTGTTAACAAAATTATAAAACTGCTTCGGATCCTGAGTGAACTGAATCCGACAGCGGTCTATATAATTCTTATAACACTCAGCGTTATGCACGGTGAAATTAGACCGAGCTACTAAGTATCTTGAGAAAGTTACGTTACAGCCAGTTTTCTTATGTCTCTTAAGGAGTCTATTTTTAATGTATTTTAAGTTTTTAAGGCTCCTTGTGAACCAAGGAGGGTCGGTCGAGGCGGATGGATACTTCCATGGCACGCAAGAGTCGAAGAAAGCGTTAAGCGTTTTGTAGAATGTTTCTAAAGCGATATTAATATCGGTGCATTCCCAGAGATCGGACCAATCAAATAAAGAAATTAAATTGCTTAGTCTCTGAAAATCAGCCTTACGAAAGCAGCGAGTTTTATGAACTCCATGGCGAGACTGAAGGTTGCTAGCAGTAAGGGTTTCAATCGAAACCTCAAGCGTTGGGTGGTAAGGATCTTCTGGGAGCGAAAGTGGCATGGCTCTGGAAACGGTTATTCCATCTGGGTCAGAAACGAAACATAAGTCTAGAAGCCGACCTAAAGAATTCCTTACGTGGTTAATTTGACCAAGGGATATGTCAAACATACCCTCAGTAAAATCGTGATGTGTTGAGAGTGTTAAAGATGGTGAATTCTCGATGTTTGACCAGATAAGTTCCGGTAAATTGAAATCTCCTAGAGTCACTAAAAGGTCACTGTCAGACATGCGGCTCAAAACCAGCTGAATGGCAGATAAGTGGTGCCAGTATGTAGGTGGTTCCGAAGAAGGTGGCAAATATGAGCATGTTATGAATATTGATTGAAGCGACATAGTGATTTTGACACATAGGAATTCAATATCACCCAGATTCGGTAACCTAACCTCTTCAGAAGCAAAGTCGGAGTCCACAGAGATAAGGACTCCTCCTCCCCTTCGTAGTGGTCGGTCCCGTCTGTAAGTGGTGTACCTGTCTGGGAAAATTACCGAACTGGAAATCTCCGGCTTTAACCAGGTCTCTGTGAAAACTAAAATGTGGGATGCAAAAGATAGACTATCAGAATACAGTTTAGGGAGCTTACTCCGAAGCCCCCTAGTATTTTGATAGGTAAGGGATATGTAAGATGTTGTTAGTTTTTTGAGCATGAAGGTTTAGGTAAGGGATACGAAGATGGTACAGGGTTTTTAGGCTTTGGGAGTTTAACTCCCACAGGCTTATTAACCTTTTTTTACTGTACTCGGCTGATGTTCTTGTACGAATATGTTCTCCGGCCAAAAGCTGGGCGAACAGATCGTATCGAACATCGGCAAAGGTACACGTATCTTAAAAGATGACGTAAGCCTTGAGTAAGAATACTTAAATTTCCTAATGTCCTCCACTCTAACAACGGCCTTGGATTTAGCTTGGATATAAGCCGAGATATCAATATCTGAGGTGTCAGGGGCCAGCCGTGAAATAAATATATGTTTAGAGGGGAGGATCACCTGTAAGGGCTTTGGTGTTGCGGTTGGTAAGACCGCGACATCAGTCCGTACCGGGGGTCCGGACGGTGGTTTACCCTTATCAGTGGATTTTAAGGGGGTCGACTCTACTCGTGCCGGAGGAATCACTTAGAGTGATACCCTGGGTGGTATTTCGGACGAGTTATGCTCAACAATGGAGTCAAGTTCCGAAACCACGTTTGTGTTTCGAACTCCTGCTCTTGGGGTAGTAAGAGTTATGAGCGCCTGCATGGTCGTCGGCTGATCGGGCTGAATAGCGATATCAGTGCCTACGGAGTCCCTAATAGCGGTTTTTTGCGCTTTGGGGATTCATTTAGTAGCTGTAGGCTGCTAAATTGGGAATCCAGCGCAGAGAGTTGGTCGTTGATTTTCCGGAAACCACCGATCAACTCTTTAAAACCGTTTTTAGTTTGCCGCATGAACGTTCGCATTTCTTTCTGAACCGCGCGACATCCACTGCAGCAAAAGTGGAAACCAGCGTTTCTAGAAATTGCATCCGAAACTGAGGCGGTGAAACCTGCACATTTCGCATGCACAACATTTTCACACAGCCAACAGGGGATGCTAGGCTGGGACGCGGAAATCTATAAAATAAAAATGCTATAAAATTCCATTATAGAAATTTTAAGGTAAGAACTAGCAATTTGAGAATATAAGAAATAAATAAACAACAAATAATTAATAATAGACAAACTAGTAGCCTTGAACCACTGTACTTGTTAATAAGAGCAACTTGTTATTAAGAGGTAATGGGAAAATAAGAGCGCAAACTAGGAGAGAGAGTTATTGCAAAAGTAGAAATTGCGTAAACGTAAGAAAAGGGAATAGAAATAATTAGGGCACAGTACCTTACTTGGGTAGATAATAAAATAACTTAAAACACACCAAATACGGTACCGCGCAGACGCGAGTGCGAATGGAAACGTTTAAAGTGAGATTTAAAGTAAGATTTAAATAATTAATTTCTCGACAAACGCCGGTTTGTCTTTTTAAGAAAATAATAAAATCGAATGCTCGCCAGAAAAAAACACGTCCGTTCGCTATGAAGGTGAAGTGATTTCCGATTTGCGTTTGCGTTTGACAAATAAGCAATATGCCTAATACATAAGAAGATATGTCTTTATATGTGTTACATTAAATGGTGAACGTAGTGGTTACAGGTCAATTTCCGGACTTTATGAATTTTCGCTTAAAATAACATTTCCAATATACTCTAATTGGTAAAACAATGTATAATTTGTTATAATAATTTTGTTTCCATTTATTTTTATATCGCTATTTAATTCTTGACAGTATTGTTAATAAGTATTTTCAGTTAAATTCCATGTAAGTATTACATTTGGTTCTACATATTGGATAATTTCCTTTAAGGGAGTCAGTATCAAATTACAAATACAGGGTGCCAGCATAATTTCCTTTTTTCAGAACTGTATGAAAACTATTGTAGGCATCGGAAAACATTTATTTATTTTTATAATGTAGGTACATGTCTAACGTTTTTATACCCTTGAAAAAGGGTATTATAATTTTGTCCAGAAATGTGTAACGCATTAAAGGAAGCATCTCCGACCCCACAAAGTATATATATTCTTGATCAGCATCAACAGCCGAGTCGATATAGCCATGTCCGTCTGTCCGTCTGTCCGTCTGTCTGTCCGTCTGTCCGTCTGTTTCTATGCAAAAAATAGACAGTAGTTTTAAAGCTAGCGTTTTGAAATTTTTACCAGATCATTATTTTTGTTGCACGCAGATCAAGTTTAAAAATCGGTCGGATCGGACCACTATATCATATAGCTGCAATACAAACGACCGATATGAAAACAAGTCTTTGTATCGAAAACAAAAAAGTTTTCCAGGCTATTGCAACTGAATTCAACATTTATTCATTTGACATAGCTATACATGATTTGAAAAAGTTTGGTCCGGATCGGACAACTATATCATATAGCTGCCATACAAACGACCGATATTAAAACAAGTCTTTGTATGGAAAACTTTTTTGTTTTCCAAACTATTGCAACCTAATTTAACATTTATCCATTTGTTATAGCCATACATAATTTGTGAAAGTTTGATCCGGATCAGATCTGTATATCATATAGCTGCCATACAAACGACCGATATGAAAACAAGTCTTTGTATGGAAAACTTTTTTGTTTTCCAAGCTATTGCAACTGAATTCAATATTTATCCATTTGACATAGGCAAACATGATTTGTGAAAGTTTAGTCCGGATCGGACCACTATATCATATAGCTGCCATACAAACGACCGATATGAAAACAAGTCTGTATGGAAAACTTTTTGTTTTCAAGGGTATACCATCTTCGGCAAGCCGAGATAACTTTTCTCACTTGTTATTTATATTTTTTTGAAGATGAAATCTGATAGGTGACGTCCCCCATTCTACATACATTGCGTAAACCGATTTCTGGCGTTTGTCGTGACTCTTGTTAGCATAGCAGCTGTTATGTTGGCAATTTCTTTTTGGATGTTGGTTTTCAAATCTTGTAGGGTTCTTGGACGGTTCACATAAACACGGGTTTCAAAAAACCACATAGAAAACCGACCCACATAAAAATCATCACTAAAAAAAACAATAGCACCCTCGGGAATGACACCAAGAAGAAGCTCACACGAGTTACCGCCTCAGCATTCACCCTCGGCGGCCCACCAAAACCGCCACGACAACCAGAGTTCTAAAGGGGGCACCAATAAATACTTTGTTGTACTTTGTTGCGGCACTTAAAACGCTGAGACATAATATCGGCCTACTTAAAACGCTGAGACATTGTAACAACTAAATATCCGAAATGCTGCATCGGCGACCACTTGAATCGCTGAGTATTGGATCGATTACCATTGAAGATGCTGAATCGATCCAAACAACGGGGCCACTTGACAAAACATGGAACCGCATCCGCTCCACTTCTACTTTCGGTCAATCAGCATACTAGAATAAGCATAAATGTACCAAACCAAAACTATAAAAACCACGAGAAAGAAATAAAAGAATCATTCAGAATCTCAAACTCAAATCCAACGGACGTTTCTCTTGGGATCCATACACCAAATCTTCACTACTCAACCTTCCGGACCTACGATAGGAGGTAACTGGCGCAGTCGGAAGTTCCAGGCCTAAGGACGATTCATCAGGATTCGTGACGACCAGGACATGAGAATAATACTAATAATATCAATGTAAGGAAAAACAGTGAGTGCAAAGTGCAAAGAATGTTTATATTCTTATAATATATTATAATAATATAATATAATATATTATAATATATATAATATATATATTATATATATATTATAATATATATATATATATATATATAATATAATATAATATATATATGATAAACAAACGAAGAAAAAAAAGAGCTGAAATAAGCCAAATTGAAATGCTACATAAGTAAAATACGAAAACCAAAGAACTGACCTTCGTGTGTGAACAAAAGTAGAGCCAAGGCCGAAGGCTGGTTGAAAGAGAGTAATTAATTGCAAGAAAATGGGTTCGTACAAGCAAACGAACGGAGGTAGATATCGTGGCTCGAAGTCGCAGAGAACGGCTCAAGCAAACGAACGATCGTTAGAGAACGATAACGGTTGCTGGAAGTTCAATGCGACTAAGGGGCTTGTCGGTCGAACGATCGTCGAACGATGTCATGCCGTCGGTCGGTGGCAGTAGAAGGTTGGTGCACAGCGGGAAGTACCAACAAGTCCGAGTGTAGAGAAAAAGGGGAACAGATTAAATAATTTGGTTCGTTCACATGTGTTAGGCAGGGCACTGTAACGCACAGGGCGGCTGCCTAGCATAAGGATGAGGTCGATCGAGGGAAAGGAAATCTAGCGATCCAGCCATTCACATGTATTGGGCGACGCACTGTACGTACAGGGCGGCCACTTAGCGTAGGAATGGCTGGGAGTAAGATACACAGTACTACGAGTAAGGGAGAACACCGGGGTGCAGAACTGTCTGCAATTGGCTCCGAGGCTGTATCACACAGCCAAGGAGCTAGCTTCAGCATGCAGGGTGTTGGGGTAATAGAAGACGATACCATCGCACTGACTGTCCGCAATTGGTTGGGAGGCTGTATCGCACAGCCAAACAACTAGCTTCCGCATGCAGGGTATTATAAAAGAGAATTATATAAACAAATAAATATATAAATAAAGAAATATTTTATTTTTTTTTTATAACATTCTTAATTTGTATTTAAAATCTGTCCAAGTGGACAATCATTAAATGGTTTGGGGGAGACCTTGACTTAAGGGAGGTAGATGGAATGTATATCTTATGAGGTTGACTTAGGTGTCTATTGGTTGGGGAGGTCAAGCGGGTGTTTCCTTTTTAGGCGTCTTGGGGATTGCCTATTATCTAGGAGGTTGATGGCCAGGTGGTCGGGGTGGTTGTCCAGTCTTTTTATGTATCTTCCGCTGAGACGGGTGATCTCCTCTGCTACACATCTTATTCCAAGCTCTTTATGGATTATGGAGTTTTCGTGGTACGGATGGGCGTTCGAAACTGTTCTCAGGCATTTATTCTGAAACCGCTGGATTTTGATGCGGTTAGAACAGCTTGCCGTGCCCCACAACTGTATCCTATATGTCCAGATTGGCTTCAGCACTACCTTGTAAATAAGCAGCTTGAATTTTACTTTGAGCTGGGACCTCTTTCCCAGGAGCCAATGCAGTTGCTTAAGCCGTAGGTTGGCCTGGTTGCGCTTGTTGATTAGGTGTGGACTTCATGTGAGCCTGCGGTCCAGGGTCAGGCCTAGATATTTGGGAGTGTTATTAGTTGGGATGGTTTCCCCGTTGAGTGTGACGGGGGGGCATTCTCCCCTGCGTAGTGCGAATGTTGTTTATGAAGATTTCTCAGCGTTGACCACGATGTTCCATCGTTTCAGCCATGGACCGAGGGCATTCAGTTGCCTCTGGATGATGGCTGATGCTTCCAGAGGATCTGTGGCGGAGGCTAGGAAGGCGGTGTCATCGGCATAAGTGGCTACTGTGAGGTTCCTGGAGGGGGTGATGGGGAGGTCCGCTGTGTAGAGTGTGTATAAGATGGGTCCAAGATGCTGATTGATGATCCGCATCTCACTCTGAATTCTCTTCCCTCTGTGTATGACTTGAGGAAGGCGAAATGGGAACTTGGGAGGTGGGTTTTAATTTTGAAAAGTAGTCCAGGCTGCCAGACTCTGTCAAACGCCTGTTTGACATCAAGCATAATGGCGCAGCAGTACTTCTTCTTTTCGAAGGCCTCAAGTATAGACTCAACAATCCGGTGGCATTGCTCAGGTGTTCCGTGAAGGCATCTGAAGCCAAACTGGTGGTCAGGGATCAGACCGGCCTCCTCCAATACCGGCATTACTCTACGTAAGAATACTCTTTCGAGTATTTTTGAAAGGATTGCCAGCAAGCTATTCGGTCGATACGATGCTAGGTTGTCTTCAGGATTCCCAGGTTTTAGGAGGACAATTACTTCCGCTCGCTTCCACTCTTTAGGGAAGTACCCTAGACGAAGGCAGCTGTTGAATATGTTGGCTAGCCTTTGGGAGCAGATTACGGGCAACATTTTCAGTGCTGTTGCATCGATACGGTCAGGACCCGGTGACTTGCCATTTTTTAGGGAGGCGATCTCCTGCGCAATCTTCTCTGGTTCGACGGGCTGTATTGGCGGGCCAGGAGCACTTGGGCTGTCTATGAACCTTATGGTTGCAGCTCTCTCTTCGCCAGTGCATCTGTCGAACGGTGAGAATGCACTATGTAGATGATCAGCAAAGGCTTCTGCTCTTTCGACCTCAGTCCGACACCAGGAACCGTCCACTTTTCGCACGGGTGATATCTTCTTCGCAGGTCTTTTTATGTCTCCAGGTTCCAGCTCCATAGGGAATCTATAAAACGAGTCCTGCCGTAGGATGGATAGCTTGTCCTTCAAATCTTTGGTGGCACGATTAAGTGCTGTCTTGTCCCTGGGGTTGTGCGAGGAAAACCAGACTCTTCTGAGGCGCCTTTTTTCGGCCACGAGGGCCGCGATTTCCGGAGACCACAAGCGCACGTCTCTTTTAGGTATTCTCGGGGTAGTCGGTGGAGGTGGATTCGCAAACTCAGCGGCATTGTGCATCTCTTTAGTTAGTTTTTCTATGGCCGCATCTATGTTGCTTGGTGTGGAAAGAGGGGGATCTGGGTACTGGGAGGAAAGCATCCAAAACGTAAATAAAGAAATGAATAAAGAAAATAAAGACAAGCGACAACATTAATAAACCCCATTTTTGCTAAGTTAATGTTGGACGATATTTACTGATAATAATTAACTACAGAACTCCATTTCATACACGGAGACTCGAGGATCTACTACACAATTATATATAAGTTCGGAAATTTAATACATATCGTATAAGCTAAACCACTAAAATAAGTAAGTAATAAGTAAACACAAACATACACATACACGTGGGATAATTATGTCGAACCCAACAGACGGACAAGACGTTAGAATGGCAACAACTTCAAGCGTATTAGAAGCCATCAAGGTAATAGACCTGGTGGTAATTATTCCGAAATATGAAGGTGAAGGAGGAAAGCAGCAGTTGAGCAGGTGTTAGGCCTGATTAGGGGGAAAGAAAGATCGAATATAGGAGTCCGGAGCAAAATAGTAGGAGCAAGGATAAAGTCCTAGATTTGGACGAGTCAGAGTTAAATTGGGATAAAATTAAAAGAATATTGATCTCCCACTTTAAAGACAAAAGATCAGATCAGGATGGGAGATGGGAGCAATGGAATTGACCCCTATCAAAGAGAAGAAGTTGAACGTAGAAACCCTTTACACTAGGGCTATGACTCTAATGAAGGCCTTGGTGAGTTTGCCCAAGTAGGCGAAAACAGCATACTGTTGAGGAGCGAAAAAATCAAGTGGTATAAGGAGATGGTGCTAAACGCCTTTATTTCGGCCTTAAAGGGACCGATAGGAGTAACCATAAGGAACATGGAGGTCCTGAATATAGCCAAGGCTTACAAGATAGCTTGTAGAGAGAAAAGGTTAGTTGCCTTAGAAAGCGTCGACCCGGATCCGAAAAGACACTCGGAGTCGCGAGACAAGAGCACTGACGAAACGAAGAAACAGGAGCATGAGAAGAAACAGTCCCAGGTGGTGGAAACGGGAATTCGGTCGCAATTCCAGTGGGGAGAAAATAATCCACCTCCATTTCTGATGCCGTTCGCCATGCCGGGTATGAATGGATGGCAAGATTTCGGAATCCCATACCCGATGGTGGGCAACCCATTCAGGGCAGGAAACTTCAATCAGGGAGACTGTAAAGGCTATCAAAGATCATATCGCAACTACCAGAATGGGAACTCCAGATAGAACCAGAATCAAACGAACCGAGATAGGCAGTGGAACAGTTATAATAGTAATAATTTTAACAAAAACAACTATAATAATGGATATAACAACAACGGTTATAGAACCAAAGGCAGGGGGCAGCTAGCGATCGAACCACCAACAAACACAGAAGGCAGCGGCCAGTCCAGGATGTCCAAGAATTCAAACAATTCAGTTCCGTCCAGACAGTCGCATAATTCAAACAATTCTAAGGGATCGTTTAATTCAGTAGAAGAGGCCTCAGTAGAACCTCGGTCAGGGGTCAGCTGCATAACATTCAAGAGGATGACGTAAATTTTCCACAGTCAGCCTCGAACAACCCACAGGATATTTAGGAACAAGGAAAGGTCATTCGACATTGCCCTATTTGTTAGTAGAAATTACCCCGGGAAGATCAATAAAATTATTAATCGACACAGGATCCACATTTTCATTTATTCGACCAGAGTTAGTACAACCACATTACATAAGAAAACTAAAAGACCCAATAGCCATTTAAACTATCACACAGTCGCATGAGGTTGAGAGGGAAGCATTTATACCAATGTTCGCAGAGTTAGGAAGAGTTGGTAAAATAAGAATGCAGAATTTGTAAGAAGTATCCGGGAATATTCCATAAAGAAGGAGACCAATTGTCTTTTACAAACGCAATCAAACATCAAATTAGAACAAAGGATAACATTCCTATCTATGCCAAGCCCTATAGATATGCGTTTAAGGAAAGACAAAAGGTGAGAAGACAGCTGGAGAAGCTGTTTGACCAAAGGATAATTAGACATAGCCATTCACCGTGGAGTGCTCCGGTTTGGCTGGTGCCTAAAAAGAAGGATGTCTCAGGAGAAAGGAAGTGGTGGTGGATTATAGGAAGTTGAATAAGAAGGTGATAAAGGATAGATACCCACTACCGATTATAAACGATGTTTAAGACAACCTAGGTAGAGCAAAGTACTTCTCGACGTTGGACTTAGCAAGTGTTTATCATCAGACTGAGGTTCAGGAAGAAGACATTCCGAAAACTGCTTTCTCCGCAGAGGGAGGTCATTTCGAGTATGTCCGGATGCCGTTCGGTTTGAACAATGCTCCCGCAACCTTTCAGAGGCTGATGAATAACATCTTTGGAGAGTTGTTGGGTAAATGTTGTCTCATTTATATGTACGACATCATGGTATTCTCAACATCCTTGCAGGAACATATTACGGATTTGGGAAAGGTCTTTAAAAAACTCACGGAGGCTAATTTTAAGCTGCAGTTGGATAAGACGGAATTTCTGAGAACAGAGGTGGAATACTTAAGACACGTAGTGACCCCACAGGGAATCAAACCGAATCCGGGAAAAATTGAATCAATTAAGAAATTCACCGTCCTGAAGACCAGGAAGCAGATAAAATCCTTCTTAGGGTTATTAGGTTATTACAGGAAGTTCGAAACAACTTAAAGGGAGGAAGGCAGTACAAATAGACGAGAAATACACAGAAGCAGTGTGCAAAACCCTCTTATGCAATGACCCCATCTTACAATTTCGCGACTTCGAAAAACCATTCATCCTGACCACGGATGCAAGCAATTATGCCATTGGGGCGGTCCTATCACAGGGGGCCGTTAACCTGGCTAATGAGCATTAAGGAACCCGACTCGAAACTTTTAAGATGGAGACTCCAGATGTTGGAATATGACTATGAAATAATATACAAGAAAGACTCATTAAACGTAGTGGCGGACGCACTAAGCAGAATCCAACCAGAGCTCAACGTATTTGAAAACGCCTCGGAAGTAGCAAAAAACGGGAAGACGATACACTGCGCGGGGGAAGACTTACAGTTGAGATTTCCAATTTCCGAAAAACCACTGTACGAGTATAACATTCAGGTGGTTATAGAGAAATGGAGAACGGCTAAAGCAGAGAAGCAAGTTCCATTTAGGAACAAAATGCGGATAACTTGGACGGAAAATAACTTTGACGACGAGACAATTGGACGCAAACTCAAACTCAAATTTTAAAACTTAAAAAAACGGTAGCATTGGTGATACCGAAAGAGTTGGTTTTTACCATCCCAGAGGTATCCTGTAAATATTTTGCTTACAGTAGACTGTATAGGGCGATAAGATGTACAATCCTGTTGCCAGACATAGTCGAGAGAAGTCAACAAGAGGAAGTTGTTAAGGATTATCACCTGAAGAGTAGCCACAGGGGGATAGAGAAAACACTAGCACATTTAAAAATGAGGGTGTTCTTCCCTCATATGAAGCAGTTAATAGCACAAACAATTACCTAACCCAAACAATGACCTAACAATAACAACAACCAAACTGCAGAAAATTCACAAGGAGAAGATCCGATGAATTAACAAACCAAATGAATAACATTTTTTTTACAGGTGGTCCATTGCCGTGGCCGAAGAAAGCAGGTTCGAAATAATACCCTTGGAGGGGAATGAACCATTGGCTCAGATAGAAATGGGGACGGCATAGGTGATACAAACGTACCAAAACTATATCCACATCATAAGGTTACAAGAATATAAGGAAATAGTAGATGGGATAGAGAGGACATTTGGAGAGATTGTAGAGGAGCCAGTAACAAGAGACTTAGTTAAATCCCTGAAGAATTAATTACAAATGGTGAAAATTAGGTTAGAAGGAATATGGCCCAAGCATAGAAGAACGAGAGGCTTGATCAATGGATTGAGATCGGTAGTTAAAGCGATAACAGGAAAATTAGACGCAATCGACGCGGAAAGTTTGAAGGAAGAGATAAGGAATATGAGAGAGGAAGAGGAAAGGCTAAGAGAGAGCATAAACTCACAAGAAAAAGCAGGCAGCAAGGTCAACTTCATGTTTAAGAACTTAACGAAGTACATAAGCGAAGAGCAGAGTAGGGTGAACACATTTATTAACAACTATATAAATGGCATAAGTAAGTCATTTATAGAAGAAGACAGGAGGATTTATACGTTATATCGACAGAATTTCACTGACTATATATTGGCCTTGAACCTGAATGACGTTGACGAGAGCCTATTATGGGCTAAGTTAGGAGTAATTTCCAGATTCCTATTCGATAGGAAAGAAACGGACAGGTATGCCCACGAATTAGAGAGTCAATGGATACAATTATTATCCGACGAACACATGTACGAATTTTTAGAATTAAGAGCCATCATTAATAATACAAAAATACTATTCTTAATCAAATTACCTGTATTTAAGAAACAAATATTTTCATTCAGAAGATTAATACCACTTCCCATGAACAACACAGAATTTGTGATAACTCCAAATTATGTGGGGATTCATGGGAATGAAACACACAACTATAAAGAAAAATGTCAGTTAATAAGGAACACTTACATATGTAAAAACGATAGAAGTATAAGTCAAATCAATTCAAAATGTATTAAATGACTGTTAAGTGGAAAGGAAGCGGAATGCGAAACGAAGGATATCGGATTGGTCACAACGATCTTCGAAGAGGAGGTCGGTTACATCGCAATCTTCAATGGAGGAAACGTCAGGATACAGACGGATTGCGGAGTCGACAAAACATTAAATGGATCAGCCCTTATAAAATTCACCCATTGCAAGGCAATGGTAAACAACGTGCAGTACGAAGCAGTAGAGAGGCTTGGCCCAGCAGAGATGAAGTTGGACATACCTCGGATAGAGACGATTAAGAGAAACAGGACAACCCAGGAGTTGGGAATACACGAGCTGAGGATGGAGGATCTGGAAACAAAAATACAGATTAGCAGAATACAGGCGGGAACCACGATCCATACGACAACAACTTACTCGATGCTCGGTATACTACTGATAGTAGTATTCATCGTGGCATGGTTCCCAAAGAAGACAACAATTTTCCCACCACGGACTACACCACAGGCCACCTTCACACCCACCATCGCTTCACCTGCCACGGTAGCAGCTACTATATCCCCGCTATGGTCGGTAGTTCAGTCTGAGGGGGGAGGAGTTACCGCCTCAGCATTCACCCTCGGCGGTCCCCCACCAAAACCGCCTCGACAACCAGAGGTCTAAAGGGGGCACCAAGAAATACTTTGTGGTACTTTGTTGCGGCACTTAAAACGCTAAGACATAAAATCGGTCTACTTAAAACGCTGAGACATTGTAACAACTAAATATCCGAAATGCTGCATCGGCGACCACTTGAATCGCTGAGTATTGGATCGATTACCATTGGAGATGCTGAATCGATCCAAACAACGGGGTCACTTGAAAAAACATGGAACCGCATCCGCTCCACTTCTACTTTCGGTCAATCAGCATTCTAGAATAAGCATAAATGTACCAAACCAAAACTATAAAAACCACGAGAAAGAAAAAAAAGAATCATTCAGAATCTCAAACTCAAATCCAACGGACGTTTCTCTTGGGATCCATACACCAAATCTTCACTACTCAACCTTCCGGACCTACGATAGGAGGTAACTCACGCGTTCATCCGAGAATTGAAGTCACGTTCTGAAAGTTCCTGCACTATCGCCATCTTATACGGATGAAATTGAAAATCATCATGAAGAAATTTCTCACAGAACGATCGGAAAGTCCAAGGGCAGATGCGTGTTTGCACTGCTTCAATGTTCTCAGGTGATCTAACGGGTCGAGGGACTCTAGTTCTTCGTTTTGTCGCACTTGCAGTTTGCCTGAATGTAGTCACCCATGCAACAATTGATTTGCGGTCTGGGACGGGAGCCAACGGGGCTAAATTAAAGTGATTTCGAAATGCACGCTGTGTTGTAATAAACGAACATCCGCTTGAAAAGTAGGCTTCAACAGCAAATGCACGCTCGTCACTATTCCAACGCATGATGGCGACTGAACCATGTCGAGACAAAACTTTGCAGTAGCCCCTCTTAAACAGGACTACTAGCGCTCCGCTATGACATCAACTAACTGAATGGCGCGCATTTTAAAAAAGGAAGTTATGCTGCCGCACCCTGTAGTATTCTCGCGCTTAATGGTATTTTTTTAATTCATTCATTATTTACCTGTTTTTTGTCTTGATTAGAAATTTTATTATTGTTTTCAAATTATTGTTTCTCTGAATAGTCCAATTGGTATGCATTACGGTCGGGATAGGGGATTATTTTTAATTCGTATTTTATGGTTAATAGGAATGTGTGAGATAAGCAATAATTCGTTATTTTTATGGTCGATCCAAGTGGATGTTTTGAATGAAGGTATATTTTGATTGTTAATGTTTTCTAACTCGTCATAATTTATTAGCTTCGGATTAAACACTCAAGACGTAAAAGTTGCATGCCCATTTCTGTATTCTAATTACTCAATAAACTGCACACGTTTAAAAACGAGTGTGTTATAGTTTTTACAAATATTGCAAAAGGGATCGTGTTCAACGTAGTTGGATCTGCAAATAGATAACCATGGTGGTCGAAAGGACCTAGTTTTCCTATTGGGGATGGAAAAAGATAGTTGGTTTAAAAGGTGTTTGGAATCAACCATACCATGGATAAGCCTATATAGAAACATAACCCCAGCACAGGCTCGGCGCTCCTTCAGTGAAGGTAACTTTAACAATTTAAGCCTGAAACGGTACGGCGGGAGGCGATTGTCAGGATCCTGTTTATTCAATATCACAGAAATGTGATAATTAAACTTAAGTTTATGATCAAAAAGAACTTTAAGATCATTGATTGTGGAAACACGATCAAGGACGTATTTTCCGGGAGACTAAGAGACAATATGCGATGAAATGTCATAAGTCATTTGGAGCAGTTTAGGAATAGAAGATCGCTTGAGCACCACGTATAAAGCTTATCTAGATCTAGTTGCAGATTCCTGTGCAGAAAATATTCCGAGAAGGAATAGCATACATAAGCGTAGAGGCGTAACTAATCTCATTAGGAAGATCGTTTACAAGGAGTATAAAAAACAGTGGTCCTAGATGACTATCTTGCGGGACACCAGATGAGACATGAATGACCTTCGACTTGGTAGTTTTAAATAGAACACGCTGAGTTCAATCTAAAAGATAGGAAGCAATCTACATAAGGATATTTGATGGAAAAACAATAAGCTAGAGTTTCCGTAGAAGGAGCTGATGATTAACTGACTCAAATGCCTTGCTATAGTCAGTGTAAATTACATCAGATTGCAAGCGATTCTGAAAATGGATGATTGAAGATAATTCTAGTAGATTAGTTGTTGTCGATCGAAGCTTGACAAAGCCATGTTGTGATGGTGAGATTGGTGGTGTAGCTGCGATGTAATGAGTTTCTCAAAAAAGCTTGGGAATCGCAGGTAGCTTAGAAATGCCGCGGTAGATCTCAATGAATGCCTTAGAGCCTTTTTTATGAGTAGGAATAAGGTATGATTCATTCGGTAACTTAGGTAGGGATGTTAAGCTAAGAAAATCGAAGCACCTTGTGAGGATGCAGCTAGGTACATTGTCTGGGCCTGGTGAAAATGTGATTTTGATTGATGAAGGAGCCGTAAACACATCGTGACAATGGAAATTAGAAAGGGAAATGTTATTTATGTGGGGTGAGCGATATAGATAATTAGAGGCGGGATGAAATGAATCAGATAAGTAAGTTGATTGAAAAAATGACGCATAAAGATTAGCAATGCCGAGATTTGAAGAGTCGGAATTATTATTATATGAGAGGGAAGGGGGGAAAATATTGATTTTACGTTTAGAGTTTTCAAAAGAAAGAGCTTGGATCATTACGAAAATTGAGTTTGCATTTTGTAATATAATTTTTATATCAGGAGAGTCGATAATCAGGAGATAAGGAGAGAAGGGACGAGACCTTACTATTGTGGCAGAGGAGGAAGTATTTGAGAAGAAGAGGAGATTAGCTAGGTTTCTGTTATAACAATAGCATCAAAGTCAAAGGAAGCACTGTTACTAAAGAATAGGTTCAGTTTACCAAGAATACTGCGAACGCTTTGGTAGCAACAAGAAAAAAAAGCTTTTTGCTTAGATTTTTAAAAAAGTTACAGGACTAGAACCTTGAGAATCTCTGGTCAAGATTTCATGAACAATACTGTGCTCGGGTCAGGTTGCAGGGTCTAAAGCTATAGCGATGCAAGCATTTGGTAAAGTTATTTTGAATAAAGATATGCTATGTTTATTATATTACTATATAACTTAGATTATTTACAATGTAAAGTAATTGTGTTAGTTAGAGACGGCCCTAGGATTTCTTTTCTGGGCTGGAGAATTTTTGGGCTTCAGTTGGCTCTGACTGAAGACTCGCGTAAGCGACTTCGCGGGAGGATTTTCGTGTGCGGCGAGCTTTGCTTTTGGTCTCGTTTATCTTGATGCGCCAGTCCGCAAACCATTTTCCTCTATTTTAAGATGGCAGGCAAGTTGTTCTGTTGTCTTTGCTGGTCATTTAGATCGGCAAAGTATTGCGGTAATGTCATCAAATGTACAGGTTGTGAGCTGATAGTTTGTAGTCATGTCTACTGTGTATAGGGTGTAAAGAACGGGGCCCAGCACACTACCTTGGGGGAGTGAAGTTGAACTGTTACACCTGACTGAGAACACTGTTTTGAAGAGATAAGATTCGAGCACTTTGTGTGTGTTGTGAGGAAGTAGTTTCGTTATCTTGTGCACTAGTTCTTCCAGCCAGACTCGGTCAAATACTGGTAACCTGTTCGATCGTTGCATGAAAGCCAAATTGTTGAGATGTTATTGTATTCTGTCTTTTTAGATAGGGAGTTAGTTGCTTTAAAAATGCCGTTTCAAACAGTTTCGGGAGACACGTTAGAAGACTGATTGGTCTGTAGGATGATGGTTGCATTTTGTCTTTGCGTGGCTTGGGAATCATTACTATGACCGCCAGTGGAACGTTTTCTGCCGGTGACTGAATATTTTTGTGTGCTTTCCACATAGAGTCGTTATTTTTTACCTATTTTTAGTTTTATGTATGTAGATATGCTATATTTATTTGTTTTTTAGCCGTTGGGGATCTGTGATCCTGCCATTCTCTTCTTAGTCTTCCTTTTTCAACTAGCTGTTTGGTTTCGCGATTTGTCTTGCTATGATTTTTTATTTTGTGGGTGTCTGGGAGGGTAGAGGACTTGGCTGCAGCAACAAGTGTTTTCTCGATCAATTTTACCAAGCTATCAACATCCTCTTCGCTAAATACTGTATGCGCAGACACATGAAGCAAAAAAACTCATCTAAAACTCAAAGCCAACCACTTACACTGATTCATTAATGTCTGCTCTCGGCTCAGCCTGGACCACAAGGTCCTACTCTACAATTCTGTGCTGAAGCCTTTCTGGACCGACGGCTCACAAGTATGGCGCTCGGTCGATACCGTTGCAGTATTTGTTGTTGTTGCGAGTGCAGTGGTTAATAAGATCGAAATTTTGGTTTTCGTGGGAGAGGTCAGCTCTCTTTGGCTCATCGTTGGGATTGCCGGTAGCAAGAACGCGCTCTCTCGTTCGTTGTTGGCATAGGTTTGCATTAATTTCGTGCACTGCCCAAGGGATAGTGTCCTGGGGCCGCTCCTGCACTTCCTCTACAGTAGTGATATGTCGCAACCAGACAACCCGTCTACCATGCTGGCCACGTTTGCTGACGACGTCTGTATCATCCACAGATCAAGCTGAGAAGCCTTTGCGGCTGATGGAATCCAGCAGTTTGCCACAACGTTCGCGCAATGGGCGAAGCGTTGGAACATCGGCATAAATAGCGATAAATCCGCCAACGTTTATTTTGCCGTATTAAGGAAAACCCCGCCTGCAATTGTCATAGAAGAAAGGCCTGTCCTACAGACCAATTCAACGAAATACCTTAGTATTACAATGGATCGCAGACTCACCTTCGCCAAGCACATCACCGCCACTAGAACCCGCATACGAAATGCAATGAACAAATAATTTTCGCTGTTAAGTTCAAGGAGAAAACTGTCATTGGCGAATAAGGTGACCATCTACAAGCAAATTATCGCGTCGATCTGGAGGTCTGGGTGCCAAATATGGGGATTAGCTTGTGATAGCCACATTAAAAGAGTATAGACGGCCCAAAACAAAAAACTCAGATTGATCACCGGATGCGAGTGGTACATTCCTAACTCGTCACTGCACAAAGATCTCAAGCTGTCCACAGTCTTTGACGAGATTAATAACCACTCCAGCCGCTACAATAATAGACTACAGGGGCACAGGAACAGACTGGCACAACGAATTGCCAGTGGAACGTCGCTCAGGAGGCTGAAAAGGCGTCAGCCGAGGGACCTGATAACACGATCCCCTAGGGGTAGATCCTGTAGACGACTTTAAATTGTTATTTAGTCTAATTGGTATATTATTAATTGTTAATTGTTTACAAGTATTAAGCTAGGCAAGTGTCTAGCCGGCGCGCCCTATGGGCTGAAATAATAGCTAGCAAATTTATAAAGAGGTCGCTGGTGACCCCGGTTGCCTTAATAAATATTTTATTATTTTATTCACGGAGTGTGCCTGATGTGGGTAGTCTGAGCGCGTATTGATTCTCTGCGTTTGTTAAGGCGGCCATTTAGTTCCTTGTAAACTGTACAGCCACGTCAGTTCGCTGTGTGACTTTCGACGCAGTTGCTGCATATTTTTGCAGAGAAGTCTTCCTTGTTTTTGTGGCAGTTCGCTGTGCTATGAGCTTCACTACAAACTACAAAAATTGATTTCAGCGTACAGTAATCCTTGGTATGGCCATATTCTTGACAGTTAGTGCACTCCGCTTGTGTGGCTCTTCCACAGTGATATGCTGGTTGAAATGACGGTTAAAGATTTATCCAGCATGAGGCCAGGCGGGAGATTCCTACTGGCAGGTTCCGGCGAATCAGCTTTTGAAGTGGGAAGACCCGCTTGTTGAAGAGCTTGGCTGGCTGGCTGCTCGCCAGGGGCAGCATCCATAACAAACTTATTGGCAAATGTGTGGCTGAAGCGGTGAATATATTCATTTGCTAGTTATTGTTCGGAATTTTCCGGCGTGATAATTCACATAGTAGTTTAAGGCCCAGAAATAGAGATTCGACATTAAGAAACTGTTCATTTAATAAGGCAAATTGTTTCCGAACCTCCCGGAAATCATTTCGAGTTTGCCGCATAAACGTGCGCATATCTCCTTCTATCTCGCGATAGGCCAAACAGGACCACGTCAGACCAATGCCTTTACCCAAGAGATGACCAAGTCGGCCATAATGACCGACTCCAGTACATTTCATATGGAACCAAATATTGCAAAGCCAGCAAAGTCAGATAGGAGTCGCCCGTCATAGCGCCTCCAAATTCGATCCTATTTGACGTACAAAATGAGCGGTGAGCAGATTGTTGTTGCAAAGCAATGCAACGATTTGTTGTTACTTTGTTGTTCTTCACGACTTACAATTTTATTTCGTTAAAAATTAACGAAGAATAGACGTTTAAAGTAAAACTATCGAAGTGTTTTTCAGTTTGTGTACAACTCCGCGGTACTGCAGATTAACCAGACCAGTTCAGAACTGACTTTAAGGAGCTAATTCGTGCGGGAAACGTTAAAATTTCGGTGCGATGTTAAGTTGACGTGATTAAAGTTCAACGAGTATGACGAGTATGAACCTATTAAGTCAAACAATCCTCGTTTCTGCCTATTTTGCTGGTCAATAGTTATTTCATTTAATTCTTTCATCAATTTATTATACAAATATTTCGTTTTGGGGGTGGTCTATATTTGTATATATAATGGGTGTTTTTATAGGGGTTTATGTTTTTAAATTGAAAAAGAAAATGCACAGGTTGCGGTAGAGAGCTGACTTTTTTTCTATTTAAAAAATGATTTTTTGACATTAATGATGGAATATAACTTCGGGCAAATGGCCACCACGTGAGTTTTTAGGAAACTGCATCCTGGAAGTCCAATTCTGGACCACTTTTTCAAGCATATTGGGCCGTATGTCAGCAATAGCTCGTTCAATGTTAGATTCTAAGGCCGGAATCGTGGTGGGCTTGTTCGCATAGACCAACGACTTCAAATACCCCCGCAAAAAAAAATTTCAGTGGTGTAAAATCGCACGAGGACCATTTCTGGAGATAACGCTGTTACCGAATACTTCGCTCAATAAGTCAATGGTTCGACGGTGCACTTTCACAAACGACCTCTGATTATCAAAATAAAATTGAACGATTTGGTGTCGCTGTTTAGCTGTTAGCGTACTCATCATAAATTGTCAAACCAAAATGAACATGAAGCACTCGACAGATGTCAGCTGACATCAAAGATCAAAATCAATCGCTCAGACTACCCACATCAGGCACACTCCGTGAATAAAATAATAAAATATTTATTAAGGCAACCGGGGTCACCAGCGACCTCTTTATAGATTTGCTAGCTATTATTTCAGCCCATAGGGCGCGCCGGCTATACACTTGCCTAGCTTAATACTTGTATACAATTAACAATTAATAATATACCAATTAGACTAAATAAAAATTTAAAGTCGTCTACGGGATCGACCCCTAGGGGATCGTGTTATCAGGTCCTTAGGCTGACGCCTTTTCAGCCTCTTTAGCGACGTCCCACTGGCAATTCGTTGTGCCAGTCTGTTCGTGTGCCCCTGTAGTCTGTTATTGTAAAGTTTTATTTTTGTTGTTTTTTTTTTATATCTATATATATAAAATTCTGCTGTCACGGTGTTTGTATCCAAACTCCTCCGAAACTACTTGACCGATTTGGATGAAATTTTGAGGGAATATTCTGTAGGCCTGAGAATCGGCTAACATCTATTTTTCGTACCCCTAACCGATAAGGGTTGTCCACCCCTAACCTTTTTTTTATTTTGTCAAGTTTTTTTGTTAAAACTTTTTTGTTTTAAATTTTTTTTTCAATGTGGCATTAGAAAATACGTTTAACCCTAAATTTTCACCCTGACATCAACAACCCCTATTTTTTACCGCGAGTTCGTAAGCCCTCCAGGTTGCTTGTCCTAGCGAAAAATGGGCTAACCAAGAATATTGTGCACGCCATAGCATTGAGAGAATAAATTTAAATGAATTTAACAAATTATTGTTCAGTGTTATGTTATTTGCACATTTCATTTTTGTGAACAGCGCTCCACGCCTCTCACTCATATACCACATCCTTACATACTTGCAATAATAGTGTTTTCTAATGTTTTCTTTTATTTTAATGTTTTTCAATTAAAGTTTTAGTTCGAGTATTAATTCTCTTATGTTTTTATTGGGGATCTTTTGTTCTTTTGTTAATCTAGAACCAGCGAGCAACAACACAGAGGTTTTTAAAATAAAGAGGATTTGCAGATCAGTCGTCACCATAGAGCCCCCACTGAAATTCAACGACGTTCCACAATGTTTTAGATGCCAAGGGTTTGGACACACCCAGCGCTACTGCTTCCTGGAACATCGCTGCGTGAAATGTGGTGATTCTCATGACTCTAGGTCATGCACCAAAAAAAAAGACCAGACATTGCCAAGCTGATCACCCTGCGTCATTCAGAGGATGCCCTGCCTACAAAAAGGCAAAAGCGCAGCAATCTCCTAAAGCCAGACCAGATGAGAGTAGCAACAAACCACCTCTCATCCAGATACCAACTATCATTAATGGTACAAGTTATAGGGACGTACTCTTAGGAAACCAAGTGACACAGCCAACGAATCCCCAACAAACCCCTCATACCACTCCCGAAGCCCCACAACCCAACCAGTTTGATGCGATGCTTGCCCGCATGGAAGGATCAATTGAGAGGATGATGGAAAAGTTGATATCGCAGATGTTTTCGCAGATGTTCTCACAGATGATGCAGCTTATAGCTCCCATCCTCAACAAAAATTAATGCAAATAAGCCTTAACATAGTTTTTTGGAACGCAAACGGCCTGCAGAGGAGCAAAGCCGAAGTAGAGCATCTCATCAAAACAGACAATATCGATGTTCTTCTAGTTTCGGAATCCCACTTTTGTCCCAGATCCTACTTTAAAATTAGCGGGTACGAACTGTTACATGCCAACCATCCATCTGGCAGAGCACGCGGAGGAGCAGCTATGCTCATCAGGAGTGGCATTCAGTACACGGAACTTCCTGCGTTTCAGGAGGAATGGGCTCAGTGCGCCGTGACCAGGATTTCTAGCCCACAGGGAGATATCACCATTGGTGCGGTTTACTTCCCACCCAGACACTCGATAACCGAGACCCACCTTCAGGACTTCTTCGAGTCCCTCGGTCCTCGGTTTATAGCAGCCGGAGACTTTAACGCCAAACACTCCTGGTGGGGGTCCCGCACAAACAACCCCAAAGGCATAAAGCTCTATAAGTACCTGCAGCGGAAGAGTCTGGACTGCCATTCCACTGGAGAACCCACACACTGGCCTACCGACCCTTCAAAACAGCCGGATCTGCTGGACTTCGCCGTCTCCAAGGGCATAGGACACTCTAAGATAACATGCTCAAGCTATGATAAATTTCTATCTGACCACAGCGCAGTAAGCTTGCTCCTAAACATCCCCGTCCTCAGAAAAACCCCGCTTAGAAGACTCACCGGAAAACACACAAATGCCCCCAAGTTTACGTTTTGGATGCTTTCCTCCCAGTACCCAGATACCCCTCTTTCCACACCAAGCAACATAGATGCGGCCATAGAAAAACTAACTAAAGAGATGCACAATGCCGCTGAGTTTGCGAATCCACCTCCACCGACTACCCCGAGAATACCTAAAAGAGACGTGCACTTGTGGTCTCCGGAAATCGCGGCCCTCGTGGCCGAAAAAAGGCGCCTCAGAAGAGTCTGGTTTTCCTCGCGCAACCCCAGGGACAAGACAGCACTTAATCGTGCCACCAAAGATTTGAAGGACAAGCTATCCATTCTACGGCAGGACTCGTTTGATAGATTCCTTATGGAGCTGGAACCTGGAGACCCGCAACACAATCTGTGGAATGCCACGAGGCACATAAAAAGACCTGTGAAGAAGATATCACCCGTGCGAAAAGTGGACGGTTCCTGGTGTCGGACTGAGGTCGAAAGAGCAGAAGCCTTTGCTGATCATCTACATAGTGCACTGGCACTGGCGAAGAGAGAGCTGCAACCATAAAGTTCATAGACAGAGAAGTCACCGGGTCCAGACCGTATCGATGCAACAGCACTGAAAATGTTGCCCCTAATCTGCTCCCAAAGGCTGGCCAACATATTCAACAGCTGCCTTCGTCTAGGGTACTTCCCTAAAGAGTGGAAGCGAGCGGAAGTAGTTGTCCTCCTCAAACCTGGGAAACCTGAAGACAACCTAGCATCGTATCGACCGATTAGCTTGCTGGCAATCCTTTCAAAAATACTCGAAGGAGTATTCTTACGTAGAGTAATGCCGGTATTGGAGGAGGCCGGTCTGATCCCTGACCACCAGTTTGGCTTCAGACGCCTTCACGGAACACCTGAGCAATGCCACCGGATTGTTGAGTCTATACTTGAGGCCTTCGAAAAGAAGAAGTACTGCTGCGCCGTTATGCTTGATGTCAAACAGGCGTTTGACAGAGTCTGGCACCCTGGACTACTTTTCAAAATTAAAACCCACCTCCCAAGTTCCCATTTCGCCTTCCTCAAGTCATACACAGAGGGAAGAGAATTCAGAGTGAGATGCGGATCATCAATCAGCACCCCTAGGCCCATAAGAGCAGGAGTACCACAAGGCAGTGTTCTTGGACCCATCTTATACACACTCTACACAGCGAACCTCCCCATCACCCCCTCCAGGAACCTCACAGTAGCCACTTATGCCGATGACACCGCCTTCCTAGCCTCCGCCACAGATCCTCTGGAAGCTTCAGCCATCATCCAGAGGCAACTGAATGCCCTCGGTCCATGGATGAAACGATGGAACATCGTGGTGAACGCCGAGAAATCTACACAAACAACCTTCGCACTACGCAGGGGAGAATGCCCCCCCGTCACACTCAACGGGGAAACCATCCCAACTAATAACACTCCCAAATATCTAGGGCTGACACTGGACCGCAGGCTCACATGGCGTCCGCACCTAATCAATAAGCGCAACCAGGCCAACCTACGGCTCAAGCAACTGCATTGGCTCCTGGGAAGGAGGTCCAAACTCAAAGTAAAATTCAAGCTTCTTATTTACAAGGTAGTGCTGAAGCCAATCTGGACATATGGGATACAGTTGTGGGGCACGGCAAGCTGTTCGAACCGCATCAAAATCCAGCGGTATCAGAATAAATGCCTGAGAACAGTTTCGAACGCCCATCCGTACCACGAAAACTCAATAATCCATAAAGAGCTTGGAATTAGATGTGTAGCAGAGGAGATCACCCGTCTCAGCGGAAGATACATAAAAAGACTGGATAACCACCCCAACCACCTGGCCATCAACCTCCTAGATAATAGGCAATCCCCAAGACGCCTGAAAAGGAAACACCCGCTTGATCTCCTCAACCAATAGACACCTAAGTCAACCTCATAAGATATACATTCCATGTACCTCCCTTAAGTCAAGGTCCCCCCCCAAACCATTTAATGATTGTCCACTTGGACAGATTTTAAATACAAATTAAGAATGTTATAAAAAAAAAAAACAAAAAAAAAATGTTTGTATTGTGTTGTTTAAAATGTTGTTTGCCGTTACATTAAATGGTTTAAAATTGTTTACAGGCGCAGTCGGTAGGATAGAAAAAGTATCAAAAAAAAAGAACCTCGAGTGGAAAATAAATTAAATTTTATAAACCAGTTCTCCTAAATAATTCCCAACACAAATACGCGAAAACCCTTCAACTTTGACTTTAATTTCAATTCGGTAGTCCAACACAAAAAGTGGAAGAGAAACTAGAAAACTAAAAATGAAAAATTAAGTCCAAAGCCAATTAGCAGCTAAAACCAAAATTCTAAGAAAATTATGTTAAACAAGTTTTTATAATTTAATAAGTGAAATCAAAATAATAATAAAAAAAATTTTAATAAAACTTTTTTACTGAAAGAAAAAAAGTTAAAAATTTACAATAATTATGGTAGAACCAATTATTGCGGCACCCCAAATCGTTGCGCTAAGCGACAACAAGCTTTTTGAAGTGTTTCGTCAGCCCAAAGACATATTGCCATTCAAGGGTGACCTAGAAACCCTCCACACCTTCGATAGCAGAGTGGGATACGTAATTTCACTCTACCAAACTAATGTGCGCCAACCGAGGATCCTATTTGGAGACAGCGAAAGGAACTTGGGCGGACACATAACACGATCTTTGGAACTTTCGAACATCGAAGATTGGCTTACCCACGAATCGAGACTAGTCGCAGAATTCAAACCAAAAACACCGAACTACAAACTACTGGAGAACTTCAGGAAGACCCTTACAAAGGAAATCTGAGAGCATTCTGCGAAGAACAAAAAAGACGACGTCAAATGTTAATTTCGAAATTACACCTGGAAGGTAATATTTTTTTTTTTATCTTCAAGCGGTTAAAGGTTCCATTAAAATACTGATCAGAAAACTACCAATACAATTATCCACTATTCTGGCTCTTTATGATATTGCAGATCGTTAATTACTATTGCACAAAATAGGGGACTTTATGAAGAACACATTAATTTTGAATTGGATAAAAATCCCGAAAACCATAATAAAAACTATTTTACTCCTAATCCTAATATAAATGTAATATATAATAAATGCTAATCAGAATCGGTGCCCCGCTCAACCCTAGCGGCTTGATCGCGGCCATGATGGAGAACAGCGACTCTTGGGAGCGGGGACATAACATCATAAGAGATATGATGAAACGGGTCCGAGCCGACGAGATGGCCAACAGAGCTGAAGGCTAATACAGGCGACGTACACCTACATGGTGGCAGGAGAAAAAATACCCAGCGAAACCAGGGATGAAGGACGTGCGCCTAATGTAAAGAGAATGTAAAGGACGGAAGAGCATACGGAGGTTTTTGTTTTTAGTACGTAGGAATAACTCTACTTGGTGGGTTATGAATTGTGCATGCAACCTATGGACGGTAGGTGGTATCTTTTGAAGATTTTAATTTTCCTACCGTAAGGCATAATAAAAAAAAAAAAATAGCGACCAAGTTACCCACAAAATTGTCAACCCTTGCAACGTAATTTTGATCTATACATGTTCAACCATGTATAGGAAAGTAGACCTATACACTGCAGATGCCTAACAACCAACCTATGTGGCATGGAGCAAATATTTTTAGACCCAACCCATACATGAACGCAAAACCAATTATTAACAAAAGTCCTATCCCATAATATTCCAATAAAACCCAAAATCCTCAAACAGCACATTTTTGAGGAAATACATACCACATCTACAACAACCCTCCACATCTAAAAATACTAACTTCCCGATTACCAAACGACTAAGACCATCGGACAGTGAACAAACTAAAATATTTATTTACAAAATGAAATTTCAAAACGCGCATGAATGCGAACAATTTCTAATTCCTAATTATTATAAACAACAGTATTATGCCCACAATCAATACAATGAATATCAAAATCATGGATTTATTAATGAATGGCAACAACAGGTACAACCCGTCCAAATTATGTTAATGACAAGAACAATCAAAATAACTCTGACTCTCAACTCAAAATAAGTCTCTAACAGCCTCGGACAACACGAACACATAGAAATAGCATACAAAGCTTGCACACGCAAATGCCTTTTAGACACAGGATCCACTATAAATATGATCAATAAAAATATATTATGTCTTCCTATTCAAAATACTAGATGTGAGGTTTTAACAACAAATGGCCCTATTACGTTGAACAACTTGATTATGTTATCCAGAAATAGTATTTTTAAAACAGCAATGGTTCATTTTATGGACACAGTTTTTCTTTTAATTACGATATGCTGATTGGCAGAAAATTATTAAAAACTGCACAATCAGTTATAAATTACAAAAATAGTAAAATCACCCCTTTTTGATAAAACATACTTAATTACTTCAGAATCGGAAAGAAATCAAAAATTGCATACCCAAAAGACACCAGAGTCAATTGAAAATTTAGATCAAGAATCAATAAACAAAAATAATTTTCACAGTTTCGATTAGATCGCCTTAATCAGGAGGAAACTTTAAAGTTAAAAGGCTTATTACAAAAATTTAAAAATCTACTTGCAGAACTAACCAAACAGATATTGGCAATACAAGTACCAACATCGTCACTCCCACGACCAGCACCATGACCTTCACCAGTGTAAACAGCACAAGCACTTACACCATGGCAACTGCTACAACAAACAAACTTTGCTCTGGTTTGAACCTGGAAAAATACGATCAATCGTCGCTTCAGTGCTCTTCTGCCACTACTGACTTAGCTACAAAAATGTTGCAGGCCCAAGTGCATGAAAAGAAAAAACGCAAAGCCTTCTTCACCCATCGCAAGTTAGAGAGCGACTAGAAAAGCTGACCTTCCAAGCTCTAGCAACAGGTTCGCGCTACTTGACATGGAAGTAGAAGCTGAAGACACTGCAGAGAACCAACAGGACGAAATAACTGTTGAAAGCAACGACCCTGCCCAGCCTGAACAAGTGAGAAAAATGGAAAAACCACCTCAAATTGTTGTCCCAGACTCCAGTATGTATGACCTCTTTGAGTTCATAGGGGAGGTCACTAATGTGAACAATGTGGTCACCAAGAGCAACCTAAGAACCACCAGAATCTTCCCCAAGGATAGTGACACCTACAGGGCTATTAATAACCATCTGGACAGACATAGTATGGAGTTCCACACATACCAAATGCATACAGAAAAGCCGCATCGAATTGTTGTCAAGGGCCTACAACACAGCACTCTAAACAAGGACATCAAAGATAGTCTGCAAAAGTACGGCTTTGAGGTACTCCACATTCATAATCCCGCATCCAGAGCTAACAGGGAAGAGAAGCTAAATCTATTCTTTATCAACATCAAACCGTGCGCTACGATAAATGACGTCTTCAAAATAACAATCCTCTGCAGACAAAAGGTGAGGGTGGAGCGAATGAGAAAAGCAACAGACGTCGCACAGTGCAAACGGTGCCAGCGGTACGGCCACACTGCCAGATATTGCCGACGACACCCCAATTGCGCCAGATGTGGCGAGGGTCATCACACAAGTGAGTGTACCCGCCCCCTTCACGTAACACCTACCTGCTTCCATTGTTCAGGAGCTCATAAAGCTAGCTACAAAGGCTGCAGGTCGTACTAGGAGTATCTTCGTCAGTCATCGGAATCTGCAACAAAATCGGCAACCGAAACTAGATCACTTAATGGCAATGTGGCCAATAAATATTCTGCAACTAGGTACGTGCAGGAATTTCCTGCGCCTGCTCCCGCTAGAATAGCAAGGAAACAAGTGCCCCAAATTGCATTCCAATCAGCAACACAGCAGATGACACCATGGAGCTACAGTGCCCGCACAAGTGTCTCCTATGCAGCAGTCGCAGCTACAGTGCCAAGCAATCCTGGAAATGCTCAACGTAGTTTGAACTATGCTGAAACGCAGCCAAGTCCCAAACAACAACAGCCGCTCGATATCCACTCGCTGAGCAACAGCAGCAACAGCAGTTTCAGGAATGGCAACAGCACCTCCAGCAGCAGCAGCAACATCAGTTTCTCATGTGGCTCCAACAACAACAACAAGAACAACAACAGCAAAATAAGCTAGCTAATGAACGCCTTGCACGGCTAGAAATAATAGTGTTTGAGATGGCCAGCACCATGAAGAAATGGGCTGGAAACAATTCTCAGATCAACGCTACAGCCTCGCCAAGAAGTCACTTAAAGTTCTCATCTGGAATGTCAACGGCATTTCAGGAAAAGTCGGAGAAGTCGAACTTTTTGAACAACAACAACATTCCCGCATCCCGCAAGGCAGTGTTCTTGGCCGGCTCCTGTACTCATTTTTTACTGCAGACTTGCCCGTACCCGACGATGACTACATGGAAGACCCCTCGAAGGCTCTAATTGCCACATATGCAGACGACATTGCCGTTCTGTCTAGCTCCAAATGTCGCTTTGAGGCAGCAGTTGGTCTGCAGGGATACGTTTCAGCCCTATCAGCGTGGTGCAAGAGGTGGAACCTAAAGATAATCCCTCCAAAAACGTCCAACCCTGCCTTCACACTTAGGTCGAGAACAATCCCACCAATCCAAACGGAAGGACAGATCCTGAAGCAACCAGAAATGGTGAAGTATCTTGGCATCACTCTGGACAAGCGACTCACCTTCTTGCCGCTTCTTAAAGCCACTCGCAAGAGGTGCGTCCTAAGACTTCAGCAATTACGTTGGCTACTGAGCAGAAAGAGCAGTATGCCACTTAGGGTGAAAAGAAAAGTGTACGCTCAGTGTGTCGCCCCAATCTGGCTCTACGGGCTGCAAATTTGGGGGATTGCAGCAAAATCTAACTGTAATCGCATCCAGGTACTGCAGAATCGTACCCTAAGGCAGATAACCAACTGTACTTGGTATGTACGGAATTCAACTCTACACCGAGACCTCAATCTGCATACTGTGGAGGAGCAGATCAATAGACACACCAGCAGGTACAGAGACGGACTCACCACCCATCGCAGCGAACTAGCCAGGAATTTACTTCCCGCCATGCCGCTTAGAAGGCTAAAAAGACAAGGCTTCGCGAAGACGCTTCCCCCTCCACTAACATAAATCGCCGTTTCCCCGTTCCATTAACATAAATCCCCGTGCTAAGCGCTCGGCGATGGGCTTATAAAGACTATTTTTTGCTTGTGTTGTTAAGGTGCAAAATTGCAGCAAATTATATTAGACCCAACCCATACATGAACGCAAAACCAATTATTAACAAAAGTCCTATCCCAATATTTCAATAAAACCCAAAATCCTCAAACAGCACATTTTTGAGGAAATACATACCACATCTACAACAACCCTCCACATCTAAAAATACTAACTTCCCGATTACCAAACGACTAAGACCATCGGACAGTGAACAAACTAAAATATTTATTGACGAAATGAAATTTCAGCACGCGCACTAATATGAACAATTTCAACCTAATTATTATGAATAAGAACAACATATTATAACCACAATCAATACCATGGGTTAATTAATGGAGGGAAACAATAGGTACAACGTCTAAATTAATGACAAACAAAATCAAAATAACTCTGAACCAAACGAAAATTTTCAGATAGAAGACCCGGACAACACGAATACATAGAAATAGCATACAAAGCTTGCACACTCAAATGCCGTTTAAACACAGGATCCAAAATAAATATGATAAAAAAATATATATATTTTCTTTCTATTTAAAATACTAGATGTGAAGTTTTATCATCAAATGGTCCTATTACGTTGAACAACTTGATTATGTTACCATGCAATAGTATCTTCAAAACATATGAACCCTTTTATGTACACAATTTTTCTAATATAAAATTAAATTATTATAATATAACTATATAATATAAATAATAAAAAGAATTGTTGAAAAATGCACAATCATTTATAAATTACAAAAATACCACAATTACCCCTTTTGACAAAACATACAAATTAATAACTTCAGAATCGGAAAGAAACCAAAACTTTCAACCAATTAAAAAGTCAGGTCAGGAATCAATAAAAAAATAGATTTTAAATCAGGAGAAAACTTTAAAGTTGAAAGGCTTATTAAATAAATTTAAAAATCTTCAATATAAAGGAGGAGACAAACTAACATTTAAAAATACCTTTAAACACTTACTAAATACAACATAACTCCCCAATTTAGTTAAACAGTACAATACAATATTACAATATTACTATTCCCGACAGAGATCCAATACCAAACATGGATGAAATCATTGGTAAAATATGAAAGTGTCAATATTTTACAACTATAGATTTGGCAAATGGATTTAATCAAATAGAAATAGACCCAGGTTCAATATCTTGAACTGCATTCTCCACCAAAAGCGAATACCTTCAAATGCCATTTGGCCTTAGGAATTCACCCGCCACATTTCAAAGGTGCATGAATAATATCCCTCGACTGTTGCTTAACAAACACTGTTTAGTGTATCTGAATGGTATTATAATTTTTCCAACATCCCTAACCTCACATTTTAATTCAATACAACTAGTTTTTTCAAATCTTGCATAGATAGATTCATATCCATACCAAAGAAACTAAACGAGATTAGACCTTTTCTTGAATTAACCGGTTATTATCGTAAATGTATCCCAAATTTCGCAGTCATAGCAAAACCAATGACCAAATATTTAAAAAAAGGAGCAAAGATAGATGAACAAAATCTTGACAAAATAGAAGCATTCAAAAAACTAATTTTCAAGGTGCATAAATAATATCCTACGACCGTTGCTCAACAAACACTGGATGATATTATAGTTTTTTCCACATCCCTTACCGAACATTAAAATTCACTACAACTAGTTTTTTCAAAACTTGCAGAAGCTATTTGGAAAAGGAGGAGAGACAGATGCATAAAATCTTGACTATGGTACATGAGATTCAAAAAACGTAAAGCTTTAATAATTAGAGAATCAATGCTCAAACTATCCAATTTCGAAAAAAAATTTACTTTATCTACAGATGCCAATAATTTAGCCCTTGGGGCTCTCTACAGTGCTATTGAAAAAGAATTACTCAACATTAAGGTGCCCAGCAAAAACGTCGGTTTGCTGCAAGTCTCTCGGACACCATGTCCCGTTACTGTTTAGAAGCGGCGCCTCCATGGTGCACCTCCTTTTGATGGCGCGTGTGGCCTTCCAAAGTGAGTGCGTCGCGTCATTATGAGTACCAGTATTCGCCAGTCTCGCATTGAACCATCCAGCTTTGTGATCTGCCAGTGCCCGTTGAGTTCGCTTTATGCGAACTGTGCTTTATTCCACGCTGTTTTGTCAAGGGGGTGCCGAGACCTGATCCACCTTGTGTGTAGGCATCTCTTTTCACGGATTAGAAGCTGGATCGCGTTGGTAATCGGGATACCTAATGCTTCGGGCTTCCGGGGTGGAGTGTGTGCTGGCATTTTTGCTGCTGTCTTGATTTTGCTGGTGAACAATTCAACGGCGTCTTCCAAGTCATCCCCAGAGTTAATCTCAATATCGAGGTGCAGAGATCTCTGAAGTTGCCCTTTGAAGAGTTCAAGGTTGCTTCGCTTGGTTATCAGCCTCTCTGACGTCGGGTATGCCCTAGCGGCTGCGTCCAGCGTGATTATTAGCGGTAGGTGGTCGGAGCTGAGCTCAACACAATATACCCCGGCAGTTATGGTCCAGGATGTGGGGCAGTAGACTGCGCCAAAGTTAATGGTGCCGAGTACTGTTTGTATGACTGCAGACACAAGTTGCACCTTGTCGGCAGTAATGGGGGTTAGCGGGAAGTGGACTAGGCTGGACATAACCAGGATAACTGCACCTCCTTTTGCGTTGCTATCTCTTGGGTCGTTTGCGAGATAGTCATCGAAGCCGTACAGCCTAGGCGTGCCTGTCCTTCGGCAGTGAGTCTCGCTAAGCAGCAGTATGCCCATTTCTTCTCGCCGCACCAGACAATCAAGTTCGGGCAGCTTCGTGGTCACATCATTGGCGTTCCACACTAAAATGAGCAGCGGCATTATTTTGAGGCTTACTGCACTTGACGAGCAGCTGTGTCTGTTCCTTCTGCTGCTTTAGCAATAATAGGTTCATCTGTTTCTCTTGTATAGAACGTAAAGCATTGATACTATCGTTGAGCGTTTTAAGAATTTCCTCGGTTGTGTTGCCGTTTGCCATTGGATGCAGAGCTGGATCGCGGCGACGTCTTGATCTTCTTGATTGCGGCTTCTTTCATTTCATGTTATTCTTTCATGTTATGTCCGCGTAAGAGACACTACCCCTAGTGATGGAAGGAGCGGAAGGAGTTAGCGTCGGCCGCGTAAAGGCGCATAACTCTACCCATGGAGGCCCAAAACTCAACCTTATCTGCGTCAGTGACCGTCCTGATGCTTTGCATCAGAATATTGACTTCGAAGATGCTCTCCATAACGATGGGTGGACGCGTTGACGAGTTTTCGTCTGAATGCGTTTTTTTCCTAACTAATTTAGAAGAGTTACCTGGATCCATCCATCCATCCATCAATAGTTTGCTTGATGGTAGTTTTCATGTCTAAAGGGCTCAGGGCTCTTTGTGCAGTCACGTCCAGAATTCCTTGCCGCCGCCATAATTTCGCTATCCTGGGTAATGTAGCTTCGGTCCTAGCGTAGTCCGTTTTGTACGTTTCTCGGATTCATCTAGATTTCATCAAACACTTAAAAGTATGTTTTGGAAATCAGGAGACAGGTTGCCAAGATCCTAGCCGAGTCTTGACCTTGGATAAATCTTAATTAGAGCTTATGGGCAAATAGATGTTTTATTTGCTCTAGCCGGCATGTGAATGCACTTTGGAAACACTTTTATGTAATTTATTGTTACACTTGCCACTGTTTGTGCCACTATTGTGGACTTGTCCTTGCTCACTAATATGGTAATTTTAATTATTCCACGAGTGTTGCAAATATGCATGCGACACCGTCGAATGCCGTTTCCGAATCCAACTAGAGAAAAGCCCTAATTATTACAAAAAAAAAATAATCATTATTAAATCCGATAAAAATAAAGCAGAGCATTCAATAATATTCGGTAACTCCATTACCACAATTCAATATTATGTAATGACACTCGAAAAGGCCGAACAAGTTTTACTCGATCATTTAATCCATAGAAACATAACTATTTATATTTAGAGCAATGTAGATTTTGAAGATTTCAAAAAGCACGCATAGGAATTATCAATACCACCTACACAGAAGTAATTCGCAGTCTCTTCGCCGAATTTAAAGGAATTATACTTCAATCGCATAAAAAATTTTTACATGTTATAGTGAAAGGTACCATATACTGAAAATGACAAAATTATTTAAAGAAAATCACTTCTTTCTAAAAAGCCAACTACTAATTCAGAATATAATAAACGAATGCAACATATGCAATTTGGCTATAACAGAACATAGAAACACCAAAATGCCTTTTAAAACCACAACTAACCCTGAACATTGCCGAAAAAAATTTGTGGTGGATATTTATTCATCTGAGGAAAAACACTACATTAGTTGCATTGACATTTATTCTAAATTCGCTACTCTTAAGCAAACACAATGGATTGTATAGAATACAGAAACGAATTAATGCTCATTTTTAATTAATTAGGTAACCCAAATTACTAAAGGCAGACAGAGACGGAGCTTTCTTTAGTTTAGCTTACAAGAAGAAATCGAATTACAGCTCAATGCAGCAAAAAACGGGGAAGCAGACGTATTACATAAAACAATAAATGAAAATATTCGCATAATAAGTTCATCTCATGACGAAGAAGTAAAATTAAACAAGATAAAAACAATCCTTTACAAATACAACCATAAAATTAAACATGATGCGACTGGACAAACACCTGCTCAAATTTTCTTATACGCTGGGCACACAATTTTAGACACTCAAAGAATTAAAGAAAGGAAAATAGAAAAAATAAATGAAGATCGAAAGAAATTAAATATGACAATAAATACAGAAAAGGTTCAATTCAAAAAGGAAAATTAGAAAATCCATTTAAAGAAAATAAAAATACAGCAAAAAATAGACGAAGAGCATTACAAAATTACTAATCGAAATAGGGAATTTAAGAATTCCATTCAATTTAAGAAACAAAAGATAACTAATACCGTTAAACTTCCACAGGAACCTTGTGTAGAATGGTGTTGCTTCTATGATTCAACATATTAATAATAAAATTAATAACATACAGACACACCCAGAATGAAATATTTGCAGAATAAACTACTGAAAGAATTAAATGGTATAAATATTCATCAGTAAAATAGGCACTTGGACTTGGACTATTTGACATAATAGGTTCATCTTTTAAATTTCTTTTTGCCACACTCAATACTTTTGCCAGTATTGACACACTCGTTTATGAGCTCATTCAATTTATTGAATACATAGAAGATATAGAAATGGGCATGCAACTTTCACGTCTTGGTCTTTTTAACCCAAAATTAATCAATTACGACAAGTTAGAAACCATTAACAACCACAATATACTTTTAATTAAAACAATAACTTGGATTGACCACAAATCCCTATTAGTCACAAAATCAAAGGTTAAAAGTTGGTCTTCAACGAAGTCAGACGTGTTTTCATCGAGCTCCGCATAAAACCACCTGATTTTAGTGAAGCGAATAGTTAATAACATAAAATAAATACACAAATCGAAAGCGAAAGAGACGCTATTGGCAATGTTAAATTGCTATCTTACAAAACTTTCTGTGTGTGGAATAATAAAGTAAAACTAAAAAAAAACAAACAGACAACAAACAAATCAATCGTTCTAAAATGAGCCAACGCGAATTGCGCGCCCAGCGGCAAAAAGAGTAAGACGAGCGAGGACTCTCCTTGCAGCGGAACAATGCATACTTCACCGTCGTGTCTAACGCGCGCGAGTGTCAAACCACCCACCCGGTCAATGACCTAGCACCTGCAGAATGCACACGATCGCGCTCTTGCTCACCAATGCTTCTGACTGCACGAAGTGAACCCAAACGCACTGAGAGCGTCTCTCTCACCCTCTCCCCATCCCAAATGGTGTCAAGTTCTTTAACTACCAGTACATTAATCACGATATCTACTGCAACCGCACCTTTAGCAACAAAAACTGCAACAACATCAACATCAACTCTATGCTCAATACCGACAGCGGTGTACAATTCCGCTGAATCAACAACAACGAATGCAAAAGCACTCACACCGACTCTTGAAAGCGAAAGCGGACAAGAACCAAAACAAAACAAAAAACTTTGTCTAACAGGGCTGGATCGCTACATCCAAATAAAGCGAAAGCTAAGCCCACAACACAAGCAGGCTGGTAATCAGCCAAAAATAAATCGCGCCAACGCTGCCAATGACTCAAGTTCAAATAGGTTTGCACTACTGGATGACTGTGAAGTGCAGGAACAGGAGCAGAAGAAGATAAAGCCGCCATCAATATATATACGTGAGAAAACCTCAAATGCGCTGGTTAACAAACTAGTTGCAATAATCGGAGAGAACAAGTTCCATGTTATACCTCTTACTAAGGGCAACATACAAGAAACGAAAGTGCAGACTCAGGCTGAGTCTAGCCACCGGTCAGTGACCAAGTACCTAGACGAAGCTGGGAAGAGTTACTATACCTACCAGCTGAAAAGTGCCAAAGGATTGCAGGTTGTCATCAAAGGAATAGAGTCATCCGTGACCTCATCCGAAATTATCGCGGCACTAAAGGAGAAGAACTTCAACGCCAAAACGGTGATAAACATCCTCAACAGGAACAAAGAGCCGCAGCCACTCTTTAAAGTCGAACTGGAGCCATCGAGTCATAAAAACAACAAAAATGAAGTACATCCTATATATAAGCTACAGTATTTACTGCACCGAAGAATAACCGTAGAAGAGCCACACAAGCGCAGGCAACCTGTGCAGTGCACCAACTGCCAAGAATATGGACACACCAAAGCGTACTGCACCCTAAAATCCATCTGCGTCGTTTGCAGCGATGCCCACAGGACTGTAAACTGTCCTTAGAATAAAAACGACAGTTCAATTAAGTTATGCAGCAACTGTGGCGAAAAACACACAGCCAACTGGCGAGGATGCATTGTTTACAAGGAACTCTAGAGTCGCCTAAACAAACGAGTGGATTCAGCTCGTGATCGTATCACACCAACAATTCACAAAGTAATGGAACCGACTACAACTAACATACCTTCGTCTGCCAGCCACCTAACAATACCAAACTCTTCCTTTGCAAGTGTACTAAAATCAGGGATCCAAGTACCAACAGCAGTCACCTCCAACGTCCAGCATAAAATTAACCAAATAAACACACAGAACATGCAACAGCAGCCAATTGGCCTTGAAGCGATTATGCTTTCGATGCAGCAAAGCATGAACAACTTCATGACCTTCATGCAAGAAACTATGCAAGAGATTATGAGGACCCAAAACACCCTTATTCAAATGCTCGTTTCTTCTAAATCAGGATAATGACTCCCCTAATAATCGCTACCTGGAACGCTAATGGCGTTTCGCGGCACAAGCTAGAACTCGCTCAGTTCTTAGCCGACAGAAACATTGACGTCATGCTACTCTCAGAGACTCACCTTACCGAAAAGTACAACTTCCAAATACCAGGATATAAATTTTATTTTACGAATCACCCGGATGGCAAGGCCCATGGAGGCACTGGCATACTAATACGATTGCGAATTAAGCACCACTTTCTTGGTAATTGGCAAGAAGACTGCTTACAATGTACCTCTATAAACCTCCAATGCCACAACGGTGCTCTCACTCTGGCTGCTGTCTATTGCCCACCTCGCTTCACAATCTCCGAAGAAAAATTCACAACACTTTTTGACTCGTTTGGTGAAAGGTTTGTTGCAGCTGGCGATTGGAATGCCAAGCACATGCACTGGGGATCTCGGATAGCGAACCCTAAAGGAAAACAGCTGTACAACGCAATCATTAATCCGCAACGCAAACTAAACTATGTTTCCCCGGGAGCGCCTACATACTGGCCAGCAGATCCCATGAAGCTTCCAGATTTGCCATCACAAAAAGGATACCCCAATCCATGATCACAGCTGAGGCACTTCCAGAACTCTCAACTGATCACTGTCCGGTGCTCTTTCATCTCTTGTACCAGCTACAACACATCGAGCGACCGCATAGGCTTACAAGCAACAGGACCAACTGGGCGAGGTACAAAAAATATGTTTGTTCCCATACCGGCTTTACTAGCCCCCTGGAAACCGAGCAAGACATTGATCAGCTTACTGATACCATAGAATCAATACTCGTTGCAGCAGCAAAAGCGTCAACTCCACAAGACAATCATGTATGCAGCACAAAGTTCAACAAGACAAGTAGAGATACTGAACTGCTTGTGCTTGAAAAACGACGACTTCGAAGGGAGTGGCAGGAGCACAGATCACCTGGCGCAGAGAGTAGACTAAAAGCAGCTTCTCGCAGACTTACCAATGCGCTTAAGAAAGAAGAAGCGGACGCACAACTAAGGTACATCGAGAATCTCACGCCCATAGGCACAAAGAACTCGTTGTGGAAAAGCCACAGAAACCTACAGGCACCAACAGAACGGTTGTCGCAGTGACACGGACAGAGCAAGAGTTTTCGCTGATCATCTTAAAAAAGTTTTTCAACCAAATCCAGCCACTAACTCATTTACTCTCCCGCCTTTAACTGCATCTGACATAGTACCACAAGATCCTATAGAATTTCGGCCAAGCGAGATAACGCAAGTCATTAAAGAGCAACTTAAGACTGGAAAATCGGCTGGCTACGATTTAATAACCCCGAAAATGATCATCGAGCTCCCAAAGTGTGCAGTTCTACGAATCTGCTTGCTCTTCAACGCAATTACTAAAATTGGATACTTCCCTCAAAAGTGGAAGAAATCAGTTATTATTATGATCCCTAAGCCTGGGAAAGACAAAACACAGCCATCATCATACAGGCCAATAAGCTTACTTACTTGTCTATCCAAGCTATTTGAAAAAGTGCTGCTACTACGCATCAGCTCCCACCTCAAAACACACAACACACTCCCATCGCACCAATTTGGTTTTCGGGCAAAACACGGAGCCATCGAACAGGTTAACCGCATCACAACCGAAATTCGCACTGCCTTTGAACATCGAGAATATTGCACAGCTCTATTCTTAGACGTTGCACAAGCATTCGATAGAGTATGGCTGGATGGACTTATGTTTAAAATAATCAAACTGCTGCCTCAAAACATACATAAGCTTCTAAGGTCTTATCTATATAAAAGAGTGTTCGCGGTTAGATGCAGTTCAAGCACTTCAAACGATTGTATTATAGAAGCCGGAGTGCCTCAAGGAAGTGCTCTGGGCCCAATTCTATACACCCTATACACGGCGGACATCCCAACAAACGACCAGCTAACGATATCCACATTCGCTGATGACACTGCAATTCTAAGTCGATCCAGATGCCCAGTAAAAGCTACGATGCAGCTAGCACGCCATCTAACTTGTGTAGAACATTGGCTTGCAGATTGGCGCATACGAGTAAACGAAGAAAAGTGCAAACAGGTAACATTTACCCTAAACAAACAAAGCTGCCCGCCCTTGGTAATGAACCACACGCGTATCCCACAAGCCGATAACGTAACATACTTAGGCATTCATCTGGACAAGCGGCTCACCTGGCGGAAACACATAGAGGCCAAGACGACGCACCTCAGACTAAAAGCACGGGATCTACACTGGCTTATAAACGTCCGCTCTTCCCTAAGCTTGGAGTACAAAGTCCTCCTATATAACTCCGTCTTAAAACCCATATGGACCTATGGCTCCGAACTATAGGGCAACGCATCGAGAAGCAACATCGACATAGTCCAGCGATCACAGTCTAGGATCCTGAGAATCATTACTGGAGCTCCATGGTATCTTCGGAACGAGAATATACACAGAGACTTACAAATAAAACTTGTCATTGAGACAATAGCTGAGAAAAAAGTTAAATATAATGAGAAACTAGCCTCACATCCAAATCCTCTTGCAAGAAAACTTATTCGAGTATGCAGCCAAAGCCGACTGCACCGGAACGACCAACCAGCCCAGCGTTAAATTTGTTAGGCCACACAGCACGAATCATTTCATAAAATGAAATTTAGTTAGCTTAGAATAAGATTTGAAAACTTATTGTTAGACTCTTAAGTAAAAGGGAAGATTCAATAAATAAGCAAAACATTGGAAAAAAAAAAAAAAAATCATTAACGCCATTAAAATAAATCCCTATCCCAACCATAATGGATATCAGTTAGACTATTCAGATCAACAATCATATTTTGAAATGAACAATCTTTCGAGGGAAATGATTTAATACGTTGAATCAAATACACTTACATGGAATTTAACTAAAACACAATCGCACAAAATTGTCAAGAACTAAATGGCGATATAAAAATAAATGGAACCAAAATCATAAGAATAAAACAATTTAAAGTTAAGATTGAAATTGTTATATTAAGCAAAAATTCGCTTAAAATTCCAGAATTTGATTTAACTCCATTAAACTTACCGATTAATGTAACTAAGATAAAGACAGTAGAACATAACATTTTAAAATTAATTTAAGAAAATAATACCTCATTTTATTGTACTATAATAATTGTAGTTATTGTTCTTATAATTTTTCTTGTCCTATCAAAAATGTGTACACAAAATCCACTTACTGTTTTATATACATAATTAAGGAAACAAGCAAAAAAATAAAAAAATAATGAAAAAGAAATAGAACCGGCACAAAACCAATTGCCTGCATTGTACCCAGAAATGCCAGCCTAATCATAGGCAACCCTTTTAAGGGGAGGGAAGTGACATATTCACTTACTCAATACTGTTCGAATATATAAAGATATGCAGAGTAGGAGATCCCACGCAACGCAATGTAAACAAGCCATATCTGGAGCAAGCGATGTCGCTCTCCCTAATAGGCACTCTCAATCTTTTGTCATTTTATAGAATCAACATCCCAAGCGGGCGATCTTACTCCCGAAATAATCTAAACTAAAGGTCAACTCAAGAAATATTTTTGTCACAAGAGTTTAGTCTTAAGCTGAGATTAAAATAATAAAGACATGAAATTTATTCGTCTGATCTTTTATTTCTTAGCGTTGTCCTTAGTCAATTGACGGGACATTAGTTGGACTCAATAATACAATAAACATTTTAGTATATGTGTCAATATTTATTTAAGCACAATCGACTTAGAACTTTCTGAAAATCACATCACATATATTTATAGGTGCAATTCAAAAGTTCCAGGTCGATTATTTGTTTTTTTTTTTTTTAATTTATTGGTCGCCTTCAAAATAGTCTCCTTCTGCCTGAATAAAACGTTTTGTACGATCAAGAAGGTTACGAGGGCGGGTCAATAAGTCCGTGACTTTTTGAATTTCCCGCCTCTTAATTAAAATGGTAACACTGCTCCCGTCAACAGTCATCTGTCAGTTGACTCTTGTCAAAAATTGAACAAGCTGCGACATTTAGTTTGTTTTTGACAGCCGTTAATATCAGACTACCGCGTTGACTGAGAAGAAAATGGAAAAAAGTGAATTTCGTGTGCTCATTAAGCATTATTTTTTGAAGAAAAAATCCATTACGCAAACCAAGGCCAAGCTTGATAAATATTATGGAGACTCTGCACCATCCATTTCCATGGTAAACAAGTGAGAAAAGTTATCTTCGGCTTGCCGAAGATGGTATACCCTTGAAAACAAAAAAGTTTTCCATACAAAGACTTGTTTTCTTATCGGTCGTTTTTATGGCAGCTATATGATATAGAGATCCGATCCGGACAAAACTTTCACAAATCGTGTATGCCTATATCAAATGAATAAATGTTGAATTCGGTTGCAATAGGTTAGAAAACAAAAAAATTTTTTATACAAAGACTTGTTTTCATATCGGTCGTTTGTATGGCAGCTATATGATATAGTGATCCGATCCGGATCAAACTTTCAAAAATCATATATGGCTATGTCAAACGAATAAATGTTGAATTCGGTTGCAATAGCTTGGAAAACAAAAAAGTTTTCCATACAAAGACTTGTTTTCATATCGGTCGTTTGTATGGCAGCTATATGATATAGTGGTCCGATCCGACCGATTCTTAAACTTGATCTGCGTGCAACAAAAAAAATGATCTGGTGAAAATTTCAAAACGCTAGCTTTAAAACTATTGTCTATTTTTTGCACAGAAACATACGGACAGACGGACATGGATATATCGACTCGGCTGTTGATGCTGATCAAGAATATATATACTTTGTGGGGTCGGAGATGCTTCCTTTAATGCGTTACACATTTCTGGACAAAATTATAATACCCTTTTTCAAGGGTATAAAAAGTGGTTTACTGAATTCCGATGTGGCCGTACAAGCACGGAAGATTCCGAACGTTCTGGACGCCCAGTTGAGGTTTCCACATCCGAAACAATTGAAAAAATCCACGATATGGTTTTAGCCGATCGGCGATTAAAAGTGAGAGAGATTGTGGTAGCCGTAGGCATTTCACATGGCTCAGTGGTTTCAATTTTGAATGATCATTTGGGTATGAGAAAGCTTTCCGCAAGATGGGTGCCGCGTTTGCCCACAATCGACCACAAATGCAACCGTGTGACAATTTCTCAGGAATGTTTAGCGTTGTTCAATCGCAATACGACTAAGTTTTTGCGCCGTTTCGTAACCGTGGACGAAACGTGGATCCACCACAACACACCGGAGACCAAACAGCAGTCAAAACAGTGGGTTTCTCGGGGTGAATCGGCGCCAAAGGTGGGTTTGTCAGCCAATAAAGTCATAGCGACTGTTTTTTGGGATGCACGCGGTATTATCCACATTGACTACCTTCAAAAAGGAAAAACAATCAATGGTGAATATTACAGCAACTTATTGGGTCGATTCGATGAGGCGGTCGCCACTTGCGGTCGCCACTTGGCCAAGAAAAAAGTTCTTTTCCACCTATTTCTTGTTCCCAAACTTGAAGAAATGGCTCGGCGGAAAGAGATTTGCCTTCAATGACGAAGTCATCTCACAAACAAATGCCTATTTTGAAGACCTCGACAAATCATATTTTTTGGAAGGGATAAAAAAATTGGAGAAACGTTGGGCTAGGTGTATAGAGCTCAAAGGAGACTACGTTGAAAAATAGAATAACTTTTTATCTAAAAACCTGTGTTTCATTCAAATAGTCAGGGACTTATTGCCCTGCCCTCGTATCGAATGACTTTTTTAGGTCGTTTATCGGTATAGCGTTGAGGATGGCGGTCGTCGCCTTTGAATGGCATCAACGTCAGCATAGCGGTTTTCTTTCATGGCCAAATGTAGATTTCCGAACGCATAAAAATCGCAGGGTGCCATATTAGGCGAATACAAAAAGTTTGCGTCCTTTTTGGCCTCTTTAATAATGTCTCGATGTTAATAATGTAACTCGAAGTAGCATTACTTGAAGAGTTTGAGTGCAACTTGAACAGTGCTACTAGTCATAAGTGCTACTACTCATAAGCAGTTGCAAGACCGAAAGAGGAATAAAAAAGAGTCTCTGTACGAATATATGTTGCAAACGAAGAGAGTAGCGTACATGGTAATGTAGAAGATGTGGCGGTTATCTCTTATATAATAAACGGTCTCGAAATTAAAAACGAGTATAAATATTCAATGTTCCGTTGTAAGAGTTTCAATCAATTAAAAGACGGTACAGTTGTTCTAGTAATCGGAGCTGGTAGGCTCGTATGAAGAATTGAAATTGAAATTACACGAGAAACTGGCAAATAGGAAAGAACAGCAAACGGAAAGTTTCCATGTTTACGTCTTGCAGATGAAGAAAATTGCCGCGCTGGGCCAAGTTGAAACCAAGTAATACGTTATGTTGTGAATGCACTGCTCATTTAAACCGAATACAAATTTAAATTGCATAACTGTAAAACATATGATGAACTTAAAGAGCGGTATGAAAATTTGGAATTAGTAGATGAATGCAAGACAAAAAAGCCCCTTTACAGCAGCGGCCAGCAACAGCATAATAACAACAATAAAAAGTCTCGTTGATTCAATTGTGGATCGCCTGACCATCTATGGATTGCCAAACAGCCACATAATGTTTCCATTGCAACCAAAGCAGGCACATATCTAAAAATTGTCCAACAACAGCAGCTACAGCAGGAATAAATGTTGCACAAAATGAAAAGCGATTCAAAACAGTAAAAGTGAACAACGTAGTGGTGAGTTGTCTGGTGAACACAGGAGCAGATTGGACATTTCTTATGAAAAGTGTTTACGACCGAATTCATAAAGTCCAGCTGCACAAGTACTTGTTGAATTTACGCGGTCTAGGCAACAACATCACTCGTCCAGTTGGTCGTTGTAGCAGAGGTTGCTGTCGATGAAGAAAAAATATCTCACAAAATCTCCAATATGATGCACTGCTGGGGTATGACTTTATCAGCCAATTTAACTTCACGTCGTCCGGAGCTGGATATAAGTTTTCTTCCCTGCTGGGGGGCAAAAATTGTGGAAACCTGAATCATATAAGTATTTATAATGTTGCAAATACAAATGCTGATATATGTGTGCCGTTACAGTTCGAGAAGGAGGTGCGTGCGATGATCAACAACTACAAACCGAACCAGTCAGTTAAAGAGGTTCTAGTGTTGCTGCACATTGTTCCCGATGGAGAAATGGCACCGTTTAACCAGTCGCCCCGTCGCCTTTCTATAGCTGAAGTCGAAGCAGTCAAAAAACAGATCGACGAATGGCTTGACATAGGCATTATTCGACAGTCGACTTCAAATTTTGCCAGGCCGTTGACTAATCTGTTGCGTAAAGAGCTTCTGTAGCTTTTCAAATTTAAGCTGAAGAACTTCAAGCTTTTTAAAATTTAAAATTTAAAAACCTGTGTTGAAGCTGTACGACCGCAATGCCAGAACGGAAGCTCACACTGGTGCATCAATGGAGCTATTCGGTGCTGTTCTCATGCAGTGGCTCGACGATAAGCTGTTCCCAGTACACTTCTGGAGTAAAAAGACAACGGAGGCAGAAGCAGCTTTGGAAGCAAAGGCGATTTTTCTCGCCATCCAGAAATTTCGTCATTATTTGTTGGGCAGAAAATTCAAGCTAATAACTAATTGTGCTGCGTTCAAACAGATACTGAATAAGAAGGAGGTCCCAGGCGATGTCGTACAGTGGGTAATTTACCTTCAGGACTTCGATTTTAAAGTGGAGCATCGTCCGGGCGAGCGGTTGAAGCATGTGGACTGTTTAATTCGATATCCTCAGTATGCTCGTGACATTGGAAATAACTGCAAGAATGAAGAATCCTCAAGCAAATGATACAATGATTAAAACTGTTGCAAAAATTCTCAAGAGTCGGCCGTATAAAGATTTTAAGGAAAAAGGTGGTCTGATTTATAAGGCCGTGTCTGAAAACGATTTGATAGTTGTCCCCAAGGTAATGGAGCGTGAAGCGATTGTCGACGCTCATAATGTCGGCCATTTTGGGGTACAAAAAACAATGCACGCTGTCCAACAAATCTAATGGATACCAAATTGGAAATCTTGTCGCAATACGTCGCACCCAATTTGTGACAGGGAAAAAGTTGGCCAGCGATTATTTGGGGCCGTACGAGGTAACAAAAATAAAGAGAAACAGCCGATATGATGTACGAAAGGCACCAGGTGTTGAAGACCCTAACCACACATTCACAAGTTGCGATCAAATGAAGCTATGGAGGTTTGTGGTGGACAACGAAAACGAGTGGTCATCAGGGACTGATGAATAATCAGGACGAACGAATGTAAAGTGGAGTATGGGGACAGCGACGGTAGCACCACACCGGTTGGCAGACCTGGCAACGTCGATCTGCAGTCGTCGTTGGGCATGTGTCGATCGGCAGTCGTCGTGGGTCAGTCGTCGTTGATCAGTCCTCAGTAGTCAGCAGTCGAGAGCAGTCCAGTCGAGGTCGTTAAATTAGCTTTACTATATTAGTATTTCCACATCATATCAACAAAAATAAAACCTACATTTAATATAAATAAACATTAATATAATAATCAATTGTGCTCAAATTTTGACACAACATTTCGCTGAGCACGGCAAGGGTTCTTATCTACTTATCGCTATCCACACATGTCCACTACCGCGGAATGAATCCTTTTAAAACCGTACAATACAATTGAATAATCAAAGTTCCCTTTCTTTTACATTTTAATACTTTATATATCGTCGTCGTCGAAGCGCTGGGACAGACGACGATTAGTTTCAAATTTGAATGAGCAAGAACGGGAATCCAAATTATAGAGTCCATAGGGCTCAGATGCATGCTGAGGAACGTCGAGTAGACAGGCTTAAGAATGCCCAAATACGAGAACGTGAACGGCGTTCTGCACCAACGCATTTTATTCGTTCTTTTTTTTTTTGTTACTTGCGTCGGAATCTATTCAGTGACTTCTGAATATAACCGGACGAAGGAGATAGAAGACTAAACTATAGCCCTAGCCTAAATTTAATATTTTTTCGGAATATTTAGCAGCTTAAGATATTAAACGGGTAGGGAGATCAGTGGGGTGGGTCCTCTTCAGACGTCGGAGGGGGAGAATATTGGCGACATAACTTGCTAGAGAGTTTGTGTTTATCGCCAATTTCTCTGCGTATCGGCTGCTGTGAAGGTTTATCTGATCACCAATCAGTGAAATCCGGAGATCCCTTAGGATAGCGTAATTAGAGACGTACTAGGGGCGCCCGGACGAAAGCCGAGCAGCACGTGCCTGAACGGTTCTCAGCTGACCGCTGGGGCGAGTCCAGTTTTTGTAGTTTTTGTTAGAAGGCTTGGTCACCTGGCCCTGACCGGTGTAATAGCGGCCAAGCTGGAATATCTGACGTGTAAAGGGTGTACAGAAAGGGTCCGAGTACACTTCCTTATGGAACACCTGCGTTCATGGCCAGAAGTGCCCAAATCTCAGCATGGCATTATAATTTTTACTAGTGCCATAACTCATTTGTGTGGAAGGTATTTGGCTGCACGATTGTCAATACCATCGGGTCCAGGTGCCTTCTTCAGTTGGAGGCCCTCTAACTGCAGAGTGTCTTCTTGCGCCGTGGTATGTCTCATGGGGTGGGCTGGTTGGGTAGGTACATCCGAAAAGCTTGCGACTTCTCGGTGAGAGCCGTCCGTCAAATGGAAGAGGATGAAAGTGGAGAACAAATGCTCAGCAAATGCGTTCGCTTTATCACAGTCCTTTTTGAGCCATGGGCCATTGCGGTACGTACTTGTAACTTGTGGGTACATGTACGCCCGGTATGCGTCGCTCGGGAGCTCTACTGAATTGCGGTATAAGCTATCTTCCTTTTTTTACCTACGCCCATGGTGTGCGTTTGTTTTTTATACCCTTAAAAAGGGTATTATAATTTTGTCCAAAAATGTGTAACGCATTAAAGGAAGCATCTCCGACCCCACAAAGTATATATATAAAGAGTCGATATAGCCATGTCCGTCTGTCCGTTGGTCCGTCTATCCGTCTGTCCGTCTGTTTCTATGCAAAAAATAGACAGTAGTTTTAAAGCTAGCGTTTTAAAATTTTTAACAGATCATTATTTTTGTTGTACGCAGATCAAGTTTAAGAATCGGTCGGATCGGACCACTATATCATATAGCTGCCATACAAACGACCGATATGAAAACAAGTCTTTGTATGGAAAACTTTTTTGTTTTCAAGGGTATACCATTTTCGGCAAGCCGAAGATAACTTTTCTCACTTGTTTGGCAATACATTGGCCACAGAACAGCAAGCTATTACTTTACCCTTAAAAATTACCTCAGAGTTCTAAGCTGCAGCTTTACTTTTCAAATTAAACTACGCCAGGTATACCCTGCGATTGAACATTATCGTAAATAATGCTAAATGTTATAATTATATCTACCGGTAATGAGTTAAATTTTTCAAGGATCCAAAACAGTTTTTTAATTCTGTAAACTCTTCTCGCTCTCTAAAACCTTTCCGTCCCTTTACCTTCAGAAAGAATGAATTTATCATAATTCCTTTTTATAAAATAGCGTAATATACGACGCTGCAAATTATAATGACATCTCCAATTATCACACTTTTGAATGTGATACTTGAATTGTAAAAACCCAACATGTGCCGCGACTTTTCCGAACTACATCCCATCTTAAAAATATGGTATTTCTGACCGTTCAAATTTTACCATTTTCATTAATAACAGGCCGCTATCTCAGTGTTCTCAGTTCCCTAAAACGAAAGACCAGAATAAACTTAGATTCGATCAATGTCAGATTCTGCGGTAGATCTAAGAAAACAAAATGATAAAATTTTACCAAACATTCATTTATGTAATTGAGTGTACCATAATATTTTTAGGTAAAATCCATTTATGACATATGAAAACACCAAATAAAGATAATTACTTTCACCAGTTTCCATTGCCATTGATCCCGTTGGTTCCAGGCATGGGGAGTTATTCATTTTTCACCTACGGTGAGCTAATCGACTATGCTCTCGTTGAAATAAAGAGCATAAATCTAACTCCGGCCATTGTCATTAATATCCTTTGATCTCGGCTGAGTTCTCAAATAAAAATACACGCATCAAGTGACTGCCTAGCAGCGCCCACGTCACCAAGAAGTTCCCGAGGAGCGCACCAGCAGCGACACGCAGCTTGACAAGTCCACCAGAAATGACCGCATCACCAGGAGGATGCTCCACAACAAGTATACGCATAAATTAATACCTCAATCAACCCGATCAGACAAAGTTATTTAAAAAACAAGTTTTTTTAAACCATTTAAAAATTAAAACAGTTGTCGTGTTTGTCCATCTATTTGTGGAAGTGAATCTCAATCCTAAAAAAAAGTTATCGTTTTATTCAAATGTTTTATGTTTTTTATTCAAATATATGTAAGATGTTCAATGATGTTATCCAAATGCTTATATTATATAAGTTAATAATTTTAAACTCAAAATGAGCGTTATTCGCTTTTCCGATCGACTCTGCTTTTGCATCTTTCCTTCACTACCGTCCACGATCAACTGACTTTTTCCTATTCTCAGCGTTGCCATCCTTCTCTTTGAGTTTTCAACAACTTCTACTTTTAGGGGGATGGCGCGACATCAGTTTTTTTTTAAGAGGGTTCAGGGTTCGGCCATCTTTGATGTCAGCTATCATCTGTCGAGTGCTTTATGGTAACTTTGGTTTGGCAATTCATGTTGAATAGGTTAACAGCTGAGCAGCGATACCAAATCGTTGAATTTTATTTCGAAAATCAGAGATCGTTTGTGAAAGTGCACTGTTTGCCTCGCCCGTTTTATGGTGCTCATAATTGAGGCTCACTTTTGTGCCAAGGCCACAAAGGGGTTTTAAGATACCCTGTATGTCTCAATAAATAGTAATTAAAAAAACTTTTGTCTGGGTGGTGTGATAGACAAACAAAATTGGCGCATATGGGCCGACACCAATCCACAAGCATACCATGAGCAACCGATGCACCCAGAGAAATGCACAGTTTGATGCGGTTTATGGGCTGGCGGTACCTTAGGGCCGTATTTTTTCAAAGACGTCGAAGGAATAAATGTTACCGTCAACGGGAACCGCTACCGATTTTTGTTTCCAAAAGTGCGTGAGAATGGTTTTTTAAATTTCTATTCTACTTTCTTTCTGACCGAATGTACAAATAGTAAAAACAAAATACACTGGAAAAAAATTTGTCCTTAACAATACTTTTTTTCAAACTTGATTTTATTCTTTTATATTGTCAGAGTCCGGTTTCTTAAGATACACAATCGATAAGTAAGGCTACCCATTTTTTCAGTCCTCTGTGAAGTTTATCGTTATGTGTATTCAATTGCAAATTGATTTTTTTCTAGTTTGTGCATACCATATATGAGAAAAATATCGAATACACCTATTTAATAATAAACAGGTATTGAAATAATTGAAATTGAAGTTCGTCACTGGTATTTTTCTGGCGAATTTCGGCCTAGAGGCATTTACGAATCGACTAAATGCCAAATGTAGTTACACTTATTTTAGCATTGCGGGCGGTTCAACCAAACGATAATGTCAGCACACCATTTTTTTTTATGTTAAGGGTTGATTTAACCTTATTCCATACAGCCTGAAGTAACATTAGGTTCTATGTTGCGACGATACATTGAAAAGATTGGTGCATTTAAAGCAGAGTTGTCCGGCCATGAGACTCAGGAGCCGAATATATTTGAGCTTTTATACAAACAGTACCCGAACATTGCTGGGCGCCCGCTTTATTGCAAATCCCTTAGGAAAAAAAGGTGTTGACAGAATTTTAAAAACTTATGAACATACCGAACATAACATGAACATACATTTAGAGGCAGACCTAAATAGTTCGGCATAATACACATCTTTCGGCAAATTATAACCATTTTTTTTTATGTTGAACAGAATAAGCTGCATGGAATTAAACTCAGAATCACAACAATTTATAACAAAACTATATATGTTAGAGACAAGGCATTAGACATCGTTGTTAAAGGACCTTTCACGCTTATTGGCTATAAAAGAACTCACCGACCCCTCTGCACTACAGCTTTTCTTGAAATTAAAGAATCAAGCCTTCAAGGTATTTATGCCATATATGCTCAACTCCTTCAAAGAACTCCATAATTGTAACGCCCTATTCTAATATCTAATAATTCTAATTTTCAAGCTAGACGACCTTTCATATCCGAAATGGCTACATAGCCACCCTTTTACCTCCCAGTAAATTTATAATAGTTTAGGACAATTTAAACAAAAGCTATTCGTTTCGAAAGTTGAGACAGTTGAGACAAAATTTTCGTCCAGAGCCAATGAAAGTCGACAAAAGTATGCAAAGCCGACATATTAATTGTATGAACAGATCAAATCAGTTTGAGGTAGGCAAAGGACCCCCTATGGCAAAAGCATTGCGAAATGATGTGTCTAAAAGGCAGAGGAAATTCAATATTCAGACCGACATAATTACAAGTACGGACGAGGAACAAAAGGGACAGAAAAGTCAGGAATGGCATCGTATGGAAAGGCTGTGGAAACTTACGAAGAGCAGGCAGGTTTTAAACAAACTGAGGTAATGGAAAGCAACGATGACGAATATCAGTATGACTATACTTACATTAATATTTTTAGAGTAACGGACTCCTCGCTTTGAAAAAGAAAAAGCTTAAAAAATTTTGATAGACACCGGCTCAATCATGAATTATATTAAACGACAATTAGTTCCTAGCCCAGTACCAAGAGAGAATCCTTTTGATGCTATCTCTGTAGGAGAAAAATTTCAGATAACTCATCACAAGATAGCCAACCTATTTAACGACCACAACTTATTAGTTAAACTCTTCTTATATACTTAAAACTTTTGAAGGAATACTAGGAACCTATAGTCTGCAGGATCTAGGTACTATTATATACACCAAGAAACAATTATTTTATTTAAAAAATGATATTCTTAGAGATCACATAGGTACAATTTGTTATATATATCTTGACGGCATAATCGTCTTGAGTAATGATGAACAAACACACTGCAAAATCCTTGACCTAATGTAGCCAATATTAAATGTTAGTTAGATAATTGTGACTTCTTTAAAACTAAAGTAAAATTTCTGGGTTTGTGTATTGTTGTTGTATTGTTGTTTATTTGTTGTATCAGGGTATAGGAACCAACCCTTCTAAAGTAAAAGTAATTGCCAATTACCCATGTCCCGAGACGCCTAAGGAACTGAGATCTTCTCTAGGACTATCTAGATATTATAGAAGGTTCACCCTAGGCTATGCTACAACCACTAAGCCACTCACATCATTGTCAAGATGTAAAAAGGGATGCATATAAACGGTAACTTCATCTAGAAAGGCGATACAACTTATCTATATTCAAAGGAATTTGAACCCATCTGTGTGCCATAGGAGCAGATTGGCTTCACGATTGCTTTGTAGATAAACAGTTTGAGTTTTTTCTTGAGTTTGGACCTTCTCCCCAGGAGCCAGTGCAGTTGCTTAAGTCATAGGTTGGTCTGGTTGCGCTTGTTGATCAGGTGAGGGCACCATGTGAGCCTGCGGTCCAGGGTCGACCCTAGATATTTGGGTGTGTTATTCGGTGGGATGATTTCCCCGTTGAATGTGACGGAGGGGCATTCTTCCTGCGTAGTGCGAAGGTTGTGTGGAAGGATTTCTCCGCGTTGATGTTCCATCGTTTCAGCCATGGATCGAGAGCATCCAGTTGTCTCTGTATGATGGCTGATGCTTCCTGGGGATCTGTGGCGGAGGCTAGGAAGGTGGTGTCATCGGCATATGTGGCTACTGTGAGGTTCCGGGAGGGGGTGATGGGGAGGTCCGCTGTGTAGAGTGTGTATAAGATGGGTCCAAGAACACTGCCTTGTGGTACTCCTGCTCTTATGGGCCTAGGCGTGCTGATTGATGATCCGCATCTCACTCGGAATTCTCTTTCCTTTGTGTACGACTTGAGGAAGGGGAAGTGGGAACTTTTAAGGTGGGATTTAATTTTGAAAATAGTCCAGGGTGCCAGACTCTGTCATACGCCTGTTTGACATCAAGCATAACGGCGCAGCAGTACTTCTTCTTTTCGAAGGCCTCAAGTATGGTCTCAAAAATCCGATGGCATTGCTCAGGTGTTCCATGGAGGCGTCTGAAGCCAAACTGGTGATCACGGATCAGTCCGGCCCCGTCCAGTACTGGCAGTAATCTACGCAAAAATACTCTTTCAAGTATTTTGGAGAGGATTTCCAACAAACTAATCGGACGATACAAGGCTAGATTGGCTTTAGGTTTTCCAGGCTTGAGGAGGACTATTACTACAGCACGCTTCCACTCTTTCGGGAAGTACCCTAGACGAAGGCAGCTGTTAAAGATGTTGGCCAGCCTTTGGGAACAGATTAGGGGCAACATTTCAGTGCTGTTGCATCGATTCGGTCAGGACCTCGGTGACTTGCCATTTTTTAGGAAGGCGATCTTCTGCGCAATCTCGTCTGGTTCGACGGGATGTATTGGCGGGCCAGGCACTTGGGCTGTCTACGAACCTTATTGTGGCAACGTGCTCTTCTCCAGTGCATCTGTCGAAAGGTGAGAATACAGTGTAGATGGTCAGCAAAAACTTCTGCTCTTTCAACTTCAGACCGACACCAGGAACCGTCCACTTTGCGCACTGGTGCCTTGTGACATTCCACAGGTTGTGCTGCGGGTCTCCGGGTTCCAGCTCCTCAAGGAATCTATGAAATGAGTCCTGCCGTAGGATGAATAGCTTGTCCTTCAGTTCCTTGGTGCCACTGGTGCTGTCTTGTCCCTGGGGTTGCGAGAGGAAAACTAGACTCTTCTGAGGCGCCTTTTTTCGACCACGAGGGCCGCGATTTTAGGAGACCACATGTGCACGTCTCTTTCAGGTGTTCTCGGGGTAGTCGGAGGAGGTGGATTCGCAAACTCAGCAGCATTGTGCATTTTTTTGGTTAGTTTTTCGATGGCCGCATCAATGTTGCTTAGTGTGGAAAGAGGGGGATCTGGGTACAGGGAGGAAAGCATCCAGAACGTAAACTTGGGGGCATTTGTGTGTTTCACGGTGAGTCTTCTAGGCAGGGTTTTTCTGAGGACGGGGATGTTTAGGAGCAAGTTTACTGCGCTGGGGTCGGATAGCACTTTATCATAGCTTGAGCATGTTATCTTAGAGGGTCCTATGCCCTTGGAGACGGCGAATTCCAGCAGATCCGGCTGCTTTGAAATGTCGGTAGGCCAGTGTGTGGGTTCTCCAGTGGAATGGCAGTCCAGGCTCTTCTGCTGCAGGTACTTATAGAGCTTTATGCTTTTGGAGTTGCTTGTGCGGGACCCCCACCAGGAGTGTTTGGCGTTAAAGTCTCCGTTTGCTACGAAGCGAGGTCAAAGGGAATCGACGAAGTCCCGAAGGTGGATCTCCGTTATCGAGTGTCTGGGTGGGAAGTAAACCAATGGTGATATCTCCCTGTGGGTAATCCTGGTAACGGCGCACTGTGCCGATTCCTCCTGAAATGCAGGAAGTTCCGTGTACTGAATGCCACTCCTGATGAGCATGGCTGCTCCTCCGCGTGCTCTGCCAAGTGGATGTTGGCTTAGATCAGATTGTACCCGCTGATGTTAAAGTGGAATCTGGGACAAGAATGGGAATCCGATACTAGAAGTACATCGATGTTGTCTTTTTTAATAAGATGATCAACTTCACCTCTGCAGGCCGTTTTGCCTTCCAAAAAAGTATATTGCGTCTTATTTGCATTAGTTTCTGTTGAGGATGGAAGCTACATATCTGCGAGATCATCTTGTCCATCATCCTTTCCATCATTCCTTCCATGCGGGCAAACATCGCTTCAATCTGGTTGGGTTGTAGGGCTTTGGGTGGGTTTTGAGGTTTATGGTTTATTGGGGATTCCTTGGCTCTGTCGCTTGGTTTCCTTTAAGTACGTCCCTGTAACTCATACCATTGTTGAAAGTTGGTATCTGGATGGGAGGTGGCTTGTTGCTACTCACAATGGGTCTGGCTTTGGCAGCTTGCTGTGCCCTTTCCTTTTTGTAGGGCATCCTCTGAGCAGGATGATCAGCTTGGCAGTGTAAGCAGCACGCTTTCTCGTCGTTTTTCTTTTTCCATTGTCTGGAGTCGTAACGACCATCACATTTCACGCAGCGAAATTCAAAGAAGCAATAGCGCTGGGTATATCCGAACCCTTGGCATCTGAAACATTGTGGAATGTCGTTAAACTTCAGTGGGGGTTCAATGGGGACGACCGACCTGCAAATCCTATTAATTTTGTAGACCTCGGTTTTGTTGCTTGCTGATGGATTTACAAAAAAGATCCGCAGTGGTTTTTTGGAGCTCCTGCTAATGAGATTGTGCAGATCCGTCACTGTGTGGCCGTGTTTGTGGAATTCTTCTTTAATTTCTGTCTGATCCGTTGTGTGGTGACCGCCCTGTACGCTCTCTCATCCTTTGCTTGAAAGGTGCGGTGTCTTTTATTTTGTCTGGCATCATTACGCGTACGTTGTTGTTTCTCTCCGTTTTGTATGAGAAATCCTACTTGGTAGCCACGAGAGTCGTTATCATCTTGACTAGTGCGATAATAATGGTCACGTCAGGGATGTAGATCGGGGTTCGGTTTCTCTGCTGTTTTGGTTGCCACTGACTCTGCAGCAGGTTCGGGTTCGTCATCTGTGTTATCGTTTTCGTCGTCGTCTTCTTTGCTTGAGAGGAGGGCAAAGGAGTTGTTTGCCAGCATATTTTGCAGGGTTGCGCTGGTGCTAGGCGTGACGTCAAGCTTCTCTCCGTGCCTCCTACGCGCGGGCTTGCGCTTGATGTCGCCAGGCTCGGAGTGGGAAGAACTTGAGTCGCTGCTCGAGCTGCACTTCCTTGCTTTGAGAGCCTTCCTGCAGGGCGTTGTTTTTCCAAGCTTGATGGCCCGCGCGGGGCCTGCCAATCCATGCTCTAGGTTAGAAGCGATTGAGCTGGGGGAGGGGGAAATTGGGCACCGTTAGTCGACGTTGCTGCTGCTGAGTTGTACACCTCTGCTTCAGTGAGAGGACTTCGTAGACAGCAGATAGTGTTGGTAGCAAGCCGTTAGGTTCTCAGGCTGAACCAATCAGAGCGCGCGACGATATCTCGCGACACTATGTACCGGTTTCCGAATAGCGAGACGTCTGCACTCGTTGTGTGTTCGATCACGACTGCAACTGACACTTCTGACTACACAATAGAAGAAGTACTTTCTCAAGCTGATATACCAATAGGTTTCATATCAATAACTTCATCAAAAACTAAAGAAAAGTACGCACGCAAAGAACGTTTAGCCATATTCTGGGCTGTGTATACATATAGAGTAGCTATAGTAAAAAGATTCATGAACCCCATACGCACGACAGTTAGAAGATGAAAGTCTTATTTGGAGGAGTTAGACAAAGAACTAATTTGCAAGCCCGACAAAGAAAATATAGTGACAGAAGCGCTATCGCGAATGCCGAAACAAGTCGCACTCAACTCCATAACAATGACACAACATAGTTAGTGCTCTAGCAATAATCTTATTCCGAGCATTGACGTACCAATAAATGAATCTTAAAACCAAATTTTTATTCATAAAGAAAAACCACCCGACTATGCATTTACAATACTTTTCCTAACATTCCACAAGCAAGAAATTTGTAAACCAAACTTCTCTGGCATTGATTTAATCGGAATACTGAAAAAATACTTAAATCCGTCTGTTATAAATAGCACTTATACAACAGATGACCTAATCATGCAAATAATTCATTAAAAATAAGATTTACACAATCAAATGTAAAATATCTAATAAAACAAATAGAACAAGAGGAAGTTATCGTAAAAATTCACAATAGAGCACATAGGATTGTAAAGAAAACAAAACAATACAACTTTCAGAAAAATAATATTTTTTAAAATGAAACAAAAATTAAAATTGTATATTGAAAAATCTTTTAACTCAGCGAGTATTATCTTTCTGATAAAAGACCAATTAAGCATATAAATTTACAAGACTCTCGATATAAAAGCTCAGTTAAAGGTTATATCCAAAGGTTTTCCTCTACTTTATCCGAAAAAATAAGAAGTCTCAACTTCAAACAAGATAGAGCCGTATACGAATATAACTACACTATATATTTTGTGATTATACAAAGCAAAGACCCATAAGTGTAGGAAAAAAGTAGATAAAATAATAGAGAGAGACTTAAACTACAACAACAAAATGGAAACGATTTCGAACGGCTTGGAAAACGATAACAAAATAGCAGATTAGCCTCGAAACAATCTCCTGGTGATAAAAAAGAAAAATATATAATGAAACTAGCTGACCGGTGGACTTCGTCCCACCTATCAGTGATTTAATTCATGCTGTATAAACAAAAACCATTTTTATCTCTGTCTAGGATGAAAAAAACTATTATTGCAAGTATGTAAGGATGTGGTATATGAGTGAGAGGCGTGGAGCGCTGTTCACGAAAATGAAATGTGCAAATAACATAACACTGAACAATAATTTTTTTGCTAAATTCATTTAAATTTATTCTCTCAATGCTATGGCGTGCACAATATTCTTGGTTAGCCCATTTTTCGCTAGGACAAGCAACCTGAAGAGTTTACGAACTCGCGGTAAAAAATAGGGGTTGTTGATGTCAGGGTGAAAATTTAGGGTTAAACGTATTTTCTAATGCCACATTGGAAAAAAAATTGAAAACAAAAAAATTTTAACAAAAAAAACTTGACAAAATAAAAAAATGTTAGGGGTGGACAACCCTTATCGGTTAGGGATACGAAAAATAGATGTTAACCGATTCTCAGGCCTAAAGAATATCCCCTCAATATTTCATCCAAATCGGTCAAGTAGTTTCGGAGGAGTTTGGATACAAACACCGTGATAGCAGAATTTTAAATATAATATATAGATATGAGTACAAACATAATCACAGAAGGAGGTCGAGTCGTCCATGAAAATAACATCAAAAGCACTTAATCACTTAGGAACTTATGTCGTATCAGTCCGATTCATAACATAACAAAAAAAAAAAAATAAATAATAAAAATAATTAATAAATAATTTAAAAAATGTGGCCTATTACCTGTCTTGGTGGTTTTTTTTTGTTTTTACGTTATAAGTTTAAGTAATATAATAAGTTATAGTAAAAAAAAATAAAAATGTCTACAAAAGAGGAGGTAACCTTGATTGAATTTCAGGTTAGGATTACAAGGTTAGTGGATGGGATTTACATGAGGGATGGTACCGTGGAAGATAAGGTACTATTAGAATCCCAGAGTTGTGAAAACCACAACAAACTATTTAAGCTAGGGCCAGTAGGCCATAAATACTTTTATAAAGAACATTTTAACATAATGTCAAAAAATTTCAAACAGCTAACGAGAAGGTAGCTAGGAATATTATAAAAATTGAGTTATATGCCAAGCTTGGTGGTTCCATCGACCAAGTGGTGAAATACCTAAGCGTATGGTAAGCGTAAAAAAATCCAGGAAAGGAAGGTTGCTACCTTTCCAATAAGGATTAACAAATTAAAAATATATCAAAGAAAATAGAAACTGCTTCTGATAAAAATGTAAGGGTTTCCAAATAAATATATCGCGGAGATTCTAGAAATGTATGAAGATATAGGCATTAATATTGAATTAATGGAAACGCAAATCCATGATAATTTACGAAAAAAGGTAGAAGGTAAAAGTCAAAAAATGGGCGATTTACCCACTCTACCATTTTTTCGAGCTCTTTAAAAATCTAGTTCACTCAAGGGGAGGCTTAAGCTCATCTTTGAAGCTAAGCTACCTTAAAAGTGCATTAAAAGGGGAAGCTAAGAATGTTGTTTCCCATTTATTGCTGGGTTCTGGCAATAATTGTGAGGCAGATTGGGAACTGCTAACCAGAAGTTAAATCGGCTAATCGGCTTCTTTGTTTTTATACCCTGTCCCCATTAAAAATGGGTGAAAAGGGTATCATAATATGGTGCAAATGTATGTAACAGGCAGAATAAAGCATCTCCGACCCCATAAAGTATATATATTCTTGATAAGCATCAACAGCCGAGTCGATATAGCCATGTCCGTCTGTCCGTCCGTCCGTCCGTCTGTCCGTATCAACGCCTAGATCTCGGAAACTACAAGAGCTACAGACATGTGCCATATATCGTTGGATAGGTAATTACCATACGCAGTACAAGTTTGTTGTTTTATTTTGATATCACCCCTCGATCCTCCGCAAGGGAAGCAGAAGCGCAGCAAAACACGTATTGCGCGACGCCGACTGCGACGTTGACAGCGAAATGTGTATGGCTTTATGACACACGAAACATATTTTCATAACCAAAATCATACCAAATTTATATTGTTATGGTCCTCTTTTCTAATAGAATATTGTTTCATTTATTTATTGATACTAAATAAATAAATTGTAAGCATGTCCAAGGGTACAGGGTATTTTGCAATCGGGAAACTTGACTGCTGCTACCTTACTTGTTTTTTTTTTTATTTAGCGTCGGAATCAGTTCAGAGCCTTCTGAATGTAACCGGACGAGGGAAATGGAGGATTATATTTTGCTACATAAAGATTTAACTAACTTACATTTAACAGTTTGGCGGGAATTTAGAATTTTACGATATTATGCGGGTAAGGTGATCAGAGGGGTGGATCCTCTTCAGACGTCGGAGGGGGAGAGTATTGGCGAGATCACTTGCCAGAGAGCTTGGGTGTGTACCGAATTTCTCCGCGTATCGGCTGCGGAGTTGATCTGATCACCAATCAGAGAAATCCGGAGATCCCTTAGGATAGCGTGGTTGGAGACATACCAGGGGAGCCCGGATGCAAGACGAGCAGCACGTGTCTAGACAGTTTTCAGCCTGTCAAGCTGGTGCTTGGAGGCCGTTCCAAGTATAGTTCCTTGCATAGTTCCAAGTAGGATTTAGTACTACCTTGTTGAGTAGTACTTTAATTTGGAGTTGTAGTTTGCTATACCGTAGGAGCCAGTCTAGTTTTTTCATCTTTAAAAGGCACTTGGTCTTGACCGCTGTGATATGGGCGCGCCAGATGAGTTTCCGGTCCAGGTGGACTCCCAGGTAACAGTGCGAATTGACATTGGCTCTCAACCCACCGTTAAATGTTAGGCCAGTGTAGATGCCGGGACGGAGCGCGGTCACACAAGCGGACTTAGCACTATTGATGGCTGTATTGCACTTGGCTGCCCAGGCTTCAATGTCGTGCAGACATCCTTGTACTGCATTCGAGACCGTTTTGCAGAGATATGTGAGACGCAAGCATGGCTGTGTCGTCGAAGTATGTAGCCACTAGTACCTCAGGCGAGAGATCACTGGGGGACGGAACTGGCATATCTGCTGTGTATAGGGTGTACAAAAAGGGTCCGAGTACACTTCCTTGTGGAACTCCTGCGTTCATGGCTAGCATTCTCGATCGAGAGTCTCTCACTACCACCTCGAAAGTCCCATCGGTGATGAAGGATCTCAGGATATTATAGTGGGGTCCTGGAAGAAGAGCCTTGATATTATATTGGAGTCCCTCGTGCCATACCTTATCAATGGCTTGCTTGACATCGAGGAAGACTGCCACCGTGTGTAGCTTGGACTAGACGGTGGACTAGACGGTGGACTAGACGGTGGACTAAACGGTGGACTAGACGGTGGACTAGACGGTAGACTATACGGTAGACTAGACGGTGCACTAGACGGTGGACTAGACGGTGGACTAGACGGTGGACTAGACGGTGGACTAGACGGTGGACTAGACGGTGGACTAGACGGTGGACTAGACGGTGGACTTGTTTCGGGCAACCGTGTGACTTCCTGAAGTCAAATTGATGTTGGTGTATGTAGCCTGATACCTGCGGCAGACCATCAATCGCTTCATCATAATGCGTTTAAAGACCTTTGAGAAGGTTGGAAGTAGACTTATTGGGCGGTACGAGTCTATCTGCGTTGGAGGTTTGCCGGGTTTGGGTATCATAACGATTCTTGCACGTTTCTATTGCTTAGGGAAGTGCTCTAGTCTTAGCATTATAAATTTGTACTAATGTCATAACTCCTTTGTGTAGAAGGTGCTTGGCTGCACGGTTGTTAATCTCATCGGGTCCAGGTGTCTTCTTCAGTTGGAGGCCCTCTAACTGCAGAGTGACTTCTTGCGGCGTGGTAAGTTTTATGGGATGGTTTGGTTAAGTAGGCACATTCAAAAAGATTGCGACTTCTTCTCGGTGAGAGTCGTCCGTCAAACGGAAGAGGATGAAAATGTAAAACAAATGCTCAGCAAATGCGTTCGCTTTGTCACAATCTGTTTTGAGCCACAGGCCACAGTGTCCCAAAACGGGCAATTGGCAGAGCAGCTGCCTTTTTCTTCCTCTCGTTACCCTCCATACTGAGAAGTCGCTGCTATTGTCAGGGCCGGCTCCCTCAAGTAGGCTGCTAAAGTTTTCCTGTCGGTTTTTGGCAAGCATCCGACGCAGTCTGTTTGTGACACTTGAAAGGGACTGCTTAGTTGCAGGATCCCCTATTGCTATGAAACACCCCCTGAGGTGTCTTTTGAGGTCCAGAAGGGCTCTTACCTCCGGATTTAGTATTTGTCTTCTAACAGTTTTCGAGCTTACTTGGCGCGGTGATGGAGTCCAGCCTCAATGACAGTAGCAGCGAAGCAGTCGAAATAAGCATCCAGCTCATCGCTAGTGTTGATGGGCGAATTGAGCGAGTTACCGCCTCAGCATTTACCCTCGGCGGTCCCCCACCAAAACCGCCTCGACAACCAAGAACTACTTTGTTGTACTTTGTTGCGGCACTTAAAACGCTGAGACATAGTAACAACTAAATATCCGAAATGCGGCATCGGCGACCACTTGAATCGCTGTGTACTGGATCGATTAACATTGGAGATGCTGAATCGATCCAAAAAACGGGACCACTTGACAAAACATAGAACCGCATCCGCTCCAGTTCTACTTTTCGGTCAATCAGCATACTAGAATAAGCATAAATGTACCAAACCAAAACTATAAAAACCACGAGAAAGAAATAAAAGATTCATTCAGAATTCCAAACTCAAATCCAACGGACGTTTCTCTTGGGATCCATACACCATATCTTCACTACTCAACCATCCGGACAATAGGAGGTAACTAGCGCGACGTTATCATCTATGTATGTTTTAAAGAGAGCAACGTTTGCATTCGGGGCAGTGTTCTAGGGGTTCCCTGAAAGTATTAGGCCTCCTCATTCAGTTTAAAGAGAAGCGGGAGAAGGTCAGATTAAAGCTCAGTGAGGGCTCTTACCTGGATTTGCTGCTCTCTGAAGCCTATTGAAATGCCAAAAAAAATGGCGCTGGGTGTAGGGCTCAACCGGTAGGGAAAGCAGGTAGCCTGTAGCTACAATGTCAATGCCCTCGTCTGCTAGAGCAGAGGACAAAACCCTGCCTCTGGCACACATTCTGTGGTTGTAAACTGGTGGTATACTGGGCTGACCGATTTGATCAACCGTTTTATTAATGCTTGCTAAGCTCGCGTAAGTTTGCTTGTCAAAGGTGGGGGTAATACTTGGTAGAGGTGATGAAATAATCTTTTGCTGCTGCTTATTTTTAAAATTGATTTGAAGATATTTTTTGCAACCTGTTAAGTTGGCTGCATGAGAGTTGCCACAGTAATAGCAGCATTTAGGATTGTCCTGTCCGAGATTGCATTCAGAAGTTGGGTGGTTCTTACCGCACTGCCTGCATATATGATGTCGGGTTCAGTATGCCTTGGTGTACCCATATTCCTGGCACCTGAGGCATTAGACGGGTTCGGTCTGTTTACGCGGCTTCTCCCAACAAACTTTATGTCTGCAAATAGCAGAGATGTTTCTTAAGAGGTTGTTTCTCTCGCCTTTTTTGAGGTCGATGAATCTCATGTTCAGTGGGAGCTTCGTTATCTTGTTATGAGGGGTGTATATGCGGAGGACGTGGTGACTTTCTTTCTGCAGGCATTCGGTAATGTCTTAAGATGGAACACAGGGATTAATGTTGCGCATGGCAATGCGGAAGGGCCGATCCTCAAGTAGCTGGTGGTGGTGAAAGAGTGTACCCTTATCACGGAAGTGACGAGCCACAGTTATGTAGTCGTCAGATCAGTTTCACTGTATAGCACAATCACCTGAATTTAAGGTTTTTATTGAGAAGGTGAGTCCAATGAGGGAGTCCAGCTCTTTGACGAATTCTGGAAACTAACCACGCAGCGGACCGTGATTCTTGGTTCTTTAGATTGACGACGAGTTAGTGAGGGGGCGACGGGAACAGGTGTATCAATACTTGCGTGCTTCAGGTTGGCTCTACGCTTCTCTTCGGCACGACTGATCGCTGGGCATTCTCGTGACCCGCCATTGTATAAGTATGCTTGCGTACCAGCGTGCAATTCTGATAAGCCGAAGTCAGCAATTGACTCCATTGTGTCGAAGGTAATAGGTTTACTTGGCGATGGATTGTCCATGTCTTTTATTAATTGCTTAAAACTTCATTTGATAAAGTTGAATAATTGCCAGAAGTACATTCGCAGAGCAGGTTCTAAAACCGGCTAGACTTGTAGACAAGAGCTATAACGGCTGCTCAATTTTAAAGTTTAAGCTTTAACAGCTGATCGCCACGCGGCGGGCTACCAGAGGGCAGGCGCGGCGACAAAATATAAATGATGATTCGATATAAATGACACAGTCTATGAAATCACTTAGTTTGCACTTTCTGCACTTGCAGATTAAGATTAATAAGAATTATGCCACAACCGTGGAATTGGCCATATAACTCAGTGTGAGTCTTTGTTGAAGTGGTAAAAAAAAAAGGTGAACCGGAACAACAAACGCGTCCTACTCATACGAGAGCTCAGGCGAGAATGCTAATCGGCTTCAAAAAATAAATATGGAATCATATAGGCAGTTAAAAAGTTGTATTGATTCTATTAATGAATTTATTTACATGATGCGACTCAAAGCAAATCTGACTGAAGAATAAGACTGCGCATTTAAGATTTAATAAGATTTTTGCGCATATCATTATCAACAAATTTGGTAAAGAAGCTGAAGAGCAGTATAAGTGCAATATTGAAAAATCAAACGAAATCCAGACACTGAGGGATGTCATGGAATATTTAGATTAACGGCTTAGTTCGTTGACATTAGTGCCGGAAGAAACGACACAGACGAATTAAGATGCACGATGTGCAAAATGCCCGGACATCCAATAACATATTGCTCTAAATTTAAAGCTTTAAGTCCCTAGGAAAGAATGGAGGCTGGTTAAAAAAAATTTAATTTATAATTTAAATGTTTGAAGTCGCATTATTCTAAAAAATGTACTAGTGACCTTTCATGTTCCTATTTCCATAAAAATCACTGTTAGAAATATACATATTGCTAATTGGCAACGCACTCTTATACGCACCCTTCATTGCGCTTACAGAATTGTATAAGTATAAGTCACACTTCTGTAAATATTTGTAAGCATCTCTCATAAAGAAACATTAAATCAGTCTTAATTGAACCATCACATGAAGAACACGATATAATAAATTCATCAGGTTATGGGCCCAGGAAGCTCAAGAAATACAATTGTGCGCGAAGTTATTATATCGAATTAGTAAAGAAAGTGAATAGCGAATATTCTGGACTTTCTTGTTTGTGACAATGAATTCAATTATGAACTCGATAGAGAAATTGGACGACAATAATTATGGTGCGTGGGCCGTGCAAATGAAAAGCGTGCTCATACATTCCGAGTTGTGGGGCTACGTGTGTGGACTAAAAGTGAAAAATGAAAGTGATAGTCCCGAGAAAAAATTGGATTTTGATGCCAAAGATGAGAAGGCCCTCGCGAGCATTATGCTCTGCATTAAGGCATCACAAATAAACAATGTCAAAAATTGCGTAACTGCTGAAAGTGCTTGGAAAAAACTAAAAGAAATCCATATGCCCGCTGGTCCCGCGCGTCGCGTTCAGTTGCTGAGACAATTGTTGTATCTAAAGTTGATAGATTCAGAAAATATGGCATCGCACATAGCAAAATTTTCAGACTTAATTGAAAAACTGTCTGAAATTGAGTTTACATTGGCCGATGAGTGTCTGTGCATATTACTATTGTGTAGTTTGCCGGAATCTTTTCACAATTTTGTAGTTGCCATTGAATCACGTGATTCGTTACCTACTTTAACTACGCTAAAAATCAAGTTAATCGAAGAGAGTGAGCGCCGAAATATAGACACAGAACAAAGCGGAGTGCAGAAAATGTTCTCGTCGCGACGTGAGAAAAGTACAGTCTCGCAAAATAAAAACTTTAAGCAGCGAGTGTGCTGGTGTTGTGGTGGTCAAGGGCACACTGCGGTTAACTGTAGAAGTGCAAAGAAAAACGAAAAAAGAAACAATGAAGAGAGTGATAATAAGAAGTCATATTCTGTGTTTGCTGCTGCGAATCACAACTACAGTTTTTCAAAGAATATTTGGTGCTTGGACAGTGGTGCGACTGCACATTTGTGTAACGATAAATCGCTTTTTATAGAAAAAGCACAGAGAAAGAATTGTATTGGCCGGAAAAAATTATATTGAAGCGATCGGTATCGGAACAGTGTGTTACAGTGGAATCATAGTACAATCGATTTGACCGATGTACTTCTGGTTAACAATATTCAATGTAATTTTATTTCCGTGGCGAAAGTGGTGAACAAGGGATTCACAGTAAATATTTCAAATAGCTGTGCACGCATAAAAAATCGCACGGGCGATGTTGTTTGTGTTGCCAAGAAGCAAAACGATTTGTTTTTGTTTGAAACGAGCGAAAAAAAATGTTTCAACGCACAAACGGATAATAAAGGACTTATTAAATGGCACTATCGCTTTGGCCATTTAAATTTTGCCAGTATAGAAAAAATGATGAAAAAACATATGGTTCATGGCTTAACATCCGAACAATGTATGAATATGAAAAACTATGTGTGTGAGACTTGCGCAAAGTGCAAAATAAGTGAGAAGCAATTTCCTAAGCATTCTTATAATCGGGCAAAGGACGTATTAGATCTCATCCATACGGACATTTGTGGACCAATGCATAAGAGTTCGGTTGGCGGTGCTCGTTACTTTGCAACTTTCATTGACGATAAATCGCGTTACGTTTACGTTTGTTTTTTGAAGACGCGAAACGAAATCCTCGATAAGTTCAAAGAATTTAAAGCAATTGCGGAGACATCAATTGGCAGGAAAATAAAGTGTCTGAGAAGTGACAACGGGCGCGAGTATTTGAGTAGCGCATTTCAACAATTGCTAAACAGCAATGGTATAAGGAGGCAGCTTACTGTGCCTCATACACCGCAGCAAAATGGGGTGGCAGAACGAGCAAACCGTACGTTGGTGGAGATGGCACGCAGCATGCTGATTCGTGCTGATCTCGACGAGAGTTTTTGGGCAGAGGTCATAAATACAGCTGCATATCTGCGCAACCGCTCTGAGACTTCGACGTTGACCGCTATAACACCTTACGAGTCATGGTATACGAATGGTATATGGAATTGAATATTTGGTAGTAGGGCTATCGTACTTAACAAGACGCACAGCAAGAAGTTTCAACCTAAAGGTTAAGAGCGAGTGTTGATTGGCTATTTTGCAACAGCAAAGGCATATCGTTTGTTTGACCCAAAAACAAGGAAGGTAACAGAGGCACGAGATGTTATATTTCTTGAAGATTCCCTTACAGACGACAGTGTGAGAGATCAGGGCTCAACAAACAGTACTGAAGTCACGCTGGTGATGGACGAGTCTAATCCTGCGTGTAACATAGACGACAATGTTGAAGATGTGGCACTGGACGGTATGAATCACCAAGAACAGCAACAAGAGGCAGATAAAATTGGAGAAGGAGATTTGGAAGTCGACACAGCTGATGATTGCGGGAAGAGAGGACCTGGACGCCCAAAGCTTATCTACACTGGACAACCCGGACGCCCTCGCAAGCAGTATAACATACTGAATGTTATGAAAACTGATGATGTATCAGTGCCTGGAACTGTGGATGCAGCTTTGAATTCTCATCATGCCAAATTTTGGCAGGCATCGATGCAGAAGGAGATAGCAAGTCTACAAGCCAACAAAACCTGGACGTTGACTGACCTACCAAAAGGAGAGAAGGCTATTGGTAGCAGATGGGTGTTCGCAGTCAAGCGTGACAAAAATGGCCAGGTGGATAAATTCAAGGCCCGTTTAGTGGCTAAAGGCTGTGCGCAGCGCTTTGGCATAAATTACAGTGAAACTTTCTCACCAGTGGCGAGGTATTCTACGATCAGGCTGGTGATTGCTCTGGCAGTTGAGCATGGCATGTATGTTCATCAAATGGATGTTTCTTCTGCTTATCTCAACAGTGAACTGCGAGATTTGGTGTACATGCGGCAACCAGAGGGATTTGTTGACCAGAAGTTCCCTGAGCGTGTGTTAAAGCTGAACAAATCTTTCTACGGCTTAAAGCAAAATGGGCGTGAGTGGAATGAGAACCTAAATGCTGTTTTGGTGAAGATGGACTTCAACCCCTGCGCCAGCGAGCCGTGTCTATACATACGGCGACAAGGTCAAACAATAGGCATCATAGTGGTGTATGTAGATGACATGATTGTGGCCAGTACTAGCAAAGATGACCTAAAAAGAATAAAGATGTCGATTGCCGACGAATTCGACGTCACTGATGGCGGTCAGTTGAACCATTTTCTTGGAATGGAAATAGATCGTGAAGGCGAGACTGGCAACATAAATGTTGTACATAAGCAATATATTGAAAATCTCTTACGTGAGTATGGTATGCAAAACTGTAAATCTAATGCTATACCTCTTGAAGCAGGATTTCAAGTAAAATGCGATCAAGACGACTGCAAGCGTGTAGATCAAACGAGCTATCAATCATTAATAGGCTCTTTAATGTATTTGGCAATAACAACACGGCCGGATATACTACACTCAGTCGTAAAACTTGCACAGCAGAATGCAGATCCACATCAGGAGCACGAGGCAGCTGCTAAAAGAATACTGAGGTACTTGAGGGGCACTGCCGAATTATGTCTACAATATAAGAAGACTGGAAAGCCTGTATATTGCTTCGTCGATGCTGATTGGGCTGGAGACAGCATGGACCGAAAATCTTTCAGTGGCTGGACCTTCATCGCAGCCGGGGCAGCCTTTTCATGGGAAAGCAAGAAACAAGGTGTGGTAGCCTTGAGCAGCACTGAGGCGGAGTATGTCGCACTATCGATGGCGGCAAAAGAAGCAACGTACATACGGAAGGTGATGCGTGAATTGGGATTTGGTGACGACTTCGCAACAAAAATCAACAGCGATAATCAAAGTGCACAATGTCTAGCTAAGGACTCGAAATTCCATGCACGCAGCAAACACATTGACATCAAATATCACCATGTACGGGAAATGGTTAAGAATAAATTTGTAGAAATTAACTATGTACCTACTGAAAATATGATAGCTGATATCCTAACTAAAAATCTTTGTAAAGTTAAGCATATGAAATTCACATGTATGTTAGGTATGCAGTAGATGAAAAATTTGTATAATTGCGTTGAGAAGGAGTGTTAGAAATATACATATTCCTAATTGGCAACGCACTCTTATACGCACCCTTCATTGCGCTTACAGAATTGTATAAGTATAAGTCACACTTCTGTAAATATTTGTAAGCATCTCTCATAAAGAAACATTAAATCAGTCTTAATTGAACCATCACATAAAGAACACGATATAATAAATTCATCAATCACCATAGCATGTTACACTTCAAAAATGAAAGAGTAAATACATGCATTACAAGTGTTGTTGCCAACAGCTTATGTTCAAATTAAAGGCAAAGTTGAGAAGTTTCAGATATATAGAGCATTCATTGATAATGGTTCACAAAGCACAATATCAGAAAAGGCGGCACAAAAACTAAAGTTGCCGATCAGGTCTCATAGGGAGATTAGTGGAATATCATCCACAAATAAATTGTTATCAAAACACAACTTTAAGTTGCCTATTAAAAAGACAAATTAAAAAATATTAAATGTTAATGCAATTATTTTACCGAAATTAATAGAAATTCTTCCCGAAACTAAGGTAAATATAAATAAACAGGAGTGGAAAGATTTTTCGTTAGCCGATCCCGATTTAGATATACCAAGTGGGATTAATTTAATAATAAGAGCTGATTTATATCCACAAATTGTAGTGCCGGGAATAGTGAAAAAAAGATCGGGCAAAAAACGATCTTTGGATGGATCCTGTCAAGACAAACAAAGTCCAAAATGAAAAATTTTAGTATAGCAACCACCGTTGTAATCTTGCAAAGGAGGGTAAAATCAAAAAATAATTATTCAAATTTTTCACATCAAAGATATAAGAAAGTCCACAAATGTAAAGACGACATAGTCAGAGTAGTAAAGCTAAAGGTGCAGGAAAATTTGGTAACCAGACCATTAAACAAAATGTGTCCTCTAGTTGAAATAAATGACCTAGATGACACAAATACACGTCAAAGTAGATCCAACAATTCTAGAGTTTAAGGTAACGCCCGCTTATCTAAACTGGGAGCGATAATGGCCTTGATAATTCTTGCTTTTTGTTGTCAGCTATCAATTACATCTCTAACGCTCACAGATCCAAAATATGCTGTTGAAAAAATTTCAAAGTCCTCATCAATATATATGGAAGACGTAGAAGTTGTCGCATCCTGTTTTTTTTTTTTTTTTCCAATGTTTTTCCTTATTTATTGAATCTTCCCTTTTACTTAAGAGTCTAACAATAAGTTTTCAAATCTTATTCTAAGCTAACTAAATATCATTTTATGAAATGATTCGTGCTGTGTGGCCTAACAAATTTAACGCTGGGCTGGTTGGTCGTTCCGGTGCAGTCGGCTTTGGCTGCATACTCGAGTAAGTTTTCTTGCCAGAGGATTTGGATGTGAGGCTAGTTTTTCATTATATTTAACTTTTTTCTCAGCTATTGTCTCTATGACAAGTTTTATTTGTAAGTCCCTGTGTATATTCTCGTTCCGAAGATACCATGGAGCTCCAGTAATGATTCTCAGGATCCTAGACTGTGCTCGCTGGACTATGTCGATGTTGCTTCTCGATGCGTTGCCCCATAGCTCGGAGCCATAGGTCCATATGGGTTTTAAGACGGAGTTATAAAGGAGGACTTTGTACTCCAAGCTTAGGGGAGAGCGGACGTTTATAAGCCAGTGTAGATCCCGTGCTTTTAGTCTGAGGTGCGTCGTCTTGGCCTCTATGTGTTTCCGCCAGGTGAGCCGCTTGTCCAGATGAATGCCTAGGTACGTAACGTAATCGGCTTGTGGGATGCGCGTGTGGTTCATTACCAAGGGCGGGCAGCTTTGTTTGTTTAGGGTAAATGTTACCTGTTTGCACTTTTCTTCGTTTACTCGTATGCGCCAATCTGCAAGCCAATGTTCTACACAAGTTAGATGGCGTGCTAGCTGCATCGTAGCTTTTACTGGGCATCTGGATCGACTTAGAATTGCAGTGTCATCAGCGAATGTGGATATAGTTAGCTGGTCGTTTGTTGGGATGTCCGCCGTGTATAGGGTGTATAGAATTGGGCCCAGAACACTTCCTTGAGGCACTCCGGCTTCTATAATGCAATCGTTTGAAGTGCTTGAACTGCATCTAACCGCGAACACTCTTTTATATAGATACGACTTTAGAAGCTTATGTATGTTTTGTGGCAGCAGTTTGATTATTTTAAACATAAGTCCATCCAGCCATACTCTATCGAATGCTTGTGCAACGTCTAAGAATAGAGCTGTGCAATATTCTCGTTGTTCAAAGGCAGTGCGAATTTCGGTTGTGATGCGGTTAACCTGTTCGATGGCTCCGTGTTTTGCCCGAAAACCAAATTGGTGCGGTGGGAGTGTGTTGTGTGTTTTGAGGTGGGGGCTGATGCGTAGTAGCAGCACTTTTTCGAATAGCTTGGATAGACAAGTAAGTAAGCTTATTGGCCTGTATGATGATGGCTGTGTTTTGTCTTTCCCAGGCTTAGGGATCATAATAATAACTGATTTCTTCCACTTTTGAGGGAAGTATCCAATTTTAGTAATTGCGTTGAAGAGCAAGCAGATTCGTAGAACTGCACACTTTGGGAGCTCGATGATCATTTTCGGTGTTATTAAGTCGTAGCCAGGCGATTTTCCAGTCTTAAGTTGCTCTTTAATGACTTGCGTTATCTCGCTTGGCCGAAATTCTATAGGATCTTGTGGTGCTAAGTCAGATGCAGTTAAAGGCGGGAGAGTAAATGAGTGGCTGGATTTGGTTTAAATACTTTTTCAAGATGATCAGCGAAGACTCTTGCTCTGTCCGTGTCACTGCGAGACCAGCTTCCGGTAGAGTTACGGAGGGGTACAACCGTTTCTGTTGGTGCCTGTAGGTTCCTATGGCTTTTCCACAACGAGTTCTTTGTGCCTGTGGGCGTGAGATTCTCAATGTACCTTAGTTGTGCGTCCGCTTCTTCTTTCTTGAGGGCATTGGTAAGTCTGCGAGTAGCTGCTTTGAGTCTACTCTTTGCGCCAGGTGATCTGTGCTCCTGCCACTCTCTTCGAAGTCGTCGTTTTTCAAGGACAAGCAGTTCAGTATCTCTACTTGTCTTGTTGAACTTTGTGCTGCATACATAATTGTCTTGTGGAGTTGACGCTTTTGCTGCTGCAACGAGTATTGATTCTATGTTATCTGTAAGCTGATCAATGTCTTGTTCGGTTTCCAGGGGGCTAGAAGAGCCGGTATGGGAACAAACATATTTTTTGTACCTCGCCCAGTTGGTCCTGTTGCTTGTGAGCCTATGCGGTCGCTCGATGTGTTGTAGCTGGTGCAAGAGATGAAAGAGCACCGGACAGTGATCAGTTGAGAGTTCTGGAAGTGCCTCAGCTGTGATCATGGATTGGGGTATCCTTTTTGTGATGGCAAAGTCGATCAAATCTGGAAGCTTCATGGGATCTGCTGGCCAGTATGTAGGCGCTCCCGGGGAAACATAGTTTAGTTTGCGTTGCGGATTAATGATTGCGTTGTACAGCTGTTTTCCTTTAGGGTTCGCTATCCGAGATCCCCAGTACATGTGCTTGGCATTCCAATCGCCAGCTGCAACAAACCTTTCACCAAACGAGTCAAAAAGTGTTGTGAATTTTTCTTCGGAGATTGTGAAGCGAGGTGGGCAATAGACAGCAGCCAGAGTGAGAGCACCGTTGTGGCATTGGAGGTTTATAGAGGTGCATTGTAAGCAGTCTTCTTGCCAATTACCAAGAAAGTGGTGCTTAATTCGCAATCGTATTAGTATGCCAGTGCCTCCATGGGCCTTGCCATCCGGGTGATTCGTAAAATAAAATTTATATCCTGGTATTTGGAAGTTGTACTTTTCGGTAAGGTGAGTCTCTGAGAGTAGCATGACGTCAATGTTTCTGTCGGCTAAGAACTGAGCGAGTTCTAGCTTGTGCCGCGAAACGCCATTAGCGTTCCAGGTAGCGATTATTAGGGGAGTCATTATCCTGATTTAGAGGAAACGAGCATTTCAATAAGGATGTTTTGGTTCCTCATAATCTGTTGCATAGTTTCTTGCATGAAGGTTATGAAGTTGTTCATGCTTTGCTGCATCGAATGCATAAGCGCTTCAAGGCCAATTGGCTGCTGTTGCATGTTCTGTGTGTTTATTTGGTTGATTTTATGCTGGACGCTGGAGGTGGCTGCTGTTGGTACTTGGATCCCTGATTTTAGTACACTTGCAAAGGAAGAGTTTGGTATTGTTCGGTGGCTGGCAGACGAAGGTATGTTAGTTGTAGTCGGTTCCATTTCTTTGTGAATTGTTGGTGTGATACGATTACGAGCTGAATCCACTCGTTTGTTTAGGCGACTCTTGAGTTCCTTGTAAACAATGCATCCTCGCCAGTTGGCTGTGTGTTTTTCGCCACAGTTGCTGCATAACTTAATTGAACTGTCGTTTTTATTCTTAGGACAGTTTACAGTCCTGTGGGCATCGCTGCAAACGACGCAGATGGATTTTAGGGTGCAGTACGCTTTGGTGTGTCCATATTCTTGGCAGTTGGTGCACTGCACAGGTTGCCTGCGCTTGTGTGGCTCTTCTACAGTTATTCTTCGGTGCAGTAAATACTGTAGCTTATATATAGGATGAACTTCATTTTTGTTGTTTTTTTGACTCGATGGCTCCAGTTCGACTTTAAAGAGTGGCTGCGGCTCTTTGTTCCTGTTGAGGATGTTGATCACCGTTTTGGCGTTGAAGTTCTTTTCCTTTAGTGCCGCGATAATTTCGGATGAGGTCACGGATGACTCTATTCCTTTGATGACAACCTGCAATCCTTTGGCACTTTTCAGCTGGTAGGTATAGTAACTCTTCCCAGCTTCGTCTAGGTACTTGGTCACTGACCGGTGGCTAGACTCATCCTGAGTCTGCACTTTCGTTTCTTGGATGTTGCCCTTAGTAAGAGGTATAACATGGAACTTATTCTCTCCAATAATTGCAACTAGTTTGTTAACCAGCGCATTTGAGGTTTTCTCACGTATGTATATTGGTGGCGGCTTTATCTTCTTCTGCTCCTGTTCCTGCTCTTCACAGTCGTCCAGTAGTGCAAACCTATTTGAACTTGGCGCGTTGGCGCGATTTATTTTTGGCTGATTACCAGCCTGCTTGTGTTGCGGGCTTAGCTTTCGCTTTATTTGGATGTAGCGATCCAGCCCTGTTTGGCAAAGTTTTTTGTTTTGTTTTGGTTCTTGTCCGCTTTCGCTTTCAAGAGTCGGTGTGAGTGCTTTTGCATTCGTTGTTGTTGATTCAGCGGAATTGTACACCGCTGTCGGTATTGAGCATAGAGTTGTTGTTGATGTTGTTGCAGTTGTTGTTGCTAAAGGTGCGGTTGCAGTAGATATAGTGATTAATGTACTGGTAGTTAAAGAACTTGACACCGTTTGGGATGGGGAGAGGGTCAGAGAGACGCTCTCAGTGCGTTTGGGTTCACTTCGTGCAGTCAGAAGCATTGGTGAGCAAGACCGCGATCGTGTGCTTTCTGCAGGTGCTAGGTCATTGACCGGGTGGGTGGTTTGGCACTCGCGGGCGTTAGACACGACGGTGAAGTATGCATTGTTCCGCTGCAAGGAGAGTCGTCGCTCGTCTTGCTCTTTTTGCCGCTGAGCGCGCAATTCGCGTTGGCTCATTTTAGAACGATTGATTTGTTTGTTGTCTATTTGTTTTTTACTTTATTATTCCACACACAGAAAGTTTTGTAAGATAGCAATTTAACATTGCCAATAGCGTCTCTTTCGCTTCCGATTTGTGTATTTATTTTGTGTTATTAATTATTCGCTTTACTAAAATCAGGGGGTTTTATACGGAGCTCGATGAAAACACGTCTGACTTCGTCGAGGATGCGCTTATTATATCGCATCCTGTTGGAACTTAGTGATTATTATGAAATGGAAGCATATTTTGAAATCATTTACAAAAGGAAGAATATAATTAAAAATGAGACTAGTTTGTGAAAAATTTCATGGTTTTGTAGATTAATGCCACCATATTTTAGACATGCTCAAGCAACTAATAGAGTTGGAAGAAAATAACAAACTCTTTATGTCTCATAGTCAGCCAAAAAGAAGAAGGCGGGCACCTTTCGAATTCATAGGTTCTTTATAACATATCCTATTCGGAGTAATGAATAAAGATGATGGAGTTAGAATGGAAGAAAATATGAAAACACTATTAAATAATCAAGAAAACACAAAAGAACTAATTAGACGTTTATCTTTAGTTGATTCAACCTCAAGCATTTTTAAGAAAACTACGGACGAAGTCAATACACACTTTAAAAGTATGAAAAAAAGAATAGAAAATAAGACTGCAGTACTACAGGAATCATCAATTTGTGTATAAGGAATCTATTAAGTTCTTTATGATAACGAAAAAAGTTAGTACCTTGGCCGATGAATGCGAGAAAATACAGACAGGCATCATAAGCCTTCTAATTGATATTAATCATGGACGATTTATATCAATATTCTACGACCAAGTCAACTAAAGAGTGAAATTTAGAAAATTAAAGACACGTTATCAGAAAATTTAGTCCTTCCGAAACAGGCACAGAATTAAAAGACGTATATACGTAATTAACCGCAAGAGGATTATTCGTAGACAAAAAACTTATTATAAATGCGAAAATGCCGCTATTTGGAAGGCACGCTTCTAAATCGTATAGGGTAATTCCAGTTCCAGTTAAAACAGGAAATCGTAAATCATAGCACAAGTAGACGCAGAATATTTATTCTATAATTTTGAAATAGATTCATACCACCTGATGACTGAATCAACAATTAGTAAATGCCAGAAATGGCAAGCAAACAAAAGAGTTTGCGAAGGTAGCTGGCCATGGAGTAACGCTAACGATGGTAATTGTCAGTTAGGACCCCTAAAACATAATAGACCTCCTAACTGTATATTTAAAGAAGTTTTAGAGTCGAAATCATTTTGGGTAGAATTGGAAAAAAGAAGTAGTTAGCTATTTAAAGTCGAAGAGAATACTTATGGTAAATGAGGCTTCAATGTGGCCGATCTAAAATACAAATTATTGATCTGCCGGAACAAGGAATATTGTAAATCAGCTCAGACTGCGCAGTTAGAACGGATGACAAAATGTTAATAGCTCAGCATATTATAGCAACAGAAACTCGAGAAACATTAGCCTCAGCATATATAGGAGAAATAAAAGAAATACCTGAAATTGTTTGGAACCCCTTAAAGCCTTCGATTATTAATCAAACGGCAGAAATACCTCAGTTGGCAAAAGAAATTAAATATTTGAAAACACAAAGCGTAGACCTTCAAAATCTAAATTTTCATCATGTGTCTGGACATAGCTCTTTAGTTTTAGGGATAATAATCACTATTATTCTAATCATATATTATATATAAAAATTAAAATCAAAAAATCAACTGTTAGCCATAGCAATGCCTACATCTATACAAAACTTATAAATAAAAATATACAATTTCATATAAAAAAAAAATGTATTAACTAAAATGTATCACCTCCCCGGCCATTGTTCAAGCACCAACTTGAACATGAGAAATTAATGTATACAATATAAGAAAAAGATATCAAGGTAAAAAAGAAGAACTTTTGAGGCCCTTGGGAGAATTTTTCTATGTAAAATTTTGTAAAATTAAATAAAACAAAAAGTACTTTAGAAATTAATTAAATACAGTCCACTTCAAAATTGAAAAGTTATCGAAAGTAAAATGTTATATACAGTTTGTCAAGAAACTGTTTACACACCGCAAACAAATGGTATTTTCTGACTTTGAATGCAAAATTAAAGGCTTTTTATCAAAATTCAGTTTTTTTTTTTTATTTATATCTATTTATTAATATATTTTTTATCAATATGTAAAAAAAAAATAACATAATTATAAACAGTTAACGAGAAAAATAACAAAAACTAAGTTTACACACTTTTGACACTGTCAAGAAAGTGTTTACACAAATTACTCTAGCTCTATTACAGTTAAATTTTAAAGAAAAAATAATAAAAAACTAATAGTTTTAATACATTATATACTCTCCATTAGCATTAGGAACATATTGGAGGCGATTTTTCATCGATCCAATCAGTTTTGGTAGGTCATATCCCTTGGAATCTCTTGCCACTCTTCTAGTTAGTGCTGCTCGGTTTTTTGGTGCCCTTTTCCCACTTCTTTCTTAAGGTGAACCCAAATTTTTCTATGGGGTTCAGATCTGGGCTTTAGGGTTGTGTGTCGATGACTTGCCGCAGTTCTAAAGGACCCAGTTCCACTCAGTAAGCGCATAATGCTTAGGGACACTGTCTTGATAAAATTCGAAATCAGGCTTATTATTGGTATACATTCGAATTTTTGGGCGCTGGATGTCAAATATCGTTAAGGACTGTTGCTAAGGACCATAAGGAAGAGTGTGATTTGGATGTGTCACACGAAACAGTGCGCCAAGCCATCCTCCGGCATAAGTACAAGTCAAAAATAGCACGTAAGAAACCGATGCTGTTGCTAATCAACATTGAAAAGCGGCTCATTTTCGCTACCAGGATGCAAAATCGGCCAGAAGATTACTGGGTTTTCGCAGATGAAATCTAGATGATGTTGTATTACAATGATGGACCCAAAAGAGTGTGGCGCAAAGCGCTAACTGGGCTAACTGCGCTGGAGAACCGCAACATCATACCAACAGTCAAATTTTCCAAACTGTTGGTTATGATGTGGGGGTGCATATCCAACCAAGGTTTCCGAGATTTGGCATTTATTGAGAACACAATGATTATTGAGAATTCCTAGAAATTTTAAAATCCGATTTGACATCCAGCGCCCAAAAATTCGAATGTATAGCAATAATAAGCCTGATTTCGAATTTTATCAAGACAGTGTCCCTAAGCATTATGCGCTTACTGTGTGGAACTGGGTCCTTTAGAACTGCGGCAAGTCATCGACACACAACCCTAAAGCCCAGATCTGAACCCCATAGAAAAATTTGGGTTCACCTTAAGAAAGAAGTGGGAAAAAGGGCTCAAAAAAACCAAGCAGCACTAACTAGAAGAGTGGCAAGAGATTCCAAGGAATATGTCCTACCAAAACTGATTGGATCGATGAAAAATCGCCTCCAATATGTTCCTAATGCTAATGGAGAGTATACAATGTATTAAAACTATTAGTTTTTTATTATTTTTTCTTTAAAATTTAACTGTAATAGAGCTAGAGTAATTTGTGTAAACACTTTCTTGACAGTGTCAAAAGTGTGTAAACTTAGTTTTTGTTGTTTTTCTCGTTAACTGTTTATAATTATGTTATTTTTTTTTACATATTGATAAAAAATATATTAATAAATAGATATAAATAAAAAAAAAACCTGAATTTTGATAAAAAGCCTTTAATTTTGCATTCAAAGTCAGAAAATACCATTTATTTTCGGTGTGTAAACAGTTTCTTGACAAACTGTAAATGTGTAGCAATACACACTTTTGTGGCCCTTGTCAGAATGTTCAAGCATTAAACATGTATAGGTATATATTAAAATACAAAAGGAATGTAAAAAGAATCGGACTAACAACCAATATAGTATAATTACAATTATTTGATTATGTAGTAACAAGAGTTCTTATAAACTTTTAATATATTTATGCCCACACCGACTTCAATGCGTTGGTTCGTGCATGGTGTGTCACCTAACGCACACGTTTAAATATGCGTCCAAGTGATCAGTCATAAAATGCATTATTTAATATCTAGTAGTGTGACCCTATCAAATGCATTTCTTTTTGAAGGGGTTGGTTATAAAATTCACTATTTATTTTATTAATTTTTATTTATTATTTATTTATTTAACAAAATTAAATCTAGTATACAACACTAAACCTAATAATTTAATAAGTACGGGGCCTTCGGCTCGAGACTTATGGGTTATTACTTTATATAATAAACTGAGCTTTTTGAACAAATTTGTTAATTTTTGAGATATTTTGAGATATGGGTTACTTAAACAATTCGAAAGACTATGTATAACAAATAATTGAGATCTAATTGAGTGCAATCGACTGCAGGCGTCGAGAATATTGTCAACGGTGAGTTCGTCCCCGCATAGTTGGCATGTTGGTCGCGCCGTTCTCTTCAGTAAGTGTTGATGTGTGGATTGGGTGTGCTCCATGCGTAGGCGGATGAAGGTCGCGCATTCCCGTTTATGTAAGTTAACTGGAGTTACATACTTATTGCGTATTCCAGCTTTTGACGTAACAGTATCGGAGCTTTCGAGTCAAGATCTAAGCTTTGCATAAGAACTTAGGGTAATCTTAAGAGATCGAATTAGTAATAAGCAGTCGAGATTTGGAGATCAGAAGCGTCGGTCATCGCCAAGCAGAAATATACAAATTCGCCTCAACAAATGCAGACCGCATTTATTCTAAGATTTATATTATACAAATAAATATAATTGTCAAAAACTTCAACCTAAATTGGCGCCCAAACAAATCTAAAACCCACGACATTAAAAGGAGAAACACAACAGCTGGAGCAGACCTACTCAAGCGGAGATTACAATAAAAAATAATATAAATCACTAGATATTCCAAAACACCAAACAAATTGTAAGTACAACGCCCCTTGATTAATTATTAAAAAATAAAATAAAAAATTGTTCATGCAAATTGTTCAAAAAATAAAATAAAAAATTTGTTCATGCACACGTGAAGGTGCAAGCAAGCAAAAAAGCGAAATCAGAAAACAGAACTAGTAAAATGGAGTTATCAGCAATCCAACTGAAAGCTGTATTAGAAAGTGCCGTTGCAGGGGCGCTTGCAAGTCAAAAAGAATTATTTGACAAAAAAACAAACATGCGCTCGATTAACGAGCGCATAGAAAAATGTACAGTGACTTCGAGGGCGAAAGCGAAACCTATGTGTCATGGAGAAAAGCGGCTCATGTCGCTTTTAAAGTTTATGAATCATACGAGGGGAGTTCAAAATATTATCAAGCCCTTGGTATTATCCGAAATAAAATTAAAAATTCAGCAATCAACGTGCTAGCTTCGTTCAGCACACCGTTGAATTTTAAGGCAATAATTAAACGCCTTGACTTTACATACGCTGACAAAAGGCCTATCTACCTAATTGAGCAGGAGTTGTCGACGTTGAGACAGGGTGATATGACGCTCACCGAATTTTATGATGAAGTTGAGAAAAAATTTACTCTGCTTACCAATAAAACTATAATGACATGCGTTAAACCCTTGGCGATGCCACTCAATGAAAAGTATAGGGCTGACGCATTATGTGTATTTATAACAGGCACAAAGATGTCATTGAGTGATATCCTGTTTGCCAAAGGAGCCAAGGACTTACCAACAGCCCTTGCTCTAGCACAGGAGGTCGAGTAAAATCACGAGCGTTATCAATTCGCTCTGAACTACTCAAGAAACTGTCGGGACAAAGTTCCGAAACTGGAAAAAAATACTATTAGGGATAGAAGCACTAATATGCAAGACAAAAACCCATATTTTAGTAAGCGTCAGTTTGTGCCCAGTTTTGACAGGCAAGCAGCTCAAATACCAGTCCAGGCACCGACTCAGCTGTTTCATACTGACGTATCTATGCGAACCATTCGATCCAACCAATTTAGACAAGCACCTATTTTGAACCAAGCTAACTTACCCCAACATCAAAATGTTTGGCCAACCCAACAGCAACAACAACATAACCCAAGGCCTGTTCAGGCACAAATTGGCTTTGAACACATAACAAAAAGACCAAATAGTGGCACTGCCAGGTTTACAGGACCGAAACATCAACGAGTAAACCATTAGCTCAAGAAGAAGATCTAGAGGAGTCCGATGAAAATGATTATGAACAAGGGGCAACAGCAGCTGTTGAGGATATTGACCACGAACTTACAAATTATGACAACGTGCATTTTTTAGCCACAGGTCCTTGCTACCGTTCATAGAAAGAAAGATAGCAGGGAAAACCATAAAAATCTTAATCGACACCGGCTCTTCAAAAAACTATATACAGCCCCTCACAGAACTTAAGTACATAACACCGGTAAAAAAGAATTCTCAGTTAAGTCCCTTCATGGTTGCAACACGGTGAAATATAAATGCATTGTTGAACTTTTCAGCAAGACTATTCCCTTCTTCATTCTACCGGACCTCTCAAGCTTTGACGCTGTATTTGGATTTGACACACTAACGCAGATGACTGCAACATTGCACTTGAAAAATAAAATTTTAAAAATCGAAAACTCAGTCGAACCAATTAAATTTGTAAAATGCAATAGCGTTTATTTTGCTGATATAAAGGACATCGTAGTTCCAAACCAAATAGCCGACAAATTCCACACAATGTTAAAAGACCAATTGGGTGTCTTTGCAGACCCAGAAAAAGCACTGCCATTTAACACCAATATTATTGACCATACGGACGGAAGATGACTAACCGGTATACTCAAGACTTTATCCACACCCCATGGGCGTAGCCGATTTTGTAAATGAAGAGACGAAAGCGTTGTTAAAAGACGGAATTATTCGACCTTCGCGCTCACCCTACAACAATCCGGTTTGGGTAGTCGATAAAAAGGGTACAGATGAAAAGGGAAATAAGAAAAAAAGGATGGTTATAGACTTTCGGAAGCTAAACTCAAGGACAGTGGATGACAAATACCCGGTTCGGTGTTGTATTCATCGAATTTCTCAAATATTAAATTTGAGAAAAGCCAGATTTTTTACCACATTAGATCTGAAGTCAGGATTTCATCAATTTTTACTTGCACAAAATGATAGGGAGAAAACCGCATTCTCGGTTGCACATGGAAAATACGAGTTTTGTAGACTTCCCTTCGGTCTTAAAAATGCGCCCAGTATGTTTCAACATGCCATAGATGACGTACTCAGGCCCCAAATAGGAAAGTCTTGTTTACGTTGATGACGTTATTATTTTTTCCGAACGACTTGAAGACGATTATTTTTTCCGAACGACTTGAAGACCATCTGAATCATATTTTCTGGGTACTTGATAGATTACTTGAAGCCAACATGAGGGTGTCCAAGGAGAAATCGAACTTCTTTAAGGAAAGTGTCGAATATTTGGGATTCATAGTATCCAAAGACGGCATCACAACAAATCCGAAAACAGTAGAGGCTATCCATAGCTATGAAAAACCCACTAATTTGTTCAATGTTAGATCCTTTTTAGGGCTAGCAAGCTATTACCGCTGCTTTATTAAGGACTTTGGTTCAATAGCTCGACCTTTGAATGACATCCTCAAAGGGGAAAACGGAAAAGTTTCCGCCACTCGTTCTAAAAAGATACCCATTATTTTCGACGATAAGCAACGCTTTGCATTTCAGAAACTTAAAAATATCTTAGTGTCCGAAAATGTAATGCTACCCTATTCAAACTACACAAAGCCTTTCGATTTAACTACGGACGCTTCAGCTCTTGGCCTGGGCGCTGTTTTCTCACAAAACGGAAAGCCTATTACAATGATATCTAGGTCCTTAAAAGGTGGAGAGCTTGGCTTGTATGGGCTTTAAAAACATTAAAGGACTATCTGTATGGCGCTAAAAATCTGAATATTTACACAGACCACAAACCATTAACGTTTGCCGTGTCAGATAAAAACACAAATGCTAAAATCAAAAGGTGGAAGGCATTTATAAATGAGCACAACGCAAATTTTGTATAAGCCAGGAAGAGAGAACCATGTTGCAGATGTACTATCCAGACAGGCCATCCACGCTTTAGAAAGCCACCTCCGGTCAGATATGGCAACCATACATAGTGAAATTTCGCTTTCATACACAATCGAAACAGTCGACAAGCCGGTCAACTGCTTTAGAAACCAAATAATAATAGACGAAGGCACAGCGGATAATACTCGCACCTTTATTATACTTGGTAACAAGTCAAGTCACGTAATACAATTCGTAAATAGGGAATCGTTAGTAGGCAGAATTCGCGACGTAGTAAAACAAGATGTAGTGAATGCAATATACTGTGAATTGCCCATACTGGCAATAATTCAGAACAGACTTATAGAAGAGTTCCCCGCAACGACTTTCCGGCATACAAAAAAGCTGGTGACCGACATCTATAACAAAGAGGAACAAAAAGATATAGTAACCATTGAATACAACAGAGCGCACAGGGCAGCGCAAGAAAATGTTAAACATATTCTGGAAGATTATTTTTTTCCCAAAAATGTCGCAACTGGCAGCCAGTAGCATAGTAGGTTACTGCCTGGTTTGCCAAAAAGCCAAATATGTACGTCATCCGCAGAAACATGTCCTTGGGAGAACGCCATTGATATTTTTTCTACAGACAGGAGATATTTTTTAAGCTGTATAGATACATTTTCAAAATTTGCAGTCGTTCAACCCATAGGCTCCAAAACGATAGCCGACATAGAGCCTGCAATAATGCAGTTAATGAACCTATATCCAAACTCAAAGACAATATTTTGCGACAATGAGCCATCTATTAACTCTGAGTCAATTAGGTCACTCTTAGCAAATCAGTTCAATGTTCAAGTGGAAAATTCACCACCCTATCATAGTACCTCAAATGGACAGGTCGAAAGGTTCCACAGCACCCTATTAGAAATAGCACGATGCCTAAAACTAGAAAAAGAAAAAATTGAAGCAGACATTGGGACAAGTGTCTTAATAAAGGGGAGGGTAGTACATAAAGATAATTTACGTGAGGATTATTATTTTTATGTACTATCTACTACCAATTAGTAATGGCCTTCTTCATCCTATTTTTATTTCATAATAAAAAAACAAATTTAATCAACGAGCGTTTTACCTTGTCATATATTATCACTATTATTAACTAACAATGTATTTGCAGTTTATATTTTTTTGGAGTCTATAATAATTTAAGCAAAGCATTAAAGAAAGCTTTTAGATCTTACATTGAGCTCTCCGCCATCAACTTCTCTATCCAACGTGCCCATTGTGATTAAACTACAGGACCACCAAGGCCAACGTCAACGAGGCACGGACCACCAGGATTCCCATATCAACCGTATAATTTGAAAGAACTGAAGACAGCCTTCATCTTAGTAAGGGAGGAGTTAACTGGAGTTACATACTTATTGCGTATTCCCGCTTTAACGTAACAGTATCGGAGCTTTCGAGGCAAGATCTAAGCTTTGCATAAGAACTTAGGGTAATCTTAAGAGATCGAATTAGTAATAAGCAGTCAAGATTTGGAGATCAGAAGCGTCAGAAGCATCGCCACGCAGAAAAATACAAATTTGCCTCAACAAATGCAGACCGCATTTATTCTAAGATTTATATTATACAAATAAATATAATTGTCAAAAACTTCAACCTAAATTTGTACGTTTGTGGGTGGCTTAAACATGATGCAATTCGGGTTAATAAACTGGTACCTGTGTATAAAGAGTGCCCATTCTGAGAGTTTCTTTTCTTTGAGGTATAGCTTGATTCGACCTTGGAAATCCTTCCAGTTAAACGGAGTGAAAAGGCGGCTTTGTCAGCGAGTTCATTTCCATAGATACCTTGATGACTGGGACCCCAGAGTAAGGTGATTTTTGTTTGATGAGAACTTAGCAGAGCTCCCAAATAACAGTTGACCGTTTTTCGTTTTGCGGTCTGCTCTCTAACACAACCGAAAAACACGATGCACGTGTGCTCTCGGTCTGAACAGAACCTTTCGTTTCTCTGTGTTTTGGTTTTCGGTTAACTGCTCTCAGTTGCGTGGTTCTTGATATGCTCACTGAACAACCACTCAGAGAGAGCAATCCAACTGAACGCTCGCTCATTGAGGGTCAGCAGATGAGCGAAGAAACGAAAGGCTCATCGTAAACGGTCTTTTGATTTCAGTGCCTTTGAAACAAAGTTTAGCAACAATTTTGACATATTTATTAGATGTAAACAATAGATTTATTACTTATTCAGCATTAAGCTTTACAAATAGTAGCGAAACCCTTCGCTATCAAGAAATAAAAAAGGCTTTCCATCGGTGGTCACAATCTTTATAATCGAAGAGACGATTGATTCTTCACTGGTTTCATATGAAATTTTTCTTTTTTTCATATTCTGTTGAATTTCGTCGACGTCAATCTCGAATTCATTAATTAGATCTCTTAAGATTACCCTGAGTTCTTAAGCAAAGCTAAGCTCTTGAATCGAAAGCTCCGATACTGTTACATTAAAGCGGGCATACGTAATAAGTAAGTTACTCCAGTTAACTTATACAAATAGACTAATCATTCGCATATACACACACTTATACAAATGCAAAACACTTTTATTTTCTTCGCTCGTTGCAAAACAAAGCAGCAGAACAAAAGGGAAACACAAAATTGGTTTTTGGTTGAGCACAGACCGTTCGTTCAAGAGACACTGGTGAACGGCTCTGGTCTGACTTTTTACGAAAAGGTGCGCAAAAAACTGTTATTTGGTGACTGCAAGAAACGGTCAACTGTTATTTGCAAGCTCTGGAACTTAGAATGTGCCTAACTTCTTGTGTTGTGGAGTCATTATGATTCCAGATGCATATAGCGGATAGGGAGCAGAGACTATCTGTGCAGATAACAGATTTACGCTTTTAATAATTCAGCTATCATTTTATTTTGCCTTTCGACTATCGCGCGTAAACTTTGTTCCGAATTGCTTTGTAGGTGTGGTGATCCCACTTTTGATGTCGGAGATGGATTTTCGTTAGCGTCGTTCATGTTTTATAATTAGTTGCACTGTCACGCAGCGAGTCGCAATGGTCACTTCTGTCCTTCTCAGAGGGCTATTCGAACTGTACTTCATCTTCCTGTTTCTTCTTCCTGTTTCTTCTTCCTGTTTCTTCTTCCTCCTCACCTCCCATTGCGCCACGCTCAGCAGGGATTTTCACTCTCCTTCCCCACAGCGCTCTCATACAGAAACTCTCATACACGCGCTCTCTCAATAAAGCGCTTTCTCTCTCTTCTCATTCATTGTCATCATCATTTATTTCCATAGCGAATACACAGAGAGACTTATAATTAACCTCAAATCTTATAAACCAAGTAAATTCCCGACATATGCAAGAATATTTAGATGATAGAAATTTAATAATTTTAAATCTAGTTTCCAGTTGTTTTCTTAAAATCTGACAGTGCTGTTGGAAAAGTAGTTTGGAGTCGAAGGTAACCTTTTTAAAAAGTTTACATCTTTTATTGTGCGCCTGTAAAGTCAATGTCGGAAAGGTTGCAACGTTGTTTCCGACAAATATGTAAAAGTTGGCATTTTTCAATGGCAATAGAGGCCCCAGAGGTTGTTCCACACAAGTTAATTTCTTGCAATATTTCTAAAAATTTTGCTCTGACTGTGTTAATATTTTTTATTTTTTGTAAAGATGATGGCGTCGTCTGCGTATAGTGAGATGTAAATATCTTTATGCCGAGTTACAATTTTATTTATATCAATTTATACAATTGCTATCATAAATAAAACCACAGAAAGTGGCGAACCTTGCGGAATTCCATCGTGTAAAATGTGGGAGTTCGATGTGACATTGTTTATTCGAACCCTAAAGGACCGATTGGTCATGAAGGCTTTAATTAGGTTAAAAAGCCTTGGACCAATGCCCCAGCGCTCGAGTCTGCAAAGTAAGGCATGAATCCCCACGCGATCATAGGCTCTTTCAAAATCCGTCGCCAAGATAGAGACATTATTTTTGGTCGAAAGAGCATTCGACGCGAAGTGTTGTAATAACGCGTCCATCGTTCTATGATTTATTTTGAAAGCAACTTAATTATGGGAAATTAGGTAGTGCCGTTTCATGAACCAGATAAGTCTTGGTGCTGTTTTTTTTCTAGGGTTTTTCCTAGACAGGATAACAGGGAAATTTGTTGAAATTACGTTATAATTTAAATAAGCTTTATATATTTTGATCTGGCAACGCTCACTTATGCTTAAGAAGATATTGTGAAATTCCTATTACTCAGTTTCTATTAAACCGTCAACTACACCACTACGTTCTTGTGTTTATTTGTTCGGTCGGTCAAGAAACACATAACGGTTGTCCTGATTGAACAGTAAAAACCTAACAGTTGGTTATGGGCCTTCAGCAAGCAAAGTTTTCGGTTTGAATAATTAAAAGTATATAAAAGTAAATGAGTGTGTCAATTCAAATAGAAAAATCAGGCGACGACAATTACGACGTATGGAGCATTTTAATGCGTAGTGTGCTTATAACAGCAGATCTATGGAAAGTCGTTTGTGGCCAATATGTAAAGCCAGAAGATGGCTCTGAAGATTTCGAAAAATGGAATATGCTCGATCAAAAGGCCCTGGCAAGTTTGTTTTTAAATTTAAAAGCAACGCAGTTAATGCATATAAAGGCATGCACAACAGCAGCAGACGCATGGAAAAAATTGCGTGATGTACATTTGCCAGGTGGCCCGATCAGAAAAGTGCAGTTATATCAACAACTATCAAGGCTGAGAATGCTTGAAGGGGATAACGTTGTTCAATATGTCAATAAATTTGCTGAAACAATCGACAAATTAGCTGAGATGGAAATAACAATTAATGATGAAATAAAAAGCATCATGTTGTTATCCAGTCTACCAAATTCGTGGGAAAATTTCGTCGTAGCGATCGAAACACGCGACACGCTGCCGACGTTCGAAACGGTAAAAGTGAAGCTTCTGGAAGAGGGAGCGCTCAAGCAAGAGAGGGACGATAGAGAAGGTTCTGTCCAAGCCGTGTATGTACATACAAAATTACATGGAACTGCAAAACAAAAACAACGCGAAGAATGTCACGACATCAATGCAACGACCATGAAAAAGAACCTTGAAAAGAGTAGTTTCAAGGGCAAATGCTTCATTTGCGAGAAATTCGGCCGCCGAGCACGAGAATGGCCGAGCAAAGAGAGGCATAAAAAACTAGGGGAAAGCAAGGAGAAATCAAACTGCTTGATGCATATTAGTGCTACCACTCAAAGGAAAAACATATGGTGTGTTGATAGTGGTGCCACGTCGCATATGTGTTGTGACAAGGAATTGTTTACATCTTTCATTAATAAGGAAACATCGATTATGCTAGCAGCGGATAAGTTCGTGAAATCGAGCGGCATCGGGACTGTTTTGCTTAAATCACAAAATGTAAACATTGAATTACGATATGTAATTTACGTTCCATCATTGCATATGAATTTTTTATCAGTGAGCAAGTCCGCGAAGTACGAACAAATAACTACTTTTGATAAAAAGGTGGCGGTGATAAGAAACAAACAAGGTGAAGTAATGAGTAGCTCTAAAAACAGTGCGGTTCATTTGTTGAATGATTCTTCTCGCATGGCAACATGACATAATCGGTTTGGTCATTTAAATTTTCAATGTTTAAAAGAAATCAAAGAAAAAGAGCTAGTAATTGGCATGGACGTTAAAAATATGTCAGTGAATATTGATTGCGACACATGCAATATGGCAAAAATACACGTATTGCCATTCCCACAGAAAAGCGAGAGAGCTACGCAAAGTGTACTGGAATTAGTTCACAGTGACGTGTGCGGGCCAATGAATGTTAGTTCTTTAGGCGGCACCAGGTATTTCGTCACGTTCATAGACGACTATTCACGGAAAATATTCATATATTTTATGCATGCGAAAAACGAAGTGTTTGATAAATTCAAATTGTGCAAATCATATGTCGAGTGCCAAACGGGCAATAAAATAAAAGCTTTGCGAAGTGACAACGGAACAGAATATGTAAACCGGCAGTTTACAGAGTATTTAAACACATGCGGCATAAAAAGGCAATTAACGGTTCCGGATACACCACAACAAAACGGCGTCGCGGAACGCGCTAATCGTACGATCGTCGAGATGGCCAAAAGTATGCTGATTCATGCGAAATTAGAGGAGTTTTTGTGGGCCGAGGCCGTGTCCACAGCTTCATATTTGCGTAACAGGTGCCCTTCTAAAGCAATCATGGGCGCTACACCCTTCGAATTATGGCAAAATAAGAAGCCATCTGTTAAACATTTGCGAGTGTTCGGATCTCGCGCGTTTGCATTGGATAAGACAAGAAAAAGCAAGTTCCAGGCAAAGGGAAAAGAGTATATATTTGTAGGATACTCTTCAACAGCTAAAGCTTACCGTTTATACGATCGGGAAAAACGTATCATTGTTGCACGTCGTGATGTCAAATTTGTGGAGGGTGAGTTTGATAACACTGAATCTGAAAAATGCACTATTTCAGAACAAAATAATGACTTCGCTACAAACATCATTCACCTTGAGTCAAATTCTTACGACAGTTATGACTCCGGTGAAGAGGAGGAGGAGCGCAAGCGCAAGCGATGAAGAGCAAATTCTCACTGAGGAGGAGATCGTACCAGACGTACAAGAGCAAGAGAGCAACGCACCTCGACGTGGACCCGGCAGACCAAAAATTATTCGCAGTGGTAAGCCCGGTAGACCCAGAAAAGAATACAACAGCCTAAATTACATTGAAGACATTGTGACGCCTCAGTGCGTTGGAGACGCTTTACGGGGCGAGCATGCCCAAGACTGGAAGACGTCAATGCAGAAAGAATATAATGCTCTCATTTCAAATAATACATGGACATTGTGTGATTTACCTCCAGGACAGAAGGCCATAGGATCCAAGTGGGTCTGCCGCGTCAAAAAGGATAAACAGGGAAATATACAAAAGTTTAAATCAAGACTTGTTGCTCAAGGTTGTGGGCAAAAGATGGGCGTCAACTATTCGGAAACGTTTTCTCCACTAATCCGCTACGAAACCATCAGAATGCTATTCGCTATAGCAGCAGAAAAACAGCTATGCATACACCAGGTTGACATATCAAACGCATATTTAAACGGCAGACTTCAAGAAGAAGTGTATATGAGGCAACCACAAAACTTCATAGATGAGAAGCATCCAAACAGAGTATTAAAGCTTCTAAAGGGGATCTACGGACTTAAACAGTCAGGGCGTGTCTGGAATGACATATTGGACGAAGTTTTGAAGAGCATTGGTTTCAAGCGCAGCAAAAATGAGGCGTGCCTGTACGTGAAGCAGCAGAAGCAACAACACAGCTACGTTGCAGTATATGTCGACGATCTAATCATAATCAGCTACGACGAGAACGAGATCAGCGCGATTAAGAGGAAGATCACAAATAAATTCGACCTACAAGATGGCGGCCAACTAAATTATTTCCTTGGCATGGAAATCCAACGAGAAGGTACAAGAGGGTCGATTTCGCTATGCCAGAAGCAGTTCATCAAAAACCTATTGGATGAATATGGCATGCAAAATTGTCGTCCCGCAGTTACGCCGCTAGACCCTGGTTATAAGATGGGCTGTAGAAATGAGAATTGTGTCAAGGTAAATATAACACAATTTCAATCATTAATCGGTTCCCTTATGTATTTAGCAGTCTTGAGCCGACCAGACATTTTGCATACAGTGAGCAGTGAGTTTGCGAACTGTCGCAAAGAAACACTGATCCACACAGTGAAGACGAGACTGCAGCGAAACATGTTTTGAGATACCTTTCAGCCACGGTTGATCTCAAAATCACATACAGCAAGTCCGGCGAACAGGTAATGGGCTTCGCCGACGCAGACTGGGCAAACGACCTGTCAGATCGAAAATCATACAGTGGGTATGCATTCTTCCTTGGAGGCAGTGCGTTTTCATGGACTTCAGCTAAGCAGAGCATCGTCGCCATGAGCAGCACAGAAGCAGAGTACATTGCTTTATCCACGGCTGCAAAAGACGCGGTGTATAAGTTCTCATCATATTGCGAAGAATCCAGTACACCATAAACGCACTAAGCACATAGATATTAAGTATTATTTTGTTCGTGAAAAAGTAAAATGTAATGAAATAATTCTTGAATATGTACCCACTGATAAAAATGTTGCAGATGTACTAACGAAAGGCTTGTGTAAGCAAAAGCAACAGAATTTTGCTAAGTTGCTTGGATTAAATTAATTTTCGTTTTACATCACATATATATAGCTTAAGAGGAAGTGTTGAAATTGAGTTGTAATTTAAATAAGCTTTATATATTTTGATCTGGCAACGCTCAATTATGCTTAAGAAGATTTTGTGAAATTCCTATTACTCAGTTTCTATTAAACCGTCCACTACACCACTACATTCTTGTGTTTATTTGTTCGGTCGGTCAAGAAGCACATAACGGTTGTCCTGATTAAACAGTAAAAACCTAACAAAATTGGACGGTAGCTGTTAATATCGGAAGGAGGTTTGTTTGGTTTTGAGATAGGGATAATGCCGATCTCCATGTATGTGTGTATTTTCAAGTGTTTAGCATTTGATTAAAGATATCCAAAAGTTTTGTTTTTAGGTGGGTAGATAGGTTTTTGAGCATAGGGTACGATACTTTGTCGGCCCAGGGCTTTTTCTTTTTGCTTTTGCTACTAAATTGTCCATTTCAAGCAATGTGAATTTGGAATCGAAGCATGTAGCCGATGGTGAAAGTGAGTGATGAGTGATGAGATAGGGCTCTGAAAGATACCGATTTTTTTCTCGTATACATTCTGTTGAAAAATGTTGGTCAGAAGAGTATTCAGACTTAGATAAGGCAAACTCTTCGGCGATATTAAATGATCCAGTTGGATTTGATAAATTTTAACGGTTTGGGAGGGATGCCGGCTAGGCGTTTTATATCGGACCAGACTTTTTTTGTGTAGGATAATGGGAAGATTTTGGAAGTAAATTTTTTAAGAGAGTTACGCTTGGCCGAAAGTACGGATTTTTTGGAAAGGGCGTTTGATTTTTTGTATCTAATGAGGTTTGTATCATTCATATTGGCTGTTTTTAGTTGTTCATTTTTATACTTGTTCAATTTAACATTTCCTAAGGACCTCAAAAGTAAAAAAAACAAATTCGTATTTACTTTACTTTTGACACGGTTTTGTATTAATTTTGGTAAAATAACGTTTAAGTTTTTTTAATGTCTCTTTTTAATAGACTACATTAAGATGTACTTTGATATATTTTTACACAACATTACGTTATGTATTTATTTGTGGATGACATACCATCTTTATTATATCATCTCACTATAAGACCTGATTTTCGTCATATTTAATTTTTCTGTCGTCTTTGCAAGAATTATTTTGCTTTGTAAATCACCATCAATAAGACTGTGGTTGATGTGGCTTAGAAGTAATCCATATATTAACATATTCTTTGAAATGCTATGGTTTTTATGGCAATACTTGAAGTAGCACAATAGCTTGCTGCATTCTTGAGAATAGTGCTGCGTCCAGTCTCTCCTGAGGACTCAATGCTTTAAATTTATAGCAATTTCAAATGCCTTTTGCATTCAGAGAAAATACCCGTATTTTCTATTTTTGGTAGGGTAGGTAAAAAGTTTACTTTTTGACTATTCCTTTTTACCTCTTTACCTTAGCTGCACTTAGTTGAATTTAAGTATCCATTAGCTCTATATAGGACTCTATGTCCTTTTATATAAAAAATATCAAAACTACATTTTTTTAGAAACCCTTCAATCCATAAAAAGTCTAAAACAGTTCTGCTCTGGTCGACTTTTAATTTATTAATCCGAAATGGCAAGCTTTCGACTTTGGATTTTTGTTTTTTTTTTTGTTATGGCATTGTGTACCTATAATTTATATTAATTGCTGCTTTATTTATTTATTTATTTAGTAACCTATCAATGTGACTTTTGGTGAAAAACTCATGATCTATGGGCCCTAATTTTAACAATTTGTTGTGCTATTCACAACGTTGGGCTTTTAAAGTAGATAGAAGTTGTTTGTCATTTTCTGAAATACTTCTTCCATTAACTAACTGGCCATAACTAACCACTTAACTTTAACCAGATTTTCAATCGGAACTGATTTTTCTTTTGACCAAATTTTTCTTTTTAATCCATTTATTTTTTTTAATTGTTAATTATTGTCAATGTAACAAATGTTAACATTTAAAGCAGAGCTCGCAAATAACAGTTGACCGTTTCTTGCAGTCACCAATTAACAGTTCTTTGCGCACCACGTGCGCAAATAGTCAGACAAGAGCCGTTCACCAGTGTCTCTTGAACGAACGGTCTGTGCTTAACCAAAAACCAATTTCGTGTTTCCCTTTTGTTCTGCTCATTCACTGACCGTGTTGCAACGAGCGAAGAAAATAAAAGTGTTTTGCATTTGTATAAGTGTGTGTATATGCGAATGATTAGTCTGTTTGTGTATAAATCAAATTTGCTTTTGTGGATTCGGTGCATTTGGAGTGATTTAATTTTTGTGCCAAAAATGGGTCGCAATCACAACAAAAAAGTGCATTTTTTTTTCAATTTACGTCAGAAGACAATAAGTCTAAGTGCAATGTTTGCAGTGTGAAGTTAGCAGGCTCTCACGTAACAAATTTAAAACGGCATTTAATTGCAAAACATACGGAACTATTTAATGAATTCGAGATAAATATAATTATAATATAATATAATATTAATTCGCTACTAGTTGTAAAGCTTAATGCTGAATAAGTAATAAATCTATTGTTTACATCTAATAAATATGTCAAAATTGTTGCTAAACTTTGTTTCAAAGGCACTGAAATCAAAAGACCGTTTACGATGAGCCTTTCGTTTCTTCGCTCATCTGCTGACCCTCAATGAGCGAGCGTTCAGTTGGATTGCTCTCTCTGAGTGGTTGTTCAGTGAGCATATCAAGAACCACGCAACTGAGAGCAGTTAACCGAAAACCAAAACACAGAGAAACGAAAGGTTCTGTTCAGACCGAGAGCACACGTGCATCGTGTTTTTCGGTTGTGTTAGAGAGCAGACCGCAAAACGAAAAACGGTCAACTGTTATTTGCGAGCTCTGATTTAAAGTAAGCAAACACATAATCTGGTAACACTGTATCCAGCACCAGTCGATGCTTTGCTATTGCTTCATATTGTATTACTCTTTATCTTCAATTTCCAACAGAAGTTCGACCCCACCTGTGTCTTTCTTTATTGATATATGGTACACATATTACTGCAACAGGTCATGGTACGTGTCGCTCTAGTAATTAAATGTTTGTTTTACTGTCGTAACGATATACTTATGGAAAGTTGGGTGTGGAAAATATGTGAATGTAAAATGAGATACGAGGGGTGTTCAAAAAGTATCGCGAATTTGGAATTTTCGCGGAGTTTTGTTTTGCGCTGTAACCCTTGTCATTATTTAATAAACACATTACTAGACCACAAGGCTAGTAATTCTCATTAAGGGGGCAAAGTCAAGCCCTCCACCGTAATCGCCCTAAAAAGGAAATCAACTGGGAGACCAGGAAACTGACGGACCTGGAAGGAATCTCCATAAGTCCTGGAAAGAACTAAACATAAGTGGCGCCCAACTTCATCTGAATAACAGGGTAGTTAAGTTATAGAACATGTAAGTTTGAGAAGTTATTTCTTTCGGCACACCATTAAGAGTTGCTAGAAAAAAACATATTTACAAAAAACAATTATTACAAAATAACAAAAATTACAATTTTTATCCGGCCACGTATTGGTGTTGTGAAATTCGTTCTAAATTCATTTTATTGCATACCTTGTGGAAAAAAATATACATAATAAATTTTATACTTTCGACGGAATAAATTTCCGTTGCATACTCCATAAAATTAAATATTGCATATCTTTTAATAAATTTTATTGAACACCTTTTCTTGCTATATATTACGTGCCGATCAATTGTGCTCGGCGAAAGCGTATTTGTGTTGTGCCACCCAACAACCAACGAGTTGGGCGGGTGAATATAGGGACATTAGGGTTGAATACGAAAGCGAGGATAGCTGGGAGGAGGAATATAGTCGGTCTGCCGTTAGCTATTGCCCCGTTAGACAACACTATGGACCCCAATCAATTCCAAGTTCTTGTCGACAATGCCGTTATGCGGGCATTGGCGCAACAGCAATCTCAGTTTCATAGCAGAATAAATTCCCTCAGGTACAGCATTTGCAGGTGGAAGCGCCGCAAATTATCACATATGAAAAGATTTCCGTTCATGCTGAGGTTAGGTGCGACATACCTCTGTATATAATCAAGTCCGTACCAGAGTTCTCGGGTACCCCAAACGGGTATGCGGCCTGGAGGCAATCAGCCATATACTCCTACGACCTTTTCAAACCCTTTAACGGCAGCAGTGCTCATTTCCAAGCTGTTGCCATCTTAAGAAATTCGAGGCGCAGCTGAAGCATAACTTGTGTCTCACAACACGGTTTTGAATTTTGATGCCATCTTGGCCAGACTAGATTGTACTTATTCAGACAAAACATCCTTACGCCTTCTGAGGCAAGGATTAGAGATAGTCAGACACTGTGACCTACCAGTGATGCAGTACTACGACGAAGTCGAGAAAAAGCTAACGCTTGTTACCAACAAGATCGTAATGACACACGAGCAAGAAGGCGCCGACCTGCTCAACGCAGGGCTCAGAAAGTCCCTTAGAGCGGTGACTAGCCATCTACCCTGGCTTTTGCTAGAGAAGCGGGAGCAAGCATTGAAAGGAGCTTGTTTGCCAATTCCTACGTCAAGACTGTGGAGGAACGAGCTCAAACTGGTGGAAACAGGTGCAAACAGCAAGGGCCGTTTCCAGGGGAATCTAGGTAGAAACTACAAGGAAGAAAAGGGCCAGGAACCCGCATTGTAAGGCGAAAAAAGAAAAGAGCAAACGAACAGCCAATAGAGGTCGACTCGTCCTCCAGGTTTAGGCAGCGCACTGAACACAATAATTCTCACCCAAATGAATCGAAAGCTTTTAAAAGAAGAAATTCCTCAGAACGTTCGACGCGCCCAAGACGTCAGCGTCTTAAGAACGTGATCAAGGTTACACCCGAACCCAAAGACCCCAAGGAGGAATATGAAGAGGACGCAAAGGCACAATTGAAGAGATCTACAGTAAGAATAAGTACGCTCCGAGAGACGACTCATTGAATTTTTTTAGGCGTCGTTCCCAGTTGCCGTTTATTAATGACGGCTGGTTGGGAGAACTCTAAGAATTTTGTTTGACACCGGCGCGGCAAAAAACTACATTCTCAGTGATTTCAATACATGGCTCCACCGATTAAATAAAAGTGCCCAATGAAAGTGATTGGAAGGTCCGTTGTGTAGAGTGTGTACAATATGGGTACAAGAACACTGCCTTGTGGTACTCCTGCTCTATGGGCCTAGGCGTGCTGATTGATGATCCGCATCTCACTCTGAATTATCTTCCCTCTGTGTATGACTTGAGGAAGGCGAAATGGGAACTTTTAAGGTGGGTTTTAATTTTGAAAAGGAGACCAGGGTGCCAGACTCTGTCAAACGCCTGTTTGACATCCAGCATAACGGCGCAGCAGTACTTCTTCTTTTCAAAGGCCTCAAGTATGGTCTCAACAATCCGGTGGCATTGCTCAGGTGTTCTATAAAGGCGTCTGAAACCAAACTGGTGATCGGGGACTAGTCCGGCCTCGTCCAATACTGGCAGTACTCTACGCAAAAATACTCGTTCAAGTATTTTAGATAAGATTGCCAGCAAACTAATCGACCGATACGATGCTAGGTTGTCTTCAGGTTTCCCAGGTTTTAGGAGGACAATTACTTCCGCTCGCTTCCACTCTTTAGGGAAGTACCCTAGACGAAGGCAGCTGTTGAATATGTTGGCCAGCCTTTGGGAACAGATTAGGGGCAACATTTTCAGTGCTGTTGCATCGATACGGTCAGGACCCGGTGACTTGCCATTTTTTAGGGAGGCGATCTCCTGCGCAATCTCCTCTGGTTCGACGGGCTGTATTGGCGGGCCAGGAGCATTTGGGCTGTCTACGAAACTTATGGTTGCAGCTCTCTCTTCGCCAGTGCATCTCTCGAACGGTGAGAATAAACTATGTAGATGGTCAGCAAAGGCTTCTGCTCTTTCGACCTCAGTCCGACACCAGGAACCGTCCACTTTGCGCACGGGTGATATCTTCTTCGCAGGTCTTTTTATGTGCCTCGTGACATTCCACAGATTGTGCTGCGGGTCTCCAGGTTCCAGCTCCTCAAGGAATGTATGGAAAGAGTCCTGCCTTAGGATGGTTAGCTTTTTCTTCAGTTCCTTGGTGGCACGATTAAGTGCTGTCTTGTCCCTGGGGTTTTCGGCCACGAGGGCCGCGATTTCAGGAGACTACAAGTGCACGTCTCTTTTAGGTATTCTCGGGGTAGTCGGAGGAGGTGGATTCGCAATGTTATCTTAGAGTGTCCTATGCCCTTGAACACGTTGAAGTCCATCAGATCCGTCTGCTTTGAAGGGTCGGTAGACCAGTGTGTGGGTTCTCCAGTGGAATGGCAGTAAAGACTCTTCCGCTGCAGGTACTTATAGAGCTTTATGCTTTTGGAGTTGTTTGTGCGGGACCCCCACCAGGAGTGTTTGGCGTTAAAGACTCGAAGAAGTCCTGAAGGTGGGTCTCGGTTATCGAGTGTCTGGGTGTGAAGTAAACCGCACCAATGGTGATATCTTCCTGTGGGCTAGAAATCCTGGTCACGGCGCACTGAGCTCATTCCTCCTGAAACGCGGGAAGTTCCGTATACTGAATTCCACTCCTGATAAGCATAGCTGCTCCTCCGCGTGCTCTGCCAGATGGATTGTTGGCATGTAACAGTTCGTACCCGCTAATGTTGAAGTTGGATCTGGGACAAAAGTGGGATTCCAAAACTAGAAGAACGTCGATATTGTTTGTTTTGATGAGATGCTCTACTTCGGCTTTGCTCCTCTGCAGGTTTGCGTTCCAAACAACTATATTAAGACTTATTTGCATTACTTTCTGTTGAGGATTAGAGCTATAAACTGCATCATCTGCGAGAACATCTGCGATAACATCTGGGAGATTAACTTTTCCATCATCCTCTCAATCGTTCCTTCCATGCGGGCAAGTATCGTTTCAAGGTGGTTGAGATGTGGGGCTTCGGGAGTGGTTTGAGGGGTTTGTTGGGGATTCGTTGGCTGTGTCGCTTGGTTTCCTAGAAGTACGTCCTTATAACTCGTACCATTGATGAAAGTTGGTATCTGGATGAGAGGTGGTTTGTTTCTACTCTCAACGGGTCTGGCTTTAGGAGATTGCTGCTCCTTTGCCTTTTTGTAGGCAGGGCATCCTCTGAACGACGCATGGTGATCAGCTTGGCAATGTAAACAGCATGCTTTCTCATCATATTTTTTGGTGCATGACGTGAGAACCACCACATTTAACGCAGCGATGTTCCAGGAAGCAGTAGCGCTGGGTGTGTCCGAACCCTTGACATCTGAAACATTGTGGAACATCGTTGAACTTCAGTGGGGGCTCTACGGTGACGACTGATCTGAAAATCCTCTTTATTTTGAAAACCTCTGTGTTGTTGCTCGCTGGTTCTAGATTAACAAAAGATTAAAAGATCCCCAGTGGTTGTTTGGATTTCCTGCCAATGAGATTGTGCAGATCCCTCACAGTATGGCCGTATTTGTGGAGTTCTTCTTTAATTTCAGTCTGGTCCGTTGAGTGGTGAAGTCCCTTGATGACCGCCCTATACGCTCTCTCGTCCTTTGGTTGGAAGGTGCAGTGTTTTTTGTTATATGCCACAAGGTGCGGGCATAGAGCTGTGTAGAACTCCTTGTCTGGCATCATTACGCGTACTTTATTATTTCTCTCCGTTTTATACGAGAAATCCTTTTGGTTCCGACTAGAGCCGTTATCATCTTGACAACCGCTGTAATGTCGGTCACGTCTGGGATCTAGATCGGGGGAGGCTTGAGGGTCTTCGGGATCGGGATAGGTTTCTCTGCTGTTTTAGATGCCACTGCCTCTGAGGCAGTTTCGGGTTCGTCATGATCGTCGTCATCTTCTTTGCTTGAGAGGAGAGAAAAGCGGTTGTTTGCCAGCTTGCTGCGCCGAGCTGCGCTTGTACTAGGTGAGACGTCTGGCTTCTCTCCTTGCCTATTACGCGAGGGCTTGCGCTTGATCTCGCTGGGCTCCGAGAAAGAAGAACTCCAGCTTGAGTCTCTGCTCGAGCTGCACCTCCTTGCTTTGAGGGCCTTCTTGCAGGGCATTGTTTTGCCGAGCTTGATGGCATGCGGCGGAGCCTGCCAGTCCATACTCTAGGTTGGCGTTCAATTAACCGTTATGCAAATAATTAGTCACAGCAGCAACGGCAGCGAAGGGGCAACGGACACAGTGGGACTCCGCCCTTGGCAGCCCGACCCGGCCCGTAAAATGCGCAATCCACCAAGTCCCAAGTGCAAAACACAAAACTTCGAAAAATAATTCAAAGTTCCGAAAACAAAGTTCCTTTTTGATTTTTCAATGAATGATTACACTTTCGGGAGGAAACTGATGCTAAAAGATGGCCCTAGATTTTTTAAAGACAGCGTAGGATACCTTGGACTCATAGTAAGCAAGGATGGAACTAAGTCCGATCCAGAAAAAGTAAAAGCCATTCAGAAAAACGCTGAACCGAAAAGTGTTTATATCGTCAGTTTGTTTCTAGGATTGGCTAGTTAGTACAGGGCCTTCATCAAACACTTTGCCGTCATAGATCATCCGTAAACAGACATTTTATAAGGGAAAACAGCTTGGTGAGTAGGTATATGTCAAAGAAAATTCGTGATGACTTTGATGAAACTCAACGCAAAGCATTTCAAAGGCTGCGCAACATTCTGTCATCAAGTATCCTGATTTTAAAAAGCCCTTTGACCTGACCACAGATGCGTCTGCAAGTGGCATTGGTGCAGTTCTATCCCAGGAGGGTAGACCTATCACCATGATATCTCGTACCCTGAAACTAGGCCGAGTTAAATTATGCCACAAATGAAAGGGAATTGTTAGGTATTGTGTGGGCCTTGGGTAAATTACAGAATTTCCTGTACGGCTTCAGAAAAATTAATATCATCACCGACCACCAACCTCTCACGTTCGCTGTTGCGCGTGAACGCCAAAATATAGAGATGGATGGCTTATATAGACCAACATAATGCCAAAGTTTTCTACAAACATTGCAAAGAGTATTTCGTAGCAGATGCACTATCCAGGAAAAACCATAATGCCTTACAAAATGAACCTCAATCAGACGCTGCGACAATTTACAGCGAGCTCTCCTTGACATACACGGTCGAAACCACAGATAAGCCACTAAATGCTTCAGAAGCCAGATCAGTCGAGAGGAAGCACGTTTCCCGCTCAAGCGAAACATAGTGCTGTTTCGAAGTAAGACTCGCCACTTGATCAGTTTTACTGACAAAAGCTGCTTATTAAAATTCCTGAAGTAGGTCGTCAATCCCGGTGCCGTGAACGCTATTCACTGCGACTTCCCCACACTAGCAAGTTTCCAACACGATTTTATTACGCACTTTTCAGCCACCCAGTTTCGGCACTGCAGGAATATCGTGGTGGATATAGCCGACAGGAGCGAGCACCTAGAAATCGTCACTGCGGAGCACAACCGTGCGCCCAGGAAAATGTTAAACTAGTCCTTCGTGACTACTATTTCCTCAAAATGGGCAGTTTTGCCAACAAGGTGGTGGCTAATAGTAGGGTCTGCATCCAAGCGAAATATGACAGACACCCCAAGAAGCAAGAACTCGGGGAAACACACATACCAGATTATATTGGTGACCATCTACAAACAAATTATCGCACCGACCTGGAGGGTGCCAAATATGGGGATTAGCTTGTGATAGCCAAATCAAAAGAGTACAGACTACCCAAAACAAAACACTCAGATTGATCACCGGATGCGAGTGGGCTGAAATAATAGCTAGCAAGGCTATAAAGCGGTTGCTGGTGACCACGGGTGACCACTTAATAAATATTTTACAAAAAAAAAGACATATTTTTAACCGACAGGAAGCTATTCCTAACAACCAGTAACCACTAATTAATGTCTTACCCCTAGCAACTAACTAGCTTCATGTAAACAATGCTGACACTCCAGAATTGGGTTTGCCTGATATATGTATGTATAATAAAACTACGTGGTCGCAACAGAAACTCACGATTAAGTTGTCCACATTTGAAGTCCTCAAAGTAAAAGTGTAAAGGCCAGACCGCAAAAGGCAGCGCGGCATCACATGCGGTGTACAAGTTAACACAACTAAAAGGTAACAAGTATTGAGTGGAAATCGTGAGTGATCACCATAGTGTTTCTAAAGTACTGACTCAACTTTAGTAGCTTATGGCGGCCGCGACGGTGTCAGCATTTTCCGCTGGCATGCGGTTGTCTCGCCGATCCATGAAAAATATTCCTTTATTCTTGTTTTCTTTAAATTAAGAATTCTTATCATAAAGAGCTGTTGGCTCATAAATTAAACTCCGGCTATTGTCGTTAATAAATTTAATTTCACCCAACTGAGCTTCAAGTCAGTGGCATAGAAGGATAGTTTCCTCCCAACGTAATCGTCCACTAGGCGCGAAAGCGCTGCTTGAAGAGCAGACTATTTAAATTACTAACCATTTAGTAGACAATAATCACCCTCTCTGCTTCAAACAAAAAAAAATACAAAAAAAATACAAGAAAAAAAAAAAAAAAAAAAAGTATTCAAGTAAGTCTTGTTGATTAATTAAATAAGTTTTACAAAAAAGCAACAAAATAGAAAAACAGTATTTGCACCGCATCTTCAACGTGTGTTCCAGCCGAACCCTGCTACAAGTTTATTTGTTTTAGCCACGGTAACAGACGACGACCAAGCAACACATGAGTCAATCATATTTCAAGCGAATGAAATATCTTAAACCATAAAGGACAAACAAAATCCAAAAAAAAAGACCCAGGCCGTGCAATCCAAAGATGATTTTCGAGCTTCCATACTGTGCTGTATGCACTATTTCCTTGCTTTTTAACGGTATCACAGAAGTCGGGTACTATTCAGAGAGATTGAAAAAATCGATCATACCAATGATAACAAAGGCAGGCAAGGACCACTCAGTTTTGTACAGGCCTATAAGCCTATTGTCGTGTCTCTTAAAACTATTTGAAAAATGCCTGATGACCCGAATAACCCCCTACCTGAGGACACGCAATCTTATTCCAGCGCATCAGTTAGATTTTCGAGAAAAACATTGAACCATTGAACAGTCAATCGAATAACATCAGACATGCTCTGCCAAATTTTTGGATGTCTCTCAGGCTTTTGATATGGTCTGGCTAGATGGATAATTGTGCAAAATTAAATCAATGCTTCCCCAAAACACCCACAACATCTGAAGTCGTATCTCTACAACAGAACCTTTGCTGTGGGATGCAACTCTGACATGTCCGACGACCACGCTATAAGCGCTGGAGTTTCCCAAGGTAGCGTACTTGTGACGTATCTCGGAGTGCACCTCGACCGACGGCTCACCTAGCGCAGAGACATCGAAGCCAAAAGAACACACCTTAAGCTTAAAGCTAGTAGTCTCCACTGGCTTATTAACTCTCGTCACCCCTCTGTCTCCAAAACCAATTTGAACGTACGACTCCCAACTTTGGAGAAGTGCCAGCAGTAGTAACATTGGGATCATGCAAACGGGCCAATAAAATATACAGAAAACAATCACTGGATCACCCTGGTATATTCGAAATGAAAATATACAAAGAGACCTTAATATCAGATCCGTCAAAGATGAAATAACCCATCAAAAACAAAAGTACATGAACAAATTAACGTCACACCATAACCACCTTGCGAGAAGTTTAACACGGGTTTGCGACCGATCCCGACTTTGCCGCAACGACCTTCCGACCCAGCGCTGATCATTAGGTCCTTTCTTTCCTGAACACAGTTAAAAAGACTGTTGAATATGGTATAAAAATTAAGATTTGAAATCTTATTATTAGTCTCATAATTTCTGAGAAGATCCAATAAATACAGCAAAGTTTTAAAACCAAAAAAAATACTTCACCTAACTTAAAAGCAGATTACATAAACTGAACAAAGCCGAGGAGGACCCAAGCTGGAACAACACAGACTAGATGATTATCAGTCAAATATCATAAGGCTATATTAGGACGGACATCATCTGGACAAGTGGAAAGCGGAGCCGTTTGAATGCATTTGTGAAGTTTGAGGAAAACAGTTAACCAGAGCAATAACAGAAACTCATATTCTACAAACTTGGTAGACATATGAAAAATCGAATCGTATTTATAAGCAACTATAGATGGAAATCTTTGGAGAAAAAAGCTAAGAAAGTTTGAAATTCATTTTATATTGAACATAGTAAATAGGATCTACTTACTTAGAAAGAGATTTTGGCTATATGTTAACAGTTGCAAGAGCCGTAAAGATATAACCAGATGCTTTTACTAAACATGTCTGGTTGTAACCAACAAGCAGCAAAGGTGTTGTTTCAAGAGTACTGCGAGCGACAGGACATTTCATATTCATTGATAGCAATAGAAGTCCTGAGAGATCAGTATGCTAATATGCCAATATCAAAGTTCTACAGGAAGAAAATAAGCTAGGTTTTAACATAAAGCGGAAAAAGGATAAACAATATTTAAGCTTAATAATTTAGAGGCAATCAGACGAACTCAGTATGTCGAATGCCTATAATTGAGTTGAAAGTACCTTGGTCCACATAAGATAGTGAATGTAAACAGTCATGTACACGTGTACGTCCGGTGCGAAGTTGGACGAGTAGGTGATACTGAAGGACCTTTAAGGACATCTACTGTAGCAGAGTTTATGCAGAAGTTCAGGACGAACCTCGTGTCAGGAAGGCCGAATGTAGGATTTAAGAATCTCTCTGAATTACATGCAACAATGCCATTGAACTTTAAATAATAATTATTGTATTGATGAGACCAATATTACAATACAAGGTGCGGCAGCATAACTTCCTTTTTTAAAATGCGCGCCAGTTAGTTAGTTGATGTTATAGCGGAGCGCTAGTGGTCCCGTTCAAGAGGGGCTACTGCAAATTTTTTACCCGACACGGTTCAGTCGCCATGCTTTGGAATAGTGAGGAACGTGCCTTTGCCGTTGAGGCCTACTTTGGTCCCAGGTTTTTTGAGGAAAATGAGGTTACAGTGAATTCGGACCGGTATGTAAACATGCTACAGAACTTTTATTTCCCACGGGTAGAAGAGTTGGATTTGGGGGACACTTGGTTCCAACAAGATGGTGCAACAGCACACACTTCAAGAGCATCGATGGCTGTTTTGAGGGAACACTTTCCCGAGCTCTTTATCTCAATTCGAGGCGATTTGGAATGGCCGGCACGCTCTCCCGATCTGTCCCCTTGTGATTTTTTTCTATGGGGTTTTTTGAAATTCCGTGTTTATATGAACCGTCTAAGAACCCTACAAGATTTGAAAACCAACATCCAAGAAGAAATTGCCAACATAACACCTGCTATGCAAGGGTCACGACAAACACCAGAAATCGGTTTACGCAATGTATGGAGAATGGGGGACGTCACCTATCAGATTTCATCTTCAAAAAAATATAAATAAAAACTTTAGACATGTACCGACATTATAAAAATATTATTAAAAACAAAAGTCAAAACAATAGAAGGCCCAGACTTGAAATTTTGGGGTGTTTGGGGTATTTGATCTACGGTTAACAAAGTCAAAAACCTGAAATTGTGTGTCAAGATAACGAAAAGTATGTGTAAGTGCAGCAGTTTGCCTTAGCTGAAAAGCAGATCACATACTCCGACGAAATCGAGACATAATCAACGTAGGAGCAGACGTAACGAGAAGGATCAAAGATGGATTGATACATACATAGTGGCCGTAGATACCGTAGTTTCTAGAAATGGAGGTGCTCAAGCATTAAGCATGATGATTAAGAGAAATAATAATATAATATAAAAGGCAACCAATATAATAAATAAACTAGTTTATGAGCGATTCCTTAACAAAACGCACTTGAGAGGGTCACACAACTATATTATAAAAAATGCCTTTTATGCTTGATGATGAGATCACCATGCACGTGAAAGTGTCACCAAAAACTTAGGCCGCCAACGCATTAAAGTCTCTGTCGGAATAAATATATAAATAGCTGAAAAGATTTTTTGTTAGCCCATAATTGAAAGATTTGTATGCTTCTTAGTTGTGCAATTGTATAAAGTCAATTTTAAAGCACGTTCATTAAAGTAACACGTTAATATATATTAACAAAGACATTGTTGTTTGTTCAGAAACGAAAATAAAAAAACATATCTGTATTTTAACTAGTTGAAAAAGTAACTCCATTACATTTTGCGCTCTGATTGAGCACCGCGTTAGCGTGACCGAGCTAGTGCGCCAATTCGCACACACATACATGTGCCGGTAAGTGCGTGTTAACTCGTTCAAAAAACAGCATAAAGCAAAGAGAAAAAATGCAACCAACTTCGCGCAGATAGGCTTGCCAATTGGCAGCTTATTTGCTGCTGCCCGCACCCCCGTACGTAGAACACCATGGACTTCCAATCAGCTCCACGTGCTATGCGGCCAAGCAAAAAGGGAAAGCGGAAGAACATTACCTCTGAGAGAAACCAAGGTTTTTATCCAGCGACTCTATAGTACCAGGTGAGATCAAGAGGAGGTTTGTGCGCCAGGAGCCCAGGAAAACTGCACCAATAGGTTGACCCAGTACCAGTACATAGTCCTCAGCGTATCTGGCAAGCAACCGTTCTGCTACCCTCTTCTCGCGGCCGATGACGACTTGTCTGAAATGACAAGTCCAGCTGAAAAATCCGTCCGGAAACCAAAATCCATTAAGCCGCAGCCGACATAAATCCCTAATGTGAGCAACATTTAAATCCTTACCAACTGCATAGCCAACGTGCTCAGCAAAAGCGTTGAGGTCACCTAAAAGGCGACCAAGAACGACGCAGTTCGGGTCATGACGTCGACCTACACAGCTGTCAAGAAACTCTTAGTTAAAAACAAGAGATTTCATACCTTCTAGCCTTGAAACGAACGCGGCTACCGGGTTGTAGTCAATCTCTTCCAAAAAGAAACCAAAAAGCCACTTAACATATTCTTTATCAATCTGGAACCTGCCAAGAAGAACAAGGAGGCTTACCAGGTTAAGCGACAGTGCAGCTCAGTGGTGACGATCGAGCCACCGTTAAAGTTCAACGACGTGCCCCAATGCTACCGCTATCAGAGTTACGGAAACCCCCAGCGCTACTGCCAACTGGAACACCGATGTGTCAAGTGCGGGAAAGGGCACCTAACTTCAGAGTACAACAAGACAGCCAGCGAACCGGCCAACACCCAGTGTCCTACAGCGGCTGCTCAGCCTACAAAAAAACAACGAGTTAGCTTGCACCAAAATCGACAGCCTCGCGTGCCCAATATTCTACAAACTCTGCCTACGCGGCCCGTAGAAGGCAACAAGTGAGATCAACTCTCCCCCGCTACCTGCAGACAAGCCCGACAATCAGAATTTGGTTGCCCGGCAAGAGCGTCTAGCCCGTATGTCCCGAATGGAGGGCATATTCGAGAGGATGAATAAGAGAATGATACTAACGGTCTGATCAATAGCAGGCCCGAGCTCTACTGACCCACCGATATCCTCATCTCTGAAACGCACTTTACCACCAGGTCCTACCTCACACTGAGAGGGTATGATATCATTACTTCCAATCATTCTAACGGCAATGCCCGCGGCGGGTCGACAATCCTTATCAAGCCATCTGCGATGACTGGATCCAATGTGCCCAAATTCTAGTTAATACCACGCATGGAAATATCACAGTAACTGCTGCCTACTGCCCCCCTCGCCAAAGACTCAGGGACGAAGAGTTCTGGTTAGTCCTGGACAGCCTCGGTTCCAAGTTTGTCATGAGTGGCGACTTCAATGCCAAACACTAATGGTGGGTCTCAAGAATGTCACACCCAAAAGGCCACACTCTGCATAGGCAGATTCTGTTCCGCAACCTCAAAATTCAAGCAACTGGAGCACCGACGTACTGGCCCACTGATCCACAAAAGATCCCAGACGTCCTGGATATTGCCGTCTCCGGCGGCCTGGGTCCTGCAAGGATACAAGTCGAGGATCTCCTCTCTGACCACAGCGACTTCGCCATATCCGTCTACGCCTGAGCCATTCTGAAAAGCGCGTGCAAGAAACTGATAAATAAAAACTCCAACATCGGCAAATACCAATCCTGGTTGAACAACACCACCAGCCAAAACCCAACTCGAAACTGTCCTGGCGACATCGATACAGCCTTCGAGGAACTCACCACCCAAATTCGAAACGCAGCGGCATATAGTCAGAGAGACTCTAGTCGTGATGTCCATTTCTGAAACCCCAAAGAGAACAAAGATGAAAGTCGAGAAACGGCACCTTCCAGGCGTCGGGTTCCTTACCAGGAACTCAAGGGTCAAGACCGCTTTGAACAGAGCTACCAAATTGCTAAAAGAGACTATTAGGACTCAGGATGGAGGCCCTTGACAACTTCGTCGAACAGCTGGCTCAGGGCGACCTTCATCACAACCTGTTGCATTAAACCAAACACATCAAGCGCCCACTTAAACGACTTCCACCACTTTGGAGAACTGACGGAAGTTGGTGCAGAAGCGAGACTCAGATAGTCAATGCGTTTTGCCGACCATCTGGAAAGCGTCTTCACACTTTTTAGCCGATGCTCTTCTGCTGAAAAATACTACTACCCTATAATACTATAATATAATACTACCCTATGTACTAGTACTGGGCCTACATGGTCCTCGTCTGCGTGTGGTATCGAACTGCTGACTCTCTCTTGAACCATTGTCGTCATCGCTGCTTTCAGTATTGCTTGTGATTACAAACTTTTCGTCCTCTTTGCCAGAGGCACTGTGCAGCTCATTTACAGCTTCATATTGCTTAATCTGCTCGTTTTCTGGAGTAGAAGTGCATTGTAGTGCATACATATTGAATATCTACTGTACCAAGAATACATAGTAAATACAACGTAACACTTTGTTGCAGTGTTTACATAAACAAAGCTCCGATCTTTAACCCAAGTGGCCGAAATATGATTCTATCGGCACGTTCACATAAAGTGCAAGTGCCAGCATTCTGTTACACTCTCCGACCACTTGACCGAACTCAAGTGTATGCATATACCCTCGCGCTCCAGCTTAATAGAGCATATTTACATATATAACACATATATACATACATAATAGTGTACATAACCGTCTCTCGCTGCTGGCCAACTGTGGGCACCGCAGCGATCAGACTTTGGCTTACTTAGAACCTAAGGAATAATGTAAAATCAGATTCAACTAGACCCTGGAAGCGGCACCTTCGCTGCTTCCAAAATTAAATAAAGAAATTAAACAAAACTCGATAGAAGTTATACTTTACATGGCGACCGTGAGGCACGAGCCTGCGATCTGAGGACTACTGAGGACTATTGAGGAAATGCTGCTAATACTGCCGATTTGATTTAAATCTCTGCGGATCCGCCAAACAACAATTTGACAAGTACGAATGGCAAACCGTCACTTGTAGCAACGATGGAATAGTGCTGCAACATCAACAACAACAACAAGTGTAAGAGGCCCTTACACCAGCGCGGGAGACCTGGAGACGGGGCACTGATGGGAGAAAAAAAAAAAAATACTGAGTGAGTAGAGTGTGGTGATGGGCAAACGCGGACGTCAGAAAAACAAAATAAATAAAAGAATAGCACACATTACATGGCTATTATATAAATATAAAACACCGCCCCATGGGCAACGGCACAGAAATTAACTGCCGAATCAGACTTTCTGAAAGAAAACCTCCACCAAAGAAAGCCGAATACCACAACATTGTACGCCGCAGCATGTAAATTCACATGCTGGAAAGACCAGTGCGAAGACCACCACCGGCCCCGCCTGAGCCAATAGGCCCCGGACACGAGCAGCAGTGAAGACAACAGCGAGAGGGGCACTCCGCCGTTTTCGCCTACGAAGGAGCGTCAGCGTAGCCAAACCGGCGACGACCAGCTGACGCGGAAAACATTACCCTCATCGGAATTATTATTATTTTTATTAAAAAAAGAAATTTTTAATTACTAAAATAAGAAAAATTTGTAAAATTGTGCCGAACCATTTCCGCTCGATTAGAAGTATAGCCTGTAAAGCTATACGAAACAATAGGCAGGAAAAATTGTTAAAGTAAATGCAGAATAATGCAATAAATAAATTAAGTAAAGTTACGAACAATAATTATACCTACAAATTAATTTTTGATATAAAGCCCAAAATGGGACTTGTATACGTTAAATCCGCGGACTCCACAGCCAATGTAATTAATAAAATAGAAGCAAATGGTAATGACTTAAATTTTATACACACATTGTTAATAATAATTGTTGTTATAATGTGCGCAAATTGTCTTTACAAATTATATAAGTTACACAATAAATGTCTAAAAAAGAAATATATGAGCCAGGAAAATGTTCTGGACAAAATATAAGAAACAAGTGAGAAAAGTTATCTTCGGCTTGCCGAAGATTGTATACCTTTGAAAACAAAAAAGTTTTCTATACAAAGACTTATTTTCATATCGGTCTTTTGTATGGCAGCTATATGATATAGTTATCCGATCCGGATCAAACTTTGACAAATCGTGTATGGCTATGGAGAAAGCTTGGAGCTTGGAGAAAAGAAAAGTTTTCCATACAAAGACTTGAAACCTGATTGATCGTTTGGCAGTTATATGATATATGGATCCGATCCGACCGATTTTTAAACTTAATCTGCGTGCAACAAAAATAATGACCTGGTAAAAATTTCACGCTAGCTAAACGCTAGCTTTAAAACTACTGTCTATTTTTTGCATAGAAACAGACGGACATGGCTATACCGACTCGTCTGTTGATGCTGATCAAGAATATATATTCTTTGTGGGGTCGGATATGCTTCCTTTAATGCGTTACACATTTCTGGACAAAATTATAATACCCTTTTCAAGGGTATAAAAAGAGAGTACACAAAAAAATCCAAACCAATAACAACATATTTAAGTTTGTGGAGTCCAATTAGAAAGTAAATTCAGGAAATTTTGAAATAAATTAATGGAAATTAAATAAAATAAATTACAAAAAAATATATATTAAACTGAAGTATGGCTACACGAAAACCAATTGGGAAACACATGATATAGTTCAGAAAGAATTCATATCCATAAAATAATGGAACGGAGTGAATTCTATAAAAATTTTAATAGCATAAAAAGTGACTTTGATAAATCTTACAAGTCACTTTCACAAAGCAGGCCAATTCAAAGAACTACAGTTAAGAAACATGTAGAGATATTAGTAAATTGCTTTAATGAAGCACGTATACTAATATATGGCCAAAAAGAAAAATTAAATCAAGATCATTGGTCCCAAGTATCTTTGATCAGACTACGATCTAACTTGATATTAATTAAACAAAAGTTTAATTTAGATATATCAGTACCAACAATACTGAACACTTCTCTATCAATTGTAACTGGTAATGAACCAGAATCAATAAAACAAGCTGACAAATAGAGTCAGAAGAGCTTAGTACAAATCCTAAAATAGTAGAGCAGGATTTAAATAACCTCACTATTCCAGCTGTTTTAATGTCAGATCTGGATACAGATTCTGATACTTCTTTAATCATAACAGAGAATAACCAGGAAACACTAACACAATGGCACAAACCAATATTGATTTTATCAATACAGTAGATACTTAGATAAGCTTACACCAGTTTTTGGTAAAGCTGAAAACTTGCAAAGTTTTATTGATGCGTTACAAATATTGGAGTTCATAAAAGGCGAACAAGAACAATTAGCAGTTTCGATTATAAAATCAAGGCAAAAAGGTGTCGCCAGAAATTTAATCGAAAATGAATCAACAATAATTGAAGTCATTTCCAGATTAAAAAATAATGTCAAAGGCGAAACTGTGGAAGTATTATCAGCAAAACTGATGAACCTACAGCAACGCAACAAAACTGCTAATCAGTATACACTAGAGGTTGAGCAGATGACAAAAATGTTAGAAGGTACATACATAACAGATGGTTTACCCCTAGCCCTACCAAAGGCTGGCCAACATATTCAACAGCTGCCTCCGATTAGGGTACTTCCCTAAAGAGTGGAAGCGAGCGGAAGTAATTGTCCTCCTCAAACCTGGGAAACCTGAAGACCTAGCATCGTATAGACCGATTAGCTTGCTGGCAATCCTTTCCAAAATACTTGAAAGAGTATTTTTACGTAGAGTACTGACAGTATTGGAAGAGGCCGGTCTGATCCCTGACCACCAGTTTGGCTTCAGACGCCTTCATGGAACACCTGAGCAATGCCACCGGATTGTTGAGACTATACTTGAGGCCTTCAAAAAGAAAAAGTACTGCTGCGCCGTTATGCTTGATGTCAAACAGGCGTTTGACAGAGTCTGGCACCCTGAACTACTTTTCAAAATTAAAACCCACCTCCCAAGTTCCCATTTCGCCTTCCTCAAGTCATACACAGAGGGAAGAGAATTCAGAGTGAGATGCGGATCATCAATCAGCACCCCTAGGCCCATAAGAGCAGGAGTACCACAAGGCAGTGTTCTTGGACCCATCTTATACACACTCTACACAGCGGACCTCCCCATCACCCCCTCCCGGAACCTCACAGTAGCCACTTATGCCGATGACACCGCCTTCCTAGCCTTTGCCACAGATCCTCAGGAAGCTTCAGCCATCATCCAGAGGCAACTGAATGCCCTCGGTCCATGGATGAAACGATAGAACATCGTGGTCAACGCTGAGAAATCATCACAAACAACCTTCGCACTACGCAAGGGAGAATGCCCCCCCGTCACACTCAACGGGGAAACCATCCTAACGAATAACACTCCCAAATATCTAGGGCTGACCCTGGACCGCAGGCTGACATGGCGTCCACACCTAATCAACAAGCGCAACCAGGCCAACCTACGGCTTAAGCAACTGCACTGGCTCCTGGGAAGAAGGTCCAAGCTCAAAGTAAAATTCAATCTGCTTATTTACAAGGTAGTGCTGAAGCCAATCTGGACATATGGGATACAGTTGTGGGGCACGGCAAGCTGTTCGAACCGCATCAAAATCCAGCGGTATCAGAATAAATACCTGAGAACAGTTTCGAACGCCCATCCGTACCACGAAAACTCAATAATCCATAAAGAGCTTGGAATTAGATGTGTAGCAGAGGAGATCACCCGTCTCAGCAAAAGATACATAAAAAGACTGGACAACCACCCCAACCACCTGGCCATCAACCTCCTAGATAATAGGCAATCCCCAAGACGCCTGAAAAGGAAACACCCGCCAAAACGCATTCCAATATTTAAAAACAAAAGTCATGGAATCTACTTTGCTACAATATCCTGATTTCAGCAGAGAATTCTGTATAATTACTGATGCAAGTAAGCAAGCGTGCGGAGCGGTTTTAACTCAAAACCATAACGGACTCCAACTTCCCATTGCATACGCATCAAGAGCTTTCACTAAGGGAGAAAGTAATAAATGTACAACTGAGCAGGAGTTAGCTGCAATTCACTGGGCAATATTACATTTTCGCCCATATATTTATGGAAAACACTTTACAATCAAAACAGATCACAGACCATTAATATATCTATTCTCAATGATCAATCCGAGTTCTAAACTGACACGTATGACGCTAGAATTAGAAGAGTATGATAAAGTAGTTGAATATTTAAAGGGAAAAAACAATTATGTAGCTAATGCGTTATCAAAATAACCGTTAGAGATCAACAAAACATTACAGGAAATATAATGAAAGTCACTACTAGATACCAAAATAGACAGAAAATCCGCCCAGATAACAAAGAAATAGAATTGCCTACGCAATCTATAGAGAAAGCTTCTAAGCCCAACGTATATGAAGTTATAAACAATGACGAAGTACGTAAAGAAGTGACCTTGCATGTAAAACATACGCTATGTTTATTTAAACATGGTAGAAAAATTACTGCAAGATACGATGTTAGCGATTTATATACCAATGGAATCCTAGACTTAGGTCAATTTTTCCATAGGCTTGAAATGCAAGCCGGTATAAACAAAATCAGCCAACTCAAAGTGGCACCGTGGGAAATATCTTTGAAAATATTTCAATAGATGATTTCAAAAAAATGGGCACAAGATATTGAATACATTAAGAACAGCGCTACTCAACCCGGTGACCAATATAGAAAAACAAAAAGAAAAAGAAGCAACTGTCTAAATTCCATGACGATCCAATACAAGGAGGTCATACAGGCATTACAAAAACCTTGGCCAAGGTCAAAAGACATTATTTTTGGAAAGGTATGACTCGAGATATTACTGAGTACATACGAAAATGCCAAAAAGCTAAAATAACAAAGCACAATAAGTCCCCATTGATAGTAGACACTATTGGTCCACTACCAAAATCAGAAAATGGCAATATAGTCACAAATATATAGTCACTCTAATATGTGACCTAACTAAATATTTTGTTGCCATACCAGTTCCAAATAAGAACGCGAACACTGTCGCTAAAGCAATTTTTGAATCATTTATTCTGAGGTACGGTCCAATGAAAACGTTCATTAGGGACATAGGAACAGAATATAAGAATTCAATTATAAATGATCTGTGCAAATACCTAAAAATCGAAAATATAACATCTACGGCACACCACCACCAGACAGTTGGAACAATAGAACGTAGTCATAGAACCTTCAATGAATACATACGGTCATATATATCGGTTGAAAAAACTGATTGGGACGTATGGCTTTACCAAAAAAATTTAATAGTATAGATCATATAGAAACTTTATATAATAGAGATGACTTTGGTAAGGAAAAGAAATATAGATTAGAAGTAGCATATAAAAGAGCTAGAATAATGATAGAAGAAAAATAATAAAATATTATATGATCAGAAAACAAACGACATAGATATATCAGTATGTGATAAAGTCTTATTAGGAAATGAAACAGGTCATAAGTTAGAATATAAATATACTGGTCCGTATAAAGTATCGGAAATAGGAGATACAAATAACATTTTAATATCAAATAATAAAAACAAAAAATAAACAGTACATAAGTATAGGTTAAAAATGTTTATTTCATAATTGTAGTTGGTATGACCATACCAAAACAAAAATACTTCTATACATATGAATACTATTTGTAATTTAAAACAATGAAAAAAAAATATTAATAAATAAAACAAAAATATTAAAAAAAAAAAAAATTTCCTTTGTTAATTAAAAATTAATCTTTTAAGTAAAATCTTATAAAATAATTTATTATAGATGTAGATTAGAGATGTAGTATGCATACATATTGAATATCTACTGTACCAAGAATACATAGTAAATACAACGTAACACTTTGTTGCAGTGTTTACATAAACAAAGCTCCGATCTTTAACCCAAGTGGCCGAAATATGATTCTATCGGCACGTTCACATAAAGTGCAAGTGCCAGCATTCTGTTACACTCTCCGACCACTTGACCGAACTCAAGTGTATGCATATATCCTCGCGCTCCAGCTTAATAGAGCATAATTACATATATAACACATATATACATACATAATATTGTACATAACCGTCTCTCGCTGCTGGCCAACTGTGGGCATCGCAGCGATCAGACTTTGGCTTACTTAGAACCTAAGGAATAATGTAAAATCAGATTCAACTAGACCCTGGAAGCGGCACCTTCGCTGCTTCCAAAATTGAATAAAGAAATTGAAAAAAACTCGATAGAAGTTATACTTTACAGCATAACTAAAGACGAATGATGTTTGTCAAAAAGTCTTTATTTGGTTCACAAGGTTCTTATTTCGCTTTATTGTCGCTTTGTATCGACTTGATTTTGTTTTCAGTTTGGCACTCCACTCAGCTTTCAAACGTTTTAAACTTCCCAAACTTGACTTTTAGTTTACATGAAGTAAACATTTTGAGCGAGCATGATTTGAGTATGATCAAAAAATGTTACAAAGTATATATTACCAAATGAAATGCACATTCATTGGCCAACATACATCTGTATATACAACTCTAGTACTGCCTTTATGACACGATTATCTTTTTTTGGGAACGGCAACACGCTCAGTTTTGCTCAAGAGTCACAATTAATATTGCCTCGCATGTTTCAATGACTCGAATGTTTCAATGAATTCCTTGAACTAATTGCTTCTCCTTAAGCAACTCTATTTCTTGGAAATTAAATGGTCAAATCTATTGTGCCAATTTACTCCAGGTGCCGAATTTTTGAATATAAAAACAGCATTTTTTTCTGAGTATAAGACCAACTGTTTTCTTGTGCTGCCCTGAACACACTTTTTGCCGTATTTTCTTTTATTTTCCTAATCTTCCTTTCGATTAAACGTAGTGGAAATTTTATATTTAGATGCAGCTCCCACCAGATAAAAATTCATATGCAATTCCGGAACTAATAACACATTTTGCAACATTAATTTATTTTTTTGTATTGTAATTTCACAATACCAATGCCTTGGGGTAAACAAATTTTGTTACTGCCAGCATGACTGAATCTTCCCGTCAAATGTTACGAACATGCTGCGACCGCAACACATTTGCACCATTATCGGCTAACCAAATGCTTTCGTATATTTTATCAAAATAGTTGTATAATGCACTATCGAAAAATTTCTTGATGCCCTGTAACACTGTTCGTCGTTTTCTTTTTTCTATTATATTTGCAGATAAAACATTTCTTTGTTGATGCTGTTTTCTCCTTTGTCCCTGTTGCCTTTTAACCGCTGATTAAGGGAAATGAAATGCCAATGGGCGGCGTTCAGTTTATGAGCTCACTGCTCTTTATTATAATAATTCTTAAACTAACAAGAATAGGGGAATATTTTTCCTGGATCGGCGAGCCAACCGCATGCCAGTGGAAAATGCCGACCGTGATAAAAATGCTTTACTTACCACGGCGCTGCCTCCAAAGGCGAATGATGCATAACCATCACTTTAGAAACACAAGGGTGATCCAAGAATCCCCCACGATTTGTACTGACTACTTGTTGCCCTTAAGTTGTGTTACCTACTTCCCCCTCAGTAGTATGATCGTCCTCGATTATTTTGAAGTCCAGTACCACTTCAACCTCCTAAGAGATAAGTCGTGTCACTACAATTTAAAGCCTCGCTTCGCGTAAGCCCAAAAACCTTATCAGCAGAATTTTGCACAAACAAATATCAACCACAAAGAGAAAATTAACAAACACAACAACAAGAACACCAAGATCTCTAACCTGGGCTCAAGCCCATTATCAACAATCATGACAGACCCACCAGACATTTACAAAATTATAACAAAATCATACCAATCCCAACTAGGCGAACCTAAATTTATCGTAATTAAAAGGAAAGATAACAACTATTTTGAAAGTATATCACCTTTTATAATAAAAAAATCTGTTGACTTTGCATGTGGAGGAGAAGTTGAGGGATGCAAACGAACAAGAGACGGCAGCCTACTAATAAAAACAAAAAACGAATCACAAGCCAGAAAACTACTGAAACTAACAAAAATCGCAGATGTGGAAGTAACAGCTACCGAACATAGAACATTAAACTTCTCTAAGGGAGTTATTTATTGCAACGACCTTAGATATATCGACGAAGACACAATTCTACAAGAGTTAAAACCACAAAAGGTAATTGAAGTAAAAAAAATAATGAAACGACAAAACACAAACTCTAACTCTGATAGCAACAACACCACCTTAGTCCAAACTGGATTAATTATCATTACATTCGAGACACACAAACTCCCCGAAACATTAAGAATCGGCTACGAAACAGTCCGAGTACGCGACTATATCCCACTCCCACTTAGATGCAAAAAATGCCTCCGCTTCGGTCATCCAGCACCCATATGCAAAAGTTTAGAATCTTGCACCAATTGCTCAGAAGCAAAACACACAAACGACGGAGAAACATGCACAAATGAAAAAAACTGCTTAAATTGCAGAAACAACCCAGAAATCAACCATCATCACAGCCCAATTGATCGCAAATGCCCTACTTATATAAAAAACCAGGAATTAACCGCCATTAAAACCACACAAAAAGTTGACCATAAAACGGCCCAACGCATATACTTCGAACGACACGGTTTCCAACTGAGAGACACCTATGCTAAAACACTTACAAACAGCACAACCCAGATGACAACAAACACTCAATCACCGAATATCCACACAAACACACTCACAAACACAACACAATCGCAACACCAAAATCCGCACACCTCATCCACATCAATAGCACAAAACACCTCATCCAAGACGCCAACAACTAGACCAGCCAAAACAACTCTACTACCCGAAAACCAACCACTCCAACACCATCACCACCACGCCTACGACAATCTAGAAGACATGGACACCGACCCCACACCTACCGGAAAACCATCATCGCCATACTCATCACAACTCACAGAAGACCTAAAAATAAAAATCTTCTCGAAAGATAAGTTGAGTAACCTATCTACAACCCTCAAAGCATCCAAAAAAAAGGCCAAAGCTCTAAACAAAATCAAGAACACTAACAACAGCGACAGCGAATCCATTTAGAACCCTAAGCTACACAAAACTTAAATCTAAAGTTAACACCACCCTTAAATTAAATTATAGGCTTTATTTTCCTCATAAATGACTCTAACTATAATCCAATGGAATTTAAAAGGATACGTAAACAACTACAGCCAACTCCTTATTCTCATCAAAAAATACGCTCCTCACATAATTTCGCTCCAAGAAACCCACATACAATACATTAATAACATTCCAACCCCAATAAACTACAAACTATTAACAAACATAGCCACCAACAGATTTGGGGGCGTAGCACTACTAGTGCACAAGTCAATTCAATACACTCTCCTCAACATCAATAGCGATATAGAAGCAATAGCCATAAATATACAATCTAAACTAAAATTAAACATATTTTCCGCATACATTTCTCCTATCAAAAACATTACTAACCAGACACTACCAAACGCATTTAACATACAACAAACACCCTCTCTAATTACGGGAGATTTTAATGGATGGCACCCGTCCTGGGGCTCCCCAACAACAAATACACGAGGGAAAATAACTCAAAGATTCATTGACAATACGCAACTTATCCTGTTAAACGACAAATCTCCCACACATTTTTCAACACACAATACTTACACACACATCGACCTCACACTCTGCTCTCCAATCCTAACCCCCCACGCCAAGTGGGAAATACTAAAAGACCTTCATGGTAGCGACCATTTCCCTATTATCACGACCCTATTCCCAACAACCAACTCACAAAAATTCAGCAGGCCCTTTTTTAAACTTAAAGAAGCCAACTGGGAACAGTACAACGCACTTACCCAACAAACAAACGAGAAATACCCCATCTCCCACAACGCAAACAAAGAAGCCGCCCAAATCAATAGAATTATTCTTTATAGCGCAAACCTTTCCATCCCACAAACCTCACCAAACACACATCCATACAGGGTTCCATGGTGGAATAAACACCTCGACCATTTGCGAAAACAAAAACAACTTTCCTGGAAAAAGTTAAACCGAACAATTACTGAAGAAAACATTATCGACTATAGACGCAAAAACGCAAAATTTAGGTTTGAATTAAAAAAAAGGAAAAAGGAAGCCTCCTACTCCTTCACCTCAACCATCCAACCCAGCACCCCCTCATCCAAGATATGGGCTAATATAAGACGTTTCTGCGGTATTAGCCCAGCAAAAAATATCCATGCCATCTACAACCCAGAAAATAATGAGACTACACTGGCTAGCAACGAAATTGCTAACATATTTGCACAATACTTTTCTGACCTCTCCGGCGACTGGAACTTTTCAGAGGAGTTCCGAAACAATAAATATAGATATAACCCACATAACTACACCCCCTCTCCAATAGCCCAAACCATAGAAGAAAACATAACATATCTCGAACTTATCTCAGCCCTACAAACATTAAAAGGATCTGCTCCAGGACTTAATAGAATTTCATATCAGATGATAAAAAATAGCTCCCCCACAACAAAAAACAGAATAACAAATCTATTTAATGAAATATTCAATAGTCACATACCACAAGCCTACAAAACAAGTCTAATCATCCCAATCCTCAAACCGAACACCGACAAAACTAAAACTTCTTCATACCGACCCATCTCCCTCAACTGTTGTTTAGGTAAAACGCTAGATAAAATAATAGCTAAAAGACTCTGGTGGCTAGTGACACAAAACAACCTTCTTAACGACAACCAATTCGGATTTAAAAAAGGCAAATCGACTACGGACTGTCTACTCTATGTAGACTATCTCATAACGAAGTCAAAAATGCACACCTCCCTCGTCACTCTTGATTTTTCAAGAGCCTTCGATCGAGTAGGTGTGCACTCCATAATCCACCAATTGCAGAAATGGAAAACAGGCCCCAAAATAATTAACTACGTACAAAACTTCATGAGTAACAGGAAAATAACTGTCCGCGTCGGTCCGCATACATCAAACACACTACCCCTATTCAACGGAATCCCCCAAGGTTCACCCATATCCGTAATACTATTCCTCATAGCTTTCAACAAACTTTCTAACATCATATCCCTACACAAAGAAATAAAATTCAATGCATACGCTGACGATTTCTTCCTTATAATAAATTTCAATAAAAACACAAATACAAACTTCAGCTTAGACAACCTATTAAACGATATAGAAAATTGGGGCTCCTACTCAGGAGCATCGCTATCCCTATCCAAATGCAAACACCTCCACATATGTAAAAAGCACCACTGTACCTGCAAGATTAGCTGCAACAACGTCCAAATTCCTACAGTTACTTCTTTAAAAGTTCTAGGAATGACCATAAACAACAAATATAAATGGAACACACACATAATCTCACTTCTACCCAAACTCCACAACAAACTTAATATAATAAAATGTCTATCTAGCCTTAAATTTAATTGCAACACATATACACTACTTAATGTCGCGAAGGCAACGGTCATAGCCAAAATAGAGTATGGCTTGTTTCTGTACGGCCATGCACCTAAAAGCATTTTAAACAAAATAAAAACACCATTCAACTCCGCAATCCGTCTTGCCCTCGGAGCCTATACCCCAAGCCGCTCTACCCCAATAAACAACTTACTCTACGAATCAAATATTCCCTCTTTAGAAATAAAACGAGATCTTCAAATAGCCAAGCTATCACAAAACCTAATTTTCTCAAAAAACACACCAATTCATAAGTTCGTTAAACATAAAAAAACAATAAAGAAAATAACACCAATAATAGACCAAACAATTAAACTCAGCCTAGAACTTAATCTACCCTACAAACCAATAAAACTTCATAAACACAAGCCATCATGGACCCTTCCCAATCTAATTGACACATCACTCAGAATCCATAAGAAACAAGAAACATCGCCAGACCAATACAGAAAACTATACGAACACACAAAGAACAACCTTAAACCCCATAATTTCATTTTCACTGACGGTTCTAAAATTAACTGCACAATAACATTCGCCATTACAACGGAAACAAACATCTTGAAATACGGCATACTGCCTCCATATTCATCCGTCCTCACATCCGAAACAATCGCCATTCTAGAAGCAATCGAACTTATTAAAAACCAAAGAGGCAAATTTATTATCTGTTCTGATTCCCTATCAGCAATAGACTCAATTCAAAATACAAATAATAACAACTTTTACCCCAACAGAATACGATCACTAATAACGCAACATGCACCTAAAATTAAAATAATGTGGATTCCTGGCCATACGGGTATTAAAGGAAATGAACTAGCTGATCAAGCTGCAAAAACAGCAAGCATTATGCCACTAATCCTCACCCCAAACATAAATAACACAGATATAAAAAAACATCTTAAAGCTGAACTTGCGAGAAAAAAGAAAGAAAACATAATAAACTGCAGTCAATGGTACCAATCAATTAATACGAACAACTCTCACACCTGCGATTACCTTAAACAACCCCGACAAAATTGGACCAGACTCGACCAAGTAAAAATAATACGACTTCGACTAGGACACACAAACATCACCCACCAACACTACCTAAATTCAAACTTAATACCAATTTGCCCGTTTTGCCAAGGTGATATCTCAATAAGCCATATAGTAAACTCATGCCCATCCCTCCAACAAAACAAACAAGCCATATTTGGCAACGCTAACCCTCTAGACCTTCTTAGCAAACCCAATCCAGATAACATACAAAAACTCATACTTTTTCTCAAAAAAACCGAATTATACCACAAAATCTGAAAATAATAAGACTAATGTACATAGCAAACACAAAAATTATTTAGCCAATTAGCCATTAACTAGATTAAGATACAACCCCATTGTAAACCAACATAGCCATAGGCCCTGCAGCCAGTGCTATACCATTTAAGTTAGTTTAGTTTTGTAAACTACTCTATCTATTATAATAAATAAAAAAAAAATTTTGAAGTCGTCGGCAATCTGCTGCAAGTTCCGTGTGTCTCGCCTTCTCCTCCAGACAAGATGGAGACGCTCGTTATAATGCTTATTCGCACGCCGATAACGATACAGATGCTATTTGACTCAACGGACTTTACTTCTTCCTTGAGTTTCCGGATTACTTGGTTTTGATCATTCATCCTCATACTTAATACGTGATTATGGTCGATAATGTTCAAGAGAGGGGAAGCTGCCATGCCCGGAGCTTTTCTTACGCTCTCACGCTGGTTCTAACATTTGGTGCTTACTGTGCTGACTAAAGCTCGTTGAATATTAATATTTCATCGTCAACTAGTGTGATGAGGCTTAGGTGGCTGGCTTGCGTTTGCGCTTTTCTCCAGGCTGTAGGCCTCGGGTGAATGTATCGTTGCCAGTTTGCAGAAAGATTGTTGGTATGCATTTTGTGATTGCACGGAATTCTTTGTTGCATTCGGCTACCACGTTGTCTTGTAGTTGCAGTATGGTGTGTCGAAAAGGATTGTAACCTTTGGACATGTAAATTTAATTTTGGGGTACGCCATTAGCACGAGAATAATATTATCGGACTGAAAGACTTTAAATTTGGATGCTTCTAAAAGACTTATGAATGGCTTTCTGTGGGGTGATAAACTAATACGCATTTCAAATCATCATTGTTAAAAATTGACGGGTTTATGATATTAGATTTAATAAGATTGACCGGGAGCATCAGGTTCAGAATCTCTGTAATTAACATTATATTTCTGGCCAAAAGAACCTTGTACATGTGTGGGGCATCAATCCGCTTATTTCTTTTTGCTTTAATGATTTCATTAATCGTATCAGTTATTTTGTTGATCTGCTTCCGAGTTTCGGTGTTAATGACTATCTGCATATTATTAGATTCAATTATTTTTGATTTGAGCATTTTTAAAATTTTGAAGTCAGATTTATCGGGTTGTGCCCAATATTACTTCTTACGCGATGCCTAAGAAATCCAGGCTTCAGGCAATCCAGTGGTGCACGTTTAATACGGGCAAAAAATTCTATTTCTGAAAATGTGTTTGTGTTGGATATGTTTTGTTTTTTTGCGTGGATATACAATAAAAAGAAACTTCGGCAGCGTAGAGGGGCAGCTTATTTGAGGTTGTCCTTGTGAACCATCCTCCCCCCAATGAGGACAGTCGTTCCCAGGGATGCTCCTATGCGTTTCTTAGTACAAATGAGTTAGTTTACTACTACTTATACTCTTTTTTATGTATAGATCTTTTCACCTACCTCTAATATTCTGCTCTGTCGAGATGGGTTGTATCGGTCTAAATTGGTTTGTTGTGCTTTTTCAATTTTCATTTTTATCTTTTGTTTAGCCTCGTCGGGGGCTGAGGCCTTTGGTTAGTGACCGACGGTATGCTAAATCATCATTTTGTTTATCCATTTTAATACATCTTGCAATTTCGGTCTGTGTACTGTAAACACGTTCGAATTTTCCGTTTGAGCTACTGTGTAGCTCAGGTGCATTTACCATATTTGAACTCTAGTTCAAAGACAATATATCGTCCCTGTACAAAAATAGATTTTCACGTTAACTTTTGCTTTAGAATGTAATGGCTGTACGATCTCGATCTTGGAAAGCTTATCGATGCATGTTAGAAATAGCTTTTTATCCGTAGAAAACATGTCGACATGCATCTTTTCGCTAACGTATGACGGGGTTGATGTTACTCCAAGTTCTTGTTACTTGGGGTGCCTGTTTGCCACCAATTCGGTTGCTAATTTTAACATTTCTGGAAAATAAAAGCCGCGAAGCAGTTGTTTAATCCGGGTCTGTGAGCTCGGTTATGCTCCGTGGTGATAATCTGTTCGCTTTTATTGTGAGGATCCGTTCCAGACATGACTCTAAGTCTTTGCAGTCCCAAAATTTAGTTGTTGGGAAATGTGATGCTAACAAATGCTGAAAAGTGGCCAACGTTAACAGTTACGGTGTATGGAATTTATAACATTTGGGTCGACTATTTCTTTTAAAGTTTCGAAAAGGGTGGTTTTTTCTGCAAAACGGATTTACAAATACGTCTCTCTGCTGTTCGTCAAAATTTTTAGATATTTTTCTCGACATGTCCTTACGTCTTTCGTCTTACATTTTCGTCTTTAAAGAGGTTGATGAGTGGTCAGGCTATTGTTGCGAAGTCGTTAATGAAACATCTATAATAGCTAGACAGTCCTAAGAACGTTATTTGCGCGAATAAGCTTGTCGGTTTCGCGTGTCTCTAAATGGCTGCTACCTTTTCAGGATTGGTTGTTGCTCTGTTTTGAATCACTACAACCCCGGACAGTGGACACATTCTTTAAAAAAGCGAGTTTTCTCTCGAAAAACGGTCATGTTGGGTTAGTTTTTTCACGACGCACTCATTAGGTTCAACGGGTTCCTTTTCGTCCACATAGACGTAGCATGGTTTTCCTATCTGCCCTCTTAAAACGTCGTTAAATGCCCTTTTAAAGATGCTGCCCGCATTCCTCAGCCCAAAGGATAAACGGCGAAATTTATATTTTCCTTCATTGACCAAAAAAGGGATTTTTTCGCTATCTTGCTCATCGAGGATTTTTTGGTGATACCCAGATTTTAGATCCAGGGTTGTACAAAATCTGGTTTTACCAAGGTTTGTCAGTCTTAATTCGATACTTGGCGAGGGGTATTTATCTGGAATGGTATTCTCGTTCAGTTTCCTAAAATCTATTACTAAACGTTTTTCCTACCGCCTCTCCTTTACTCCTGTTAATTGAGAACCCATGTTGTATTGTTGTATGGTGATCTTGCCGGAGTAATTATTTTTTCCTTAAGCAGGTCTTGAGATTTTAATTTTCAACAAACGCGGCAACACCCATTGGATATGAGTATGCTTAAAAAGTACACTGGATTCTTAACTCCAGTGGTGATAGTTACCATAACATTTTTGTAATAGAGCCAGTTTTGCGAGGCGTCGGAGAAGACCTTAGATATTTGTTTCATGATTTTGTTGAACTCCTTTTATATCGACACGACCATGTCCTTTATGTTGGTTAAGTGTTCGTCGTCGCACTGGAAGTCCTCTGATATAGGGCCATACGAAAATCTTTTCGTTTGGATATTAAAGGAATCTCTCACCTGCGTTAGGAAGTCGAATCCTATGATCCCGTCGAATATCGGAGTTTAGTATACAAAATGTTAAAATTGTACCGAAAACTTTTATTAAGCATTTTTCAATTATGCTGTTAGCCCGTAAATTGAATTCATGCGAAATGGTGATGCTACCGGCTTTATATCTTTACGGGCTTTATATAGCCGGCCAGACGCCGCTCAATGAACTGTAGCCTGGAACGGTTTTGGATCCTCGCCATAATACTGCATGAGGCTTTGGTCGCCTTGTTGGACCGCCACAAGCAGCTGTCGTAATAAGCGCAGTGAGGTTTGTCTGCGTAGGAGCAGGCTAATCTTACCTGATAATGGACACTGCTGCCATTAAAAGGCCATGCTACGTACTCCTCTTGTCCACCGTTAAAGTCATGTATCGACCACGTCAAGTGGTATGTCGCACCGAGCTGCGTCTGGCCGCACCGTGATTCTGTCGCTGCTTTGCGTCTTCTAGCTCCTTGTTGAGCGCTTTAAATTTATCTTGAAACTGTTCTCGGAGCCTAATCTCGTACTGCGATATTGCGCTTTGGATGATGCATTGTAATACGCTAGATTTCATTATGTTTTCTTTTTCCCTTCATTCCGTTCGGCTGGGTGAATTAATTTTTCTCTGTTGACTATATCGCCAAAGCAAAAACAACTAAGACTAAAATAAATTAATTTGGTGATTTTGCTGACATTGAAGTCTGGTCACACTTGTTTTCTTTTTCTCTCTCTTCTACTGTGCTTATGATGTTAGCGTGCGTTTAATTTCAGAGGTCTAGAAAATTTAGAAACTAATTGGCTGTTGCTTGGCTGTCGGGTGCAATGCAGACACATTCTCTTTTGTTGTTTTTTTTTGTAAAATTAATTTAATTAATTAACAAAACTGACTTGAATCCTTTTTTTATTTTTTTTTTGTTTGAAGCAGAGAGGGTCCCAATTGTCTACTAATTGGTTAATAATTTTAGTCTGTTCTTTAAGCAGCGCTTTCTCCCATCTTGAATACATAGTTGACGATTTCGTTGGGAGGGAACTATCCTTCTATGACACTGGCTTGAAGCTCAGCTAGGCGAAATAAAATTTATTAACGGCAATGGCCGGGATTTAATTTATGAGCCGACTGCTCTTTATTAAATTAATTCTTAAACTGAAGAAACCAAGAATAAGGGAATATTTTCCCTGGATTGGTGAGACAACCGCATGCCAGTGCAAAATGCTGACCTTGGTAAGAATGCTTTAAACACCACGTTGCGGCCGCCATAGGCGACTAATGCTTAGTCTGCACTTTAGAAACACTAGGGTGATCCCAGAACCACCCACGATTTCTACTGACTTGTTACCTTTTAGTTGTGTTAACATGCATACCGCATGTGACGCCGCGTTGCCTTTTCCGGGCTGCTCTTTACACTTTTACTTTGAGGACTTCAAATGTGGGCAACTCATCGTGAGTTCCTGTTGTGAGCACGTAGTTTTCTCATAAATCAAGCAAACTGCTCAACAACATTATAACATTCAAATCCTCGTTTATAATAATATTTAGTTCTGTCAACCTCTCAATTGTTTCCACAAATGAGTTTACATGTGCTCTTCATTTTCGTCATGCTGCATGTTGAAACAAAATAGTTTCCCTTATAACTGTACTTTCCGTACAGGCCCAACTTATATGTGTAGGTCCTTGAGTTTTTCCCAACTGCCTCTGCACGCCTTTATATGCATCAACTGAATACATTGAACACTATGTACGCTCGTGCCTTGTGATCTAGCGTATCTCATTTTTCAGCTTCTTATGCATTCTCTTCATCTCTCACATATTTTCCACACCCTACTTTCCATAAGTATGCCGTTACGACAGTAAAACGAACATTTAATTTTTAGACCGACACGTACCATAACCTGTTGCAGTAATATGTGTACCATATATTTTTTTTTTTATTTTTTTTTATTATTTAAGTAATGAATCCGTGCTACAATTTTGCACCTTAACAATACAAGCAAAAAATTATTTTTAATAAGCCCATCGCCGAGCGCTTAGCACGGGGATTTATGATAATGGAGGGTGAAACGGGGATTTATGTTCGTGGAGGGGGAAGCGTCTTCACGAAGCCTTGTCTTTTTAGCCTTCTAAGCGGCCTGGCGGGAAGTAAATTCCTGGCTAGTTCGCTGCGATGGGTGGTGAGTCTGTCTCTGTACCTGCTGGTGTGTCTATTGATCTGCTCCTCCACAGTATGCAGATTGAGGTCTCGGTGTAAAGTTGAATTCCGTACATACCAAGGACAGTTGGTTATCTGCCTTAGGGTACGATTCTGCAGTACCTGGATGCGATTGCAGTTAGATTTTGCTGCAATCCCCCAAATTTGCAGCCCGTAGAGCCAGAAAACCTGAAGCCAATCTAGCATCGTATCGGTCGATTAGTTTGCTGGCAATCCTATCTAAAATACTTGAAAGAGTATTTTTGCGTAGAGTACTGCCAGTATTGGACGAGGCCGGACTAGTCCCTGATCACCAGTTTGGTTTCAGACGCCTTTATAGAACACCTGAGCAATGCCACCGGATTGTTGAGACTATACTTGAGGCCTTTGAAAAGAAGAAGTACTGCTGCGCCGTTATGCTGGATGTCAAACAGGCGTTTGACAGAGTCTGGCACCCTGGTCTCCTTTTCAAAATTAAAACCCACCCTAAAAGTTCCCATTTCGGCTTCCTCAAGTCATACACAGAGGGAAGAGAATTCCGAGTGAGATGCAGATCATCAATCAGCACGCCTAGGCCCGTAGAGCAGGAGTACCACAAGGCAGTGTTCTTGTACCCATATTGTACACACTCTACACAGCGGACCTTCCAATCAATTCAATGAGTCGTCTCTCGGAGCGTACTTATTCTTACTGTAGATCTCTTCAATTGTGCCTTTGCGTCCTCTTCATATTCCTCCTTGGGGTCTTTGGGTTCGGGTGTAACCTTGATCACGTTCTTAAGACGCTGACGTCTTGGGCGCGTCGAACGTTCTGAGGAATTTCTTCTTTTAAAAGCTTTCGATTCATTTGGGTGAGAATTATTGTGTTCAGTGCGCTGCCTAAACCTGGAGGACGAGTCGACCTCCATTGGCTGTTCGTTTGCTCTTTTCTTTTTTCGCCTTACAATGCGGGTTCCTGGCCCTTTTCTTCCTTGTAGTTTCTACCTAGATTCCCCTGGAAACGGCCCTTGCTGTTTGCACCTGTTTCCACCAGTTTGAGCTCGTTCCTCCACAGTCTTGACGTAGGAATTGGCAAACAAGCTCCTTTCAATGCTTGCTCCCGCTTCTCTAGCAAAAGCCAGGGTAGATGGCTAGTCACCGCTCTAAGGGACTTTTTGAGCCCTGCGTTGAGCAGGTCGGCGCCTTCTTGCTCGTGTGTCATTACGATCTTGTTGGTAACGAGCGTTAGCTTTTTCTCGACTTCGTCGTAGTACTGCATCACTGGTAGGTCACAGTGTCTGACCATCTCTAATCCTTGCCTCAGAAGGCGTAAGGATGTTTTGTCCGAATAAGTACAATCTAGTCTGGCCAAGATGGCATCAAAATTCAAAACCGTGTTGTGAGACACAAGTTAGGCTTCAGCTGCGCCTCGAATTTCTTAAGATGGCAACAGCTTGGAAATCAGCACTGCTGCCGTTAAAGGGTTTGATAAGGTCGTAGGAGTATATGGCCTCCAGGCCGCATACCCGTTTGGGGTACCCGAGAACTCTGGTACGGACTTGATTATATACAGAGGTATGTCGCACCTAACCTCAGCATGAACGGAAATCTTTTCATATGTGATAATTTGCGGTGCTTCCACCTGCAAATGCTGTACCCGAGGGATTTTATTCTGCTATGAAACTGAGATTGCTGTTGCGCCAATGCCCGCATAACGGCATTGTCGACAAGAACTTGGATTTGATTGGGGTCCATAGTGTTGTCTAACGGGGCAATAGCTAACGGCAGACCGACTATATGGATTCCTTGTTTCTCCTCCCAGCTATCCTCGCTTTCGTATTCAACCCTAATGTCCCTATATTCACCCGCCCAACTCGTTGGTTGTTGGGTGGCACAACACAAATACGCTTTCGCCGAGCACAATTGATCGGCACGTAATATATAGCAAGAAAAGGTGTTCAATAAAATTTATTAAAAGATATGCAATATTTAATTTTATGGAGTATGCAACGGAAATTTATTCCGTCGAAAGTATAAAATTTATTATATATATTTTTTTCCACAAGGTATGCAATAAAATGAATTTAGAACGAATTTCACAACACCAATACGTGGCCGGATAAAAATTGTAATTTTTGTTATTTTGTAATAATTGTTTTTTGTAAATATGTTTTTTTCTAGCAACTCTTAATGGTGTGCCGAAAGAAATAACTTCTCAAACTTACATGTTCTATAACTTAACTACCCTGTTATTCAGATGAAGTTGGGCGCCACTTATGTTTAGTTCTTTCCAGGACTTATGGAGATTCCTTCCAGGTCCGTCAGTTTCCTGGTCTCCCAGTTGATTTCCTTTTTAGGGCGATTACGGTGGAGGGCTTGACTTTGCCCCCTTAATGAGAATTACTAGCCTTGTGGTCTAGTAATGTGTTTATTAAATAATGACAAGGGTTACAGCGCAAAACAAAACTCCGCGAAAATTCCAAATTCGCGATACTTTTTGAACACCCCTCGTATCTCATTTTACATTCACATATTTTCCACACCCAACTTTCCATAAGTATATCGTTACGACAGTAAAACAAACATTTAATTACTAGAGCGACACGTACCATGACCTGTTGCAGTAATATGTGTACCATATATCAATAAAGAAAGACACAGGTGGGGTCGAACTTCTGTTGGAAATTGAAGATAAAGAGTAATACAATATGAAGCAATAGCAAAGCATCGACTGGTGCTGGATACAGTGTTACCAGATTATGTGTTTGCTTACTTTAAATCAGAGCTCGCAAATAACAGTTGACCGTTTTTCGTTTTGCGGTCTGCTCTCTAACACAACCGAAAAACACGATGCACGTGTGTTCTCGCTCTGAACAGAACTTTTCGTTTCTCTGTGTTTTGGTTTTCGGTTTTACTGCTCTCAGTTGCGTGGTTCTTGATATGCTCACTGAACAACAACTCAGAGAGAGCAATCCAACTGAACGCTCGCTCATTGAGGGTCAGCAGATGAGCGAAAAAACGAAAGGCTCATCGTAAACGGTATTTTGATTTCAGTGCCTTTTAAACAAAGTTTAGCAACAATTTTAACATATGTATTTATTAAATGTAAACATTAGATTTATTACTTATTCAGCATTAAGCTTTACAACTAGTAGCGAATTAATATTATATTATATTATAATTATATTTATCTCGAATTCATTAAATAGTTCCGTTTGTTTTGCAATTAAATGCCGTTTTAAATTTGTTACGTGAGAGCCTGCTAACTTCACACCGCAAACATTGCACTTAGACTTATTGTCTTCTGACGTAAATTGAAAAAAAAATGCACTTTTTTGTTGTGATTGCGACCCATTTTTGGCACAAAAATTAAATCACTCCAAATGCACCGAATCCACAAAAGCAAATTTGATTTAAACACAAACAGACTAATCATTCGCATATACACACACTTATACAAATGCAAAACACTTTTATTTTCTTCGCTCGTTGCAACACGGTCAGTGAATGAGCAGAACAAAAGGGAAACACGAAATTGGTTTTTGGTTAAGCACAGACCGTTCGTTCAAGAGACACTGGTGAACGGCTCTTGTCTGACTATTTGCGCACGTGGTGCGCAAAGAACTGTTAATTGGTGACTGCAAGAAACGCTCAACTGTTATTTGCGAGCTCTGCTTTAAATGTTAACATTTGTTACATTGACAATAATTAACAATTAAAAAAAATAAATGGATTAAAAAGAAAAATTTGGTCAAAAGAAAAATCAGTTCCGATTGAAAATCTGGTTAAAGTTAAGTGGTTAGTTATGGCCAGTTAGTTAATGGAAGAAGTATTTCAGAAAATGACAAACAATTTCTATTTACTTTAAAAGCCCAACGTTGTGAATAGCACAACAAATTGTTAAAATTAGGGCCCATAGATCATGAGTTTTTCACCAAAAGACATTGATAGGTTACTAAATAAATTTAAAACAGCAATTATTATAAATTATAAGTACACAATGCCATAACAGTGCTAAATTCTAGGCTTAAGTATTGAAACGATCAAGTAGAGGAATACCTATACCAATCGTATAAAAAAAATCCAGAATCCAAGGTCGAAAGCTTGCCATTTCGGATTAATAAATTAAAAGTCGACCAGAGCAGAACTGTTTTAGACTTTTTATGGATTGAAGGGTTTCTAAAAAAAATCTAGTTTTGATATTTTTTATATAAAAGGACATAGAGTCCTATATAGAGCTAATGGATACTTAAATTCATCTAAGTGTAGCTAAGGTATAAAGGTAAAAAGGAATAGTTAAAAAGTAGACTTTTTGCCTACCCTACCAAATGTAAAGAATACGGGTATATTCTCTGGATGAAAAATGCCCGTCCCTTGAAACTCTTTACATACTGCGAGTCGCTATATTCACGAGAAGAATTAACGGGATCTAAAGCACTTCTGTATACACACTAATAATAAAGCTTTAAGTATATTTCGTTGTTAAAAATCAAGTCAGTCTGATTTCAGCTACAAATCAATAAAGACCACACATAAATTCATTGCGTTTTTTTTTATTTCCAAATAATAATCATTAAACGTAATTGGCGCAGTCGGTAGGATCCGCTTTTTTCGCGAACGATTAAATTACTCAAGTACACAATTGAGAGCCAAAAGTGAAAATTTGACTTCAGGCCAGTGTCACTCAAAGAAAATAACGTGATCCGCAAAAGAACATACGCAAAAAAAAGAATTAAAATAGTGTTGTAACCGTATAAATCCAATTCGGTCGGTAAAAACTACAGAACTATAAAATACAAAATGTCGAACCCGATAAGTGGTCAACCTCTAATTGCTCCGAGACAAGAACTCTCTCCACAAGATTTGAACCAATTGTTAGGCCAAATAAGGAGCATCCCTGCTTTTGATGGCAGTCCTCCGGCCCGAAGCTCGTTCATTCGACGAGTTGATTTCCTAATCCAACTTTTTCAAACAACAGATCCCAGGCAGAATGGTATAATCTTCAGAGCTTTTGAACTACAAATATCAGGTGACTCCCAACGAATTTTCCCGATTTGTCAAGCAAATAACTGGATGGAACTGAGAGCAGCCCTTATTAGTGAGTACAAAACTCAAACACCGACGGAAGAACTATTTCGAAAGTTCTACAACACTACTTATCAAGGCAATTTAAGAAAATTTTGTAACGAAATCGAACAAAAGGAATTAGTTATAAATAATAAACTAGAATTAGAAGGCAATAATTCGAATAATGTTTTATATACAACAGCTATGCAAAATACTATTAAAACCTTAATTCAGAGAAAATTACCTGATCGTTTATTTATGACACTAGCAAGATACGATATTTCAACTGTGCTTAAATTAAAACAAGTTGTCCAACAAGAGGGTCTATATGAAGACTCAGATAAGGTTGAAAATAAGAATCAAAATTCTCAAAGATCACAATACACGTAACTCATCTTCTAATAACACATTCACTTATAAACCACCAACATCAATATCAACAACAACTACAACCAAATTCTTCACAAACCTATTTCAATACCCAATCAAATTATAACAGAAATCAAGGTAACACAGGAAATAATATAATCACTTATAAACCACCAACATATCAACAACAACTACAACCAAATTCTTCACAAACCTATTTTAATTGCCAATCAAATTATAACAGAAATCAAGGTAACACAAGAAATAATATGTTTGATCAAAATCGTGGCTTAATGCAATTCCAACAACATTTACGGCAAGGCCAACAGAATAATCCAATTAATCAGAATTTACAAAACAGACCAGTAGGTTGAATGCCCAATCAACCTCAGAAAAGAATAAGAGAAAGCGATAGTAACCACTGGTTACTAACCAGTCAAGAATGAATATAGACGAAAGTTATAACCAAGAACAAAATTACCCCGATCAATTTAATCAAAATAAGCAAAATTATAATAATTTGTATCAGTATCAAGAAAGTCCTGCTCCGAATGAAATTTATCCTGGGGAAAATTTTCCAATGGGAGCCTCTGAGACCAAGAATACATAAATTTAAAAATCTATAATCACAGGTATACGGATCGGTCCACTATATCATATAGCTGCCATACAAACGACCGATATGAAAACAAGTCTTTGTATGGAAAACTTTTTTGTTTTCAAGGGTATACCATCTTCGGCAAGCCGAAGATAACTTTTCTCACTTGTTATACATGATTTTTCTTCACAGTACGATGTGTTACTGGGTAGCCACAATAGATTATAAAACTAACACAATTACTATAGGAGAATATACTTTTGACCTATAGAAAAACGATTGGGAAAAAAGTAATTCAAATAAAAATTTTATAGCTGATGTTCAAGAATGCAGTTTAACACAAGAATTCAATAATGAGTTAAGAAACTCCGAAAAAAAATTTCGCTTAGATCACCTAAACAATGAGGAGAAATCCGAAATATGAAAACTCCTAAAAAAATTCCAAAATATTCAGTATAATGAAGGTGACATTTTGTCCTTACCAATACTGAAAAATATAAAATATTAACCACACATGAAAGACCAATATATAGGAAGCCATATGGCTATTCATTCGCCTACGAAAGTGAAGTTGAATCACAAATTCAAGACATGCTCAACCAAGGCATAATTAGAGAAAGCAATTCCGATTATTGCAGCCCAGTGTGGATTGCAAATGCATTTGAAAAATTACAAGTTTTAATAACAAGCGACCCTATTCTTATTAATCCAGATTTTAATAAACCTTTCCAATTAACGACTGATGCAAGCAATGTAGCGCTTGGAGCAGTCTTAACACAAAACAATAAACCAATTAGTTATGCAAGTCGCACACTAAACGAACATGAAGAAAATTACAGTGCTATTGAGAAAGAACTTTTAGCAATTGTTTGGGGAACTAAAATATTTAGATCCTATTTACTAGGCAAATCATTCGAAATACTTAGTGATCACCAACCTTTAGTATGGCTCCATGGTTTAAAAGAACCAAACTCTAAACTAACTCGATGGCGTATAAGACTAAGTGAATTCGATTTCAAAATAAAACACATTTAAGGTAATCAAAATTACGTAGCTGACGCTTTATCTAGAATAAAGACAGGTGAAAATTATTTAAATACAATGCAAAATGATAATGATACTGACAATGGAACAGCACATAGTGCTACAGAAGACAATCAAAACCTAATTCTAATTTCAGAAAAACCCTTAAACACATACTATAGACAAGTAGAGATGATAAAATCAGATAGAGATAAAATAACAGTCAATAAATATTTCAAAAAGACAAGATTAACTATTGAATACATAAACTTAAATTTAGAAAAGGCTAAGGAAATTTTAGTTTTACACTTTTGTAATAATTCTAATGCACTCTGCATGCAACTTGATTCAGATTTTGAAATAATACAAAAAGCATATCAGGAAATTATGAACCCACAAATAACTAAAATAGTAAGATGTATGGTAATATTAAAAAATATAAAATCCTATGCAGAATTCAAAGAAATCATTATTACCAATCACAAAAAATTACTCCATCCAGGCATATCCAAAATGGTAGAATTATTTAAAGAAAGTTATTACTACCCAGATTGTCAAAATTTGATACAAAACATTATTAACGAATGTGAAATATGTAGCCAGGCAAAAATTGAACATAGAAATACTAAACATGAATTTAAAATTACTCCAGAACTGGGAAGCTGTAGAGAGCTTTATGTTATCGACATTTATTCCTCAGCTAAACAATCATATTTAACTTGCATAGACGTTTATTCTAAATTCGCGACAATAATAGAAATACAGGGAACAGATTGGATAGAAGTAAAAAGAGCTTAAATAAAAGTATTAGGGTCTTGAAGGCAGAAAAAAACATGTTTTTTCAGTTTTTTTTTGGCGTACGGTGAAAGTAAATTTATTTCTGATTATTGTACATTAAAGAGTAGTATTTGAACTATATTCTGTGAAATATTGGTTGAAAAATATTGAAAATTGACCGAATGGCAGCAATTCTTTGCAGGCGCCTCAGAAAAAAAACATTTTGCGGCGCACGTCATACCTCAGCACTGGATCATCTGAAAGGAAATAACCAAAGTTTTTCCATCAATTCTTATGTCCCTCTTGGTATTTATGTCGAGTTTTCCATTTTTAAAAATTTTTGAACTTTTTACAAGACTTGAAAGTGAAAATACCGATTTGAGAAAAACGCGTTTAAAGTTTTTCGTAGCGAAGAGACAGCTCAGGTAGTCGTTCGAGACCCGCCTACTTCCAAAGCTATATCTTTGTGAGTTTTGCTCCGATTGATTTCCTATTTACAGACAACATTCTTGAGTTACTACTAACTTGAGTTACTACTACTTTCATAATATGCAATAAAAAAAATCACTTTTTTTGAAAACGCGTTTAAAGTTTTTCGTAGCGAAGAGACCCTGATAAAACATCTCAGGTAGTCGTTCGAGACCCGCCTACTTCCAAAGCTATATCTTCGTGAGTTTTGCTCCGATTGACTTCCTATTTACAGACAACATTCTTGACTTAATATACTTTAATATGCAAAAAAAAAATCACTTTTTTTGAACCTTCAAGACCCTACCCCCCCCTTAAAACTAAAGAAATAAAAATTTTAGATGACGATCATTATCAGGAAATTAGTAGAGGTCATAAAATTGACCATTATAAATCTCAATTTCAGAAAAAGAAGAAAATTAACGAGAGCAAATATTTACAAGTAAATCAGGAACCAACTTTAAATTCAACTTAACACTATACATCCTAATTAGATTCGTTATTTTGTTAAACAGCCAAAGCATTAGGCCAATCAAGCCAAATCAAGGTTACCTCCTTTTAAACTCGAACATATTATTTCAATCATCTCTCATATACCTACAGAAACACACACTACACCCACTTAATTAATAGAACCATACACTGACTCTTTTGGTAATATTTTAACAATAGATTCTAAAAATAAATTTTATATGTACAACAATCAAGTTTTTAATATCGAAAAAAAAAAAATAAAATAATAGATGACAAATGTATAATAGGTATAAGCAAAAAAAAAAAAAACACAGAGTGTACACTACACAAATTTTCTTAAGAAGCACATAAAATATCTGGAAATAAAGAAATAAAATTAAGAAATTGTACGGTAGATTTGGAAAATTTCAGTGTATCTCAATATCATGAAATTGAAAACATTTATTTGACTAATAATATAGCTAAGCTTAGACCAATCGCCCATAAAGAAATGAATGAATTTGTATTTAAGAACAATACACAAAAATTAAAATTGTTTTGGATCTTAATATTATTTTTTTTTATTTTACAAATGTAAATCTATCCGGCACAGAATTATTGTCAAATACAAAAACACAAATTTAACATCAAACGCAAACGAAATTGAAAACGAAAAAGAAATTCAAACGCATAGTAAGTCTGAGGACAGACTTTTTCTTAAGGGAGAAGTGGCATAAACTAACATACATTTAACCATAGCATATAAGAACATGTGCTGACGCACCATATATAACCATAGTATATAAGAACAATAATGTAAACGAAACCAATGCGCACAAGCGTCAATCTTAAACAGTAACTCTAATGCGTAAGTTACCATGCCAACATAACCTCACCCCCTGTCCCTTGAAACTCTTTACATACTGCGAGTCGCTATATTCACGAGAAGAATTAACGGGATCTAAAGCACTGCTGTATACACACTAATAATAAAGCTTTAAGTATATTTCGTTGTTAAAAATCAAGTCAGTCTGATTTCAGCTACAAATCAATAAAGACCACACATAAATTCATTGCGTTTTTTTTTATTTTCAAATAATAATCATTAAACGTAATTATATATATATAAAAATACAAATTTATATTGCTATAAATAAAAGCATTGAGTCCCCAGAAGAGACTGGACGCAGCATAAACCTCAAAAAATGCAGTAGCAACCTATTATGCTACTATTGCCATAGAAACCATGAAATATGTGCATTACTTTAAGCAGGCGTTATTGGCCACAGCTTATGTTCAAATTTAAAAAAAAGATGGAAAGTTCGAAACATATAGAGCTTTAATTCATGTTGGTTCACAAAGAAAAATAATAAAATAAAATAATACAAAGACGGCACAAAAATTAAATTTGCGAAAAATCAGGTCTCATAAAAAGATTATATAAAAAAGATGGTATATAATCCACAATTAAATGCATATCAAGCGCTTAGCACGGGGATTTATGTTAATGGAACGGGGAAACGGGGATTTCTGTTAGTGGAGGGGGAAGCGTCTTCGCGAAGCCTTGTCTTTTTAGCCTTCTAAGCGGCATGGCGGTAAGTAAATTCCTGGCTAGTTCGCTGCGATGGGTGGTGAGTCCGTCTCTGTACCTGCTGGTGTTTATTGATCTGCTCCTCCACAGTATGCAGATTGAGGTCTCGGTGTAAAGTTGAATTCCGTACATACCAAGGACAGTTGGTTATCTGCCTTAGGGTACGATTCTGCAGTACCTGGATGCGATTGCAGTTAGATTTTGCTGCAATCCCCCAAATTTGCAGCCCGTAGAGCCAGATTGGGGCGACACACTGAGCGTAAACTTTTCTCTTCACCCTAAGTGACATACTGCTCTTTCTGCTCAGCAGCCAACGTAATTGCTGAAGTCTTAGGACGCACCTTTTGCGAGTGGCTTTAAGATGCGGCAAGAAAGTGAGTCGCTTGTCCAGAGTGATGCCAAGATACTTCACCGTTGCTGGTTGCTCCAGGATCTGTCCTTCCATTTGGATTGGTGGGTCGATTAGCAATGAGTCGTTCCAATACCTTTGATATAGAGGAGAGAAAACTTATTGGGCGATAGGATTCCGGGTCGTCTTCCGGCTTGCCTGGCTTATAGATCTTGTGTATTGCCGCTATTTTCCATTGGGAAGGAAAGAACTGAATCCTTAGCATAGCATTAAAAATAAGTTGCATGTAAAGGATCGCACGATTTGGCAGGGCCTTCAGTGTGACGTGGCATATTCTGTCCATGCCAGGAGCCTTGTTTTTCGGAAGAGCTTTGATGGCTTCGATAATCTCCTGAACTCAGATTGGCGTGATGGGGAGGGACATGTGGAGCGGGGTCTGCAAGCTTTCCTAGGTCTCTTCGATATCAGCCAGCGTAGCAAGGTTGTGTGGGGTGAATCTGGCCTCCAGGTGTTGAGCAAATATGTTTGCCTGTTCCTCTTCATTCTGTGCAAGGTCGCCGCCATGATGCCCAACGGGGACCTGTCTTAACGGCTGGTTTTTCGTAGCCTTTGTGCATTTCCATAGTGAGTAATTGGCGTCAACAGTGTAGTCCATCGAGGACAGCTTGTGCTCAAAGAAGTTATTTCTGAGCTCCCTTAAGAGGATCCGTAGTCGCTTGGCTGCTCGGTTCCACAGGATTCGATCCCAAGGGTCTTGGGTCTTAGCAGGAGTATCGATCTAGGTGATAAGCACAAATCAAAATAGATTCGCAAGTCCCCAAGTTATTAAAAGTGTATCGTGGTTGTCAAAACATGGAGTCAAGATTAGAAAAACAAAAAAACAGAAAATATGGTGGAATGGTTTGGAACGCCTAACAGCCTTCAAGTATTAATCATATGCCAAAAATAGCTCAGATGGTAAAAAAAATTAAATAATTTTAAAACACAAAACATAGAGCTGCAAAAAAAAAAAAGTTTTCCATACAAAGACTTGTTTTCATATCGGTCGTTTGTATGGCAGCTATATGATATAGTGGTCCGATCCGGACCAAACTTTTACAAATCGTGTATGGCTATGTCAACTGAATAAATGTTTAATTCGGTTAATTAATTAAATTAAATTAATTGCGATAGCTTGGAGAACAAAAAAGTTTTCCATAAAAAGATTTGAATTCTGATTGATCGTTTGTATGGCAGCTATATGATATAGTGGTCCGATCCGACCAATTTTTAAACTCGGCTGTTGATGCTGATCAAGAATATATATACTTTGTGGGGTCGGACATGCTTCCTATAATGCGTGACACATTTCTGGACAACATTATAATACCCTCTGCAAGGGTATAAAAATGTCTACAGAAAATGCAATCCTGACACGATTGTAATAAAAGATAGTACAGAACAAAATGATAAGGAGGTACTATCTTCATTAGAACCCAAAGGTTGTGAAAATAACAAAAACATTTTTAAGCTGCGCCGATACAAATTTTTATAAAGACCGTTTCAATAGCATGCTTAAGAAATTTAAAGCAACTGAAGAAAAGGTATTTAGAAATATAGCCCAAAAAGATATAGATGCCAAGCTTTAATGTTCCATCGGTAAACTTAAGCCAAACATGGAAAGAAATTCAGGAAAGAAAAGTTAGAACCTTTTTATTAGCAGAATAAAAACTGCTAGTAAAATATTCTCGGGCCAATTAAATAGACTTATAGAGCTTCCAAAAATCAGTATGTACACATATAGGTAGGCTTTTCATTTATTAAAAAATATATCGGAATATCAGAATAAAAACTGCTTCTGATTTAATAACAATTAAAAGTTTTCAAACAAATTTTGGGAAGAAATAGAAATATATAATATATAGAATTAATGAATATAAAAATCCAACAAAGTGCAGGTATAAAAGAAGAAGAAAAAGTCCAAAAGGTAGACGATTTACCCACTCTACCAAAAATAGAGGTACCCTTATTCTCTGTTACTTAAAAAGATTGGGACTATTTTTCCGATCTCTTTATGGAGCCATTGCACGTGCAAAATTACATTTAAGCTCATCCTTGAAGCTAAGCTACCTTAAAAGTGATTTGAAAAGGGGAAGCAAGAAATGTTGTTTCCCATTTATTGCAGCTTGGGAACTGCAAACGAGAAGCTACGAGAATAATAGTAAAATATTCTCGGACCAATTAAATAGACTTATGGAGCTTCCAAAAATAAATATAGACTCATATAGGCAGTTAAAAAGTTGTATTGATTCTATTAATGAGTCTATTTATATGAAGCGACTCAAAGCAAATCTAACCGAAGAGTCAGATTGTATTTTTTCGCATAGTATCAACAAAAAATGTAGCAAAGATGTTCTACAGCAATAAGAGAGCACAGTTAAAAAACCAAATAAAATCCAGACACTTAGAGATGTTGTTGAAATCTGAATTAAGAGTGCAAAGCGAATGTCTTATACTAAATGTAACTCTAATTGATCTTTCTCTTTTGTTTATTCTCTTAAGCGCGTCACGAGTAACGCATCATTTTATGTATTAGTTAGTCACAAATAAACTCTCATTCTAATAGGTTATGGGCCCAGACAGAGCTCCTGTGCGCTATTATTTCTTGGAAAGTTTAACAGCGAAAAGTTGTTAATAATAGTCGAAAAGACTTGTGTGACTCGTGTTTAATATTGTGAAAAAAAAAATTAAATTGACTTGATATAAAATGAGTTCCCAATACTCAATTGAGAAACTGGACAATGAAAACTATAGTGTGTGGTCTATTCAGATGAAAAGTGTGCTGATACACGCCGAATGAAAAATGAAAATTTTTTTTTTTTTTTTTTTTTTTTATTAATTTCCTTTAAATTACATTCTGTTTTTTATAAAGAATAACAATGAGTAATGGTTGAAGAAAGGAAAAAAGGTAGCGGCCCTTCCCATTGCAAGGGTACGCTAATATTTTAATATTTTAATATTTTACTAATACGCTAATGTTTTAATATTTTACTAATAATTTAATTCCGTTGGAGTTTTACGTTTTAGTCTTCTCGGTCCCAGCTCTCTCATCGGTATTTGTCTCAGGTTTGGGTTTTGGTGGTTAAGTAGTTGATTTGTGTGTTTTTTGCTGCTTTTTTTAATAGTTTCGTTGACTGTCTCTATGTTTAGATCTTTATGTATATCTTCATTTCTAATATACCATTCTGCATTTGTCATTGTTCTTAGCATTTTCGATTGCGTTCGCTGAATTAGTTGTAAGTGGGATTTACTGGCAGTTCCCCAGATTTCTATGCCGTACGTCCATATTGGTTTTATTATCGCCTTGTATATTGAAATTTTGTAATGTAGTTTTAGTTTAGAGTGTTTTCCTATTAGCCAGTTAAGTTGTTTTTATTTCATTTCGTTTGTTTAGGATGTGCTGCTTCCATGTCAGTTTTGCGTCGATAGTTAGTCCAAGGTACTTGGCATATGGGCGTAACAATATTTGATTGTTGTTAATTTTAATTGCGAAGTTTTTGGGTTGTCGTTTTGTGTATATTACTTGTTGAGTTTTGTCTTTATTTATTTCGATGTCCCATCTCTCAAACCAGGATACTGTTTGTGTCATGATTTGTTGTAGCGTACTTGCAGCTGTTTTTTCACACGCGCTTGACGACATTAATACAGTATCATCTGCAAACGTAGCAATCATTGATCCAGGGATAGTTGGCTCTGGAATATCGGAGGTGTAGATCAAGTATAAGATGGGCCCAAGCACACTACCTTGGGGAACACCCGCTGACACCGGCATAATATCTGAGCATTCATTGTCATATTTGATATAGAAATATCTGTCCGTTATATAGCTATGTAGGATGGTATACAGGTTGTCTGGTAGTATATTTCTTAGCTTATGCAGCAGTCCTTTGTGCCATACTTTGTCAAATGCTTTAGCAATGTCCAAGTACACGGCATAGCAAAACTTCTTTACGTCAAAATCTGTTGTTATTTTATTAATTACTCGATGGACCTGTTGGACAGTCGAGTGCTGCTTCCGGAAGCCGAATTGGTGAGGAGGTATTATATTTTTCTGTTTTAGGGTTGGCTCGATTTTATTTAATAGGACTCTTTCGAATACTTTTGAGAGGACAGGTAATAGCGTGATTGGTCTGTACGAACTTACAGTATTGGCGTTTTTATTCGGTTTCGGAATTGCTTTAATTTGGCCTATCTTCCAAGTTATGGGAAAGTATTGTAGTCGCAGGATTCCGTTAAACAGGTTTCTAATATAGATGATTATAGCGTCTGGTAGTTCTTTCAGGATTTTTCCTCCGATTAAGTCATATCCGGGGGCTTTCTTGTTTTTAATTTGTTTTATGTGGGATTTAATTTCTGCCTTTGTTATAGTTTTAATTGCACAATTTGGGTTGGTGATTTGTGTTGGAAGCTCAGCGTTGCCGTTGTCCATGTCATTTGTAAATGATGTTTTAAAGTGTTCAGCCAGAGTGTCTGCTTTTTCTTTGTTTGATCTCGCCCATGTGTTATTGTTTCTTTTTATAGGCGGCTTGTGTATAGTTGAGTTCAATTTTTTGGTCGCTTTCCACAGAGAATAATTTGTCGATAAGGAGGTTCCGAGGTTGCTAAGGTAGTATTGTAGCCGGTTATCTTTGTCTGCCCTGAGAATTCTCTTGAGTTCGTCTGTTGCTTTATTAAGTTTGTGTTTATCTTCTGGATGCCTAGTCCTTTGCCATATCTTCCTAAGGTTGCGCTTTTGTCTGATTTTTTCTTTAATAAAGGCGGGAGTTTTCTTTGATGTAGTCATTTTTGTAGATGGTGTCGATTGCGTTGCTGCATTTATGATGTTGTCATTTAAATATGCTATTGCGGAGTCCAGTTCGTTGTTTGTCTTTAGAGAGATATTTATTTCCATGTTCTGTTCCAAAATCTCGCGAAACATAGTCCAGTTTGTTTTGTGGTTAAATAAAGGGGGGTCATTGTTGTTTTCTTCTACTCCACCATGTAGTGTAATTAATATTGGGGAGTGGTCGGAGGAGAGGTCTAGGCATGATTTTATTGTTAGGTTATCGCAATTTATATTTCTTGTAATACAGAAGTCAATTAAGTCCGGTAGCTTGTTTGTGTCAGTTGGCCAATAAGTCGGCTCGCCTGTGCTTAGGGCATGGCTATTATTGCTTCTTATTGCGTCATACAGTTGTCTTCCCTTTGCAGTGGTAAGTCTGGACCCCCATGTTATGTGTTTGGCATTATAGTCACCTCCTGCCAGATACCGATTTCCCAGTGATTTTAGAAAATCGAGGTATTGGTCTTTTGTGTTGTTAAATTTAGGTGGGCAATAAACTGCAGATATATTTATTGGACCCGTTGTGTCTGAGGTCGATATGGTAGTAGCCTGTATGTAGTCCTTTTTGAATCCATTAAGCTCTATGCACTTTATGCTTTTTTTAATTATTACTGCAGTACCACCATGGGCCTTACCGTCCGGGTGATTAGTAGAGAATATATTATAGTTTGGTATGTTTATATATGTTTTGTCAGTTGAGTGCGTTTCGGAAATGAGCATGACGTCAATTAGTTTTTCATTTAGGAAAGTTTTTAATTCAAGTATATGGCGTGAAAGTCCGTTAGCATTCCAGATGGCGATTGTTAGGTGTTTATTTGTCAAGTTTAGATGCTAGAATCGTGATTATGTTCAGCATATTTGCCATTTGGGTTATTAATTGTTTCATCAATTGTTTTAGTTCGTCAAAATCATTTTGTGCGGTTTGGCTTAGTTGCGTTGGAGCAGGCTGTATATTAGGTACGCTGGCAGTTTGGATTGCTGAGTTGGTTTGATGGCTAGTTACTTGGTTTCTATTTAAGACTTCGGCATAGGATATTTCTGGTGTCTTTAAGCTTTCTACGTTATTTGTTGTACTGTATTGTGTCGTTTGATTATTTGTTTCTGTTGCCGGTATTTCTTTTTTCCGGAGAGTTGGGTATTTTTGGATTTGTAGTGCTTTGTACACCATACAACCTTTATAGTTTGCAGTGTGGTTTTCACTGCATAGTGCACATTTAATACTTGTTCGGTCCGATCTTGTATTAATAGTGCAGGATGATGAGCTGTGTTTTCCAGCGCATTTTACACAAGTTGGGTCTTTGGTGCAGTAATTTTTGGTATGTCCATATTTTTGGCAGTTTGTACATTGGGGAAGTGTTCGCTTTGGTCGCGGTGGCTCAAAAATTACTTTGCAATGAAGAAGGTGCTCAATTTTATAGATGTCTTTATTATTTTCTTTCATTTTGAGTTCAATAGAGAATAGAGGCAATGGTTGTTTGGTGTCGTAGCGCTGGATGTTGTGTAAATTTATAACTTCATGTCCTTGCTGGGCTAGTTCATTTATAATATCGTCTTTGTCTGTAGCATGATGGACGTTACGAAGGATTACCTTAAATCCCCTCTGGTCTTTTGGTCTGAAGGTGTAGTATTTGGTCGATTTATCTTTTAATAGTCCTAATATGTTGTGATAGTGAGTAGTTTCTAGTGGCTGTATTTTTATTTCATTAGTTGACAGTGCTTTAAGTTCATATCGTGTTTCTTTCAATGAGTTTAAAGCAGTAGTTAGTGCGTATATGTTTTCAACATTTTGAACATATATGGGGGGCGGTTTTGCTTTTTTGTGCTCAATTTGCATTTGCGCATTTATGGTTGCATTTGTCCCATTGTCAGTTTGGTTTTCGTCTTCATCATCTTGTGCTAGTAACTCAAAGCGGTTGCTTGAGTTTGGCTCGGCTAGCCAGTACTCTTTGAGTGTTTTTTGAGTGGCGGTTTGGGTTTTATTCTTCTGTTTCTTGTTGCCATTTAAAAGATCTTTGGAACCGTTTGGAGACTGATTTTCTCGGTGACGTTTTAAGTTTTGTTGTTTTGGAAATGAAAATGATACTGCAGAACAAAAAGCCTCTTTCGATGCTAAAGACGAAAAGGCACTTGCAAGTATAATGCTATGTATAAAGCCGACGCAAATTAATCATGTGAGACATTGTGTAACTGCTAAGGAGGCTTGGAAAAAACTTAGTGAAATTGATATGCCATCCGGTCCAGCGAGACGCATACATTTGTTTAAGCAGTTGTTTTACATGAAAATGAGTGAGTCGGAAAGTGTGGAGGAACATTTAAATAAATTCAGTGCATTGGTAGAAAAGCTGCAAGAAATTGAACAAAGTGTGCCAGAAGAAATGCTCGTCATAATTTTGCTTTCGAGCTTGTGTGACTCGTTTGAAAATTTTGTTTTTGCCATAGAGACACATGGGACTGACCGCTCTCAAGGTTAAACTTCTAGAAGAGGGAGAGAGGCGCAAGACAAACGAAACGGTGATCGGAAAGGAACAGAAAATGTTCGCGTCGGGTACGGAAAGACAATACTCAAAAAGGAATATCGAAAAAGGTGTCGAATGTTGGTCATGTGTGAAGCGCGGGCATATTGCTGCAAAGTGTAGATCGAAAGAAAAATTGGCAAAACATAACAAAGCAAAAGAAGGAAATTCAAACGGGAATAAACCAAAAGCGTTTTCGGTTTTCGGTGCAGTTAAAAACGAAATAGACAGTAAAAGTACATGGTGTCTAGACAGTGGAGCAACAACTCATTTGTGTGCGGAAAAAAACCATGTTTGTATCAATGTTACGTAAAGTAATTACGTAAAAGCCGAAGGGCGCGGTACAGTGAATTTGTGCTATGGAGAGAATACGATCAAACTGCTTGATGTATTGTACGTAAAAAATTTGCAATGTAACTTTATTTCGGTGCAAAAGGCAACTTCAAAAGGATTGAAGGTGATTTTTAATAAGAACGAAGCGAAAGTAATAGACACTGACGGAGACACTTTACTAGTTGCTAAACGCAAAAATGAATTGTTCTTATTTGAAAATAAATCAGAAAAAGTGTTCGCAATTAATGGAGAAGAGTATGAAATGATTAAGTGGCATAATCGGTTTGGACATTTGAACTTGAATAGTATGCAGAAAATTATTAACAAAGACATGGTGTACGGTTTGAAAATAAATTCGTGTGATTTGAACGGTTTCGTATGCGAAACATGTGCCAAATGCAAAATTTGTGTAAAACAGTTTCCAAACGCGTCGGAAAGCCGCGAGAGTGAATTGTTAGGACTTATACACACGGACATATGTGGTCCAATAAACACAAAATCAAACGGTGGTGCACGGTTCTTTGCAACTTTCATCGATAACAAAACACGGTACATGTCGGTCTACATGTTAAACACTAAAGATGCGGTTTTTGAAAAATTTAAAGAGTTCCAATCGTTGGTCGAGAAGCAAACAGGAAAGAAGATAAAAAGGATCCGTAGTGACAACGGTCGAGAATATGTTTCCCGAAGGTTTGAAGAATACCTGGTGAGTTAAGGCATACAAAGACAGCTAACAGTCCCCTATACTCCTCAACAAAACGGAGTTGCAGAACGTGCTAACAGAACCCTCCTGGAAATGGCTCGCAGTATGTTAACTCATGCTGGAGTGGGTGAGAGTTTGTGGGGAGAGGCTATAATGACAGCGGCATACTTGCGGAACAGAGCAGAGACGTCGACACTAGCTAATATAACACCATTTGAAGCCTGGTTTGGAAAGAAGCCAAGTGTATCTCATCTACGTGTGTTTGGTTGCAAAGCGATCGTATTGAACAAAACACATAGCAAGAAGTTTCGTCCAAAGGGAGAAGAGCACATATTAGTAGGCTATTCTCAAACTTCTAAGGCTTATCGTTTATACAACCCGGAAAAACAAAGCATTGTGATAGCCCGAGATGTTGTGTTTATAGAGGATGATAGAGCATCAGTTCAGGAGAAGTAATCATTGAATTGGATGAGTCTGCTGGACACCGAGAAGATCATATTGACAACAATGAACAGCCGTTGGATGTTCAAGGCAGTGATGACGACGAAGAGTCTGGGACAGAACAAAAAACATCGCAGAAGAGGCCCAGGTCGCCCCAAGATAGTCCGAACAGGATTAGTGGGCCGTCCACGAAAAAAGTACAATATGCTAAATGTTATAGCCGGAAATAATATGGTGGCACCAACAAACGTGCGTGAGGCATTGACTGGAGAACATTCAGATGAATGGAGAATCTCGATGCAGAAGGAGTTTGATCACTTGTGAGCTACAAACACTTAGAGCTTCCTGAAGAGCAGAAAGCAATAGGGTGCAAGTGGGTGTTTACCATTAAACGCGACAAAAATGGTAAAGTTGCTCGACTCAAATCGAGGTTAGTAGCCAAAGGTTGCGGACAGCAGTATGGGGTGAATTACCTGGAAACATTTTCCCCGGTGGCACGTTACTCGTCAATAAGGTTAGGGATTGCATTGGCTGTCGAGCATGGCATGATTATGCACCAAATGGACGTGTCAGCAGCGTACCTAAACAGTGAACTGAAAGATGAGGTCTACATGAGACAACCTGAAGGTTTTGTAGACGCAAAACACCCAGATCGAGTCCTGCGATTGCATAGGTCCTTATACGGTCTAAAGCAGAGTGGACGCGAGTGGAACTGGAGGCTAGACGAGGTTCTCAACAAAATTGGATTCATTTCCTGTCCCAGCAAGCCTTGCATATACACGAAGAAAATTGGGGAAAACCTAAACATTATTGTGGTATATGTTGATGATTTAATTCTAGCTTGTTCCAGAAAAGATGACCTCCTTAGCATCAAGAAGCAAATATCAGACGAGTTTGATGTTGTACATGGCGGAGACCTGAAACATTTCCTAGGCATGGAGATAGAGAGGAGTGGCGAAACTGGCAGTGTCACTATAGGCCATAAACAATTTATTGCTGGTCTACTAAAAGACTATGGTATGGAAGACTGCAAACCCAACGCGATTCCTCTGGAGGCGGGCTTTCAAGTTAAATGCGAGGATGAAAGCTGCACAAAAGTGGATCAGAAGAAGTATCAATCCCTCATTGGTTCTTTGATTTATCTGGCTATGACGACAAGACCAGATATCATGCATAGTGTGGCTAAATTGGCACGAAGAAATGCTGATCCTCACAAGGAGCACGAAGTGGCTGCAAAGCGTGTCTTAAGGTACCTTAAGGGCACAGCTGACATGAAGCTATGTTTCGAACGAACAGGTGTACATGTCCATTGTTTCGTTGATGCAGACTGGGCTGGCGATAGCACAGATCGCAAATCCTTTACTGGTTGGGCATTCATCATGGCTGGTGCGGCGATTTCATGGGAGTCCAAAAAGCAGACCATTGTGGCACTTAGTTCCACTGAAGCTGAGTATGTGGCGCTTTCAACAGCAGCAAAAGAGGCAGTTTACATTAAAAAGCTGATGGAGGAGATAGGAATAGGATTGGTTCCAAAGATGGTTATCTACAGTGATAATCAGAGCGCACAATGTCTGGCAAAAGACTCCAAGTTTCATGCACGAAGCAAACATATTGATATTAAGTACCATTTTGTAAGACAATTATATAAGGAAAATGTTATTGATATTAAGTATGTTTCAACAGAAAATATGATTTCGGATATTTTAACAAAAAACTTAAATAAGATCAAGCACACAGGTTTTGTTAAACAGTTAGGTTTAAATTGAATTGAAAATTATGTTTAGAAGAAAAATGTATATTTAAGTTAACTTGTAAAGGCATGTCTCTTTGAGAAGGAGTGTTGAAATCTCAATTAAGAGTGCAAAGCGAATGTCTTATACTAAATGTAACGGGATCTAATTGATCTTTCTCTTTTGTTTATTCTCTTAAGCGCGTCACGAGTAACGCATCATTTTATGTATTAGTTAGTCACAAATAAACTCCCATTCTAATAATGGAATTTTTAAATCCACGGCTTAATTCGTTATCCTGAATACAGTAAAAAATCCCTGTAGCAAAGGTAAAATCAGGCCACATAGTGAGACTTGGGGCTTATCGTCCACAAATAAGTTTATATCAAAACACATCTTGCCCATTAAAAAGACAACGACAAAAACTATTAAACGTAAATGCATATCGAAATTAAAACAAAATCTTACTGCAAAGGTAAATATAAATAAAAAGGATTGGAAAATTTTTGGTAAGCCGATCCCGATTTAGATTTAATTCCCGATTAATTGATTAGTAGGGGCTGATTTATTCCCACAAATTGTAGGGCCGGGAGTAGTAACAAAAGCATCAATTCTCGGGCAGAAAACGATCTTTGAATGGATCATGTGAAACAGGGAAGAGAAGTTAAATCTCTTCTTTATAAACATCAAACCGTGCGCTAAGATAAATGACGTCTTCAAAATCACAATCCTCTGCAGACAAAGGGTGAGGGTGGAGCGGATGAGAAAAGCCACAGACGTCGCACAGTGCAAACGGTGCCAGCGATACGGCCACACTGCCAGATATTGCCGACGACACCCCAATTGCGCCAGATGTGGCGAGGGCCATCAAACAAGTGAGTGTATACGCCCCCTTGGCGCAACACCTACCTGCTTCCATTGTTCAGGATCTCATAAAGCTACCTACAAAGGCTGCAAGTCGTACCAGGAGTATCTTCGTCGGTCATCGGAGTCTCCAAAAAAATCGGCAACCGAAACTAGATCACTTAATGGCAATGTGGCCTATCAATATTCTCCTACACGGTACGCGCAGGAATTTCCTGTGCCTGACCCCGCTAGAATAGCAAGGAAACAAGTGCCCCAAATTGCATTCCAACCAGCAACACAGCAGATGACACCACGAAGCTACAGTGCCCGCACAAGTGTCTCCTATGCAGCAGTCGCAGCTTCAGTGCCAAGCAAATCTGGAAATGCTCAACGTAGTTTGAACTATGCTCAAACGCAGCCAAGTCCAAAACAACAACAGCCGCTCGATATCCAGTCGCTGCAGCAACAGCAGCAACAGCAGTTTCAGGAATGGCAACAGCACCTCCAGCAGCAGCAGCAATAGCAGTTTCTCATGTGGCTCCAACAGCAACAACAAGAACAACAACAGCAAAATAAGCTAGCTAATGAACGCCTTGCACGGCTAGAAATAATAGTGTCCATAGTGCACCATGAAGCAATCGGCTGGAAATAATTCTCAGATCAAGGCTACAGCCTCGCCAAGAACCCACTTAAAGTTCTCATCTGGAATGTCAACGGCATTTCAGGAAAAGTCGGAGAAGTCGAACTTTTTGCACACAACAACGACATTGATATCCTTCTCTTGACTGAAACCAGATTAAACCGCGGTGGAATTGTTCGAGTCTTTGGATACACATTCTATCCTGCCTACAAGCCATCTTCCAATAGGCACAGTGGAGGTGGAGTGGCGGTGCTAGTCAGGACTACTCTCCGACATTTTCCCCAAAGGGTAATGGAGACGCGCAGTATACAAATGTCATCGGTGAAAGTTGCTACGGGCCTTGGTGATATGGAGTTCAGTTCCATCTACTGCCCTCCAGGAAACAGGATACGGGAAAGTCTCTTCACCAGTACACTTCGAAAATGTGGACAAAGGTACCTGGTCGGTGGCGATTGGAACGCACGACATTGGCTATGGGGCGACACCTGCAACTCCCCTAGGGGACAAGAACTAGCTGAAGCCATCTCCGCTACCAGGGCAAAGATTCTTGCCACAGGAGCCCCTACCCGATACCCATACGTCACCACACATACGCCCTCATGTATTGATTTTGCCGTCCACCATGGAGTACCGGACTACTGCGCGAGTATTACCCAAAATTGGGATTTAGAGTCTGACCATCTGGCCCTCGTAGTCACCATAGATACCAATGGAATTAATGCTCGCTCTAATGCAAGGTTGATCAGCAATCGAACTAACCTTAATCTATTTCACCGGAATCTGGAGAGCTCCATCCATCTTGAAACGGAGCTGAATTCTGTGGAGGATATAGAAATGGCAGTGGAAATCTTCACCAATAATATCCACAGGGCTGCTGCTGCATCCACTCCACCTGCGAGCCCACTTAAGCCGACCAAATATGGCGTCACACTCACCAGGGAGGCAAAAGAGCTACTAGCTGCAAAAAGGCGCCTACGAAGAAAAGCGATTCGAACCCAAGACCCTTGGGATCGAATCCTGTGGAACCGAGCAGCCAAGCGACTACGGATCCTCTTAAGGGAGCTCAGAAATAACTTCTTTGAGCACAAGCTGTCCTCGATGGACTACACTGTTGACGCCAATTACTCACTATGGAAATGCACAAAGGCTACGAAAAACCAGCCGTTAAGACAGGTCCCCGTTAGGCATCATGGCGGCGACCTTGCACAGAATGAAGAGGAACAGGCAAACATATTTTCTCAACACCTGGAGGCTAGATTCACCCCACACAACGTTGCTACACTGGCTGATATCGAAGAGACCCAGGAGAGCTTGCAAACCCCGCGCCAGTGGGATTATAACTCAGTGCGGAATTGTGCCGGACCATCAATTTGGATTTCGAGAGGGACACGGCACTGTCGAGCAAGTTCACAGGGTTACGCAGCACCTTCTACAGGCATTTGATAACCTTGAATACTGCAACTCAGTTTTTATTGATATTCAACAAGCCTTTGATCGGGTGTGGCACGACGGTCTCCTTTGCAAGGTGAAAGATTTACTACCAGCACCATATTACTTGCTCCCTCGAAGGCTCTAATTGCCACATATGCAGACGACATTGCCGTTCTGTATAGCTCCAAATGTCGCTTTGAGGCAGCAGACGGTCTGCAGGGATACGTTGCAGTCCTATCAGCGTGGTGCAAGAGGTGGAACCTTAAGATAAACCCTCGAAAAACGTCCAACCCCACCTTCACACTTAGGATGAGAACAGTCCCACCAATCCAAATGGAAGGACAGATCCTAGAGCAACAAGCAACGGTGAAGTATCTTGGCATTACTCTTGACAAGCGACTCACTTTCTTGCCGCATCTTAAAGCCACTCGCAAGAGGTGCGTCCTAAGACTTCAGCAATTACGTTGGCTGCTGAGCAGAAAGAGCAGTATGTCACTTAGGGTGAAGAGAAAAGTTTACGCTCAGTGTGTCGCCCCAATCTGGCTCTACGGGCTGCAAATTTGGGGGATTGCAGCAAAATCTAACTGCAATCGCATCCAGGTACTGCAGAATCGTACCCTAAGGCAGATAACCAACTGTCCTTGGTATGTACGGAATTCAACTTTACACCGAGACCTCAATCTGCATACTGTGGAGGAGCAGATCAATAGACACACCAGCAGGTACAGAGACAGACTCACCACCCATCGCAGCGAACTAGCCAGGAATTTACTTCCCGCCAGACCGCTTAGAAGGCTAAAAAGACAAGGCTTCGTGAAGACGCTTCCCCCTCCACGAACATAAATCCCCGTTTCACCCTCCATTATCATAAATCCCCGTGCTAAGCGCTCGGCGATGGGCTTATTAAAAATAATTTTTTGCTTGTATTGTTAAGGTGCAAAATTGTAGCACGGATTCATTACTTAAATAATAAACAAAAATGATATATTAAAAAAAAAAAATTTACTTCAACCTCTTTCGTGATCTTGCAAAGAAGGAAAGCATCAAAAACGAATTATTCAAACTCCTCACACCAAAGATATTAGTGGAAAAGGATTCTTCATATATGAAGAAAGAAGGAATCTTATTATTGAAGTAAGAGAACTGTCATTCAACTAGGTGGCCTTTGAAGAAGGTGAAAGAAGTCCATAAAGGTACGACAAGTCGTGCAAGTCAAAAAAGAACCGAATATCTTAAGTTATTAAAAGTGTATCGCTATTGTCAAAATTGAGTAGAAACAAGAAGTTATGGGATAGTCAAGATTATAAAAAACAAAAAACAGAAGTGCAAGAAATTGTTTGGAACACCTAAAACGCCTTCAGTTATTAATAATACGGCTAACTGGCAAAGCTAACTGGCAAAGAAAATAATATATTTAAAAACGCAAAAGCTAGAGCTTCAGAATCTAAATTTTCGTCGTGTCAGGCCATGGCTCACTTATTTTAGGGATAACAATCCAATAATTTTAATTATAAATTATGGAAAAAAATTAAAAAAAAAAACAAAGAATAAACTATTAGCTATACAGAACTTATGAAGTAACTTTGAAAAATACACATTATGATGTATTAAAGAGCAAAAATCTATTTCACCTTAGTATAACATTATTTGAGCTCAATTCGGGTATTCGAGTCTAACTGAGGAGTAGTGTTCTGTCGTTCGTGAACGAACGAACTAAATTGAACTATTCACCAAACTGAACGAACGAACTAGGTCTGTCTTTATAGTTCAATATAGTTCGTTAGTTCAATATAGTTCACTTAGTTCAATATAGTTCACTTAGTTCAATATAGTTCACTTAGTTCAATAAGTTCACTAGTTCAATAAGTTCACTTAGTGCAATATAGTTCACTTAGTTCAATATAGTTCACTAGTTCAATAAGTTCACTTAGTTCAATATAGTTCACTTAGTTCAATATAGTTCACTTAGTTCAATATAGTTCACTAGTTCACGTCGTTCATTTTGATCTCTTACCCTGATCGTTCGTTCGTTGTACACCTAGTTCGATAGGTCGGTCTTAGTTCATTTCGTTGGAAAATTCGCTTATCGAATAAGCTGATTAATTTTCGCGTACATTTAAAATTACGGCTGACAAGTTTGTGCGTAAATATGGCTTCAAAACGAAAGCATAGCAAAGTTTGGAATTTCTTTGATTCAGTGGATGAGAAGAGTGCAAAATGCAAATACTGCAAAACTGTGCTTAGTGTGGCTGGTGGATCGCAAGGAAACTTATCGCGTCACCTTAAAAATAAGCACCCAGTAGCTTTGGAGGAAAACCAGCGCCAAACCAATGAAAGCCGACAGGAAGCAAATGTAAACATAATATTTTGATTTATTCATTTATGTAGGCTTACTAAATTCTTGATTTCTTTTAACATAGACTCCTTAGATAATTAGACCCCAACAGAAAGTAATAACTTCGTTCATTCAACGACCACCGCCTGCCGGGAAAACTTAGAAAATTGATAGGCAACTAGTTCGTATGATTGCAAAAGGTCATCATGCATTGCGAATTGTAGAAGAGCCTGATTTCAAGCAGCTCATAGATGATGTGTCTAATTGCCCCGGATACAAGATGCCCACTCGAAAAACGCTGTCCAACGTGCTTCTTCCGAAGCTTCGGGACGAAATTGTTGGTAGCGTCAAAGAAAAAATGGAGCTGGCATCTGCAGTTTGTTTGACAACGGATTGTTGGACCTCTCTAGCAAATGAAAGTTATATTGCTGTTACAGCTCATTTTATTGAGAGTGAGGCAACTGTTATGAGCTCACATATGATTGCATGCGAGGCATTCGTTAAGCAGCACAGTGGTCAAAATATGTGCGCATTTTTACAAAAAATAGCAGAAAGATGGAGTATAAAGAACAAAATATCTGCTGTGGTTTCTGATAATGCTGCAAATATAGTCAATGCCATTAAAACAGGAAATTGGCCACATATACCATGTTTTGCACATAGCTTGAACCTAATTGTGCAAAAAGGACTCCGCGAAATCAGCGTTATACAAAACAAAGTCAAATTCATTGTGGAGTTTTTCAATCGTAGCACTTTCGGCCTTAAGAAGCTGAAGTCAACTCAAACCCAATTGAACTTGCCCGATCTCAAATTGATTCAAGATGTGTCAACTCGTTGGAACTCCACTTTTAAAATGCTAGAAAGGCTTGTTGTTTTGAAAGATGCTCTTATATTAACACTTTCTAATTTGCGTCCTGAATTAAACTTATCTCAGAATGAGTGGGCGATAGTAGAAGAGTTACTGCCTATATTAAAACCATTCTTGGAGGTAACAGAAGAAATATCGGCAGAAAAGAATGTAACCCTTTCAAAGGTTATAGTTCTTGCTATTTTGTTACAGAACTGTTTAAATAACAAGACGCCCAAGAATAAATGTGTTGTTGCACTTGTTGCAGTTCTAAAAGCTGAGATGATGCGACGCTTTAGTAACCTGGAAAGTAACGAACTCTACGCAGAGAGTAACATATTAGATCCTCGATTTAAAGGTCGTTGGTTCAAGTCAAAAGAAGAATTCGAAAAGGCTGTATGTAATCTTAAAGGGAAAGTAACTCAAATTCGTCTCAACGGCGAAAATTATGAATTCGAGTCACCTGTGTTTGAAACTAATTCAGCCAATCAGAGTTCGGTTTGGTTTGATTTTGACAGCGAGTTTAAGAATACGACAACGGCTGCAAACAGTACCGGTTCTGCCGAGAAAGAGATCGAAAAATACCTCGAAGAGTAATTTCTACCGAGGACTGCTGACCCTTTGGTTTGGTGGGAACAAAGAAAGAAGTTGTACCCGCATCTTTATTCTTACAGCCTTAAGCGATTATGCCTTATGGCTACATCAGTTCCTTGCGAACGCCTCTTTTCAAGTGCTGGGGAAATCATCCGAAAAAGACGGATGCTACTAAAACCCAATAAAGTAGAAAATCTAATGTTCCTACATAGCAACATGTAGATGGATCACAGGTATAAACATAATTTTATCATATGTTATTGAAAATGTGTTATTGAAAAACTTCTCTATTCTTTTTTCAGAAATCAAATTAAGTCATTAAAATTACTATATTATCTGTTTGTTGTTATTATGTATAAGTGTTTTTGACAAAAATTGAATAAATAATATTAATTTTAAATGACAGCATTGTATGAAATAAATTCATAACATTTTTTTTTTTGAGCACCAGACTAGCAAGTTTAAAAAATGATCGATTGAACTAAATGAACGAACTAGTTCATTGATTTTAAACGAACGAACGAACTTATTCCTCAAATTGAACTAGGTTTACCCAACACTACTGAGGAGCTCCTCAGAGCGCTGCTCCTTTTTCTTTTCCATTTCCGTTTCATCTCATTTCATGCTTACATATCTTATTTATCTATTTGTAAGGCGCAGCTAAGTTAAATGTTTATTCTAAATCTAGTTTTGAGGCCTTCGACTGCAATAGAAACCTTCCGCGTGGTCACATCTGTTGACACTTGTAGCTACCCTTGTCAATCGTTACTCCTGTAATAGGACGCTGCAATCTTCCTTATCATTAGTTCTGTATCTGCTGCTATTATCTCACGCTGTCCAGTTTTCCTATGTAGCCCATAATTTGTATATTTTATCCTTGATGACTTATGTTTCATGTTTAAACACATGTTTAGACATTCTCCGGGGTGCAAAAAGTACCGCTAATAGATGCCTTTCATTAATGCGTTCCGTGGAGCTTTGAGGTGACGGTGGAGAAGTTCCTTTGGGGTTTCTTTCCCGTTCCTTGAAGCGCTCGTTCTTACGATCACGTTCTCAATCCCGGTCGCGATCCCGCTCACGGTCACGATTACGTTTTTTTTCGCGATCCCATTGCCTTTCGTGCTCCCTTAGGCGGTCTTCCTCGCGTTCACGTTTCCTGCCACAGATGGATGATTCCTTTGGATTGATATGTTCCTGCACCGGAACCTCGGCGCTGTCGGAACTGAACGAGTCAGATGCCTGCAAGGAGATGATTTTGCTGGGCCTCGTGCGCTCCTTATGCTTGTGGCGGTGCTCCCTATGACCCTAGGGCTCCCTATCTTTGTCCTTGTGCTTTTTGTGGTTATGATGTTTGTGTCGCGTCGACCTCGAGTCGTCCGTGAGGTTCAGTGACGCATCCTCTTCTTCCAGCGAGCGCGACCGATGCCTATTTTTTCTTGTCATTTTTGTAGTTTATAAAAACCAGTTGTCCTTTTTTAGAGATTCTCCTTTTGGTCCTTTAAACTAATGGTTGCAGTTGCACTTATAATTTTTTTGCTGCTCGAGCTATATTTCCGGACACAATCCATCCAACCCTGGGACCTGGTTTTTGGTCCCAAAATCCGTTAACTTTTTTTTTTTCATCATAATCAATGGAACTATTTCCCTATTTCCACGGCTATCACATTGTTAATTCTGCTTGGCTCGTTGAATCGTGGTTCTGCTAGCCTGTAACCCTTACACTCTTTGTTGATATCAATATAAAACTTTAGCTGGGAAGGGCTATATGGAGTGGTGGAAAAAATGTCCACTTTTGGCAGCTATGGCACGTCATAGTTGGAATTTTTGAATTGTTCTTGCTCAGATCTTTCCGACATTTTGGGGAAAAAATCAGTGTTGCTTTATTTGTTTTCTTGTCTTAATCCGTTGGAGGATCTTCTTGACCGAGCAGTGCATCGACTCTCAGCTGATTTATTGATGGCAGGTGCTATTATCAGAGCAAAAAAAGCAAGATAATAATTTGCCACCTTATAGTCCCTTTATTTTAAGCTGCTGGCTTTCTATTGTGTTTCTTACCACCGGTGGGGAGACAACAAAATTTCTCGAAGAACCATAATGCAAGGAGGCGCTCCTGTGAGCGCTGCTTCTTTTATTTTATTTTATCCCATTTCATTCTTACATAGGAGGTGTGACAATAAAGTAATTAGACTGATTCAATAATATCCGTATGTTTCAAAGTTATTCTACAACTCTGACATCCCTTTCAAAGTAGTCGCCTTGGGCAGGTATACTAAGATTCCAGCGCGTTTTCCATGCTTCGTAACATTTCTGTCCTCAATCTATTCTAAATTTACTCTACATTTAACCACCGGTTTTGTTGTAGGGAACAACAAAAACTCACAAGACATATCGGGCGGTTGTTGCAATACGGCGATCCCTTTAAAGGTCAAATACTGGGACACGCTGAGAGCGGTGTGGCGCAGGCGTTGTCGTCATGAAGAATCCAGTAACGATCGATGTCTGGGCGCACCCTGTTGACTCGTTCTCGCAATCTTTCGAGTACTTGGCGATAGAAGAAATGATTTACAGTGTGTCTCAGTAGAAGAAATTCTTTGTGGACGATTCCACGCATATCAAAGAGGGCAACAGCCATCGATTTGCTCATGCGAGCTTTGTTCGTGCGGGGGGCGTGCAGAGACCACCATTGTGAGCTTTGGCGTTTGGTTTCCGGGTCGTATTAAAAATCCAGCGCTCATCGCCTGTAATAACTCGAACAAGCAGCGTGGGATGATTTTTCACTTGTTTCAAACAGTCGTCTGCGACGGTCAGTCGATGCTGTTTATGCTCCTCGGAAAGGTTCTTTGGAACCATTGGTACTTCGCGCACAACTTTCTCATCCCAAAATCATCGTTTAAAACTTGTCTGACTGTTTCACGGTTCCTACTCAGTTCCGACGCCAGCATTCAAAACGTCGATCTTCGACTGGTCTCCGATTAGCGCCTCGTCTTCCACGCTTTCACGACCTCAATATCTTTGTGCCATCAAAACACCTGGGCACGTCTATCACCATGCACTTTTACAATTTTAACGTATGTTTCTGTAGCAGTTTCGCCCAATTTGGCGCAAGATTTTAACGCGACGCGTTCCGCTTGTTTTTGCTTATTCATTTTCGTGACAAGCATCACAAACGCCCGTTTACTCAACACGACACAGCAGGCGAACTAAACAAGCTAGAGCGTTGGCAAATATATCAATGGAGAGGGGAAGGATGCCGGGAGACGGGTAAGGGTTACCACAATCGCAGCAATATAATCAGTCTCATTACTTTATTGTCATACCTTGTTTGTTATTTATCTTATCTTATTTATTGCTACGCTTGTAAGACGCCGCAATCTGCGTTTTTAAGGCGCAGCTGAGTTTAATGGTTGTTCTTAAATCTAGTTTTGAGGCCTGCAGCTCCAATAGACTTCTTCCGCGTGGTCACATCTGTTGACACTTGTAGCTACCCTTGTCAATCGTTACTCCTGTAATAGGACGATTCAATCGTCATTATCATCAGGTCTGTCAGCTGTTATCCGACGCTGTCCAGTGATATTTTTTCTATGCAGCCCATAATTTTTATATTTTTTTATTGATGACTTATGTTTCATGTTTAAACACATGTTTAGACATCTATACAAAAAAATAAAATTTGTTAACTAAAATTATAAAAATTGTATCACCATCCTGGCCCTCTCAGGATGCACCAACTTGAACTTGAGAAATTAATGTTTCCTAACTATACAAAAAAAAAAAGTATAATGTGCAGTCCACATAAAATAATATATATAAAAAAAAAAGAAAACCTTTTGTGGCCCTTGGGAGTGTTTCAATATTAAATTGATCAATAATAAAATTGAAAAACTAAAAGACACCTTAAAATTAATCAAATTTTATTAATATGTATAGCAATCCACACTTTTGTGACCCTTGGCCGAACGTTCAATTGAACATGTGCATATATAAAAATATAAAAGAATGTAAAAGGGATCGGACCAACAACCAATACAATAAACAATGCATTTTATGCAACAACAAAGTCAACAACAATGTTAACAAAGTCAACAAGCTGAAATTGTGTGTCAAGATAACGAAAAGTGTGTGTAAGTCAGCAGTTTGCCTTAGCTGAAAAGCAGATCATATACTCCGACGAAATCGGGATATAATCGACCTAGAAGCTGACGTACCGTCTAGGATCGAAGATGGAACAATGCATCCTAGTGGATGATGAGTCAAATATCATAAGGCTGGATAAGGACGGAAATCATTTGCACAGGCAGTTTAAGTGAATTTGAGAAAATCCAGAAAAGGCAAAAAAACGCAAAAAATATTGTCAAGTTAGTCAAGACGTAAGCGAGTACAACGTTAGGATGTCTGAAAACGCGGGTGGAAAAAGGTTCAGCGCAAGTTCGAGAGAGCAAAAATTCACTTGGTATTGGTGAGTGCGAATAATCAGGAGATGCCAGTAACAAAAGTTTAAAAACATAGAATCATTAAAAAAGAATAATAATTTAAATTGTCATATTTCATATACACTTAATATTAATTAATCTCAATAATTATACGCATACCTATTAAAAAAAACCAAAGTTTGAACTACTAGCATTCCGCAACAACAGCAGGCCCATACTTTGAATATTATATTCATGCAAATGTATGCAAACCAGAGAAGGTAGCTTTTCGGATATTCTCAGCATAAACAGCCGAAGCGATCTTATGTCTATCCATATGAACGCGTGGACCCCACTATAATATCCTGAGATCCTTCATCACCGATCGGACTTTCGAGGTGGCAGTGAGAGACTCTCAGTCGAGAATGCTGGCCATGAACGCAGGAGTTCCTCAAGGAAGTGTACTCGGACCCTTTTTGTACACCCTATACACAGCAGATATGCCAGTTCCGCCCCCCAGTGATCCCTCGGCTGAGGATGCTTGCGTCTCACATGTCACTGCAAACGGCCTCGAATGCAGTACAAGAATGGCTGCACGACATTGAAGCCTGGGCAGCCAAGTGGAATACTGCCATCATCTGTGCTAAGTCCGCTTGTGTGACCTTCGCACTCCGTCCCGGCACCTGCGCTGGTCTAACATTTAACGGTGGGATGATAGGCAACGTCAATTCCCACTGTTACCTGGGAGTCCACCTGGATCGGAAACTCATCTGGCGGGCCCATATCACAGCGGTCAAGACCAAGTGCCTTTTAAAGATGAAAAAACTAGACTGGCTCCTACGGTCTAGCAAACTACAACTCCAAAATAAAGTACTACTCATCAAGGTAATACTAAACCCTACTTGGACCTATGCCATTCAAGTATGGGGAACGGCCTCCAAGCACCAGCTTGACAGGCTGAATACTGTCCAGACACGTGCTGCTCGGCTTGCATCCGGGCTCCCTTGGTACGTCTCCAACCACGCTATCCAAAGGGATCTCCGGATTACTCTGATTGGTGATCAGATCAACTTCCACAGCAGCCGATACGCGGAGAAATTGGCATCACACCCGAACTCTCTGGCAAGTGATCTCGCCAATGCTCTCAGCATCCGTCGTCTGAAGAGGATCCACTCCTCTGATCGGGTAGGGAACCCGTATAATATCGTAAGATTCTTAATCCCGCCAAACTCTTAAATGTAAGTTAGTTAAGTGTTAATGTATCAAAATTATAATCCTCCATATCCGTCGTCTGGTTGCATTCAGAAGGCTCTGAACTGATTCCGACGCTAAATATAAAAAAAAAAAAAAGTAGATTTTTGTAATACCCATGCTACATCTAATTTTCTGTAGCACCGACCAAAAATATTTTTTCGAAAACAATTTTATCCCAAACTATATTTACCTGCAAAACAAAATTCAGGAAATCTTATAAATAAAACAGTCAAAGAAGCTGTGGCAACCCTTGCGACGAGTTGCACTTTATTAGCAACACAAGCGGGAAAATATTAATTTCGACGTAATATACCAAGCAAAGCCCACAATAGTGGCAAAACTGTGAAGAGTGTCCCCTGGACTCACTATCAGGTAAAAAACACTCAAGCGCAGAGATAAAATCTTGCTGCAAACAATCTACATCGTGGGCCGCTGAACAGCGGCCACAACAAAAATTCAGCTGTTGAAAGCAGCTGTTCACAGCTGATCGAAGTTTGTTTATAAACTTTGAAATTGCATTTATGGACCCAAATGCAAAAACTATGATGCCCGCTCCTACCGAGCGCTTACTCAGCCTCGGCGAGCTCTTTAATATCGCAGTTAACAAAGCCTCTGAGACGAAACGGACGTCCAAAGTGGCCAACACTATTAAGCCAGCGCCTCAGCGGATGCAAGTCATCAAGAGGAAGGCAAGTGGATCTCCAATGAATGCCAAGAAGAAGGCAATACTGGATAACAAAATTCCTGTGCCCACCTACAGCGGCAGCTCAAACCGCTTTGGGTTGCTAGCGCAAACCGAGGACCTGAGCGAGCAGCCCAGTACCAGCCATCAAGCAGCTATTGCTGCTGCCAAACATGATGCAGCCTCTTCTGGCATCATCAGTGCTACTACCAAGGCACAACCTAAACCTCCTCCAATAGTTTTAGAAGGTATGGAAAGCGTACCCCAGCTGATGGACAAAATCTCAAAAATCACTGATCTGAGCAAGGTCTCTGCCAAGGCATCGATGGGCGGAGTTCTGAGGCTCTACGCGGCAGACGCTAGCACCTTCCGCAGTATAGTCAGCTGGCTCGAGACCGAAAATCTTGAGTTTCACTGTTACCAACTCAAGGAGGACAGGCCTTACCGAGTCTGCGTTAAAGGACTCCACCACAGTACGCTCCATCATCAAATCATTGATGAACTGAAAAGTCTCGGCCACAAGGTGCTAGACGTTTATACGCCGAAAAGGCGAAACGAGCCTGGTGCTCCTGTTTCCAATCCCATAAACATGTTCTTTTTGAACATCGCTGCTGCCACAAACAACAAGGAGATCCTGGCTCTTAAGGGCTTATGCCACATGAGAGTGGTCATCGAGCCCCTTCGCTAGCGAAATACGACAACCCAATGCCATCGATGCCAGCAATTTGGTCACACGGCCAAGTACTGCCGTAAAGCGCACATCTGCCTCAAATGCGCCGGCGAACATCCTGCCAAAGACTGTACGCGACCACGAAGCGAGCCATGCACTTGCTATAACTGTGGTGAACAGCATCCAGCGAATTATTCCGGATGCTCCAAACTCCAGGCATTCCTTCAGCGCTCTAGGCCAAAAAGAGGTGTGGGCGGAAGAAGCGAAGTCAACAATCGACCTATGTCCGACGTTCCTACTGGATGCATGCCGATTGCACCTCTCCGAAGCGGAGTCTCCTACGCAGGTGTAGCTAAAGCCTGGATGGGCCCCACGCAGGATCAGCAACAGGTGCCGCAGCCCTTCCAGCAGCAACCTGAGACCAGGAAACACAGCCGGCAAAGGAGTCGGTCTAGAGGCGGACATCAGCCCCCTTTGGACAATAACACTTTTAGCATCCTGCAGACGCTAAACGAAAGCATGAAAGCTCTGCGCTCCCTTCAGGAACAGCAGATTGAACAAACGAGGATGATGCTACTACAGCAAGGGCAGATGATCCAACTGCTCACTGCTATACACGCGCAGACAGCGACAAAATGAAGCCACTGCGCATCGCAACCGACTCGCTAAGGGTCTCACCAGACCCCGCCCACAAAGAAGGCTCAACAGGCGACTCCCCAGGGACCTAATTGACCGGCTGCCAACAAGACGCACAGCAAGATGAGGATAAGCTAAACGATATACTCCCCATGGTCTTTCTTTCTTTTATATTTTTTGTTCTTAAGTTTTGTAAATATTGTTAGTCTGTAAGTTTAAATTTAGTTATAACTGGTAACGCTAAGCACACTTAGCCGGCGAGCCCCTCGGGCAGTATTAATAGATGCCAAGGCCACAAAGGGGTTTTAAGATACCCTGTATGTCTCAATAAATAGTAATTAAAAAAAAAAGATTATATTTTTATTACTGGAAAAGCGACGGCGCGAATACAAGCGAGTACCAGATATACTATACTCGACAAAGTTGACTTTACATAAATCAAATCGACATTTTATCGGATTGCTATAATATGAAATATTTAAGTAATGGTAAATAAGTAAAAAAGAGAGTACGGTTATACGTTTTTATACGGACAACCGGTCCTCCGTCTTGCTCTTGAAGGTAAGCAAATATTTGCATAAACTTGTTATAGAAAACAAAGTTTTGTTGCATACTTATACTCCGAAATAGGGCAAATTAAATAATACCAGGTGTGTTCAAAATATATCGCGAATTTTTTTTGAGGTAAGCAAATATTTGCAGAAACTTGTTATAGGAAACAAAGTTTTGTTGCATACTTATACTCCGAAATAGGGCAAATTAAATAATACAACGTTTTGTTTCTTCAAAAATTATGTATTTATTCATGAATATCTATTTTGTCACTTTCTAAGTAATCACCATAAGATATTGTGCACTTGTGCCAACGGTTTTTCCAATCTTCGAAGCACTTCAAAAATTCATTTTATTTATCTTGTTCAGCTCCTCCTTCGATACCGTTTTTTCTCGTCAATCGTAGCGTAACGTCGTCCTTTCATGGGCCTCTTCAGTTTGGGGAACAAGAAAAAGTCACAGGGGCCAGATCTGGGCAATACGGCGGCTGCGGCATCATTAGTGTGTTGTTTTTGGCCAAAAAGTCGCGCACAAGCAAAGATGTGTGAGTAGGGGCGTTATCGTGGTGCAAAAGCCAATTTTTGTGCTTCCACAAATCCGGGCGTTTCTGGCGGATTGGTTCGCGCAAATCGCGCATAACTTGCAGGTAATGTTAATTATTGACCGTTCTACCCTGTGGTAAGAACTCATGATGCACCACGCCTCTGCAATCGAAGAAAACTGTTATCAAAACTTTCACATTCGACCAACCTTGGCGCGCTTTTTATACCCTTGCAGAGGGTATTATAATTTTGTCCAGAAATGTGTAACGCATTAAAGGAAGCATCTCCGACCCCACAAAGTGTATATATTCTTGATCAGCATCAACAGCCGAGTCGTTATGGCCATGTCCGTCTGTCCGTATGTTTCTATGCAAAAAATAGACATTAGTTTTAAAGCTAGCGTTTTGAAATTTTTACCAGATCATTATTTTTGTTGCACGCAGATCAAGATTAAAATTCGGTTGGATCGGACCACTATATCATATAGCTGCCATACAAACGATCAATCAGATTTCAAGTCTTTGTGTGGAAAACTTTTTGTTCGCCAAGTTATCCCAACCGAATTAAACATTAATAAATAATTCATTTGACATAGCCATACATGATTTTTTAAAGTTTGGTCCGGATCGCACCACTATATCACATTGCTGCCATACAAACGACTGATATGAAAACAAGTCTTTGTATGGAAAACTTTTTTGTTTTCCAAGCTATTTCAACCGAATTCAACATTTATTCATTTGACAGCCATACCAATAATTTTGAAAAGACTTCAGATTTTTACATAAGGTCTTATTGCAATTTTGTAAAGATCTACAAGGGCCAAAGATAACTGCAACAATATGCGTGCAACAAAAATAATGATCTGGTAAAAATTTCAAAACACTAGCTTTAAAACTACTGTCTATTTTTTGCATAGAAACAGACGGACAGAGGGACAGACGGACATGGCTATATCGACTCGGCTGTTGAAGCTGATCAAGAATATATACACTTTGTGGGGTCGGAGATGCTTCCTTTAATGCGTTACACATTTCTGGACAAAATTATAATACCCTCTGCAAGAGTATAAAAAAACTTAAAAAACAGTTCCAGGTGCGAGCAGGAGGCCGCCAACGTTATCCAGATCTACGCAACTAGATTTGCCGACTGGGCTAGGAGGTGGAATATTGGGATAAATGGCAACAACTCCACGAATGTTTGCTACACCCTTAAACGAAGAACGCCACCAGCAGTGCTCATAGACGACACCCCAGTGGAACAGGCTGACTTAGCCAAATACCTGGGAGTCATACTGGATGTCAAATTGGATTTTAAAATTTCTAGGAATTGAGCTGCATTCATTGTGTTCTCAATAAATGCCAAATCTCAGAAACGTCGGCTGGATGTGCACCCCCACATCATAACCAACAGTTTGGAAAATTTGACTGTCGGTGTGATGTTTCGGTTCTCCAGCGCAGTTAGCGCCTTGCGCCACACTCTGTTCATTGTAATACATCATCTAGATTTTGCATCCTGGTAGCGAAAATAAGCCGCTTTTCAATGTTGATTGGCAGCAGCATCGGTTTCTTACGTGCTATTCTTGACTTGTACTTATGCCGGAGGATGACTTGGCGCACTGTTTCGTGTGACACATCCAAATCACACTCTTCCTCATTGTCCTTAGCAACAGTCCTTAACGATATTTGACATTCAGCGCCCAAAAATTCGAGTGTATACCAATAATAAGCCTAATTTCGAATTTTATCAAGACAGTGTCCCTAAGTATTATGCGCTTACTGAGTGGAACTGGGTCCTTTAGAACTGCGGCAAGTCATCGACACACAACCCTAAAGCCCAGATCTGAACCCCATAGAAAAATTTGGGTTCACCTTAAGAAAGAAGTGGGAAAAGGGCACCAAAAAACCGAGCAGCACTAACTAGAAGAGTGGCAAGAGATTCCAAGGGATATGACCTACCAAAACTGATTGGATCGATGAAAAATCGCCTCCAATATGTTCCTAATGCTAATGGAGAGTATACAATATATTAAAATGATTAGTTTTGTATTATCTTTTCTTTAAAATTTAACTGTAATAGAACTAGTGTAATTTTTGTAAGCATTTTCTTGACAGTGTCAAAAGTGTGTAAACTTAAAAAGTGTGTAAACTTGTTATTTTTCTCGTTAACTGTTAAAAGTTTTTATATTATTTTTTTACATATTGATAAAAAATATATTAATAAATAGATATAAATAAAAAAATTCTGAATTTTGATAAAAAGCCTTTAATTTTGCATTCAAAGTCAGAAAATAACATTTATTTTCGGTGTGTAAACAGTTTCTTGTCAAACTGTATGTGTACGTGTATGTAAATGTATTAATAATAAGAGGAAATGGCATTTTTTAAGTCCCTTACAAAAGCACGTAAAAGTCGAATAAATCCGACTTTTCTTTAAAGACATATTTTTTCGTTCGTGACATTGTAATTATTAAACTTAGACCATAGAGCACTATAAACATTATTAAAAAGGATCATCTTGTATCCTTTAGCGGATGCAACAGGAAATGAACACCTGATAATCCGGAGCCACAATAGACATAGCAAAAAACCTTGAATTTATTTTTAGTATTCTAAATTTATTTCATGTTGTTTTTAGTATTTAAAAATTAATTTTATTAATACAAAATCTAAACCTTTTGATATTTTGATCTCCGCTAGCGTGTTAAGGTAACTTTTTGAAATAATCTCTCTAATTCTTTCAAACGAAAGAATATGGATAACTATAAATTATGGATTTCGGTAAACACATATAGGGGACTGAAATGCGTCAACGAAACCAGCAAAATAATATACAAACACACTTCTGTATATAGATATATGCATATATTTATACGTACGTATATACTCACATGAGCTTGATTAACACTATTGTATTCAATTGGAACCATTTACTAACAATACATTTTTGTGCTCTTGAACTTCAGTAAAACTGCAAGCCTGTTTTCTTTATGTTGTTAGATGCAGTAAAAAAATGGATTAAAATATATAATAATGTATGTACATATATTTGCAAAACATTTTTATAGATATCCATTTCATAAAAGATTATTATGTACAAGTAAAATTAGATATATAACAGTGCTTCAATGATTTATATCCATATAGACAAATATTTTGATATTCAAACTTATGCATACATACATTTGCGTATGCTAATTTTATTTTGGGTTGAAATTAATTTTACATTTTTAATTTGTTACAGCTGGACCATCTTATGAATTTATTGAGCACACAACTATTTAAATTAATAAGAAAAACAACCTCTACGAAACAAATAATTTTAGGATCGTTTGCACAAAAAGTTTACCCCACAAAGATTAAAAATATAAAAACTCCGGAGAATTTTTTGGTTGTGTGGCCCGATGGCGATGTTGAACTGACCAGCTGATTAGACGCGATCGGAATGTAAACGTATGGATCAATATTGTCGTATAAATATATTGTCCATATAAGTTTTAACATTAAAGATGTATAAAATTTTGCGGATTTTGAATTTTTTTTTTGAAAACAAAAGATTGTTTGGAATTCAACAAGTTTAATAAGAAAGGCGCATGGATGACGCCGTCTTTTTTTATCTATTAAATATAAATAAATTAATATTAGATGATAATTAATACGTTTTTTCAAATTATAAAGAAGTTTTGACACTGAGACCAAAATAATTTTCATTTTGTTTCTAAAAAAAACAAAAAATGTCCTAATTTGTGAATTAATATCTGAAGACGAACAGCAATTTGAAAATATTTGTTTCTATTTTGTTGCTGATGAGTCTTGGTTTGACATCTACACACATATAACATATTTTTAAGCATATTGCTTGGCGAATATTTGGATGGTTTTTAAATATAATTTAGGTATGGCAATATGAGTCATTAATTGCAATGAGTATAATCGCATACTTATTAGAGACCACTTGTTGCGTCAAGTTATATCCAAATATTGAATTATTATCACTTCATTATAGTGTAACGATATCGAAAATTAATTCAACTAGTTTTGTAAAACATAAAAAATAAAATCAATTAAGATTACGATGATCCTTTTGTCTTTCTGTATAACCACAATTTTAATACTTTGACGTTTTTGATCTAAATACAAAACGGTGATAGCAGAAGATTTTTGTTTCAGTGTTTTGTTGCCGGTTATTTACCTCGTCATGAGGCTTTACCTTATTACAGAAACGGACAGTTTATATTAAGCAACTCTTCAAAAAATCCCATAATTTCCAACAAAAACCAACAGTCAAATATTTACGTGGAACGGCTGTTAGTAATCAAATGTTTTGTGGATAAATTTATGGTCACGCTGTAGAATATTCATCGATAAATCGCATAATGACAGTATTTCTTATCGACTTCGTCCGTGCTACTGCACTGGTTATTGTATTCACTCCTAGAACTTAAATCAATACAAATATGATATCCATAAAAGAGAGCGACAGACAATAATGTACAAAACAGTTTTTGTTAGAGCGTGTTTGCAACCTAGTATTCAGATGAAAAGAAAAGTACGCTTAGAAAATGTAGGATATGTACCAACCCGCATGGCCCTTAGAGAGAGATTAGACACTTTATGGCTACACCTCACTGACCTCCATTCATAAGGTTTTGTCGATCCGAAAATTTCCCAGGTATAAGTCTTTTCAACAAAATCCATCCCATGTATTTTTTTGACAAATGTAAAACCAATTCCCAATGACCACCATCCACCGTCCAGTAGCAGGAGTTACTTATAATAAGATTTGTAACGATTGTCGAAATCGAATCTGCCAAACTCAAAACGAGCAATCTACCAATAATTTTTCTATAAAAACCTTAAATTGTAGCAGATTGTAAATTAACCGGAGCTGTTCGTCGGTGTTTTCTCTAGAGCGGAGTTCATTATTGTCATGTATGGTCATTAGTTCCGGAGAATGCCTTCCGTGACGCCTTCAAAGCTTGGAGATCGCGCTGGCAGCGCTGCAACGACGCAGAAGGAACCTATTTTGAAAGTTTTTAAAGGATTGTAACGATTGGCTAAATACATTTTTTTAAATCGACTCAGTCCTATTACTTTCCGGACAAACCCTGTATACATTCCATGTACCTCCCTTCAGTCAAGGTAACCCCAAAACCATTTAATGATTGTCCACTCGGATAGATTTTAAATACAGAATAAGAATGTTAACAAAAAAGGGTAAAAAAGTAACAAGTAAACACTTTATTATTGTTGTTTCTTTATTTGGGACCTGTGATCTTGGTAAGTCAAGAATATGTGAAAGAACAACTCGTTACATGTTGTTCGTTTCGCTACTGCCGTTGGTGCAGACATTACTGTCATTCCACATACTTTACTCCGTAGCTGGTTCCACACCTCTTTTCCTCTTTTCACAAGATTCAGCTTTATTCCTTGGCGCGGGATTGATTCTTCTATCTCGGATGTCTCAGCTGGTTTGTGATGAGTTCGGTCGGTGCTTAGTGCATGTCGTGGAGAAGTTACAATATTTCTTTCTAATACATCGTATTTCGTAGCGTCAAAGCTCGTCGAATTATCCCCGACTTTAATATGACTTTCTTTCCCCTTTTGGTTTGGTTTAACATTTCGCTACTTATATCCTGAAACCCTGGCATCCTAGTCCGGAGTATTAGTTGTGAAGGAGCATTGCTACTATTAGGAGTCACATTGTACATCAGTTGAAATTTTTGTATCTGTTTATTAATTTGTTTTTTATTTCTATATGCAGTCTTCAATCTTTTTACTGGTGGTTTGTTCCATTTTTTGTTGTTTTTTTTTACCTCTACATTAGCTTCAGGAGTAAGGCGGAGTTCTGATCTCTTCTATTCCTCTAGCCTTGCTATATTCCTTGAATTCACCACTAATGCTTTATCGCCCATTGTCACTTAGTAACGTAAAGTAGTTATTTTTGAAAACCCAGTCTAGTAGTATCCCAGTAGGCGACACTTCATTGCCGACTCACCCGGAAGACCGTCATGGGAAAGTGCTTTCAGGCACAATGTTGATGGACTAAGTAATCGGTTCCTTATCAGTAAGATTTTGTCTATAACGGATAGTTCAAATCACAATGGGTATAGATTATTTGATTGAGCAGAGCTGCACGAATTATCGCTTAGGTAAGTGATGGCATTGACGATTTCATCGTCAAGAACGCTTTTCTCTGATATTTCCTATTTGGTCATTGATACCGGGAATTTTCCACTATCCGTAAGATGCTATATTCGCCCCTTGAATCGAAATCCTTTCTTAGTGATATGATATGATACAAACATAACAACGCATCTAATATATTTTCGTTTCCTGCCCATTCAATTATTCTATTTGAGCTGTTGGCTTTGACGTCGGGTTTAATATAGTTTCGAGCTGCTTTTGGTCGGAAATTAGTTCAAACTCATACTCCTGCTAGATAGAAAAAATTTCCCTCTGTCCATACCAGTGCTAGGCTTTTTTTCCGTTTGCGACTAACTTTTTTTGACGTTGACTTAAGCGAATTGTAGCAATACTGTTCTTAGCACCACAGGGCTAGTATCAGCAATCAAACAGGTGCGGATGTTTATGCTAAAGTACAATACAATAGTCTAGGTATCTCGGGCAGACAATTTTTAAGCACATAGCATGGTTTTTTTCTTTAGCGCTCCATACGAATCTCGTATCTTTTCGCAAAAGTTATTTTAATGGATCCGTTCGATCGGCCAAATCCGGAAAAAGACGATGTGTTTTTCATTCACATTCAACGTTATTTAAGCCCAAATTGTTTTTCTTTAATATTTTGTGGATTTCCTCTACTGACTTCTGGGGATCATCTTTGCTTGACCCAAAAATAATGACACCATCTGTATAATGTAAAACATTGGGCATAACGCCAACAACTTCTCTAGTCACCGCTGAAATATTTCGACGAATAATACCAAACATTAGTCGTTTGTAGTAGCGTCCTTTAAGTCTAGCTGCGAAAAGTATTTAGCTCGTTTTAGCTGGTTATTAATGACTGAACGTTTAATAATGGATAGTGTTCCATAATATTTGCTTAATTGGCCATTCGCATATCCAAACACAAACAGATATCTTTTTTTTTTTGGTAGCGTTATAGCCTATAGGTGAGATTCAAGGGCTATGTCCAATCACTGGTTATATAGTGTGGCTATTTAGGGCCTCTTCCTGTTTTGAAAATACAAATACAATACATTTTGGTTTGACAGCAATCGGAATGCGTCACATTGGCTGTTGTGTAGGCCTTATACTCGGTTCAATTGATAACTTTACGGTTACCCTTTTCCACTTTGGAAACAGAGTAATGCATTCAAACAGATTAATTTGAAAACCCCATGCTAGGACGTTCAAATTTACAGCGGTTTCTCACCATAGTAACGATTGTTTGCCATTTACAATTACATACTTCCTTTCACGTCACTTTCATAGCGAACGGTCATGTTTTTTTCTTGCGCTCGATTTATCAATTATTGCCTTGTGAAAAACAAACCGGTGTTTGTTTAAGATAATAATTATTTAAATCTTATATTTATCTTGATTCCCCTCGCACTCGCGTCTGCGCGATACCATATTTGGTCGGTCCCCTTTCCCTTCTATCACGCTCTAATGAAACAAGTTCAGTGGTTTAATTTGAGTAAGAAATAATTATTTGGTGTCAATATACTTTTATATATCTCAACTTTCTTGTTTTTAATCAAAAATGTTTTATATGGAATTTTCTAGCATCTGCGCTATAAAATTCTGCAATAAGCCGATTTCCGCGTCCCAGCCTAGCATCACCTGTTGGTTGTGTGAAAACGTAGTACATACTAAATGTGCCGGTTTTACCGCATCAGTTTCGAATGCAATGTCAAAAAATGCTTGCTTTCACATTTGTTACATTGGATGTCGCGCGGTTCAAAAAGAAATGCGAACGTTCATGTGGCAAACTTAAAACGGTTTCAAAGAGTTGATCGGTGGTTTCTGTAAAATCAACGACCTAATTTAGGGATTCCCAATTTAGCAGCCTACAGCTACTAAATGAATTTCCAAAGCGTAAAAAACCGCTATTAGGGACTCCGTATGCACTGATATCGCTATTCAGCCCGATCATCCGACGACCATGCAGCCGCTTATAACTCTTACTACCCCAAGAGCAGGAGTTGGAAACACAAATGTGGTTTTGAAATTTGACTCCATCATCGAGCATAACTCGTCTGAACTACCATCCAGGGTATCACTTCAAGTGATTCCTCCGGCACGAGTAGAGTCGACCCCTTAAAATCCGCTGTTAATGGTAAGCCACCGTCCGGACCCTCGGTACGGACTGATGTCGCGGTCTTACCAACCGTAACACCAAAGCCCTTACAGGTGATTCTCCCCTCTAAACATATATTTATTTCACGGCTGGCCCATGACACCTCAGAGATTGATATCTCGGCTTATATCCAAGCCAAATCTAAGGCCGTTGTTAGAGTGGAGGACATTAGGAAATTTAAATATACTTACTCAAGGCTTACGTCATCTTTTAAGATACGTGTACCTTTGCCGATGTTCGGATACGATCTGTTCGCCCAGCTTTTGGCCGGAGAACATATTCGTAAAAGAACATCAGCCGAGTACAGTAAAAAAAAAAGTTAATAAGCCTGTGGGAGTTAAACTCCCAAAAACCCTGTACCATATTCGTCTTTCGTACCTAAACCTTCATCCTCAAAAAACCAACAACGTCTATCGCCCTTACCTATCAAAATACTAGGGGGCTTCGGAGTAAGCTCCCTAAACTGTATTCTGATAGTTCATCTTTTGCATCCCAGATGATTGTAGTCTTCACAGAAATTTCACTGAAATTTTCCTAGACAGGTACACCACTTACAGACGGGACCGACCACTACGAATTGAGGAGGAGTCCTAATCTCTGTGGACTCCGACTTCGCCTCTGAAGAGGTTAAGTTACCGAATCTTGGTGATCTTGAAATCCCATGTGTGAAAATCTCTATGTCGCTTCAATCAGTGTTCATCACATGCTCATACTTACCACTTTCTTCAGAACCTCCTACATACTGATACCACTTATCATCTGCCATTCAGCTGGTTTCTAATCGCATGTCCGACAGTGACCTTCTAGTGACTCTAGGAGACTTCAATTTACCTGAACTTATCTGGTCAAACATCGAGAATTCACCATCTTTATCACTCTTAACACACCATAATTTTACTGAGAGTATGTTCGACATATCCCTTGGTCAAATAAACCACGTAAGGAATTCTTTAGGTCGACTTCTAAATCTATGTTTCGTTTCTGACCCAGATGGAATAACCGTTTCCAGCGCCATGCCACTTTTGTCCCCAGAAGATCCTTACCACCCAACGCTTGATGTGTCGATTGAAACCCTTACTGCTAGCAACCTCAGTTTCGCCATGGAGTTCATAAAACTCGCTGCTTTCGCAAGGCTGATTTTCAGAGATTAAGCAATTTAATTTCTTTATTTGATTGGTCCGATCTCTAGGAATGCACCGATATTATCATATCGGTTTAGAAACATTCTACAAAACGCTTAACGCTTTCTTCGACTCTTGCGTGCCATGGAAATATCCATCCGCATCGACTGACCCTCTTTGGTTTACAAGGAGCCTTAAAAACTTAAAATACATTAAAAATAGACTCCTTAAGAGACATAAGAAAACTGGCTGTAACGTAACTTTCTCAAGATACTTAGTAGCTCGGTCTAATGTCACCGTGCATAACGCTGAGTGTTATAAGAATTATATAGACCGCTGTCGGATTCAGTTCACTCAGGATCCGAAGCAGTTTTATAATTTTGTTAACACTAAGCGTAAGCAGGTATCTTCCCCCCCCCTAATTTCGTTTGAAAATGTATCTGCGACTACTGATCAGGGTATTGCCGATCTATTCGCAACTTTCTTTCAAACAACGTACTCATTTCCTACAAGTATGGATCAGCCTTATTCATATAACATTCAATCAGCTAATCTTATTTTCAGACCAACTTTCTCCGAAAGCATTGTGTTATCGGATCTTCTGAGGGTGAAACCAGTCTATTCGCCAGGTCCTGATGGTGTTCCTGGCAGACCCCTTCTTAAACTTTTCTCTTTGTCTCTGGAAACTTCGATTTTTCCCCAATTGTGGAAGGAATCCTATATAATTCCATTACACAAAAAAGGGAAAAAATCGGATGCCGCAAACTATAGAGGAATCTCCAAATTGTCGGCAATTCCAAAGCTTTTTGAAAAATTGGTAACACCACATCTTCAACATCTCTGCAGTTCAATTATTTCTCCATGCCAGCATGGTTTTATAAAGCGTCGCTCCACCAAACCTCTTGGAGCTGACCTCCTTTATTATAGATGGCTTCCGTAAAGGCCTTCAAACAGATGTCATCTACACTGACTTTAGTAAAGCATTTGACTCTGTCAACCACTCACTCCTTTTGAGTAAACTTAGTATCCTAGGATTTCCCTCAGACCTTCTCACGTGGATTTCTAGCTATTTAACTGGGAGAACCCAACGTGTTCTTTTTAAGGATGTACACTCTCGTCTTGTTAGTGCTACATCGGGAGTCCACCAAGGAAGCCATCTTGGGCCACTACTTTTCACTATCTTTCTTAACGACCTACCCCCTGCCATAACGAACTCTCTGGTTCTTATGTATGCAGACGACGTTAAGCTCTGTCTTCAATACAAATCCCCTTCTGCCCAATATAAACTTCAGTCAGATTTGGACAATTTTCAAAAGTGGTGTTCCACCAATCTCTTAAAACTTAATGGGTCCAAATGTAAACTTATGTCTTTCTATCGCTCGTGCCCTAACCAGGCGACATACTTTCTCTATGGGATCTCCTTAGATAGATTAACCCAGGTTAACGATCTTGGTGTCCTATTAGATATTAAACTTAAATTTTCCGACCACATTTCTACGATGGTTAATAAAGCCAAGGGCGTGCTTGGCTTCATTAAAAGATGGTCTAAGGAATTCAATGACCCTTATATTAGTAAAACTTTATACGTATCTTTAGTTCATCCAATTCTGGAGTACGGGTCATTAAAAAGAGAGACATAAGAAAACTGGCTGTAATGTAACTCTCTCTAAAACCTTTACCAAGTACTACCCCTACCTTTGGCAAGCGAACTTACGCAAGCGTAGCCAGCATTAATAAAAAATACGGTCAGCTCCGCATATCACCAGTAAATAACCCGCTACCCTGGGTCACCAGCACAATCGATGCTCTGGATGCTAAGTTGGAACAGCTCTTTATGAGGCTCAACAGGATGATGTCAATAATAGAGTCCCTCATGCAAGCGATCTTTTACACCCGCCATCCCCTCACCGTCGCACACAATGGGTCGACTTAAAATAGCATCCTGGAACGCCAACGGGGCTTTATTATAGAGTTCCATGACATCAACATCCTCATGTTATCTGAGACGCACTTCTATTCGCGGTTACAGGTGGCGGAGGCAGACTTTTTGCCACTTCTATCTCAACTCGTCCGGAAGTACCTTGCTGCAGGTGACTGCAATGCCAAGCATAGGTGGTGAGGCAACCACAGAATGTGTGATAGAGGCAGGGTTTTGTGTTATGCTCTAGCAGACGAGGGCATTGACATTATAGCTACCTTCTACCCCCTTCCGTATAAGTGTCACTCCCAGCGCCATTGATTTGGACATCTCAAAGGGCTTTAGACAGCAACAAATCCAAGTAAGAGCTCTGACTGAGCTTTCGTCTGACCATCCCCTGCTGCTCTTTCAAGTGGACGAGGAGGCTCAATACTTTCAGGGAACCCCTAAAACGCTGCCTCTGCATGCAAACGTTGCTCTATTTAAAACACACATAAATAATGCAGCCGTGCTCAATATGCCCATCAACACTAGCGACGAACTGGATGCTTATGTCGACTGCTTTACTGCTACTGTCATTGACGCTGAACGACGCCACGCCATCTCTGCGGCAAATAGGCCCGAAAACTGTTAGATCAATACTAATACCAGATCCTACTTTAAAATTAGCGGGTACGAACTGATACATGCCAACCATCCATCTGGCAGAGCACGCGGAGGAGCAGCCATGCTCATCAGGAGTGGCATTCAGTACACGGAACTTCCCGCGTTTCAGGAGGAATGGGTACAGTGCGCCGTGACCAGGATTACCAGCCCACAGGGAGATATCACCATTGGTGCGGTTTACTTCCCACCCAGACACTCGATAACCGAGACCCACCTTCAGGACTTCTTCGAGTCCCTTAGACCTCCTTTTATAGCAGCCGGAGACTTTAACGCGAAACGCTCCTCTAGCTCTATAAGTACCTACAACGGAAAAGTCTGGACTGCAGCGGAAAAGTCTGGACTGCAGCGGAAAAGTCTGGACTGCCATTCCACTGGAGAACCCACACACTGGCCTACCGACCCTTCAAAGCAGCCGGATCTGCTGGAATTCGCCGTCTCCAGGGGCATAGGACACTATAAGATAACATGCTTCCGCTATGACAAACTGCTATCCGACCACAGCGCAGTAAACTTGCTCCTCAACATCACCGTCCTCAGAAAAACCCCGCCCAGAAAACTCACCGGGAAACACAGAAACGCCCCCAAGTCGACGTTTTGGATGCTTTCCTCCCTGTACCCAGATCCCCCTCTTTCCACACCCAGCAACATAGATGCGGCCATCGAAAAAGCAACCAAAGAGATGCACAATGCTGCTGAGTTTGCGAATCCACCTCCTCTGACTACCCCGAGAACACCTGAAAGAGACGTGCACTTGTGGTCTCCTGAAATCGCGGCACTCGTGGCCGAAAAAAGGCGCCTCAAAAGAGTCTGAGACGTGTTTTCATCGAGCTCCGTATAAAACCACCTGATTTTAGTGAAGCGAATAGTTAATACATAAAATAAATACATAAATCGAAAGCGAAAGAGACGCTATTGGCAATGTTAAATTGCTATCTTACAAAACTTTCTGTGTGTGGAATAAAGTAAAACTAAAAAAAAAAACAAATGAGAAAAGTTATCTTCGGCTTGCCGAAGATGGTATACCCTTGAAAACAACAAAGTTTTCCATACAAAGACTTGTTTTCATATCGGTCGTTTGTATGGCAGCTATATGATATAGTGATCCGATCCGGAATAAACTTTTAAAAATGATGTATGGCTATGTCATTAGAATAAATGTTGAATTCGGTTGAAATAGCTTGGAAAACAAAAAAGTTTTCGATACAAAGACTTGTTTTCATATCGGTCGTTTGTATGGCAGCTATATGATATAGTCGTCCGATCCAGACTAATCTTTCACAAATCATGTGTGGCTATGTCAAATGAATAAATGTTGAATTCGGTTGCAATAGGTTGGAAAATAAAAAAGTTTCCCATACAAAGACTTGTTTTCATATCGGTCGTTTGTATGGCAGCTATATGATATAGTGGCCCGATCCGACCGATTCTTAAACTTGATTTGCGTGCAACAAAAATAATGATCTGGTAAAAATTTTAAAACGCTAGCTTTAAAACTAATGTCTATTTTTTGCATAGAAACAGACGGACAGACGGACATGGCTATATCGACTCGGCTGTTGATGCTGATCAAGAATATATATACTTTGTGGGGTCGGAGATGCTTCCTTTAATGCGTTACACATTTCTGGACAAAATTATAATACCCTTTTTTAAGGGTATAACAAATAGACAACAAACAAATCAATCGTTCTAAAATGAGCCAACGCGAATTGCGCGCTCAGCGGCAAAAAGAGCAAGACGAGCGACGACTCTCCTTGCAGCGGAACAATGCATACTTCACCGTCGTGTCTAACGCCCGCGAGTGCCAAACCACCCACCCGGTCAATGACCTAGCACCTGCAGAAAGCACACGATCGCGGTCTTGCTCACCAATGCTTCTGACTGCACGAAGTGAACCCAAACGCACTGAGAGCGTCTCTCTCACCCTCTCCCCATTCCAAACGGTGTCAAGTTCTTTAACTACCAGTACATTAATCACGATATCTACTGCAACCGCACCTTTAGCAACAACAATTGCAACAACATCAACATCAACTCTATGCTCAATACCGACAGCGGTGTACAATTCCGCTGAATAAACAACAACAACGAATGCAAAAGCACTCACACCGACTCTTGAAAGCGAAAGCGGACAAGAACCAAAACAAAACAAAAAACTTTGTCAAACAGGGCTGGATCGCTTCATCCAAATAAAGCGAAAGCTAAGCCCACAACACAAGCAGGCTGGTAATCAGCCGAAAATAAATCGCGCCAACGCTGCCAATGACTCAAGTTCAAATAGGTTTGCACTACTGGATGACTGTGAAGTGCAGGAACAGAAGAAGAAGAAGAAGAAGATAAAGCCGCCACCAATATATATACGTGAGAAAACCTCAAATGCGCTGATTAAAAAACTAGTTGCAATTATCGGAGAGAACAAGTTCCATGTTATACCTCTTACTAAGGGCAACATACAAGAAACGAAAGTGCAGACTCAGGATGAGTCTAGCCACCGGTCAGTGACCAAGTACCTAGACGAAGCTGGGAAGAGTTACTATACCTACCAGCTGAAAAGTGCCAAAGGATTGCAGGTTGTCATCAAAGGAATAGAGTCATCCGTGACCTCATCCGAAATTATCGCGGCACTAAAGGAGAAGAACTTCAACGCCAAAACGGTGATAAACATCCTCAACAGGAACAAAGAGTCGCAGCCACTCTTTAAAGTCGAACTGGAGCCATCGAGTCAGAAAAACAACAAAAATGTAGTACATCCTATATATAAGCTGCAGTATTTACTGCACCGAAGAATAACCGTAGAAGAGCCACACAAGCGCAGGCAACCTGTGCAGTGCACCAACTGCCAAGAATATGGACACACCAAAGCGTACTGCACCCTAAAATCCATCGCGTCGCTTGCAGCGATGCCCACAGTACTGTAAACTGTCCTAAGAATAAAAACGCCAGTTCAATTAAGTTATACAGCAACTGTGGCGAAAAACACACAGCCAACTGGTGAGGATGCATTGTTTACAAGGAACTCAAGAGTCGCCTAAACAAACGAGTGGATTCAGCTCGTGATCGTATCACACCAACAATTCACAAAGTAATGGAACCGACTACAACTAACATACCTTCGTCTGCCAGCCACCGAACAATACCAAACTCTTCCTTTGCAAGTGTACTAAAATCAGGGATCCAAGTACCAACAGCAGCCACCTCCAGCGTCCAGCATAAAATCAACCAAATAAACACACAGAACATGCAACAGCAGCCAATTGGCCTTGAAGCGATTATGCTTTCGATGCAGCAAAGCATGAACAACTTCATGACCTTCATGCAAGAAACTATGCAACAGATTATGAGGAACCAAAACATCCTTATTCAAATGCTCGTTTCTTCTAAATCAGGATAATGACTCCCTTAATAATCGCTACCTGGAACGCTAATGGCGTTTCGCGGCACAAGCTAGAACTCGCTCTGTTCTTAGCCGACAGAAACATTGACGTTATGCTACTCTCAGAGACTCACCTTACCGAAAAGTACAACTTCCAAATACCAGGATATAAATTTTATGTTACGAATCACCCGGATGGCAAGGCCCATGGAGGCACTGGCATACTAATACGATTGCAAATTAAGCACCACTTTCTTGGTAATTGGGAAGAAGACTGCTTACAATGTACCTCTATAAACCTCCAATGCCACAACGGTGCTCTCACTCTGGCTGCTGTCTATTGCCCACCTCGCTTCACAATCTCCGAGGAAAAATTCACAACACTTTTTGACTCGTTTGGTGAAAGGTTTGTTGCAGCTGGCGATTGGAATGCCAAGCACATGTACTGGGGATCTCGGGTAGTGAACCCTAAAGGAAAACAGCTGTACAACGCAATCATTAATCCGCAACGCAAACTAAACTATGTTTCCCCGGGAGCGCCTACATACTGGCCAGCAGATCCCATGAAGCTTCCAGATTTGATCGACTTTGCCATCAATCCATTATTACAGCTGAGGCACTTCCAGAACTCTCAACTGATCACTGTCCGGTACTCTTTCATCTCTTGTACCAGCTACAACACATCGAGCGACCGCATAGGCTTACAAGCAACAGGACCAACTGGGCGAGGTACAACAAATATGTTTGTTCCCATACCGGCTTTTCTAGCCCCCTGGAAACCGAGCAAGACATTGATCAGCTTACTGATAACATAGAATCAATACTCGTTGCAGCAGCAAAAGCGTCAACTCCACAAGATAATCATGTATGCAGCACAAAGTTCAACAAGACAAGTAGAGATACTGAACTGCTTGTGCTTGAAAAACGACGACTTCGAAGGGAGTGGCAGGAGCACAGATCACTTGGCGCAAAGAGTAGACTAAAAGCAGCTTCTCGCAGACTTACCAATGCGCTTAAGAAAGAAGAAGCGGACGCACAACTAAGGTACATCGAGAATCTCACGCCCACAGGCACAAAGAACTCGTTGTGGAAAAGCCACAGGAACCTACAGGCACCAATAGAAACGGTTGTACCCCTCCGTAACTCTACCGGAAACTGGTCTCGCAGTGACACGGACAGAGCAAGAGTCTTCGCTGATCATCTTAAAAAAGTATTTCAACCAAATCCAGCCACTAACTCACTAACAAGCATTCGATAGAGTATGGCTGGATGCTCCTGGCCCGCCAATGCAGCCCGTCGAGCCAGAGGAGATTGCGCAGGAGATCGCCTCCTTACAAAATCGCGAGTCACCAGGTCCTGACCGAATCGATGCAACAGCACTGAAAATGTTGCTCCTAATCTGTTCCCAAAGGCTCCCGAAAGTGTGGAAGCGTACTGAAGTAATTGCCTGGAAAATCCGAAGCCAATCTAGCATCGTATCGTCCGATTAGTTTGCTGGCAATCCTATCTAAAATACATGAAAGAGTATTTTTGCATAGAGTACTGCCAGTACTGGACGAGGCCGGACTAATCCCTGATCACCAGTTTGGCTTCAGACGCCTCCATGGAACACCTGAGCAATGCCACCGGCTTTTTGAGAGCACGCTTGAGGCCTTCGAAAAGAAGAAGTACTGCTGCGCAACGGCGCGTTATGCTGGATGTCAAATAGGCATTTGACAGAGTCTGGCACCCTGGACTCCTTTTCAAAATTAAATCCCACCTTCCAAGTTCCCACTTCCCCTTCCTCAAGTCATACACAAAGGAAAGAGAATTCCGAGTGAGATGCGGATCATCAATCAGCACGCCTAGGCCTATACCAGCAAGAGTACCTCAAGTCAGTGTTCTTGGACCCATCTTGTACACACTCTACACAGCGGACCTTCCCATCACCCCCTCCCGGAACCTCACAGTAGCCACATATGCCGATGACACCGCCTTCCTAGCCTCCGCCACAGATCCGCAAAAAGTATCAGCCATCATACAGAGACAACTGGATGCTCTCGATCCATAGCTGAAACGATGGAACATCGTGGTCAACGCGACGAAATCCTCGCACACAACCTTCGCACAACGCAGGGGGGATTGCCCCCCCGTCACACTCAACGGGGAAACTAGCCCTATCTATGGCTGACCCTGGACCGCAGGCTCACATAGCGCCCTCACCTGATCAACAAGCGCAACCAGGCCAACCTACGACTTAAGCTACTGCAATGGCTCCTGGGGAGAAGGTCCAAGCTCAAACTGCTTATTTACAAAGTAGTGCTGAAGCCAATCTGGACCTATGGGATACGGTTATGGGGCACGGCAAGCTGTTCTACCGCATCAAAATCCAGTGGTTTCAGAATAAATGCCTGTGAACAGTTTCGAACGCCCATCCGTACCACGAAAACTCAATCATTCATAAAGAGCTTGGAATTCCATGGGTAGCAGAGGAGATCACCCGTCTCAACGAATGATACACAAAAAGACTGGACAACCACCCCAACCAACTGGCCATCAACCTCCTAGACAATAGCCAATCCCAAAGACGACTGAAGAGGAAACACCCGTTTGACCTCCCCCACCAATTGACACCTAAGTCAACCTCATTAGATACACATTCCATGTACCTCCCTTAAGTCAATGTCACCCCAAACCATTTAATGATTGTCCACTCGGATAGATTTTAAATACAAAATAAGCCCGTTAAAAAAAAAAAACAAGTAAGGAAGCAGTAGTCCATTTTCCCGACTGCAAAATACCCTGTAAATAAATGAAACAATATTATATTATAAAAGAGTACCACAAAAATTTTAATTTTGTATTATTTGTTAAAAACAAATAAGTAAAATTATTTTATTTAATTTAAAATTCAATATTTATAATTATTTATAATATATAATAATCTAATATTGCTTAGAATTTGTTTATTTAATATCAATAAATAAATAAAACAATATTCTATTAGAAAAGAGTACCAAACAATATAAATTTTGGTATAATTTTGGTTATGAAAATAAGTTTCGTGTGTCATAAAATCATACACATTTCGCTGTCAACGTCGCAGTCGGCGTCGCGCAATGCGTGTTTTGCTGCGCTTCTGCTTCCCTTGCCATAGATTTTGCATGTGGCATAACTTCCGTGTTTCTTATCCGATTTGGTTCAAATTCGAACTTTTATAAGCACTAACGCATACTATATGCCGAATTGCATAGCATTAGGTTAATAATTGTGGGCGTGGCAGTTTTTTGCGGTTTCCGGGGGAGTGGGGGGTGATATAAAAATAAAACAACAAACTTGTACTGCGTATGGTAATTACCTATTCAACGATATATGGCACATGTCTGTAGCTCTTGTAGTTTCTGAGATCTAGGCGTTGATACGGACAGACAGACGGCCAGACTGACAGACGGACAGACGTACGGAAAGACAGATGGACATGACTATATCGACTCGGCTGTTGATGCTGATCAAAATTATATATATACTTTATGGGGTCGGAGAGGCTTCCTTTAATACGTTACACATTTCTGAACAAAATTAGAATACCCTCTGCAAGGGTATAAAAAAGAGCTGTTCTGAATCTCCAAAGACCCCTAAGGAGGCAGTTGATAGCATCAGGAAATCCTGCAACTAAGCAGTCCCTCTCATGTGTCACAAACAGACTTCGTCGGATGCTTTCCAAAAACCGTCAGGCCTCGACACCCTACTTGAGGGAGATGGCCCTGAAAACATCAGTGACTTCTCAGTCTGGAAGTTAACGAGAGAAAAAAAAGAGGCAGCAGCTTTACCAATCGCACGTATTGGGACACAGTGGCCTATGGCTCAAAACGGGTTGAGACAAAGCGAATGCTTTTGCTCAGCATTTAAGCGTGCGCGGATTGTCAAGCCGCAAACCTCCAACGCAGATAAACTCATTCCACCCAATAAGTTTGCATCCAACCTTTTCAAAGGTCTTTGATCGCATTCAGTTGAAGCGATTGACGGAACTGCTGCCAGTACCAGGCTACGAAACAACAGTTCACCATCTAGTCAATCACATAACGCACAGCCTTGATTCCAAGTTCAACACGGTGGCAGTCTTCCTCGACGTTAAGGAAGCTTTTGACAAGGTATGGCTCTAGGGACATTTGAACAAAATTAAGGCTCTTCTTCTTCATCGATCGGGCCTTAGAGGTGGTAGTGCGGGACTCTTGATCGAGCATGCTGGCCATGAACGCAGGTGTTCCACAAGGAAGTTTACTCGAACTCTTTCTTTACACTCTCGGCCGAGGTTTTAGTGGGTACATACGCCGACAACACAGCCATGCTTGCATCCCACAAGTCTTTGCAAACGGCCTCTAATGCACTACAGTAATAGCTGCATGACACTGCCATCAATTGTGATAAGTCCGCATGTGTGACCTTCGCGCTTCGTCCCGGCACCTGCCCTGGCCTAACATTAAACGGTGGAGGCAATATCAATTCCCACTGTTACCTGAGAGTCCACCTGGATCGAAAACTCATTTGGAGGGCCCGTATTACACTACTGTAAAGCACAAGTGCCTTTAAAATCTACAAAAACCAGACTGGCTTCTGCGGTCAGGCAGACTTCATTCTGCCTGCAAAATTCCTGCTTATCAAGGCGATATTAAGCCCCACAAGGACTTATGCCATCCAAGTATGGAGAACGGCCTCCAAGCACCAATTTGACAGGCCGTGAACCGTTCAGGCACGGCCTGATCCGGGCTCTCCTGGTATGTCTCCTGGTATGTATCCGTATTATATCTTAAGTTGCTTTTCTCTCCTTTTCTTCTAAATAAATATTCTTCTTTGAATGCAGTATTAGCGGGAATTAGCTGCGAATATCCTTAACATGAAACGTACCTACTTCTGTACTTGAAAATTTTCTTGTGATAATAATAACCATTTCCAAATTTATTTCGAGTTCTACATTTGACAATATATATTGTGACATATCCACTTATGTATGAGATATAAGTTGCTTCCTTCACAAATTTTTTTATGTATAGAGAACTACGCTGTGCATTGTAGGTGATCTCGCTCACATAATTTCTAAACAATCCATATTCAGAGAAGGCGATCTCGCCTTCAAATAATCTAAACAAATTATATCCCAAGGGAGTGATCCCGTTCCTAAATTATGTAAACAACACACAGTTCAATACAGATTTGTTGCACAAGAATTTAGTCTTATGCTGATATCTGAAAAAAGAAGTTAAATAAAAACCTTCGTCAAACCTTCCGCGTTGTCCTTAGTCAATTGACGAGACATATATTCGATTCAATAAAAAATAACAACTTTTTCACTGGCGCAGTCGGTAGGATTCAAGTAAAAAGTATCCAAATAAAAAGAACCGCGAGTTGAAAATATTGTTCCCGCAATTAATTACGCAACACGATTTGTGACTCTCCTTTGACTTCAACTTGGATTATTATTACAATTCGGTTATCCAACAAAAAGTGGAAATAAAAGAAGCATATTTCAATCCTAAGCCATAAAGTCCAACGGAAAATAACATTTAATCAAACAACAATAAGTGAATTAATATATATATATTTTTTTTTTTATTTGTTATCTTTCACCCTTTTCACGCCGGCTCTCAGTTAAACGCAACAACGCGTACTTTTCATACGTCTCCCCGACAACTCCAAGCGCAGACACAGAGCGGTCAACAACCCATAGCCCAAGTAACCTTCTTATACCAACAAACCAAGAAAGGGCGCGCTCTTGCTGTCCCAGCTGGAGCAGTACCGAAAGCCCGCTCTATCTCCTCGTCGGCTGCACCCGCTCACGCTCTCACTGTGTCAGCAAAAGCTAAACCGCAAGCAACAAACGGTACTGCTGCACTACCAGCAAAACAAAACGGAAACATAAACAAACAACCGGCCATACAGACTGGAATGGATCGCTACATCCTAATAAAACGAAAGCTAAGCCCCCAAAAAAATGTAAACAAACAAAAAATCACACGCGCCAACGCCAACACAACTTTAGGCGAAGTACCGAACAATGTCAACAGGTTTGACATTTTGGCAGACACTATTGTAGACCTGCCCGTTGAAGCTGATGGAAGCGACAAAAATAAGCCAAAGCCACCACCAATTTTTGTACGTGAGAAAAGCTCCAGTACATTTGTAAACAATATAATAAAGCTCATAGGTGACGCTAATTTCCACATAATTCCTTTAGTTAGGGGCAACATCCACGAAACTAAAGTTCAAACTAAGTCTGAACAACACTTTAGACCCTTAACCAAGTACTTAGACGAAGGGGAAAAAAGCTATTACACATACCAGCTAAAAAGCAGCAAGGGTCTGCAAGTCGTATTAAAGGGCATAGAACCTGATGTAACACCAGACGAAATAAAGCTGGCGCTACAGGATAAAGGATTTACCGCTAAATCAGTCTTCAACATCTTAAACAAAAATAGACAGCCACAACCACTCTTTAAGGTGGAACTTGCCAAAGTAGCAAAGATGCCGAAAAGAAACGATGTGCATCCAATATACAAACTCCAATTTTTACTACATCGTAGAATCACCGTTGAAGAACCTCACAAACGTAACAATCTGGTACAATGTATGAACTGCCAAGAATACGGCCACACAAAGTATTACTGTAAGCTGCGCCCAGTGTGCGTAGTCTGTGGCGAGCTCCATGACAAAGCCAGCTGCAGTGCACCCAAAGAAGACTCAAGCGGAAAAAGGTGTGGCAACTGTGGAGGCAATCACACAGCCAACTACAGAGGCTGCCCAGTATACAAATATCTCAAAAGCCGCATTAACCAGCGCGTAGCCACTGTACGCTCACAAAACGCACCGATCACAAAAATACCCCCCAAACACAACCCAGAAGTTTTCTTCTCTACCGCAGCCAGATCCTCACTTGGTACAGGATTCGTTACCAAAAACGCGTCATATGCAAGCGCTCTAAGATCAGGTCTAGAGCCCCCAGCCTCCAATGCGCCATGTTCACAAGCCAAATATGTGGACTTCAATTCGGTACAAGACAAAAAGCTAATGGAACAACAACAAAACAATTTCGAAGCAATGATACTTACCTTGCAGCAGAGCATGGCGGAGTTTATGGCGTTTATGCGGACAACCATGCAAGATCTAATGCGTAATCAAAACACGTTGATACAATTGCTTGTATCACAACAATCAAAATAATCATCTCCATGGCCTCGCTAAGAATCTCTACGTGGAACGCCAACGGCGTTTCACAGTACAAACTTGAGCTAGCGCAATTCCTTCTCGAAAAGCACATCGACGTAATGCTACTTTCGGAAACACACCTCACAAACATATATAACTTCAACATAAGAGGATATATTTTCTACGGAACCAATCACCCTGATGGTAAGGCCCACGGCGGGACCGGGATTTTGATAAGAAGCCGTCTCAAGCACCACTGTCATCTTGAGACTGCCAAAAAATATCTACAAGCAACATCATTAAAAATTCATTTGGATAATGGTAACCAGCTTACCTTAGCCGCTGTTTACTGCCCACCTCGTTTCACTTTATCTGAAGACCAATTTATGGAATTCTTCAACTCACTTGGAGCACATTTTATAGCAGCCGAGGATTATAATGCCAAGCACACACACTGGGGGTCTCGACTCGTGAATCCAAAAGGAAAACAGCTCTACAACGCCATTATAAAAGCAAACAACAAGCTCGACCACGTTTCTCCTGGCACACCTACATACTGGCCAACTGACCCCAAAAAACTACCTGATCTAATTGATTTCGCAGTCACCAAAAACATTCCCCGTAATCTGATAAGCGCCGAGTGCCTCTCAGACTTATCATCTGACCACTCGCCCCTCCTAATAAATCTGCTCCGACACCCAGAACCAGCAAACCACTCCTGCAAGTTGACTTCAGAAAAAACCAACTGGCTCATCTACAAAAAATACATAAGCTCACACATTGAGCAAACCCACCACTTGAAGCTGAAGCTGACATTGATAGTTTTGTTAACTCACTGGAGTCAATCATCGTTGCTGCAGCTCGCTGCTCAACGCCGCAAACTGTAAGCAAAATCACAAAAAAACAAACCAGCAAATCGAACAACTTGTTCTCGAAAAACGGCGCCTCCGGCGAGAATGGCAGTCCTCCAGACCACCGTCGGCAAAACAAAAGTTAAAAGACGCCACACGCAAACTTACAAAAGCCTTAAAGCAAGAAGAAGAGCTTGCCTAACGTACTTATATTGAAAAATTATCAACATCCAGTTCAAAAAACTCACTGTGGAAAGCTCACCCAATTCTTGGCTCACCCACAGTACCAGTGGTCCCTATTAGAAACCACACAGGTGGCTGGCCCCGTAGCGACAAAAATAGAGCCAGCACATTTGCCACTCATCTACAAAAAGTCTTCCAACCGAATTCTGCAACAAACAAGTTCGAAATTCCGCCGGCAACAGACGACTCCCAGCTTCACCACGCTCCAGTTGTGTTTCGCTCAAACGACATCTCAAAAGTCATCAAAGAACATCTGAACCCAAAAAAATCTGCAGGGTGCGACCTAATTACCCCTAAGATGATTATTGAGCTGCCTTACTGTGCTCTTCAATGCCATCAACAAACTTGGCTACTTTCCAGGAAGATGGAAAAAGTCAATAATAATAATGATACCAAATCTGGAAAAAGATCACACTGTTCCATCGTCGTATAGACCCATAAGCCTTCTATCCTGCCTATCTAAACTTTTCGAAAAATGCCTACTGTCTCTGACTATTACTCCATTCCTGAACACGCACAACACAATACCAGCACACCAATTTGGCTTTTGTGAAAAACACGGAACTATTGAGCAAGTTAACCGCATAACATCAGAAATACGAAACGCATTTGAAAAACGGGAATACTGCTCTGCGATATTTCTTGACGTTTCGCAGGCATTCGACAGAGTTTGGCTGGACGGTCTGATGTACAAAATCAAAACAACACTTCCAAAGAACACTCACAAACTGCTAGAGTCGTACCTCTACAACAGGAAGTTTGTAGTGAGGTGCAACACTGCGATATCCGACGAACACAGTATTGAAGCCGGTGTCCCACAAGGCAGCGTACTAGGCCCAACACTATACGTCCTATTCACAGCAGACATCCCTACAAGCAGCAACCGGACAGTTTCAACATTTGCGGATGACACAGCTATTCTCAGCCGCTCCAGATGGCCAATCAAAGCATCATCTCAGCTAGCCATCTACCTGGTCGACGTGGAAAAGTGGTTATCCGACTGGCGTATAAAGGTAAACGAACAAAAATGCAAGGAAGTAACTTTCACCCCTAACAGGCAAGATTGTCCACCGCTCACGCTGAACAACGTCGCACTTCCAACAGCAAACGAAGTGACGTATCTGGGAGTACACCTCGATAGAAGACTAACTTGGCGCCGACACATCGAAGCCAAGAGAACTCACTTAAAACTGAAGGCCAACAGCCTTCATTGGCTTATCAACTCCCGCTCACCACTCAGTTTGGACTTCAAGGTGCTGCTCTACAACTCAGCGCTAAAACCAATCTGGACTTACGGCTGCCAGCTATGGGGAAATGCCAGCAACATCGATATCGTTCAGAGAACCCAGACGAAGATATTGAGAACTATCACAGGGCACCGTGGTATGTTCGAAACGCCAACATTCACAAAGATCTAAACGTGCCACCCGTAAAAGACGAAATTGCGGAAAAAAAGGAAAAGTACCTTAACAAGCTATCAACGCATCCTAACCAGCTCGCGAGGAGTCTAACAAGGCTAAGCAGCCGATCACGCCTACGTCGAAACGACTTGCCAACCCAGCAGTAATTTTTTTTTTTATTTTTTTTAAGGGCCGCTTTTATAATACAGTGCAAGTAATGTACTGGTAATTAGTATTTACACGTAAGATTTGTTAACTTGTTGTTAGTTTTCGGTACTGAAAAGATCCAACAAATATAGTAAAAGCTAAAAGAAAAAAAAAAAAAAAAAAATCTTTCACCCTGCAAAGGAGACCGTCGTGCCATACCCGATCAATGGCTTGTTGGATATCAATAAAAACTGAGTTGCAGTATTCAAGATTATCAAATGCCTGTAGAATGTGCTGCGTAACCGTGTGAACCTGCTCGACAGTGCCGTGTCCCTCATGAAATCCAAGTTGATGGTCCGGCACAATTTCGCACTGAGTTATAATCCCATTAAGTCGATTAGCAATGAGTCTTTCCAATACCTTTGATATAGAGGAGAGAAGACTTATTGGGCGATAGGATTCCGGGTCGTCTTCCGGCTTGCCTGGCTTATAGATCATGTGGATTGCCGCTATTTTCCATTGGGAAGGGAAGAACTGAATCCGACATGTAAAGATTCGCACGATATGGCAGGGCCTTCAGTGTGACGTGGCATATTCTGTCCATGCCAAGAGCCTTGTTTTTCGGAAGAGCTTTGATGGCTCCTCCTGAACTCTGATTGGCGTGATTGTGAGTAATTGGCGTCAACAGTGTAGTCCATCGAAGACAGCTTGTGCTCAAAGAAGTTATTTCTGAGCTCCCTTAAGAGGATCCGTAGTCGCTTGGCTGCTCGGTTCCACAGGATTCGATCCCAAGGGTCTTGGGTTCGAATTGCTTTTCTTCGTAGGCGCCTTTTTGCAGCCAGTAGCTCTTTTGCGTCCCTGGTGAGTGTGACGCCATATTTGGTCGGCTTTAGTGTGCTCGCAGGTGGAGTGAATGCAGCAACAGCCCTTTGGATATTTTTAGTGAAATACTCGCGCAGTAGTCCGGTACTCCATGGTGGACGGCAAAATCAATACATGAGGGCGTATGTGTGGTGACGTATGGGTATCGGGTAGGGGCTCCTGTGGCAAGAATCTTTGCCCTGGTAGCGGAGATGGCTTCAGCTAGTTCTTGTCCCCTAGGGGAGTTGCAGGTGTCGCCCCATAGCCAATGTCGTGCGTTCCAATCGCCACCGACCAGGTACCTTTGTCCACATTTTCGAAGTGTACTGGTGAAGAGACTTTCCCGTATCCTGTTTCCTGGAGGGCAGTAGATGGAACTGAACTCCATATCACCAAGGCCCGTAGAAACTTTCACCGATGACATTTGTATACTGCGCGTCTCCATTACCCTTTGGGGAAAATGTCGGAGAGTAGTCCTGACTAGCACCGCCACTCCACCTCCACTGTGCCTATTGGAAGATGGCTTGTAGGCAGGATAGAATGTGTATCCAAAGACTCGAACAATTCCACCGCGGTTTAATCTGGTTTCAGTCAAGAGAAGGATATCAATGTCGTTGTTGTGTGCAAAAAGTTCGACTTCTCCGACTTTTCCTGAAATGCCGTTGACATTCCAGATGAGAACTTTAAGTGGGTTCTTGGCGAGGCTGTAGCCTTGATCTGAGAATTATTTCCAGCCGATTGCTTCATGGTGCACTATGGACACTATTATTTCTAGCCGTGCAAGGCGTTCATTAGCTAGCTTATTTTGCTGTTGTTGTTCTTGTTGTTGCTGTTGGAGCCACATGAGAAACTGCTATTGCTGCTGCTGCTGGAGGTGCTGTTGCCATTCCTGAAACTGCTGTTGCTGCTGTTGCTGCAGCGACTGGATATCGAGCGGCTGTTGTTGTTTTGGACTTGGCTGCGTTTGAGCATAGTTCAAACTACGTTGAGCATTTCCAGAATTGCTTGGCACTGAAGCTGCGACTGCTGCATAGGAGACACTTGTGCGGGCACTGTAGCTTCGTGGTGTCATCTGCTGTGTTGCTGGTTGGAATGCAATTTGGGGCACTTGTTTCCTTGCTATTCTAGCGGGGTCAGGCGCAGGAAATTCATGCACGTACCTAGTAGCAGAATATTGATTGGCCACATTGCCATTATGTGATCTAGTTTCGGTTGCCGATTTTTTTGGAGACTCCGATGACCGACGAACTATTAACGCAGTGGTGCTTTTAGTACTACAATTACATAAAACCTACAAAAAGGCAATCAACAGAAAGCATAAGGTACAAGATTTTATGAGCTGTTCTAACGATTTAGTGAAATTTATCATCACTATTTCACTAAAACACGAATAAAAAAATGATAAATATGAAAATAGATATAAGGCGCATTTAGTTACTAGAGCAGGCATTCTTTTGACGATTTATGAGTTTGAAATTTTATATATAAAGAACTTTCAGCTGACTCAATCACCACTAATAGGATACGATGCTAAGTAAAAAGCATGAAAAAATTAATTCCTTGGAACGCTAAAGGTAGTCAAAGTTAGCCCGACGTCTTCGTATTAAACACATGACTACTAAATGGAAATCCTTCAGACTATTTCTAATTAAAAAGAATGAAGAAGTTATAAAAAGTTACAAATTCATTAATAAGAATGTTCCCATAAAACAGGATACCATAGACAGTCACATTTTAAATATTGTACAAAGATTTAATAAATTACGTAAAGCATTAGCCGAGGTAAACAAAAAATTAACGCAATAGAAGTTGCTATAAATATAAAAGACTGTGTAACAAAACTACTAATAAAAGACTAATATGTCAACGACTAGCAGCAACAAATTAAAATAAGACATAGAAAAAGAAGAGGATAGTGATATTTGGGATCAGGAATACGAAAAGGACTACGACCTACAGATTACAAGCAATATGGAGCCGAAAGTTCAATCTCTAAGTTTCATTGATGCTCTCGAATTTGTTGATACAATAAAAAAGACACACGAGGATTTTGCGATAAAACGTATCAAGCCATAAATTAAAGATCATACTCGAAACCTTATAGGGAAAGAGAATAGTATCGCCTTAATAGTTACAAAAGTTACGGCAAAAGGTAATTTAGTGAACAGTTTCACTGAAGCAACTGAGAAACATGCGATGTTCTTTTGTAACAACAGTTACAAGGGCTTGTAATAGTCACGTGTTTAAGTGGCCACTTGATCAAGGACGGTCGTTATATAATAGTTCAGTCCTGAACCAGAAAAAGGCCAACTAATTATTAGGGAGCAGGGAGGGTTCCTCTCCGAAATCTATTCTTCGAGTGTTCTTAATATCGGCGTATAAAGGTTCGCTTAGCCTAATACCGCTATATCCAGTGGATCCAGTGGAAATGGAATTCAAGAAGAAAAAGTGGATAATATCCATTTTCTTAAAACGTATCCATTTCATTTAAACGGAGACATCTGATTCATTAAAGGTTATTTTCTATGAGCTCGTCATAGCTGCATTTATGACGTATGAAATATATATATATATTCATATTACAACCCACCTGGGGAAGGTTTTGCAGAAAGCGCGCAGTGTGCTGGTCCTGTTATGTTAAGTACCGTTAGGTACTGTTAAGTACCAACCGGCTTGGAGTCACCAAACTTAACAAGTGCTTTAAGTAAGTTAAGTTAAGTTTAACTCATCCACGCTAGGGGCCCTATGAACGGATTTTCAAGGACCGTCTTTTTCATGGAGCAGACAATGGCTTAAGAATATCGTCCAGCGGGGCGGTAATTGGAAAAGCTACGACAGGTTCAACGGCCAGCTTGACCAATGGAAGTCGTCCGTTTGAATGAAGAAAAAGAATATCTATTGGCGCCGGAAAAGAGTTTGAGCTGTATCGACAAGGATAGATATCGAATATTGTTACGTGTAATGCCGGTGACGCTATAAGGAGGTGGAAAGAAAATAAATATACATAGGATGGATGGTTCTTCTTTAACGATGATGGACAGCGAGCTGCTTGGATAGCTAGGCGTACAGGGTGTACGTCGCCAGCCAAATATTCATTGATTTGGAGGTCGAACCACTACCAAGGTGGTAATCCGAAGCTGCTTTTTGGATTAGATTGTTCTCAATAAAAATCTGGAGATCGTTTGCCAGAGAGGGACCGTACCTGGCCGCAACCAAATTAGGAGCTATATGAGGACGATTAGATACGCCATCAGTGAAGTCTTGTCTGCTAGCCACTTCTATGGATAATAACGAGGAATGGATGGTAGAGGTAATAAAGCGAGATTGGCAGTTGTATTCCCGTAGTATTCAAAGTGTGTTCAAAGGCTATGCTTTCCGTTTGGAACGACCCGATACTGCTATAAACAGCGATAAAAGTTGGTATCTACCACATTTTGGAGTGGAGTATCCCAACAAACCTTGAAAAATACGGTTGGTGTTCTATGACGTATACGCGGTAAGCGTGGTACCCTTTAAAGGGGCATGCTCTCCAATGACCGCACAATATGTGACAACTGTGAATGCCATGCGATTTTTAGCAATGCCTATCGTCGAATAGAACTTCGTGAGTGACTATGTGGGTGACAGTTTCGCCACCGAGATCTTAGCTATTAGATTATCCACCAAGGTAACGGAAACAATGCATAATGCGGAATCAAACTATGTAAGTTTTAGTCGAGTTCGCCTACAGTAGAGAGAATGCTTAACCCAGTGGACACGACCAGAGTTTTAGATGTGGCGAGTACAAGAAGAAGATTTCGGGAATGCGGTTGCAGCCAGCCACAGACGAATTCAGGTTTCGATGAAGATGAATTTGGATGAAGAATTTTGGATGTGGGCTAGTGACGACTACAGAGATGCACGTCTCGTGGATGCGAGTCAGTCGGCATTCGAGGCAGAAAACTACTGCAGGATCACCTTAATGATAATAATTTCACAGCTGGACCTGGAAGCGACAGTTGTAAAACGAGATTTATGGACACCGACAGGCAGGACCACGATGTGCCCAATAGCGAAGGACTGAATCAAAGACAGTGCTGCATTGAATTGGCAGTACATACATATGCTATAAGCGATTCGCTTATTGGAGCAAACGAGACTTTAATATCTTTCAGCGATTCTCAAGTTACAGGCGGTTGTGTAGGAGCACAGCCTGGGTTCTAAGGTTCAAGTGTCGATATCGTCGACAACGCGATGAGTTTGATAAATATGGCCACTCGAGGTTCACGGAAGTATTTAAGCAAATGTTGTAATGCATGAAGATGGTGCTGCGTTACACAGTGAAGGAAGTGGCAGCCAAGGAGCACGTCTTTGAGAATTTCCTGAAAGAAGCAGGAAATATTGTCAACTCTCGTGAGCTCACCAATTTTCCAGTGAGTTCGGCCGGGGAACCCCCGAGAATTATACTTTGCTTAAGGGATCAGTTTTATTGATGACGGCATTGGCAAGGAAAATGCAACACTGAAGCAGTGCCGTATAGCAGGAATATTGACGAATCGCTTCTAGACGAGGCTGGTCTTGGAGTATTTGCCCACGCTGACACGAAATGGTGTTGCAGGGAGGTGGGTTGATAGGCAACGTCAATTCCCACTGTTACCTAGGAGTTCACCTGGATCGGAAACTCATCTGGCGGGCCCATATCACAGCGGTCAAGACCAAGTGCCTTTTGAAAATGAAAAAAAATAGACTGGCTCCTACGGTCTAGCAAACTACAACTCCAAACTAAAGTACTACTCATCAAGGTATTACTAAACCCTACTTGGACCTATGGCATTCAAGTATGGGGAACGGCCTCTAAGCACCAGCTTGGCAGGCTGAATACTGTCCAGACACGTGCTGCTCGGCTTGCATCCGGGCTCCCTTGGTACGTCTCCAACCACGCTATCCTAAGGGATCTTCGGATTACTCTGATTGGTGATCAGATCAACTTCCTCAGCAGCCGATACGCGGAGAAATTGGCATCACACCCAAACTCTCTGGCAAGTGATCTCGCCAATGCTCTCAGCATCCGTCGTCTGAAAAGGATCCACCCCTCTGATCTCCCTACCCGTATAATATCAGAAGATTATAAATCCCGCCAAACTCATAAATGTATAAATATAAAATGTAATAAATGTATTAAATGTTAAGTGTAAGTTAGTTAAGTGTTAATGTAGCAAAATTATAAACCTCCATTTCCCCCGTCTGGTTGCATTCAGAAGGCTCTGAACTGATTCCGACGATAATAAAACAAAAAAAAAAAAAAAATCATGTGAATGGATGGAGACCGGGCTCACTATATAAAACGCTTTGCCTTACGTCCCTGCTCATATAATATATAAACCTTATATTTGTATAATAAATTGCATTTAACGGTATAAAGTCAGCAAGTTCAGCATTTTCGTACGTACACCAGTGGTGTTAGGAGGAGCCCATATAAAGATGCTACTCCATCTGTTCTGTTAAAAAAATGTTTTATTTTTGTGATTTCACATCCGAAGAAATATACAAAATTGAGTTCTTATCAACTATTTATATTTTTATACCCCAGTAACTTCAGCGTATACATACTAAAATCAAATAAAAATGTATTAAGATTACTAGAAAACCCAGCGAACTCCGTTTCACCACCAGATGGCTTCGATTTATGTAACATTTCGTTTGGTGATTAAAAGATAAAGAAAAATTTATCCCGCAAACACTAAGCGATGGGCGAACTCTCAACGTTTGCATGTGTTTCGAAAATTCGTGATAGCAGCGGGCAATATGGTACAATGAATTCATTTTCGATCTCAATCTCTTGTTTTTGAACTTTCACTTTAATAGCTTGACCATTATCATCTTTTGAACGCCGACGATAAAATGTATATCCATCGTTCCCTGTGACTGTTTCAAGAACTAACGGTCGCGGATATCGTTTTGTGCACCATCAGTCATGCAAGTCGATAATGGATTTAGGCACCGCACGGTCTATGCACCATCTGGGTCGCCACAATGTCGGGTAGATGGGGATCAGTGACTGGATCATAACGTCTTGCGCGCATTCGTGCATGTGGCGTGGGTTTCCGATTTAAGATGATGGGAGAATCATTAGACGTCCAATATACTGAACATCTCCATCTGAATCATCACTTTAGTTCGCAGTGGGATCATATTGGATTGCCAAGCGATTGTGTGATGCCAATGATCTTCATTAGCTCACGCGTTATCTCAATCGGGCAGTTTCTCTTATTATATTTTGTCTTTCTTCGCTTAAGTTCTGTGAATACACTTGTTTCTGGCTTGCATGTCTTGTATGGCGGCCGATTTTCGCACGTCGTCCTCTAGACATTTTGGAAATGAATAACATATTTTTTTTATTTTTCACAATTTTACAGTGAACACAGTATCTGTTTTTTATATGAAATTAACTGAGCAGAGAACAATGAGTAGCTCTCAAACAATGTATCACGCTTCGCATGCTTTGTATCAGAGATGGCGCTATACAAGTATATGAAAAAAGATTTTCTCTCTTTTCTGTTGAAATTTTTCCTGAATTTTCTTTGCTATAAACCTTACGGAGCCTTTCCAACGAATGCAAAGCTGTGGAAATCGTTTGATGCGTTCTGGGGTTAGGGCGTCAGGAAGGAAAACGAGACTTATTTTTATATATATAGATTATGTAGTATTTTGATATATGTGTTTATAAAAATAGTGGATTATGAAACGATATTGTGGGTATGAATGATTTGTGTATTTTCTTATTAAAAGAATGAAAAAAATGTGTTAAAATAGATTAGTGATTGATTAGTTAATCATTTAAGTTAAAATAATTACCTAATGGGTTTATGATTGTCGTTTGTTTAATTTGTTTAAATCTTTCTCAGTTGAACCATTGTGGAAAAGTTTTAACCTATCTTTGTTTACTACTTGCTTTTTTTTCTTCCTACCTCTAAATTTTATATTGTTATTTTTATCTAAATCTAAGACTTCGAATGGGCCCGTGTATTTTGGCTCTAATTTGTGACGTGTTTCATGTTTTAATAAAACTGGATCACTTATTTTTAACTCAAAGTTGTTGTTTAATTGTTTCTTAGAAATTACATTTTAAGGGGGTACAATAATTATTGCCAGAGCAGCTGAGGCCTTCAGATAATTTTTTGTGCGTATTGTGTTGTGCCGTTTTAGTTCTAGTCTGCTTGTGTAACCGGGATTCGAATCCAGACTGGGCGGCACAGCTCATGCTCTAAACAACCGACTAGGTCCCACTTAGCCGCCCGGCACTTAACTCAAAGTCTTTAGTATTTTTATCACGTCCGGGTTGTAGATCGGGGGAGGCTTGAGGGCCTTCGGGCTCGAGCTGCACTTCCTTGCTCTGAGACCCTTCTTGCAGGGCGTTGTTTTGCCGAGCCTGGGTGCACGTGGGGGACCTGCCAGTCTATTCTCTAGGTTGGCGTTCAATTTTCGTTTTTGCACATATTTAGTCAAAGAGAAAAAAAAAAATAAATAACTTCTTCTCACCATATTTGTGGCATACAACCAGAAACGGCAGCGACAGGGGCCACAATGGGACTCCGCTCTTGGCATGAATACATTTGAATAATTTTGTTTCGGAAATACCAGGGTGCTCCAGTGATTTTTCCCAGTATCTTTAATAATTGTTTCTTAGAAGCTCTTTACATGATATCAATGTCGCTACTGCTAGCATTTCCCTATAGTTGGGAGTCGTACGTCCAAATTGGTTTATGGTAAGTACGGAGTTGTACGAGCCCTGCCCACTATTAATTCGCTCGGCCAATGTTTTTACGCATATGCAATGTTTAGCACACAATATATGTGAAGATAATGCAGATAACACATACAAACATTTATTTTTCTGAAAGATGTATACTTAGATGACGTTATAATTTACTCCACTTCATTGGAAGAACACATCTTGTCTTTAAGTAAAGTCTTTGGAAAGCTCAGGGATGCCAATTTAAAATTGCAGTTAGACAGATGTGACTTCATAAAAAAAGAAACCGAATTCTTGGGACATGTTGTAACTACTAATGGCATCAGACCTAATCGAAATAAAACGAATGCAATCACGAATTTTCCATTACCTAAAACACCTAAACAAATTAAATCATTTTTGGGTTTATGTGGGTTCTATCGCAAATTCATCCCCAATTTCGCGAAAATAGTTGAACCTATGACCCTTAAACTGAAGAAAGGTGCGGTAATCGATACAAAATGCAAAGATTACATCGAGTCATTTGAAAGACTAAATGTTTTGATAACATCAGATCCGATTTTAATCTACCCTGATTTTTCAAAACCCTTTTCCCTAACAACTAACGCGAGTAATGTAGCCATTGGTGCAGTGTTATTACAAAACCATAAGCCCGTTTGTTATGCCAGCAGAACGCTGAATGAACACGAAATTAACTATTCTACTATTGAAAAAGACTTATTAGCTATAATTTGGGCGACAAAATATTTCAGGTCATACCTATTCGGAAGGCCGTTTGAAATATTAAGTGGTCACAAACCTTTGGTATGGCTTAATAATATCAAGGAGCTAAACATGAAGTTGCAAAAGGTGGAAAATAAAGTTAAATGAATTCGATTACAAGATCAAATATCTTCCTGGTAGAGAAAATTATGTAGCGGATGCTCTTTCCCGCACAAAAATCGAAGAAGCCATGCTTGGTGAGGTTGCCGTTAGCGCAAATGCAATGGTACACAGTGCAGCCGAAGATAATTTGAACTACATATCAATAACTGAGCGACCAATGAATTTCTTCTCTAGACAAATAGAGATAGAAAAGGGCGATAACTTCTTCCAGAAGTTAAAAATCAAAATAACCTACAAAGAAATGGCACTTGAACTTGCTAAAAACATTATTTAGGAATACGTGTGCACAAAGAAAAGCGCAATATTCTTCCCCAATGACTTTCTGATATTCCAAAGGGCGTTCACCGAAATCATAAGCCCCAACCATTTCACGAAACTGCTGAGATGTACGGAGAAACTAATTGATACTCACTTATGCGGAATTTAAGGATTTAATCCTAAAAAGGCATTAAGAAGTTCTACATCCAGGTATAGTAAAACTATTTATTTGTTAAAAAAAAAATACTACTACCCGGATAGTCAAAAATTAATCCAAAACATTATCAACGAATGTGAGATCTGTAATATAGCAAAAACAGAACACAGAGACACGAAATTAACCTACGAAATTACACCAGAAATATTGAATGCCAGAGAAAAATATGTTATACATTTTTTCTCACAGGAAATCAAATCTTCTTATCTTGTATTGATGTCTATTCGAAATTTACATCACTAGTTGAAGTAAAAAGTAGGGATTGGACTAGAAGCAAAAAGAGCCATCATGAAGATATTTAATGACATGGGAAAACCCCAAGAGATAAAAGCAGACAAAGATTCAGCATTTATGTGCGTAGCCTTACAACAAAATTGGCTAAAATCCGAGGGCGTAAATATTTCTGTTACGACAAGTAAAAATGGCGTATCGGATATTGAGAGGTTTCATAAGACCGTAAATGAAAAATTGAGAATCATTGGTAGTGAACAAAACATTGAAGATAGATGCACAAGATTTGAAACAATCTTATACGTCTATAATCACAAAACAACACATAACACTACTAAACGATCTCCGGCAGTTATCTTTCTATATGCAAGAAGCCCAGATTTTAATGTTCAACAAAACAAAATCGACAAAAAAAAAGGTTGACGTAAAATATAGGCAAGCCCCACTTGTAAAAGGCAAAATTACCAATCCATTTAAGAAAACAGGCAGGATTGAACATGTGGATAATAAACACTTTGAAGAGACAAATAGAGGCGGGAAAATCGTACACTATAAATTTAAATTTAAAAAGCAAAAGAAGATTAATCAGAGCAAATATGATACGTCCAGACCAGTCGAGGAGGAGCAAAGAATAAAAACGTAAACATGGCTTTGGACAGACACAAAAGAAATCCTAATTATTTCTCATGTCCCTAGCGAGATTGCAAAAATTCCGATTTTTCAAGAAGTAAACCTTATTCAGACGAGCATGGATACATTCTAACTGAGCATACATTCGACAAATTCTATAATCAAAAAAGTATATCAAAAAGATACAGAAAAGTTAATATTTGACAAATGTATAGTTGGAATTATTAAACAGGAACCAACTCAGTGTAAATATACTCGAAAACTCACCAAAATTTTCAAATAAATTACATAGAACCAAATATTCTGATTACCTGGAAACTACCAGAGACAATAATAAGTCAAGATTGCACTAACAACAAGAGTATAGTATCAGGCAACAACATTATAAAAACAAGTGAGAAAAGTTATCTTCGGCTTGCCGAGATGGTATACGCTTGAAAACAAAAAAGTTTTCCATACAAAGACTTTTTTTCATATCGGTCGTTTGTATGGCAGCTATATGATATAGTGATCCGATCCGGACCAAACGTTCACAAATCATTTATGGCTATATCAAATGAATAAATGTTGAATTCGGTTGTAATTGGTTGGAATACAAAAAAATTTTTCATACAAAGACTTGTTTTTATATTGGTCGTTCGTATGGCAGCTATATGATATAGTGGACCGATCCGGACCAAACTTTCACAAATCATGTACGGTTATATCAAATGAATAAATGTTGAATTCGGTTGTAATAGGTTGGAAAACAAAAAGGTTTTCCATACAAAGTCTTGTTTTCATATCGGTCGTTTGTATGGCAGCTATACGATATAGTGATCCGATCCGAATCAAACTTTCAAAAATCATGTATGGCTATGTCAAATGAATAAATGTTGAATTCGATTGCAATAGGTTGGAAAACAAAAAAGTTTTCCATACAAAGACTTGTTTTTATATTGGTCGTTTGTATGGCAGCTATATGATATGGTAGACCGATCTGGACCAAACTTTCACAAATCATGTACGGCTATATCAAATGAATAAATGTTGAATTCGGTTGTAATAGGTTGGAAAACAAAAAGGTTTTCCATACAAAGTCTTGTTTTCATATCGGTCGTTTGTATGGCAGCTATACGATATAGTGATCCGATCCGAATCAAACTTTCAAAAATCATGTATGGCTATGTCAAATGAATAAATGTTGAATTCGATTGCAATAGGTTGGAAAACAAAAAAGTTTTCCATACAAAGACTTGTTTTTATATTGGTCGTTTGTATGGCAGCTATATGATATAGTAGACCGATCTGGACCAAACTTTCACAAATCATGTACGGCTATATCAAATGAATAAATGTTGAATTCGGTTGTAATAGGTTGGAAAACAAAAAGGTTTTCCATACAAAGTCTTGTTTTCATATCGGTCGTTTGTATGGCAGCTATATGATATAGTGATCCGATCCGGATTCAAACTTTCAAAAATCATGTATGGCTATGTCAAATGAATAAATGTTGAATTCGGTTGCAATAGGTTGGAAAACAAAAAAGTTTTCCATACAAAGACTTGTTTTCATATCGGTCGTTTGTATGGCAGCTATATGATATAGTTGTCCGATCCGACCGATTCTTTAACTTGATCCGCGTGCAACAAACAGATAAACAGACGGACATGGCTATATCGACTCGGCTGTTGGTGCTGATCAAGAATATATATACTTTGTGTGGTCGGAAATGCTTCCTTTAATGCGTTACACATTTCTGGACAAAATTATAATACCCTTTTTCAAGGGTATAATAAAAATTTTGCTGGCAGATTTCACACAGACAGTTTATATCACCAATAACGTCACATGTAAAATACTACAGTATATTCCAAATTATATGCATCACTACATTTATCATTACAATTATTAGCTTGACCCTGTATTTAGCGTATAAATTTAAGAAAATACCTAAGAAATGAATTGTAAAATATTCTAAGAAAAACGAAGAACACACGAATAATATCAATGTAAACGAATAAATTCAATCAGAAAACAATATATTGATGTACCCTGAGAACAGGCCAAATTCAATGAGGAGTGACATATCCACAGTACCTAAGTACTTAGCACATGCCTACATAAATCACACGTCTACTATACATATACTATGTAGTATGTATAAGTACACACATAGCATGTATACCACATATACCCTACACTACCCTACACTATTCAAATGTAATAAATAAAACTAAAACACCCTATGTTACCCTTTGCTATCCAGTCAATACCAGATTAGAATCGGACTCGCCAAACTCGAAAACAAAAGTATTAGATTACAAGATCGGAAAACCAAATCAAAGAGCAATTGTATCCAAGGGCAAACGCACTTGAATCCAAGGCTTAATCAAAGTCAAGAAATCCAAAGTCCATATTCAAAAAGCTCAAGGCTTGATTGTAAATCAATGCAGATAATAAGTCGAGTTCAGTTTGAGACTTAAATTAAATCAGTCGGTGTTCTTCAACAAAAATAATGAAAACGTAAAATTCGGTAAAAAAAAATTATATTTATTTTTACTTACGAATAAAACAAAATTATTTAATTATATATATGTGACGTGATTTTCGGAAAGTTCTAAATCGATTGTGCTCAAATAAATATTGACATGACAAATATACACATATAGTAAAATGTTTATTGTATTATTCAGTCGAACTAATGTCCCGTCAATTTACTAAGGACAACGCTAGGAAATAAAAGATCAGTGGAACTAATTTCATATGTTTATTATTTAAACCTCAGCTTCAGACTAAACTCTTGTGACAAAAATATTTCTTGAGTTGCCCTTTTGTTTAGATTATTTCGGTAGTAGGATCGCCCGCATAGGATATTGATTGTATACAATAATAAAAGATTTAGAGTGCTTATTAGGGAGAGCGACATCGCTTGCTCCAGATGTGGTTTGTTTACATTGCGTTGCGTGGGATCTCCTACTCTGCATATTCTTATATATTCGAACAGTATTGAGTAAGTGAATATGTCACTTCCCTCCCCTTAAAAGGGTTGCCTATGATTGGTTTGTGCCGATTCTATTTTTTGTTGATTATTTTTTGCTTGTTTTCTAAATTATGTATATAAAACAGTAAGTCGATTTAGTACAAATTTTTGATAGGACAAGAAAAAATTATATGAACAATAACAACAATTATTATAGTTCAATAAAATGAGGTATTATTTTCTTAAATTAATTTTAAAATGTTATGTTCTACTGTCTATATCTTAGTTACATTAATCGGTAAGTATAATGGAGTTAAATCAAATTGTGGAAATTCTGCTGGTGCCCAGCGTATAAGAAAATTTGAGCAGGTGTTTGTCCAGTCGCATCATGTTTAATTTTAGGTTGTATTTCTAACGGATTGTTTCTTGTTTAATTTTACTTCTTCGTCATCAGATGAACTTATTATACGAATGGTTTCATTTGTTGTTTTATGTAATCTTTTGATGTCTGCTACCCAGTTTTTTGCTGTATTAACCTGTAATTTGATTTCTTCTTCTTCAAGCCATCGCTTCAAAGCTAAACTGAAGAAGTCTCTGTCTGCCTTTAGTACGAGGGCGGGTCAATAACCGTGACTATTTGAATGAATCACAGGTTTTTAGATAAAAAGTTATTTTATTTTTCAACGTAGTCTTCTTTGAGCTCTATACACTTAGCCCAACGTTTCTCCAATTTTTTTATCCCTTCCAAAAAATATGATTTGTCGAGGTCTTCAAAATAGGCATTTGTTTGTGAGATGACTTCGTCATTGGAGGCAAATCTCTTTCCGCCGAGCCATTTCTTCAAGTTTGGGAACAAGAAATAGTCACACGGGGCTAGATCGGGTGAATAGGCCGGATGAGGGAGCAATTCGTAGCCCATTTCATGGAATTTTGCCATGGAAACTACACATGTGTGCACCCGTGCATTGTCCTGGTGGAAAAGAACTTTTTCTTGGCCAAGTGCGGTCGCTTTTTTTTCAATGCCTCATCGAATCGACCCAATAAGTTGCTGTAATATTCACCATTGATTGTTTTTCCTTTTTGAAGGTAATCAATGTGGATAATACCGCGTGCATCCCAAAAAACAGTCGCCATGACTTTATTGGCTGGCAAACCCACCTTTGCCTTCTTTGGCGCCGATTCACCCCGAGAAACCCACTGTTTTGACTGCTGTTTGGTCTCCGGTGTGTTGTGGTGGATCCACGTTTCGTCCACGGTTACGAAACGGCGCAAAAACTCGTTCGTATTGCGATTGAACAACGCTAAACATTCCTGCGAAATTGTCACACGGTTGCATTTGTGGTCGATTGTGAGAAAACGCGGCACCCATCTTGCGGAAAGCTTTCTCATACCCAAATGATCATTCAAAATTGAAACCACTGAGCCATGTGAAATGCCTACGGCTTCCACAATCTCTCTCACTTTTAATCGCCGATCGGCTAAAACCATATAGTGGATTTTTTCAATTGTTTCGGATGTGGAAACCTCAACTGGGTGTCCAGAACGTTGGCCACATCGGAATTCAGTAAACCACTTTTTTACCATGGAAATGGATGGTGCAGAGTCTCCATAATATTTATCAAGCTTGGCCTTGGTTTGCGTAATGGATTTTTTCCTCAAAACATAATGCTTAATGAGCACACGAAATTCACTTTTTTCCATTTTCTTCTCAGTCAACGCGGTAGTCTGATATAAACGGCTGTCAAAAACAAACTAAATGTCGCAGCTTGTTCAATTTTTGACAAGAGTCAACTGACAGATGACTGTTGACGGGAGCAGTGTTACCATTTCAATTAAGAGGCGGGAAATTCAAAAAGTCACGGACTTATTGACCCGCCCTCGTAATTTGGGTTTACCTAATTGATTAAAAAATTTATTCGTTTCTGCATTCTATACAATCCTTTGTGTTAATTTGCTTAAGTGTAGCGAGTTAAGAATAAATGTCAATGCAACTAATATAGTGTTTTTCCTCATATGAATAAATATCTACTACAAATTTTTTTCGGCAATGTTCAGGGTTAGTTGTGGTTTTAAAAGTCATTTTGGTGTTTCTATGTTCTGTTATAGCCAAATTGCATATGTTGCATTCGTTTATTATATTCTGCATAGAGAGTTCTACTAATAAAAGATATAGGATGATCGTTTTCAGAAGGGACAGCCCCTCAGGCTATGTAACTTGTGACTGTGGTTAAAACAAAATTTCTTTTTAAAATCAGTTGATTGTAAAATTGGGTTTCGAATTATCAATTCCTTAAGGTTTTCGAATGCCTCTAAGTACTCAATTTTTTGGGTATAAATCTTTGCTCCTTTTTTTGACCAACGCATCATGGGCTTTGCTATATCTACGTAATTTTGAAAAAATTTGCGATAATATCGTGGGATTTTTTTAAAATAATTTTGTCATTTTCTATATACCTGGATATACATTTTTTTCATGTGATTAAAGTATGATTTCTTTGAATTCGGCGTATGAACCAATGTTCTATAATAGGAAGAAACTGCGAATTACTTTTGTGTAGGTGGTATTAAAAATTTCTATGTGTTCTTTGAATAATTTTAAAATCTGCATCGGTCTAAATATAAATGGTATGTTTCTATGGATTAAATGATCGAGTAAAAGTTGTTTGGGATTTTTCGAGTGTCATTACATCATATTGAATTGTGGTAATAGAGTTACCGAATATTATTCAATGCTCTATTTTATTTTTATCGGATTTAATAAAGATTATTTGTTATTTTTTTTGTTTGTTTGTTTTGAAATAATTTATAACCTTTTCTGTTAAATGAATAAGGTTGCTATTGTGTTCCTCTGCACTATGTTGAGTAACTATGATGATGATTACTATGATGATTTTCTTCAATTTTAATTCTTGTTAATGTATCGGCAACTGAATTTTTCTTCCCTTTAATATAATCGATTTTAAATTGGTATTCGTTTAATCTAGCTATTCATCTTTGTAACTTAGCATTCGGTTTCTTTAGGGTATGAAGCCATCTAAGAGGTTGATGGCCACTACCAATAAGAAATTGTCGTCCTAGTAAATAATGTCGAAAAGTTTTAATAGGCCAAACTATGGCGAGTAATTCTTTTTCGATAGCACTGTAGTTTAGTTCGTGTCATTAAGTGTTCTACTAATAAATGATATAGGATGACCATTTTGAGATGACCATTTCGTGCGCTTGAGCGCACGTGGGTATTGGTTTGAATAAATTGGAGAGTTATGTGTTGTATTTAAAACATTCTAAATTGTGGTTGTAAATGTTAACTTGTCTCCTTCTTGATATTGAAGATTTTTGAATTTTTTTAGTAAAATTTTCAATTTTGAAGTTTTCTCCTGATTAAGATGACCTAGTCGAAACAATTCAGTTTATTTTATTTTTTTTTATTTTTGATTCTTTTCTTTTTCTTTTTGGTTTCTTTTTTCACTTGAAATAATCAAAGGGTATGTTTTATCGAAAAGAGTAATTGTTTTATTTTTATAATTTGTAATTTATTGTGTAATATATAAACGTTTTCTGCCGATAAGTATATCGTAACCATTTGAAGAATTGTGTATATAGAATGGTTTACTTGTTTTCAAAATACTATTATTGCGTAAAAAAAAAAACTGTTTGAAGTGATAAAACCGTTCGACATTCGATATTTTTGTTCATCATATTTATTGTGGTCTATGAGGCATTTGTATATGTCGAAGATTGATTTCTCGTTGCTACCACCGTGGTCAGCAGTTAGTAACTGGGCTCGTAACTGGGCTACGAACAAGACTGCCTGGACTACCTCAAGCTATTTTCTGATTAATTTGTCCTCTCTTTGTCTTTTCTTCTCTTGGCCCTCCAAACAGACCCCACTCACTGGCAGAGTCTCTCTTAATATTCTCTGTCGCCTGGCTACGCACAAAATTCCTAGAACACAACCATTTCTTATTTCTTGCTCTAATACTGCGACTCCTCCAAATAAGCACAAATAATTCGTTCTGCGACTCGGCCTTACTGATATTCTAAATACGACGATTTTTTATGCTCTTTGTTGTTTAAACGTTATAATTTTTTTTTCTTTTCCTTATTCAACTTAGAATAAGATCCTTTAAACTATTTTATATTTATTTTATTGTCGTTCTCATTTACAAAATAATCTATTTTGTATATTTTATTCAATTTTATTTAAATCAAGATTATTAACATTTACTTTCCTTTCCTTCAATTTAAGTTTGGCTTCTAGTTTGCGCTCTTTACTTCCATTCCCAGGATTCTGTGGTCCTTTAAACCCCCGCCATAATAAGTCCTTCTGTTATGTGTATTGGCGTTCTTCATTCTCTAACAATATGCGGTAAAAATAAGTCGGGTTTTCTTTCCTGACGCTATAACTCCAGAACGTACCAACCGATTTCCACGGTTTTGTATTCGTTGGAAAGGTCTCGGGCTCCGTAAGGTTTATAGCAAAGAAAATTTAACTAAAAATTTCAACAGAACAGCGGGAAAATCTTACATATACATACATAGCATGCGGTGCGTGATAGATTCTTTTACAGCTACCCATTGCTCTCTGCTCAGTTAATTTCATGTGACAAACCGGTATTGTGTTTACTGTAATATGGTGCAAAAAGTAAAAAAATAAGTTATTCGTTAATAAGAATTTGTTTCCTAACATTTTAATTGGAAAACATCAAAACAAATCAATCACGTGTATTATGCAAAATTTTTTTTCAAAGTCAACAGCAGGCATTTTTCTTTAAGGTGGTAAGTTGAACTGTATAAATTATGGGAATCGTGCATTTGAGGTTAAATTCACCACTCTGTCCATAGTCCAAAATGCCTAGAGGGCGACGTACGAACATTGGCCGCCGCACAAGACATGCAAGGCAGCAACAAGTGTATTCACAGAACTTAAACGAAGAAAGACAAAATATAATAAGAGAAAATGCCCGATTGAGACAATGCGTGAGTTATGATCCAGGAGTTCGAAGTCCTTTGAGTTTGAAGTTGAAGTTGAAGTTGGAGTTGAAGTTGAAGTTTAAGTTGAAGTTGAAGTTGCACTATTCTTCCCGAATTCCCGAGTTTTAAAACAGAAGACGTGTGGTTGGTTTGATACAAAATTCTGAACTGATTCTATATTCTAGCTCGGGTCACAATTAGACCTCTGCTGCGAGAAGTACATAGGAAATACATAGTTTCTTAAATATTACATTGTAAGTACTAATCCATAAATGCTGCGTTGCAGACTCTTGAGTGGGTGAGTCTAGTGGTCGAATTTCCTAAGTGCTGTGTAGTCCACTCTTGAGTGGGTCAATTCTTTGCTAAGTCGTGTTTCTATTTCCCAGTTCGGAGGAGTAGGGGTTTCCTGTCCAAGTGTCATGTAATCGTTTCTTCGCTGGTGGCAACGGCCGTTCGCTGAACGGTCGTTGTGTGGCCTAATTAAATCCGTTGTTAATATTTTGGTTACTTTGTCCAATTTCTAGGGTAAGCCGGGGTGGCTTAGCTGGAGGGTCTGTGTGCCGGTTGGAAACGGTAACTCCTCCCCCCCTGGATTGAAGTGACGGCCACAACGAAGGAGTAGTCGTCACGAAACTCGGTTCTGGTACTGTGGTAAACACCACTCTTCTTCTTGTATAGATGAGGTATATTGTCGCCACTATTCCAACTAATAGTAATGCATATAGTGTTCCGAGGTTTGTCGTCGTAAATTTTTTCCAATAGATGATTGAATTGGAAGCATGGATGGATCTTAAGTTAAGCTTGTGTAAGTTGATGTCTTCTGTGTTCTCGGTGAAATTTATATCTTTTATAATTGGGATGTGGGCGTCTATCTTCTCCTCGACTTGCGCTAACTCCTTGTCGTATGGAATTTGATTTATCCGTACTTTGCAGTTTTCAAATGTAATTAATGCGGATCCTCTTATGGATATTTTAGTGGGACAATTTGATTCGATGGTTGTGTTCTGTGTGTTTAATATTAAAATATGTGCTGGTTCTATTTCTGTTATAATTTCTTGATTCTTGTCTTTAGTTTTACAATTTGCAGTTTCCATCTTAAGTATATTATTGAGACATTCATTTTTAACATTATCTTTGATTGACATTGTGTTCTCGCATATAAAGTATTTGTAAATTTTGTTACATTTGTCGGAAAAATAGTAAGCATCTTTTGCATTAAAATATGCCATATAATTAGGTACAATTAAAAATTTTGTGTCGTTTATGGGTAATGGAACAATGTGTGTGAACTTATAGTAATTTTGATTAAATGTAGGTATTCTTATTCTAAAATGTATCTTAATTCCAATCATGAAAGTATCTAATTCTAATATTTGAAATATGTGTTCGTCTGACATTTCCCGTAATTCCGGGTCATTTAATTCTTTTCTGATTACATTTACTTCTTCCTCAGATACAATAAAAGTGGGTACAATCTTTAGTTTGGCCAGTAACATGCTTTCTTCAACATTCTTCAATTGATTTAACAAAACATCCAAATTCATGTTAATTCTAGAGACATATTGCATTGTGTGCAGCAGATGGTGTTCCGTGCTAACTGTCTTGAATATGTTACTTTTATAATTGTTTAGAAAATTATTAATTATCTGCTGTTCCTTATTAATGTGTTCCGTTATGTTGTCGAATCTTGCCTGAATGTTACTATTAACTATCTCTTGCTTGTTTGCATTCATTGTAAGGTCTTTTTGATTTTCTGCAATTGTTCTCAAACTATCTTGAATCTTACGTCCGTCCGTGTTATCTAAATTTCCTGTCACTATTTTGATTACATTTCCCAAACCATTGATTAATCCCCTCTTTTGTCTTTTCTTTGGGAGCAACGTTTCAACTCTAGCTTTTAATTGTCCGACCTTTGTAGATAAATTTTCTATTGCGTATTCTGAATCTGGGTTCCTTTCTAATTTATTGATTGCTCTCTCGAAGTTTACCGTACCATCGATGAAGTCCTAAAGGTTAATAATGTGAGTAAGGAATTTATGGGACTGAATGACCCTTGCTTGTCCCAGATTGATCTTTAGTAGGGGTGTATCATTTCCTAAATGTTGGATTTTTAAGTCTTGGGCTGCGATGGAAGTGAATCTGCAAAATCAATAGGGATTTGTTTTTTTATAATCTTATTAATCTTTTTATAATCTTTGTGTAATTTTTGTTTCCTGGCTGAAATTAGTGTGATTTTGTTGTCCTTTAGCACTTTGTGCTTAGAAAAACGAGGTGTGAGCTTATTTCTTCTATTTTCTTTTCTGAAAACTATATCGTCTGACTTTACTGCAATTGGTTGGCCCCTATCTTTGTTCAATTTATTAATTCTAGTCTCCATCTTCTGTTGCAGCTGCGCTTTGACCTTAGGGTACAGTGTATTCTGGAATTCATTTAATTTTTGTAAGTAGTCGTGTTCAGTATCGAAGGTAACTTCTTTATTGAACACGTGAGTTCTTCCCGACAGTAATTCGAATGGTGTATAATTCGTAGCTGAATGTATGGCGTTATTATAAGTGATTAAAGTTTCAAACAATATTTCCTCGTGGTCACAATCCAGCTTTTCAGCCTTCCTGTTTTCGAAAATTATCCTATAGATTTCAGTGAGAGATGAATGTAGTCTTTTCACTGGGGAATTACTAGATGATTGTTGAAACGACGTCACATGCGTATCGATATTATATTGGCTACAAAAGTCGGTAAAAATTTTTCCCGCAAATTCCATGCCTTGATCGAAAACCAGCTTTGTTGGTATACCTACGGCACAAAAGTAGTGCCTCAAGGATTTTACCACGTTTATACAACTCCTAGCTGGAATTGTATAGGCACTGGCAAACTTAGAGAATTTGTCAATGAGCGTAAGGATGGTCTGTCCGTTTATGGTATAAATATCCATATGAACAATTTGCAATGGTACCCCCGGAATCTCGGTCTTTTGAAACTCAGGTCTAGGTGGTCTTCTGTCGTACTTGAGCGTTTGGCACATATCGCATAGACCAATTATTTGGGTAATCCTTTGTTTCATATATGGAAAGTAAAGGGTTCTCTTCAGGTGATTTAGTGTTTCTTCTATTCCACGATGATTACTCTTTAAATGGTACTCCTTGATAGCCTGATCCTGTTCTTCTCTGCCCGTTATATCCGTAAGAAGGGATTTACATCTGATCAATTTGTATTCCCTAAAATGTTGAGCGTGTGATTCCTTTATTAACTCAAAAATTTGGTCGGATGCGAAAATAGCGTGTAACCTTTTAGGCGTAAGAATTCCCTTTAGTGTCTCAGTTATTGTGTGCAGGTCGAATTTGATCTTTGTTATCGAGCGTCTAAGTTTGTTTTTGAATAAAATGTAATTTCTCGTCCTGTCCTCATCACCATGCTCAAAGATGTATTGTGACTTAAACTCATTTAATGGTCTATCCGCTGTTTTTATTAGTGGCTCGTTAGAAGTTAGACTCACTTGGGATATGCAATTTGTTTCGATTCTTACGCGGCCCAACGCATCCGCTACTACATTCTGTGGACCTTTCTTGTATTCTACCTCGTAATCATATTCCAACAGTTGGAGTTTCCATCGAACCAATTTTGAATTTGGTTCTTTGAAATTCATTAGCCAGGTTAAAGGTCTATGGTCCGTGATGATTTTAAATTTTTCACCAAAAAGATACGGACGGAAATACTTAGTAGCCCAAATGATTGCTAGCATTTCTTTTTCTACCGTGGAGTAATTCTCCTCCCGTGGATTTAATGTCCTGCTTGCAAAAGAAACCGGTCTGTCTGAACCTTGTGTTCCTTGTGACAATACCGCTCCTATCGCCACATTACTCGCATCTGTCGTTAGTATAAAAGGTTTTTTGAAATCGGGATATCTAAGCAATGGGTCGTTGCACAGCAGGGTTTTGCATGTTTCGAAAGATTTCTTGAATTCTTCCGTTAGTAATACCGGTGCCTTTCCTTTTAGTTGTTGTGTCATAGGTTTAGTTATTCTGGCGAAGTCACGAATGAACTTCCTATAGTACCCAAGGAGACCTAGAAAGGATTTGATTTCTTTCCTGGTCGTCGGGATTGGAAAAGCCTTTACCGCCACAATTTTCTTGGAATTCGGCTTAATTCCGTCCTCCGTGACAATGTGACCCACATATTCTATTTCTTTTCTTAAAAATTCGGATTTATCCGGTTGAATCTTTAAATTAGCCCGACTTAATCTGCGAAATACTAAGTCTAAATGAGCGATGTGGTCTTGTAATGATGGTGAGAAAATTATGATGTCATCCAAATAAACTAAGCAACATACTCCGTTGAGGTCGGCTAACACGTTATCCATCACTCTTTGAAAAGTTGCTGAAGCGTTAGTGAGACCAAACGGCATACGAATGAACTCATAATGTCCCCCTAGTGCCGTGAAGGCTGTTTTAGGTATGTCGTTGGGATCCATCTCAATTTGATGGTATCCGCTGGCCAAATCCAAAGCCGTGAAATATTTTGCCCTACCAATTCTGTCGAGTACATCATTGATGTTAGGCATGGGATACCTATCCTTAATCGTTTTTTCGTTCAGTTTTCTAAAGTCCACTACCATTCTCCACTTCTTTGTATTTGAAGCGTCCATCTTTTTTGAGACGAGAAACACCGGAGCGCTCCAAGGTGAGTGACTGTGCTTAATAATATTCTGTTGTAACAGTTTACTTATTTGATTCTGAATTTCATTGGCTTCCGTGGGGCTGAATCTGAATGGTCTACAGAATACAGGTCTTTCATCCGTAGTCCTTATTTCGTGTTTGACCTGATTAACGAATGAGAGTTTATCCCCCTCACGAAATACTAGGTTCGAAAATCTTCTACATAATTTATGAAGCTGTTGTTTCTCCTCGTCATTTAGATGTTCCACGCGGATGGCGTCCAGTATGGATGTTGGGTTTTCGTTCTTGTATTCGATCTCACTGGTCATTACATCAGCGAAGGCGAAATCGTCTTCATTAAATTCCTTTACCTCTAACCTCGAATCCAAGACGAATTTCTTCTGTACCGCAGAAAAACTATTAATTTCTATTAAGCTGGTGTTCTCGTGCGCCGTGTAAATTCCCCCGGTTATGAAAAAAATCGTGTCCAAGGCGGATGTGGTCACACAGAAATGGCCCCTCCTTGACACTAACTGGAACCTTGATTAACAACTTCGATTCCTCCTTAATTTCATAGACTTCTGAAGAGCGATTAGGCTCTACATGTAAGGGCAGAATTGCGTTAGGCAAGGTAAAAATAAATTGTGCGATATCGATTTTGGCTGGCAGTTGGGTCAGAATGTTCATGCCTATTAATCCGTCGAAAAATTGGTGAAAGTTGAATATCAGAAAGGGAAATTCTCTTTGATCGCTAACTTGCTCAAAAATGGGTAGTATTGCCATTTGTGAGATTGGGTATTCTTGTAAAATAGTAGTGATAGAAATGGGTCTTTCCAACGTAATCTTTGCCTTGTCCGGTACAAATTTAGGGGTGATAAAAGAGCCTGAGCTCCCGTGTCTATAAGAAATTTTAAATTGCTATTGTCTTGAAATGATAAAACTATGTAAGGCAAGTTCGCGTCCAACTGAAATTTGCTCATGAATCCTGTTTGTTTTTCGAGGCTCCTGACCGAAAATTTCCTTCTTCTTCGAAGTTATGTTCGGCATCGGTCTCGTTTGTTTTGTTGTTTGTCTCGAAATTAAACAATCTTTGTCCGTTTGTAATCGGCCTGTTTGTATTATTGTTTCTTCTAGCCGCAGTATTCGATGTACTGGGAATATCATCGCTTGGTAAAATGGCAGAGTATCTCGAATTTCGGTTGTTGTTATCGACATTATTACGATTGTAACGGTTATAGTCCCTATTCTGATACTGATAACGATCCCTATTCTGCGGTTGGTTGTAGGACCCATTTTGGAACTGGTCGCGGTCTCTATTCTGGTACTGATTGTAATTTGGGCGAAAACGATCGTTTTGCCTCATTGGTTGTCTATTTTGCTGACTGTATGTCGAAGTTTCAGCAAAATACAAATTCCTCTCCTTGATGGCTATGTCATAAGCTTCTTTCAGGTCTTGCGGCCTCCAAGCTCTGACTATCCCACCAAGGTTTCCCCGTAATCCCCCTATGAATGTCGTGAGGACTGTCTGCGAGACAACCTTTTGTCTAACTCTAATTGTTAGCGGTTCGGTCTCCTCTGCTTCAATCAGTCTGAATAGAGCTAATTTTATCCTCGTGACCTGATCATAGAGTCTCTGTAAGGACAACTGTCTTTGCTTCAAATTGAACAGCTCCGTCATTAGGGTCTCCTCATCCCTTCTGTCCCTACAGTGTCTGATTAGAGCTTCTTTTATTTCATCCCAAATTAACCCTGCTCCTGCTGCGATTACTGCCTCATTGGCCTTTCCTTCGATCTTCTGTCTAATTGCTCTCAAGAGCATTTGGCCATACGGGGTCTGATCAGTACCTCTAATCATCAATATGACCTCCTCCACGTTATTAATAAATTCAGTTAGTGTCAATGGATCCCCAGAATAAGTCGGTAAGAAACGAATTATATCTGGGATTCTCATTGATGCCACCAATTCCACTGGATTTACGGGCATATTGTTGATCAGAGGCGGTGATGAGGTACTGCTTGAATCCATATTTGAATTTGCGGATGGAACTCGTGATCTTAAGGCTAACGAATTAACCTGTGTTTGTCTCTCGCTAGCAACCCTCTTTTTAGTAACTGCTCTAGTGTTAATTTGGGTGGTCTTAATTAGATCTTTTGCTTTACTAATGTTAGGCATTAAGTCCACTTTTATTATATCTAAAAGAAAGGTACGCTAATTGCGTATTATTTAACCTCCTCTTGAAAAGTGTACTTAAATTACTTAGGTATTAAATTGTGTAATAATTCTATTTAATAGTGTAAATGTAGTTGAAGTTTTCAGATGTAGTGTCTTGTGATTTTACCTGCGAGGGCAAAAAAAATTAGTAATCGTACTAATAATGGTTTACGTGTCTTTGAATTTCTTTATTTTTAAGGGTAGACACAAGAGCAATTTATTAAAATATCGAACTCTTCTTATTTTCCTTTTTTTTTTTTTTTTGTTTGTATATAGAAATTTCCTTCCTTTAAATGTTACGACATGGAAATGTAGAGATTTATTTCAAGTAAACCTAAGCCTCTGAGTAGTCTTCTGCAGAACACGCGGTGGGACTGCATAGACCACTCTCATATATTTATTCTTTTTTTTTTATTTTTATTAAATGCTTTAACAAGGAAAACGAAAAAATATTGCAAGACTACGCAGAACACACGATGGGACTGCGGATGTTGTTTCATCAATATTTTACGCTTTCCCTTGTTATATTTCTTTTCTTTTCTTTGTATAATTTTCTTCTTTTATTTCATTGATAAATAATATCACTTGTAGCACTCTGCAGAACACACGATGGGACTTGCAGAAGCTATTTCATAATATTTTACTTCTTTTTTCTTTTTTTTAATCATTCTTGTATTTTTCATTCTTTCTTTCTTTTTGTTTTTCTTTTTATTCATTCATTGCTAAAAATGTAAAATGCAACCCCCGCAGAACACGCGATGGGACTGCAGAGGTTATTTCACATACTTTCATTTTTTCTTTTTCTTTTTGTAAAAAGCAATTGGCTGCACTTTGCAGAACACACGATGGGACTGCAAAGGCATTTCCAATTAATTTACCTATTTAGCTCTGATTCTGCTAAACATTACACGTACTGTGGATATCAACAATTATTTGGCCAATTCTTATATTATTCTTTAGTATTTTATTTTTATTTTATTTTATTTTATTTTTTTTTTGTTTTTCTTTTCTTTTCTCTTTTTTTTTTTTTTGACCATTGTACACATAATTCTTGATTTCCAAAATAAAACTTTCTCTTGCTCTTTCCATGTCGCACTTCTTTTTTGTATTTATCCACTCATATTAAAAAAATTTTTTCTACTCACAAGTGACCATCTATTTTAGTGTGTGTGTGCGTGTGTGCTTACAAAAGTATTATCCATAGATCCATCTTGGTTCGTAGTCGTCGGCTGCGCCAGTTATGATCCAGGAGTTCGATGTCCTTTGAGTTTGAAGTTGAAGTTGAAGTTGAAGTTGGAGTTGAAGTTGAAGTTGAAGTTGCACTATTCTTCCCGAATTCCCGAGTTTTAAAACAGAAGACGTGTGGTTGGTTTGATACAAAATTCTGAACTGATTCTATATTCTAGCTCGGGTCACAATTAGACCTCTGCTGCGAGAAGTACATAGGAAATACATAGTTTCTTAAATATTACATTGTAAGTACTAATCCATAAATGCTGCGTTGCAGACTCTTGAGTGGGTGAGTCTAGTGGTCGAATTTCCTAAGTGCTGGGTAGTCCACTCTTGAGTGGGTCAATTCTTTGCTGAGTCGTGGTCCTATTTCCCAGTTCGGAGGAGTAGGGGTTTCCTGTCCAAGTGTCATGTAATCGTTTCTTCGCTGGTGGCAACGGCCGTTCGCTGAACGGTCGTTGTGTGGCCTAATTAAATCCGTTGTTAATATTTTGGTTACTTTGTCCAATTTCTAGGGTAAGCCGGGGTGGCTTAGCTGGAGGGTCTGTGTGCCGGTTGGAAACGGCAACTCGTGCAAGTTATCCAACCCGCAAACATAGCATTCTACGCCGGTTTATAAACAATCCCCAATCCCCCAGTTTTTCCAATCTCGGCGGCATTTCCTTTGTTTTTGTCATTGCCCTTGCCAGCGCTTAGTAACCAAACTTAAAGTAAATACAGCTCCCGATTGGAGACAAGCCATGGTCAACTTATTGCGCTTCAATCAAACTCCATCAGTTAGCAAATTCGAATTTCACAATGCAGTAAAATAATTTCAGCATAAAGCTTTTATTCTAAACATAATTGAAAGTTCAAGAAGTTTCTAAAAGAAAAGCTTCTGGCCGAGGTTGATTGGATTAAGATTAAGAATTATAAGATCAGTCTGATTCGGGATAAGATCAAGTACGGTTTCCAATTAGAAAAAAGCCAAAACCCAGTGTCTTGTTATATTGGAAGTTAAAAAGTCTATCACCAAAAAAATATTAAAATATATTGAAATAAAAATTATTTTTTTTTTAAATAATAATAACAATTTTAATTGGCGCCCAACGTGGGGCGGTGTACTTTAAAAGTTCTAAATAAAAATTAACGATAATAAGTTAAATATAAAATGGAACTCGCGCCGCCAACAACCCATATTTTTAGTGGAAAAATCAAAACATCCACCATAATCCAACGACATCTAACTACTGTGACAGTGATCGTGGAAAAACTTAATTGGAAATTAAATAATGCAATAATCCAATTAAGAATTTAATATTTAAAAAGGTGGACTGATTACTTAATACAAATTACAAGAACATAAGAATCAGGCTCAACAAAAAACACAATTAAAATAAATCAAACCAAAAACTATAACCGAAAATATTTCAAAAATAAAAAATCAATACAAAGAAGGAAGGAAGAGCTGAGGCAATCCGCCACAGCTAAATACAAAAAATTGAAGGAAGACCCCCACAGAAAGTAATCAGGACAACTAAACGGAAAGAAGACTCCAACGGAGAGTATCGTGAGCAAAAAATAATATTAAGTCCTCAAAAGAAATTAAGAAAATAAGAGCAAGATACAGGGAATACTATTAAGTTTAAAATTAAACATAAAAAAATCAATTTTAATAATTAATTAAAGAAAACAATCTGGAAAAGTTTATAAATAGTTTTTAAGATTTAAATTTAACAATGGCAACCGGAGGTTCAGCACTAACCTATTCTGCGGGCGGTATATCCAGCGCCACCAATCTGACAATGGAATTGTCAGACCGATTAATAAATGTACAATTGGGTGAAGTGACCAGAAAAATCGAAGGGATAAAAGGGCAGTTAAACGCTAGCAGAATTGAAGTGGTAGATTAAAAAATCCAAACAATTGACCCAACTATAAAATGCGAAACTACCCTAGAAGTAGTTAAATCTTTACCAAGGTTCACAGGTGAAATAACTTAATATGTAGGCTGAAGAGAAGCGGCAGAAACTGCCATGAGTCTATATAAAATTCAAAGCGAACAATATTTTATCGCTTTAACAATTCTACGTAATTAAATCATGGGAGCAGCACATGATGCTCTAACATAAATAAAAATCAGGGAAACAACCTATGATTTAATCGAGTAGATTCCAGACAGAATAATAATTAGAATAATAATTGGCCGCAAAACAGGAACTTTGGACGAAATAATAATTGGAATTCAAATAATAATTCTAAGGTACAACCCATACCAGAACCAATGCAGGTAGAATCGTCCAAATAATAATTTCTATCGTCAGAGCAATAATTTTAAAAGGGGGTATTATAATAACAGACAGAATTATAATAATTTTCCGCAAAGAAATAATTTTAATCAATACCAAGCACAAGAAACTGAACCGCAAATCCCATTAAAAAGGGAAGCAACTGGGACCGTAAGTCAACCAGCCCAGAAAGGTATGAGAATAAATAACATTGATGAAGATCATTTTTTAGATCAGAACCACACAGGGGAATGCCTCATATAGCAAGAAAAGACAGATATACAAAAAAACAACTAAAAATATTAGTTGACACAGGAGCCTCATCTTGCTACATTACTAAGAAAAAGGGAATTTATGAAAATAAAAAAAATTGCCAACTTACAAGAGAGTATCTACAGTTCATGGATATTTTTTTTTTTTTTTTTTTATTAATTTCCTTTAAATTACATTCTGTTTTTTATAAAGAATAACAATGAGTAATGGTTGAAGAAAGGAAAAAAGGTAGCGGCCCTTCCCATTGCAAGGGTACGCTAATATTTTAATATTTTACTAATGATTTAATTTCGTTGGAGTTTTACGTTTTAATCTTCTCGGTCCCAGCTCTCTCATCGGTATTTGTCTCAGGTTTGGGTTTTGGTGGTTAAGTAGTTGATTTGTGTGTTTTTTGCTGCTTTTTTTTAATAGTTTCGTTGACTGTCTCTATGTTTAGATCTTTATGTACTATATATCTTCATTTCTAATATACCATTCGGCATTTGTCATTGTTCTGAGCATTTTCGATTGCGTTCGCTGGATTAGCTGTAAGTGAGATTTACTGGCAGTTCCTCAGATTTCTATGCCATACGTCCATATTGGTTTTATTATCGCCTTGTATATTGAAATTTTGTAATGTAGTTTTAGTTTAGAGTGTTTTCCTATTAGCCAGTTAAGTTGTCGAAATTTGTTTTTTATTTCATTTCGTTTATTTAGAATGTGCTGCTTCCATGTCAGTTTTGCGTCGATAGTTAGTCCAAGGTACTTGGCATATGGGCGTAACAATATTTGATTGTTGTTGATTTTAATTGCGAAGTTTTTGGGTTGTCGTTTTGTGTATATTACTTGTTGAGTTTTGTCTTTATTTATTTCGATGCCCCATCTCTCAAACCAGGATACTGTTTGTGTCATGATTTGTTGTAGCGTACTTGCAGCTGTTTTTTCACAGGCGCTTGACGACATTAATACAGTATCATCTGCGAACGTAGCAATCATTGATCCAGGGATAGTTGGCTCTGGAATATCGGAGGTGTAAATCAAGTATAAGATGGGCCCAAGCACACTACCTTGGGGAACACCCGCTGACACTGGCATAATATCTGAGCATTCATTGTCATATTTGATATAGAAATATCTGTCCGTTATATAGCTTTGTAGGATGGTATACAGGTTGTCTGGTAGTATATTTCTTAGCTTATGCAGCAGTCCTTTGTGCCATACTTTGTCAAATGCTTTAGCAATGTCCAAGTACACGGCATAGCAAAACTTCTTTTCGTCAAAATCTGTTGTTATTTTATTAATTACTCGATGGACCTGTTGGACAGTCGAGTGCTGCTTCCGAAAGCCGAATTGGTGAGGAGGTATTATATTTTTTTGTTTTAGGGTTGGCTCGATTCTATTTAATAGGACTTTTTCGAATACTTTTGAGAGGACAGGTAATAGCGTGATTGGTCTGTACGAACTTACAGTATTGGCGTTTTTATTCGGTTTCGGAATTGCTTTAATTTGGCCTACCTTCCAAGTTATGGGAAAGTATTGTAGTCGAAGGATTCCGTTAAACAGGTTTCTAATATAGATGATTATAGCGTCTGGTAGTTCTTTCAGGATTTTTCCTCCGATTAAGTCATATCCGGGGGCTTTCTTGTTTTTAATTTGTTTTATGTGGGATTTAATTTCTGCCTTTGTTATAGTTTTAATTGCACAATTTGGGTTGGTGATTTGTGTTGGAAGCTCAGCGTTGCCGTTGTCCATGTCATTTGTAAATGATGTTTTAAAGTGTTCAGCCAGAGTGTCTGCTTTTTCTTTGTTTGATCTCGCCCATGTGTTATTGTTTCTTTTTATAGGCGGCTTGTGTATAGTTGAGTTCGTCAATTTTTTGGTCGCTTTCCACAGAGAATAATTTGTCGATAAGGAGGTTCCGAGGTTGCTAAGGTAGTATTGTAGCCGGTTATCTTTGTCTGCCCTGAGAATTCTCTTGAGTTCGTCTGTTGCTTTATTAAGTTTGTGTTTATCTTCTGGATGCCTAGTCCTTTGCCATATCTTCCTAAGGTTGCGCTTTTGTTTGATTTTTTCTTTAATAAAGGCGGGAGTTTTCTTTGATGCAGTCATTTTTATAGATGGTGTCGATTGCGTTGCTGCATATATGATGTTTGCCATTTAAATATGCTATTGCGGAGTCCAGTTCGTTGTTTGTCTTTAGAGAGATATTTATTTCCATGTTCTGTTCCGAAATCTCGCGAAATATATTCCAGTTTGTTTTGTGGTTAAATAAAGGGGGGTCATTGTTGTTTTCTTCTACTCCACCATGTAGTGTAATTAATATTGGGGAGTGGTCGGAGGAGAGGTCTAGGCATGATTTTATTGTTAGATTATCGCAAGTTATATTTCTTGTAATACAGAAGTCAATTAAGTCCGGTAGTTTGTTTGTGTCAGTTGGCCAGTAAGTCGGCTCGCCTGTGCTCAGGGCATGGCTATTTTTGCTTCTTATTGCTTCATACAGTTGTCTTCCCTTTGCAGTGGTAAGTCTGGACCCCCATGTTATGTGTTTGGCATTATAGTCACCTCCTGCCAGATACCGATTTCCCAGTGATTTTAGAAAATCTAGGTATTGGTCTTTTGTATTGTTAAATTTAGGTGGGCAATAAACTGCAGATAGTAGTAGCCTGTATGTAGTCCTCTTTGAATCCATCAAGCTCTATGCACTTTATGCTTTTTTTAATTATTACTGCAGTACCACCATGGGCCTTACCGTCCGGGTGATTAGTAGAGAATATATTATAGTTTGGTATGTTTATATATGTTTTGTCAGTTGAGTGCGTTTCAGAAATGAGCATGACGTCAATTAGTTTTTCATTTAAGAAAGTTTTTAATTCAAGTAAATGGCGTGAAAGTCCGTTAGCATTTCAGATGGCGATTGTTAGGTGTTTATTTGTCAAGTTTAGATACTATAATCATGACTATGTTCAGCATATTTGTCATTTGGGCTATTAATTGTTTCATCAATTGTTTTAGTTCGTCAAAATCATTTTGTGCGGTTTGGCTTAGTTGAGTTGAAGCAGGCTGTATATTAGGTACACTGGCAGTTTGGATTGCTGAGTTGGTTTGATGGCTAGTTACTTGGTTTCTATTTAAGACTTCGGCATAGGATATTTCTGGCGTCTTTAAGCTTTCTACGTTATTTGTTGTACTGTATTGTGTCGTTTGATTATTTGTTTCTGTTGCCGGTATTTCTTTTTTCCGGAGAGTTGGGTATTTTTGGATTTGTAGTGCTTTGTACACCATACAACCTTTATAGTTTGCAGTGTGGTTTTCACTGCATAGTGCACATTTAATACTTGTTCGGTCCGATCTTGTATTAATAGTACAGGATGATGAGCTGTGTTTTCCAGCGCATTTTACACAAGTTGGGTCTTTGGTGCAGTAATTTTTGGTATGTCCATATTTTTGGCAGTTTGTACATTGGGGAAGTGTTCGCTTTGGTCGCGGTGGCTCAAAAATTACTTTGCAATGAAGAAGGTGCTCAATTTTATAGATGTCTTTATTATTTTCTTTCATTTTGAGTTCAATAGAGAATAGAGGCAATGGTTGTTTGGAGTCGTAGCGCTGGATGTTGTGTAAATTTATAACTTCATGTCCTTGCTGGGCTAGTTCATTTATAATATCGTCTTTGTCTGTAGCATGATGGACGTTACGAAGGATTACCTTAAATCCCCTCTGGTCTTTTGGTTTGAAGGTGTAGTATTTGGTCGATTTATCTTTTAATAGTCCTAATATGTTGTGATAGTGAGTAGTTTCTAGTGGCTGTATTTTTATTTCATTAGTTGACAGTGCTTTAAGTTCATATCGTGTTTCTTCCAATGAATTTAAAGCAGTAGTTAGTGCGTATATGTTTTCAACATTTTGATCATATATGGGGGGGGGGGGTTTTGCTTTTTTGTGCTCAATTTGCATTTGCGCATTTATGGTTGCATTTGTCCCATTGTCAGTTTGGTTTTCGTCTTCATCATCTTGTGCTAGTAACTCAAAGCGGTTGCTTGAGTTTGGCTCGGCTAGCCAGTACTCTTTGAGTGTTTTTTGAGTGGCGGTTTGGGTTTTATTCTTCTGTTTCTTGTTGCCATTTAAAAGATCTTTGGAACCGTTTGGAGACTGATTTTCTCGGTGACGTTTTAATTTTTGTTGTTTTGGGAGAGAGGATTGAGTTTTGTTTATTGTTGTTGGAGCGGGTATTGAGGTTGTGGGTGTTTTAATATTCGCTGAGGAAGAGCGTATCGGCATTGAAGCATAGCAAACTGTAGTTGTTGTTGCTATAGTTGCTGTAGTTGTGGTATTTGTGTCTGAGGTTGTTGAAAGCGGAAGAGTTGAGAGTGGGAGAGCTGAGAGCGTAACTGCTATGAGCGGGAGAGTTGAGTGTGTGTTCATTAATATCGCGGGAGTTGTTGATGGTATACGCGCGGGTAAATTTGGCGCGCATTCTGGTCTTCGTTGCTGAGAGTAGTTGTTGGGTCTCTCCAATGCTGGAGAGCAAGATCGCGCTCTTTCATCACTCTGCGGGTGCAAGTTTTGATAATTGTTTGTATGATTTGATATGTGGGTGAGTGAGATGTAGGAGTTGTTTTTGTTTTGTTTTGCTTGAAGCTCTCGCTTCTGATTTTGAGCGCCGGGTGCGCTCATATTTTGTTTAGTTTATTGTTTTCACTTGTTTCTTGTTTATTTATTCACAGGAGTATATAGGGTTTTGTAAAAAACACATATAAATATGTATTAGCGTCTTTTCGCTTTTATATAATGGTTTTCACTTGGGATTGAATTTTGCACTTAGACTTCAATATTAACTGGAGCTTTGTTAGAAACACGTCCGTCGGGGTTGAATGGATACTCAATTATAAAATATTACCATATAGTGACAATATTTGAAACAAAACATCTTTTTTTATGAAATAGAAGGCTTAGAATCTGACTTATTCTGCCTAATTCTGACTATTTTGTAGTCTGAATTGTTAAGTTTGGGCACTTAAAAACCTCAGAAATTATTTATATGGAGTAATTGGTATAGAAATACAAACAGACCATCAATCTTTATCTTTTACAATCTCGGATAAAAACCCGAACGTAAGTTTCACCCCAAAAATAATATATAAACCCTTTGTTGTCGTAGCTGACGCATTATGTCGAATAAAATTAAATAACAGCGATGTAGAACAATCAAGCTAAGATCAAAATACACAGCATTATGCTAAAAGTAGTTTTGAAAATGTAATACATGAGACCCGTAAATCATTAAATCAGTTTCAATAAAAACTGTTATTAACAGCGGGAAGGTATACAATACATGAGTCATTAAGAGTTTTTGATAAGACACGACTTTTAATCGAATATGATACACCAGAAAATTTAAAAGGAATATTAAGAGAATATCTACCACCAAACATAACGGTTGGAATTCATTGCACTTTAGAAGATCTTTATCATATTCAATTACCTTTAAAAAATAATATTAATGATATTTGTTATTTTTTACTAAAATATTTCTACAAGACGTGGAAAATACTGAACATAAAGCCATTATAATAGAAGAAACACATAGTCGCGATCAGACGAAAATTACAAACAAATCAATAGATTATATTATTGGCCAAATTTATGTATCAAATTACATAAATACATAAAAATACATAAAAAACTGTTAAATTTGCAACGAAAATAAATATAACAGGCATCTAATTAAAATTCCTATTGGGGAAGCTCCTATTCCAACTAAAGAAGAAGAAAATTTACACATCGATATTTATTACGCCCAAAATCTTATTTTCTTAACTTAACATTGACGCGTATTCAAAATTCCCAGTAGTTAAAGACATTTAAAATAAACTAGACATCGAGAATAAAGTAATGGAATTACTTCAACAATTTCCCCACGCCGAAATAACTATGACTGATAATGAACCAAGCTTAACCTCTGCTCAATTTAAATCCTTTGCACAAAGATGTGGTTTCACTCTACATTTCGCAGACCCCAAACAGTGCCTCGAACGGACAAGTTGAAAGAGCACATTCAACATTAAAAGAATTAGCTCGTTGCATAAAGGAAGAATTTAATCTCATTGACTATTCAGAAATAATTATTAGAGCCACAAAAGAATTTAATCAGAGCATTCATTCTACAACAAATCAAAAACCTTTTTATATTCTCTATAATAAAATTGAACACGACAACATTTCAAACATTTCAAAAATTCTAAAGAACAATCAAGAAAAAATGTTAGAACACACACAATGAAGGTCGTAAGGAAAACTAATAGCATGTAGGGCAAGTTGTTTATAAAAAGAAACATAGAGAAAGAAATAAGCTTAAAACAAGATATAAGAAACAGGTTGTTAAGGAAAACTTACCTAACAAAATAATAATCAATAGTAGAACAGAATTATTCACAAAGACAATATTAAGTTTCAACAAATATTATATTTCTTTTAAAATTACAGAATGTGCATTTCTTATTACTTCTAACACCATTCGTAATAATAGCCACTTCAGAAATAATTGATTATTCCAATCACGAATTTTTCCTGTTCAAGGACAAAAAGGATGTTCTTACTTATAAATCATATGCCGACTTATTCCACGTAATTAATTAAAGTTTTTATAAACAAATAATCCATTTAGACTCAGATTATATAAAAAAGGAGACAAATAATAGATCACAATGGGAAATTAGTTACGAACTAAATATAATCGAATTAATTTTGTCACAGCTATATCAGCTAGAAAAACTAGATCAACTATGACATTCCATCGCAGTATGCAGCTTATTGTATCTTACTCTCTCGGAAATCACGTCCTTGATCGTGTTTCCGCAATCAATGATCTTGGAGTTCTTTTTGATCATAAACTTAAGTTTAATGATCACATTTCTGTGACAGTGAATAAAGCCAGAGGAATGTTAGCCTTTATTAAGCGATGGTCAAAAGAATTTAACGATTCTTTAACCACCAAATCCCTGTATATCACCCTAGTTCGTCCCATCCTGGAATATTGCTCGTGTGTTTGGAGTCCTCAATACTCCTCTCACCAAAATAGTATTGAGTCGGTGCAAAACCAGTTTCTGCTATTTGCACTAAAAAACCTAAACTAATATCCTGATAAGCGTCTCCCGCCGTACCGTTGCAGGCTTAAATTGTTAAAGTTACCTCCATTGAAGGAGCACCGAACCTGTGCTGGGGTCATGTTTCTACACATGCTGATCCATGGCATGGTTGACTCTAAACACCTGCTAAGCCAACTATATTTTTCCATCCCTAATAGGAAAACTAGGTCCTTTCGACCATTATGGTTACCTATCTGCAAATCTAACTTCGCTGAACACGACCCCTTTCGCACTATTTGTAAGAACTATAACCTTTTATCACACACTCTATCCCCTGAACTCTCTCTTGATGTAAATAAACTTAAAATCATAGAATACCTCCTAGAATAGTTATAGTGTAGTTATATTTATAATTTTTATTCATATTTAGCAGATCTTTGTTAAATTGTTGTTTAAATAAATGAATTTCAGAACTAGATCAAAAAGGGGAATAAATGAGTTAGGCACTGTTTGGAAATGGTTAGCTGGAACTCCGGATCACGATGATTTTATTAATATACAGAATAAAAAACATGACTTAATTGAAAACAATAACCAACAATTTATTATCAATTCCAAATTGTTTAACGAGATAAAATCACTTTCCGATCATTCTAAAAACATTTTTATTGATCAAGAATTGCCGTTACGAAAACATCGTTTACGATTATTAACATTCGACTTGCAAAACATATACTATTACACTAGCAAAAATTTATGTTTTTAACATGTTTTTAAATGTTAAATAATGAAGACATTAAAGAATATAGATTTACTATGCCAGATCCATTTTACAAAATGATGGAAAATTACTAATAAGTAATCAGGTCGCAAAATGCGAAAATACTTTTTATGAAATATCTTATTTTAAGAAAGATCTTTTTAATAACTATGGTATTAAAAGTAAAGATAAAACTTGTTTTACCCGCTTACTAAATGGAGAGAAATCAGTTTTCCACTAAATTACGAGAAAAAATAAGAATATAGATATCATTCAAGAAGGTGCCATTCTAATAAATGGAAATAATATTGTAAACAATTCTCATTTAGACGGGTCATATTTAATGACATTCAACGGCACAACTACAATAAATAATATTTCATTCACCAATTTAAAAAACAAAATAATTGAGTACATAACCACTAATCACTTTAAGAATCTGGAAATATCAGATTGTATAAAATCCAACAATTCATAACTTACTCTTGACAACATTAATATTTTAATATTTATTAAGATTTACACTTGGAAAATATCAATTTCATTTATATTATTAATTTTAATCATTTTGTATTTGATTACTATTTGATTTGATAATAATAAAATTTAAATATATAGTATTATCTTTGTAACCAAACAAAAACGGCCAGAACTAGAAAAAGCAAATACTGAGGAAAATTTTGTAACAGAATTAAGAGAGCGTTTAAACGAAATTCATAATAAAGCGGGGCGCGTCATTTAAGAAGGGGGAGAGTTATCCAACCCGCAAACATAGCACTCTACCCCAGTTTATAAACAATCCCCAATCCTCCAGTTTTTCCAATCTCGGCTGCATTGCCTTTGTTTTTGTCATTGCCTTTGCCAGCGCTTAGTAACCAAACTTAAAGTAAACACAGCTCCCGCTTGGAGACAAGCCATGGTCAACTTATTGCGCTTCAATCAAACTCCATCAGTCAGCAAATTTGAATTTCACAATGCAGTAAAATAATTTCAGCATAAAGCTTTTATTCTAAACATAACTGAAAGTTCAAGAAGTTTCTAAAAGAAAAGCTTCTGGCCGAGGTTGATTGGATTAAGATTAAGAATTATAAGATCAGTCTGATTCGGGATAAGATCGAGTACGGTTTCCAATTAGGAAAAAGCCAAAACCCAATGTCTTGTAATATTGTAAGTTTAAAAGTGTATCTCATCATCTCAATCTCAATCATTTATTGCCAAGAGCAAGACGGATACGACATCACGTTGAAGGTGATCCATCCAATTACAGGTACAATATTCAAAAATCTACCGTATGATAATTCGTACACATGAGGAGAATGTCATTCTGAAGTACCGTCGGCGTATCCAGCAATTCGCTGTCGACATGTATGTCAAGGTCGAAACCGAATGTTTAACGTTCATCAGATTCAATCAGGCAAAAGCTACGATCAGAGGACTATATACACTTGCGTGATGCTATTCATTCAGATGGAGATGTTCAGAATATTGGACGTCTGACGATTCTCCCATCATCTTATATCGGAAGCCCACTCCACATGCACGAATACGCTCAAGACGCTATGACGTACATGCAAAATTATGGAACTCCGGATTTATTTATTACGCTCACATGCAATCCAAAGTGGACGGAAATTGAACGTGAGTTGGAACCGGGCCAAAAACCGCAAGATCGCCATGACATAATCGCCAGAGTATTTCAGCAAAAACTCAAGGTTATGATGGATGTGCTTACTAAGTATCAAGTTTTTGGTGACACACGTTGTTATGTGTACTCGGTGGAATGGCAAAAGCGTGGACTACCGCATGCTCATATCCTAATTTGGTTGCTGAAGAAATTACATTCAAATAAGGTGGATGACATCATATCAGCTAAAATTCCTGATCCAGTCACAGATCCCCATATACACGACATTGTGACGACACACATGGTGCATGGACCGTGCGGTGCATTAAATCCATTGCTGATGGAAAGTGCACAAAACGGTATCCGCGTTGCGCTAGTTTCTGAAACAGTCACAGGGAACTATGGATATTCATTTTTAGGTCGGTGTTCAAAAGAGGATAAAGGTCGAACTATTAAAGTAAAAGTTCAAAATCAAGAGATTGAGATCGAAAATAAATTCATTGTACCATATTGCCCGCTGCTATCACGAATTTTCGAAACGCATGCAAACGTTGAGAGTTGTCATTCGCCCAAATCAATTAAATATTTGCGCAAGTACGTTACAAAAGACAGCGACATGGCTGTGTTTGGTATTGCGTCGGAAAATGCGTATGAAGAAATCAGTAACTTCCAAATGGGCATATACGTCAGTACTAATAAAGCACTGTGGCGATTATTGTCATTTTAAATTCATGAAAGAATTCCCACAGTTTTACATTTAGCAATGCATTTGGAAAATGGCCAAAGAGTTTACTTCACTGAGGCTAATGAGGCAAAACCAGCCGGCAAAGTCAGTTGCAAATGCAAATACTTTGTCCATTTCCTCAATTTTCGCGGCAAACGATAACAACTCACTTATTAGTTTATCAAAAATGTTTAAATGGCTCAACAGCGCACTGTCACTCATTAGTTTGAGTGAGAGCAAACGCTTGCGTGCCGCCAACTGTGACGCCAGACTTTTTCGTGTCCAAATTTTTAAGAATTATGTCGCTTCACGCGAAATTCAGAAAAGAGTCAATGTGAGAAATATACATATTGCTAATTGGCAACGCACTCTTATACACACTCTTTATTGCACCTACACATTTGTATAAGTATAAGTCACACATATATAAATATTTGTAAGCGTCTTTCTTGACGCAACATTGAATTAATCTTAGTTGAACCTTCATCACATGAAGAACTCCATATAATAAATTTATCAGGTTATGGGCCCAGGAAGCTCAATAAATACAATTGTGCGCGAAGTTATTATATCAAATTAGTAAAGAAAGTGAATAGCAAATATTCTGGACTTTCTTGTTTATGACAATGAATTCAATAATGAACTCGATAGAGAAATTAGACGACAATAATTATGGTGCGTGGGACGTGCAAATGAAAAGCGTGCTCATACATTGCGTGTTATGGGGCTACGTGTGTGGACTAAAAGTGAAACTTGAAAGTGATAGTCCCGAATAAATTGGATTTTTATGCCAAAGATGAGAAGGCTCTCGCGACCATTATGCTCTGCATTAAGGCATCACAAATAAACAATGTTAAGAATTGCGTAACTTCTGCAAGTGCTTGAAAAAAACTAAAAGAAATCCATATGCCCGCAGGTCCCGCGCGTCGTGTTCACTTTCTGAGACAACTGTTATATATAAAGTTGACAGACTCAGAAAAAATGGCGTCGCACATGGGTAAATTTTCAGACTTAATTGAAAAACTGTCTGAAATTGATTAAACATTGGCCGATGAGTGTCTGTGCATATTGCTATTGTCTAGTTTGCCGGAATCTTTTGACAATTTTGTAGTTTCCATTGAATCCCGTGATTCGTTACCTACGTTGGCTACGTTAAAAATCAAATTACTCGAAGAGGGTGAGCGCCGAACTATATATACATAACAAAGCGGATCGCAGAAAATGTTTTCGTCGCGACTTGAGAAAAGTACAGTCTCGCAAAATAAAAACTTTAAGCAGCGAGTGTGCTGGTGTTGTGGTCATCAAGGGCATATCGCGGCTAACTGTAAAAGTTCAAAGAAAACAAACGAAAAAAGAGAAACAATGAAAAAATAGACAGTAGTTTTAAAGCTAGCGTTTTGAAATTTTTACCAGATCATTATTTTTGTTGCACGCAGATCAAGTTTAAGAATCGGTCGGATCGGATATCATATAGCTGCAATACAAACGACCGATATGAAAACAAGTCTTTGTATGGAAACCTTTTTTTTTTCTAAGCTATTGCAACCGAATTCAACATTTATTCATTTGACATAGCCATACACGATTTGTGAAAGTTTGGTCCGGATCGGAAAACTATATCATATAGCTGCCATACAAACGACCGATATGAAAACAAGTCTTTGTATGGAAACGTTTTTTGTTTTCCAAGCTATTGCAACCGAATCCAACAATTATGTATTTGACATAGCCATACACGATTTGTGAAAGGTTGGTCCGGATCGGATCACTATCTCATATAGCTGCCATACAAACGACCGATATGAAAACAAGTCTTTGTATGGAAACGTTTTATGTTTTCCAAGCTATTGCAACCGAATCCAACAATTATGTATTTGACATAGCCATACACGATTTGTGAAAGGTTGGTCCGGATCGGATCACTATCTCATATAGCTGCCATACAAACGACCGATATGAAAACAAGTCTTTGTATGGAAACGTTTTTTGTTTTCCAAGCTATTGCAACCGAATCCAACAATTATGTATTTGACATAGCCATACACGATTTGTGAAAGGTTGGTCCGGATCGGATCACTATATCATATAGCTGCCATACAAACGACCGATATGAAAACAAGTCTTTGTATGGAAACGTTTTTTGTTTTCTAAGCTATTGCAACCGAATTCAACATTTATTTATTTGACATAGCCATACACGATTTGTGAAAGTTTGGTCCGGATCGAATCTTTATATCATATAGCTGTCATACAAACAACCGATATGAAAACAAGTCTTTGTATGGAAAACTTTTTTGTTTTCCAAGCTATTGCAACTGAATTCAATATTTGTCCATTTGACATAGCCGTACATGATTCGTGAAAGTTTGGTCCGGATCAGACCACTATATCATATAGCTGTCATACAAACGACCGATATGAAAACAAGTCTTTGTATGGAAAACTTTTTGTTTTCAAGGGTATACCATCTTTGGCAAGCCGAAGATAACTTTTCTCACTTGTTTTAATATGACTTTATATTTATATTTTATTTAAACAACAATTTAACAAAGATCTGCTAAATATGAATAAAAATTATAAATATAACTACACTATAACTATTCTAGGGGGTATTCTATGATTTTAAGTTTATTTACATTAGGAGAGAGTTCAGGGGATAGAGTGTGTGATAAAAGGTTATAGTTCTTACAAATAGTGCGAAAGGGGTCGTGTTCAGCGAGGTTAGATCTGCAGATAGGTAAGCATTGGTGTCGGAAGGACCTAGTTTTTTTATTAGGGATGGAAAAATATAGTTGGCTTAGCAGGTTTTTAGAATCAACCATGCCATGGATTAGCATGTGTAGAAACATGACCCCAGCACAGGTTCGGCGCTCCTTCAATAGAGGTAACTTTAACAATGTAAGCCTGCAACGATACGGCGGGAGACGGTTATCAGGTATCCCAGTTTAGGTTTTTTAGTGCAAATAGCAGAAACTGGTTTTGCACCGACTCAATACTATTTTGGTGAGAGGAGTATAGAGGACTCCAAACGCACAAGCAATATTCAAGGATAGGACGAACTAGGAAGATATACAGGGATTTGGTGGTAAAAGGATCGTTAAATTCTTTTGACCATCGCTTAATAAAGGCTAACATTCCTCTGGCTTTATTCACTGTCACAGAAATGTGATCATTAAACTTAAGGTTATGATTAAAAAGAACTCCAAGATCATTGATTGTGGAATCACGATCAAGGACGTGATTTCCGAGAGAGTAAGATACAATAAGCGGCACACTGCGATGGAATGTCATAAGTTTGCATTTAGAGCAGTTTAGGAACAGAAGATTACTTGAGCACCACAAATAGAGTTCGTCAAGGTCTAGCTGCAGATGCCTATGCAGGAAATGTTCCGAGAAGGAATAGCATAACTTGACATCATCAGCATACATAAGCGTAGAGGCATAACTAATCACATTGGGAAGATCGTTCACAAAGAGTATAAACAACAGTGGTCCTATATGACTACCCTGAGGGACACCCGATGAGACATGGATGAGCTTCGACTTGGTAGATTTAAATAGGACACGCTGAGTTCGATCTGAAAGGTATAAAGCAACCCACATCAGGATATTTGGTGGAAAACCAATAAGCGAGAGTTCCCGTAGCAAGAGCTGATGCGTTGCTGAAGTCAGTATAAATTACATCAGTTTGCAAGCGATATTGAAAACCTCGGTTGATTATTGACGAAAATTCAAGTAGATTAATTGTTGTCGATCGAATCTTGACAAAGCCATGCTGTGCAGGTGAGATTATACTCTTGCATGCATATTGCAGCTGCGATGTGATGAGTTTCTCAAGAAGTTTGGGGATCGCAGAAAGCTTAGCAATGCCGCGGTAGTTCTCAATGGAAGCCTTAGAGCCTTTTTTATGAATTGGTATAAGGTATGATTCATTCCATAATTTAGGTAGGGAAGTTTGCTCCAAGGATAGGTTAAATAGTATAGTAAGAGATAAGGTGAGAAAATCGGAGCACCTTCTGAGGATGCAGCTAGGTACGTTGTCTGGGCCTGGTGAAAATGAGATTTTAATTGATGAAGGAGCCGTAAAAACATTATGAACGTGGAATTTAGAAAGAGAAATGTTATTTATGTAGGGTAAATGATATGGATAGTTAGAGGAGGGATCAAATGAATTAGATGAGTAGGTTGATTGAAAACATGACGCAAAAAGATTAGCAATGCCGAGATGCGAAGAGTCGGAAGTATTTTTATACGAGAGGCAGGGGGGAAAAGAATGGATTTGCGTTTAGAGTTTACAAAAGAGTAAAAAGAGCTTGGATCGCGAAAATTGAGTTTGCATTTAGAAATTTAATTTTTATATAGTTGATTGTTAAGGTCAACAAACTGGTTGCGGATTAGAAGGTAATTAGAAAGATGTATCGAGGTTGGAGACTTTAATGACTTTTTGTAGGCTCTAGATTTTCTATTTTTTAGGGAAGTGAGGTGCTTATTAAACCATGGAGGTTTAGACGTTGATAGAGTTAACGTTTCAGGGACAGATTTATTTAAGGCGATATGAATTACTTCTTAAAAAGAGTCTGTAGCTTCCTCGATATTGCTGAAACTAGAAAGATAACTCCAGTCAATATTAGTCAGGTGATTTCTTAGGTCACAATAGTTGGTTTTTTTAAAGCATTTTTGACGAGGCTGCTCGCTATTACTGGGGGGGACTTCAGGAGAGTCAATAATTAGCGAGACTAAGAGTGTTGGGTGGTGAGAGTCCTCAGGAGTAGATAAGGGAGGAAACCTTGCTATTGTGGCAGAGGAGGTAGTGTTAGAGAAAATTAGGTCAAGCGACCTGCCACGGGAGTTCCTTATAGGGTTAAGTTGGAAAACGGCAGAGTCGGCTAAGCCATCAAGGAAGTCGTTTTGGTTAGTGGGTAAAAGCGAGTTATCCTCATCCGAGTTGATCCATGAAATGAGGGGCAGATTGAAATCCCCCATAACTAGAATAAGATCAGCATCATTTAGCAGGGACAAAACTGATTTTATGGAAGTTAAGTGGTGCATATAAATGATTCCATCACTCAGAGGAGGAATGTAGGAACAGTTGATGAAAAGGTTATGGGACTCAGAATGAATTTTAACGGCTAAAAATTTAATTTCGAAAGGATTAGTAATAGTAGTACGTTCCACTGAGTAGATGTTGTTTACGGCAAGACAGTGTAATTCGATACCAAAATTTCATTGTCTATGACAGTGGAGTTTAGCCAGGTTTCTTTTAGCACATTAGCATCGAAGTCAAAGGAAGAACTGTTAGTATAAAGTAAGTTCAGTTTTCCAAGAATACTGCGAACGTTTTGGTAGCCACAAGAAAAAATCTTGTTTCTTAGTTTTTTGAAATATTAACTGGACTGGAACCTTGAGAATCTCTGGTCAAGAACTCATGGACAATACTGTGCTCGGGCCAGGTTGCAGTATCTAAAGATTTAGCAAGGGAAGCTTCTGGTAAAGTTATTTTGAATGAGGATATGCTACGATTATGCTTAAAATTAAATTTAGTCACAAAAAGTTCTGAGGGAGCTATGTTTAGATTGTTTGCAATGTGAAACCTAACATCATCTGCAGAGGCATCAGGCATAAGCCGCGATACAAAGATGGATTTGCGGGGAGCCACAGCTCTCAGCGTAAGTCCAGAAGATCGCGTTTCCGTTGGAACACCCGTCAATGGCTTTGGTGATGTTGCCACGGGTAGGCGGGTAGGCAGCAGGCTGGCTTGGTGATATGACTATTTTTCAAGATTTTTCAAGAATGGGACCTGGTGGGAGATTCCTACTGGCAGGTTCTGGCGTATCAACTTTTGCAGGGGGAAGACCGGGTTTCTGAATAGCTAGGATGGGTGGCTGTTCGCCAGGAGCATCAACCATAACATTGCTTACTGGCAAATGTGAGGCTGGAGTGGTACACATATTCATATTCTGGTTAGTGTTAGCAATTTTCCGGCGTGGTGATTCGCTTAATAGTTTAAGGCCCAGAAATAGAGATTCGAGGTTAAGAAACTGCTCATTTAATGTGACAAATTGTTTCCAAGCCTCCCGGAAACCGTTTCGGGTTTGCCGCATAAACGTGCGCATCTCGACTTCAATCTCTCGACAAGCCAAACAGGACCATGTCAAACCGATGCCTTTGCCCAGGAGATCACCACGTCACCCATAGTGACCGACTCAATCACATTTAATGTGCGAGCAATTGTCGCATAGCCAGCAAGTTAGATAGGAGTCGCCAGTAATAGCTTCTCCAAATTCGCATCTCTTTGAGGTACAAACCAAAGACATTTTGGGTAATAAAAAAAAATGCGCTCAAAAACAGAATGGTCCAGCGAATGTATGATGAAGAGAGTGATCCAGCGACGATAGCGTGGGAGCGATTTCGGTGAACAGCAGGAGCAGTGTCAATCCAGACGGAGATGAAGAAGCTCCACAAAAGGGGGAATGCGATAGAGAGCGGCGAGCAGCTTGTAATAACGAAACAAAGCAACGGTTAATGGTTACTTAGCTGTTATTGTTTGCGAAACATAGTCTTATCGCGTTTAAAATAAAACGAAGAATACACGTTTAAAATTAAACTTTCGAGGTGTTTTTTAGTTTGTGGACCACTTCGCGATACAGCAGGTTGATTAAATCAGTTCGGAGCTGATAATATGTATGTGAGACTTGCGCAAAGTGCAAAATAAATGAGAAGCAATTTCCTAAGCAGTCGTATAATCGGGCAAAGGACGTATTAGATCTCATCCATACAGACATCTGTGGACCAATGCATAAAAGTTGGGTTGGCGGTGCTCGTTACTTTGCAACTTTTATTGACGATAAATCGCGTTACGTTTACGTTTCTTTTTTGAAGACGCGAAGTGAAATTTTTGATAAGTTCAAAGAATTTAAAGCAATTGCGGAAAAATCAACTGGTAGGAAAATAAAATGTCTTAGAAGTGACAACGGGCGCGAGTATTTGAGTAGCTCATTTCAACAATTTCTAAACAGCAATGGTATAAGGAGGCAGCTTACTGTGCCTCATACACCGCAGCAAACTGGTGTGGCAGAACGAGCAAACCGTACGTTGGTGGAGATGGCACGCAGCATGCTGAGTCATGCTGATCTCGACGAGAGTTTTTGGGCAGAGGCCATAAATACAGCTGCATATCTGCGCAACCGCTCTGAGACTTCGACGTTGACCGATATGACACCTTACGAGTCATGGAATGGCAAGAAACCAGGCGTAAGTCATCTACGAATATTTGGTAGTAGAGCTATCGTGCTTAACAAGACGCAACGCAAGAAGTTTCAACCTAAAGGAGAGGAGCGAGTGTTGATTGGCTATTCTGCAACAGCAAAGGCATATCGTTTGTTTGACCCAAAAACAAGAAAGGTAACAGAGGCACGAGATGTTATATTTCTTGAAGATTCCCTTACAGACGACAGTGTGAGAGATCAGGGCTCAACAAACAGTACTGAAGTCACGCTGGTGATGGACGAGTCTAATCCTGCGTGTAACATAGACGACAATGTTGAAGATGTGGCACTGGACGGTATGAATCACCAAGAACAGCAACAAGAGGCAGATAAAATTGGAGAAGGAGATTTGGAAGTCGACACAGCTGATGATTGCGGGAAGAGAGGACCTGGACGCCCAAAGCTTATCTACACTGGACAACCCGGACGCCCTCGCAAGCAGTATAACATACTGAATGTTATGAAAACTGATGATGTATCAGTGCCTGGAACTGTGGATGCAGCTTTGAATTCTCATCATGCCAAATTTTGGCAGGCATCGATGCAGAAGGAGATAGCAAGTCTACAAGCCAACAAAACCTGGACGTTGACTGACCTACCAAAAGGAGAGAAGGCTATTGGTAGCAGATGGGTGTTCGCAGTCAAGCGTGACAAAAATGGCCAGGTGGATAAATTCAAGGCCCGTTTAGTGGCTAAAGGCTGTGCGCAGCGCTTTGGCATAAATTACAGTGAAACTTTCTCACCAGTGGCGAGGTATTCTACGATCAGGCTGGTGATTGCTCTGGCAGTTGAGCATGGTATGTATGTTCATCAAATGGATGTTTCTTCTGCTTATCTCAACAGTAAACTGCGAGATTTGGTTTACATGCGCCAACCAGAGGGATTTATTGACCAGAAGTTCCCTGAGCGTGTGTTAAAGCTGAACAAATTTTTGTACGGCTTAAAGCAGAGTGGGCGTGAGTGGAATCAGAAGCTAAATGCTGTTTTGGTGACGATGGACTTCAACCCCTGCGCCAGTGAGCCGTGTCTATACATACGGCGACAAGGTCATTCATTGGGCATCATAGTGATGTATGCAGATGATGTCCATGGTTGTGACCTGTACCAGCAAAGATGACCTAAAAAGAATAAAGATGTCGATTGCCGACGAATTCGACGTCACTGATGGCGGTCAGTTGAACCATTTTCTTGGAATGGAAATAAATCGTGAAGGCGAGACTGGCAACATAAATGTTGGCCATAAGCAATATATTGAAAATCTCTTACGTGAGTATGGTATGCAAAACTGCAAATCTAATGCTATATCTCTCAAGGCAGCATTTCAAGTGAAATGCGATCACGACGATTGCAAGCGTATAGACCAAACGAGCTATCAATCACTGATAGGCTCTCTAATGTATTTGGCAATAACAACACGGCCGGATATACTCCGGAACACTCAGTCGTAAAACTTGCACAGCAAAATGCGGATTTTTTTTTTTTTTTTCATTGAAAAATCGTTCATCAAAAAGGAACTTTGTTTTCTATTTTAAATTGATTAATTTTTTTTCGGAATTTTTTCGGATTTAGTCGGATCCGAAAAAGATTTCTCCTATAAAACGGAGAGAAATAATAACGTACGCGTAATGATGCCAGACAAGGAGTCCTACACAGCCCTACGTCAGCACCTCGTGGCGCATAACAAAAGACACCGCACCTTCCAACCAAAGGATGAGAGAGCTTACAGGGCGGTCATCAAGGGACTTCACCACTCAACGGACCAACGGAGACGTGCACTTGTGGTCCCCGGAAATCGCGGCCCTCGTGGCCGAAAAAAGGCGCCTCAGAAGAGTCTGATTTTCCTCGCGCAACCCCAGGGATAAGACAGCACTTAATCGTGCCACCAAAGATTTGAAGGACAAGCTATCCATCCTACGGCAGGACTCGTTTCATAGATTCCTTAAGGAGCTGGAACCTGGAGACCCGCAACACAATCTGTGGAATGTCACGAGGCACATAAAAAGACCTGCGAAGAAGATATCACCCGTGCGCAAAGTGGACGGTTCCTGGTGTCGGACTGAGGTCGAAAGAGCAGAAGCCTTTGCTGATCATCTACATAGTGCATTCTCACCGTTCGACAGATGCACTGGCGAAGAGAGAGCTGCAACCATAAGATTCATAGACAGCCCAAGTGCTCCTGGCCCGCCAATACAGCCCGTCGAACCAGAGGAGATTGCGCAGGAGATCGCCTCCCTAAAAAAATTGCAAGTCACCGGGTCCTGACCGTATCGATGCAACAGCACTGAAAATGTTGCTCCTAATCTGTTCCCAAAGGCTGGCCAACATATTCAACAGCTGCCTCCGATTAGGGTACTTCCCTAAAGAGTGGAAGCGAGCGGAAGTAATTGTCCTCCTCAAACCTGGGAAACCTGAAGACAACCTAGCATCGTATCGACCGATTAGCTTGCTGGCAATCCTTTCCAAAATACTTGAAAGAGTATTTTTACGTAGAGTACTGCCAGTATTGGAGGAGGCCGGTCTGATCCCTGACCACCAGTTTGGCTCCAGAAGCCTTCACGGAACACCTGAGCTATGCCACCGGATTGTTAAAACTATACTTGAGGCTTTCGAAAAGAAGAAGTAGTGCTGCGCCGTTATGCTGGATGTCAAACAGGCGTTTGACAGAGTCTGGCACCCTGGACTACTTTTCAAAATTAAAACCCACCTCCCAAGTTCCCATTTCGCCTTCCTCAAGTTATACACAGAGGGAAGATAATTCAGAGTGAGATGCGGATCATCAATCAGCACCCCTAGGCCCATAAGAGCAGGAGTATCACAAGGCAGTGTTCTTGGACCCATCTTATACACACTCTACACAGCGGACCTCCCCATCACCCCCTCCCGGAACCTCACAGTAGCCACTTATGCCGATGACACCGCCTTCCTAGCCTCCGCCACAGATCCTCAGGAAGCTTCAGCCATCATCCAGAGGCAACTGAATGCCCTCGGTCCATGGATGAAACGATGGAACATCGTGGTCAACGCCGAGAAATCTACACAAACAACCTTCGCACTACGCAGGGGAGAATGCCCCCCCGTCACACTCAACGGGGAAACCATCCCAACTAATAACACTCCCAAATATCTAGGGCTGACACTGGACCGCAGGCTCACATGGCGTCCGCACCTAATCAATAAGCGCAACCAGGCCAACCTACGGCTTAAGCAACTACATTGGCTCCTGGAAAGGAGGTCCAAACTCAAAGTAAAATTCAAGCTGCTTTTTTACAAGGTAGTGCCTAAGCCAATCTGGACATATGGGATACAGTTGTGGGGCACGGCAAGCTGTTCGAACCGCATCAAAATACATCGATTTCAAAATAAATGCGTGAGAATAGTTTCGAACGCCCATCCGTACCACGAAAACTCAATAATCCATAAAGAGCTTGGAATTAGATGTGTAGCAGAGGAGATCACCCGTCTCAGCGGAAGATACATAAAAAGACTGGATAACCACCCCAACCACCTGGCCATCAACCTCCTAGATAATAGGCAATCCCCAAGACGCCTGAAAAGGAAACACCCGCTTGATCTCCCCAGCCAATAGACGCCTAAGTCAACCTCATAAGATATACATTCCATGTACCTCCTTTAAGTCAAGGCCCCTCCCCAAACCATTTAATGATTGTCCACCTGGACAGATTTTATATACAACTTAAGAATGTTATAAAAAAATATAAAATTTTATATTATAAAAAAAAAGAATGCGGATCCACATCAGGAGCACGAGGCAGCTGCTAAAAGAATACTGAGGTACTTGAGGGGCACTGCCGAATTATGTCTACAGTATAAGAAGACTGGAAAGCCTGCATATTGGTTCGTCGATGCTGATTGGGCTGGAGACAGGACGGACCGAAAATCTTTCAGTGGCTGGACCTTCATCGCAACCGGGGCAGCCTTTTCATGGGAAAGCAAGAAACAAGGTGTGGTAGCCTTGAGCATCACTGAGGCGGAGTACGTCGCACTATCGATGGCTGCAAAAGAAGCAACGTACATACGCAAGGTGATGCGTGAAATGGTATTTGGTGACGACTACGCCACACAAATCAACAGCGATAATCAAAGTGCACAGTGTCTAGCTAAGGACTCGAAATTGCATGCACGCAGCAAACACATTGACATCTAATATCACCATGTACGGGAAATGGTTAAGAATAAATTTGTGGAAATTAACTATGTACCTACTGAAAATATGATAGCTGATATAACAACGAAAACTTTGTGTAAAGTTAAGCATATGAAATTCACATGTATGTTAGGTTTGAAGTTGAGAAGGAGTGTGAGAAATATACATATTGCTATTGGCAACGCACTCTTATACGCAATCTTCATTGTTTCTACACATTTGTATAAGTATAAGTCATTGTCATTGTCAGTAACATTGTCTTAGTCTGAGTTGAACATTCATCACAGGTAGAACTATGTATATACTATATAATAAATTCATCAAATATCAATTAATAAATGAAACAATATTCTATTATAAAAGAGTACCATAACAATATAAATTTGGTATTATTTATTAAAAACAAATTAAAAATTTATTTTATTTAAAATTTAATACATTTTATTATTTATGATATTATTACATATCATAAATAATAAAAAAAATAATAAAATGTATTTAAATAAAATAAATTTTTAATTTGCAACATTGCTTACAATTTATTTATTTAGTTTCAATAAATAATTAAAACAATATTGTAAGTATAAAATGGTATTGCTTACAATTCATTAATCGCTGTCAACGTCGAAGTCGGCGTCGCGCAATGCTTGTTTTGCTGCGCTTCTGCTTCCCTTGCCATATATTTTGTATGTGGCATAACTTCCGTGTTTCTTATCCGATTTGGTTCAAATTCAAATAAAAATTAGATAGTTTCTATTAGCACCAACGCTTATGCCGAATTGCATAGCATTAGGTTAATAATTGTGGGCGTGGCATTTTTTTGCGGTTTGCGGTGGAGCGGGGCGTGATATCAAAATAAAACAACAAACTTGTACTGCGTATGGTAATTACCTATCCAACGATATATGGCACATGTCTGTAAGTAAAGTTGTTTCTGAGACTCGGCGTTGATACGGACAGACAGACGGACAGACGGACATGGCTATATCGACCCGGCTGTTGATGGTGATCAAGAATAAATATACTTTATGGGGTCGGAGATGCTTCCTTCTGCCTGTTAGATACATTTGCACCATATTATGATACCCTTTTCACCTATTTTTAATGGGTACAGGGTATAAAAACACATTCATTTAGATTAAGGGGCGGGCAGTTGCCGAGTGGGTGAATGGACCTAGTCGGTTGTTGAGGGCATGAGCTGTGCCGCCCAGCCTGGGTTCGAATCTCGGTTAAACTAATAGACTAGACCTAAAACGGCACAACACAACACAACCCACACCAAAATCTACCTGAAGGCCTCAGCTGCTCTGGCAATAATTATTGTACCCCCTCGAATTTAATTTCTATGATACAATTAAACAACAACCTTGAGTTAAAAATAGGTGATCTAGTTATATTAAAACATGAAACACGTCACAAATTAAAGCCAATGGTCTTCGTTATCGGTTACATATCTCTAGAATTTCATATTATCGTCAATGGTAGCTGTAGTATTAGGACCTTTGACATCTGCTGCTTTCTTCACTTCGTAGCAGCCGTTTCGTTTCACCTTAGTGACTTACGGTACCAAAAATTCAGGAACAAGTTGCGACCGGCAACATACTGAGTTCTTTTAATCGCAATTAGATCTCCAACCTGTAACCGTGCTCTCCTTTTCGTTTTTTGTCAAAATTTCGTTTTTATACCTGTGCATGCTTTATATTTTGTTTTACCATATTTCACAACAACAACATTGATATCCTTCTCTTGACTGAAACCAGACAAAACCGCGGTGGAACTGTTCGCGTCTTTGGATACACAGGCACAGTGGAGGTGGAGTGGCGGTGCTAGTCAGGACTACTCTCCGACATTTTCCCCAAAGGGTAATAGAAACGCGCAGTATACAAATGTTATCGGTGAAAGTTGCTACGGGTCTTGGTGATATGGAGTTCAGTTCCATCTACTGCCCTCCAGGAAACAGGATACGGGAAAGTCTCTTCACCAGTACACTTCGAAAATGTGGACAAAGGTACCTGGTTGGTGGCGATTGGAACGCACGACATTGGCTATGGGGCGACACCTGCAACTCCCCTAGGGGACAAGAACTAGCTGAAGCCATCTCCGCCACCGGGGCAAAGATTCTTGCCACAGGAGCCCCTACCCGATACCCATACGTCACCACACATACGCCCTCATGTATTGATTTTGCCGTCCACCATGGAGTACCGGACTACTGCGCGAGTATTACCCAAAATTGGGATTTAGAGTCTGACCATCTGGCCCTCGTAGTCACCATAGATACCAATGGGATTAATGCTCGCTCTAATGCAAGGTTGATCAGCAATCGAACTAACCTTAATCTATTTCACCGGAATCTGGAGAGCTCCATCCATCTTGAAACGGAGCTGAATTCTGTGGAGGATATAGAAATGGCAGTGGAAATCTTCACCAATAATATCCACAGGGCTGCTGCTGCATCCACTCCACCTGCGAGCCCACTTAAGCCGACCAAATATGGCGTCACACTCACCAGGGAGGCAAAAGAGCTACTAGCTGCAAAAAGGCGCCTACGAAGAAAAGCGATTCGAACCCAAGACCCTTGGGATCGAATCCTGTGGAACCGAGCAGCCAAGCGACTACGCATCCTCTTAAGGGAGCTCAGAAATAACTTCTTTGAGCACAAGCTGTCCTCTATGGACTACACTGTTGACGCCAATTACTCACTATGGAAATGCACAAAGGCTACGAAAAACCAGCCGTTTAGACAGGTCCCAGTTAGGCATCATGGCGGCGACCTTGCACAGAATGAAGAGGAACAGGCAAACATATTTGCTCAACACCTGGAGGCTAGATTCACCCCACACAACGTTGCTACACTGGCTGATATCAAAGAGACCCAGGAGAGCTTGCAAACCCCGCTCCAGATGTCCCTCCCCATCACGCCAATCAGAGTTCAGGAGATTATCGAAGCAATCAAAGCTCTTCCGAAAAACAAGGCTCCTGGCATGGACAGAATATGTCACGTCACACTGAAGGCCCTGCCAAATCGTGCGATCCTCTACATGGCACTTATTTTTAATGCTATGCTAAGGATTCAGTTCTTCCCTTCCCAATGGAAAATAGCGGCAATCCACATGATCTATAAGCCAGGCAAGCCGGAAGACGACCCGGAATCCTATCGGCCAATAAGTCTTCTCCCCTCTATATCAAAGGTATGGGAAAGACTCATTGCTAAACGACTTAGTGGGATTATAACTCAGTGCGGAATTGTGCCGGACCATCAATTTAGATTTCGAGAGGGACACGGCACTGTCGAGCAGGTTCACAGGGTTACGCAGCACATTCTACAGGCATTTGATAACCTTGAATACTGCAACTCAGTTTTTATTGATATTCAACAAGCCTTTGATCGGGTGTGGCACGACGGTCTCCTTTGCAAGGTGAAAGATTTACTACCAGCACCATATTACTTGCTCCTAAAGTCCTACCTGGAAGGGCGGATATTTAAAGTCAAGATTCACTTACTCTTCGCCTGCCCAGATGAGAGCTGGAAGCCCGCAAGGCAGTGTTCTTGGCCCGCTCCTGTACTCATGCAGACTTGCCCGTACCCGACGATGAATACATGGAAGACCCCTCGAAGGCTCTAATTGCCACATATGCAGACGACATTGCCGTTCTGTATAGCTCCAAATGTCGCTTTGAGGCAGCAGACGGTCTGCAGGGATACGTTGCAGTCCTATCAGCGTGGTGCAAGACGTAGAACCTTAAGATAAACCCTCGAAAAACGTCCAACCCTACCTTCACACTTAGGATGAGAACACCAATCCAAATGGAAGGACAGATCCTGGAGCAACAAGCAACGGTGAAGTATCTTGGAATTACTCTTGACAAGCGACTCACTTTCTTGCCGCATCTTAAAGCCACTCGCAAGAGGTGCGTCCTAAGACTTCAGCAATCGTACCCTAAGGCAGATAACCAACTGTCCGTGGTACGTACGGAATTCAACTTTACACCGAGACCTCAATCTGCATACTGTGGAGGAGCAGATCAATAGACACACCAGCAGGTACAGAGACAGACTCACCACCCATCGCAGCGAACTAGCCAGGAATTTACTTCCCGCCAGGCCGCTTAGAAGGCTAAAAAGACAAGGCTTCGTGAAGACGCTTCCCCCTCCACGAACATAAATCCCCGTTTCACCCTCCATTATCATAAATCCCCGTGCTAAGCGCTCGGCGATGGGCTTATTAAAAATAATTTTTTGCTTGTATTGTTAAGGTGCAAAATTGTAGCACGGATTCATTACTTAAATAATAAACAAATATAATATAAAAAACCATATTTCGCAACTTTTGACTCTCATCATTAAAGCTTGCAACCATTTCCTCGTTTCAAAAATCCAAAATGCGGTCTTGGGTTTTGTTGTTCATTTTTGTGCCAATCACAACTTGAAATGGGGATGTCTTTGTCGTTGCATTTGCGTTCGAGTTGATTGCTTTTTTAACTTATGGTACATATTTAAACCATGTCGGCGCGTCATCAATGGATAGCTTCGTTTTGATTGACAAAATAGATCGATTTACTCGCTCTATTTGCCCGTTGGCTCTGGCACTTCTGTAGTTGTGCGTACGTGTTCAACATTGTTTTCCTCCAGAAATTCGGTAAATACAGTTGACGTAAACGCGGATCAAATAGGTGCATGTAAAGTGGCATCACACTGAGGACCCCCTAAATGTAGAACTTGTTGAGAACTGAACGATGGCAACGCTGAGAAGAGGAAAACATCGGTCGATCGTGGACAGTAGTGGAGGAAAGTTAAAAAACATTTTACATTAATAAACATCTTACATACATTAGAATAATCTTGCAGCTTTTTAACCACCTCCTCTAGTCCGGTAGATCTAGTGGCAACTTTGAGAAGGCATCGACCATTGGGAAGATGTATTTGTACTGCTTCGACGTTACATCTAATGGCCCTAAGTAACCAACGTGCAGAATGTGAAGGGGCGTTTCTCCTTTATCCTCGTAGTATAGCCACCCTTCTTGTTTTCCCAACTTTTTGTGAACTGCTTAGGATACATTTAACGCATTTATCAATAAATTTGACGACTTTACTCTCTAGATGCGGGATCCAATACTGCTGCTAGATGGAGTGTATGGTCGTTTATGCTGCAAAAAGACCAACTTCGTGTGCTTCTTGTATAACCTTTCTTTCCACAGGTTTTGGAACTACGAACAGTTCATTTCCCTTTATAAATTTGAAAAGTTATTCATCATTCAGATATGCCTTTTTTAGATGCCATGAAATCTCTGAGTTAACGACATAGCAGGCTTGTGGGTTGTGGCTGAGATAATCTACATGTTTTATCCTATCAGCTGAACGGTGCTCCACAACGAACTTAAAATCTTGCATATTGCATCATCCATTGTGCTACTTCTCTTGGTACGTCAAGCTTGTTGGTTTTTTGTTTAAAGGCAATGCAATCTATTCAAATTTTTTAAAGAATTCTGTCAATCCAAGAAAGCCACGCAAACGCTGTTTAATGTCTACTTCCATTTCCCAATAGTACGTAAAAGAACCCATTCTCGAGATCCATGATGGTCAAGTAACTGGCAGCTTTCAGCTTCTCCAAGACCTCCTCCATTAGCGGCCCAGGAAAACAGTCATCAAGTAACATCTTGTTAAGTCTCCCGTAGTCGACACAAACTCGACGACGACCACTCCATATCCGAACTTGACTTGCGCATTATACCTTGTTCGAGCCAATCGTCTACTTGCTTCTTGACTGCGTCCGACTCCTCAACAGAAATACGGCTTGGTGAATGACGAAATGGCTCTGTATAAAGCTATCGGAAACAATCTTTAAGGTGACCGGACACTGCTTAACGTCATCTGCTTTGTATAAGCTACTTTACACTCTTTCGAAACTTTCGAAACTCTGAAATACAAGGAAGTTCAACATTATAAACAATTAAATTATACTCATCGGCTGGTTTTTGATCCTCGAGGCTTTCAAAATTATGGCCATGCCCATTGATAATTAGGCGAAATTTCTCTATGAAGTCTCTATAAAGCTCGACACAACCAAAAATTTCTACTTTGTCTGCAGCTCTTCCAGCTTTTTTTCGGCAACAATAAATTGAAGGATGTAGCAGACGCACTATCAAGGACAAAGCAGAGAGAGTAGGAGATATACGGAGCACGACAATTAGATAAAAAAAGGTGGAAGCCATGAATTTTATGAAGCCCCATACACCTGAGAAATAGTATATTTGGAAAGGCTGTCTTAGGGTATTATTCAAAATTTTTAAGGACTAGTTCTCCAAATGCAAACTGAATAAGGCACACCGATAATTCACATATCCTGAAATGACCTTGAGATGGATTAACGAATAGGCTTTCCGACCTGAACGAGGTCCGAGCAGCAGCACGGGACTACGATCCCTAGCAAATGGAAAACAAACCAAGGAGGGATTTCTAGAGGCCCTAAAGAAAGATTTGGAGCCACTGAATCCAATCAAAGGAAAAGCCATATCGCAAAACCAGGAGCGAGAACCCATCAGCCCAGATAATAATCATCGAACAGAGAGAGGAGCTATTGGATCAGGCCTTCATTGAACCCGATCCGCATAAAGACGTCTGGTGGTACTGAGCAGGAAATAGCACCAATTGAAATGCAAAGACTACCAAAAGTTGAACGAGGATACGGAGGATGACACATATCCGCAAATACGCATAGCCCCCGAATGGACCACAACGCGAACCAATACTTAAGAACAGTGAACTTGAAATGCGGATACTGGCGATCGCAACTGGCATTCGCGGTGCGTGGAATAGGGTCATTTCAGTAAAGGGTAATGACTTTTGACGTCAGTCGTGTTTTCTTATCTAGACAATAACCACTTCATCGGGAGAACAAATTGGAACGTTCTATAAGCTACAAGAGGTACTAAGGCGACTAAGAAAAGCAATTTATTTGATTTATTAAAATCGTAAAGCCACTGTTCGAATTGGTGAAGAGGAGTGTGAAGTTCGAATGGGAGAATATTACGACAGCTCTGTCGCCCTCTGAAACCCTACATCTTTGAGGTGAGATACTGGAAAGATAAATGAAAAGTCGTCGCAGACGCGTTATGAAATACAAATAAAAGAAAAACAGAAACGTGACAATTGGATAAAAAATTATGGAGACCATAGATCAAACTGTAAATATCATCAGGAATGAAAAGTGCGATTTTATAGAAAATAAAATTCGAAAACTGGAAAAAAACACCAGATCTTGTAGTTAGTAATTTGAGTTTGTAATTTATGTTATTTTTTTGGCTTAGAAAGAGATCTATAAGCCCACAAATGAAATCCTACTGGCTTCTAAAAGACTATTTGGGTCGCTGCGAAGTAACTATGCAAGAGTGTGACGGCTTTAATCCAGAATAACAATGAGCTATTTCATTATTATAAATTCATTATTCATATACATTATATTATATTGAATCGTACGCTTGGTAGCTAAATAGCTTGAATAAATGGAAACATCAGAGGGGTGCTGTTTATAAGAAAATTATTTAAAAGGACGAGCACCTAGTAGGGGTATACAGACACAGGCAAAAACAGTAGATTCACTGATGGACATTATTAGAAATGTTAGGCAATGTTGGAACTAGCGACAATAAAAGTGTCACCTCCAAAGAAAGAGGGTCAAACGATTAAATTTTAGGTATAACCAATCGAACAGCAGCGCTACATTACAACATAAATCTTTGTCGCTTAAATTATATTTTTAAATATATAGTTGCCCAATAATTTTTGGAGATTTCTAAAATACATAGATAATTGATCACCAAGAATGATGCGATAATCGCAACCATCTGTTTGCAAGAAAACAAAACTTATGGCAGTTTTGAGAGCGGATTATAAAATATACTCGGACAATACCAGTCTTTCCGACTTGAGGAACAATGCAATAAATTGTGTGCAACGGTCATGCCTCATCAACTAAAAACTTCTTATTATAAATATATACGTTATAAATATGTGAAATATTTTCTTGAATTCCTTAAGGTGTGTCAAAAGTCTCTTTTACAGTTGTTCTAACTTTTCATCACTTTGTTATAAAATTAATTTAGAATTCCCATCCAAGCTTCCATTCCCAAAAACAGGATTTATGGAATTTCCGATTTTTTAGTTTAATGGCATATATTGGATATAGTCGTCCGATCCGTATAAAATTTTCTAGATCCCCATTAAAGATGGTCTCAGAAAATTTAACTTCCTATTTGCAAAAACATTGAAGTTATAAGCATTTTCAATTATTCATTTACATGGTAGCTATAGTCTTTTTTCTTTGAAAAATCGTTCATCAAAAGGAACTTTGTTTTCGGTGTTGCCCCTTCGCTGCCGCTGCTGCTTTGACTAACTATTTGCATAAACGTTAATTGTACGCCAACCTAGAGTATGGACTGGCAGGCCCCGCCGCGTGTCATCAAGCTCGACAAAACAATGCCCTGCAAGAAGGCCCTCAAAGCAAGGAAGTGTAGCTCGAGCAGAGACTCAAGCTGGAGTTCTTCTTTCTCGGAGCCCAGTGAGATCAAGCGCAAGCCCGCGCGTAATAGGCAAGGAGAGAAGCTAGACGTCACACCTAGCGCACCAGCGCAGCTCTGCGCAGGAAGCTGGCAAACAACCCCTTTGCCCTCCTCTCAACCAAAGAAGATGACGACGATCATGACGAACCCGAAACTGCCTCAGAGGCAGTGGCATCTAACACAGCAGAGAAACCAATCCCAATCCCGATCCCGAAGACCCTTAAGCCTCCCCCAATCTACATCCCAGACGTGACAGACATTACAGCGGTTGTCAATATGATAACGACTCTAGTCGGAACCAAAAAGGATTTCACGTATAAAACGGAGAGAAATAATAACGTACGCGTAATGATGCCAGACAAGGAGTCCTACACAGCCCTACGCCCGCACCTCGTGGCACATAACAAAAGACACCGCACCTTCCAACCAGGGCGGTCATCAAGGGACTTCACCACTCAACGGACCAGACTAATATTAAAGAAGAACTCCACAAATACGGCTATACTGTGAGGGATCTGCACAATCCCATTGGCAGGAAATCCAAAAAACCACTGGGGATATTTTTTGTTAAACTAGAACCAGCAAGCAACAACACAGATTTTTTAAAATAAAGAAGATTTGCAGGTCAGTCGTCACCGTAGAGCCCCCACTGAAGTTCAACGATGTTCCAAAATGTTTCAGATGCCAAGGGTTCGGACACACCCAGCGCTACTGCTTCCTGGAACATCGCTGCGTGAAATGTGGTGGTTCTCACGACTTTAGGTCAGGCACCAAAAAAGATGACGAGAAAGCATGCTGTTTACATTGCCAAGCTGATCACCATGCGTCGTTCAGAGGATGCCCTGCCTACAAAAAGGTAAAGGCGCAGCAATCTCCTAAAGCCAGACCCGTTGAGAGTAGAAACAAATCACCTCTCATCCAGATACCAACTATCATAAATGGTACGAGTTACAGGGACGTACTTCTAGGAAACCAAGTGACACAGCCAACGAATCCCCAACAAACCCCTCAAACCACTCCCGAAGCGCCACAACCCAACCAGCTTGAAACGGTGCTTGCCCGCATGGAACGAACGATTGAGAAGATGATGGGAAAGTTGATTTTGCAGATGTTTTCACAGATGTTCTCGCAGATGATGCAGTTTATAGCACCCATCCTCAACAGAAAGTAATGCAAATAAGTCTTAATATTGTTTTTTGGAACGCAAACGGCCTGCAGAGGAGCAAAGCCGAAGTAGAGCACCTCAAAAAAACAGACAATATCGATGTTCTTCTAGTTTCGGAATCCCACTTTTATCCCAGATCCTACTTTAACATTAGCGGGTACGAACTGTTACATGCCAGCCATCCATCTGGCAGAGCACGCGGAGGAGCAGCTATGCTCATCAGGAGTGGCATTCAGTACACGGAACTTCCCGCGTTTCAGGAGGAATGAGCTCAGTTCGCCGTGACCAGGATTTCTAGCCCACAGGGAGATATCACCAGTGGTGCGGTTTACTTCCCACCCAGACACTAGATAACCGAGACCCACCTTCAGGACTTCTTCGAGTCCCTTGGTCCTCGCTTTATAGCAGCCGGAGACTTTAACGCCAAACACTGCTGGTGGGGGTCCCGCACAAACAACACCAAAGGCATAAAGCTGTATAAGTACCTGCAGCGGAAGACTCTGGACTGCCATTCCACTGGAGAAGCCACACACTGGCCTACCGACCCGGCCTACCGAAAGCAGCCGGATCTGCTGGACTTTGCCGTCTCCAAGGGCATAGGACACTATAAGATAACATGCTTAACTATGCTAAACTGCTATCCGACCACAGCGCAGTAAACTTACTCCTAAACATCCCCGTCCTCAGAAAAACCCCGCCTAGAAGACTCACCGTTAAACAAACAAATGCCCCCAAGTTTACGTTACGGATGCTTTCCTCCCTGTACCCAGATCCCCCTCTTTCCACACCAAGCAACATAGATGCGGCCATCAAAAAAATTAACTAAAGAGATGCACAATGCTGCAGAGTTTGCGAATCCACCTCTTTCGACTACCCCGAGAACACCTGAAAGAGACGTGCACTTGTGATCTCCTGAAATCACGGCCCTTGTGGCCGAAAAAAGGCGCCTCAGAAGAGTCTGATTTTCCTCGCGCAACCCTAGGGACAAGACAGCACTTAATCGTGCCACCAAGGAATTTAAGGACAAGCTATCCATCCTACGGCAGGACTCCTTCCATAGATTCCTTATGGAGCTGGAACCTGGAGACCCGCAGCACAATCTGTAGAATGTCACGAGGCACATAAAAAGTCCTGCGAAGAAGATATCACCCGTGCGCAAAGTGGACAGTTCCTGGTGTCGGTCTGAGGTCGAAAGAGCAGAAGCCTTTGCTGACCATCTACATAGTGCATTCTCACCGTTCGACAAATGCTTTGGCGAAGAGAGAGCTGCCATCATAAGGTTCGTAGACAGCCCAAGTGCTCCTGGCCCGCCAATTCAGCCTCTCGAACCAGAGGAGACTGCGCAGGAGATCGCCTCCTTAAAAAATTGCAAGTCACCAGGTCCTGACCATATCGATGCAACAGCACTGAAAATGTTGCCCCTAATCTATTCCAAAAGGCTGGCTAACAACGTTAACAGCTGCCTCCGTCTAGGGTACTTCCCGAAAGTGTGGAAGCGTGCTGAAGTAGTTGTCCTCCTCAAGCCTGGAAAACCTGAAGCCAATCTAGCCTCGTATCGTCCGATTAGTGTGCTGGCAATCCTATCTAAAATACTTGAAAGAGTATTCTTGCGTAGAGTACTGCCAGTATTGGACGAGGCCGGGCTGATCCCTGATCACTAGTTTGGCTTCAGACGCCTCCATGCAACACCTGAGAAATGCCACCGGATTGTTGAGAGCATACTTGAGGCCTTCGAAAAGAAGAAGTACTGCTGGAAGTCAGTACTGGAAGTCAAACAGGTAATTGACAGAGTCTGGCACCCTGGACTTCTTTTCAAAATTAAATCCCACCTTCCAAGTTCCCACTTCGCCTTCCTCAAGTCGTACACAGAGGAAAGAGAATTCCGAGTGAGATGCGGATCATCAATCAGCACGCCTAGGCCTATACCAGCAAGAGTACCTCAAGTCAGTGTTCTTGGACCCATATTGTACACACCCTATACAGCGGACCTTCCCATCGAGGGGATCGGAACCTCACAGTAGCCGCATATGCAGATGACACCGCCTTCCTAGCCTCCGCCACAGATCCCCAGGAAGCAGCAGCCATCATACAAAGACAACTGTATGCTCTCGATCCATGGCTGAAACGATGGAACATCGTGGTCAACACTGAGAAATCCTCCCAGACAACCTTCGCACAACGCAGGGGGGATTGCCCCCCCCCCCTACCACCGTCACACTCAACGGGAAATCCATCCCTATGAATAACACTTCCAAATATTAAGGGCTGACCCTGGACCGCAGGCTCACATGGCGCCCTCACCTTATCAATAAGCGCAACCAGACCAACCTACGACTTAAACAACTGCACTGGCCCCTGGGGAGAAGGTCCAAGCTCAAAGAAAAACTCAAACTGCTCATTTACAAAGTAGTGCTGAAGCCAATCTGGACCTATGGGATACAGTTGTGGGGCACGGAAAGCTGTTCTAACCGCATCAGAATCCAGTGGTTTCAGAATAAAGCCTGAGATCAGTTTCTAACGCCCATCCGTACCACGAAAACTCGATAGTCCATAAAGAGCTTGGAATTAGATGTGTAGCAGAGGAGATCACCCGCTCAGCGAAAGATACATAAAAAGACTGGACAACCACCCCAATCACCTGGCCATCAACCTCCTAGATAATAGCCAATCCCTTAATCGCCAAAAAAGAAAACACCCGCTTGAGATGGGTTGACCTTGTACCAATAGACACCTAAGTCAACCTCAATGTATGTATGTATATCTTTCCATGTACCTCCCTTAAGTCAAGGTCATCCCCAAACCATTTAATGATTGTCCACTCGGATAGATTTTAAATACAAAATCAGTGTTAAAAAAAAATCGTAGCTATAGGATAGCTTGCGATTCCACCGTTCTTCCTCTTTTCGATATTCCATTAGCCCCAGGAAATTTTCTCGTCGCTGGGCGGAAGCTAGTGGTCAGCTGAACGAACTGCTTTATGTTGCCAATCAGTTTAATGACGTAACAGAAGTTACAGCAATTCCGAATGTTCAGTTATATTGTAGCGAGCCAAGTACTTAATTTTTTTTTTCAGATGGGTTTCAATATAGCATTCTAGAGTAAGACCTTGTGGTCCAGGCTGAGCGGAGAGCCAGCGTTGATGAGCCAGTGTAAGTTGTTGGCTTTGAGTTTAAAATGGGTTTTTTTAGCTTCAATGTGCCTGCGCCATGTGAGTCTTCTGTCAAGGTGTACTCCTAGGTACGTTACCTCATCTGCTTTCGGAAGTATTGTTCAACAAAAGTGGTGGGAAATCTTGTCTGTTTAGCGTAAATGTCACGTGCTTGCATTTTTCCTCATTTACTTTTATTCGCCAGTCAGAGAGTCACATCTCAGTGTCTATGATATAGGTATGACATTAGCAGTTTGTGTGTGCTTTCGGGTAAAGCTTTTTTTAACTTGTAACATTAGGCCGTCTAGCCAGACTCTGTCGAATGCTTGGGATACGTCTAGAAATACAGTACAGTATTCTCGAGTTTCAAATGCATTTCTTATCTCCGCTGTTATTCGATTCACCTGTTCAACGGTTTCGTGGCTTTCGCGAAAGCCAAATTGATGGGCTGGGATTATATTGTGGCCTCTCAGTCGGATTAGCAGGCATTTTTCGAATAGTTTCGATATACATGAGAGTAGACTTATTGGTCTGTAGGATGAGGGAACTGTGTGGTCCTTACCAGGCTTCCGAATCATTATAATGATCGATCTCTTCCATCGTTGTGGAAAGTAGCCAAGTTTTGTGATGGCATTAAAGAGCTGCAGAATGTGGCAGCTCGATGATCATTTCCGGGGTAATAAGGTCGTAGCCGGGGGATTTTTTCGGGCTGAGATTTTTTTTAATTATGTTTTTTTTTTTTTATTTATTATTGTTTAAGTTTGAAACCGTGCTACAATTTTGCACCTTAACAACACAAGCAAAAAATAGTCTTTATAAGCCCATCGCCGAGCGCTTAGCACGGGGATTTATGTTAATGGAGGGCGAAACTAGGATTTAGTGGAGGGGGAAGCTTCTTTGCGAAGCCTTGTCTTTTTAGCCTTCTAAGCGGCCTGTCGGGAAGTAAATTCCTGGCTAGTTCGCTGCGATGGGTGGTGAGTCCGTCTCTGTACCTGCTGGTGTGTCTATTGATCTGCTCCTCCACAGTATGCAGATTGAGGTCTCGGTGTAGAGTTAAGTTCCGAACATACCAAGGAAAGTTGGTTATCTCCCTTAGGGTACGATTCTGCAGTACCTGGATGCGATTGCTGTTAAATTTTGCTGCAATCCCCTAAATTTGCAGCCCGTAGAGCCAGATTTTCACCCTAAGTGACTCTTTCTGCTCAGCAGCCAACGTAATTGCTGAAGTCTTAGGACGCACCTCTTGCGAGTGGCTTTAAGATGCGGCAAGAAGGTGAGTCGCTTGTCCAGAGTGATGCCAAGATACTTCACCGTTGCTGATTGCTCCAGGATCTGTCCTTCCATTTGGATTGGTGGGATTGTTCTCATCCTAAGTGTGAAGGCAGGGTTGGACGTTTTTCGAGGGTTTATCTTTAGGTTCCACCTCTTGCACCACGCTGATAGGGCTGCAACGTATCCCTGCAGACCGTCTGCTGCCTCAAAGCGACATTTGGAGCTATACAGAACGGCAATGTCGTCTGCATATGTGGCAATTAGAGCCTTCGAGGGGTCTTCCATGTAGTCATCGTCGGGTACGGGCAAGTCTGCAGTATAAAATGAGTACAGGAGCCGGCCAAGACCACTGCCGTGCGGGACTCCAGCTCTCATCTGGGCAGGCCAGAGTAAGTTTAATTATGTTAGATATTTCTTTTGGACGAAACACCATTGGGGTGTTTTGCTGGTGGCTGTTTGCGGTTGAAGATGGTAGCGCAAATGTGCTAGTAGCCTCGTTTGGCGTAAATACATTTTGTAGGTGAGAGGGAAATGTGGTGGTTCTGTCTGCATCACTACGTGCCCAGCACGTATCGAAACTATTCGAAAAATGCCTGCTAATCCGACTGAATCCACACCTGAGAGCCCACTTTATAATCCCAGCCCATCAATTTGGCTATAGCGAAAGCCACGGAACCATTAAACAGGTTAATCGAATAACAACGGAGATAAGAACTGCATTTATATACTGAGGAATTCCTTATGGGCAAAACGGTTTCAGTCGGTGGGCGAAGAGTTGGGTGGACTCTCCACAGTGATGTTTAATACCTGTTGGTGAAAGTTGCTCTATATATCGGCTCTGAGCGTATTCTTCCTCTTGTTTCAGAGCGTTGGTCAGCTTCCATGTGGCTATTTTAAGCTTTTGTTTTGCAGATGGTGATCTGGAAGATTGCCATTCTCTACGTAAGCGTCGTTTTGCGTGGACGAGTTGCTCGATTTATGCGGTAGTCTTATTTGGATTCATTGTAACGTTTGTGGTTTTAGGTGTTGCATTTCGAGCTGCTTCCGTAAGAATGGATTCCAGTGTTTCTGTGCAGCTCTCTATATCGGGTTCAGTATTGAGTGTTGGGTTTAGCTCAATGTGTGAACCTATATATTTTTTATACCTGAGCCAGTTTGTTTTGTGCGAAGTCAGTTTGTAAGGTGGTTTTACGTTTTTTTGAGTACCGGCTGAGATGAATTAGTACAGGCGAGTGATCAGATGACAGATCTGGCAGACATTTAGCTCTAACCAAACTGTGAGAAATATTTTTCGTGACTGCGAAATCAATCAAGTCAGGCAGCTTTTGAGGTCTGATGGCCAGTATGTGGGACTCCTAGGGGAAACATGATCAAGTTTATTAGTGGCTTTAATTAAAGCCTTATAAAGCTGTTTTCCTTTTGAATTCACAAGGCGCGATCCCCAGTGAGAATGTTTACCATTGTAGTCGCCTGCTGCAATGAAGTGTGGTCCTAGTGCATTGAAGAAATCCAGGAATTAGTCTTCCAATATTGTGAAACGGGGGGCAGTATACAGCAGCTAGTGTGAGGTGAGTGTTGTCCTCCAGCTGTATATTGATAGATGTGGTCTGAAGATGAATTTCAGCAAACTCTTTGTAAAAGTGGTGCTTCATACGGTTCCTAATTAGAATGCCGGTCCACCGTGTGCTCTACCATCGGGGTGATTTGTACCATAGAAGTTGTAATCTCTTATTCGAAAATTGTATTTGTTTGTAAGATGAGTTTCCGAAAGAAGCATTACGTCCATATGCTTCTAGTGTAGGAATTGAGCTAGCTCAAGTTTACGCTGTGAAACGCCATTGGCGTTCCACGTAGCTATGCGTAAGGTAGCCATTATTTATTTTGATTGTTGGGAGACAAGCATTTGTATCAATAGGTTTTGATTACGCATCATGTCTTAAATGGTGGTTCGCATATGTGCTCTGTTGTAAGGCTTGCATCATAGCTTCAGTTTTCGTTTCTTGCTGCTCAGATGGCCTATAGTTTTGTTGTGTGTCCAATTTTGTGTGTTCTTCATGTGAGGTTTGGGAGTTTTGGGTTGGAGGTGTCATACCTGATTTTAAAACGTTTGCAAAACTTATCTTGTTAGTGCTTGGTATAGTTCAGGAAGTAATACTTGTTGGTTTCGAAAAAAGTACTTCTGGATTTGTTTCCGATGGTATCAGCGTAGCTGTTCCTTAGTGTAGCCGTGCCGTGTTCATTCTTTTGTGGAGACGGGTTTTCAGCTCTTTGTAGATTGGACAGCCTCTGTAGTTTGCTGTGTGAATCTCCCCACAGTTACCGCACTTTTTCGCGCTTGCATTGTCTTTATTAGCTTGGCAGTGTGTGGAGACGTGGAGATCTCCACAGACTACACACACTGGGCGAAGTGTGAAATACGATCTCGTATGGCCGTATTCTTGGCAGTTCATGCATTGTAAAGGAGCATTATGTTTATGCGGCTCTTCTACTGTAATCCTACGGTGCAGAAGGAGCTGGAGTTTATAAATTGGATGAACCTGGTTTTTTTTTTACATGCTTGTTTTCTGGTTCAGGCTCAATCTTAAAGAGTGGTTGCGGCTGCCTGTTTCTGTTTTTGATATTGTGTACGCTTTTGACGGAAAATCCCTTTTCCTTTAGTGCCTCAGCTATCTCTTCGGGCTATACATCAGGCTCAATGCCCTTCAGTACTACTTGTAGACCCTTGCTACTTTTAAGCTGGTAGGTTAAACAGCATGTTTTGTTTGCAGTAAGATGGTTTGTGACTTTTCTGTAGTTTTCCTCCGTTTTCGTTTAAAGTTTGATTTCATTAATAGTACCTCTTACGAGGAGTATTATATAAAAGCTATCTTTTCCAATAAGGCCAATCAAAAAATTTACCAAACCGTTTGTGCTCTTCTCGCGGATGTAAATTGGGGGAGGCTTTATTTTCTTTGCTTCGTTATCGACGAGCACGTGCTCGTTGGTATCTGCCAGCAAAGCGAATCTGTTGTTATTTGCGGGCGCTTCATTGTTGATCGAGGTAGTATTGTCGCGTATATTTTTTGGCTTGTTTTCTGTATCGGAATTTTTAGTTGTGCAGCAGTGCCTTTTGGCTCTCGCGCTTTTGTTTTTGTTTTCGCTGACTCAGCAAGAGCGTGAGAGGGTGTAGCTAATGGCGAAGTAGAGCGGGCTGTCGGTATTGCTCCAGTTGCAGATAGCGGGGCATGTGTCGGAGCTAGAAGTGCGGAAGAGCAAGAGCACGCTCTTTGCTGATTTGTTGGTACAAGAAAGTTCGTTGGGTTATGGGTTATTGGCCGCTCATTGTCTTCGTTAGCAGTTGTCGCGTAGACATAAGAATAGTAGGCGTTGTTTCGTTGCAATGAGAGCTGGCGATCGTCTTGCTCTCGTTGTCGCTGAGAGCGAGTGTCGTTCTGGCTCATAGCGTTTTTTTTTTTTTTTTAATTATTTGTTTGAAACTATTGTTTATACTATTCGACTTTCTGACATAGATACAAATAAACATAGTAGATTAATTAATTTGTTTGCCACTTGCGGTTCTTTTTGGACACTTTTTCTTGTATCCTACTGACAGCGTCAGTATTTATTATATTTTTTTCGAATCGAACAAATGTCCCCTCAGTTGACTAAAGACAACGCATGATTGGATTGGTTTTGGTTTTACTTTTTTACTTTATATTAGTGAGATAAGTGAGATCACACATAATGCACATTCGTAGTTTTAAATACACCGATGAAGCGTTCTTTAAGCCTAATGGCATGGCTATAAACACATATTGACCTTCTGTTGTGTCAAAGGCTCTGCGTTCTACTGATTCTGACTTCATTGGTACCTGATAAAAACCGCTCGCTTTCTCGAAATGTTAGTTCATTTCCCACCAATACAGCGTCATTTCGCTACACGCAACTACCATAAGGACTAAAAGTGGCCCCATATTGTTCATGCGTATGGCGTCTGCTGGCTTGAAACCTTTACAAGCATTCCTCTACATGGGCCATAGCCATAGGGTGCTCAGAACCATACATGTTTAATAACTTAACAAAAGTATTAAAATTGTGCCGCAAATTTAATTTAAAATTACATCGTGAAAAGAAAGGGTTCGTTCTTTATGCACTGATAGGGGCATTTTGCCAAATAAAGGTAAAAATGAAGCAATCAAAAATTACCCGTGACGAAAAACCCAGACGACGTTTTGTCGCATTTTTCAACTATTATAGAAGGTTCATTGGCAATTTCACATATTATTCGAGTCATAGGTATCACTCGTTTACGCAAAAAAAATGTGCGATTCGAATGGAACGAAAAATGCGACAATGCATTCCAGTACCTTAGAAACGCACTTATGCATCCAAAACTTCTTCAATGCCCAGATTGAAGCGGAGCGGTACTAACACAAAAACATAAAGGCATACACTTATCAGTCGTGTACCCCTCGCGGTCATTTACAAAAAAGGAATCTTACAAGTCAACTACTGAGCATGAGCTAGCAACCATACATTGGGAAATAAAATATTTTCGACCCTAGTATATGGTAGACACTTCTTAGTAAAAACGGATCACAGACCATTAATATACTTATTCTGTATAAAAGACCCAAGCTCAATGTTAACAAGAATGAGGCTAGATTGGAAAAAATATAAGACATTACTGCGGAATACCTCAATGGGAAAAATAATTGTGTGGCGGACACACCCATAGAACCGATTCTAAAATCGGTATCGATAAAATAATTTAAAAACATGGGCAATAGCACTCTCAAGAAAGTACAAATAGAATATTATCCAAGTTGACCATAGTAGAAAAAAAAGACAATAGAATTCAAGAGATTGTATTAAAATTTTATAATGATCCAGTTAAAAGTGGCCATTCGAGATTTACCCGAACTTTACCCAAAATTAAAAGGAATTACTATTGACAGAATATGTTAAAAACAATCATATTAAAACTTACCTCAAATGTCAAAAATCGAAAATCATTAGTTATACCAAAACACCTATGGTAATAACAGAAACTCCTGCAGCAGCCCTTAATACTATAGTGGTAGATATAATAGTATCTTTCCCACGCAGCGTAGAAGGAATCGAGTACGCAGTTACTATTATTTATTACCTTACGAAATATTTAGTGATAGTGCCGGTTCCAAACAAAAGTGCAAATTCAGTCGCAGTGGCTACATTTGAACGATTTTTTCTTTTATACAGGCCCATGAAAATGTTAATATCTGACAATCTTACAATTAGGTTTTTATGTACTAACATGAGTTCTTTAAAACTATTTATATACTTATGCCCCCAACCATTTCAATGCGTTGGTATGTGCGCTGGCGGCTTAAATATTTTATGACCTTTACCCTAGCAGCACGGTGTTATCTGCCGCATGCGAGTACAAGATAGCACCAAAAGAATTCGCAGCATCAAACTACGAAGGCGTACACGCGAATCCGGCCGTGCACCTGCAGTAGCCAATAAATGCAAGATCAGCGTCTGGAGCTTTTCCGTGGGAGCGACGATGGCAGAGGCAGCAACGGAGTTGGCACCGACGCTAGGAGAGGCAGCGACGGTGCTGGAGGGTATAAACACCACCAAATTTTTACTTTAAATTTAGATCCGATTTTTGTCAAAATAAAGACGATCCGAAATACTTACTTGTGAAAATAAATAACAAACCTTTTATTTAACTGGCGCCCAACGTTAAAAGGTTCCTGCGGCGGAAAGAAATCCTTCGTCGTAACAAAAATCCTGTAAGTGCACCCCATAGGCTACCCTAATTACGATACGCGAAAACGTAAACCTGTAAGAGCACCCCATAGGCTGCCCGGTTCGCGAACGGAAAAGAAAAAAAAAACAACAAATCTGTAAGAGCACCCAATTGGCTGCCAATATCACCGTGGGACGGATTCTGCAAAGAAACGACTCACTTACATCGGCCTGAAGGCTATCGCCGCAGACGACTGGACGAAAATGTTACAAAAGTACCCCAGTAGCCCCCAGGACCAAAAAGGAAGACTACCAAATAACCGGTCCAGGATGTATTTTATACTGTAAGTTAATTAAGTTAAGAAATAAGAAAAAAATATTTGAAAAACATACAAAATCTACACGAGAAATACCGCGAAAATATAACATATTACAAAAATCTATACAAGAAATACTTTGAAAATATAAAATATAAAATTTTCTAACAAAAATTAAAGAAAAAAAATATTGGAAAAACATACAAAAACATATACGAGAAATACCGCGAAAATATAAATTTTTTATTAACATACAAAAATGTATATGAGAAATACTTTGAAAATATAAAATATAAAATTTTCTTCCAAAAATTAAAGAAAAAATATTTGAGAAACTATACGACAGATACGTCGGAAATACAAAATTTTTTCTTTCTAAAAATATACAAAACCTATACGAGAAACTCATGAACTCTTAACTCATGAAGAAATAGCGAATATTAAAAATATATTCATCACTAGTAGGATCACCCAAATTTTACGGAATTCTTAACTTTATCAGGGACAAAATTGTAGGCAACGCAGACTCAGTCCTGGAGTCCTTTAACACCCCACTTAATTGGACAGCTATTTCAAAATGTTTGACAGCACACTACGCGGATAAGCGCAATGTGACAACACTAGAATACCAAATGACATCGCTGGTGCAAGCAAATCAAAATACAGCAGATCTCTACCAGCAAGTTTGTACCCAGCTATCCCTTATTTTGAACAAAAATATTTGCATGAAAATGAGAAAAGAATCAATAGATTAACGGCGACTTGCCCAGACTGTTGGGAACCAAAGTTCCCGCAGATCTCCCTTCAGCACTTCAGCTATGCGAGAAGTTAGAAAACCAAAAATTTGGGACCAATTAGGTAAATAATAGCCAAACCCCTTCAAGAAAATTCGAAAGCCCTGGTAGAGGACCACCCCTACGGATAAAATCCGTACAACAATTCTCAAACGGTCGACAACCATTCATTCCACACTTGGCTTATGTTCCACAGAGCGCTAGAGTAACTCATTATGTACCACAGCAACAATATGGTGGGCATTACCAACAATACTCTGGCAACCTACCAACACAGCCACCAAGACCATCGGCCCAAAACCACAACCTAGGCCAGAGCCTATGGACATAGATAGAAGTATGCAGACAAAACAGGTAAACTACATGAAGAGACCCAAATTTGGACAGCAGGAAAAGAGACCACCACCACAAGGACTAAGCGGACTGCCAGACAAAAAACAGAGAAATTTCCATCTAGACACTGCTAACGAACAAACTACAGAGCACATCGACGAACCAACAGAAACTGACGAAGCAACACTCAATGAATACTATTCCCTTCTTCGTTACCTTCTTCGAAACCAATCAAAAACAACCAACCCTTGTTCGTTGGCTCTGTGGGCGGAAAAATTCTTTTAACACACCATATTGACTTTCAATCGTTGAACTTTATGCACGTCGGCCTATTATCGCTCCGTAATTTTGAACGTTTCCCGAACAAACTAGCAACCTATTATCAGCTCTGAATTGATTTAATCAACCTGCTGTATCGCGAAGTGGTCCACAAACTGAAGAACACCTCGAAAGTTTAATATTAAACGCTTATTCTTCGTTTTATTTTAAACGCGATAGGACTGTGTTTCGCAAACAATAACAGCAAAGTAACCATTAACCGTTGCTTTGTTTCGTTATTACAAGCTGCTCACCGCTCTCTATCGCATTCCCCCTTTTGTGGAGCTTCTTCATCTCCGTCTGGATTGACACTGCTCCTGCTGTTCACCGAAATCGCTCCCACGCTATCGTCGCTGGATCACTCTTTTCATCATACATTCGCTAGACCATTCTGTTTTTGAGCGCATTTTTTTTTATTACCCAAAATGTCTTTGGTTTGTACCTCAAAGAGATGCGAATTTGGAGAAGCTATTACTGGCGACTCCTATCTAACTTGCTGGCTATGCGACAATTGCTCGCACATTAAATGTGATTGAGTCGGTCACTATGGGTGACGTGGTGATCTCCTGGGCAAAGGCATCGGTTTGACATGGTCCTGTTTGGCTTGTCGAGAGATTGAAGTCGAGATGCGCACGTTTATGCGGCAAACCCGAAACGGTTTCCGGGAGGTTTGGAAACAATTTGTCACATTAAATGAGCAGTTTCTTAACCTCGAATCTCTATTTCTGGGCCTTAAACTATTAAGCGAATCACCACGCCGGAAAATTGCTAACACTAACCAGAATATGAATATATGTACCACTCCAGCCTCACATTTGCCAGTAAGCAATGTTATGGTTGATGCTCCTGGCGAACAGCCACCCATCCTAGCTATTCAGAAACCCGGTCTTCCCCCTGCAAAAGTTGATACGCCAGAACCTGCCAGTAGGAATCTCCCACCAGGTCCCATTCTTGAAAAATCTTGAAAAATAGTCATATCACCAAGCCAGCCTGCTGCCTACCCGCCTACCCGTGGCAACATCACCAAAGCCATTGACGGGTGTTCCAACGGAAACGCGATCTTCTGGACTTACGCTGAGAGCTGTGGCTCCCCGCAAATCCATCTTTGTATCGCGGCTTATGCCTGATGCCTCTGCAGATGATGTTAGGTTTCACATTGCAAACAATCTAAACATAGCTCCCTCAGAACTTTTTGTGACTACATTTAATTTTAAGCATAATCGTAGCATATCCTCATTCAAAATAACTTTACCAGAAGCTTCCCTTGCTAAATCATTAGATCCTACTACCTGGCCCGAGCACAGTATTGTCCATGAGTTCTTGATCAGAGATTCTCAAGGTTCCAGTCCAGTTAAAATTTCAAAAAACTAAGAAACAAGATTTTTTCTTGTGGCTACCAAAACTTTCGCAGTATTCTTGGAAAACTGAACTTACTTTATACTAACAGTTCTTCCTTTGACTTCGATGCTAATGTGCTAAAAGAAACCTGGCTAAACTCCACTGTCATAGACAATGAAATTTTGGTATCGAAGTACACTGTCTTTCGGGAAGATCGCCCAACCTTTTGAGGTGGCGTTCTGATTGTCGTAAGCAACATCTACACAGTTGAACGTATTACTATTACTAATCGTTTCGGAATTGAATTTTTAGCCGTTAAAATTCATTCTGAGTCCCATAACCTTTTCATCAACTGTTCCTACATTCCTCCTCTGAGTGATGGAATCATTTATATGCACCACTTAACTGCCATAAAATCAGTTTTGTCCCTGCTAAATGATGCTGATCTTATTCTAGTTATGGGGGATTTCAATCTGCCCCACATTTCATGGATCAACTCGGATGAGGATAACTCGCTTTTACCCACTAACCAAAACGACTTCCTTGATGGCTTAGCCGACTCTGCCGTTTTCCAACTTAACCCTATAAGGAACTCCCGTGGCAGGTCGCTTGACCTAATTTTCTCTAACACTACCTCCTCTGCCACAATAGCAAGGTTTCCTCCCTTATCTACTCCTGAGGACTCTCCCCACCCAACACTCTTAGTCTCGCTAATTATTGACTCTCCTGAAGCCCCCCCCAGTAATAGCGAGCAGCCTCGTCAAAAATGCTTTAAAAAAACCAACTATTGTGACCTAAGAAATCACCTGACTAATATTGACTGGAGTTATCTTTCTAGTTTCAGCAATATCGAGGAAGCTACAGGCTCTTTTTATGAAGTAATTCATAACGCCTCCATCATAACGCCTCCGCATAACAACTCCATCAACGTCTAAACCTCCAAGATTTAATAAGCACCTCACTACCCTAAAAAATAGGAAATCTAGAGCCTACAAAAAGTCATTAAAGTCTCCAACCTCGATACATCTTTCTAATTACCTTCTAATCCGCAACCAGTTTGTTGACCTTAACAATCAACAATATAAAAATTATATTTCTAAATGCAAACTCAATTTTCGCAACGATCCAAGCTCTTTTTTATCTTTTGTAAACTCTAAACGCAAATCCAATCTTTTCCCCCCTTCCCTCTCATATAATAATACTTCTGACTCTTCGCATCTCGGCATTGCTAATCTTTTTGCGTCATTTTTTCAATCAACCTACTCATCTAATTCATTTGATCCCTCCTCTAACTATCCATATCATTTACCCTAAATAAATAACACTTCTCTTTCTAAATTCTACGTTCATAATGTGTTTACGGCTCCTTCATCAATTAAAATCTCATTTTCACCAGGCCCAGACAACGTACCTAGGCATCCTCAGAAGGTACTCCGATCTTCTCACCTTACCTCTTACTATACTATTTAACCTATCCTTGGAGCAAACTTCCCTGCCTAAATTATGGAATGAATCATACCTTATACCAATTCATAAAAAAGGCTCTAAGGCTTCCATTGAGAACTACCGCGGCATTGCTAAGCTTTCTGCGATTCCCAAACTTCTTGAGAAACTCATTACATCGCAGCTGCAACATGCATGCAAGAGCACAGCATGGCTTTATCAAGCTTCGATCAACAACAATTAATCTACTTGAATTTTCGTCAATAATCTACCGAGGTTTTCAATATCGCTTGCAAACTGATGTAATTTATACTGACTTCTACCTTTCAGATCGAACTCAGCGTGTCCTATTTAAATCTACCAAGTCGAAGCTCATCCATGTCTCATCGGGTGTCCCTCAGGGTAGTCATATAGGACCACTGTTGTTTATACTCTTTGTGAACAATCTTTCCAATGTGATTAGTTATGCCTCTACGCTTATGTATGCTGATGATGTCAAGTTATGCTATTCCTTCTCGGAACATTTCCTGCATAGGCATCTGCAGCTAGACCTTGACGAACTCTATTTGTGGTGCTCAAGTAATCTTCTGTTCCTAAACTGCTCTAAATGCAAACTTATGACATTCCATCGCAGTGTGCCGCTTATTGTATCTTACTCTCTCGGAAATCACGTCCTTGATCGTGATTCCACAATCAATGATCTTGGAGTTCTTTTTAATCATAACCTTAAGTTTAATGATCACATTTCTGTGACAGTGAATAAAGCCAGAGGAATGTTAGCCTTTATTAAGCGATGGTCTAAAGAATTTAACGATCCTTTCACCACAAAATTTCTCTATATCACCCTAGTTCGTCCTATCCTTGAATATTGCTCGTGCGTTTGGAGTTCTCAATACTCCTCTCACCAAAATAGTATTGAGTTGCAAAATTGCAAAAGCAGTTTCTGTTATTTGCACTAAAAAACTTAAACTGGGATCCTGATAATCATTTCCCGCCGTACCGTTGCAGGCTTAAATTGTTAAAGTTACCTCTACTGAAGGAGCGCCAAGCCTGTGCTGGGGTCATGTTTCTACATATGCTTTTCCATGGCATGGTCGATTCCAAACACCTTCTAAACCAACCATTATTTTTTTTCCATCCCTAATAGGAAAACTAGGTCCTTCCGACCCCTATGGTTACCTATTTGCAGATCCAACTATGCTGAACACCCCTTTCGCACTATTTGTAAAAACTATAACCTCTTATCACATACTCTATCCCCTGAACGCTCTCTTAATGTTAATAAATTAAAAATCATAGAATACCTCCTAGAATAGTTATATTGTAGTTATAATTATATTTTTATTTATATTTAGCAGATCTTTGTTAAATTGTTGTTAAATAAATAAATAAATACAATCGCCAATCCGTTCGACCTAAAAGACACTTTTATCAAATTTTTCCTACTACCCTCCTTAAAGACCTTCGGTGCCATTATCGGAAACGATACACTGCGCGAGGTAAAAGCCCAAATTAATATGCAAAATGGGTATATTTCAATAAAGAATAAAAAAATAATTAAAATAAAACAGAAAATCTCACGCGAAGTCAACAAATTAGATACTCCAGTAGAACACGCCACAGAAACTCAAAAGAGAGAGAGCTCTCAGAACAGAGGTAGAATAACAAATAGTAATTGACTATAGGAAATTGAACATGGTTAGCATTCCAGACAGATACCCCATACCGGACATTAACAACGTACTTACGCAACTAGGATAGAATAAGTTTTTCTCATTCATTGAATTCAAAAGAGGCTTTCACCAAATTCCAATAAGGAAATCCGATATCGAAAAACCGGCATTCTCAATTAACCAGAGAAAATACGATTTTACCAGACTAACGTTTGGCCTCAAAAATGCTCCTTCAATTTTTCAACGGACGCTGGACGATATCCTTAGAGAACACATAGGAATATCATCATCATCATCTTCAGCAAAAATGAAGAAGACTAATATTAATATATTTAATATTCTGGAAGAAGCAAATATGCCAATTCAGCTTGACAAATTCTTCAAAAAAGAATTTAAATTGTTAGAGTTTTTAGTGGCCGATACTGAAATAAAAAAGAATCCCGAAAAATTCAGGGCCATCGTAGAATTTCCCGAGCCAAAGATCCTCAAAGATCTTCGTTCCTTTTTAGGACTCTCAGGGTTTTACCGTCGCTTATCAAAGATTATGCGAAACTCGCTCGTTAAGTTCTCTAAAAACAATGCAAAAATACAGTTATACTTGACACAGTTATACTTGAAGCGCAAAAACGGCAAAATTTGTTTATATTTTAAAACGTGACTAATAGCTGCTTCAGTGCACAAGTATCTTCGTCGCATTTGTGGCAAAACAGATTCGGTAGTCTTAAACTTTGGTAGTCTTAACAAAATGATTAAAGAAAATTTGGTAAAAGGCATAAAATCATAACTAAATAGTGGAAACGCGTATGAGACATGTGCAAAAAGCTAAATTTGTGTCATGAAATTTCCAAAGGCAAGTGAAAATCGCGCAACAGAAGTATTAGCTTTGGTGCACACTGACATTTGCGGTCCAATGAACATAGATTCTATTGGTAGTGCGCGGTATTTTGTGACTTTTATAGATGACCGATCTAGATACATGTTTGTGTATTTTTTGAAATCGCGGGACGAAATTTTGGACAAATTTAAAGAGTTTAAATCATTTGCGGAAAACTAAACCGGCAAGAAACTGAAAGCACTGAGAAGCGACAATAGTCGTGAATACTTGAGTGGCGCGTTTGAACAATTGTTAGTGAACAGTGGCATCAAGCAACAATTGACAGTTCCGCATACCCCGCAACAAGATGGTGTGATGATGGTGCAAGCTAACAGGACATTGGTAGAGATGGCTAGGAGCATGTTATTGCATGCTGGTCTCCCTGAGAGGTTTTGGGCGGAGGCAATCAAAGCAGCCTCATACTTGAGGAATCGTGCGGAGACATCACCGCTGCCTAATGTGACACCTTTTGAGGTGTGGGCAGGAAAAAAGCAATTTGTTGGGCACCTCAGAGTATTTGGTGCTAAGACTATTGTTCTGGATAAAACGTGTAAAAAGAAGTTCACTCCAAAGGGCGTAGAGCATATCATGTTTAAATATTCTGAGACGGCAAAGGCTTACCGCCTATATAACCCTTAGAGGCAAAGAATTGTTGAGGCTCGTGATGTCATATTCATCGAGGAAGACCTACAAGGTACTAAATCCTCCAAAAAAGATAGTGCGGCAACTGAGAGTCTGATTGTTAAATTTGATTGCTACACTCCGGCAGCTGTATGTAAGTATTATAATGAAATTTCAGAAGAAGCAGTTACCAACGGTCTGTCAAATACACTTGCCGATGAACAACAACAAGATGACACTCCAGAAGGTGATCAAACTGACACTCGAGATGCTCCTAGGAGAGGCCCTGGGCGACCGAAAATAATACATACTGGATTGCCAGGGTGCCCGAGAAAACAATACCAGATGCTGAACGTTCTCTTAAATGACATTGCAGTCCCGAAAAGCTTAGATGAGGCCTTAAGCTCGCCTCATGGAAACAAGTGGAAGGCTTCACTTCAGAAGGAGATGATTAGTCTAGGGGATAATAGAACTTGGTCCCTAGTAGATCTGCCAAAAGGCGAGAAGCCCATTGGATGCAAGTGGGTGTTTACCGTCAAGCGTGATAGGTATGAAAATGTTGATTGCTTCACGTCACGGCTGGTTGCCAAGGGGTGCTCGTACCGCTGGGGTATTAATTATTCTGAAACCTTTTCTCCAGTTGCCAGATACTCCACAATACGGCTGGTTATTGCCTTAGCAGTTGAACAAGGGATATACATTCAACAAATGGATGTATCATCGGCGTATTTGAATGTTGACTTACATGATGTGGTGTACATACGGCAGCCTGAAGGTTTCATCGATGAGCAGCATCCACCACGAGTCCTGCGACTTCACAAGTCATTATATGGCGTGAAACAGAGTGAACGCGAATGGAACGAAAAGCTGAACACCGCATTTCTGAAAATTGGGATTTCCCCTTGCCCTAGTGAGTCATGCTTATATGTACGCAAAGCTGGAGGCCACTTGGGCATTATTGTTGTATACGTTGATGACCTGGCGATAGCAAGTTTTGGCAATGATGATCTTAGCGAAATTAAACCGCTCATCTCTAAGGAGTTCGATGTGATCGATGGCGGACAACTGAAACATTTCATAGGCATGGAAATTGAGAGAGAAGGAGAAACCGGAAGCGTTAAAATTGGTAGCAAGCAATATATTGAGGCACTTCTAAATGAGTATAATATGCAAAATTTTAAGTCAAACTGCATACCATTAAAAGTTGGCCAAGTTAATTGCACAAACGAAGACTGAAACCGAGCTAACGTCACTAATTACCATTCCCTGATAGAGTCTTTTCTGTATCTGGCGATGACTACTAGACGAGGTATACTGCATTCTACAGTAAAGCTTGCTCAAAAAAATGCAAATCCACACAAGGAGCACGAAGCGTCTGCCAAACGTAGCCTCCGCTACTTAAGAGGCACATTCGAGGTGCAGCTCCATTACAAGAAGTCTGGACAGAACATACATTGTTACGTGGATGCGGATTGGGCTGACGATTCCACCGATCGAAAATCATTTACTGGCTGGGCCTTCTTTCCAGCAGGTGCTGTCTTCAGCTGGAAGTCTAAGAAACAAAGTGTTGTAGCCCTAAGCAGCACAGAGGGCCCTACGCAGCACTACAAAGCCATATCAACGGCAGCTAAAGAAGCGGTGTACATAAAGAAGCTGATTGGCGAAATGGAATTTGGATGCCTTAAGATGAAACCGGTGTACAGCGATAACCAAAGTGCTCAATGCTCAGTTAAGAATCCAAAGTTCCATGCAAGGAGTAAACACATAGATATCAAATACCACCATGTCAGAGAAATGTATAAAGAAAAAAGTATTGATATTGAATATGTCCCAACAGAAAATATGATAGCTGATGTGTTAACAAAGAATTTGAGTAGGATTAAACATGAGAAATGTATTTATTTAATGGGACTACTTTAAAGAACATATTACTTAATTTTTAATTGTGTTTATGTAAAAGAAAAATTGTTACACTTAAGATTGATTGAATTAATTTGAAAACAAGTAAGGTAGCAGCAGTCGAGTTTCCCGATTGCAAAATACCCTGTACCCTTAGACATGCTTACAATTTATTTATTTAGTATCAATAAATAAATGAAACGATATTCTAATAGAAAAGAGTACCATAACAATATAAATTCGGTATGATTTTGGTTATGAAAATAAGTTTCGTAAAGCCATACACATTTCGCTGTCAACGTCGCAGTCGGCGCCGCGCAATGCGTGTTTTGCTGCGCTTCTGCTTCCCTTGCCATAGATTTTGCATGTGGCATAACTTCCGTGTTTCTTATGCGATTTGGTTTAGATAGATTTTAAAAATTAGATAGCTTTTATAAGCACCAACGCATATGCCGAATTGCATAGCATTAGGTTAATGATTGTGGGCGTGGCAGTTTTTTGCTGTTTGCGGGGGAACGGGGTGTGATATCAAAATAAAAAACAAACTTGTACTGCGTATGGAAATTACCTATCTAACGATATAAAGCACATGTCTGTAGCTCTTGTAGTTTCTGAGATCTAGGCGTTGATACGGACAGACGGACGGACGGACGGACAGATGGACATGGCTATATCGACTCTGCTGTTGATGCTGATCAAGAATATACATATATACTTTATGGGGTCGGAGATGCTTCCTTCTGCCTGTTACATAGATTTGCACCATATTATGATACCCTTTTCACCCATTTTTAATGGGTACAGGGTATAAAAATGAATTACTGCGTTGAGTGTTGAAAATATGAATTTCAGGCAAAGCATTGTATATACTCATGCGTAAGAACCGTTGTAAAGCTTACGCTTTATACATATTCACTGTCTACGTGCAGCTTTTATTTTTAGTCACTAATAAACCTCTGTTAAAAGTACACGTTCAACAATAAAAATAACAATATGAAAATTAGAGGTAGTAAGAAAAAACAGCAAGTAGTTAACAAAAATAGGTTAACTTTTCCACAAGTAAATAATTATATATATATAGTAAAATTGGTTGTAATACTTTTTGTTAGAGTCGAATAAATGTCCTGTCAGTTGACTAAAGACAACGCCGAGAAGAATTATTTAACGAAGGTTTTTATTGAACTTCTTTATTCGGATATCAGCTTAAGACTAAAAATCAAATGTACATTGGGTTGAGGAGAAGCCTCGGTATTTTAACAATATTTGTATTTCGGGAGAGCCTTGCTCTTGGATTCTTAAGATTAGGAAAAGATTCAAAGAGAGCAGTCAAATCTGCTTAGGTCAGGCTTTAGGATTTTTACAAGAACGGCTAAGTGCCGCTGCGAAAGAATTTTTTATTAGAAACGGATGCTGCGCAGCTGCGATACATTGTGGAAATCACTTAAGTGCATTACTGTTTATAGTTCTTTAAAATAATTAAAGTGGCCGGTTTGGGATTGATGGATATAGTATGGGAAATGGAGTTTGTTCTATTTCTATTTGTTGTGGTGTGTTTTGATTTTGATTTTTTCTTATTTTAAGTTTTGCATACAGCATCATGAATGGGTTAAATTTTACATATCTTAAATATAAGTACAACAAAATAAGTGCAATTATTACAATGGTCATTAGTATGTAAAGTGTAATATTGTTCTTTGAAATCATCTCAACAATGTCGTTGTGTTTTACAATTTCTATTTTTGTTATATTAAGTTGTGCGTATAGTGGTGTCAAATCTATTTCTGGTTTTAACAGATTTTCACTTAAAATTATACTATTGATTTCTATTTTACATTGCGTTACTCTTATCATTTTGTTTCCTTCTATTTTTATATTATTAATTGATTTTTGGCAATTTTCGTTAAGAATGGTTTGAGTTAACTTCCAGGTTACAATTGTGTTTGGTTCTATGTATTTTATTATTTCGTTCGTGTCCACTGGCTTAAAATTACAAATTGGTTTTAGGTGTTTAATAATATTGGTGACACATTCATTTTTTATTTCTTTATTTTCGGCATTATAAACTTTATTTTCTTTTTCAAAATATGATTGTGAGTCTGTGTAATCTAGCTGATAACCATTGGAATCTGGGTAAGGGATTATTTTAATTGTGTTTATTAGTGAAAAGTAAATGGGTATGTGGGATATAATTAATAATTGGTTATCATTGTAGTTAATCTAAGTGGATGTTTTAATGTTTAAAATATTTTAGCTGTTGATATTCTCAAGTTTGTCGTAGTTTAGTAATTTGGGGTTAAAAAGTCCAATTCTGGAAAGCTGCATATCCATTTCCAAATCTTCTATGTATTCCGTAAGCTGCATTAGTTCAAACAAAAGACTGTTAATGATGGTGTGGTTATTTTCATAGTTTTGTATCTTTTGCATTCCGTCATTTATCAATCGTATAGCGTCGTTGAGTTCATGTAATTTTACTGTGTTATGGGCGTTGTTGTCAAGTTTTCCCTGTATTTCGACTCTATCATTTTCATCTAGTGTTCCAAATAGGTATTTAAAAACTGAGCCCACAATGTTAATAAGTTCCCGTTTGTTTATATGTTTCAGGATTATTCCGGCTAGTGCTCTTTTCATTTTATTGTATAAAAATTTAATCTGGGGTGCATGGTAATCGGTTCGTAATCTTTGCTCAAAATAGTCAACCACGATGTCTATTTCAGTTAAATTGATTTTCATGCAATGATGTTCAGTCGAATCATCATTGGGAAAGGGATCAGTTTGATTTTATTTTCATTAAATATTTTCCGATAAAAAAAGAAAAAATAAGTTTTTGGCAAAATAATCAAATTATATTTCATCGAGGAATTAAAAAAAAGAGGGGCTTCAAGAGAAGTATGGTCGATTCGAATCCGAGATGTCGGAAGTCGTTTTAGGTGCTGATAGCTTCCAAGAAGTACCACGTACAGGACGCTGCTATCAGAGCATGCCCCCGCCTAGCACAACTGGCAGGGAGCTTCTTATAGTTAGCAGCCCAAGCCAATTAAACAATCTTAACCAGAAAACAGTTGGAAATAGTCGCATATTACCGAAAATTGAAAAAAATACTAATACGCTCACATTCCAGTCGGCTTGAGTCTCTTGGCAAAAAGTTCCTTCCAAGAAGAGAAGCCTACCAACCTCTCCGAAAAGTTCAAAAAAAAAGAGCGCATATAATCGAACATAATCGAAACCATCTCGCTTTAAAAAGATTTGCTGCTCTTGCAAACCATGATGACTGTCAAGAAGGCGAAAATAGAATGGACATTCTCTAGGTCGAAACCGTTGCAGAAGAAGAATCTCGACAAGCTCAAACTCCAGTGACAAAGAAGTCACCAAAACCTAGTCAAATAACAGTACTTGCTGTCAGCGACGTACCTGCCTTGGAAAGGCTTCTCGACTCGGCGGTATCATCTGAATCATATGAACTCAAGATCGCGCGTAATGGCAACTTGGGCATATACCCCCGTGACTCTGATGCCCACAGATCTATCACCCAAAAGTTATCATCAATAAATCTCCAATACACTCACTTCTGCCTTCCGGAAGACAGAGCCTACAGGGTTTGGAGTGCAACTTGGCTGCTTCTAGCCCAGTCGAGCAAATTTTAAATGCGTTCACCTCCCAAGGTCACGCTGTAGTTAACACCTACAATCCAAAGGTGAAGTCACAGAATGTTGACTTCTCTGATCCGGATCCAGGCAAGGCTTCTGGCCAGAACGTTTGGTTTATTGATATTAAAATGGCTATTAATAACAGAGAAGCTCTAAAAATAAATAAAGTTGGCCGTCAAAGAGTCAGAGTGGAACTGCCGAGAAAAAATGTAAATATGCGTCAGTGTTATCGATGTTATGGCTTTGATCACACCAAAAACTATTGCACCAAAGAGCTCAGATGTGGTAGATGCAGTTTGCCTCATTGGACTGGTTCCAGTCAATGCCAGGCAAAGACCTATGACGACCTGTAGTGCGTTAATTGCCAAGGAAAACATGACGCAACATACAAACGCTGCAGAATTTACGTCCAGAGGCTCAAAAGCCGAAAAACTGGGATCAACATTACTCCCATGACCCGCGCAACATCAAGCAACAAGCTATTCCAATCTCAATCGTGCGGCAGGGCCTATTGTATGCAGATGCGACTAGAACTGGACAACAGAGCACACGACCTGACGGAAAATACTCCCAACAGCGAAATGCTTTCTCAAATACAAGGTTCCAGACTTTTCCGAATACTGCGTTTGCTCCTGTAACAAACGCAAGCGAACCTTAACATCCTAGCCAAACGGTAATTGATGGATCCCTCGCACAAGTCATCATCTCAATGCAGCAGACCATTTCTGGTCTTCAAAAAACCATCGCTGAGCTATTTGAGGAGATCAAAGAACTCAGAGGTTCTAAGTCGTTGACGCAGCGCAATTAATGGCTTGTGAACTGCGCCTCGGAGCCTGGAACGCTCGTAGCATTATCCCCAATGCTAATGAGCTTAAGGTGTTTCTCAGAAAGCACGAAATTGATGTTAGGCTTTTTCAGAGACACTCCTACACGTCAGATCCTTCCTCAATATGATAGGTTACAGCTGCTATCGAGCAGATCACCCAGGAGGTCGGGCCAGAGGAGGAGCTTGTATCCTAATCCGACAGGGATTAGTGCACGATAGTGCAGGTGATAACCTGCATTCGATCACAACGAATCACCTACAAATGGCGACGGTAAAAATTTGCACTAATTTGGGCGAAATTACGGTGTCAGCTGTGTACCTTCCTCCAGGCCTGCCTTGGAATTCCTCTGAGTTTGATAATCTCCTTGGTCAACATGGTTAAAAGTTTATCATTGGAAGTGATTTTAACGCTTAGCATCGCCTCTGGGGTAGTATAAGAGCGAATGCTCGAGGCTCAGCACTTCAACTCAAGTTCTGGCTACAGGCAGACCCACTCACTACCCGTATAACACGACGAATGTACCTTCATGTATCGACTTCTTCTTGTACAAAGGTATAGCTAACAGTCTACTATCAGTACGCGAAGAGTATGACCTATCTTCTGATTACTTGCCGCTGATCGCTTCACTAACAACGTCACCTCATAGTACCGCCCCTATTATGATGCTCGTTCCACCTGGTGCTAATATAAGGCTGTTTCAGTACGAACTTAACAATGCCTTTAACCTCAATACAGAGATAAATACAGCAGACGATATCGAGAAAGCGGTTGAAACTTTTATGAAGAAGATCAAAGATGCAGCTCAAATTGCAGCTCCTGGCGGCGCAGTTCACCTACGCAACGGGCGTAGCAGCATCGCTCTTTCCCCGGAAGCAGTAGGACTCTTATCTCTCAAGAAACGTCTCCGGCGTGAGTTCATCAGAACCAATGATCCAATAATTGACAGACTGTACCGAAGGATATCAAATCGGGTGAGAAAGGTACTGGCCAACCTGAAAAGAGAAGCAACTGACGCGTTGCTCGGGAAAGCTACTGCCGATGAAAACTCAAAATACGCGCTCTGGAAGCTCACGAAGAGATTCAAGAGACAAGTTGCTCTAAAGTTTCCAGTTCGTAACCCAGATGGCACTTGGGCAAAATCACCTCAGGACAGAGCTGAAGCGTTTGCCAGAAACCTGGAGGAAAGATTCCAGCCGTTCGAGACAGCATCGCCAAGACGAGTACAACTGGTTGCTGAATCCCTAGAAGCCCCATTGCAGATGGCTCTTCCTGTAAAGCCTATTAAACTCACGGAATTGGAAGATGATATCAAATCCCTTCGCAATAACAAGGCTCCTGGTGCGGATCACATCGACAACCGCTCCATTAAGCTGATGCCCCACAGAGCTTTGTTATTCCTCGTACTAATTTTCAACTCTGCTTTTCGACTGGGCACTTCCCAAGCGCCTGGAAGAAGGCGAATATCACTATGCTCCATAAAAGTTTGAAGCCAGCAGAGGAATTAGACTCCTATCGCCCAATAAGCCTGCTTCCAGCATTTGGCAAATTACTTGAGAGGTGCATCCTGAGAAGATTGCTCGAGTCCCGAAAGGCCGAGAAAGCTATTCCGAAGTTTCAGTTTGGCTTTAGACTCAGGCATGGCACACCTGAACAGCTACACCGCGTAGTAAACTTTGTACTGGAAGGTTTCCATGGAAAGGAGTACGTCGTTGGTGCTTTTCTGGACATACAGCAGGCTTTCGACAGAGTGTGGCATGAAGGACTTCTGCACAAGCTTAAAAGCCTACTAAATCCTCAGCTCTTTTTGATAATAAAAAGCTTCCTCCACGAGCGATCCTTTAAAGTAGTACAGGACGGACTGACCTCCCAAACAAAAAGAGTCAGAGCAGGTGTACCCCAGGGAAGTGTGTTAGGTCCAACACACGACATGCCCTCAGCTGACATGTCGCTTACAGATCCCAATGACCTGCTAGTTGCCACCTTTGCTGATGACACTGCAGTTCTGGCCAGAGATACTTGCGTCTATACAGACACTGATACGCTTCAGCTTTATCTAAAAAAAATTGAGAACTGGGCCCTACGCTGGAACATCGCAGTCAATCCGGAAAAGTGTGTTTCCGTGACGTACACCCTGAGAAAAGACACATCACCTGGTTTGTTTCTGCATGGAGAGCTCCTCACACAATCGAACGCCCACAAATACCTTGGTGTCACTCTGGATAAGCGACTTACATTTCAATGCCATGTAACGGATGTAACTCGGCGGCTCAAAATAAAGGCGAACACCATGGCTTGGCTCCTTAGGCCTGGAAACAAACTTTCAGTTTCCAACAAGGCCAAAATTTATAAGGTTGTCTTGGCTCATATTTGGAAATATGGCATCCAAGTGTATGGCATCGCCGCAAAGTCGCACCTCAACAAAATTCGTGTAGCTCAGTCGCAAATCTTGCGTAAACTATCTGGAGACGCTTGGTACATCCGCAACAAAGACATTGAACAAGAGCTGAAGGTACCAAGGATTGGCGATGTCATAAGCAAACAAGCAACCGCGTACGTAAATAAATTGGGAATCCACCAAACCAGTTGGCTCGAAAACTCTTGATGAGGAGACGTGTATTGGGACTGAGGGCGAGAAGGAGGCTCCTGCGCATTCACCCAACAGATCTGCCGAGAAGATATATAATTTAATTGATTAAATTAATTCATGCCTCTAGACTCCCTAATTAGGTTTAAGTATGTAAATATGTAAATATTCGATAGAAATTATGACACTCTGCAGTATAAGTTACTACAAATAGTAACAGTGGACTGCAATGTAAATAAATAAAATTTGTATTTATTAAAAAAAAAATATATATATCCGTGGTTGATGTCAATATTATTAATTTGAATTTGCTGTCCATGAACCGCTGTGATCAGTACAAGCAATAATGTTATGAGGTACCAGGTGCCTGTGAAATTGAGAGTTGATTATTTTTCTTTTGTTTTTTGAATTGTGTTTTGTAGTAGTGCGTAACTCTATTTCTATTAGTGATTTTGTAATGGTCAGGGTCTGTCTGTTCTACATTTTTGGTTGATTTAAATGGATTTTCTAATTTGCCTTTCTGTGGTGGACCTTTTCTGTAATTAGTGTCAATATTAAATTCCTGTCGGTCTTCATTTATTTTATCTATTTTCTTCTCTTTAATTTTTTGAGTGTCTAGTATTGCATGCCTAGCGTATAAGAAGATTTGAGCAGGTGTCTGTCCAGTAGTGTCATGTTTAATTTTATGGTTGTATGTGTAAAGGATTGTTTCTATCTTGCTTAATTTTACTTCTTCATCATCAGATGAATTGATTATACGATTTTTTTCATTTATTGTTTTGTGCAATCTTTCGACGTCTGCCACCCCGTTTTTTGCTGTATTGAGCTGTAATTCGATTTCTTCTTCTTCAAGCCATCGCTTCAAAGCTAAACTGGAGAAAGCTCCGTCTCTGTCTGCCTTTAGTTATTTGGGTTTACCTAATTGATTGAAAATACGCATTAATGCGCATTAATTAATGTTAAATTAATAAGGTTGCTATTGTCTTCTTCTGCACTATGTTGAGTAACTTCACTATGGTGATTTTCTTCAATTTTAATTCTTGATAATGCATCGGCGACTGAATTTTCTTCCCTTTAATATAATCGATTTTAAGTTGGTATTCGCTTAATCTGACTCTCCATCTTTCTAACTTTGCATTCGGTTCCTTTAAATTATGAAGCCATCTAAGAGGTTGATGGTCACTAGCAATGAGAAATTGTCGCCCTAGTAAATAATGTCGAAAAGTTTTAGTGGCTCAAACTATGGCGAGTAATTCTTTTTCGAAAGCACTGTAATTTAATTCGTGACCGTTAAGTGTTCTACTAATAAAAGATATAGGATGGCCGTTTTGAGAAAGGACAGCCCCGAGGGCCAAGTTACTTGCGTCTGTGGTTAAAACTAATTTCTTTTCAAAATCAGGTAATTGTAAAATTGGGTCTCGAATTATCAAAGCCTTAAGTTTTTCGAATGCCTATTTATTCAAGTTTTTGCATATCTATCTTTGCTCCTTTTTTAAGCAGCTGGTCATGGGTTTTGCTATGTCTGCGTAATTTGGAATAAATTTGCGATAATAACCTGTTAATCCGAGGAAAACTCTAATCACTTTTACTTTTGTCGGAATTGGGTATGAAACTATGAATTTAACTTTAATAGGGTTTGGTAATTTTGAAAGAGCTGTGACATAGCTGTCGCACTGGAGACCACATGCACGAGAAAACTAAAATATCAGTCTAATTTAATAAAAAGCTTATCTATTTTGCTGGTGTGCAAAACAGTACGCATTATAAACTTTGGACTCTGCCTTGCAGAGTCGGCATTTGGACAACAACAAACAATAGTGGGAGAGGTGTGATAAGCTTGCATTCACTGCCCATTGGGCCCCTCATCCGGCGCGCAGCCGCAAAGAGGGGCAATAAGCACTGGACTGGACTGGATTAATAACTGTAAAATGCATACGAACAACAAAAGTTCTAACTCTCAGCTTAGTAATAATCCGATTAAATATGAAGAAATGTGGCAAGTAGCTGGTAAATCTCCACTGGAGCTCAGGATGGACTTATTAAATAATCAACGCTTTTCATGCACTGAATCTGTTAACCAAAGCACAATAACTACGACGACATCATTTACAAGTCCTTCTTGCAATACCACAACTACAACAACTGCAGCAATCGGTGGGCCGAGCTCTAGAGAAAGAGCTGCTTCTAAATTGTGTGATGCGCAAAAAATTCTGACAAGTGAGAAGAAGACAAATTTATTACCCAACCTTAGCTCCAAAAGAGCGGTCAAAGGCGCGAAGCTGGAGCCATATTCAGCAATAATTAGTAAGGCAAACTCAATCAACAGGTTTGCCATGCTAGACATGGAATTGGACGAAACCAGTGATGGTATAGAAATTCCACAAGTTTGTAATGACGCCGCTGCCACCTTGTGTGCATCGGTCGCTCCGAATATTCCCAATGATGACTGTGTACCAAATGAGACATCCAACAGCCCACAACAGAATACTGATAAGCAGAATTCTTACAAACAATCAAAACCACCGCAAATAGTGCTGAGCCTTACCAACCTGAATGATCTATTTGAGCTTCTTACGGAGGTCACTAGTCTAGATAATTTAACAGTTAAAGTCAATCAAGGGGAAACAGTGAGAATATTTCCCAAAGACGCTGATACTTATAGAGCCATTGTTAATATTTTGGATAGTTCGGGAATTGAATTCCATATGTACCAAATGAAGGAAGAGAAGCCTTACAGAATAGTAGTTAAGGGCCTCCACCATAGCACCTTAAACCACGAAATTATTGCCAACTTTAAAACATATGGCTTTGATGTTCTACAAGTACATAACCCAAGATCCAGGAGTAATAGAGAAGAAAAACTTAAAATATTCTTCATTAATATAAAGCCATGTGCAAAAATTAATGGCATATATGATATTAACACACTATGCCGACAGAAATTGCGGATAGAAAGAATGCGTAAATCATCGGAAATTGCTCAATGCATACGTTGTCAGGGATACGGCCAAACAGCTAAATACTGTCGTCGTCATCCCAATTGTGCTCGCTGTGGCGAAAATCACTTAACCAAATTATGCACGCTTCCCAATGATCAACAGCCTACCTGTGTACACTGTGGAGGAAATCACACGGCAAGTTACAAAGGTTGCCAGTGGTACCAGGAGTATCTTCGAAGATCAACAGGCACTGTAAAAAAGCAACAACCTAAGCAATCCAGATTAGATAAAAGAGCAACAAACCAGCAACAACCCCAGCAAAAACAGCAGCATGCAATAGCTAGCACTTCCAAAACCCATACTGGGAGCTTGTCCTACGCAGATATTGCAAGAAATGGCAATACAACAGCCCAGCCTCGTTTACATAATGTACAATTAAAGGGATTTAATATTGAACAGCCACACCAGCTTGACGTTCAGTCAATATTGGCACAGCAGCAGGAACAATTTATGAATTGGCAGCAACAGCAACAACAGCAGCAATTCCTATCGTGGCTACAGCAGCAGCAATAGTGTTGCTCCTATTGCAACAAAACAAGATGAATAGTCAACGACTCGAACGGCTGGAAAAAATGGTTCTTGAAATGGCCAATATATTGACACAACGGATTGGGGATACATCGGCTTTCCAACTGCGTAGTAACGCTTTACCATCGCAATGAACCCTCTGAAGATTCTTATCTGGAATGTAAATGGCATTTCAGGTAAAACCAGAGAGATTGAACTCTTCGCTCACAACAACTGCGTTGACATTCTTCTCCTAAACGAGATCAGACTCAACAGAGGGAACACAGTTAAGATACATGGGTACAGCTTTTATCCCGCATACAAACCTTCAAGACATAATCACGGAATGGGAGGAGCAGCAGTACTGATGAGGAGTTCTCTTCGTCATTTACCGCAAAGAGTTATTGAAACGAGAACTATTCAGATGTCTTCAGTTAAGGTCTCCACCGGGCTGGGAGATATGGAATTTAGCGCGATATACTGTCCACCAACAAACAGAATTGAAGAAAGGCACTTCAGTGACATACTTGTCTCTTGTGGCCAAAGGTATTTAGTTGGTGGGGACTGGAACGCCCGACATTGGCTGTGGGGTGATACGTTCAATTCACCCAGGGGGCGAGAACTAGCAAAAGCCATTTCCGCCAGAAGCGCTTATAGCCTTGCAACAGGTTCGCCAACTAGATACCCACATGTGACCAGTCACACACCTACCTGCATTGATTTTGCTGTGTACCATGGGATAAACTTAGACAGAACAAGTATTTGCGAAAACTGGGATCTAGACTCCGATCATGTAGCCCTTGTTGCTACTCTACAAACAGAAGGTGCCTATGTTAGGCAAAGCTCTCGGTTAATAAACAGCCGAACTTTTGGTTTTCAGATAACATCTGAAAAACTCTTTTCAGTTAAATACGGTTCTTAGCTCTAAGGAAGACATCGAGAACGCAGTAGACATTCTAACGCAAAATATACATAGAGCTGCTTCTGCTTCTACGCCGTCTGAGCCTGAGACATGCCCCAGAAGTTATGGTATTATACTAACAAGAGAGGCCAGAGAACTAATCAGAACTAAAAGACGTTTTCGAAGAAGAGCAATTCGAACTCAGGATCCTTGGGACAAAATCTTGTGGAACCGAGCAGCAAAGCAACTCAAAATCATATTACAGGAACTCAGAAATGATTTCTTTGAGCAAAAATTATCTTCCATGGACTACACCGTTGATGCAAACTATTCGCTATGGAAGTGCACAAAAGCGCTTAAACGACAACCACTCCGATGGGTACTCGTACGTTGTCCAGGTGGGGAAACTGCAAAAACTGAAGTGGAACAGGCTAATGCATTCGGCTACCACCTAGAGGATCGCTTCACTCCTTATGACTTCGCCACGATAGAGCAAATAAGAGAGACTCACCAGTACCTACAAATGCCATTGCAGATGTTTTGGCCTATTAAGACAATAAGGATAGAAGAAATATCCGAAATAATCAAAATACTACCGAAACATAAAACTCCAGGTATTGACAAGATTTGCCATGCCACGCTAAAGGTTTTACCTATAAAAGCGATAATCTATATAGCACTAATCTTCAATGCTATTTTAAGGGTCCAAGTGTTGCCAAGACAGTGGAAACTGGCTATTATTTTGATGATCCACAAGCCTGGGAAACCAGAAACTGATCCTGATTCGTACCGGCCTATAAGCCTCTTACCCTCCCTTTCTAAATTATGGGAGAGACTTATTGCCAATCGGATCAACGACATTATAAGACAAGGTAATATCTTGCCGGACCATCAATTCGGATTTCGAAAGGGACACGGCACTATAGAACAGGTCCACAGACTGGTGAAACACATATTACAGGCTTTTGACGACTGTGAGTACTCCAACGCTGTCTTTATAGATATGCAACAAGCCTTCGACAAAGTATGGCATGTTGGATTGTTATGCAAGATAAAGACCCTACTACCTGCGCCCTACTTCTGCATTTTAAAGTCATATCTGGAAGGACGAGAATTTAAAATTAAGGTGATAAATAACTACTCCTCTATATATCCAATGAGAGCTAGAGTCCCACAGGGCAGTGTTCTCGGACCGCTACTATACTCCTTGTACACTGCTGATATTCCTTGCCTGAGTTTCGAACACATGGAAGCACCGAACAAGGCTCTTATGGCAACATATGCAGATGACATCGCAGTTGTATATAACTGATAAGATAAGAATATATTCATGCTCTGGCAGCCTGGTGTAAAAAGTGGAACCTAAAAATAATCCCACTGAAAACATCAAATCCATGCTTCACACTGAAAACGCTCATCCAGAACACCCCTCCAATCCGACTAGAAGGAGTTACCCTGAATCAGCCGCGGCAAGCAACATACCTAGGTATCACCCTGGATAAACGTCTCACCTTTGGGCCGCATCTCAAAAACACAGTAAAGAAATGTGGTCACAGATCACAACAGCTGAGATGGCTTATGAATAGAAGGAGCACTCTTTCGCTGAGGTGCAAAAGAGCTGTGTATGCGCACTGTATCGTACCGATATGGTTATATGGGATCCAGATTTGGGGAATCACAGCCAAATCGAATTATAAACGCATCCAGGTGATGCAAAATCGCGCACTACGACAAATAATAATAGGATTTGGTTTAATACCATCAGGAGTTACTATGTGACCAAGAAAGTTTGCTTCTTTTTTTAAGAACTCACATTTGTCTAGTTGCAATTTTAAATTTGCTTCCGCAAGCTTTGAAAAAACTAATTGTATTGAATTCCAATGTTCTGTAAGGGATGTTGAAAAAATTATAATATCATCCAGATACACCAAACAGTGTTTGTTAAGCAATGGTCGAAGGATATTATTCATGCACCTTTGAAAAGTAGCGGGTGCATTCCTAAGGCCAAATGGCATTCGAAGATATTCGTAATGACCGCTTTTGGTGGAGAACGCAGTTTGAAGAATTAATTCCTCGTCCATTTCTATTTGGTAAAATCCTTTTGCCAGATCGGTTGTAAAATATTGGCATTTACTCAGTTTGCCAAGTATTTCGTCCATATTTGGAATTGGAAATCTGTCAGGTATGGTTATTTCATTTAGCTTTCTATAATTAACTACTACCCTGTACTTCATTATGCCAGAAGCATCCGGTTTTTTTTGGTACAACCCAAGTAGGACTATTGTATGGTGAATTACTTTCCCTAATTAATCCCTGATTTAGCAATTCCTGTATTGGTTTTCTACTTCAATTTCATGTGTTTGCGCAAGTGGGTATTGTTTTGAATAAATTGGGGAGTTATGTGTTGTATTTAGTACCTGTTTAATGGTATTTGTAAATGTTAATTTGTCTCCTTCCTTATATTCAAGATTTCTAAATTTATTAAATAAGCCTTTTAACTTTAAAGTTTCCTCCTGATTTAGGTGATCTAATCGAAACTGTGAAAAATCTAATTTTTTTATTGATTCCTGATCTGAGTTTGCAATTGGTTGTGGTGTCCTTTGGATATAAAAATTTTGGTTTCCTTCCGAAGTAATTAATTCTGAAGTAATTAATTTGTATGTTTGATCAAAAAGGGTAACTGTTTTATTTTTGTAATTAATAACTGATTGTGCATTTTTCAACAATTTTCTGCCATATCGTAATTATAAGAAAATCTGTGCACATAAAATGGTTCGGTTTTTTTGAAAATACTATTTCTGGGTAACATAATCAAGTCGTTCAAGATAATAGGGCCATTTGATGTTAAAACTTCACATCTACTATTTTAAATGGAAAGACAAAATATATTTTCATTGACCATATTAATTGTGGATCCTGTGTCTAAAAGGCATTTGCGTGTGCAAGCTTTGTATGCTATTTCTATGTATTCGTGTTGTCCGAGGCTGTTAGAGAGTTATTTTGAGTTGAGAGTCTGAGTTATTTTGATTTTGCTTGTCATTAACATAATTTGGACGAGTTGTACCTGTTGTTGCCCTTCATTTATAAACCCATGATTTTGATATTGATTGTGGTCATAATACTGTTGTTTATTATAATTAGGAATTAGGAATTAGAAATTGTTCGAATTCATGCGCGTCTTGGAATCTCATTTCGTCAATAGACATTTTAGTTTCTTCACTGTCCGATGGTCTTAGTCGTTTAGTAATCGGGAAGTCAGAAGTTTTAGATGTAGAGGGTTGTTGTAGTTAAAGGTATGTATTTCCTCTAAAATGTGTTGTTTTGGGGATTTTGGATTTTGTTGGGATGTTGTTGGAAAGGATTTTTTTTGAATAATGGTTTGTGTGTTTATGTATTGGTTGGGTGTGAAATAATTAGGTGCGTGCCACATAAGTGGGTTGTTAGTCATCTGCTGTGTATAGCTAGGTCTAAATGGTTGCATGATTTAATTAAAATTAGGTTGGAAGGGTTGGGAATATTGTGGGTAACTTGGGCGATATTGAGTTTGAACATTTGTATTGAATTTATGTGCTTTCGAATTCTGATTAGAATTTGAGGTTTTATTACGCTATTCTGGGTTTTTATTAAATTCAAAATTAATGTGTTCTTCATAAATTCCCTCATTTTGTGCAATGGTAATTAAGGATCTTAAGTCTGTAATATCGTGGTGAGCTAAAATAGTAAATAATTGTATTGGTAATTTCCTTATCAGTATCTTAATAAAGTCCTTAATAGCCTGAATATAAATAAGGAAATCCGGTTGGTTACCTTCTAGGTGTAGTTTCGAAATTAATAATTGACGTCGTCTTTCCGCTTCTTCGCAGAATGCTCTTAGGTTTCCTCTGTATGGTGTCTCCCTGAAGTTCTCCAGAAGTTTGTACTTTGGTGTTTGAGTTTTAAATTCCGCGATGAGTCTTGCTTTGAGGGTAGGCCAATCTTCGATGTTCGGAAGTCCCAAAGATCGTGTAACCTGTCCGTCCAAGTTCCTTTCGATCGCTCGCAGTAGAATCCTCTGTTGTCAGACATCATGGGTTTGGTAGAGAGAAATTACGTAATCCACTCTGGTGACGAAGGTATGAAGGGTTTCTGGATCACCCTTGAATGGCATAATGTCTTTAAGTTGCCGACGGGCTTCGGCAACCTTGCCGAACAACAACCTTGTTGTCGCTCAGCGCAACGATTCGAGGTGCGGCAATAATTGGTTGTGACATTTCTTTAAATTTTGTGTTTTATTTTATTTGTTTTCGATTTAATTTTTTTGTTTTGTTTTGGATTTAAAGTTTTTTTTTTTTTTGGATTTAATGTTATTTTTCTTGGTTTGTTTCGGATTTAATGTTAATTTTTTTTCGTTTCGGATTTAATGCTATTTTCTTTTTTTTAAAGTTTTCTAGTTTTACTTACACTTTTTTTATTGTAAATTTTTAATTTTGGTGTTGTGTTATTATGTTGTTTTAATTTATTTTTCTTTTTTTTATTTGGTTTTAAAACTTAGTTGCCTTTGTTTCGTATTTCACTTGCACTTTTTATTGGATAACCGAATTGGAATTATAATCCAAGTTGAAGAGTTTTCACGAATTTATTTTGCGAAATGTTTCGAGCACTGGATTATAAAACTTAACTTATTTTCCACTCGAAGGTTCTTTTTTCGGATACTTTTTGTATCCTACCGACTGCGCCAGTAAAATTGGTTGTAATATTTTTTATTAGAGTCGAATAAATGTCCTGTCAGTTGACTAAAGACAACGCCGAGAAGAATTATTTAACGAAGGTTTTTATTGAACTTCTTTATTCGGATATCAGCTTAAGACTAAAAATCAAATGTACATTGGGTTGAGGAGAAGCCTCGGTATTTTAACAATATTTGTATTTCGGGAGAGCCTTGGCTCTTGGATTCTTAAGATTAGGAAAAGATTCAAAGACAGCAGTCAAATCTGCTTAGGTCAGGCTTTAGGATTTTTACAAGAAAGGCTAAGTGCCGCTGCGAAAGAATTCTTTATTAGAAACGGATGCTGCACAGCTGCGATACATTATGGAAATCACTTCAGTGCATTACTGTTTATAGTTCTTTAAAATAATTGAAGTGGCCGGTTTGGACCACCCAAATACGTCACTATATGCATGTATGTAAAATTTATTATATTCTTGTTTATTATATAATGGATTAAATTATAATTATTATTCTAGTGTAAACTCGAAATTTCATAACAACTGACCCCTCCGACTTGATGTTAACCTCTTTACACGACTCCTCTGACTTCTCCCACGACTTTGCTGATTTTCGGTTTTTATCGATATTTGTTAACTTTTTCGCCTCTGTTAACTTTGTCGTCTCTGTTAACTTTGCCGCCTCTGTCTGCTCCTCTGTTTACATTCGGCTCTTCCGATCATCGTCATCTGTCCCAGATGACAATAGGTCTTCGTTATCGGTTACATATCTCCAGAATTTCATATAATAGCTGTAGTATTAGGACCTTTGACGTCTGCTGCTTTCTTCACTTTGTAGCAGCCGTTTCGTTTCACCTTAGTGACTTTCGGTCCCAAAGTCCCAAAAATTCAGGAACAAACTTGCGAGCGGCAAAATACTGAGTTCTTTTAATCGAACTAGATCCACAACCTTGTAACCGTGCTCTACTTTTCGCTTTTTGTCCAAAGACATGCATAAAGGGTAAAGGAATATTAAACCTGTAAAAAAATATTCAATTTGGAAGTTCCGAGTAAGGGCGCTGTTATAGGAAAATGATTTGTTGAAAGTAATTGATAAAGAACAAATTGTAATATGCGAGAAAGTAAAACAAGCAGAAAGAAATGAAAAAGGGATTATAATATAATATTTGAGTGATTCATTTTTAAGATTTGCCAACAATGGAAATACGCGAGGTAGATTTTTGAAAAATTGGATACAATTTACAAGCGTAAAAGCTAGGCATCCCAACTTTCTGTTACAACCTGTAGAGCTGCCACATAGGTAAAAGTAAACATGTTAACTCAAATAATAAAAATTTTATACCATGAAAAAAAAAATAAATAAATAAAATTAAAAGGTAATACTCCGCTGGTAAACCATTTTTATTTTTTTGATGATTTGATAACTGAGTTTGTTGCGGGAGGAACAAAGCTGGACAAAATGGATTAAATGGCTCAATTACTTTTACACTTTCGACTAGCTATGAGGAGTAATAACAGCTATGCAAACTCTTAGTGAGAGCAATTTGACATTAGACTTCGTAAGGACACGACTACTCGATCATGAAACAAGTTAAAAGGAGCTAACAAGTGCAAAAGTGTTGCAAGCTATAGGAAATCGAGAGTCAAGGGAAAATACAAACAGAACCAAAGCCATGAAATTTATGAAGAAACCTTTTAAGAACAAGTCCAAGCTAAAATGTTTTCATTGTAAGAAAGTGGGTCATATAAAGAAAGATTGTTTTTTCTTAAAAGAGCAGGCAGGAAACCAGTATGTTTCTGATGAAAATAGAGACAGATCTGACCAGAGAGACAGGCTCAGATGGCGACAGAAAACACAGCCAGAACGTGCGTTTGCGTTTCTACTTAATACAGAAGTTATAGAGAGACAGACTCAAAAGGTAGCAACGCAGACATAATGTACGTTTGCATTTATGGTGAAATTAGCAAATTACACTGAAAAGCCAGACGAAGTAAATTTTATATTGGATTCCGGGGCATCAGATCATCTCGTAAATGATATTAATTTATTTTCGGAGTATGAGAATTTTAATTTAAACGTAGAGAATTTGTTTATACTACTGCGAAAGGGCAAGTTAAACTTAACAATTCTGGGAACAACATTACATTACACAACGTGCTGTATTGTGAGGAAATCCCGCACAATTTGCTGTCCGTAAAGAAGATGTTAGAAGCTGGCACGTTTGTCGAGTTTAATACGGATGGCTTAAACTAATCAAAAACGGTAAATTGGTATTTGATGGAAAATGTGAGTATAATGTACCGACTATAAAATTTAATCTAAACAGTAAATTATATACATCTGTAAAATCAAATGATTAAGAATATCGCGTGTGGTATGAGAGATTGAGACATAAAAGTGTAGAAAAAGGTATCAGTTATCATTTAACGGTTCCTCTTACCCCACAACAAAATGGTGTTGCAGAGCGGATGATTAGAACAATCATTGACAGCAACATTCTTAATTAACAGGTCCCCAAGTAGAGCATTAAAATTTTAAGAAAAACACCATTTAAGATGTGGCGTAAAAAGAAGCATTGAAATATGTATCTAAAGATATTTGTGTCGACAGTATATGCACTAAATAAAGTGCGAAAGCGAAAGTTTGACGAGAAATCGATCAAAACTATGCTTGTCGGATACGAGCCAAATGGCTATAAGTTGTGGAATAATAACAAGAGAAAATTCATGACAGCTAGAGATGTAGTGGTAGATGAAAAAGACATGAAATCGGTGAATAAAATTGACTCTGTGGTAGAACATGATGTTTTTGACCAATATTGTGATTCTCTAATTGGAGAAAACGAAGAGTCAGATTTTCCATTGGTGGAAAATTGAGAATATACGGATTCGAAGCCTGATGAAAATCCGAATAAAAATTCCACTTGTGTCGAGAATACCCATCTAGTGGCTGAAACTGCTGATAAAATAAAAGAAAACAAGTGAGAAAAGTTATCTTCGGCTTGACGAAGATGGTATACCCTTGCAGATCTTTACAAAATTGCAATAAGTACTGATGTAAAAATCAGAAGTCTTTTCAAAATTATTGATATGGCTATGGCCATGTCAAATGAATAAATGTTGAATTCGGTTGCAATAGCTTGGAAAACAAAAAAGTTTTCCATACATAGACTTGTTATCATATCGGTCGTTTGTATGGCAGCTATATGATATAGTGGTCCCATTCGGACCAAACTTTCACAAATAGTGTATGGCTAAGTCAAATAAATAAATGTTGAATTCGGTTGCTATAGCTTAGAAAAAAAAAGTTTTCCATACAAACACTTGTTTTCATATCGGTCGTTTGTATGGCAGCTATGTGATATAGTGGTCCGATCCGGACCAAACTTTAAAAAATCATATATGGCTATGTCGAATAAATAAATGTTGAATTCGGTTGCGATAGCTTGGAGAACAAAAAAGTTTTCCATACAAAGATTCGAAATCTGATTGATCGTTTGTATGGCAGCTATATGATATAGTGGTCCGATCCGATCCGATTTTTAAACTTGATCTGGGTGCAAAAAAAATAATGATCTGGTGAAAATTTTAAAACGCTAGCTAGAAAACTACTGTTTGTATTGCATAGAAACAGACGGACAGACGGACATGGCTATATCGACTCGGCTGTTGATGCTGATCAAGACTATATACACTTTGTGGGGTCGGAGTTGCTTCCTTTATAGCGTTACACATTTCTGGACAAAATTGTAATACCCTCTGCAAGGGTATAAAAAGCAGCGGGAATTATATTTTGTGAAAACCTTTTTTACGATATAAGTTGTCTACCTCCATTATATTTTCTCGTGCAACGTAATTTTGTTGTTTCACGGATGCCGATCAATTGTGCTCGGCAAAAATATATTTGTGTAGTGCCAACCATTAGTCAATGAGTTGGGCAGGTGAATATAGAGATATTAAAGTCGAATACGATAGTGACGACGGGTGGGATTTAGAACCACAAGGCTTTCGCCCTACGACAAATAACATTACAGACATGGACGCCGCCCAGCTACAGGCAATAATATCTGGAGCCGTTAGCCAGGCCCTAGCCTGGATTTTGACCGATACGGACGTGTTTCCACATACGCTGCGCGAAATCTCATAGAGACAGCCCAGCTAGAACAAGTCTATATCGCACAGAGCCACATCGTGGGAACTTGTAATTGTTCGGCTGAGCGAACCAAACCATGCAAGTGTGTAAATAAGGTCCAAAATATAAGTTCTCATTTTGTCCTTTCTCGATTTCACTATTTTCGGTAGGAGGCCCAGCTGTTTAATCCGGTAAAGCTGACAACTCATCGCAGACCAACAGTGCTGCCAGATCAGGAGATCGGGAACTAAATGGACATGGATGGAATTGGAGGAGCTCCAGAATGTCGAGGTCCCAAACAAAATAGAGCAGGAATTGCGGTGCAGGAAGCCAGAACCCCTATGCCGGCGGTTGTGTTGGAGGATATACTGACTAGCCGCCGCAGTGCTGCAGCGCTGGACAACTCGGCCGCTGTAGCCAGCTGCGCTAGCAATACGAGCAACCCGAAGGCAATGAACGTTATCAGCGTGCCGTCGCACAGGAACGAAAGGAAATCAGCAACGGGATCGCCTATAAGGCCCTTAGACTTAGCCGCGGGATTCCAAAATGAAGACCTACGGAGCATCCTTGCCACGTTCGAAATTCGGCGCCATATCGTCATAGATGACAAGAGCGTATTACTCGAACTCTCGGCTCTCAACAATAGGGCGATCGAGCTTCATGAAGGCGTCGCTAAAGAGAATCGTTCTACGACCGTTGCTACCCAAACCGAGCCCCAAAAGCGTAGAAAAAAGGCTACACCAGAGCAATTGCCAAAGGGACAGATGCCCGAAGTTCAGGAGCATATGGCACAGGCACCCAAGCTGGGCAACTACTCCGCGGTGAGCATAGAAGGTATACCTAAACCCAATGAAAATACGTCCAAGCCGCGCAGCTATGCATCCGTCGCCAAGGATGCTAGCACTGGAGGCGAGTGGAAAAAATTAAGCCTAAACGCCTGAGGAAGAAGCCGAAGGCACTGATACTAAAGAAGACGGGAGAGGCCTCGAACCTCAGCGAACTGGGCAAACATGTTTACAAAGTCCGCAGAACTCAGCAAGGGGAAGTAGTGGGGAAAGTCTCCGACAGCGTCCCCAAATTTAAGACCGAGCATGAAGCAACTCTAAAAGACATGGCTTCGGTACGTACGTGTACACAAAGAATAGCACTATCCTGGAGTGGATTGGACGAGGTCACGACAACAGATGATCTTCACAGCTGCCTGGTCTCCCAATTTCAAGGCATTCTGCTGAAACCAGAGGACATCAAAGACCTCCGTAGGATGCGGGATGGGACTCAGATACCCTCTGTCCTGATGAACACGAATGATGCGATTGCGGTCTTAGATAAAGGCACGGTAACCGTTGGGTGGTCAAGGTGCCGCATCATCCAGGACGTCCGGCCCACGAGATGTTACATGTGCCTGGGCTACGGTCATTGAGCAACGACCTGCAAGACGATCGATCGGTCAGACTGCTGCCTGCGATGCGGCGAACGAGGGCACAAGGCAAGTGGATGTGTTGCACCACCAAAGTGCCTATTATGCAGCGACGAAGTGGACAAAAACCACCCGATGTTTCAGGTGTTTCAAACACAATTAGAGGAGGTTAAACAACCGATGCAAAGCTTGCGTGTGGAAGCACCGCAAGTGGAAGCCTACAAAAAAATAACTGTAGACCCAAACATTCGATGTGAAGTCAAGCTTGACATCGTTAAAACCATGCCAGATTTTATGGTAGACCAGGATGATTATGTGTCGTGGCGACAGTCAGCCGTAGACTCATATGAAATCTTCAAACCATATCAAGGCAGCGAGGCTCATTACCAAAATCAGGGGATCGGCAAGGGGGCTACTAGTTGCCCATAACACAGTCTTAAATTTGAGAAACGGTTGACATTGATAACAAATAAGATCGTTATGATACACGAACCGGACAGTGCTGATTTATTCAATACTGAGGTTAGAGAAGATGCCCTCCACGCGTTCATTGGAGGTCTCAAGAAACCCTTGAGAGCCATAGTCCTACCGGCTCAACCCAAGGATTTGCCTTCAGCTTTAGCTTTAGCTAGGGAATCCGAAGCAACCATAGAACGCACTACCTTTGCTGCCACATATGCAAGGGCTTTGGAAGATAAGGCACTCACCTAGCAGCGAAAAAATCAAAGCCGCTCACGAGAGCCACAGGGAAAAAATAGCAGGGCCGAAGATGGCCAGGGGAAAAACCCTCACTTCTATAAAAAAAAAGAAATAGGCCCCAACAGGATAATTCGCCCCAAAGCACAAGCAAATACCATAATCAGTCACCTGAGCCTATGGAATTAGGCTCCACTATGACACAGATTAGACAGCCGACCGCCTTCGGAAACGGTCAACCCGAAAATACCAGAAGCGAGAGTTTCCGAGGCCATAAAAGGCCATGTTCCACACGTATGACAGGTCAATGGCGTCAGAGAGTGCAAAATACCATGCAACAGGCTGAGATAAAAATGACAGCGAATATGAAAGCGCCGTCGCAGCGGCCGTTACCGAAATAGATGAGGCATCTGAAGATAATGATCAGATACATTTTTTTAGGGAGCTAGTTACAGGGGAGACAACTAAAAATTCTAATCGACACAGGGTGGGGAAATATACTCAACCCAGACACCTGAAGGCAATAATAAACATTGCGAAAAACATTGGACAAGCAGCCTAGTACGATCACCACTACTAAACATTGTCGGCCATGACCCAGTGCTGAGCATACCCTTGCTACACCGCATGAACAACAACAATCTACGCTTCATCCAAGGTTTCAAGGACGAGTTTGACACCGCGGGCTCCCCCAAACTTTGGTTCGTGGCTGGAGGGATCCTGAACATCGGTCTGATTGGTTCATTCATCCTTTTTTTTGGCATTAAGGAGAAAACGAGCCTTAATCAAGATACAGCGAGCGATTGATAAGCTTAATACAACCGAGGACGGTCTTAAATCGGAGAAGGGGGTAGTTAACAACTGAAAAGAACACTCGATGTATCTGATTCGCCAACTAAGTAGTTTTACATAAATAATACCCTAGCAACTAAGTAGATTCACACAAACAATGCTGACGCGTCCAAGATGAGTTCAGCACCCAGCTAGCAATACGAGCAACCCGAAGGCAATGAACGTTATCAGCGTGCCGTCGCACAGGAACGAAAGATCTCAGCAACGGGATCGCCTATAAGGCCCTTAGACTTAGCCGTGGGATTCCAAAATGAAGACCTACGGAGCATCCTTGCCACGTTCGAAATTCGGCGCCATATCGTCATAGATGACAAGAGCGTATTACTCGAACTCTCGGCTCTCAACAATAGGGCGATCGAGCTTCATGAAGGCGTCGCTAAAGAGAATCGTTCTACGACCGTTGCTACCCAAACCGAGCCCCAAAAGCGTAGAAAAAAGGCTACACCAGAGCAATTGCCAAAGGGACAGATGCCCGAAGTTCAGGAGCATATGGCACAGGCACCCAAGCTGGGCAACTACTCCGCGGTGAGCATAGAAGGTATACCTAAACCCAATGAAAATACGTCCAAGCCGCGCAGCTATGCATCCGTCGCCAAGGATGCTAGCACTGGAGGCGAGTGGAAAAAATTAAGCCTAAACGCCTGAGGAAGAAGCCGAAGGCACTGATACTAAAGAAGACGGGAGAGGCCTCGAACCTCAGCGAACTGGGCAAACATGTTTACAAAGTCCGCAGAACTCAGCAAGGGGAAGTAGTGGGGAAAGTCTCCGACAGCGTCCCCAAATTTAAGACCGAGCATGAAGCAACTCTAAAAGACATGGCTTCGGTACGTACGTGTACACAAAGAATAGCACTATCCTGGAGTGGATTGGACGAGGTCACGACAACAGATGATCTTCACAGCTGCCTGGTCTCCCAATTTCAAGGCATTCTGCTGAAACCAGAGGACATCAAAGACCTCCGTAGGATGCGGGATGGGACTCAGATACCCTCTGTCCTGATGAACACGAATGATGCGATTGCGGTCTTAGATAAAGGCACGGTAACCGTTGGGTGGTCAAGGTGCCGCATCATCCAGGACGTCCGGCCCACGAGATGTTACAAGTGCCTGGGCTACGGTCATTGAGCAACGACCTGCAAGACGATCGATCGGTCAGACTGCTGCCTGCGATGCGGCGAACGAGGGCACAAGGCAAGTGGATGTGTTGCACCACCAAAGTGCCTATTATGCAGCGACGAAGTGGACAAAAACCACCCGATGTTTCAGGTGTTTCAAACAAAATTAGAGGAGGTTAAACAACCGATGCAAAGCTTGCGTGTGGAAGCACCGCAAGTGGAAGCCTACAAAAAAATAACTGTAGACCCAAACATTCGATGTGAAGTCAAGCTTGACATCGTTAAAACCATGCCAGATTTTATGGTAGACCAGGATGATTATGTGTCGTGGCGACAGTCAGCCGTAGACTCATATGAAATCTTCAAACCATATCATGGCAGCGAGGCTCATTACCAAAATCAGGGGATCGGCAAGGGGGCTACTAGTTGCCCATAACACAGTCTTAAATTTGAGAAACGGTTGGCATTGATAACAAATAAGATCGTTATGATACACGAACCGGACAGTGCTACTTTATTCAATACTGAGGTTAGAGAAGATGCCCTCCACGCGTTCATTGGAGGTCTCAAGAAACCCTTGAGAGCCATAGTCCTACCGGCTCAACCCAAGGATTTGCCCTCAGCTTTAGCTTTAGCTAGGGAATCCGAAGCAACCATAGAACGCACTACCTTTGCTGCCACATATGCAAGGGCTTTGGAAGATAAGGCACTCACCTAGCAGCGAAAAAATCAAAGCCGCTCACGAGAGCCACAGGGAAAAAATAGCAGGGCCGAAGATGGCCAGGGGAAAAACCCTCACTTCTATAAAAAAAAAAGAAATAGGCCCCAACAGGATAATTCGCCCCAAAGCACAAGCAAATACCATAATCAGTCACCTGAGCCTATGGAATTAGGCTCCACTATGACACAGATTAGACAGCCGACCGCCTTCGGAAACGGTCAACCCGAAAATACCAGAAGCGAGAGTTTCCGAGGCCATAAAAGGCCATGTTCCACACGTATGACAGGTCAATGGCGTCAGAGAGTGCAAAATACCATGCAACAGGTTGAGATAAGAATGACAGCGAATATGAAAGCGCCGTCGCAGCGGCCGTTACCGAAATAGATGAGGCATCTGAAGATAATGATCAGATACATTTTTTTAGGGAGCGCTCCCGGCTGCCGTTCATTGAACGCTAGTTACAGGGGAGACAACTAAAAATTCTAATCGACACAGGGTGGGGAAATATACTAAACCCAGACACCTGAAGGCAATAATAAACATTGCGAAAAACATTGGACAAGCAGCCTAGTACGATCACCACTACTAAACATTGTCGGCCATGACCCAGTGCTGAGCATACCCTTGCTACACCGCATGAACAACAACAATCTACGCTTCATCCAAGGTTTCAAGGACGAGTTTGACACCGCGGGCTCCCCCAAACTTTGGTTCGTGGCTGGAGGGATCCTGAACATCGGTCTGATTGGTTCATTCATCCTTTTTTTTGGCATTAAGGAGAAAACGAGCCTTAATCAAGATACAGCGAGCGATTGATAAGCTTAATACAACCGAGGACGGTCTTAAATCGGAGAAGGGGGTAGTTAACAACTGAAAAGAACACTCGATGTATCTGATTCGCCAACTAAGTAGTTTTACATAAATAATACCCTAGCAACTAAGTAGATTCACACAAACAATGCTGACGCGTCCAAGATGAGTTCAGCAATGAGTTCAGATGAGCCCACAAATGAAATCCTACTGGTGACTTCTAAAAGAGCATTTGGGTCGGTGCGAAGTAACTATGCAAGAGTGTGACGGCTTAAATCCGGAATAACAATGAGCAATTTCATTATGATATTGAATTGTACGTTTGCTAGCTAAATGGCTTGAACAAATGGAAACATCAGAGGGGTGCTGTTTATAAGAAAATTATATAAAAGGACGAGCACCTAGTAGGGGTATACAGACACAGGCAAAGTCATTAGATTCACTGATTGACATTATTAGAAATGTTAGGCAATGTTGGAACTGACGACAATAAAAGTGCCACCTCCAAAAAGAGAGAGGGTCAAACGATTAAATTTTAGGTATAACCGATCGAAGAGCAGCGCTTCATTACGATATAAATATTTGTCGCTTAAATTATATTTTTACAATTCTTGACACAACATAGTAAAAAAGAAAACATATTTCCGTGCTATTTTTATTAGTTAATATTTTTATTAAATCTTATCCTAGAACAAATATGAATGCTACATATTTAATGCTAGTTAAAGCTATGTAGTACTTAGGTTATATATGTAGGAAGAAACATTTATTGTAATTGTTGAAGCTGTATCTGTTGATGTCGCCGTTCTCGAGCTCGCTCTATGTGTCTTTTACGTTCTTCCTTTGTCCAATAACGACCAATTTTAACTTCTGATATTGTTTCTTCTTCAGTAGTGTGCTCTATTCCGCGAATATTTTTTTGAACTGCGCGACTCCGTACCGGCCGTTTTACAATGTATCGAGATCCATCTGGTCGCCGTTTAACTTTCCAAACCATTGATGTTTCGTCGCCGTCTTTTATGTTAATTAATTCAGTGGCAGTCTTTGTGTTTAAAAAACCTTGACCTTTGTTTGCAACCTGAAATTAAATTGATTTGATAAATAAAATTATTGAAAAGAGTCTAACAAGAACGGAAAGCTAACTTTATTCAAAAACGATGGTTACATGTTCCTGCAGTTATATTAGTAAGGCTTCTTTTATTTATTTATAAAATATATAGTTGCCCAATAATTTTTGGAAATTTCTAAAATACATAGAAATGATGCGATAATCGCAACCATCTGTTTGCAAGAAAACAAAACTTATGGCAGTTTTGAGAGCGGGTTATAGAATATACTCGGACAATACCAGTCTTTCCGACTTGAGGAACAATGCAATAAATTGTGTGCAACGGTCATGCTTCATCAACTCAAAACTTCTTATTATAAATATATATGTCAAAGGTTCAGTTTCGTCTTTGTCCGACATAATGTTAGCGCAGTGAGTTTCGATCGCACTGAAGTTCTACGCACAACTGACTTGTGTCGCACTCAACTTCTACGTGCTTACCATCGAATCACACTCGGCGTCAGCGACAACACGCTGGCGCCGCGCTATAACTGTTCTTCCCAAAGCTACCAAGTACAGACGACCAAATAACTGCGCAATTAAAGGCTGATGCAATATTTGCATTCTGATGAAATTACTACTTCTGATGAAATACACTAAAAGCATACCCATACACTAACACATACAAAATTATGCTCCGACACGACATCCTGACTATTACACGACCTCGTGAAATATTACCAACAATGCTTTGTTCTTTATAACTTTTATGCAACAAAACCATTTTCAAATCACACTTACATTAACAAATTAAATTTCACATTTCAATATCATTGTTAGAGTAATACAAACTTTTTAACCTAATTCAATCATTACATTACAACATCTAATGCGCCACACGCCATGATCAAAACAATTGTTTTGCACTTGTGCTTACATTATTATTATAAATTCCATTATAAGCCCTTTAGGCCTCTGTAGTGTCACTTGTTACAGCTTATATTTTAATCATTTCATTACTGTCTCTTTCAACAGCTTCATTTTCCATTTCCATATTACTGTCTCATTCAACAGCTTCATTTTCCATTTCCATATCACTGTCTCTTTCAACAGTTTCATTTTCCATCTCTTCATTACTGTCTCTTTCAACAGTTTCCATTTCATTTAAATTCTTTTTACATTTTTCTAATTCTTCTTGTACTTGCCAATCTGGCATTTTTCTTATGTCATCGTGAGCATATTTATATTTTCTATTGTTCGTCAACGACCTGAGCATATATCTATCCCCATCCAACAATTCAGTTATTTCAAAAGGCCCTCTAAACTTCGGACTTAACTTTGTTTGATGCCTTTCTTCATTTTTTTAACAACACGAAATCTCCAACTTGACATCCAACAACTTTGGCTTTTCCTTTATCAAATTGAGCCCTGTTATATGCTGCTGCAGCTGAAATATTGCGAACTGCCTGTGATCTTACTTCTGCCAAATCAATCTCATTTACCGTATCGCAAGGTGGAAGCAACCCCAACGGGCGAGCGACTTTGCCAATAAACAGTTCTAAGGGACTTGCCTTGGTTACTTTACTAACCGTACAATTTAACGCTAATTGAACCTCTCCCAATGCATCTTGCCAAGAGCGGCTGCTAGTCTCAACTGCAGTCAATAAGTTTTTTAAGGTGCTCATAATGCGTTCGACTTGCCCATTAGCTCTACTTGCACCAGTCGCAATCATATGCAAATTTATTTTCTGTTGATCACAAAACTCACTAAATCTACTGCTGGCAAAACACCTACCCTACCTAATGCCTGATGAAATTACTACTTCTGATGAAATACACTAAAATCATACCCATAAACTAACACATACAAAATTATGCTCCGACATATACGTTATAAATATGTGAAATATTTTCTTGAATTCCTTAAGGGGTGTCAAAAGTCTCTTTTACAGTTGTTCTAACTTTTCATCACTTTGTTATAAAATTAATTTTGAATTCCCATCCAAGCTTCCATTCCCAAAAACAGCAGTTATGGAATTTCCGATTTTTTAGTCATATGGCATATATTTGATATAGTCGTCCGATCCGTATAAAATTTTCTAGATCCCCATTAAAAATGCTCTCAGAAAACTCAACATCCTATTTGCATAAACATTGAAGTTATAAGCATTTCCAATTATTCATTTACATTGTTGCTATAGGATACATTTTGCCGATTAAAAGAGGCTTTATCTGCAAAAAACCTGTGTGCCAATTGCTACGCTCAGGTGAAATTGCGATGGTGAATAGGATGGATGAGAATTTTTATGATTTTTCTTTAGTTCTTCTTCTTCTCACTTCTTAGTTTTGCAGTACTTGATGAAATGGCCCATTTTTCCATAGTTAAAGCATTTGACATCTTTGGCTCTGCATTCCCTGATGTGACCCATGTTAAAGATGGTTCCACAGTTGTAGCACTTGCGTGTTGATACGCTATTGATCCAGCTTTTTTCCTGTTTATCCACTGCTGCTTCCTCGCTAGCATGATTTACTCCACTCTGCTTTAAGATTTCCGTGTTCCTTGTTGATGCTTCAAAGGCCTTGCACTCTTGTAAGACCTCCTCCAGTCCCTTATTTTTGTTTTCCAGTAGCTTTGACTGTAGCCTCTTGTCAGAAATCCCAATGATCAACCGATCCAGCAGCATTCGGTTTTGGAACGATTTTCCACATTCGCAATTAAAATTGCAAAAATTGGCTTGTTTACGCAGACTTGTTTCAAAATCAGTGACTTGTTGATTTTCTTGCTTTAAGTATTCATAATTCCGAAATTCTTTATTTTTATGTTGTTTGCTTCAAGTGTTGTATTTACGAGTAGTTACAAAGTATTGTCAATTAAAAGGGAGTGGAACTATTGTAATGTATTATTTAATAACTGATGAGTTTTTAAAGGTTATGAAAGAATGTATAAAGAAAGCAAAAAATATGCCTCTCGTGATTAGCTTGCGACTCCACCGTTCTTCCTCTTTTCGATATTCCATTAGCCCCTGGAAATCTTCTCGTTAGTGGTCACCTGAGCGATCTGCTTTATGTTGCCAATCAGTTTAATGACGTAACAGGAGTTACGGGAATACCAAATGTTCAGTTATATGGTAGCGAGTCAAGTTCATGATAGAATTATTTTCTGATTTTTGGAAGTTCCCTCTCTCTGTTGTTTACCTGTAATTAATTAAATTTTCTTTAACAATGGCTGGTTTAGCTCCAATCAACCCGAAGCTAATGACAATACTGCAAAATGTAAAAGTAATTGATCACACGGAGACACCAGACTCAATTCAATTAATGGTATTAGTTTTAACTATTATTGCGGCTGTACTTTAAGTACTACAATTATATAAAAGCTACAAAAAAGACAACAGATAATGAACAGACAGCATAAGGTACAAGAATTTATGAGCCGCGCTAACGATTAAGATAAAATTAAAAAAAAAAAAAACAAGTGAGAAAAGTTATCTTCGGCTTGCCGAAGATGGTATACCCATGGAAACAAAAAAGTTTTCCATACAAACACTTGTTTTCATATCGGTCGTTTGTATGGCAGCTATGTGATATAGTGGTCCGATCCGACCAAACTTTAAAAAATCATGTATGGCTATGTCGAATAAATAAATGTTGAATTCGGTTGCGATAGCTTGGAGAACAAAAAAGTTTTCCATACAAAGATTTGAAAAAAAAAGATGGCGAGGACGATCACTGGCTGCGAGTGGTATGTGAGGAACACCACCCTCCACAGTGACCTAAAGCTGCTCACGGTCTTTGAAACCATAAATGTCCACTCCAGCCGCTACAACAACCGAGCGCCATCGCAACCGACTCGCTAAGGGTCTCACCAGACCTCGCTCACAAAGGAGGCTCAACAGGCGACTCCCTAGGGACCTAATTGACCGGCTGCCAACAAGACGCACAGCAAGATGATGATAAGCCAAACGATATACTCCCCATCGTCTTTCTTTCTTTTATATTTTTTGTTTTTAAGTTTTGTAAATATTGTTAGTTTGTAAATTTAAATTTAGTAATAATGGTAACGCTAAGCACACTTAGCCGGCGAGCCCCTCGGGCAGTATTAATAGATGCCAAAGTCACAAAGGGGTTTTAAGATACCCTGTATGCCTCAATAAATAGTAATAGGAAAAAAAAAAAAAAGAAGCTAACAAGTGCAAAAGTGTTGCAAGCTTTAGGAAATCGAGAGTCAAGGGAAAATACAAACAGAACCAAAGCCATGAAATTTATGAAGAAACCTTTTAAGAACAAGTCCAAACTAAAATGTTTTCATTGTAAGAAACTGGGTCATATAAAGAAAGATTGTTTTTTCTTAAAAGAGCAGGCAGGAAACCAGTATGTTTCTGATGAAAATTATAATAAAATAGAAAATAATATTACAGAGAGACAGGCTCAGATGGCGACAGAAATACAGCCAGAACGTGCGTTTGCGTTTCTACTGAATACAGAAGTTATAGAGAGACAGACTCAGAAGGTAGCAACGCAGACATAATATGCGTTTGCATTTATGGTGAAATTAGCAAATTAATTAATTTTGTATTTTTTAATTTTAAAATTTAATTTTAATTCATGAATATAATAAATCAATAATTTAACTTAAATTATTAAAACTAATCAATTTTTACACAATCTGCCGCACTTTCGAGTAAGAGCGGCAAGTTTCCAAACATTTTTGGATAAAATAAAGACAATCTTGAGTTATCTTTAAGTGAGAACTGAAAGGTTCAGACTACAATATGACGGCTTTTGAATATAGTCGTCTGATCCGCATAAAATGTTTGATAAGGACTAAAAGCCCAACTAAAGGTATCTCAGCCACTTCCAAACTCCAAAATCATAGACGTTATAGTTATATAGTGACGTATTTGAGTGGTCCAAACCGGCCACTTCAATTATTTTCATAGAACTATAAACAGTAATGCACTTAAGTGATTTCCATAATGTATCGCAGCTGCGCAGTATCCGATTCCAAAAAAAGAATTCTTTCGCAGCCGCACTTAGCCATTCTTGTAAACATCCTAAATCCTGACCTAAGCAGATTTGACTGCTCTCATTGAATTTTTTTCTAATCTTAAGAATCCAAGAGCATGGCTCTCCCGAAATACAAATATTGTTAAAATACCGAGGCTTCTCCTCAACCCAATGTACATTTGATTTTTAGTCTTAAGCCGACATTCAATCAATAAAAACACAAAACGGTTCAATCGGAGTTTTTTATTTATTTCGGCGTTGATCTTAGTTCAAATACGGATCATTTATTCGACTCGAAAACACAAACAATTTTACTATATATACATTTCTAATCAATCATTTATATGGTAGCTATAGGACCCGAAACGGTCGATTGATTCGGACCGTTCAAACTTATATACCGCGTACAAACGAAATAATGGTGTATGCCAAATTTATGAGAGAATAGTTTGCGTATCATCAGCTCAGAATGTTACCTCCTTCAATGAAGGTAACTTTAACAATTTAAGCCTGCAACGGTACGGCGGGAGATGATTATCTGGATCCCAGTTTAAGTTTTTTTGTGCAAATAACAGAAACTGCTTTTGCAATTTTGCAACTCAATACTATTTTGGTGAGAGGAGTATTGAGGACTCCAAACGCACAAGCAATATTCAAGGATAGGACGAACTAGGGTGATATAGAGGAATTTGCTTATGAAGGGATTGTTAAATTCTTTAGACCATCGCTTAATAAAGGCTAACATTCCTCTGGCTTTATTCACTGTCACAGAAATGTGATCATTAAACTTAAGTTTATGATTAAAAATAACTCCAAGATCATTGATTGTGGAAACACGATCAAGGACGTGATTTCCGAGAGAGTAAGATACAATAAGCGGCACACTGCGATGGAATGTCATAAGTTTGCATTTAGAGCAGTTTAGGAACAGAAGATTACTTGAGCACCACAAATAGAGTTCGTCAAGGTCTAGTTGCAGATGCCTATGCAGGAAATGTTCCGAGAAGGAATAGCATAACTTGACATCATCAGCATACATTAGCGTAGAGGCATAACTAAGCACATTGGGAAGATCGTTCACAAAGAGTATAAACAACAGTGGTCCTAGATGACTACCCTGAGGGACACCCGATGAGACATGGATGAGCTTCGACTTGGTAGATTTAAATAGGACACGCTGAGTTCGATCTGAAAGGTAGAAAGCAACCCACATCAGGATATTTGGTGGAAAACCAATAAGCGAGAGTTCCCGTAGCAAGAGCTGATGCGTTGCTGAAGTCAGTATAAATTACATCAGTTTGCAAGCGATATTGAAAACCTCGGTTGATTATTGACGAAAATTCAAGTAGATTAATTGTTGTCGATCGAATCTTGACAAAGCCATGCTGTGCAGGTGAGATTATATCGCAGGATCGCAGAAAGCTTAGCAATGCCGCGGTAGTTCTCAATGGAAGCCTTAGAGCCTTTTTTATGAATTGGTATAAGGTATGATTCATTCCATAATTTAGGTAGGGAAGTTTGCTCCAAGGATAGGTTAAATAGTATAGTAAGAGATAAGGTGAGAAGATCGGAGCACCTTCTGAGGATGCAGCTAGGTACGTTGGCTGGGCCTGGTGAAAATGAGATTTTAATTGATGAAGGAGCCGTAAACACATTATGAACGTGGAATTTAGAAAGAGAAATGTTATTTATGTAGGGTAAATGATATGGATAGTTAGAGGAGGGATCAAATGAATTAGATGAGTAGGTTGATTGAAAAAATGACGCAAAAAGATTAGCAATACCGAGATGCGAAGAGTCGGAAGTATTTTTATACGAGAGGCAGGGGGGAAAAGAATGGATTTGCGTTTAGAGTTTACAAAAGAGTAAAAAGAGCTTGGATCGTTGCGAAAATTGAGTTTGCATTTAGAAATATAATTTTTATATAGTTGATTGTTAAGGTCAACAAACTGGTTGCGGATTAGAAGGTAATTAGAAAGATGTATAGAGGTTGGACACTTTTATGACTTTTTGTAAGTTCTAGAGTTCCTATTTTTTAGGAGAGAGAGGTGCTTATTAAACTATGGAGATTTAGACGTTGATGTCAATGTTTCAGGGACAGATTTATTTATGGCGATATGAATTACTTCTTAAAAAGAGTCTGTAGCTTCCTCGATATTGCTGAAACTAGAAAGATAACTCCAGTCAATATTAGTCATGTGATTTCTTAGGTCACAATAGTTGGTTTTTTTAAAGTATTTTTGACGAGGCTGGTCGCTATTACTGGGGGGGGACTTCAGGAGAGGCAGTAATTAGCGAGACTAAGAGTGTTGGGTGGTGAGAGTCCTCAGGAGTAGATAAGGGAGGAAACCTTGCTATTGTGGCAGAGGAGGTAGTGTTAGAGAAAATTAGGTCAAGCGACCTGCCACGGGAGTTCTTTATAGGGTTAAGTTGGAAAACGGCAGAGTCGGCTAAGCCATCAAGGAAGTCATTTTGGTTAGTGGGTAAAAGCGAGTTATCCTCATCCGAGTTGATCCATGAAATGAGGGGCAGATTGAAATCCCCCATAACTAGAATAAGATCAGCATCATTTAGCAGGGACAAAACTGATTTTATGGAAGTTAAGTGGTGCATATAAATGATTCCATCACTCAGAGGAGGAATGTAGGAACAGTTGATGAAAAGGTTATGGGACTCAGAATGAATTTTAACGGCTAAAAATTTAATTCCGAAAGGATTAGTAATAGTAGTACGTTCCACTGAGTAGATGTTGTTTACGGCAATCAGAACGCCACCTCAAAAGGTTGGGCGATCTTCCCGAAAGACAGTGTACTTCGATGCCAAAATTTCATTTTCTATGACAGTGAAGTTTAGCCAGGTTTCTGTTAGCACAATAGAATCGAAGTCAAAGGAAGAACTGTTAGTATAAAGTAAGTTCAGTTTTCCAAGAATACTGCGAACGTCTTGGTAGCAACAAGAAAAAATCTTGTTGATTAGTTTTTTTGAAATATCTACTTGTATAAGACGTTCGCCTGGACTATACACGGCTTCAAAGTCGAAATCCTGCATGTATGTGATCCACTGCGCCACATCTCGGGAACATCTTGCTTGCTTAAAGTATGCTTGAATGCCGAACAGTCCATTACTAATTTATATGGGTTTCTCCAACAAGTATCCAAGAAAATGTGTAACTGCTAGAGATATTGATTTAGCTTCTAATATATAGCTATGCTTACGAGAGGTTTTTTTGCTCCAATACAACACTAGATGAAGTCTCTCCAGCGACCACTGCAAGAGCACTGCCCTAATTCCATCTTTCGACGCATCTGTGTGCACTTCCGTCTTGGCTTCTCTGCTGTACAGCTTAAGCACTGGCTCCTTCATTAAAGCTTTCTTCAGCTGAGAAAAAGCTTCGATCTCCAATGCTCCTATTTGAAATCCACATCTTTGCGCAACAAGTTTGTCAGCGGGCGAGCCATCAATTAATAATCTTTTTTAAATTTTCGAAAGAATCCGGTTAACCCTAAAAATGCCTGCACTGCTGTGAGATTTTTTGGTACAGCAAATCTGTAACGGCCTCCGTCTTTTCTTTCCCAGGCCAGATACGTCCATTTTCAATGAAATGCCTCAAAAAGCTTATCGACGATTGCATAAAGTGACATTTGTTCCATTTAATTCTCAATCCGTGTAGTGCAGCCGTATCAAAAACCAACTTTATCTTCTCCAGGCATTTAACTGCTGTCTCCGAATGAATTATTATGTCATGCATATAGAGATCTAACAGATCATTATTTATAAGTTCTCTGAACGCATAATTCACGTATCGAACAAAGTCTGCTGGGGAATTTCGAAGATAAAAAAGATGACTTAAGTAAAATATGCGCCGTTTTGTTCGTAAACTTGTTTCCAACGAGATGCCAACTTCATTATACCCCTCTCATAGAAGGCTGCGTTCCTATTGGCAAAAAGCTCAGGGAAAATTTTCACAGGCCTCTCTTGAGGCTAATTTCTCACCATTAAGCGTGTTTGCCATGGACAGGAAAAGATGGTAATCACTTAGTGCCAGGTCCGGACTATAGGGATGCTGCATTAGGACCTCCCATCCGAGCTCCCGGAGCTTCTGACGCGTCACCAAAAGACGTGTGTGGCCCGTCGTAATCCTGATGGAACACAATTCGGCCTCTGTTAATCAAAGATTTACTCTTCTGGTTGAGTGCTGTTGTTGGCAGTAAAGGGCCCAATTGAGCGTTTGGCCATAGGGGAGCAGCTCGTAATAGATCATTCCTTGCCAATCCCACCAAACACACAGCAAAACCTTCCTGCCCGTCAATCCGGTCTTGGCCACCGTCTGGGCCGCTTCCCCGAGCTTTGACCACGACCGTTTGCGCTCGATGTTGTCGTAAGTGACCCATTTTTTATCGCCAGTCACAATCCGTTTCAGAAACGGGTCGATTTTGTTGCGATTCACCAGTGATTCGCAGATGGAAATTCGGTCCTTCATGCTTTTTTTCGTTAGTTCGTGTGGCACCCATAGAGATTATTTTTTAATCCGAGGTTATGCAAATAGTTCCAAACGGCTTTCTGGCTTATGTTTAGTTCCTCAGCAATTAAAGAGGTGCCCACGGGACGGCCTGTTTCCACTATTTCCATGATTTTATCGCGATTTTCGATGACAGGACGCGCGATGCGTGGTGCATCTTTGACATCGAAATTACCGGAACGGAACGGAACTTAGCAAACCATTTTTGTGCTACATGTTTGCTTACAGTATCGGCCCCATAAACTAAATTAATTTTTTCACCCGCTTTGGCTGCTTTTTCGCCTTGATCGAAGAAAAAATTGTAAAATATAGCCAATTTTCTCTTTGCTGGTGTCCATCTTTGACGAGCGCTCACAACGTACTGAGTCAATTAATCGAAAAACTGTCAAAGGACAATAACGCCATCTTTTAGATAAAAACCGAATGAACTTTTTACTTAACGTAATAATTCGACTCTTAAAGTTTCTCCAGTACGTCATCTATGCGGCGTGCTGGAAAACAATCCTTCAAAACCATGGAATTCAACTTTATAAAATCCACGCAAATGCGGCATGAGCCATCCTTTTTGTTTACCCACAATGGGCGACTTGCAAAATTCGATGATGATTCTCTGATAATCCCATCAACGAATGGCTTTATTTGCTTGTCAACTTTCTCCTCCTCTGCAATAGTTACTCGGCTCGGAGTTTGTTATAATGAAACTATTTCGCCATCTGGTACGATTTTGAGTTCAACTAGACTCTGCAACACTTCAGCAGCCGGCTTGTAACCGTCTATCAGCGCCTTTACTTCATATTTGTACCGCGATGGAACATCAATATCAGTAACTGTGAGTGCTACATGACAAATGCTTATCTTATTTAAACCTTCAGTTTTCTCCCCGTCCTTCCAGCGACGACATGAACACAAACTTCTTTTTTAGATCATAGCCCAAAAGTGCATCGTACCCAATGTGTTTGTCAGCAACCACAACCACTTAATGGGAGGTACGAAGTCCATCTATCTCAATTTCAGCGTAGTAATAACTTGTCAAATTTTTTCAGTGCAACATTAGGAATCTTGACAAAACTGCTTTTCTTGAGGATCGTTATATCTGCTGCAGTGTAAATCAATCCTTCCACCTCAAGCCCATTCAGCTTTATTTTTTTCGTCTCTCAGTGGCTCGCAATAATGCCTACCTGTCAATAATTTCCCCAACAGCAACAACAACCAATGCAAGCGATAGATCTATTTCTCCCGCTCCCCTGGGCTCAAAAGAAAGTTGGAGTGTAGAATGCGCGGCATTCTCTTTTCCAACAACATCAACAACAACTACGCAACCTTCGTTCTCCCTGTCTCAGTCCACAGTGACTGCAACAACAACATCAACGGCAACGTCAATGACCACTGCTACTATGCCCGACCGGCCAATACTGCAAAGTCAGCAGTTTCCGAGTCAATTACCCAAACAACCTAACTCAACTTTAAACTCACGTCCAACTATACAGACCGGAATGGATCGATACATACAAGTTACCAAGCGCAAATTAAGCCCGCACAATAAAAGTTTGGGCAATAATCCAAAGCTAAATAAAACCTCCGAATCAAAATCAAATCAAGAAAACATTTCAAACGATAATAGATTCAAAATTTTAGGCGAACACCTTGAAGACGAACCCGAAGAAGTGGACACAGAACCTGCAAAGCCAAAAACATCAAAACATCTTAGAACAGCCATCAACTGGAATTGAATCACTAATTAGTTCACTCCATAAAAGCATGATGGAATTTATGCAGTTTATGCAATCTACAATACAAGACCTCATGCGAAATCAAAACATACTCATGGAAATACTTGCATCCCAACACTCCAAACCATAAATGGCTATTTTAAAGATATGTTTCTGGAATGCTAACGGCATTTCACAGCACAAAAACGAACTTATTCAATTCCAAAAGGAACACGACATTGATATAATGTTAATCTCCGAAACCCATCTCACAAATAAAAATAACTTCTTTCTTAGTGAGTACACTTTTTACTCAGCGAATCATCCAGACGACAAAGCTCATGGGGGAACAGGCATCCTTACCAAGAGACGCATCAAGCACCATCAATTGCAGCCATTCGCAACCAATTACTTGCAAGCTACGTCAATAAGTATTAAAGTGTCTTCCGGCAGTCTTAGTATTGCCTCAATATACTGCCCACCACGGTTTTCTATTTCGGAAGAAGACTTCATGGAATATTTCAACCAACTAGGTGCCCATTTCATATCAGCAGGCGATTATAATGCCAAACACACGCACTGGGGCTCCCGTCTTACAAACCCAAAAGGAAGGTTCAATTATACAAAGCTTTAATCACAAGATCGAATAAACTTGACTTCATATCTACGGGTAGGCCTACATATTGGCCAGCTGATCCAAACAAAAAACCACTGTCCCTCAGGGTTGTCATCTAGGACCACTGTTGTTTATACTCTTTGTGAACGATCTTCCCAATGTGATTAGTTATGCCTCTACGCTTATGTATGCTGATGACGCAAACTTATGACATTCCATCGCAGTGTGCCGCTTATCATATCTTACTCTCTCGGAAATCACGTCCTTGATCGTGTTTCCACAATCAATGATCTTGGAGTTCTTTTTGATCATAAACTTAAGTTTAATGATCACATTTCTGTGATAGTGAATAAAGCCAGAGGAATGTTAGCCTTTATTAAGCGATGGTCTAAAGAATTTTAACGATCCTTTCACCACCAAATCCCTGTATATCACCCTAGTTCGTCCCATTCTCGAATATTGCTCGTGTGTTTAGAGTCTTCAATACTCCTCTCACCAAAATAGTATTGAGTCGGTCCAAAAGCAGTTTCTGCTATTTGCACTAAAAAACCTAAACTGGGATCCTGATAATCGTCTCCCGCCGTACCGTTGCAGGCTTAAATTGTTAAAGTTACCTCCATTGAAGGAGCACCGAACCTGTGCTGGGGTCATGTTTCTACACATGCTGATCCATGGCATGGTTGACTCTAAACACCTGCTAAGCCAACTATATTTTTGCATCCCTAATAGGAAAACTAGGTCCTTCCGACCCCTATGGTTACCTATGTGCAAATCTAACTTCGCTGAACACGACCCCTTTCGCACTATTTGTAAGAACTATAACCTTTTATCACATACTCTATCTTCTATATGAACTCTCTCTTAATGTAAATAAACTTAAAATTATAGAATACCTCCTAAAATAGTTATAGTGTAGTTATATTAATAATTTTTATTCAAATTATTGAAATTTAAATTTGAATTTAGATTTATAGACTTTGCTATAACCCGAAACATACCAAAACAACTAACGCGGATAGAAGCAATAGCCGACTTGTCCTCGGACCACTCTCCTATCCTTCTTCAACTGTTCGAACAACCACCAACGTTGGAACGGCCTGATATTACTACATCCAACCAAACAAACTGGCTCCGCTACAAAAAATATATAAGCTCACACATTGAGCTAAGCCCAACACTGTACCACGACGCTGACATTGATAATTCTGTAAATGCCTTTGAATTTATTCTCACCACTGCTGCACGCGTATCTACACAAATGAAACCAAAAGTAGTACATCAGTACCGTACAAATAGGCAAATTCAACCGCTTCTTTAAAAAAAAAAGACATTTACGACGAGAGTGGCAAAAAAAAAGATCACCAGCAAGCAAAGAGAAATTAAAAGCTGCAACTTGAAAACTCCATAGAGTACTGAAACAAGAAGAAAATCTTGCGCAACACCAATACATCGAACAACTCTCTCCAACATGTGCCAAAAACCCACTCTGGAAAGCGCGCAGTCTCAGTGCCCCTATTGAAACAGACAGCCCTATCGGAAGTCTTACAGGAAGATGGGCTAGAAGTGACTCCGAAAAGGCGAACGTGTTTGCAACACACCTCCAAGAAGTCTTCCAACCAAATCCTGTGACCAATTTATTTGAGCTTCCGGAATTCTCAAGCTCTGACATAATACACACTACGCCTCTGAAATTCCGATCAAGCGAAATTAATCAAATAATCAAAGAGCAATTAAAGCCAAACAAAGCACCGGGCCACGATAGAATTACTCCAAAAATGATCATAGAACTACCGAGCTGTGCCTTAAATCATTTATGCACGTTTTTCAACGCAATGACTAAATATGGTTATTTTCCTCAAAGATGGAAAAAGTCAACTATAGTTATGATTCCAAAACCTGGTAAAGACAAAACACAAGCATCTTCATATAGACCAATAAGTCTTCTGTCCTGCTTATCAAAAATATTCGAAAAACTTATCTTGTCGCACATCAGTCCCCATCTTAGTATAAATAACATAATCCCAATGCATCAATTTGGGTTCCGAGAAAAACATGGTACAATAAAACAGGTAAACCGTATCACTGCTCTGCTTTATATCTTGATATTGCCCAAGCGTTTGACAGGGTGTGGCTCGATGGACTCATGTACAAGATCAAAACATTACTCCCCAATAGTATGCACAAACTCCTCGAATCCTATCTGCATAAAAGATTGTTCTCCGTAAGCTGCAGCGCCTCAACATCTGCTGAGCGTGAAATCAAAGCTGGAGTCCCTCAAGGAAGCGTTCTCGGTCCCATTCTATATACACTATACACATCGGACATTCCGACAAATATTCAACTTACCACTTCAACTTTTGCAGATGACACTGCCATTCTTAGCCGGAGTAAAGGTCCCCTCAGAGCAACTTTTATTCTACAACATCATTTGTAATCTCTTGAAAACTGGTTAGCTAACTGGAGAATTAAAGTAAATGAAAGTAAATGTAAACACGTAACATTCACACTGAACAGACAAACCTGTCCCCACCTTACTCTAAACGGAGCACGAATCCCCCAGTCAAACACCGTCACATACTTGGGTATCCATCTTAACAGGAGACTCACCTGGCGCTCACACATAGCAGCCAAAAAAACTCAACTAAAGTTGAAGACCAACAAGCTCCATTGGCTAATCAACTCTCAATCCCCTCTTTGCCTCGAATACAAAATACTTATCTATAACACCGTGATCAAGCCAATATGGAAATACGGCTCTGAACTTTGGGGAAATGCCAGTCGTAGTAACATCGAAGTAATTCAAAGAGTTCAATCTAAGACACTTAGACTCATCACTGGTGCTCCTTGGTATATAAGGAACGAAAACATTCATCGAGACTTAAATATCAATACTGTTTCTGACGAAATTTTCCATCAAAAAGCAAAACACCAAGCTAAATTAACATCTCATCCAAATCCTCTTGCACGCTCGCTAACCAGAACTTCCAGTTGGAGTAGACTTCAACGTGCCGATCATCCACTCGCTCAGTTCCGATATAATTAGAGCCGTGCTTAAAACTAAACCCATCGCTAAAAAATGGATTTTCGTTATATTATTAGTCTAAGATTTTAAAACTTGTTTATACGATTTACAGTTATACAGGCTGTATTTAAAATCACTCTTTATATTTAGCCTATCTACTACATACCGAATAACCGACGTTGCCCAACTATTGATATCTTTTTCATATGCAAAATGTACTCTTTAAAGTTTTCCGCTTTGCGTTTCTTTCGTCCGCGCAACGTCAGCATGAATATCGGCACTGCACACTGACTCATTACCGAATTCCTCTCTTAATGCCGTACGCAACTCATTATAGTTGTACACCACTGTAGATTTAAGTAACAGTTTTGCTGTTTGAGTTATTTTTGCTCGCGCCTGAACGTACTTTTAAACACTAATTAGGCCGTATGCTTCCGCATTAACTTCGAAGTTATTAAACCAATGTGTTACCGGAATGGTACTGCCTTCAAAATCTGGTATTACCGTCGTAAAATTTTCCGCACTTATTTTCGGTTCATTATGCTTTATTGCATCAGCTTGAATTTTCAACGACAACAATTGTACTAGCTGTTGCAACATTTCATTATTTTTTCTGTACTCTCACGTACACTTTGTTCCTCTTCGTCCATTCTGGCTGTTGCTTTTCGGCTTTCTCGTATACCTATTTGCCGCTTTCCGTTACTGCTCCCGTGTTATACAACCGTCTCGCTTGCACCACTAAATTACCACTGTTTGTACCGGCGCCAAAAATTTGCGCGTCTGACTTTAACCGTGATACACACTTGTTGTTTCAGGCAACTTTAAACACTTCTCGAGCATGGAAACCACTGACGCTTGCTTAGTTAGGACGAGACCCCAAATGTAAGGAAGGTTTAGCCTTCCAGTTTATTATTATAGTATATAACAAGCCTTTTGGGTTTGATGTCATAAAAAGATTTTACAGCTCCGTTGGTGTTAAGATCAATACAAAAAAGATTACCACTCGACAACTCGTACGATCTGCAACTCTAGGACTCTCGTTAACGACTGCTCAACGACTACTCTTGATCGACGTTGCCAAGTCTGCCAACCTGTGTTGTGCTACAGTGGCTGTCCATCTACTCCACTTTACATACATACAAATAAATCGCGAAGCAAGATTACAAGAATATATCCTTTGTGTATTTTTTACCTATTATACCTAACTGATCCTTAGTTAGCTCCATGTGGGGCCTATTATGCCTATAGAAGGTAACCAAAAATCAATATTGCCCGTTCCATCGAGCTCCTTAACCCAGACCAAAAAGTGAGCCATCTGCATCGTCCTTAAGCAGACTAACTCAACGTTCCAGACCGGCTATAGTCGTATATATATATTCCGAAGACGTCCGATCTCTACTTGTGGACCGATTCCACAATGGTTCTGGTGTGGCTCAAAAAACCTCGATGTTCGTAGACGACATTCGTCTTTAATATAGTTGGTAAGATTTCCCGAAGCCCAGTTAAAAGGCAGAATGTCAGTTTCGAGGTTAATCCTACCGACCTTGCTAACCGAAGAGTGTCAGCTCACAACTTGCGAGATAGCAAGTTGTGGTGGCAAGGATCTGAATGGCTAAGAACGGCACGAGAACTCATCTGACACCGCCGACACTGATTTAAAGAAGCTTTCAGCCAAACAATATCTTTCAACCAGACTTCCTCGCTCGCTTTTCCATCTTCCACAGATCTGTCCGAGCAACAGCAGTGATATACACCTTTTTAAACGGTGCAAAAAGCCAGAAGTTAGTCCGAATTTCATACAGATGTGCTGTCAGAGGCGCAATATCGCCTCATCCTGCTTACTGAACGATTAGATTTCCAAGTGGAATATAATATATACATTAAATAGAACTTGCTTTTGAAGAGACCGTTTACAAGGTTTGGGGCTTTAGCTACCCTTACTTCGTTAATCGACTCGAAGGGAATCCTCGGAGCATGTGGACGTGTAAAGGCGTCGGAGTTTTTGAGTCATGGCGAAAAGCATCCGATCATGCTTCCTCACGGTGCCAACTTCACGCTCCTCTTTACGAATTTTACTCATAAAATGTCGTTGCATGAAGGAAATCAACTTATGATGTTGCGCATTCGATCCAAATTCTATGAGCCGAGGTTGAAAAACTAGCTTAAAGCCATCACGAACTCATGTCGCGTCTGCGCAATCAATAAGAAAGGGCTTCAATCTCAACTCATTCGAGTCCTCCCTTCCGAAAGATCCACGTTCCCTCCGCCTTTAACGCATAAAAGTATCGACTTTGCCGGACCTTTCGAGATAAAAAAAATACACCGGCAGAGTGTGTCTTATTACAAAAGGGTATGTATGTGTGCTATTCCCCTAGAAGCTGCCTCTGATTTATCCACCGAGAAAATCATTTCGTGTCGAGACGTGGCAAGCCGCTCAAGGGTTTTCTGATAATGGGAAACCGTTTGGAACGGCCACCAATGTGTTAAACCAAGCTTTCTTGGAGACGACCAGGTCTACTTCCGTCACTACTGACCTGTTGGCACAAACACCAGATCATTTCCCCATTGGCGGCCCACTACTCACTGTTGCTGAGCCTGAAATAAACTTTGATGCGGCCTCAATAAGTAACATATGGCAGCCTTTCAAGGCCCAACCAGCAGTTCTGCCTGCGTTAGAAGCATAAATACTAAAAAACTGCACAAACGGAATAAATGGTAGCCTTCTGAGAGGAACATGCAGTCGACTATTCATCCCAATTTTTGTTTTAATGAATGGAGACTCGGAAGGGTAAGTGATGTTTACGCAAGCAAAGATTATCTAGTTCGTGTGGTCATAAACTGGTACTCCTTCGTCTTCAATTTTAGTCTTGGTCCAAATCCTCTACCTACGTGTTGATGTACTGTTATTTTGTTGCCCATCATTATAACATCCAAAATTATTTTTTTTATCCATAAGCATTTTTTTTAATAATGACTTGAGAGTCTTTAGCTGCCGAATATGCCGACGAATACACGCGTTGCGGAAATGCAGTCTCTTCTTCCAGCTAAACGCAGGGAAGAGGCTCCGCGCGATGTTAGCGAACCTCTATTGCTCGAACTACTTTACCCACCAACACTCTGGAGAAAGTTTCCAGTCCATGGACACCTGCCGTGTGTGCCAAGAGAGCATCACACCTTGCTCCACCTGAACGCTGCATATAGCCCAATTCAATGAACGCCTGCAAGAAATGGGAGGACCATACGCCAAAGGCCGACGGCTGAACAACTCCTGGGGTCCTTGAGTTCACGGGCATCAAGACCTTCACCACCCTATCCCTCCTGCACCAGTGGTCTCCTATCAGCCGCATAAACGACTCCACGGCAACGGTGTTTGTCCTCTCGGTCACTCGAGTGGGCTCTGAATGGGAATGCACCGCTGTTCCCAGATCCAAATTTGCACCCCATCCAGAGAGATTCCGAAGACACACGAAGGGGCATTCTCTATCCATCTTTGAGCCGAGTACCGTCTCCCTGATACTCGGCGCCGACATCTACGGTAAAACCTCCCATCCTGTGTAATAACCTGGCAACCAGAAAGCTCCTTGGCCCAAACACCGTTTTCGGCTGGGTCCCCTGGGTTCCTGCAGGTGATGCCCAAATGCCCCCTTCCAAGTCGATCTACATTGCAGTTGTATTGCAAGGGCTGCGAATTTTTCATATGTAAGGGAATACTTTAATGTATTCGTCAATCATTAAACCACCGCATCTATATATTTTCATTTCGGATATACCTACCAAGGTGCTACAGTGATTGTTCTCAGTATCATTGATTGGGCCTTTTGCATGATCTCAATGTTACTAATGTTGGCTAATCCCCGTAATTGGGAGCCGAATAAGACCCTGTAGTCCAGACAGACAGGGGTGACCGAGTGTTGATAAGCCAGTGGAGGCTATTAGCCTTAAGCTTAAGGTGTGTAGTTTTGGCTTCGATGTGCCTGTACCAGGTGAGCCGTCGGTCGAGGTGCACTCCGAAATACGCCACCTTATTTGCTTTCGGTAGTACGGTGTTGTTTAAACTGATTAAAGTGACATACTTACATTTTTGTTCGTTTATTTTGATCCGCCAGTCAGATAGCACCGGCCACTATGTGAGAAGAGTGTTGATTCGTTGCTTGTACTGGGCATTTGGTTCGGCTTAAAATCGCTGTGACAACGGAAAACGTAGAAGTTGTTAGTATTCTGATTGTAAGTATGTCTGCTGGATAAAGGAAGTACAGCGTTGGTCCAAGTACGGGAACTTTCAGCGTTTGTAGCGTGGTTATCGGACATGTCAGTGTTGCATCCCACAGCTAAGACTCTGTTGTAGAGATACGACTTCAGGAGCTTGTGGGTGTTTTGGGGAAGCATTATTTTAATTTCGAACATTAATCCATCTAGGCAGACTTTGTCAAATCCCTGAGAGACATTCAGTGCAACGCAATATTTCCGTTTTTCGAAAGCGGATCGTATTTTTGATGTTATTCGATTGACTTGTTTAATGGTTCGATATTTCTCTCGAAACCCGAACTGATGTGCTGCTGCGTGTCCTCAAGTAGGGAGTTATTCGGGTCATCAGACATTTTTTAAATAGTTTCGAGGGACAAGTCAATAGGCTTATGGGCTTGTACGATGAGGAAACTGAATGGTCCTTGCTTGCCTTTGGTATCATTATTATGGTCGATTTTACATTTTATATATATAGTACCAGTTAAAAAGCAAGGAAATAGTGCACACAGCACAGTTTTTTTTTTGTTTGAAGCAGGGAGGGTGATAATTGTCTACTAAATGGTAAGTAATTTAAATAGTATGCTCTTCAAGCAGCGCTTTCGCGCCTAGTGGACGATTACGTTGGGAGAAAAATATGCTTCTATGCCACTGGCTTGAAGCTCAGTTGGGCGAAACTAAATTTATTAGTGACAATAGCCGGAGTTTATTTTATGAGCCAACAGCTCTTTATTATAATAATTCTTAATTTAAAGATGGATTACAAAATAAAAACACACACAATGTAATGGAAATTTACGTAACTTTTTAATTTTTCATTTCATGTTAATATTGGAAATTAAAATTTATACGGTTTTGAATAGCGTATTGGGAGCCCTCCCTTTGAATACACTGAAGAAGACACTTTCTGAAGTTTTCCTGAACTCTTTGGAGCATTTCAATGAGTAGTTCGGCGATGTTTGCTGTGATGTTGTTCTTGAGGGCTTTTAGGGTCCTGGGACGATCATTGTAAACCTTGGATTTGTGGTAGCCCCACAGGAAAAAATCGCATGGGGCTAAATCTGGACCGCGCTGGCCAGATCAAATCGCCTCTCAGGGAGATGAAGCGCCCAGGGAACATTCCTCTCAAAAACTCCATCACTCTCCGTGCTGTGTGGGCGGTTGCCCCGTCCTGCTGAAACCAGACGTCGTCCAGTTCCATTTCATCCAATGCAGGCAAGAAAAACTTCTGAATCATGGTTAAATAACGGACGGCTCTGTCGTTGTCCTCAAATAAATAAGGCCCAATTATCCCATTTCTCGAAATTGCACACCATGCTGTTACCCTATCAGAGTGAAGAAGCCTCTGGTGGAGCTCTCTGGGGTTCGTTTTGCCGCGGGGGGCGATATTGAACCTCAAAGGGAAGGCACGTTGCGAGCGGACGGCTGAGCGGGCGTTCTTGAAATAGGCTCTAACGCAAAACGTACGGTGTTCCACAGACCACAACATATTGGAAACTGAAGGAGCGTGTTGAAGCAAACTTCCCGACCCCTTCTTTCAAATGAACCCCACCCCAGATACCTGCGACCGTTCAGTCGGGTAGGGCGCCCTTACAAATCCATCTGTCTTGCACGCTACACCCTGTACAAACGAAATTTTAGCCGGGTTCGGCTGGAACACACGTTGAAGATGCGTTGCAAATGTGGTGGCTCTGTCTTCCACCAGTGATACTCGTATAGTTTCTGCCGGTGTGGTTAAACTGAGATGTTTAAAATTGAAAGTTGCTCTTTATAGCGTTTATACTTTAGGCGTTTTTATTTTCTGTGCGTTATGGAGGCTTGTAGACGTTACTCGAAAAGATAAGTATACGTTCAGTATACTTACTTTATTTACTTGAAGCGCTTAAACATATAAATATAAAACAATACAACAAAAAACAGAAAGCAAACGTAAATTCGAAAAAGGGTTCAACGTATTTGCGTGTTCAAAAATAAGACCCGTAACTTTTAACACGATTGACTACATCATAAAATAAAAAATGTTTAATCTAAAATATGGAATAGGTAAAACCAATTGTACTTTTTTAACTTGTTCGATTTGTTTTAAAAGTACAAATTACTGGTATTATTCAAAAAGAAAATAAATAGGAAAGAAAGAAAAAGAAAAAACAAGTGAGAAAAGTTATCTTCGGCTTGCCGAAGATGGTATACCCTTGAAAACAAAAAGTTTTCCATGCAAAGACTTTTTTTTTCATATCGGTCGTTTGTATGGCAGCTATATGATATAGTGGTCCGATCCGGACCAAACTTCCACAAATCATGTATGCCTATGTCAAATAGATAAATATTGAATTCGTTTGCAATAGCTTGGATAACAAAAAAGTTTTCCATACAAAGACTTGTTTTCATATCGGTCGTTTGTATGGCAGCTATATGATATAGTCATCTGATCCGAAACAAACTTTTACAAATCATGTATGGCTATGTCAAATGGATAAATGTTGAATTCGGTTGCAATAGCTTAGAAAACAAAAAAGTTTTCCATACAGAGACTTGTTTTCATATCGGTCGTTTGTATGGCAGCTATATGATATAGTGGTCTGATCCGACCGATTCTTAAACTTGATCTGCGTGCAACAAAAATAATGATCTGGTAAAAATTTCAAAACGCTAGCTTTAAAACTACTGTCTATTTTTTGCATAGAAACAGACGGACAGACGGACAGAGGGACAGACGGACGGACGGACAGACGGACATGGCTATATCGACTCGGCTGTTGATGCTGATCAAGAATATATATACTTTGTGGGGTCGGAGATGCTTCCTTTAATGCGTTACACATTTCTGGACAAAATTATAATACCCTTTTTCAAGGGTATAAAAAGTATAATTCGAATTTCGGAATTCAATACCTACAAGGAAAGACAATCATCGTCATAAACTTGTTTCATCATTTGATGAGTTTTGGTAAAAGTTTTACCAAGTTTATAACAAAACTACAAATGTAATGTCACATGTAGCGCGATATCTCAGCTATTATACAAGTCAGCTGTTATATAAATTTTGTATTCAGGCAGAAGGAGACTATTTTGAAGGCGACCAATAACATTTTCAAAAAAAAAACAAATAATATTCGTTTTTTAATAAAAGTCCTGGAACTTTTGAATTGCACCTTGTATTATAAAAGTATGGAAAAAATTATGTTTTGATGTTTTCTCCAAATCGGAAAACTCCCTTAAGACTGTTTTTTGTGGTTCTTTTAAGAGCTGCTCTATAAAATTTTTTTTTTTTTTCATAAATTACTATTAACATTTGCATTACATTTTACTATTAATTATTATTACTACTAATTTTTTTACAATACAATTATTTTTTTTAGTAAAATCTGGAAGGAAGATCTTGGGGGTAAAATTTCTTCAGTCTTTATTTTCGTGGGGTGGAGAAAATCCGGAAGGAAGATTTTGGGGGTAATAATTCTTTAGTCTTCTTTCTCGATGTTGGGGTGGAGGCCGTCTTAAGTATCTTTCCGCGTGTGTCCTGCATACTTCGCCTATCTTGGCTATGTTAAGGTCCCTCTCTATGTCTTTTGTTCTCATGTACCAAAGAGCGTTACAAATAGATCTATTTATCTTGGTTTGAGCAACTCTTATTTTGTTTAGGTTTGATTTACTTGTAATTCCGTATACTTCGATACCATACTTCCAAATTGGGCTCAAAATGGATTTATAGAGGCGGACTTTATTTGGCAACGAAGGTTTGTTTCTCAGCGAAGAAGCCATGACATTTTTGTATCCTTTGAAAGCACAGGTTTTTTGATCATAGTTGTGTGCCTTTGGAACGTTAATCCCCTGTCCAAAATCAGACCAAGGTATTTGCAGTGGGTCTTGTGTTGAAGTGCGGAGCCAAGCATTGTAATTCCTGGGCAATTCAAAGGTATTTTGGCGAATGTTACGCAAGCACATTTGCTGCAATTAATTCCTATATTCCATTCCATTGCCAACTTTTCGGAAGCCGTTACGTAATTTGGAAAGGTTGTTCTAAGGTTATTTGCACCCTGCCTCTCGTTTCTGCCGAAGAGATGTTGAAAGGCTTAAATCTATCCTCTAAGGTGTTTGCAAAGACGTCTGCCCTTTCCTGGCTTGAGACGCACCAACCACCAGTAGGATTCTTGATGGGAGCCTTTGGGATAACCTGTATTTTAATGCTGTTCGTCAGTTTCCACAACGAATAATTGGTCGATGCATCAGGGCTTGCATTTTGCAGCATTTCATCAAAGTGGTCGTGCTTGTTTTTCCCTAGAACTTTTATTAGACGGTTAGACAGCCTTTTGTAAATGTTGTAGGCACAGATGCCTCCTGTTCTTGAAAATTCTCGTCTTGCTCTTCGTTTAAGTCGTATGAGGTCTAAAGCATTTTGTGGATGAGTAAATTTCTACTTCTTGGGGCAGCAAGTGTCGCGGCCAACTGTATTTCGTCCATAAAGATCTCTACCGCATCTTCGATGTCTTCTGGATGGTTAATCTCGATGTTTAGATTAATGCTTCTGTCCAAGGCTTCTTTAAATTTTTTTACTGAAGAGCCGGGTAATAGAATAATTCTCTTTATGGTTTTGTATTGGGGAGTGTGGCTAAGTGTTGCTAGTACTGGCAAGTGGTCCGAAGACAGATCGTAGTTTGTTGCGATTGAAAACATGTTTATTGCCACCCCCTTCGGATGCTTTGCTGAGCCTCCCCTGGCGTTGTTACTAGGGTGGTTCGCGTAGTATCGTTGATAGCCTGGGAGGTATACTTTTAGTCCCGGACGCATATGAGTCTCTGTAATTAGCATGATATCTATGGAGTGAGCAAAAGGAAAAAGGCTAAGATCTTCATTTTCCTATACAATTCCTCTTGCGTTCCATAATCCGAGTTTTAAATAAATCCGAGACCATAATTTTTTAAGCTATCAGAATTAAACTGAAGTTTAAAATTTATTGACATTTATTGTCAATTTAATAATTTGAAAAATATTATGGAAAAATTGGAACATAATTTTATTAGTTTTATTAGATAGATTATATTTACTCCTTACGTTTTTAGAAAGGCCTTTTCAAATTTGTTCACTTACCTCTTGGCTACTTACAAAGTGATAACGACTTAAATTTGGTGCGTTGAAGTGCGCACAATGCGTTTCTTCCGTTTGTTGTAGTTTCATAAATTGTTGATCTGATTTAGGTATACTAATTCTTTCTTCATTGCACTGCTTGCTTCCGATTTCTGAAAATAAAAAATTACAAATATGAAAGAAGAAATTTTAGTAATTCTAGGTTCGGGTTATTTGAATTATTTTTTTTTTATACCCTTGCATAGGGTATTATAATTTTGTCCAGAAATGTGTAACGCATTAAAGGAAGCATCTCCGACCCCACAAAGTATATATATTTTTGATCAGCATCAACAGCCGAGTCGATATAGCCATGTCCGTCTGTCCTTCTGTCCGTCTGTTTCTATGCAAAAAATAGACAGTAGTTTTAAAGCTAGCGTTTTGAAATTTTTAACAGATCATTATTTTTGTTGCACGCAGATCAAGTTTAAAAATCGGCCGGATGGGACCACTATATCATATAGCTGCCATACAAACGATCAATCAGATTTCAAGTCTTTGTATGGAAAACTTTTATGTTCTCCAAGCAGCTATCCCAACCGAATTAAATATTTATTTATTTGATATAGCCATACATGATTTGGTCCGGGTCGGACCACTATAGCATATGCCTCCATACAAACGACCGATATGAAAACATGTTTTTGTATGGAAAACTCTTTTTGTTTTCCAAGCTATTGCAACCGAATTAAACATTTATTTTTATAACATAGCCATACATGATTTGTGAAAGTTTGGTCCGGATCGGACCACTATATCATATAGCTGCCATACAAACGACCGATATGAAAACTAGTCTTTGTATGGAAAACTTTTTTGTTTTCCAAGCTATTGCAACCGAATTCAATATTTATTCATTTGACATAGCCATACCAGTAATTTTGAAAATACTTCTGATTTTTACATAAGTACTTATTGCAATTTTGTAAAGATCTGCAAGGGTATACCAACTTTGGCAAGCCGAAGATAACTTTTCTCACTTGTTTTCATCTGTTCTCTCTATTTCCAAGTATTTTTTAATAGCTAACCAAAAGTAAAACTTCGTCACTAAAGTGTTTTTTTTTGTTTTTAGTGGTTCAATACACACATACGCATTTATTACACGGTTAATCGTCGTTAACAAACCGAACACTTTTTTAAGATCCCCTTTAAGGTGTTTTATGCGATATTTTTGATGAATTAGCAAAAGTTATTGGAATTTCCAAAGACAAAACATGATTTTATCACGATTTTGCTCAAAGTTTTATGATGTTTTTATATCATAGAACTGATCTGATTTGAGCACCTTTAGAAATTCTTATTATTACATAATTAAAAACATAAGTTTTGTCACCCGACTTTTACAAAAGACCAAAACATTTTTTCTAGCACCTATTTCAACAACTTTTCAAGAACTTGTTGATGCCCAAACATTTTATTGTCCTGTGTTGAGTTTGGCAGTCGCAAGTAATTAACGCATTTTGAGCCCTGCTCACGCTTCGAACCCCCTTCAGCCCGTTCAGTTGATCGGCTACCTCAATTGGCGGGCTCGTTAGGTTCCATGTTTCTCATTCCTCTTTTTCACACGTCGCACTGGCTTAAGTTGTATCGGTTGGGTAAAAAACCTTTCGATGAGTATCACGTATCAAAGCATTTCAAGCAGACAAAATAATATTTTTGACACAGCAATTAAAGACAAGCACACAATAGTGGCACAAGCTGTGGTTTGTGATCCCTAGACCCATTATTAGTAATATCAACGTACAAGCGTAGTAATTATAAGCTTTTCAAAACATCTACTTAATCGTGGCTCCGCTTCACACCGGCCACAAATGTAAAGAACACAAAATAGCTGTTCACAGCTCTCCTAAGCTTATTGAGAAATATTTTGATTATAGCACTCCGCCACCCATCCAATAATCTATGGAAGTGGAGCCAAATGCTAATACTGCCAAAAGGTCCTAGACGTACATTGTATATGCCGAAGGCGAAATGAGCCAGGCGCTCCAGGAGCCAAGCCCGCTGAGGCTAACAACATGGAGATTCTGGCTCTCAAGGCTCTATGCCATATGAGAGTTTTCATTGAGGCACTTTGCAAGCGAAATGCAAGCAATCCAATACCATCGATGCCAGAAATTTGTCCACACGGCCAAATACTGCCGAATGGCGAGCCATGCACTTGATGGAATTATGTTGAACAGCACCCAGCGAACTACTCAGGATGCATCAAACTCCAGGCATTCATTCAGCGCTCTAGGCCCAGAAGAGGTGTGAGTGGAAGAAGCGAGGTCAACGATGGACCTATGAACCATGCTCCTACTGGAAGTAGGCCAATTGGACCTCTACGAAGCGGAGTGTCCTATGCGGATGTAGTTAAAGCCAGTATGGACCCCAAAGCAGAACCAGCAACAGGAACCACAGCCCAATCAGCAGCGACAATCCGAGATCAGAAACCGCAGTCGGTCTAAAGGCGGACATCAGCACCCGATGGAAACCTACAATAACACTGATAACATCCTGTTTGGTACATTTTCCTCTTCCACCGGTAACCACTGATAGGGTGCAACTTGGAAGACTGGTCACGTCCCTATAAACTTTGCCCCCGAGGTACGTATGGACCACAGACGACTTAAAATCCATCTTGGAGCGACATCAGTCCAAATACATCGCAGCAGGCGAATGGAATGCGCAACAGGCTAGCAACAGATGGCCCCCCGAGGTTCCCTTATGGCAGTAGAGGGTCAGGTCACCAGACTACATCGATTTCGATTTCGAAATAATTTTTAAAATGTAAGATTAATCTGGACATAGGATTAAAAAAGAATAAAAGGTGAGTAAAGTTTCTCGGCAACATATTCGATACCCGATACACGTATTGTACCTTTCACGTCCCTTTTTTGATAAATATTCATTCTTCAGGTAAGCAACTTTTTGCAGAACTTTTTTTTAGAATAACAAATTTTGTTGCTTATTTCAAGGTAACGCCGAAAAACCGTAAATGTCTACGAATTCTTTAAAAACGAATCTCAACGACTAAATTAATACATCTTTTTGAGCTGGATCAAAGCCAAACTGCATTGGACATCCATGATCATACCGAGAATGGTCTTAAACTAGCCTATTGTATGTGCATATTCACTACTTGTATATTGTATTGTGTGCGGGCACACTGTTTGTCGCCATCGCAAGTTCTAAATTGGCCGCGAAAACTTAGCGTGCTCATTGTCGTACGAGAGGTTGGAGGGCACACTGCGGTGAGGTAGAATTAAGATAGTTGAAGTTGTATAACCTTAAAATTCTTACAGAATAAAACTAGCCTACTACCACGGATTAGTCTTTCCCTTTCCTTCGGGATTCAAGGTGGAGTAGCCGTTTTAGGCAACTCCGTTCGCACGACGACAACTTTTGTTCGCAGTCCGAGAGAGACTGCAAGGGCAACTTGCTCTGTAATGACGGCTTAGACGGCCAGTTAAAGAGTTGCTAGGAGCTGGAGTGACGGTTTAGACGGCCAGCGAGGAGGATTTGTGAGCGCAGCCCGTGCTACGTACCGGCTGAGGAGTCGCAGCCAGCGACATATGCAGAAGGGCGCAGCCAGCGCCGAGCGTCGGTACGACCAGGTCGCGGACGAGACGCAGTGGAGCGTCATTTGCGGAGATCGCAGACAGCGGTCACGAAGCGCACGCAGCGCCAAGCATTGAGGGCCGCAGCCAGCGGCCACAAGGTGTCGGAGACGCCATTTTGGAGCGCGCCCAGGCGCCGCCATATTGAAGGTGGGAAAGATGCAGCATTCCCCCAGGAAGACTGCCCGGCTGAATGGAGGGGAAGCCACCTCTATAAACATGAGAGCGGATCAGCAGCCAGTGAGTAGTGGAGCGGGAACCCGGCCGCGGGTGAATATCATGGCGGCGACGATTTCTTGCCCGGCCACTACGGTGACTACAGTACCTTCCTAACCTAGAAGTACTGCCGTCACAGCTGCGAGCCCAGCGCCGGAGATGAATCAGCCCCTCACGTTGGATCTCATGGAGAGAATCGCAGCGTTGGAGAAGGAGCTGGAACAAGTTAAAGCCCTGCAAAGTGTGAGCACCGCCAATTCCGCGCCAATCGCAGTTGGCCCAAGCGCAGTTGGCGCCAACAGTGGAGCGTCGAGTCAGCCGCCATCTTGGAGCGGCCCGCCATTACCCACATCTAACGGAAAGCCCTTACATAACGGGGTCGGGTCGGTGCCCTATAACAGTGACGGCGCGAGCGGTGCGGCCTGCACGCTGCCGCCATCTTGGAGTGGACCGCCATTGCTAACAACTAGCAACCAATTTGTGGAGCCACTGTGTGCAACAAGCACTGCGCAGCCAGCGCATGGATTCGTGCTACCGGGCGTAAGCGTCCACAATGTGGCAACTGCATCGCCACTTGTTGGATCCTACGCCGCGATGACGCCGAATGGAACCCAGGGAGCATACGGGCCAAGGAAGCTTTCGGACTTGCCTGCATTTGGAGGGCACGCCGAGGAGTGGCCGATCTTCAGCTGTGCGTTCGTGGAGACGACCGAGCGTACAATTGCACGGATCTGGAAGCAACCAGAGATTACTGAAGGCGCTGAAGGATGAAGCCCGTGAGACAGTGAAGGCGCTACTAATTCATCCAGGGAATGTCAGCGCCGTGATGGAGCAGCTGCGCTTTAGGTTCAGCCGACCGGAGCAGCTTATACGCAGCCAGCTGAACAGCGTGCGAGAGGTGCAGCCAATTTCGGAGCACAATTTGGCGAAGATCATTCCTTTCGCTGCCCGAGTGAGTAACCTCGCGACCTTCTTGCAGTCAGAAAAGGCGGAGCAGCACCTGGAGAACCCAACCCTCATGGAGGAGCTTGTGGCCAAGCTTCCTACGAGCAAGCGTGTTGTCCACTTCAGCACGTGGCTACAGGAGTACGCAAACGTGGTGTGCACGGTTTTGGACGTCGAGGGAAAGGAGCCGAGGCGTCGAGTTCTGCATGCGAGCATCGACCATAACGAATGCGATCAACAGGATGATCGGCATGGAGGTTGGAATGGCATGGAATCATAAGTTGCAGAGAATTCGTTAGAGCTTCGCCCCGGGAAGGTGGAGGATTGTAAAGAACCACCGACTCTGCTCATATGCCTACGAAGCGGGTACATAGCTATATCCTGCTATAAGCAAGGTGAGTGCCAGATCAATGATGCCGAAAGATGCATCACCGTCTGCTACATGGCGCGGACTAGGAGCGAAGGCCGCAGCAGCGAGGCAGTTTCCAGACGCAGCCCGGCCTGGATATCTTCGCTACGAGATGGTCACAGGGACCAAGAGGGGAACCAGCAGACAGCCGTTCCCAGAAACAGCCTGGAGGGAGGAGCTCTGCCCGAAGCGGGAGCGCCCATGCAGAGGAATTGTAGCTGCGTCGACGCCGAAGGAGGCCGCCTACTGTTCCGTATATTGCCAGTTACGCTGTACGGAGCTGGGCGGAAAGTGGATACGTATGCGCTCCTAGATGGCGGATCCTCCGTCACGATGATCGATGACGAGCTGCGAAGAGATCTTGGAGTGCAAGAAGAGCGTCGTTAGGTAAATATCCAATGGTTTGGAGGTACCAACGTGGTGAGTTTGAATATAAGCGGAGTTTGAAATCCCACTCGCCACGTATTGAGAAACGTGTATGCCGTTTCGAGCCTGAGTCTGCCGATGCCGATGCATTGAGTCGACAGGATGTCCAGGGCATGCATAGGGATGCGCGTCTGCCGATGAAGCCCTACAGCAACGTGGTTCCGAAGCTGCTAATTGGGCTGGATCACGGACATCTCGGATTGCCACTTAAAACGAAGCGGTTCGCTAGCTAGGGACCGTACGAGGCCGCAACCGAGCTAGGCTGGGTTGTGTTTGGGCCTGTAAGTGGGCAATCGACTACGCCATCACCGAGGTCCTGCCTACTGGCCGTGTCAATGGATGACGCGATAGAACAGATGATGGAGGACTACTTCGACATGGAGAACTTTGTAGTGATGGCCGCGCCAAAGGTCGCAGTCAGCGACGATGTGCGGCACAAAGGATGCTCGAAGACACCACAGTGAGAGTGGGGCGTCGCTACCAGACGGGATTACTCTGAAAGGACGACCACGTTGTGCTGCCACAGAGCTACGAGATGGCGTACAAGAGGCTGGTCAACGTAGAGAAGAAATTGAAGCACAATGAGCCGTTGGCGCAGGAATATGATCGGATTATAAAGGATTACGTGTCTAAAGGATACGCAAGGAGGCTGCAGCTGGATGAGGTCGCGGTAAGGAGCGGCCGGTTATGGTATTTGCCACATTTTGGTGTCGAAAGCCCCAACAAGCCCGGCAACGTACGGCTTGTGTTTGATGCTGCAGCCAAAGTTGGAGGAATGTCGCTAAATTCGGAGCTGGACAAAGGGCCTCAGCACTTTAAGCCTTTGCCAGCTGTGATCTTTTATTTCAGAGAGGGAGCAGTCGGAGTCTGCGGTGACATCAATGATGTGTTCCACCAAGTGCTGATCCGACCCGAGGACAGATGTTCCCAACGATTTCTTTGGAGAAATGGCGACGACGAGAGAGATCCGGATGTCTATGAGATGAACGTAATGACGTTTGGAGCAGCATGCTCGCCGAGCGCTGCACATTACGTGAAGACCGTGAATGCCCTGAAGTTTCGGGATTCGGATCCGAGAGCAGTCAAGGCTATCACCGACTACCATTATGTCGATGACTATGTGGACAGTTTCGCTAAAGAGCGCGGCTATCAGCGTACCTACCCGAGTGAAGGAGATACATGCGGATGCTGGATTCGAGTTATGTTAGTTTTCATCTAGCTCGCCCACCGTTGAGACGGCTTTAGGACCTGGACGCGTCAAGAGCGTCGGATGGGGTGAGGCTGAGCAAAAAATCCTCGGAATGCGTTGGCAGGTAGCAACGGATGATTTCAGATTCAACGTGGAGTATCATCGAGTGCCAAGCAGCGTTCTGAGTGGAGATCGAGCCCCCACGAAGAGGGAATACTTGAGTCTGGTGATGTCAACATTTGATCCACTGGGATTCCTGTGCTGCCTCATGATTACAGCGAAGCTGTTGCTACGAGAGATTTGGAGGCAGAAGATCCAGTAGGACGAACCACTACCAGAGGAGTTAACCAAAGCATTTGCGACTTGGCGCAAAGAGATGGACGTCGTGGGACAGTTCCGTTGTCCTCGCCATGATTTTGGACGTGGAACAGTCCGGGCCATACAATTGCACGTCTTCGTGGATGCTACTCAGGCAGCATTCGCGGCGGTGGCCTATTGGAGGGTCACATATGAAGACGACAACGTGCTGGTGAGCTTCGTATGTGCAAAGACGAAGTGCGCCCTGATGAGAACAATGACGATCCCATGGCTGGAGCTGCAGGCAGCAGTTCTCGGAACCAGGCTGATGAACACTGTTAAGGAGAAGCACAGTGTGGCCATCACGGACCTAGTGTTATGGACGGACTCAAAGACAGTGCTAAGATGGATCGGCAGCACCCACCGCCGGTATAGGCAGTTTGTTGGCAACTGAGTGGCAGAGATTCTTGAGTCGTCAAAGGTTTCTCAATGGAGATGGGTGCCTACGGCCGACAATGCGGCGGATGATGCGACGCGGTCGCAGAGGGGAGTCGACCTTAGCCCGGATTCAAGGTGGCTAAGAGGACCTGCATTTTTAAGGCAGCCAGCAGCCAGCTGGCCGGGGCCTGAGGAAAGAACTGAGCGTGTTCCAGATGCCCCCGATGCAGAAGAGATGCCCAGTAAGTTTGGCGCATGGCCTATCGACGGATTCCTGCATAATTGTGATCAGGAACTTCGTCTGCCGTAGAGAGGGCCAGTACAAGATTGCGCAGCGACAACGGCAAGAACTTCGTGGGAGCTGACAGGGAAGCCAAACGCTTTGGTGACGTGTTCGAGATGGAGAAGATTCAGAGTGAGTTGTCAAGCAGAAGCATAGAATGGGTTTTCAATTACCCACTAAACCCATCTGAGGGCGTAGTATGGGAGCGCATGGTGCAGTGCGTCAAGAGAGTACTGCGTCATACCCTGAAGGAAGTTGCGCCGAAGGACTACGTATTGGAGAGTCTCCTGATTGAGGCGGAGAATATTGTAAATTCGCGTCCGCTTACCCATGTGCCTGTGGATGCGGAATAAGAGGCCCCGTTGACGCCAAATGACTTGCTTAAGGGAGTAGCCAATCTGCCGGATACGCCTGGATTGGATGCGTAGCTGCCAATGGAGGGTTCTACAAGAAAGCAGTGGAGGATTGCTCGCATGCTGCAAGACCGTTTCTGGAGAAGGTGGGTCAGGGAGTACCTGCCTACGCTTGTGCGCCGCGAGAAGTGGTGCCGAAGAACGGAGCCCATCCACCAGGGTGATATGGTCTTCGCCTGCGATCCCGCCTTACCCCGGCGAGAGTGGTGCAAGGGCATCGTGGAGGAGGTCTACAGCGGAGCAGATGGAGTCATCAGGCGCGCCAAGGTGCGCGTGAGCGACAACGGCCTATCGAGAGCAATAATGCGATCCGTCTCTAAACTTGCAGTTCTGAGTGGATCTGAGTGAATCGGTTATTCACGGAGTCGGGGATGTCGCGGATCGAATATTGTAATCGATAGGCGTAGTCAGTATTTTTCTTGAGATGAACTTGTGTTGTGAACCAGTCCGAAAGAGATGGGATTTGGTAGCTAAATGTGTGCGGGCACACTGTTTGTCGCCATCGCAAGTTCTAAATTGGCCGCGAAAACTTAGCGTGCTCATTGTCGTACGAGAGTTTGGAGGGCATACTGCGGTGAGGTAGAATTAAGAAAGTTGAAGTTGTATAACCTTAAAATTCTTACAGAATAAAACGAGCCTACTACCACGGTTTAGTCTTTCCCTTTCCTTCGGGATTCAAGGTGGAGTAGCCGTTTTAGGCAACTCCGTTCGCACGACGACACCTACTTTTACGTACATATGTACATAACCATATTAATAGTAATGTAGACAGCATCTAAGAAAACAAATTTGCCTTAATCGGTTAACGCGGAAAGTTTAAATTCAAAATTCACCTTAGTAGGAGTATAACCCAATCAATTTAAAGACCCAAGCATAACTAAAAGCTTATATGTATGATTATTTTGTTTGATTCTTGAATACAAGTCATGCGACTCAAGCCCTCAATAGGTTCATCAATATTGAATCTGTATAAAAAAAACTTTTTCACTATATTTCTAAGCTTTATTGTATGACCATTATGATTCTATTAGCTTTATCGTATTAATATCATCTGTTCTTTGCGACTTTTTACACCCTAATTTTTCTTCTCTGTAATCTTTTTTTTTTAAGGCGGACGTTATAGAGCAGCGCTTTAGGTTAGTTGGGCCGTGGTGACCTACAAATTAACCAGTGGCACGCAAAAACATGAATAAATCATGTGAGAAAAGTTATCTTCGGCTTGCCGAAGATGGTATACCCTTTTTTATTTTTTTTTTTTTTTTTTTTTTTAAATAGCTTTTATTTGTTGGATCATTTCGGTACCGAAAACTAACAACAAGTTAACAAATCTTACGTGTAAATACTAATTACCAGTACATTACTTGCACTGTATTATAAAAGCGGCCCTTAAAAAGATAATAAAAATAATAATAATAATAATAATAAAAAGATTACTGCTGGGTTGGCAAGTCGTTTCGGCGTAGGCGTGATCGGCTGCTTAACCTTGTTAGACTCCTCGCGAGCTGGTTAGGATGCGTTGATAGCTTGTTAAGGTAATTTTCCTTTTTTTCCGCAATTTCGTCTTTTACGGGTGGTACGTTTAGATCTTTGTGAATGTTGGCGTTTCGAACATACCACGGTGCCCCGGTGATAGTTCTCAATATCTTCGTCTGGGCTCTCTGAACGATATCGATGTTGCTGTTGCTGGCATTTCCCCATAGCTGGCAGCCGTAAGTCCAGATTGGTTTTAGCGCTGAGTTGTAGAGCAGCACCTTGAAGTCCAAACTGAGTGGTGAGCGGGAGTTGATAAGCCAATGAAGGCTGTGGGCCTTCAGTTTTAGGTGAGTTCTCTTGGCTTCGATGTGTCGGCGCCAAGTTAATCTTCTATCGAGGTGTACTCCCAGATACGTCACTTCGTTTGCTGTTGGAAGTGCGACGTTGTTCAGCGTGAGCGGTGGACAATCTTGCCTGTTAAGGGTGAAAGTTACTTGCTTGCATTTTTGTTCGTTTACCTTTATACGCCAGTCGGATAACCACTTTTCCACGTCGACTAGGTAGATGGCTAGCTGGGATGATGCTTTGATTGGGCATCTGGAGCGGCTGAGAATAGCTGTGTCATCCGCAAATGTTGAAACTGTCAGGTTGCTGCTTGTAAGGATGTCTGCTGTGAATAGGACGTATAGTGTTGGGCCTAGTACGCTGCCTTGTGGGACACCGGCTTCAATACTGTGTTCGTCGGATATCGCAGTGTTGCACCTCACTACAAACTTCCTGTTGTAGAGGTACGACTCTAGCAGTTTGTGAGTATTCTTTGGAAGTGTTGTTTTGATTTTGTACATCAGACCGTCCAACCAAACTCTGTCGAATGCCTGCGAAACGTCAAGAAATATCGCAGAGCAGTATTCCCGTTTTTCAAATGCGTTTCGTATTTCTGATGTTATGCGGTTAACTTGCTTAATAGTTCCGTGTTTTTCACGAAAGCCAAATTGGTGTGCTGGTATTGTGTTGTGCGTGTTCAGGAATGGAGTAATAGTCAGAGACAGTAGGCATTTTTCGAAAAGTTTAGATAGGCAGGATAGAAGGCTTATGGGTCTGTACGACGATGGAACAGTGTGATCTTTTCCCGGCTTTGGTATCATTATTATTATTGACTTTTTCCATCTTCCTGGAAAGTAGCCAAGTTTGTTGATGGCATTGAAGAGCTGGGTGATGCTGCATACGGCACAGTAAGGCATCTCAATAATCATCTTAGGGGTAATTAGGTCGCACCCTGCTGATTTTTTTGAGTTCAGATGTTCTTTGATGATTTTTGAGATGTCGTTTGAGCGAAACACAATTGGAGCGTGGTGAAGCTGGGAGTCGTCTGTTACCGGCGGAATTTCGAACGTGTTTGTTGCAGAATTCGGTTGGAAGACTTTATGTAGATGAGTGGCAAATGTGCTGGCTCTATTTTTGTCGCTACGGGGCCAGCCACCTGTGTGGTTTCTAATAGGGACCACTGGTACTGTTGGTGAGCCAAGAATTGGATGAGCTTTCCACAGTGAGTTTTTTGTACTGGATGTTGATAATTTTTCAATATAAGTACGTTGGGCAAGCTCTTCTTCTTGCTTTAAAGCTTTTGTAAGTTTGCGTGTGGCGTCTTTTAACTTTTGTTTTGCCGACGGTAATCTGGAGGACTGTCATTCTCGCCGGAGGCGCCGTTTTTCGAGAACGAGTTGTTCGATTTGCAGGTTGGTTTTTTTGTGATTTGAGATTTTACTTACAGTTTGCGGCGTTGAGCAGCGAGCTGCAGCAACGATGATTGACTCCAGTGAGTTAACAAAACTATCAATGTCAGCTTCAGCTTCGAGTGGTGGGTTAAGCTCAATGTGAGAGCTTATGTATTTTTTGTAGATGAGCCAGTTGGTTTTTTCTGAAGTCAACTTGTAGGAGTGGTTTTAGCAGATTTATTAGGAGGGGCGAGTGGTCAGATGATAAGTCTGAGAGGCACTCGGCGCTTATCAGATTACGGGGAATGTTTTTGGTGACTGCGAAATCAATTAGATCAGGTAGTTTTTTGGGGTCAGTTGGCCAGTATGTAGGTGTGCCAGGAGAAACGTGGTCGAGCTTGTTGTTTGCTTTTATAATGGCGTTGTAGAGCTGTTTTCCTTTTGGATTCACGAGTCGAGACCCCCAGTGTGTGTGCTTGGCATTATAATCCCCGGCTGCTATAAAATGTGCTCCAAGTGAGTTGAAGAAATCCATAAATTGGTCTTCAGATAAAGTGAAACGAGGTGGGCAGTAAACAGCGGCTAAGGTAAGCTGGTTACCATTATCCAAATGAATTTTTAATGATGTTGCTTGTAGATAGTTTTTGGCAGTCTCAAGATGACAGTGGCGCTTGAGACGGCTTCTTATCAAAATCCCGGTCCCGCCGTGGGCCTTACCATCAGGGTGATTGGTTCCGTAGAAAATATATCCTCTTATGTTGAAGTTATATTTGTTTGTGAGGTGTGTTTCCGAAAGTAGCATTACGTCGATGTGCTATTCGAGGAGGAATTGAGCTAGCTCAAGTTTCATACATTGTACCAGATTGTTACGTTTGTGAGGTTCTTCCACGGTGATTCTACGGTGTAGTAAAAATTGGAGTTTGTATATTGGATGCACATCGTTTCTTTTCGGCATCTTTGCTTCTGGTGTAAGTTCCACCTTGAAGAGTGGTTGCGGCTATCTATTTTTGTTTAAGATGTTGAAGACTGATTTAGCGGTAAATCCTTTATCCTGTAGCGCCAGCTTTATTTCGTCTGGTGTTACATCAGGTTCTATGCCCTTTAATACGACTTGCAGACCCTTGCTGCTTTTTAGCTGGTATGTGTAGTAGCTTTTTCCCCCTTCGTCTAAGTACTTGGTTAAGGGTCTAAAGTGTTGTTCAGACTTAGTTTGAACTTTAGTTTCGTGGATGTTGCCCCTAACTAAGGGAATTATGTGGAAATTAGCGTCACCTATGAGCTTTATTATATCGTTTACAAATGTACTGGAGCTTTTCTCACGTACAAAAATTGGTGGTGGCTTTGGCTTATTTTTGTCGCTTCCATCAGCTTCAACGGGCAGGTCTACAATAGTGTCTGCCAAAATGTCAAACCTGTTGGCATTGTTCGGCATTGTTGTGTTGGCGTTGGCGCGTGTGATTTTTGGTTTGTTTACATTTTTTTGGGGGCTTAGCTTTCGTTTTATTAGGATGTAGCGATCCATTCCAGTCTGTATGGCCGGTTGATTGTTTATGTTTCCGTTTTGTTTTGGTTTAGCTTTCGCTGACACAGTGAGAGCGTGAGCGGGTGCAGCCGACGAGGAGGTAGAGCGGGATTTCGGTATTGCTCCAGCTGTTGTTGTTGGGGGTAGCGGGGCTTGTGTTGGAGCTAAAAGGGCGGGAGAGCAAGAGCGCGCCCTTTCTTGGTTTGTTGGTATAAGAAGGTTACTTGGGCTATGGGTTGTTGACCGCTCTATGTCTGCGTTTGGAGTTGTCGGGGAGACGTATGAAAAGTACGCGTTGTTGCGTTGAACTGAGAGCCGGCGTTCGTCTTGCTCACTCTGACGCTGAGCGCGAGTGTCGTTTTGACTCATATTTTCATTATTTTAGGATAAATAATCACTGTATATATTTAAGCGATCTTGCATCGCATGGAGCGTCTCTTTCGCTTTCGGGTTATGTTTATTTATTTTAGTTTTTGTTATTAGTCGTTCACTTCACTCAAAACAACCGATTATGTGCGGAGCTCGATAAAAACACGACTTCACACGTCGACGAATTGCAGCGAAAAGACTTTTTATACCATGTACCCATTAAAAATGTGTAAAAAGGGTATCATAATATGCTGCAAATCTATGTAACAGGCAGAAGGAAGCATCTCCGACCCCATAAAGTATATATATTCTTGATCAGCATCAACAGCCGAGTCGATATAGCATGGTCCGTCTGTCTGTCCGTCCGTCCGTCCGTCCGTCCGTCCGTCCGTCTGTCCGTATCAACGCCTAGATCTCAGAAACTACAAGAGCTACAGACATGTGCCATATATCGTTGGATAGGTAATTTCCATACGCAGTACAAGTTTGTTTTTTTTTATTTTGATATCACCCCGCCCTCCCCCGCAATCAGCAAAAAACTGCCACGACCACGCTCCCCCGCAAACCGCAAAAAAACTGCCACGCCCACAATTATTAACCTAATGCTATGCAATTCGGCATATGCGTTGGTGCTTATAAAAGCTATCTTATATTTAAATTTGAACCAAATCGCATAAAAAACACTGAAGTTATGCCACATGCAAAATCTATTTCAAATCATTTCCCATACAAAGACTTGTTTTCATATTGGTCGTTTGTATGGCAGCTATATGATATAGTGATCCGATCCGGACCAAACTTTCACAAATCGTGTATGGCTATGTTACATGAATAAATGTTGAATTCGGTTGCAATAGCTTGGAAAACAAAAAAGGTTCCCATACAAAGACTTGTTTTCAAATTGGTCGTTTTTATGGCAGCTATATGATATAGTGATCCGATACGGATCAAACTTTCACAAATCGTGTATGGCTATGTCAAATAAATAAATGTTGAATTCGGTTGCAATAGCTTAGAAAACAAAAAAGGTTCCCATACAAAGACTTGTTTTCATATCGGTCGTTTGTATTGCAGCTATATGATATAGTGGTCCGATCCGACCGATTCTTAAACTTGATCTGCGTGCAACAAAAATAATGATCTGGTAAAAATTTCAAAACGCTAGCTTTAAAACTACTGTCTATTTTTTGCATAGAAACAGACGGACAGACGTTCAGACGGACAGACGGACAGACGGACAGACGGACAGACGGACATGGCTATATCGACTCGGCTGTTGATGCTGATGAAGAATATATATACTTTGTGGGGTCGGAGATGCTTCCTTTAATGCGTTACACATTTCTGGACAAAATTATAATACCCTTTTTCAAGGGTATAGAAACGTACCTTATCGCGTCAATAAAGTGATCTTGTTCCCAATAAATACCGATACAATTACAATTTGATGTCAATAATAAATAATGAAAAATTTACTACGTAAAACAAACGAAGACCCAATTGAACAAAAGAATTATTAAGGTGTATTTCTTAAAGCCAGGTTTTATTTCATGACATACCTTTGATATAAGCTGTTTGCATATTCGAAGAGCAGAGCTCGATACGTCCAGATTTCCCAAATGGTAGGAGTAACATACTACTTAATGGAGAAGTAACAAAAGCTGAAGTTGGCGAAACTGTAGGGTCGACTTCATGTTCTATACCATTCGGTTTAGAGTTAAAAATGGTTTCATTTGACATATTTAAATTAGGTGATGCGCTATCGTTAGAACCTCCAGTGTTGTAAGCACTTGAGGAATTATCGATATCTTCGCAAAGCATATTTGGCCGATAGGCGCTACATGCTCCTCCACTGCTGCTGGATCGACTTGTACTAGTCATTGTGCTGCGTAATGTAAAAACACGATTGCATTCAGGGAGTTGACCTGATTTTGTTGTTGCAGATCGAACTAGATTTTGTATAGGTTTAGAAATTTGCGATTTTAATCCCAGCCATTGGGCGACACGTTGAGTTTGATGTTCCATTGCTGTTTCCAATACTTCTGTTTCTATTCCGGCCTGTTTTTTTACTGTTTCATGTGAGCAAGATCCCACTGCCATCATGTAGTTTGAACTTTGATAAGGTGAGCAATACAGAGACTCAGATTCCGAATCCTCGGGAATTGTCTCATAAATATGTTCATTTTCGTCGTATTCATACGAAATATTTTGCTGAATTTTATTTTTAGATCGATGAACGTTTTTATTTTCGCTTATTTTTTCTTTTAAAATCAGTTTGGCTTCATTAGATGATGTTACATTTGCATCGAACGTTTCATCGCTTGCTAAATATGAACATTTTGTAGAGTTAACCATTTCATCATTGGCTATAGTACTTTTAGATTTAACTTGGCTTAATAAGACCTTATCCAATTTATCTACAACATTTGTGTAGTCGTTTGTAAGGAAATTGTTAGCGTACTCAAAGTTACTCTCAATATCATCGCCGTCATCCTCCTAGAAAATTTTTGGAAAAAGTAAATAGTTAGTCACAGAAGGTAAATGACCACTTAAAGAAATATATTTCTTAATTACCTGTGTATGTCGCAGATAAATTGTATCATTTAACTATTAGTTAAAAAACAATAAAGGAACGCTTTACAGTTTATGGTAATTGTAACGGTTAGGTGGTTATTTTTTGGTTGATGCACTGTGATAAAGTACCGTTATTTAAGAAGAGTATTATTTTGGGAACATTATGATTTTGGCAGAATATGAGCATGGCGGACATTGTAGGGAAGGAAAAGTGCATAAGAACGAGAGGACAAAGGTTGCAGATTCATTCAGCTCGTGGATACGAAAGAACGTAAAGGAATATATTAAATATATTGAAATATTAAAATATTATGTATGCTAATTTGGCAACAACCATATACTAAAATTTGGTCACACTGATCTGAATCAGTTTTTTTTTTCTGGAAACTTCCTTCATCTGTTGTTAACTTCCGAAAGACTCTCAACGATGTCACGCTTATGTCAAATAAACCAATGATTAAACTTTAACTAAATCGCCTCGCGTTTTACTCCACAATTTCCAATAGGTTATGGGCCCAGGAGTAGTAAAGACTTTAATAATTGTGTGGGATCAAGTGGAAAATAATTATTGTCTGTTATTAGCTTGTACATTTTTTATAAACATGAACGGACAAGGGTTGTGTGCGATCGACAAATTGGACGGCGAAAATTACGCAGTATGGTCGGTGCAAATGAAGAGTGTATTGGTGCACTCAGGTATGTGGTCGTTAGTGTGCGGAAGACGCGTGAAGCAAGAAAGTGATACAGTTGAACAAGGAGCCCAATTCGACGAACTAGACGAAAAAGCACTAGCAACAATATTGCTGTGCGTGAAGGCTTCAGAAATTAATTTGATTAAAAACTGCGCTAGTTCTTGGGACAAGCTTGCAGCTGTGTACAAGCCTCGTGGACCTGCCAGGAAAATTACCTTGTTCAGGAAATTACTCCGGTTGAGTTTGTCGGAAAGTGCGTGCGTACAAAATTACATAAATGTTTTTGTGAATATCGTCGAAAAACTGAAAGAAATTGATATGGACATTTCTGAAGATATTCTTACTATTTTGATGCTGTCGGGACTCGGTAAGAAATTCGAAAATTTCGTGATAGCGATCGAAACGCGCGAACAGTTACGACTCTCTCTGTTTTAAAACTGAAAATTATAGAAGAGGGAGAGAGACAAAGAGTGAGTTCGGACGAAACGGAATTTTGTGTGCAGCAAGCATTTGTGTCGCGTTCCAGTGGAAAAGGAAACAAGAAAAATAGATCGGCGCAAATGAACAATGATGCAAAGAAGAATAAAAAATGCTTTCGATGTTGTCGCGAGGGTCATTTTATTGCGCAGTGCAAAGTGAAAGACAAAAATGATAAAATAGAAACATTTGAAAAAGAGAAGTCGTTTACTATGCTTGCAAGTGTAAATAAAAATGACGTTTTAACGAAATCAATGTGGTGCTTGGACAGTGGAGCAACTGCTCACATGTGTTGTGAAAGGTCGTGGTTCGCGGACATTAAAGAGCATAAAGAGAAAATATTACTTGCAGGAGAAAATTATATATTTTCGGATGGCGTCGGTACGGTGGTCGTTAAAACAAAGAATGGTTCCGTTAATTTGAAAAATGTGCTTTACGTAAAAAACTGGCAAAGTAATTTCATATCGGTAGTGAAAGCCGTTGAAAAAGTAATTTTTCACAAGCAAAGTGAGTAAGAGAAGTGAGTGAGAGAAATTATATAAAGAACGGTCAAAGTGAAGAAGTGTTACAGGCAAGAAAAGCTGGAAATCTTTTTGTTGTTGATACTTCGAACAATCGGCCCGTGTACTTGTGTGCAAATAATGAATTGTGGAAGTGGCATTATTCATTATGGTCATTTGAACATGGTGAGCTTAAAAAAGATGGCAAGTAACAATATGGTCAATGGCTTAAAGTCAATCAAAAATGTTGTGGACATAGACCGAATTGCATGTGAAACCTGTGCTAAAGGTAAAATCTGTGTGAAACCATTCCCATAAATGGCAGAAAATCGTGCGGACAAAGTGCTAGGGCTAGTGCATTCGGACATTTGCGGGCCAATGAACAAAGTATCTGCCGGTGGAGTAAGATATTTCGTAACATTTATTGATGACTATTCGCGTTATATGTTCGTATATTTTTTAAAGACCCGTGATGAATTGCTTCCCACGTTTAAAGACTTTGTCGCGTTTGCAGTAAAACAGACCGGTGAAAAACTTAAAGCAATTCGCAGCGATAACGGTCGCGAATATATAAGCCACGAGTTTCAGAAGTTCCTATCTGAAAACGGTATTAAGCGGCAATTGACAATACCGTACACTTCGCAGCAAAACGGGGTTGCTAAGCGCGCTAACCGGACACTTGTGGAAATGGCAAGGAGCATGCTTATATATTCAGGAGTGAATGAGTTCCTGTGGGGAGAGGCAGTTAGGACTGCAGCATATCTACGCAACAGATCCGAGACAAGGTCGTTGAAGAGTCAAACACCATTTGAACTATGGACAGGTAAAAAGCCTTCGATATCGCATTTAAAAATCTTTGGATGCAAAGCGATTGCATTAAATAAGAAACATGCAGGAAAGTTCAAGCCAAAAGCCATTGAATGCATGATGATAGGGTATTGAACAACAGCGAAGGCCTACAGATTAATGCGCATTGGATCGAACCAGGTAAGCGAAAGTAGAGACGTCGATTTTCTAAAGGAAACTATAGGGTATCCGAAGAATGGAAACAGCGAGAACAAGACGGCACTTATTGACGAAATTGGAGTTGATTGTTCGCAGATTTTGGCAGTGGACAACAACAAAGAAGATGCTGAGGTGCTCGAGGAAGAACAAATTGACAGCGAGATTAATGAAGCTGATAGTTCTGATGTTTACGAGAGTGCGAAGAGCGGGAAATTCGTGGTCCTGGTCGTCCTAAGAAGATAAAAACTGGAAAGCCCGGGCGTCCACGAAAACAATACAACTTGTTGAATATGATGAAGGTTCGAGATGTCAAGGTACCTGTTACGTTTGCTGAAGCGACACAATCTGAAATAAGTCAAGAGTGGGTAGCATCAATTCAGAAGGAGATTGACGCCCTCGAAGCTAATCAGACATGGGAGCTACAGAACTTACCAGAAGGTAAGAAAGCCATCGGTAGTAAGTGGATTTTTGGCATCAAAGGAGATAAGGATGGCAATGTGATGCGATTTAAATCGAGGTTGGTGGCTAAAGGATGTGCACAACAATATGGTATCGACTTTTTTGAAACGTTTTCACCAGTTGTTAGATATTCGTCGGTGAGACTTATTATATCTCTGGCTGTTGAGCATAACTTATTTCTACATCAGATGGATGTATCGACAGCTTACTTAAATAGCGAATTGAGCGAAGAAGTCTATATGAAGCAACCCGATGGATTTGATAATAAACATCATGGAAAAGTTTAGAGACTAAAGAAGTCACTTTAGGGACTAAAACAGAGCGGTAGAAAGTGGAACGCCAAGCTCAATGAAGTCTTGCAAAAACTGCATTTTGTTCCCTGTGCCAGCGAGCCGTGTGTGTACACACGCAATGAGAAGGACATATTAATATAATTGCAGTATATGTCGACGATCTTCTTATTGCAAGCTCATGTAAAAATAATTTGATTGGTATAAAAGAGTCAATTGCCAAAGAGTTTAAGTAGTAGATAGCGGACAGCTTAATCATTTCTTGGGCATCGAAGTTGAGCGAGAAGGTGAAACTGGAGCCATATCCATAGGTCACAAGACATATATCGAGAGTATCTGGGGCATGTTAGATTGCAAATCGGTAGCAACGCCTTTGGAGGCATATTTCCAAGTTAAATGTACTGATCCTAACTGCAAGCCTGTTAACGAAAAGGACTACCAATCACTTATAGGTTCACTAATGTATTTGGCAATTACAACCAGGCCTGATATAATGCATTCAGTTGCAAAACTGGCTCAAAGAAATGTGAACCCACATAAGGAGCATGAAGTCGCTGCCAAGCGTATACTAAGGTATTTGAAGGGCACCTCAAACTTAAAGCTTCATTATTACCCAACAGGTAAGCCGATTCATGGCTACGTCGACGCAGATTGGGCAAATGACACATCGGATCGTAAATCCTACAGTGGATATGTCTTCATAAACGCAGCTGGTCCAATATCCTGGGAGTCCAAGAAGCAAAGTCTGGTGGCATTATCCAGCACGGAGGCCGAATATGTTGCATTGTCCATTGCAGCAAGAGAAGCAGTATTTTTAAAAAAGTTTCTGAAGGAAATGGGTTTTTTGATAGATCACTCAATTTTAATTTTTTGCGATAATCAGAGTGCTTTATGTTTAGCTAAGAATCCAGTATTACATAATAGAAGTAAGCATATCGACATAAAGTACCACTATGTTAGAGAACTTTATTCCAAACATGAAATTGATGTAAAATATATATGTATGTATGTGTAATGACATGTTATCAGATATATTAACAAAAAACCTACAGAAAAACAAGCATTTAAAATGTATAACTGAAATGAATTGTTTCTGAATATGTTGTTGAGAAGGAGTATTGAAATATTAAAATATTATGTATGTTAATTTGGCAACAACCATATACTAAAATTTGGTCACACTGATCTGAATCAGTTTTTTTTTTTCTGGAAACTTCCTTCTTCTGTTGTTAACCTCCGAACGACTCTCAACGATGTCACGCTTATGTCAAATAAAACAATGATTAAACTTTAACTAAATCGCCTCGCGTTTTACTCCACAATTTCCAATAAAATATACGTATAATGATATACAAATATAATATAGTGACATATCCAAATCTCCATGTATCCCATTGTATCCCATGAAATGTTATCCAAGATCAGATCATATTCAATACGCAATCGGTCATAAACATTTCTCATGCCCGATCAGACATAAACACTGGCACATTTCCATAATTAGCCAGACGAACACTCTAGTTTCGGCAGCCCAAAAAGCAATTCCCATAAGCAGCCTAAAAATAAAAGTCTAAAACTCATATTTCGGCACTAAGACATTTCGGAAACAAAAGAAAACCCTTGAAACTCCCAATCAAGTTTAATGAATCAAAACTAACTAAGCTCACCACAAGTTTACTCAAAAAAATAAAAGTAAGGCACCGAGGCTTGATCGACAGATAAGTTAGAATATAAGTTCGAGTTAAGATTTGTCCTTACAACTGTATACAGCTAATCTCGTGCCTTCGAGTCTTTTCCTACGTTTGCAAACACCTAACCTCCCACCTTCGGAAAAGATTAAAAATATATTTTTTTATCTGAAAAATACCCCGGAGTTTTAATTGACGTAGTCGGTAGGATAACAAGTTAAAAGAATATCCTTCGGTATCGCTAAAAGAACTCACGAAATCCGCGAAGCGATAAGGGAATAAAATATACCTGTAAAACCATATTTATTATGCGCAAATTAACTACAGAAGCAAAAATCCACTTCGTCATTCTTTCGTGGAAAAAGTTCAACGAAACGAAACAAATAACCTCTCAACAAAACATATTTTTTGTAAAATTAATCAAAATGACAACTTCACCCCAAATCCTGTCGGAGATTCACTTAAACCAGGCTCTGGTAAAGATCAAGCATATACCAGCCTATGATGCGTCACCAAAACACCCTGAGTGCGTTCATAAGAAGACTATATATTGGCATTATACGACAGCTGCTATAGATATTTCTGGCCTAGGCAACACTAAGTGTTGCCAGGAGCAATCTGACATTTCCATTGGAAAGTTTGACATTTTTTAGCATATCACGTTTTGTCATTTAAACGTGAATTTTTTTATTTACAGGGAATTAAAAAATTCATCTCGGCCAAAAAATGGAATTAACTCGTGAAAATTTTCGTGCGATCATTTTTCACAACTTTCGACATGGATTATCACGATAAGAGTGCATCGATGAACTAAAATCTTTGTATGGCTATGAAGCACCATCCTATAGCACTCTGAAAAACTGGTACAACGAATTCAATCGTGGCCGACACTCGCTGAAAGACGAACTCTGTGAAGGTCGTCCAAAAACAGCCGTTGTGCCAGAAAACACCGATGCCGTACGTGAACTTATGCAAGACCGTCATGTAACATACCTTCAGATAGAGGCCTGCCTATGCATATCTCCCACCATCATACATTCGATATTGCATGAACACCTGGCCGTAAAAAAGGTTTGTTCTCGTTGGATCCCGCACAATTTGACAATCGCTCAAAAAAAGGTTCGTGTGGATTGGTGTAAAGAAATGCTGAAAAAATACGATCGCGGTGCTTCAAAAGACGTTTATAAGATCGTTACAGGTAACGAATTATGGGTCTATGCGTATGAGACCAAAACAAAAGCGCAATCAATCGTGTGGGTCTTCCAAGACGAGCCAAATCCAACGAAAGTTGTTCGTGGAAGAAGCAAATGGTCGCCTGTTTCTTCGGCAAAACTGGTCATGTGGCGACTGAATTGATGGGTCATCCGCCGTACAGCCCTGAATTGGCACCCAATGACTTCTTTTTATTCCCACACATCAAGAAAATAATGCGTGGTCAACGATTTTCGTCGCCAGAAGATGCTATAAAGCATTCAAAAACCATGTTTTGGAGGTGTCTCAATCGAAGTGGAAAAAGTGCTTCAAAATTTGTTTGAGCGCATGCAAAAGTGTATAAATCTTGATGGAGAATATTTTGAAAAACAATAAAACCATTTTCGTTGATGAATATTCGTATTTTCATTATTAGGCCAAAAATATATATAGCAGCCCCCGTACCCAACGGAGGACAAACGCCAAAAAGCCATATTATACGGAGCTATCAAAATTCAACTGAAAGAAGACGCCCTCAGGATATTACAAAACGTCTATGCCATCAACTGGAACATCTTAAAGTCAACTTTAATAGGACAATTCCAAAAAATTTTATGTAAGCCTACGTAAGTTGGTTGAAGAAAAAGAACAAAAAGCCCTCATTATTAGTAATAAGTTAGTTATGAAAGATTCCTTGCACATATGGTTAAAAATCGACGTTTCCAGAGATATTGAGAAAAGTTTTAGAAGAGGTTTTTACAATGGCTTAGTGCAGGTCTTCAAAACCATCGGGATCTGGCGAATAGACTGATTTTACCTTCAAACCAGAGGCTTTTTTACGCTTATAAGAATCATTTTGCACCTGAAGGCTGCTGAATGGTAAATCAAGTGCAGAGATTGGTCGTTGATTTTGCGGAACCAACCGAGCAACTCTTTGAACCCATTTTTAGTTGGCCGCATAAAAGTTCGTATTTCTTTATGAACCGCACGACATACAAAGCAGCAAAAGTGGATGCCAGCTTTACGTGAAATTGAATCCGAAGCCGATGCGGAGAACCCGGCACATTTGGCATGTACAACGTTTTTACACTGGCAGCAGGGGATGCTAAGCTGGGACGCGGAAATTGGCTTATTGCACAATTTTATAGAGCAGGTGCTATAAAATACCATACCACCATTAATTTTTAAAATATAAAATAGAATTTAAAATTATATACATATATAAAGATAGTGAAACAAAAGATATTTTTTAAAGCAAAACTAATTGCCTTAAACTACTGTACTTAGGTAGATAAGAGCGGGATGGAAAAAGAGGGATGAAAAAAGAGCGCAAACTAAGAGAGGCAATTATAAGAATTGCAGAAATCGATGAATAGGGGAATAGATGAAGAGCACAGTACCTTAAGTAGGTAAATAAAATAAATTGATTTCTCACCAAATATAGTACAGTGCAGACGTGATGCGAAAAGACATCGAAAGCTATGTATTTAAATAATTATTTGGTTATATTTTGACAAACACCGGTTTGTTCTAAAAGAAGGCAATAATGAAAGGCGAGGAGCCCAAAAAAAAAACACGACCATTCGCAGTGAAAGTGAAGTGTTTCTAGAGTGTTGTTAGAAATCTTTCGGCAGTTTTTAAGTCTTCGACGAGTACTAATTGATTTTCGTCACATATAAGGTTTTCAAATATCTCCCTTCCGCTTTTTTGTCTTTTAAATTTCGCGGCTATGTTCTAAGCGCTACAGAGCTCGTATCTGACAACACTATACATAATTTGAAAGGTCTTGACATAACCTACAAAACAACGCTATGCATGATTAGTTTAGATATTGCGTTCAACAGTTATAGACGTGTAAACATGGATTTCACTAACGCCGAGATTCGCGCTATTTTAAAGTTTTCCTTCGTTAAAGGCAAATCCGCTAGAGAAACGTTCCGTGAGATTAATGGTGTTTTGGGGGATGGTACTCTATCACTTCGAACCGCGGAGGAATGGTTTCGACGATTCAGAGCGGGTGAAAAGGACACCATGGATAAGCCAGCCGGCGGAAGACCTGTGACGACAAATACCGATCAAATCATGGAATACATCGAGTTAAACCGGCATATGGAATCTCGTGACATCGCCCAGGAGATGGGAGTTAGTCACCAAACCATTTTTAACCATCTGCAGAAGGCTGGATACAAAAAAAAGTTTGATGTTTGGGTGCCGCATAATTTGACGCAAAAAAACCTTCTGGACCGAATCAACGCCTGCGATATGCTGCTGAAACGGAACGAACTCGACCCATTCTTGAAGCGGATGGTGACTGGCGACGAAAAATGGATCACATACGACAATATCAAGCGAAAACAGTCGTGGTCGAAAGCCGGTGAATCGTCCCAAACAGTGGCCAAGTCGGGATTGACGGCCAGGAAGATTTTGCTGTGTATTTGGTGGGATTGGGAGGGAATCATCCACTATGAGCTGCTCCCATATGGCCAGACGCTTAATTCTACCATCTACTGCGAACAACTGGACCGCTTGAGGCAGGCGATCGACAAGAAGCGTCCAGAATTGGCCAACAGGAAGGGTGTAGTGTTCCACCAGGACAACGCGAGACCACACACTTGGTTGATGACTCGTCAGAAACTACGGGAGCTCGGATGGGAGGTTTTATCGCATCCACCATATAGCCCGGACGTAGCGCCAAGTGATTACCACCTGTTCCTGTCCATGGCGAAAGCCCTTGGTGGTGTGAAGTTGAACTCAAAAGAGGCTTGTGAAAAATGGCTGTCCGAATTCTTCGCAAATAAGGAGGGGGGCTTCTACAAGGAAGGTATTATGAAGTTGCCGTCTAGATGGAAACAGATCATCGAACTAAACGGCGCATATTTTAACTAAATCCGATCACTGTAACACTTTTTATAAAGCATTAAATGAAGAGCAAAAAAGCGGAAGGGAGATATTTGACAACCTTATAAATCGTTTATTTGTATAATTTTGACAGCTATTAATTTAGTAGCTCGCTCAATGGCGAAGCATGAATATGAGCAGAGCTGTTTTTTTTTCGTCAGTAGTTGACATGACTATTCATTTTGTGTTTGGAAGATTGGTTTCTGGATGTTACGGGAATGCTTCCGAGAGTGGAGTTGGTTTTTTTCGTTTGGTTTTGTTGCTAAGCAAGGCGAAGTGATTTGCCTCATGGCTATTGTGCCCCTTGCGCATTGTTGGTGTGAGAGACCTATTTTTTTTTTGCATTTTTTATGAAAAGTGCGCTTAGAAGATGAGTCAGATTTGAGCTAAATTACAATTTGCTTTGACGTAAGTGGGATCACACAACCGGTCGGCTGAAAGGTTGGTCGACGACTGCCACCATTCTTTTTTCAGTAGCCTCCTACTGAACAATTTACTGTGTTTAAAAAATAGTAGAAAGATACAGGGTATCGTTTTCTTACATAACCATATTAATGGTAATGTAAACAACCAGTAACTACTAAAACTCCTAAAAATTAAAATTCACAATAGACGGACTAGAAATTTTAGTCATCTTTTCCTAAGTTGTGGTAGATCAACATATGCCTAGCATGAGCCTTTTAGGGTTCTGTATTCTGACTACAACGGCCTATATTCTATTACTTTACCTCTATTAAATCCTCAATTCTCCTAACTACCTACCTATCTGAGAAACAAACGCACTCCACTTCTTCCTCGTAATCTTTTCTATAGTTTATTCTCCCGGGTCTATCCCCGCGATCTGAGCCGTACGATAAACGGTAGCGCCTTTCGGTCGGTTGGTCGGGAGGTGGGCTGTACGTTATGCAGCGAGAGCAGTTGACGGTTTCCTATACCCAGAAGTGCAACAGAAACACGGCAGTATATTTGTGAAACATATGTCCCACAAAAGCATTGGCCATACTGCAAAAGCATTTAAGGCTTGGAAAGGCCACAAGCCGCCAATTAAGCACATGGGATCTTTCACGCAAACGCGCGAGATCCAAACACACAAATCACACAAAAAGTAAGTTCAAGCAAAGAGCAGGGTATATATCTTTGTTGGCTATTACTCTGAAACGAACATATAACGTATCGCCTTATGACAGAGAGAAGCGATACATAATTTAAAGGATTTTTTGATGGTTAGTGTTTAAGCATTGACCATGTAGATAAATAGAAATATTAAGAGAATGTAAAAGAGATCGGACAAACAAAGAATCCAATAAGCAATTTTACGACCGAACCCATCAAAACAATTTCACTTGAAAAGGTCACACAACTATATAAAAACAAGTAAGGTAACAGCAGTCGAGTTTCCCGATTGCAAAATACGTACCCTTAGACATGCTTACAATTTATTTATTTAATATCAATAAATAAATGAAACAATATTTTATTAGAAAAGAGTACCATAACAATATAAATTTGGTATGATTTTGGTTATGAAAATAAGTTTCGTGTCATAAAGCCATACACATTTCGCTGTCAACGTCGCAGTCGGCGTCGCGCAATGCGTGTTTTGCTGCGCTTCTGCTTCCCTTGAAATAGATTTTGCATGTGGCATAACTTCCGTGTTTCTTATCCGATTTGGTTCAAATTTAAAAATTAGATAGCTTCTATAAGCATTAAAGCATATGCCGAATTTCATTGCATTAGGTTAATAATTGTGGGCGTGGCAGTTTTTTGGCATAATATTACATATTATGACTGATCTCTTCAAGTCAAATATAAACGCATGCGTAAGGTGTCACCATCATGCACGTGAAAGAGCCACAAAACACATTGAAGCCGCTGTGGGCATAAGTTATTGTATATAAATAGTTGACAGAGTTCTAATATTAGTATACAAGTAAATAATTGTAAGATTTATGTATGGAAAAAAAAGGAGCAGTATACAAAAATCTATTAAAGGTGACTGAATCCGTAATTCGTCAAACAGTATATACTGCGACCCTCCCGCACTTTAGAAAGCTTCCAACACAACCTAATTACCCATTTTCCAGCCACCCAGTTCTGGCACTGCAAGAATGTCGCGTTGGACATAACCGACAAGAACGAAAATGTCAGATCCGTCGTGACTACTTCTTTCGCAAACTGCAGGGTCAGCCAAAATGAAATATGACAGGCACTCAAAGAAGCAAAGCTCGGGGCAACGCTCTCCCGTTGTTAACAACTCAGTGAAATCATAAGTCGCGTATTGCCCTAGCATTAAGTAGCCTTCCATAAACAATGCTGACGCGCTTTGGTGTGTGAAATGTCGTGTCGGCTTACCGACCCTTAAATTGTGTGCGAGCTAAGGATAGAATTATGCTTTCATCTTGTTCGTAATTTTAGTTTGGTATCACAGAAATCACTCCGGCACACCAAACGGCATTCAATAGTGCGCATGCTTGCAACGCTCTTGGAATAATTGAAATTCACATAGTAGTGAGCAAGGACAAGTCCACAATAGTGGCACAATCCGTGGCTAGTGTAACAAAAAGTTACTTAAAAGTGTTTCCAACGTGCAAAAAGACAAAAAGAAAGTTTTTGACTTAAAAATAAACTTCACTCTTGCAATTGGGGCCGGCATTTACATTCCGGCTAGTGCAAACAAAACATCTGTTTGTCTATAATCTCTAATTAAGCTTTATCCAAGGCCAAGTCTCGCCTAGGATATTGCCAATCTGTCTCCTGATTTCCGCTGCATACTTTCAAGTATTTAATGAAATCTGGATTAACCCGAAAAACTTACAAAGCGGACTTCGCTAGGATTAATGTGTCCTCGCCGAAGACGTTAGAGCAACCATAAATGTAGAATTATATCAGTTATTATGTTTATTATAGGTTCGCCAAGAATAGATTACAAACAAAAGGTTATGGTATATGTAATGTAAGTTTAATACAACTGAGACGATCGACGAGTTGCTGCGACACTGCTTCTGCCTTACCGCTTTTGTTTCGACTTTAATCCCCGACGACTGCTCAACGGCTGTCCTGTACGACGACTCCAATACGACTTTTTGGCTCTCTCTTTCCGACTTCTTGTTACTGCCGATCCTCGACTTTTATATTAGTGTATATACTGCTGTACTGCTGACGTGTGCGCCTCTGCCAACATTACTGCCGTTAGCCTTCTTAAATAAATGTAGGACATACAAGCGACAAAACCCAGGATAGCGAAATCAAGGCTGTAGCAAGGGAATCTGGACGTGGCTCTGCACAAAAGGCCCTGGGCCCTTTAGCCATGACAAATACCGGCAGCCAAGCCACTGCGACCACCTTGGAGTCTGCGCAGCGCTTCCAAAAAATTAAGCCAAGTAGCTGCACTCGGCCACGTAATGAGCTATGTAAAACTAAAAACTACTCAGGATGTGCCAAGTTTCGGGCATTCCTATAACGCTCCAGGCCCAAACGCGGTATGGGTGCCGGAAGAACAGAAAACGAGCGTTCGGTGTATCAACTTGCCCCCAGCGGCCAGGTGGCAATCACTAGGGGTAATGTCTTTTACGCGGACATAAGAAGAGCAAGAAACACGGAGCCAAACCAGACTCAGGATAAACATCACCATCCACAGCGTAAGGGAAGAGCCGCACTCGGTCAAGAAGTCGCCGCGATCCAGCTCTGCATCCAATGGCAAGCTGCAACACAACCGAGCAAATTCTGAAAACGCTCAACGATAGCATCAACGTTCTACTCTCGATCCAAGAGAAACAAATGGACCTCTTATTGATGTTGCTGAAGCAGCAGCAGGGGCAAATACTCAACTTGTTCTCTGCTCGTCAAGTGCAGCAAGCCTCAAAATAATACCGCTGTGCATTTTTAGTGTGGAACTTTATTGGTGTGTCCACGAAGCCGCCCGAACTTGACTGCCTGGTGCGGCGAGAAGAAATCGACTTGACATTAAGCTGCTTAGCGAACCTCACTGCCGAGGGACAGGTGCTCTAGGCTGTACGGTTTCGCAAACTATCCCGCAAACGACCCAAGCGAAGGCAACGCAAAAGACGGAGCAGCTATCCTGGCTAAGTCTAGCCTATTCCACTTCCCGTTAACCCCAATTACTGCCGACAATGTGCAACTGGCGTCTGCAGCCATACAAACAATACACGGCACCATTAACTTTGGAGCAGTCTATTGACCACCGAGATTTGCATTAACTACGGAGAAGAAGGTGATAACCTTTGATCTTCAACCCCGACGGACGTGTTTCTAACAAAGCTCCAGTGAATATTGAAGTCTAAGTGCAAAATTCAATCCCAAGTGAAAACCATTATATAAAAGCGAAAAGACGCTAATACATATTTATATGTGTTTTTTAAAAAACCCTATATACTCCTGTGAATAAATAAACAAGAAACAAGTGAAAACAATAAACTAAACAAAATATGAGCGCACCCGGCGCTCAAAATCAGAAGCGAGAGCTTCAAGCAAAACAAAACAAAAACAACTCCTACATCTCACTCACCCACATATCAAATCATACAAACAATTATCAAAACTTGCACCCGCAGAGTGATGAAAGAGCGCGATCTTGCTCTCCAGCATTGGAGAGACCCAACAATTACTCTCAGCAACGAAGACCAGAATGCGCGCCAAATTTACCCGCGCGTATACCAACAACAACTTCCGCGATATTAATGAACACACACTCAACTCTCCCGCTCACAGCAGTTACGCTCTCAGCTCTCCCACTCTCAACTCTTCCGCTTTCAACAACCTCAGACACAAATACCACAACTACAGCAACTATAGCAACAACAACTACAGTTTGCTATGCTTCAATATCGATACACTCTTCCTCAGCGAATATTAAAACACCCACAAGCTCAATACCCGCTCCAACAACAACAAACAAAACTCAATCCTCTCTCCCAAAACAACAAAACTTAAAACGTCACCGAGAAAATCAGTCTCCAAACGGTTCCAAAGATCTTTTAAATGGCAACAAGAAACAGAAGAATAAAGCCCAAACCGCCACTCAAAAAACACTCAAAGAGTACTGGCTAGCCGAGCCAAACTCAAGCAACCGCTTTGAGTTACTAGCACAAGATGATGAAGACGAAAACCAAACTGACAATGGGACAAATGCAACTATAAATACGCAAATGCAAATTGAGCACAAAAAAGCAAACCCCCCCCACCCCATATATGTTCAAAATGTTGAAAACATATACGCACTAACTACTGCTTTAAATTCATTGGAAGAAACACGATATGAACTTAAAGCACTGTCAACTAATGAAATAAAAATACAGCCACTAGAAACTACTCACTATCACAACATATTAGGACTATTAAAAGATAAATCGACCAAATACTACACCTTCAGACCAAAAGACCAGAGAGGATTTAAGGTAATCCTTCGTAACGTCCATCATGCTACAGACAAAGACGATATTATAAATGAACTAGCTCAGCAAGGGCATGAAGTTATAAATCTACACAACATCCAGCGCTACGACTCCAAACAACCATTCTCTATTGAACTCAAAATGAAAGAAAATAATAAAGACATCTATAAAATTGAGCACCTTCTTCATTGCAAAGTAATTTTTGAGCCACCGCGACCAAAGCGAACACTTCCCCAATGTACAAACTGCCAAAAATATGGACATACCAAAAATTACTGCACCAAAGACCCAACTTGTGTAAAATGCGCTGGAAAACACAGCTCATCATCCTGTACTATAAATACAAGATCGGACCGAACAAGTATTAAATGTGCACTATGCAGCGAAAACCACACTGCAAACTATAAAGGTTGTATGGTGTACAAAGCACTGCAAATCCAAAAATACCCAACTCTCCGGAAAAAAGAAATACCGGCAACGGAAACAAATCATCAAACGTCACAATACAGTACAACAAATAACGTAGCAAGCTCAAAGACGCCAGCTATATCCTATGCCGAAGTCTTAAATAGAAACCAAGTAACTAGCCATCAAACCAACTCAGCAATCCAAACTGCCAGTGTACCTGATATACAGCATGCTCCAACTCAATTAAGCCAAACCGCACAAAATGATTTTGACGAACTAAAACAATTGATGAAACAATTAATAGCCCAAATGACAAATATGCTGAACATAGTCACGATTATAGTATCTAAACTTGACAAATAAACACCTAACAATCGCCATCTGGAATGCTAACGGACTTTCACGCCACTTACTTGAATTAAAAACATTCTTAAATGAAAAACTAATTGACGTCATGCTCATTTCTGAAACACACTCAACTGACAAAACCTATATAAACATACCAAACTATAATATATTCTCTACTAATCACCCGGACGGTAAGGCCCATGGTGGTACTGCAGTAATAATTAAAAAAAAGCATAAAGTGCATAGAGCTTGATGGATTCAAAAAGGACTACATACAGGCTACTACTATATCGACCTCAGACACAACGGGTCCAATAAATATATCTGCAGTTTATTGCCCACCTAAATTTAACAATACAAAAGACCAATACCTCGATTTTCTAAAATCACTGGGAAATCGGTATTAGGCAGGAGGTGACTATAATGCCAAACACATAACATGGGGGTCCAGACTTACCACTGCAAAGGGAAGACAACTGTATGAAGCAATAAGAAGCAATAATAGCCGTGCCCTAAGCACAGGCGAGCCGACTTACTGGCCAACTGACACAAACAAACTACCGGACTTAATTGACTTCTGTATTACAAGAAATATAAATCGCGATAACCTAACAATAAAATCATGCCTAGACCTCTCCTCCGACCACTTCCCAATATTAATTACACTACATGGTGGAGTAGAAGAAAACAACAATGACCCCCCTTTATTTAACCACAAAACAAACTGGAATATGTTTCGCGAGATTTTGGAGCAGAACATGGAAATAAATATCTCTCTAAAGACAAACAACGAACTGGACTCCGCAATAGCATATTTAAATGACATCATATATGCAACAACGCAATCGACACCATCTATAAAAATGATTGCATCAAAGAAAACTCCCGCCTTTATTAAAGACAAAATCAGACAAAAGCGCAATCTTAGGAAGATATGGCAAAGGACTAGGCATCCAGAAGATAAAAACAAACTGAATAGAGCAACAGACGAACTCAAGAGAATTCTCAGGGCAGACAAAGATAACCGGCTACAATACTACCTTAGCAACCTCGGAACCTCCTTATCGACAAATTATTCTCTGTGGAAAGCGACCAAAAAATTGAACTCAACTATACACAAGCCGCCTATAAAAAGAAACAACAACACATGGGCGAGATTAAACAAAGAAAAAGCAGACACTCTTGCTGAACACTTTAAAACATCATTTACAAATGACATGGACAACGGCAACGCTGAGCTTCCAACACAAATCACCAACCCAAATTGTGCAATTAAAACTATAACAAAGGCAGAAATTAAATCCCACAAAAAACAAATTAAAAACAAGAAAGCCCCCGGATATGACTTAATCGGAGGAAAAATTCTGAAAGAACTACCAGACGCTATAATCACCTATATTAGAAACCTGTTTAACGGAATCCTTCGACTACAATACTTTCCCATAACTTGGAAGGTAGGCCAAATTAAAGCAATTCCGAAACCAAATAAAAACGCCAATACTGTAAGTTCGTACTGACCAATCACGTTATTACCTGTCCTCTCAAAAGTATTTGAAAAAGTCCTATTAAATAGAATCGAGCCAACCCTAAAACAAAAAAATATAATACCTCCTCACCAATTCGGCTTTCGGAAGCAGCACTCGACTGTCCAACAGGTCCATCGAGTAATTAATAAAATAACAGAAGATTTTGACAAAAAGAAGTTTTGCTATGTCGTGTACTTGGACATTGCTAAAGCATTTGACAAAGTATGGCACAAAGGACTGCTGCATAAGCTAAGAAATATACTACCAGACAACCTGTATACCATCCTACAAAGCTATATAACGGACAGATATTTCTTTATCAAATATGACAATGAATGCTCAGATGTTATGCCAGTGTCAGCGGGTGTTCCCCAAGGTAGTGTGCTTGGGCCCATCCTATACCTGATTTACACCTCCGATATTCCAGCGCCAACTATCCCTGGATCAATGATTGCTACGTTCGCAGATGATACTGTATTAATGTCGTCAAGCGCGTGTGAAAAAACAGCTGCAAGTACGCTACAACAAATCATGACACAAACAGTATCCTGGTTTGAGAGATGGGGTATCGAAATAAATAAAGACAAAACTCAACAAGTAATATACACAAAACGACAACCCAAAAACTTCGCAATTAAAATCAACAACAATCAAATATTGTTACGCCCATATTCCAAGTACCTAGGACTAACTATCGACGCAAAACTGACATGGAAGCAGCACATTCTAAATAAACGAAATGAAATAAAAAACAAATTTCGACAACTTAACTGGCTAATAGGAAAACACTCTAAACTAAAACTACATTACAAAATTGCAATATACAAGGCGATGACTTTGGGGATGACTTGGAAGTCGCCGTTGAATTGTTCACCAGCAAAGTCACCAGCAAATAAGCCTGCAAGACCCGGAAGCCTGCAGTATCGGGTATCCCGATCACCAACGCAATCCAGCTTCTAATCCGCGATAAGAGACGCCTACGCACAAGGTGGATGAGGTTTCGACACCCCCTGGACAAAGCAGCGTGGAATAGAGCACAGAGCGAGCTTCAACGGGCACTGGCGGATCACAAAGCTGGATGGTTCAATGCGAGACTGGCGAACATTGGTACTGATAATGACGTGACGCACTCACTTTGGAAGGCCACACGCCATCAAAAGGAGGTGTACCAACCATGAAGGCGCCGCTTCTAGACAGCAACGGGACATGGTGTCGGACGGACTTGCAGCAAGCCGAGGTTTATGCTGAGCACCTACCTGAAGACCATTCAGCCATTTGAGCTGGCAAGCTCTGAGCAAGTAAGCGAGACGCATGCTAGGCTGTCTCAAGCGCTCAAAATGGACCTGCCTTTCAGGCTTTTTGCCCCCAGTGAGATATCCGAAGCTATTGGTCGTCTACTATCACCAGAGCACCTGGCCACGATTCTATCTGCACTAAAGGCATTACCAAGTCACGCAATTCTCTAAATAGCGTTGTCGTTCAATGCCATAGTGAGATTGCAATGCTTCCCTGCAGAGTGGAGGCTCGCATTAATAACTATGATCAACAAACCGGCAAGTCGGCAATGGACCCCGCGCCCTATCGGCCGATTAGTCTCCTCCATTCGATTTCGAAGGTGTTTAAGAGACTGATGGCTGCACGGATTGTTAGGATTATGGACACTCAATCCCCTGAGTTACTCCTGAGCACCATTTCGGGTTCCGAGCTGGTCATTGTACGGTGGAGCAACTTTATCGGCTTGTCGAGCAATGCCCCCTTCTTGGACATCAAGGAAGCGTTCGACCGAGTATGGCACACAGGTTTACTGGTCAAAATAAAGGAGAGACTACCAGATTTCCACCCACTAAGGTCATACCTTGAGGGAAGGCAGCTCGCGGTTCGCTTCCATTCAGCCGTCTCTGCCAAATACGAAGTGAAGGCTGGTGTCCCACAGAGTAGTGTCCTGGGGCCGCTCCTGTACTGCCTGTACAGTAGTGATATGCCGCAACCGAACAATCCGTCAACTATGCTGGCCACGCTTGCTGACGACGTCTGTATCACTCACAGATCAAGCTGCGAAGCCTCTGCGGCCGATGGAATCGTGGAGTTTGCCACCACGTTCGCGTAATGGGCGAAGCGCTGGAGCATCGGCATTAACAGCGATAAATCCGCCAATGTTTGTTTCTTCTTTTTAAGGATAACTCCGCCTGCTATCGCCATAGGAAGGAAGGCCTGTCCTACAGACCAATTCAGCAAAATACCTTGGTCTTAAATTGGATCGCAGACTCACCTTGGCCAAGCGCATCACCGCCACCAGAACCTGCATACGAAACGCAGTGACCAAACATTACTGGCTGTTGAGTAGTAGGAAGAAACTATCACTGGCCAACAAACTGTCAATTTTCAAGCAAACTTATAGGTGCCAAATCTGGGGACTGGCGTTTGATAGAGAACTAAAATTCCAATTCGGTCAGCACTTGATGAAAATCAAATAATATAACGAAAAATACTGCGAAAACAAAAAAAGTTCAAATTCGGTCAGTGTTTCGTGAATATTCAAATAATTTGACAAAAAAACCTGTGAAAACAACCTCCAATTCGGTCAGTGTTTCGTGGAAAATTAAAGGCCAACGAACTATACTGTATAAACAGAACAAAACCAAAAATTTATCAAAATGACAACTGCACCCCAAATGCTGTCGCACAGATCAAGCATATACCAGCTATACCAGAACTATACTCTATAAACAGAACAAAACCAAAAATTAATTAAAATAACAACTCCACACCAAATGCTGTCGCACAGATCAAACATATACAGCATATGATGAGTCCCCAAACACAATGAGTGCGTTCATAAGAAGAATCGACTATATATCGGCTTTACAACAACAACAACATTTAACAAGTGGGAAAAGTTATCTTCGGCTTGCCGATGATGGTATACCCTTGAAAACAAAAAAGTTTTCCATACAAAGACTTGTTAAGACATAATAAAGACTTGTTTTCATATCGGTCGTTTGTATGGCAGCTATATGATATATAGTAGTGGTCCGATCCGGATCAAACTTTCAAAAATCATGTATGGCTACGTCACATGAATAAATGTTGAATTCGGTTGCAATAGGTTGGAAAACAAAAAAGTTTCCCATACAAAGACTTGTTTTCATATCGATCGTTTGTATCGGTCGTTTGTATGGTTTGATATAGTGGTCCGATCCGACCGATTCTTAAACTTGATCTGCGTGCAACAAAAATAATGATCTGGTGAAAATTTCAAAACGCTAGCTTTAAAACTACTGTTTATTTTTTGCATAGAAACAGACGGACAGACGGACAGACGGACAGACGGAGAGACGGACATGGATATATAGACTCGGCTGTTGATGCTGATCAAGAATATATATACTTTGTGGGGTCGGAGATGCTTCCTTTAATGCGTTACACATTTCTGGACAAAATTATAATACCCTTTTTCAAGGGTATAAAAATAGCAACTCAAACGGAAGGGTAATATGAAAAAAAAATTGTAGAAATCAAAGAAAACAAAGATAATATAACACGGGAAATAATGGGAAATTGTTCCCGGGTCATTATGGGAATTTAAATGCCACTACTTCCCAGATAAATCAAATCAAATTCAAAATCCATTGAATCAAAATTATCCATCTACTAGCCATAACGCTAATTCTAATCCCCCTGTTAGAAGACAAAGAGAGAATCAGAGCGGTCAGATGAAAATGGGTGTAAATTTTAATTAAACTTCCGCGAACATAGAAGAAGAACCCCCTTTTTCAGAATCAGAATAAGAAATTAATCCTTAAAATGTATGGTTGACACCGTGTCATCCATAAATATTATCAAAGATAATATATTCAAACTAAAAGAACATATTTACGATCAACGTATTAGAAATACTAAAAAAAGCATTATAATGCCACCGAATGAACTATGCACAATAGAGCAGAAGTTCTACATTCATACTTTTTTTTAATCCTGTTAGGAAGTGACTTCCTAAAGTATAGCAATGAAAAAATAAATTTTTCAAAAAAAATAATCCATCTAAATGGGAAAAAGAATTTCATTCGAATAGGGTGACGAAATTATTGATAAAGTTAGACCGCAGATACCTGCCCTAGCTTGCCTTCACCTGAAGATCAATCGTTTAATTTCGCCATTAATAATTCGTTAGAAGAAACAAATGCATTTAGATTAGTACATCTAAATGTAGAAGAAAAAGAAAGACACCTTTTTCCACCAAACATGGGCACTACGAGTATACCCGTATGTCATTTGGATTGAAAAATGGTCCAGCGACAATCCAAAGATGTACGAACAATCTGCTTGAAGATTTGATTTATACAGATTGTCTGGTTTATTTCGTCGATATAACAATATTTTCCACTTCTTTAGAAGACTGGACAAATGCCAGTTGCTAAAAAAGGAACAGAGTTTTAATTGCAGCCAAAGGTATAAAACATAACCCAAAGTAAATTGAGGCAATTATAAAATTCCCAATTCCAAAAACACAAAAAGAGATAAAGTAATTTTTAGGTTTATGTGGATTCTACTCAAAAATTCATACATAATTTTGGAAATATTGTTAAACCAATGACATCAAAGTCTAAAAAATATCAACTATAAATATCAAAGATCCAAACTACATTAAAGGATTCGAACAAATAAAAGTGCTTATCATTTCAGATCCAGATTTTGATGAAACCCTTTTCATTAACAATAGTCGCAAGTAACATAGCACTGGGAGCAGTACTATCACAAAATCAAAGACCAGTATGCTTTGAAAGCAGAACCCTTAGTGAGCATAAAATAAATTATGCCGCTATAGAAAAAGAATAGTTAGCCATTGTATGGGCAACAAAATATTTCTGACCTTAACTTTTCGGCACAGAATTTCAAATTCCTAGCGATCACAAACCACTTGTTTGGCTACATAACATTAAAAAGCCAAGCATGAAACTCAAAAGATGGAAAATCAAATTAAGAGAATTTGATTGTCTCATAAAATACCTACCTGGACAATAAAACTATGTAGCCGATGCTCTCTCAAGAGTAAAAATAGAAGAAACTATGTTAGGAGAAATTCTGAACCGTAATAGCTACGATTCAATTTGTTGACTGTCGTAATTTAAAGGTATTATCTTCTGGTCCATTATGTAACCAGAAGATAATACCTTTAAATTACTACAGTCGACAAATTGAATTAGTGAAAGCTAACGAAAACAAAACAGACGTATTTCATTATTTTACCAAAATAAAAATTCAATATAAAGAATTGACAATACAACTATCTAAAGAAATAATTAAAGAATATTTATGTGAAAAATACAGTGCATTCAGTTTATACTTCCATCATGAACCAAATTTTGCAAAATTCCAAAAAGCATTTGCAGAAATTATAGAATCTAATAGTATAACCAAAGCAATAAAAAAACAACAAAGTATCGAAATCAACCCCACGAAGGCTCCAAATGGATATCTTATTTTCAAACAGGTTTCGAAGTCCGACCGTCCAAATATAAATATCATTATCTAACAAGCCGGCGCGTAATAGGCAAAGAGAGAAGCCAGACGTCACGCCTAGCACCAGCGCAGCTCTGCGCAGCAAGCTGGCAAACAACCCCTTTGCCCTCCTATCAAGCAAAGAAGATGACGACGAACATGACAAACCCGAAACTGCCTCAGAGGCAGTGGCTTCTAACACAGCAGAGAAACCAATCTCGATCTCGATCCCGATCCCGAAGACCCTTAAACCTCCCCCAATCTACATCCCAGACGTGACAGACATTACAGCGGTTGTCAAGATGATAACGACTCTAGTCGGAACCAAAAAGGATTTCACGTATAAAACGGAGAGAAATAATAACGTACGCGTAATGATGCCAGACAAGGAGTCCTACACAGCCCTACGCCCGCACCTCGTGGCACATAACAAAAGACACCGCACCTTCCAACCAGGGCGGTCATTAAGGGACTTCACCACTCAACGGACCAGACTAATATTAAAGAAGAACTCCACAAATACGGCTATACTGTGAGGGATCTGCACAATCCCATTGGCAGGAAATCCAAACAACCACTGGGGATATTTTTTGTTAAACTAGAACCAGCAAGCAACAACACAGATTTTTTAAAATAAAGAAGATTTGCAGGTCAGTCGTCACCGTAGAGCCCCCACTGAAGTTCAACGATGTTCCAAAATGTTTCAGATGCCAAGGGTTCGGACACACCCAGCGCTACTGCTTCCTGGAACATCGCTGCGTGAAATGTGGTGGTTCTCACGACTCTAGGTCAGGCACCAAAAAAGATGACGAGAAAGCATGCTGTTTACATTGCCAAGCTGATCACCCTGCGTCGTTCAGAGGATGCCCTGCCTACAAAAAGGTAAAGGCGCAGCAATCTCCGAAGTAGCCGAAGTAGAGCACCTCAAGAAAACAGACAATATCGATGTTCTTCTAGTTTCGGAATCCCACTTTTATCCCAGATCCTACTTTAACATTAGCGGGTACGAACTGTTACATGCCAGCCATCCATCTGGCAGAGCACGCGGAGGAGCAGCTATGCTCATCAGGAGTGGCATTCAGTACACGGAACTTCCCGCGTTTCAGGAGGAATGAGCTCAGTGCGCCGTGACCAGGATTTCTAGCCCACAGGGAGATATCACCAGTGGTGCGGTTTACTTCCCACCCAGACACTAGATAACCGAGACCCACCTTCAGGACTTCTTCGAGTCCCTTGGTCCTCGCTTTATAGCAGCCGGAGACTTTAACGCCAAACACTGCTGGTGGGGGTCCCGCACAAACAACACCAAAGGCATAAAGCTGTATAAGTACCTGCAGCGGAAGAGTCTTTACTGCCATTCCACTGGAGAACCCACACACTGGTCTACCGACCCTTCAAAGCAGCCGGATCTGATGGACTTCAACGTGTTCAAGGGCATAGGACACTCTAAGATAACATTGCGAATCCACCTCCTCCGACTACCCCGAGAATACCTAAAAGAGACGTGCACTTGTAGTCTCCTGAAATCGCGGCCCTCGTGGCCGAAAACCCCAGGGACAAGACAGCACTTAATCGTGCCATCAAGGAACTGAAGAAAAAGCTAACCATCCTAAGGCAGGACTCTTTCCATAGATTCCTTGAGGAGCTGGAACCTGGAGACCCGCAGCACAATCTGTGGAATGTCACAAGGCACATAAAAAGACCTGCGAAGAAGATATCACCCGTGCGCAAAGTGGACGGTTCCTGGTGTCGGACTGAGGTCGAAAGAGCAGATGCCTTTGCTGATCATCTATGTTGAAATCTGAATTAAGAGTGCAAAGCGAATGTCTTATACTAAATGTAACTCTAATTGATCTTTCTCTTTTGTTTATTCTCTTAAGCGCATCACGAGTAACGCATCATTTTATGTATTAGTTAGTCACAAATAAACTCTCATTCTAATAGGTTATGGGCCCAGACAGGGCTCCTGTGCGCTATTATTTTTGGAAAGTTTAACAGCGAAAAGTTATTAATAATAATCGAAAAGACTTGTGTGACTCGTGTTTAATATTGTGAAAAAAAAAAATTAAATTGACTTGATATAAAATGAGTTCCCAATACTCAATTGAGAAACTGGACAATGAAAACTATAGTGTGTGGTCTATTCAAATGAAAAGTGTGCTGATACACGCCGAATTATGGTCAGTGGTCAGTGGCCGTTTGATAAAAAATGAAAATGACACTGCAGAACAAAAAGCCTCTTTCGATGCTAAAGACGAAAAGGCACTTGCAAGTATAATGCTATGTATAAAGCCGACGCAAATTAATCATGTGAGACATTGTGTAACTGCTAAGGAGGCTTGGAAAAAACTTAGTGAAATTCATATGCCATCCGGTCCAGCGAGACGCATACATTTGTTTAAGCAATTGTTGTACATGAAAATGAGTGAGTCGGAAAGTGTGGAGGAACATTTAAATAAATTCAGTGCATTGGTAGAAAAGCTGCAAGAAATTGAACAAAGTGTGCCAGAAGAAATGCTCGTCATAATTTTGCTTTCGAGCTTGTGTGACTCGTTTGAAAATTTTGTTGTTGCCATAGAGACGCACGACACATTGCCGGGACTGACCGCTCTCAAGGTTAAACTTCTAGAAGAGGGAGAGAGGCGCAAGACAAACGAAACGGTGATCGGAAAGGAACAGAAAATGTTCGCGTCGGGTACGGAAAGACAATACTCGAAAAGAAATATCGAAAAAGGTGTCGAATGTTGGTCATGTGGAAAGCGCGGGCATATTGCTGCAAAGTGTAGATCGAAAGAAAAATTGGCAAAAAATAACAAAGCAAAAGAAGGAAATTCAAACGGGAATAAACCAAAAGCGTTTTCGGTTTTCGGAGCAGTTAAAAACGAAATAGACAGTAAAAGTACATGGTGTCTAGACAGTGGAGCAACAACTCATTTGTGTGCGGAAAAAACAATGTTTGTATCAATGCGTGAACACAAGGAAAAAATAATGTTAGCAGGCGATAATTACGTAGAAGCCGAAGGGCGCGGTACAGTGAATTTGTGCTATGGAGAGAATACGATCAAACTGCTTGATGTATTGTACGTAAAAAATTTGCAATGTAACTTTATTTCGGTGCAAAAGGCAACTTCAAAAGGATTGAAGTTGATTTTTAATAAGAACGAAGCGAAAGTAATAGACACTGACGGAGACACTTTACTAGTTGCTAAACGCAAAAATGAATTGTTCTTATTTGAAAATAAATCAGAAAAAATGTTTGCAATTAATGGAGAAAAGTATGAAATGATTAAGTGGCATAATCGGTTTGGACATTTGAACTTGAATAGTATGCAGAAAATGATTAACAAAGACATGGTGTACGGTTTGAAAATAAATTAGTGTGATTCGAACGGTTTCGTATGCGAAACGTGTGGCAAATGCAAAATTTGTGTAAAACAGTTTCCAAACGCGTCGGAAAGCCGCGAGAGTGAATTGTTAGGACTTATACACACGGACATATGTGGTCCAATAAACACAAAATCAAACGGTGGTGCACGGTTCTTTGCAACTTTCATCGATGACAAAACACGGTACATGTCGGTCTACATGTTAAACACTAAAGATGCGGTTTTTGAAAAATTTAAAGAGTTCCAATCGTTGGTCGAGAAGCTAACAGGAAAGAAGATAAAAAGGATCCGTAGTGACAACGGTCGAGAATATGTTTCCCGAAGGTTTGAAGAATACCTGGTGAGTCAAGGCATACAAAGACAGCTAACAGTCCCCTATACTCCTCAACAAAACGGAGTTGCAGAACGTGCTAACAGAACCCTCCTGAAAATGGCTCGCAGTATGTTAACTCATGCTGGAGTGGGTAAGAGTTTTTGGGGAGAGGCTATAATGACAGCGGCATACTTGCGGAACAGAGCAGAGACGTCGACACTAGCTAATATAACACCATTTGAAGCCTGGTTTGGAAAGAAGCCAAGTGTATCTCATCTACGTGTGTTTGGTTGCAAAGCGATCGTATTGAACAAAACACATAGCAAGTTTCGTCCAAAGGAAGAAGAGCAAATATTAGTAGGCTATTCTCAAACTTCTAAGGCTTATCGTTATACAACCCGGAAAAACAAAGCATTGTGATAGCCCGAGATGTTGTGTTTATAGAGGATAATAGAGCATCAGTTCCAGGAGAAGTAATCATTGAATTGGATGAGTCTGCTGGACACCGAGAAGATCATATTGACAACAATGAACAGTCGTTGGATGTTCAAGGCAGTGATGACGACGAAGAGTCTGGGACAGAACAAAAAACATCGCAGAAGAGGTCGCTCCAAGATAGTCCGAACAGGATTAGTGGGCCGTCCACGAAAAGAGTACAATATGCTAAATGTTATAGCCGGAAATAATATGGTGGCACCAACAAACGTGCGTGAGGCATTGACTGGAGAACATTCTGATGAATGGAGAATCTCGATGCAGAAGGAGTTTGATCACTTGCGAGCTACAAACACTTGGAGCTTGGTTGACCTTCCTGAAGAGCAGAAAGCAATCGGGTGCAAGTGGGTGTTTACCATTAAACGCGACAAAAATGGTAAAGTTGATCGACTCAAATCGAGGTTAGTAGCCAAAGGTTGCGGACAGCAGTATGGGGTGAATTACCTGGAAACATTTTCCCCGGTGGCACGTTACTCGTCAATAAGGTTAGTGATTGCATTGGCTGTCGAGCATGGCATGATTATGCACCAAATGGACGTGTCAGCAGCGTACCTAAACAGTGAACTGAAGGATGAGGTCTACATGAGACAGCCTGAAGGTTTTGTAGACGCAAAACACCCAGATCGAGTCCTGCGATTGCATACGGTCTAAAGCAGAGTGGACGCGAGTGTAACTGGAGGCTAGATGAGGTTCTCAACAAAATTGGATTAATTTCCTGTCCCAGCGAGCCTTGCATATACACGAAGAAAATTGGGGAAAACCTAAACATTATTGTGGTATATGTTGATGATTTAATTCTTGCTTGTTCCAGAAAAGATGACCTCCTTAGCATCAAGAAGCAAATATCAGACGAGTTTGATGTTGTAGATGGCGGAGACCTGAAACATTTCCTAGGCATGGAGATAGAGAGGAGTGGCGAAACTGGCAGTGTCACTATAGGCCATAAACAATTTATTGCTGGTCTACTAAAAGACTATGGTATGGAAGACTGCAAACCCAACGCGATTCCTCTGGAGGCGGGCTTTCAAGTTAAATGCGAGGATGAAAGCTGCACAAAAGTGGATCAGAAGAAGTATCAATCCCTCATTGGTTCTTTGATTTATCTGGCTATGACGACAAGACCAGATATCATGCATAGTGTGGCTAAATTGGCACAAAGAAATGCTGATCCTCACAAGGAGCACGAAGTGGCTGCAAAGCGTGTCTTAAGGTACCTTAAGGGCACAGCTGACATGAAGCTATGTTTCGAACGTACAGGTGTACATGTCCATTGTTTCGTCGATGCAGACTGGGCTGGCGATAGCACAGATCGCAAATCCTTTACTGGTTGGGCATTCATCATGGCTGGTGCGGCGATTTCGTGGGAGTCCAAAAAGCAGACCATTGTGGCACTTAGTTCCACTGAAGCTGAGTATGTGGCGCTTTCAACAGCAGCAAAAGAGGCAGTTTACATTAAAAAGCTGGTGGAGAAGATAGGAATAGGATTGGTTCCAAAGATGGTTATCTACAGCGATAATCAAAGCGCACAATGTCTGGCAAAAGACTCCAAGTTTCATGCACGAAGCAAACATATTGATATTAAGTACCATTTTGTAAGACAATTATATAAGGAAAATGTTATTGATATTAAGTATGTTTCAAAAGAATATATGATTTCTGATATTTTAACAAAAAACTTAAATAAGACCAAGCATACAGGTTTTGTTAAACAGTTAGGTTTAAATTGAATTGAAAATTATGTTTAGAAGAAAAATGTATATTTAAGGGTTTGTTAAACAGTTAGGTTTAAAATGAATTGAAAATTATGTTTCGAAGAAAAATTTATATTTAAGTTAACTTGTAAAGGCATGTCTCTTTGAGAAGGAGTGTTGAAATCTGAATTAAGAGTGCAAAACGAATGTCTTATACTAAATGTAACTCTAATTGATCTTTCTCTTTTGTTTATTCTCTTAAGCACATCACGAGTAACGCATCATTTTATGTATTAGTTAGTCACAAATAAACTCTCATTCTAATAATCTACATAGTGCATTCTCGACAGATGCACTGGCGAAGAGAGAGCTGCAACCATAAGGTTCATAGACAGCCCAAGTACTCCAGTCCCGCCAATACAGCCCGTCGAACCAGAGGAGATTGCGCTGGAGATCGCCTCCCAAAAAAATGGCAAGTGACCAGGTCCTGACCGTATCGATGCAACAGCACTGAAAATGTTGCCCCTAATCTGTTCCCAAAGGCTGGCCAACATATTTAACAGCTGCCTCCGTCTAAGATACTTCCCGAAAGGATAGGATACTTCCAGAACAAAAAGCCTCTTTCGATGCTAAAGACGAAAAGGCACTTGCAAGTATAATGCTATGTATAAAGCCGACGCAAATTAATCATGTGAGACATTGTGTAACTGCTAAGGAGGCTTGGAAAAAACTTAGTGAAATTCATATGCCATCCGGTCCAGCGAGACGCATACATTTGTTTAAGCAATTGTTGTACATGAAAATGAGTGAGTCGGAAAGTGTGGAGGAACATTTAAATAAATTCAGTGCATTGGTAGAAAAGCTGCAAGAAATTGAACAAAGTGTGCCAGAAGAAATGCTCGTCATAATTTTGCTTTCGAGCTTGTGTGACTCGTTTGAAAATTTTGTTGTTGCCATAGAGACGCACGACTCATTGCCGGGACTGACCTCTATCAAGGTTAAACTTCTAGAAGAGGGAGAGAGGCGCAAGACAAACGAAACGGTGATCGGAAAGGAACAGAAAATGTTCGCGTCGGGTACGGAAAGACAATACTCGAAAAGGAATATCGAAAAAGGTGTCGAATGTTGGTCATGTGGAAAGCGCGGGCATATTGCTGCAAAGTGTAGATCGAAAGAAAAATTGGCAAAAAATAACAAAGCAAAAGAAGGAAATTCAAACGGGAATAAACCAAAAGCGTTTTCGGTTTTCGGAGCAGTTAAAAACGAAATAGACAGTAAAAGTACATGGTGTCTAGACAGTGGAGCAACAACTCATTTGTGTGCGGAAAAAACAATGTTTGTATCAATGCGTGAACACAAGGAAAAAATAATGTTAGCAGGCGATAATTACGTAGAAGCCGAAGGGCGCGGTACAGTGAATTTGTGCTATGGAGAGAATACGATCAAACTGCTTGATGTATTGTACGTAAAAAATTTGCAATGTAACTTTATTTCGGTGCAAAAGGCAACTTCAAAAGGATTGAAGTTGATTTTTAATAAGAACGAAGCGAAAGTAATAGACACTGACGGAGACACTTTACTAGTTGCTAAACGCAAAAATGAATTGTTCTTATTTGAAAATAAATCAGAAAAAATGTTTGCAATTAATGGAGAAAAGTATGAAATGATTAAGTGGCATAATCGGTTTGGACATTTGAACTTGAATAGTATGCAGAAAATGATTAACAAAGACATGGTGTACGGTTTGAAAATAAATTAGTGTGATTCGAACGGTTTCGTATGCGAAACGTGTGGCAAATGCAAAATTTGTGTAAAACAGTTTCCAAACGCGTCGGAAAGCCGCGAGAGTGAATTGTTAGGACTTATACACACGGACATATGTGGTCCAATAAACACAAAATCAAACGGTGGTGCACGGTTCTTTGCAACTTTCATCGATGACAAAACACGGTACATGTCGGTCTACATGTTAAACACTAAAGATGCGGTTTTTGAAAAATTTAAAGAGTTCCAATCGTTGGTCGAGAAGCTAACAGGAAAGAAGATAAAAAGGATCCGTAGTGACAACGGTCGAGAATATGTTTCCCGAAGGTTTGAAGAATACCTGGTGAGTCAAGGCATACAAAGACAGCTAACAGTCCCCTATACTCCTCAACAAAACGGAGTTGCAGAACGTGCTAACAGAACCCTCCTGAAAATGGCTCGCAGTATGTTAACTCATGCTGGAGTGGGTAAGAGTTTTTGGGGAGAGGCTATAATGACAGCGGCATACTTGCGGAACAGAGCAGAGACGTCGACACTAGCTAATATAACACCATTTGAAGCCTGGTTTGGAAAGAAGCCAAGTGTATCTCATCTACGTGTGTTTGGTTGCAAAGCGATCGTATTGAACAAAACACATAGCAAGTTTCGTCCAAAGGAAGAAGAGCAAATATTAGTAGGCTATTCTCAAACTTCTAAGGCTTATCGTTTATACAACCCGGAAAAACAAAGCATTGTGATAGCCCGAGATGTTGTGTTTATAGAGGATAATAGAGCATCAGTTCCAGGAGAAGTAATCATTGAATTGGATGAGTCTGCTGGACACCGAGAAGATCATATTGACAACAATGAACAGTCGTTGGATGTTCAAGGCAGTGATGACGACGAAGAGTCTGGGACAGAACAAAAAACATCGCAGAAGAGGTCGCTCCAAGATAGTCCGAACAGGATTAGTGGGCCGTCCACGAAAAGAGTACAATATGCTAAATGTTATAGCCGGAAATAATATGGTGGCACCAACAAACGTGCGTGAGGCATTGACTGGAGAACATTCTGATGAATGGAGAATCTCGATGCAGAAGGAGTTTGATCACTTGCGAGCTACAAACACTTGGAGCTTGGTTGACCTTCCTGAAGAGCAGAAAGCAATCGGGTGCAAGTGGGTGTTTACCATTAAACGCGACAAAAATGGTAAAGTTGATCGACTCAAATCGAGGTTAGTAGCCAAAGGTTGCGGACAGCAGTATGGGGTGAATTACCTGGAAACATTTTCCCCGGTGGCACGTTACTCGTCAATAAGGTTAGTGATTGCATTGGCTGTCGAGCATGGCATGATTATGCACCAAATGGACGTGTCAGCAGCGTACCTAAACAGTGAACTGAAGGATGAGGTCTACATGAGACAGCCTGAAGGTTTTGTAGACGCAAAACACCCAGATCGAGTCCTGCGATTGCATACGGTCTAAAGCAGAGTGGACGCGAGTGTAACTGGAGGCTAGATGAGGTTCTCAACAAAATTGGATTAATTTCCTGTCCCAGCGAGCCTTGCATATACACGAAGAAAATTGGGGAAAACCTAAACATTATTGTGGTATATGTTGATGATTTAATTCTTGCTTGTTCCAGAAAAGATGACCTCCTTAGCATCAAGAAGCAAATATCAGACGAGTTTGATGTTGTAGATGGCGGAGACCTGAAACATTTCCTAGGCATGGAGATAGAGAGGAGTGGCGAAACTGGCAGTGTCACTATAGGCCATAAACAATTTATTGCTGGTCTACTAAAAGACTATGGTATGGAAGACTGCAAACCCAACGCGATTCCTCTGGAGGCGGGCTTTCAAGTTAAATGCGAGGATGAAAGCTGCACAAAAGTGGATCAGAAGAAGTATCAATCCCTCATTGGTTCTTTGATTTATCTGGCTATGACGACAAGACCAGATATCATGCATAGTGTGGCTAAATTGGCACAAAGAAATGCTGATCCTCACAAGGAGCACGAAGTGGCTGCAAAGCGTGTCTTAAGGTACCTTAAGGGCACAGCTGACATGAAGCTATGTTTCGAACGTACAGGTGTACATGTCCATTGTTTCGTCGATGCAGACTGGGCTGGCGATAGCACAGATCGCAAATCCTTTACTGGTTGGGCATTCATCATGGCTGGTGCGGCGATTTCGTGGGAGTCCAAAAAGCAGACCATTGTGGCACTTAGTTCCACTGAAGCTGAGTATGTGGCGCTTTCAACAGCAGCAAAAGAGGCAGTTTACATTAAAAAGCTGGTGGAGAAGATAGGAATAGGATTGGTTCCAAAGATGGTTATCTACAGCGATAATCAAAGCGCACAATGTCTGGCAAAAGACTCCAAGTTTCATGCACGAAGCAAACATATTGATATTAAGTACCATTTTGTAAGACAATTATATAAGGAAAATGTTATTGATATTAAGTATGTTTCAAAAGAATATATGATTTCTGATATTTTAACAAAAAACTTAAATAAGACCAAGCATACAGGTTTTGTTAAACAGTTAGGTTTAAATTGAATTGAAAATTATGTTTAGAAGAAAAATGTATATTTAAGGGTTTGTTAAACAGTTAGGTTTAAAATGAATTGAAAATTATGTTTCGAAGAAAAATTTATATTTAAGTTAACTTGTAAAGGCATGTCTCTTTGAGAAGGAGTGTTGAAATCTGAATTAAGAGTGCAAAACGAATGTCTTATACTAAATGTAACTCTAATTGATCTTTCTCTTTTGTTTATTCTCTTAAGCACATCACGAGTAACGCATCATTTTATGTATTAGTTAGTCACAAATAAACTCTCATTCTAATAATCTACATAGTGCATTCTCGACAGATGCACTGGCGAAGAGAGAGCTGCAACCATAAGGTTCATAGACAGCCCAAGTACTCCAGTCCCGCCAATACAGCCCGTCGAACCAGAGGAGATTGCGCTGGAGATCGCCTCCCAAAAAAATGGCAAGTGACCAGGTCCTGACCGTATCGATGCAACAGCACTGAAAATGTTGCCCCTAATCTGTTCCCAAAGGCTGGCCAACATATTTAACAGCTGCCTCCGTCTAAGATACTTCCCGAAAGGATAGGAACTTCCAGAACAAAAAGCCTCTTTCGATGCTAAAGACGAAAAGGCACTTGCAAGTATAATGCTATGTATAAAGCCGACGCAAATTAATCATGTGAGACATTGTGTAACTGCTAAGGAGGCTTGGAAAAAACTTAGTGAAATTCATATGCCATCCGGTCCAGCGAGACGCATACATTTGTTTAAGCAATTGTTGTACATGAAAATGAGTGAGTCGGAAAGTGTGGAGGAACATTTAAATAAATTCAGTGCATTGGTAGAAAAGCTGCAAGAAATTGAACAAAGTGTGCCAGAAGAAATGCTCGTCATAATTTTGCTTTCGAGCTTGTGTGACTCGTTTGAAAATTTTGTTGTTGCCATAGAGACGCACGACACATTGCCGGGACTGACCGCTCTCAAGGTTAAACTTCTAGAAGAGGGAGAGAGGCGCAAGACAAACGAAACGGTGATCGGAAAGGAACAGAAAATGTTCGCGTCGGGTACGGAAAGACAATACTCGAAAAGGAATATCGAAAAAGGTGTCGAATGTTGGTCATGTGGAAAGCGCGGGCATATTGCTGCAAAGTGTAGATCGAAAGAAAAATTGGCAAAAAATAACAAAGCAAAAGAAGGAAATTCAAACGGGAATAAACCAAAAGCGTTTTCGGTTTTCGGAGCAGTTAAAAACGAAATAGACAGTAAAAGTACATGGTGTCTAGACAGTGGAGCAACAACTCATTTGTGTGCGGAAAAAACAATGTTTGTATCAATGCGTGAACACAAGGAAAAAATAATGTTAGCAGGCGATAATTACGTAGAAGCCGAAGGGCGCGGTACAGTGAATTTGTGCTATGGAGAGAATACGATCAAACTGCTTGATGTATTGTACGTAAAAAATTTGCAATGTAACTTTATTTCGGTGCAAAAGGCAACTTCAAAAGGATTGAAGTTGATTTTTAATAAGAACGAAGCGAAAGTAATAGACACTGACGGAGACACTTTACTAGTTGCTAAACGCAAAAATGAATTGTTCTTATTTGAAAATAAATCAGAAAAAATGTTTGCAATTAATGGAGAAAAGTATGAAATGATTAAGTGGCATAATCGGTTTGGACATTTGAACTTGAATAGTATGCAGAAAATGATTAACAAAGACATGGTGTACGGTTTGAAAATAAATTAGTGTGATTCGAACGGTTTCGTATGCGAAACGTGTGGCAAATGCAAAATTTGTGTAAAACAGTTTCCAAACGCGTCGGAAAGCCGCGAGAGTGAATTGTTAGGACTTATACACACGGACATATGTGGTCCAATAAACACAAAATCAAACGGTGGTGCACGGTTCTTTGCAACTTTCATCGATGACAAAACACGGTACATGTCGGTCTACATGTTAAACACTAAAGATGCGGTTTTTGAAAAATTTAAAGAGTTCCAATCGTTGGTCGATAAGCTAACAGGAAAGAAGATAAAAAGGATCCGTAGTGACAACGGTCGAGAATATGTTTCCCGAAGGTTTGAAGAATACCTGGTGAGTCAAGGCATACAAAGACAGCTAACAGTCCCCTATACTCCTCAACAAAACGGAGTTGCAGAACGTGCTAACAGAACCCTCCTGAAAATGGCTCGCAGTATGTTAACTCATGCTGGAGTGGGTAAGAGTTTTTGGGGAGAGGCTATAATGACAGCGGCATACTTGCGGAACAGAGCAGAGACGTCGACACTAGCTAATATAACACCATTTGAAGCCTGGTTTGGAAAGAAGCCAAGTGTATCTCATCTACGTGTGTTTGGTTGCAAAGCGATCGTATTGAACAAAACACATAGCAAGTTTCGTCCAAAGGAAGAAGAGCAAATATTAGTAGGCTATTCTCAAACTTCTAAGGCTTATCGTTTATACAACCCGGAAAAACAAAGCATTGTGATAGCCCGAGATGTTGTGTTTATAGAGGATAATAGAGCATCAGTTCCAGGAGAAGTAATCATTGAATTGGATGAGTCTGCTGGACACCGAGAAGATCATATTGACAACAATGAACAGTCGTTGGATGTTCAAGGCAGTGATGACGACGAAGAGTCTGGGACAGAACAAAAAACATCGCAGAAGAGGTCGCTCCAAGATAGTCCGAACAGGATTAGTGGGCCGTCCACGAAAAGAGTACAATATGCTAAATGTTATAGCCGGAAATAATATGGTGGCACCAACAAACGTGCGTGAGGCATTGACTGGAGAACATTCTGATGAATGGAGAATCTCGATGCAGAAGGAGTTTGATCACTTGCGAGCTACAAACACTTGGAGCTTGGTTGACCTTCCTGAAGAGCAGAAAGCAATCGGGTGCAAGTGGGTGTTTACCATTAAACGCGACAAAAATGGTAAAGTTGATCGACTCAAATCGAGGTTAGTAGCCAAAGGTTGCGGACAGCAGTATGGGTTGAATTACCTGGAAACATTTTCCCCGGTGGCACGTTACTCGTCAATAAGGTTAGTGATTGCATTGGCTGTCGAGCATGGCATGATTATGCACCAAATGGACGTGTCAGCAGCGTACCTAAACAGTGAACTGAAGGATGAGGTCTACATGAGACAGCCTGAAGGTTTTGTAGACGCAAAACACCCAGATCGAGTCCTGCGATTGCATACGGTCTAAAGCAGAGTGGACGCGAGTGTAACTGGAGGCTAGATGAGGTTCTCAACAAAATTGGATTAATTTCCTGTCCCAGCGAGCCTTGCATATACACGAAGAAAATTGGGGAAAACCTAAACATTATTGTGGTATATGTTGATGATTTAATTCTTGCTTGTTCCAGAAAAGATGACCTCCTTAGCATCAAGAAGCAAATATCAGACGAGTTTGATGTTGTAGATGGCGGAGACCTGAAACATTTCCTAGGCATGGAGATAGAGAGGAGTGGCGAAACTGGCAGTGTCACTATAGGCCATAAACAATTTATTGCTGGTCTACTAAAAGACTATGGTATGGAAGACTGCAAACCCAACGCGATTCCTCTGGAGGCGGGCTTTCAAGTTAAATGCGAGGATGAAAGCTGCACAAAAGTGGATCAGAAGAAGTATCAATCCCTCATTGGTTCTTTGATTTATCTGGCTATGACGACAAGACCAGATATCATGCATAGTGTGGCTAAATTGGCACAAAGAAATGCTGATCCTCACAAGGAGCACGAAGTGGCTGCAAAGCGTGTCTTAAGGTACCTTAAGGGCACAGCTGACATGAAGCTATGTTTCGAACGTACAGGTGTACATGTCCATTGTTTCGTCGATGCAGACTGGGCTGGCGATAGCACAGATCGCAAATCCTTTACTGGTTGGGCATTCATCATGGCTGGTGCGGCGATTTCGTGGGAGTCCAAAAAGCAGACCATTGTGGCACTTAGTTCCACTGAAGCTGAGTATGTGGCGCTTTCAACAGCAGCAAAAGAGGCAGTTTACATTAAAAAGCTGGTGGAGAAGATAGGAATAGGATTGGTTCCAAAGATGGTTATCTACAGCGATAATCAAAGCGCACAATGTCTGGCAAAAGACTCCAAGTTTCATGCACGAAGCAAACATATTGATATTAAGTACCATTTTGTAAGACAATTATATAAGGAAAATGTTATTGATATTAAGTATGTTTCAAAAGAATATATGATTTCTGATATTTTAACAAAAAACTTAAATAAGACCAAGCATACAGGTTTTGTTAAACAGTTAGGTTTAAATTGAATTGAAAATTATGTTTAGAAGAAAAATGTATATTTAAGGGTTTGTTAAACAGTTAGGTTTAAAATGAATTGAAAATTATGTTTCGAAGAAAAATTTATATTTAAGTTAACTTGTAAAGGCATGTCTCTTTGAGAAGGAGTGTTGAAATCTGAATTAAGAGTGCAAAACGAATGTCTTATACTAAATGTAACTCTAATTGATCTTTCTCTTTTGTTTATTCTCTTAAGCACATCACGAGTAACGCATCATTTTATGTATTAGTTAGTCACAAATAAACTCTCATTCTAATAATCTACATAGTGCATTCTCGACAGATGCACTGGCGAAGAGAGAGCTGCAACCATAAGGTTCATAGACAGCCCAAGTACTCCAGTCCCGCCAATACAGCCCGTCGAACCAGAGGAGATTGCGCTGGAGATCGCCTCCCAAAAAAATGGCAAGTGACCAGGTCCTGACCGTATCGATGCAACAGCACTGAAAATGTTGCCCCTAATCTGTTCCCAAAGGCTGGCCAACATATTTAACAGCTGCCTCCGTCTAAGATACTTCCCGAAAGGATAGGATACTTCCAGAACAAAAAGCCTCTTTCGATGCTAAAGACGAAAAGGCACTTGCAAGTATAATGCTATGTATAAAGCCGACGCAAATTAATCATGTGAGACATTGTGTAACTGCTAAGGAGGCTTGGAAAAAACTTAGTGAAATTCATATGCCATCCGGTCCAGCGAGACGCATACATTTGTTTAAGCAATTGTTGTACATGAAAATGAGTGAGTCGGAAAGTGTGGAGGAACATTTAAATAAATTCAGTGCATTGGTAGAAAAGCTGCAAGAAATTGAACAAAGTGTGCCAGAAGAAATGCTCGTCATAATTTTGCTTTCGAGCTTGTGTGACTCGTTTGAAAATTTTGTTGTTGCCATAGAGACGCACGACACATTGCCGGGACTGACCGCTCTCAAGGTTAAACTTCTAGAAGAGGGAGAGAGGCGCAAGACAAACGAAACGGTGATCGGAAAGGAACAGAAAATGTTCGCGTCGGGTACGGAAAGACAATACTCGAAAAGGAATATCGAAAAAGGTGTCGAATGTTGGTCATGTGGAAAGCGCGGGCATATTGCTGCAAAGTGTAGATCGAAAGAAAAATTGGCAAAAAATAACAAAGCAAAAGAAGGAAATTCAAACGGGAATAAACCAAAAGCGTTTTCGGTTTTCGGAGCAGTTAAAAACGAAATAGACAGTAAAAGTACATGGTGTCTAGACAGTGGAGCAACAACTCATTTGTGTGCGGAAAAAACAATGTTTGTATCAATGCGTGAACACAAGGAAAAAATAATGTTAGCAGGCGATAATTACGTAGAAGCCGAAGGGCGCGGTACAGTGAATTTGTGCTATGGAGAGAATACGATCAAACTGCTTGATGTATTGTACGTAAAAAATTTGCAATGTAACTTTATTTCGGTGCAAAAGGCAACTTCAAAAGGATTGAAGTTGATTTTTAATAAGAACGAAGCGAAAGTAATAGACACTGACGGAGACACTTTACTAGTTGCTAAACGCAAAAATGAATTGTTCTTATTTGAAAATAAATCAGAAAAAATGTTTGCAATTAATGGAGAAAAGTATGAAATGATTAAGTGGCATAATCGGTTTGGACATTTGAACTTGAATAGTATGCAGAAAATGATCAATAAAGACATGGTGTACGGTTTGAAAATAAATTAGTGTGATTCGAACGGTTTCGTATGCGAAACGTGTGGCAAATGCAAAATTTGTGTAAAACAGTTTCCAAACGCGTCGGAAAGCCGCGAGAGTGAATTGTTAGGACTTATACACACGGACATATGTGGTCCAATAAACACAAAATCAAACGGTGGTGCACGGTTCTTTGCAACTTTCATCGATGACAAAACACGGTACATGTCGGTCTACATGTTAAACACTAAAGATGCGGTTTTTGAAAAATTTAAAGAGTTCCAATCGTTGGTCGAGAAGCTAACAGGAAAGAAGATAAAAAGGATCCGTAGTGACAACGGTCGAGAATATGTTTCCCGAAGGTTTGAAGAATACCTGGTGAGTCAAGGCATACAAAGACAGCTAACAGTCCCCTATACTCCTCAACAAAACGGAGTTGCAGAACGTGCTAACAGAACCCTCCTGAAAATGGCTCGCAGTATGTTAACTCATGCTGGAGTGGGTAAGAGTTTTTGGGGAGAGGCTATAATGACAGCGGCATACTTGCGGAACAGAGCAGAGACGTCGACACTAGCTAATATAACACCATTTGAAGCCTGGTTTGGAAAGAAGCCAAGTGTATCTCATCTACGTGTGTTTGGTTGCAAAGCGATCGTATTGAACAAAACACATAGCAAGTTTCGTCCAAAGGAAGAAGAACAAATATTAGTAGGCTATTCTCAAACTTCTAAGGCTTATCGTTTATACAACCCGGAAAAACAAAGCATTGTGATAGCCCGAGATGTTGTGTTTATAGAGGATAATAGAGCATCAGTTCCAGGAGAAGTAATCATTGAATTGGATGAGTCTGCTGGACACCGAGAAGATCATATTGACAACAATGAACAGTCGTTGGATGTTCAAGGCAGTGATGACGACGAAGAGTCTGGGACAGAACAAAAAACATCGCAGAAGAGGTCGCTCCAAGATAGTCCGAACAGGATTAGTGGGCCGTCCACGAAAAGAGTACAATATGCTAAATGTTATAGCCGGAAATAATATGGTGGCACCAACAAACGTGCGTGAGGCATTGACTGGAGAACATTCTGATGAATGGAGAATCTCGATGCAGAAGGAGTTTGATCACTTGCGAGCTACAAACACTTGGAGCTTGGTTGACCTTCCTGAAGAGCAGAAAGCAATCGGGTGCAAGTGGGTGTTTACCATTAAACGCGACAAAAATGGTAAAGTTGATCGACTCAAATCGAGGTTAGTAGCCAAAGGTTGCGGACAGCAGTATGGGTTGAATTACCTGGAAACATTTTCCCCGGTGGCACGTTACTCGTCAATAAGGTTAGTGATTGCATTGGCTGTCGAGCATGGCATGATTATGCACCAAATGGACGTGTCAGCAGCGTACCTAAACAGTGAACTGAAGGATGAGGTCTACATGAGACAGCCTGAAGGTTTTGTAGACGCAAAACACCCAGATCGAGTCCTGCGATTGCATACGGTCTAAAGCAGAGTGGACGCGAGTGTAACTGGAGGCTAGATGAGGTTCTCAACAAAATTGGATTAATTTCCTGTCCCAGCGAGCCTTGCATATACACGAAGAAAATTGGGGAAAACCTAAACATTATTGTGGTATATGTTGATGATTTAATTCTTGCTTGTTCCAGAAAAGATGACCTCCTTAGCATCAAGAAGCAAATATCAGACGAGTTTGATGTTGTAGATGGCGGAGACCTGAAACATTTCCTAGGCATGGAGATAGAGAGGAGTGGCGAAACTGGCAGTGTCACTATAGGCCATAAACAATTTATTGCTGGTCTACTAAAAGACTATGGTATGGAAGACTGCAAACCCAACGCGATTCCTCTGGAGGCGGGCTTTCAAGTTAAATGCGAGGATGAAAGCTGCACAAAAGTGGATCAGAAGAAGTATCAATCCCTCATTGGTTCTTTGATTTATCTGGCTATGACGACAAGACCAGATATCATGCATAGTGTGGCTAAATTGGCACAAAGAAATGCTGATCCTCACAAGGAGCACGAAGTGGCTGCAAAGCGTGTCTTAAGGTACCTTAAGGGCACAGCTGACATGAAGCTATGTTTCGAACGTACAGGTGTACATGTCCATTGTTTCGTCGATGCAGACTGGGCTGGCGATAGCACAGATCGCAAATCCTTTACTGGTTGGGCATTCATCATGGCTGGTGCGGCGATTTCGTGGGAGTCCAAAAAGCAGACCATTGTGGCACTTAGTTCCACTGAAGCTGAGTATGTGGCGCTTTCAACAGCAGCAAAAGAGGCAGTTTACATTAAAAAGCTGGTGGAGAAGATAGGAATAGGATTGGTTCCAAAGATGGTTATCTACAGCGATAATCAAAGCGCACAATGTCTGGCAAAAGACTCCAAGTTTCATGCACGAAGCAAACATATTGATATTAAGTACCATTTTGTAAGACAATTATATAAGGAAAATGTTATTGATATTAAGTATGTTTCAAAAGAATATATGATTTCTGATATTTTAACAAAAAACTTAAATAAGACCAAGCATACAGGTTTTGTTAAACAGTTAGGTTTAAATTGAATTGAAAATTATGTTTAGAAGAAAAATGTATATTTAAGGGTTTGTTAAACAGTTAGGTTTAAAATGAATTGAAAATTATGTTTCGAAGAAAAATTTATATTTAAGTTAACTTGTAAAGGCATGTCTCTTTGAGAAGGAGTGTTGAAATCTGAATTAAGAGTGCAAAACGAATGTCTTATACTAAATGTAACTCTAATTGATCTTTCTCTTTTGTTTATTCTCTTAAGCACATCACGAGTAACGCATCATTTTATGTATTAGTTAGTCACAAATAAACTCTCATTCTAATAATCTACATAGTGCATTCTCGACAGATGCACTGGCGAAGAGAGAGCTGCAACCATAAGGTTCATAGACAGCCCAAGTACTCCAGTCCCGCCAATACAGCCCGTCGAACCAGAGGAGATTGCGCTGGAGATCGCCTCCCAAAAAAATGGCAAGTGACCAGGTCCTGACCGTATCGATGCAACAGCACTGAAAATGTTGCCCCTAATCTGTTCCCAAAGGCTGGCCAACATATTTAACAGCTGCCTCCGTCTAGGATACTTCCCGAAAGTGTGGAAGCGTGCTGAAGTAGTTGTCCTCCTCAAGCCTGGAAAACCTGAAGCCAATCTAGCCTCGTATCGTCCGATTAGTGTGCTGGCAATCCTATCTAAAATACTTGAAAGAGTATTCTTGCGTAGAGTACTGCCAGTATTGGACGAGGCCGGTCTGATCCCTGATCACCAGTTTGGCTTCAGACGCTTCCATGGAACACCTGAGCAATGCCACCGGATTGTTGAGAGCATACTTGAGGCCTTTGAAAAGAAGAAGTACTGCTGCGCTGTTATGCTGGATGTCAAAAAGGCGTTTTACAGAGACTGACACCCTGGACTCCTTTTCAAAATTAAATCCCACCTTCCAAGTTCCCACTTCGCCTTTCTCAAGTCGTACACAGAGGAAAGAGAATTCCGAGTGAGATGCGGATCATCAATCAGCACGCCTAGGCCTATAAGAGCAGGAGTACCTCAAGGCACTGTTCTTGGACCCATATTGTACACACTCTACACAGCGGACCTTCCCATCACCCCCTCCCGAAACCAAACAGTAGACACATATGCCGATGACACCGCCTTCCTAGCCTCCGCCACAGATCCTCAGGAAGCATCAGCCATCATCCAGAGACAACTGGATGCTCTCGATCCATGGCTGAAACGATGGAACATCGTGGTCAACGCGGAGAAATCCTCACATACAACCTTCGCACTATGCAGGGGAGAATCCCACCCCGTCACACTCAACGGGGAAACCATCCCAACGAATAACACTCCCAAATATCTAGGGCTGACCCTGGACTGCAGGCTCACATGGCGCCCTCACCTGATCAACAAGCGCAACCAGGCCAACCTACGACTTAAGCAACTGCACTGGCTCCTGGGGAGAAGGTCCAAGCTCAAAGAAAAATTCAAACTGCTTATTCACAAAGTAGTGCTGAAGCCAATCTGGACATATGGGATACAGTTGTGGGGCACGGCAAGCTGTTTAAACCGCATCAGAATCCAGCGGTTTCTGAAAAAATGCCCGAGAACAGTTTCGAACGCTCATCCGTACCACGAAAACTCAATAATCCAAAAAGAATTGGAATTAGATGGGTAGCAGAGGAGATCACCCGTCTCAGCAAAGATACATAAAAAGACTGGACAACCACTCCAACCACCTGGCCATCAACCTCATTAGATATACATTCCAAACAAAAAAATTATCTAACAGTTACCATTTCCAAAATCGAAGAATTTAAGGAGGTAATTCACATTAAATATTTAATAAAATCAGTCGCGAAATAAATGGTATTCAGCAACGCATCAGCTCTTGCTACGGAAACTCTCGCTTATTGGTTTTCCACCAAATATCCTGATGTGGGTTGCTTCCTACCTTTCTGATCGAACTCAGCGTGTCCTATTTTAATCTACCAAGTCGAAGCTCATCCATCTCTCATCGGGTGTCCCGCATCTAGGACCACTGTTGTTTATACTCTTTGTGAACGATCTTCCCAATGTGATTAGTTATGCCTCTACGCTTATGTATGCTGATGATGTCGTTATGCTATTCCTTCTCGGAACATTTCCTGCATAGGCATCTGCAACTAGACCTTCACGAACTCTATTAGTGGTGCTCAAGTAATCTTCTGTTCCTAAACTGCTCTAAATGCAAACTTATGACATTCCATCGCAGTGTGCCGCTTATTGTATCTTACTCTCTCGGAAATCACGTCCTTGATCGTGTTCCCACAATCAATGATTTTGGAGTTCTTTTAATCATAAACTTAAGTTTAATGATCACATTTCTGTGACAGTGAATAAAGCCAGAGGAAAGTTAGCCTTTATTAAGCGATGGTCTAAAGAATTTAATGATCTTTTCACCACCAATTCTCTGTATATCAACTTAGTTCGTCCTATCGTTGAATATTGCTCGTGCGTTTGGAGTTTTCAATATTCCTCCCACCAAAATAGTATTGAGTCGGTGCAAAATCAGTTTCTGTTATTTGCACTTAAAAACTTAAACTGGGATCCTGATAATCACCTCCCGCCGTACCGTTGCAGGCATAAATTGTTAAAGTTACCTCCACTGAAGGAGCGCCGAACCTGTGCTGGGGTCATGTTTCTACATATGCTTATCCATGGCATGGTCGATTCTAAACACCTTCTGAACCTACTATATTTTTCCATCCTTAATAGGAAAACTAGGTCCTTCCGACCCCTATGGTTACCTATTTGCAGATCTAACTTCGCTGAACACGACCCCTTTCGCACTATTTGTAAAAACTATAACCTCTTATCACATACTCTATCCCCTGAACGCTCTCTTAATGTTAATAAATTAAAAATCATAGAATACCTCCAAGAATAGTTATATTGTAGTTATATTTATATTTTTACCCTTAAAAAGGGTATTATAATTTTGTCCAGAAATGTGTAACACAAAGTATATATATTCTTGATCAGCATCAACAACCGAGTCGATATAGCCATGTCCGTCTGTCCCTCTGTCCGTCTGTTTCTATGCAAAAAATAGACAGTAGTTTTAAAGCTAGCATTTTGAAATTTTTACCAGATCATTATTTTTGTTGCACGCAGATCAAGTTTAAGAATCGGTCGGATCGGACCACTATATCATATAGCTGCCATACAAACGATCAATCAGATTTCAAGTCTTTGTATGGAAAATTTTTATTTCCAAGCTATTGCAACCGAATCCAACATTTATTCATTTGATATAGCCATACACAATTTGTGAAAGTTTGGTCCGGATCGGACCACTATATCATATAGCTGCCATACAAACGACCGATACGAAAACAAGTCTTTGTATGGAAAACTTTTTTGTTTTAAAGGGTATACCAAGGGTAAAAAAATGCCAAAAAAACATACGAAAACTTTCAAATACATTACATAGAACCCAACATATTACTTACTTGAAATATGTCAAAAACAGAAGTAAATAAAAACTGTATTAAAAACAAGTGAGAAAAGTTATCTTCGGCTTGCCGAAGATGGTATACCCTTGAAAACAAAAAGTTTTCCATACAAAGACTTTTTTTCATATCGGTCGTTTGTTTGGCAGCTATATGATATAGTGGTCCGATCCGGACCAAACTTTCACAAATCATGTATGGCTATGTCAAATAGATAAATATTGAATTCGGTTGCAATAGCTTGGAAAAAAAAAAGTTTTCCATACAAAGACTTGTTTTCAGATCGGTCGTTTGTATGACAGCTATATGATATAGTGATCTGATCTGGATCAAACTTTCGCAAATCGTGTATGGCTATGTCAAATAGATAAACGTTGAATTCGGTTGCAATAGCTTGGAAAACAAAAAAGTTTCCTATACAAAGACTTGTTTTCATATCGGTCGTTTGTATGGCAGCTATATGATATAGTGGTCCGATCCGACCGATTTTTAAACTTGATCTGCGTGCAACAAAAATATTGATCTGGTAAAAATTTCAAAACGATAGCTTTAAAACTACTGTCTATTTTTTGCATAGAAACAGACGGACAGAGGGACAGACGGACATGGCTATATCGACTCGGCTGTTGATGCTGATCAAGAATATATATACTTTGTGGGATCGGAGATGCTTCCTTTAATGCGTTACACATTTCTGGACAAAATTATAATACCCTTTTTCAAGGGTATAATAAAAACAGAATTGAAGGAAACAATATCATTAAAATTTATAATTGTTCAATCCAATTGGAAGAATTTTCCTTTTCAAATACCGTATTAGATTATACCCAAAACATTTATGTTAGCAATCAAATAACAACTTTGACACACACACACGGAGGTAACGAACCGCACTCGCAATGTTCTCGAGGAGGTTAAGTCGTAGCCGTACATAGCCGTAGAATTATTAAATTGCTGTCATAGTCCAAATAAAATAAACGATACACCAATTAATTAATTAATGATTGAAACACGAATATTCAGTCAAAATCATTTCCATTTTTAATGAAAGTCAACAACATAAACGGAATTTGTCAGCGTTAATGATACAAGATACTTGTATATTTTACATTGTTCGACTCTCAAAATCTTTCGAACTAAGGACGGTATCTTGTAGTTTCTTTACGTCTCCTAAATATAAATGACGCGTTTAGACGCGTCCTCACACGTCCTATCATTCAGATGCACAATCTCGATGTTTTTTTCTTGAATTCGTAAGGTAAGGTATATAATGTAAAGTTTCTCCTTTTTCATTGTCGATTTTAAGGTCACGGTCATTATTGGTCACGTACCGAATCTTCTTTCCGTAGGTACAGTACTTGATTCGACAACATCCAAAGCTTCCTGCTCATAACTATGGTAGTTCTTCTCGGACTTATATGTTGCTCGACTGAATTTACAATGGACCTTAAGTGGCCATCATCATTCTTCATCAGCGGCCAACCGCGGCCAAACCCACAGCACTGGCATCTGTATGTACTTTGTGTTCAGCATCTGCTCGACAAATGGTGATAACAGGACATGACGTCAGACATCTTTAATTAAAGAAACGCGTCTTCTTGGGACTGTTCCCATTTAAATTACCGTGCTTTTCTCAATAGCATACGCAAGGTGTCTGATATTATGGCATGTCGAGCAACAAAATGCCTAACGCATTAACTTTACATCTTGACAACTTTTATTGAGAGGGAATTCTACTGTGTCCCAATTTTGCAATCTTGAACAACGTCCTCGCCTCCTTGGGCTTATCTTGAGGTCTTGCATTTTCTCGGTGCTATAATCCTGCGAACATATTAGGTCAAGTAAAAAGTTCGTTTGGTTTATTAATGATTTTTCAAAAGATGATGTATACATGCTTTGTATACATTTGTCTGATTTAATGCAAATATGCACCGTTTTGTTCGCAAACTTGTTGCCAACAATATGCCAACTTCTCTATACCCCTCTCGTAGAAGGCTGCGTCCTATTGGCAAAAATCTCGGAGAGCCAATTTTCACAGGCCTCTCTTGAGGCCAACTTCTCACCATTAAGCGCTTCGCAATGGACAGGAAAAGATGGTAATCACTTGGTGCCAGGGCCAAGGTGGGGGCATTAGGACCTCCCATCCAAGCTCCCGGAGCTTCTGTAGCGTCACCAAAAGACGTGTGTCGCCCGCCGTTGTCCTGATGGAACACAATTGGGCCTCTGTTAATCAAAGATGGACTCTTCTGGATGAGTGCTGTTGTTGGCAGTAAAGGCCCCAATTGAGCGTTTGGCCATAGGGGAGCAGCTCTTAATAGATCATTCCTTGCCAATCCCACAAAACACACAGCAAAACCTTCCTGGCCGTCAATCCGGTCTTGGCCACCGTCTGGGCCGCTTCCCCGAGCTTTGACCATGACCGTTTGCGCTCGATGTTGTCGTAAGTGACCCATTTTTTATCGCCAGTCACAATCCGCTTCAGAAACGGGTCGATTTTGTTGCGATTCACCAGTGATTCGCAGATGGAAATTCGGTCCTTCATGTTTTTTTTCGTTAGTTCGTGTGGCACCCATAGAGATTATTTTTTAATCCGAGGTTATGCAAATAGTTCCAAACGGCTTTCTGGCTTATGTTTAGTTCCTCAGCAATTAAAGAGGTGCCCACGGGACGGCCTGTTTCCACTATTTCCATGATTTTATCGCGATTTTCGATGACAGGACGCGCGATGCGTGGTGCATCTTTGACATCGAAATTACCGGAACGGAACGGAACTTAGCAAACCATTTTTGTGCTACATGTTTGCTTACAGTATCGGCCCCATAAACTAAATTAATTTTTTCACCCGCTTTGGCTGCTTTTTCGCCTTGATCGAAGAAAAAATTGTAAAATATTGCCAATTTTCTCTTTGCTGGTGTCCATCTTTGACGAGCGCTCACAACGTACTAAATCAATCAGTCGAAGAACTGTCAAAGACAAACTTTTAGCACGACTAAACACGTTTTCAGTGCCGTATTGTTTGACATGATGTCAATAACGTCATCTCTGAGATAAATCTCGAACGAACCTTTTACTTGACCTAATATTTTACCGCACGCCAAGGGCAGACATCGGATTGTACTTATTTTCTCTTTCCTTAGTTTCTTGTTTTTTTTAGCGAAATCACTTAATGTTGTATGTAAGAATGGCAAAGAGTTGAAACACATGCGGCGACCTTAATTTTTATATGACTGCAAATTTCGCACCCCTCTAAAATACGCACCAATAACTTTGTTGAGACAATCGATGAACTGATTACGGATATGGAGCTCTCATCTCCGGGATCAAACCCGGCTACGTATCTGCTATTTCGTTAACCGATATTTGTTTTACGTTGTTCGTAGCTTGGACACTAAAACTACTTTATTCTGCACTTATTAGTACTAATAATCCCTGGGAGTGTTTTCCATTAGCCAAAAATTGTTTTTTTCTGTTTTTATTAACCGAAACTGTTAAAGATACCTCCTCAATCGTTAAATATAGGATAAAAACTTTCTGACTAACAGCCTCTGCATAAATGGCATTTTAACGCGACGCTTTTATCAGCTTTTAATGGTAGAATTTTCCGGCATAAATCTTAAATCTATCTTTTATTTTATCTTTATTTTTTTTAATCAGAAAGGGCATAAGCTTTCCCTATTTTGTTTATTTTAATACATATTTCAGTGATTTTTTAAAATATTTTAAAAATGGAAAGTACGTTTCTTTAAAGTTTTGTTTTCCCAGAGATAGAACTAACTAAGATAGGAGTGCAACATTTTAAATATCCGAAATATTTTTTAATATGTATGGTCTAAATGGGCACATAATGTAAAAAATTTAATTCAAATAGTTTATTTCAATTTTTTATTTAAGATGGTTCGGATTTTTTTCAGTATAAAAATACACAAAAACTTTTTTTTTTTTTTTTTTTTTTAATAAAAATTGTATTTATTTACATTGCAGTCCACTGTTACTATTTGTAATAACTTATACTGCAGAGATTTATAATTTCTATCGAGTATTTACATATATACATACTTAAACCAAAGTAGGGAGTCTAGAGGCATGAATTTAAATTAATTAATTAATAATCAATTAATTTATATGTCTTCTTGGCAGATCTGTTGGTTTTATGTGGCTTGTCACGGGAATTGTACCTCGGTTAAGATGATTTTCTTTAAATAGGCTAACAGTCCGAGATGCAAAACAGTAAACAACGAAAAACACCTACTCAACCTATTTTAAAGTCTTTACCATCTGCGCAAAATTTCTACAAGGCCAGCAGTCTTTCTCGCTTAGATCTACGAACCCAGCGCTCCACGTTTGATCGCAGAATCTTGTAAAATTTAAACTAATATTTAATTTTTATATTGAACAAATTAAGATTAGTTCCAAATTAGAAGAAAAAAAATATAATATAATAAGAATAAAAATAACACATAAATTGTACACATTAATATATACTTACCGGGTATATCATTCGGCTAACAAGAAGCGTAATCATTGAGTTATTTTCTGCTATACGTCTTTCTACATCTTCCTGGCTTTTGATATCCATACCATTAATACGTAGTATCTGGTCACCCTTTCGCAGACGTCCATCTTGATAAGCAATACTCTCTGATTCAATACCACAGATAAATACATCTTCATAAAAATCTGATTCTGCGCAAAAAATATCGTCTTTGTTTTGATTTAAGCTTGACGATGGAAGTCCTGCAGAACAAATATGTATCCCTATTTGAGAACAGGATTCATTTTCAGTTGTCTTATAGAGCGTAACTTCCTGCAAAGGTAAACAAAAAGAATATAAATGAGGTTGTTAAGGAGGGCTCTCCTCTCTTTAGTCGGTCAAATAACTTTTCACTTTTTTATTTCATCTTGTTTTTAAAAATTTTGTTTCTAGGGAAAAAAAATAATTGTTTGTTAAATAACATATGTGCGAGTTTCTTTTAATGGGTTGAGACTTTCTCCCTCATAAGATTGGTTTGGGGACCCATGCCTTAGAGGGCATGACTGAGAGTGCTTTTCCTTTTTTTAAGTAATTGAGGGATTTGAATAATATGGGATTCGGCGGGGTAACTATTTGGATCTGTCTCCGACTAATTTGTAAATTTGCTGAAATCTTGATTATTAAAACATCTTGTGAGAGCTTTTCGTATTCTGTGGCCTCAATCGGATGACTCAAAAAATCAGCATTTTCCATTTTAGTATTCTTTTTTTTTTTAACATTCTTATTTTGTATTTAAAATCTATCCGAGTGGACAATCATCAAATGGTTTGGGGGTGACCTTGACTTAATGAGGTTGACTTAGGTGTCTATTGGTGGGGGAGGTCAAGCGGGTGTTTTCAGGCGTCTTAGGGATTGGCTATTATCTAGGAGGTTGATGGCCAGGTGGTTCGGGTGGTTGTCCAGTCTTTTTGTGTATCTTTCGCTGAGACGGGTGATCTCCTCTGCTACCCATGGAATTCCAAGCTCTTTATGGATTAGAAACTGTTCTCAGGCATTTATTCTGAAACCGCTGGATTCTGATGCGGTTGGAACAGCTTGCCGTGCCCCACAACTGTATCCCATATGTCCAGATTGGCTTCAGCACTACTTTGTAAATAAGCAGTTTGAATTTTTCTTTGAGCTTGGACCTTCTCCCCAGGAGCCAGTGCAGTTGCTTAAGTCGTAGGTTGGCCTGGTTGCGCTTGTTGATCAGGTGAGGGCGCCATGTGAGCCTGCAGTCCAGGGTCAGCCCTAGATATTTGGGAGTGTTATTCGTTGGGATGGTTTCCCCGTTGAGTGGAAGGGGTGGGATTCTCCCCTGCGTAGTGCGAAGGTTGTATGTGAGGATTTCTCCGCGTTGACCACGATGTTCCATCGTTTCAGCCATGGATCGAGAGCATCCAGTTGTCTCTGTAATTTTAGTATCCTGGCGGTTTACAATTATAGACAACTAAAAGTTGCTATGGCCATAGTATCCAGTATCAGTGTAAATAAGCAGTCGTAAAAGTATTAATGAAAATTATTGACTCCAGCTATGAGAGGAAATAACCTATTTGGGCATAACCGTGCTCCTATTTGGGTAGAGTTCTAACCTGAAATACAATGCACACATATAGAATGTTCTCTGTAGCCAACTAGCGTTCGATACATTACAAAACTGAAATGCATTGTGACACTTCTGGCGGCTGTAGCTAAGACACTCTCCGTGGTACTTGATGCTCATTCTATCTCGGCATCAAAGTTTAGCCTTGGGTTCAGCTCAATGTGTGAATTTGTGTATTATCTATATTTGACCCAGATTTTTCTCTTTGATGTTAATCTGTTAGCCTGCATTGTAGTCTCAGATGGTCAGGTGGTAGTCTTAATGTGGCAGGTGGTCAACGTAAAAACAATCGATTTATTTCAAAAGCTTTAAAAGTACGAGGGCGGGTCAATAAGTCCGTGACTTTTTGAATTTCCCGCCTATTAATTGAAATGGTAACACTGCTCCCGTCAACAGTCATCTGTCAGTTGACTCTTGTCAAAAATTGAACAAGCTGCGACATTTAGTTTGTTTTTGACAGCCGTTAATATCAGACTACCGCGTTGACTGAGAAGAAAATGGAAAAAAGTGAATTTCGTGTGCTCATTAAGCATTATTTTTTGAGGAAAAAATCCATTACGCAAGCCAAGGCCAAGCTTGATAAATATTATGGAGACTCTGCACCATCCATTTCCATGGTAAAAAAGTGGTTTACTGAATTCCGATGTGGCCGTACAAGCACGGAAGATGCCGAACGTTCTGGACGCCCAGTTGAGGTTTCCACATCCGAAACAATTGAAAAAATCCACGATATGGTTTTAGCCGATCGGCGATTAAAAGGGAGAGAGATTGTGGAAGCCGTAGGCATTTCACATGGCTCAGTGGCTTCAATTTTGAATGATCATTTGGGTATGAGAAAGCTTTCCGCAAGATGGGTGCCGCGTTTTCTCACAATCGACCACAAATGCAACCGTGTGACAATTTCGCACGAATGTTTAGCGTTGTTCAACCGCAATACGAACGAGTTTTTGCGCCGTTTCGTAACCGTGGACGAAACGTGGATCCACCACAACACACCGGAGACCAAACAGCAGTCAAAACAGTGGGTTTCTCCGGGTTAATCGGCGCCAAAGAACGCAAAGGTGGGTTTGTCAGCCAATAAAGTCATGGCGACTGTTTTTTGGGATGCACGCGGTATTATACACATTGACTACCTTCAAAAAGAAAAAACAATCAATGGTGAATATTACAGCAACTTATTGGGTCGATTCGATGAGGCATTGAAAAAAAAGCGACCGCACTTGGCCAAGAAAAAGTTCTTTTCCACCAGGAAAATGCACGGATGCACACATGTGCAGTTTCCATGGCAAAATTCCATGAAATGGGCTACGAATTGCTCCCTCATCCGGCCTATTCACCCGATCTAGCCCCGTGTGACTATTTCTTGTTCCCAAACTTGAAGAAATGGCTCGGCGGAAAGAGATTTGCCTCCAATGACGAAGTCATTTCACAAACAAATGCCTATTTTGAAGACCTCGAAAAATCATATTTTTTGGAAGGGATAAAAAAATTGGAGAAACGTTGGGCTAAGTGTATAGAGCTCAAAGGAGACTACGTTGAAAAATAAAATAACTTTTTATCTAAAAACCTGTGTTTCATTCAAATAGTCTGCTCCGACCCCATATGACGATGCATCGTACAAGGGGTCACCTTCAGTGGTAATATAAAGGGTGGTTTTTTAAAAGTTAAAGCAAAAAAAAAAAACACTTAAAATTCAGAAAAATTCATGAAATCTTTATTTGAATCAATAGTACGGTCCATATAATTTAATGTTTGCAGATTATTTCATGAAAATGTTGACCGTGACTGCGCCTTAAATGTTCTATCCGCTTAGTCCAATATTGGCATACTCTTTCCAACATTTTGGTCGGTATCTCACAAATAAATGCTTCAAAGTTATGCTCTAATGCCTCAATTGAAGCAGGCTTGTCTGTATAGACATTAGATTTAACATAGCCTAACCAAAAATAATCTAAAGGCTTTAAATCGCACGATCTAGACGACCAATTAACCGGCCCCGAACGTGAAATAATATGTTCACCGAACTCGCCTCTCAATAAGTCCATGGTTACGCGTACTGTGTGGTATGTGGCATCATCTTGTTGAAACCACATATCATGCAAGTCATGCTCTTTTATTTTGGCCAAAAAAAAGTTTGATATCATCTCACGCATTCACAGTTACGCAACGATTCGAATCATCTTTGAAGAAGTACGGTCCAATGATGGCACAAACCCATAAACCGCACCGAACTGTGTCTTTTTCTGGATGTATGGGAAGCTCTTGCAATGCTTCTGGCTGATCATCACTCCAAAATCAACAATTCTGCTTATGAACGCAGCCATTAAACCAAAAATGAGTTTCGTTACTGAACACAATTTTTCGATAAAAATGTGGATCTTCACCAAATTCTGCGTTGCGATAGACGTTCGCCTTCAATTCTAGCACCAGCTATATTTTGAAAGGCTTCACAATTAAATCCTTCCGCAAAATTTTCCACTTTGTTGAGTAACAGACGCCCAATTGCAGCGAACGGCGACGAATCAATATTTGATGGTTATCCTTGACACTGTCCGATACAGCTGCGATATTGCGATATTTGAGTTCGCACTCTTTGTAAGCGTGTTGATGGTTTAATGTCAAACAATATATGCGAAATTTAGTCACAGTAGCCAGAATATCCGCTTCAGTGGCTGTATAAAATGGTAGAAGCGCGCGATTAACTTTCTTAACAGAGCACGCATTTTGATAATAAAATTAATAATTTGCAAGCGTTGCTAGCTTGTAAAACGATTTATGGTTGAATTATAGACCAAAATGAAGTTGTTTGACATTGATACAAAATATGATACGTGCGTCACCTGTTTAAAACAGTGTTCCCAAAAAGATGTTAGCAAAAAAATCACCCTTTCCTAGTTGGTCTTCTAAATTAATGAAAGCGTTATCGTTCCTTTTGCCAATCCCACTTGGCGTTTTCGTTTAACAGTCGGTGAAGACAATAAGTAGCGCCGAGTTGTTAACGAGTTGTTGCAAGAGAAATTCATGCAAATGCCAAACCTCCGATTGGTATTCAGTTGCTGCTTTAAAAACGGTCCATGTACGTGTTCCATCTTTGATCCTTTCGATGGAGTGTTGTCTTCTTATAATTCTATTTATTTTTGCACATTTTTTTTTCTTTTTCATAATATTATAATAATATTATCATTAATAATAATGAGACTGACAATAAGTTTTCAAATCTTAATTTTATACGTTATTCAATAGTCTTTTTAACTGTGGTCTGGAAAAAGGACCTAATGATCAGCGCTAGGTTGGAAGGTCGTTGCGGCGAAGTCGGGATCGGTCACAAACCTGACTTAAACTTCTCGCAAGGTGGTTAGGGTGTGTCGTTAATTTGCTCATGTACTTTTGTTTTTGATGGGTTATTTCATCTTGACTTTTTTTTTCATCTTGACGGATCTGATATTAAGGTCTCTTTGTATATTTTCATTTCGGATATACCAGGGTGCTCCAGTGATTTGTCTCAGTATCTTTGATTGGGCCCTTTGCATGATCCCAATGATACTACTGTTGGATATTCCCCGTAGTTGCGAGCCGTACGTCCACATTGGTTTTAGTACGAAGTTGTAGAGTAGGACCCTGTAGTCCAGACAAAGGGGTGACCGAGAGTTGATAAGCCAGTGGAGACTACTAGCCTTCAGCTTAAGGTGTGTTCTTTTGGCTTCGATGTGCCTGCGCCAGGTGAGACGTCGGTCGTGGTGCACTCAAAGAGATAAATATATCCAAGAGGTATTACGATGTTGTTTAAAGTGATTGAAAGACAGTCTTGCCAATTGAGTGTAAATGTTACATGCTTACATTTTGGTTCATTTATTTTGATTCGCTAGTCAGATTGCCACTTCTACACGGCCAGTAAGTGAGAAGAGTTGTTGCTTGTACCGGGTGTTCAAGCATTGAACATGTGGTAAATATTAATACAGTATAATGTGCTTAACTGCCTCACCATGTTTTACTGAAAACAAGTGAGAAAAGTTATCTTCGGCTTGCCGAAGATGGTATACCCTTGAAAACAAAAAAGTTTTTCATACAAAGCCTTGTTTTCATATCGGTCATTTGTATGGCAGCTATATGATATAGTAGTCCGATCCGGACCAAACTTTCACAAATCATGTATGGCTATGTCAAATGAAGAAGTGTTGAATTCGGTTGCAATAGCTTGGAAAACAAAAAAGTTTCCCATACAAAGACTTGTTTTCATATCGGTCGTTTGTATGGCAGCTATATGATATAGTGATCTGATCCGGATCAAACTTTCACAAATCATGTATGGCTATGTCATATGGATAAATGTTGAATTCGGTTGCAATAGCTTGGAAAACAAAAAAGTTTCCCATACAAAGACTTGTTTTCATATCGGTCGTTTGTATGGCAGCTATATGATATAGTGGTCCGATCCGACCGATTCTTAAACTTGATCTGCGTGCAACAAAAATAATGATCTGGTAAAAATTTCAAAACGCTAGCTTTAAAACTACTGTCTATTTTTTGCATAGAAACAGACGGACAGACGGACAGAGGGACAGACGGACAGACGGACATGGCTATATCGACTCGGCTGTTGATGCTGATCAAGAATATATATACTTTGTGGGGTCGGAGATGCTTCCTTTAATGCGTTACACATTTCTGGACAAAATTATAATACCCTTTTTCAAGGGTATAAAAATGTGCACTTGTCCTAAGAATGCACTTAACCGAAATTCAGCTATAATTCATATTTATACCCTTGAAAAAGGGTATTATAATTTTGTCCAGAAATGTGTAACGCATTAAAGGAAGCATCTCCGACCCCACAAAGTATATATATTCTTGATCAGCATCAACAGCCGAGTCGATATAGCCATGTCCGTCTGTCCGTCTGTTTCTATGCAAAAAATAGACAGTAGTTTTAAAGCTAGCGTTTTGAAATTTTTACCAGATCATTATTTTTGTTGCACGCAGATCAAGTTTAAGAATCGGTCGGATCGGACCACTATATCATATAGCTGCCATATAAACGACCGATATGAAAACAAGTCTTTGTATGGGAAACTTTTTTGTTTTCCAAGCTATTGCAACTAAATTCAACACTTATTCATTTGACATAGCTATACATGATTTGTGAAAGTTTAGTCCGGATCGGACCACTATATCATATAGCTGCCATACAAACGACCGATATGAAAACAAGTCTTTGTATGAAAAATTTTTTTGTTTTCCAACCTATTACAACTGAATTCAAAATTTATTCATTTGACATAGCTATACATGATTTGTGAAAGTTTGGTCCGGATCGGACCACTATATCATATAGCTGCCATACAAACGACCGATATGAAAACAAGTCTTTGTATGAAAAACTTTTTTGTTTTTCAAGCTATTGCAATTTAATTTAACATTTATTCATTTGACATAGCCATACACGATTTGTGAAAGTTTGGTCCGGATCGGACTACTATATCATATAGCTGCCATACAAATGACCGATATGAAAACAAGGCTTTGTATGAAAAACTTTTTTGTTTTCAAGGGTATACCATCTTCGGCAAGCCGAAGATAACTTTTCTCACTTGTTTTATGTACTTTTGGGTGGAATTTATTGTTCTTATTATTAAAAATCCTTATTTACTTAAAATAATCTGATATCTTTTTTTGAACAACGTTCTTTTCCCTTATTATTCATAGCTTTTCCTCTAATTTTTGAAGCTCTCTTAGTAACCCAGAACAATTATACTCCATTTCTAATTGTTCCAAAATCTTGATAGCATCAAAACCTTCTTTGACAGTTGGCAGCTTTGGATCTTCATCGCCGCTATTCTCATCGTCATCGTCGCTATGCTGATCTTCATCTTCAGTCTGCTCATTCAGAAAAGCACTTGTTATCTCTTTTGTCGTCAAGGTATCGTAACAATCCAGGTTCTCATCTATTGCCACATATTCGTCCAAGTTGCATGTTGACTCTATTTTACTAGTGAAAGCACATTCTTCCTTGAATCCTTTGGGTTTGTCCGCACTTTGATTAAAAGTTGAACTTGGCATAGCCTTATAAAAAAGCGCACTTTCGTCAATGTTAAAAATATTGTCCAAATCATAATCCTTAAGTAATCCAGGTAGAATATCAACAACAAAATCATTCGCTCCAATTTCGTCCCATTCGACAGACTCGCTATGTATTTTTCAATGTTTAATGTTATGGCGCTTACGCCAACGCCACAACCAGTTACCATCTGGAATGTAATCTACTTTGAATTGATCAAAGAACTCTTTTGTTTTCCCTAGCAACACGTGTCGATCCAGTACTGCATTACCTGCACTATGCTGTTTGAACCACAAGTACAATGCGTTCTCTACCAAAGCGTGCTTTCCTTTCCATTGGCGCTTGCATTCAAGTCCCGCTGATCGTTGCCAATTGTTGTATGTCACTCTCCTTACGTATGATGCGGTTTATTGTTGAAAGATCACAATTGTATTTAACTGCAGGGCCCTTTTTGTTAACATTATCCTTAACTTGTTCGATTATTGATAGTTTTTCTTTGATTGTAAGCCCAATATTTCGCTTTGTTTTACCCATTTCGAAAAATTGATTTGTAACCAACTATGTACTTGCCATTTATATGGCATTGCCAAGCATAAGTAAACGGCCATGCGCAGTTTGGCGCCACGATCAAAACGAACGCATCCCTCTCCGAACGGCACTAGTCGCACTCTCTACACTCTGTTCACAGGTTATACGTTATACGTAGGTATACGTGACAGGTTATGGCCAGATATACAAAGCTCCCAGCGAGTATAGTGCCAACGAAAAAAAAACACAAATCTAATTACAAAACGAACACTATAATCGGTGGCGTCCTTTTCACTTTACTAGCATAGAGTGACGATCTATAATAACAACGAAAAAATGATGACGCTTTAGCAAAGTCGAGCAAAAGGTGGCGCACTTAACTTATATGTATGTATGTGGAAGAGAAAACAATTAAAATTGCAACAAAATTCATGCAGTTATCCTAAAAATGCACTTATATTGAATGCAACTAAATTAATATTTTTCAAACAAAATAGCTTTTCGTTGTACAAAAAAAGTATAATTGGGCAGTTATCTGTAAAGTGCAGTTAAGTATAGAGGCAGTTAAGCACATTATACTGTATATAAAAAGAATGTAAAAAGGATCGGACCAACAACCAAATATATTATACATGCATTTTATGACCGATCCCTTCAAAACAAACGCACATGTAAACGCATGCGTAAGGTGACACTGCACTTGATAAGATCACAACTAGATAATGGATTTTTATGACCGAACCCTTTAAGGAACATGGAACATGGCATGCGTAAGATAACACCACGCTGCTAGGGTAAAGTTCATAAAATACTTAGGCCGCCAGCGCAAATACCAACGCATTGCAATGGTGGGGGGCAAAAGTATATAAATAGTTTTAAAAAACTCTTGTTAGTATATAAGAACCTAATTGTAAGATTTCTTTGTTTCTTTGGATGTTAACACGCATCCGTCCTTATGAAAAAAAAAACAAAACCGATTCTTGTGTCAATTTGACACAAGACGAAAATAAGGGCAAAAAAGAACAACAAACATTTCTTTTTAGTTTTTTTTTTTTTGCTAGAATTATGTTTTATTATTATTATTTTGTTATTTCAAATTGTTTTTTTTTTTAAATATTACATATAAAAAAAAAAAATTCAATTATTATCACATTTTTCACAAAGGGTGAATCTGTGCTTTAGACAGACTTTTTTGCAACATTTATCGCATTCCACAGAGTGTAAATACGCGTTAGATTTCTGAGGACACAAGTGGCACCACGCCCGCTTCCTGAAGGGGATGTGGTGCGTCAATCTTCCCTCACTGGATGTCGTTGGCTTCCGCGGAATTCCCCTCATTTCATTCACCAATTCCATGGCTCCTTCTCCTCTGGGGGTGCTCACCCGTTGGACAATAGTTGGTGAGAAAAGTGCAGTGTCCAATTCCACTAAGAAAAGTCGCCGGCGGAAGTTTTTCTTGTGTATATTCCACACAGGATTCAGCTCCGTATACACAATGTACGCATTCAATGCTGACATATCGAGCATATTGCAGAAAACTGGCCGGTCGCAGTTTTCTGCAAACTGCAGCGATATGTGCTCACCACTTCGTCCATTACGTCGACACCACATTTCGTTTTGTTGTAATAATTTATTATCTTAGGCTTCTTTTTATTGTCGTGTTGGTCAATTCTGTTTCTTTAGTTTTTTTTGCCAAGCCATATGATGTAAAGAAATTGTCGCATGTGACATTTCTTCCATTCAAACTTCTGCGGCACAATTCCTGTTGCGGCCCACATATTCATCTAACATCGTATATGTAGAAAGTATCTGCATCACAACATACCCAATATTTGATGCCATATTTGTGTGGTTTCGATGGTATATATTGAGTAAATGGGCAGCGACCACGATACGGCAATAGTTGCTCATCTACCGTCAACCTTGGTCCAGGTGTATACAATATTTTCAAGCGATGCACCCATTTGTCGAAGATTACGCGAACGGCTGCTAATTTGTCGCATTGACGCAGATTTGTCCTTTCTTCACGGTCGTCAAATCGCAGGAATCTGGTCATTTCTTTGTACCTTCTTAGTGACATCGTTGCTCTTAATATTGGTCTCCCTTCCAATCATTCCACAACTCGGTCATATCATAAAAATGAACAAATGAACCAGCAAAAGCCATTCTTATTATTCTTAGCAACATCACATCTAGCGTTGTGTCAAATTGACACAAAAGGACAGATTAATTAAATTTCGTGTTGCCACGCCCCCAAGCATCCTAGATAAAATATTCTTCTTGATTTATAATTTTTGTCAAAATTCGTTCAGTGAGCCAAATTTGTATTAAAATATTTTTGCAACTAATGACAGAAAAATGCACTCAAATATGAAAAATGTGTCGAATTGACATAAAGGACGGATGCTTGTTAAGGAATGTTAATAAAACAGTTTCAAAACCGAACTCATTGGAGTAAGCCCGATTGTTTTGGGCTCATAAAATTTGGTCCTTCGAGACAACCTAAAATTTTCCCCCTTGTGGTAAGAAACTTACGAATAAACTAGCACCTGATAAGTGACTGCAGATTCGTGTTAAAATATCAGTCCACGGTAGCTAAAATACAAACGCTTCGGACTAGAGAAAAAGTACCTAGTCAAAAAACGAAGTCCTCTGTTGTTTCCCCCCAAGTGGTAAAGAACACAGAGAATAAAATAAATGTCATTGTGTATACAACAAAAAGGAAATTTTTGTGGGTGTGGTCACGGGCCAAACAACCGACCAAAAATTAAAAAAGAAAAGATAAGCTACGTCAGAGCAACGGCGGCTTTATCAGAAAACACACCATCGACCAGGAAGCCCTGGCGATAAAGGGCATCGGTGAGCAAAGCATCAACGACGTCATCGGCGGCAACATCGAAGGCAACCGGCGACCAGAAGCATCTGCGGCGTCATCGTCGGCAACACAGGAGGCATCGCCAGCTACATCAGCAGCAACATCACCGGCAACATCAGCGGGAGCATTACCAGCAACATCAGCGGCAGCATCGACGGCTACATGGGTGGCAGCAGCGGCGGCAAGTTAAATTTTTATTTATTTTTCTCTGTTTTTACGTTATAAGTAGATAGTAAAAAAAAAATAAAAATGTCTACAAAAGAGAAGGCAACCTTAATTGAAGATCAGGTTAGGATTACTAGATTACTAGATGGGATTTTTATGAAGGATGGTACCGTAGAAGATAAGGTACTATTAGCCTCATTAGAATCCCAGAGTTGGGAAAACCACAAAAAATTATTGAAACTAGGGCCAGTAGACCATGAATATATTTTCAAAGAACATTTTAACACAATGTCACAAAAATTTAAATCAGCTAAAAAAGGTAGCTAGGAGTATTACAAAAATTAAGTTAGATGCCAAGCTTAGCGGTTCCATCGACCAAGTGGTGGAATACCTAAGCGTAACTTATAAAGAAATACATGAAAGGAAGGTTACTAACTTTCCATTTAGGACTAACAAATTAAAAGTATATCAGATTTTATAAAAATTGAAAGATTTCCGAATAAATTTATCGCGGAAATTTTAGAAACAATTGAAGACATAGGCATTTATGTAAGATTGATTATTATAATGATGTTTACATTCGGCCATCCTGACTCTCTTCATTTGACTCAGATGATAGTAGCTCCTCGTTATCCGCGACAAATCGCCACAAATTCATATTATCGCAACTTGTTGATGTAGTGTTTGGCCCTTCTATGCTAGCTGCTTTTCGGACGTCATATCGCCCGTTTCGCTTAACTTGTACGATTTCATATGGGCCCAGATAACCGCTTGCCAGCTTACGGCCAGCAACAAATTTAGTTCGTTTGATCGCCACTAGGTCGCCTATCTTATACCCATGCTCTGATCGACGTTTTTTGTCATAGTTGTGCTTGTGGACTGGCTGTGCCTTTTCTATGTTGCGTTTAGATTCTGCTCGCAACGTTTCGCGTTCGCTGTTGAACCCTTCGACCAGCTCGTGATTCAGCAACTCCAGCAAACGATCTTCTCACTTGTTAATTATCTTTGTCCCGAACATAATCTTGAATGGTGAAGATTTTATCAACATATAAATATGTGCATTGATGGTCCTCTGCACCTGCGGCACATATTTCAACCATTTGAAAGGTTCTTCTGCTGACAACTTTGCGATTATCGGCAAGATTGAACGATTCACTCGCTCCACTTGCCCGTTTCCTCTTGCAACACCGGTTGTAGTTTGAACATGGTCTACCACGTTTTCACTTAGGAATTCTTCAAAGGCGAGCGATGTAAACGCCGAGCCCCTGTCGCTTATAATACGTCTCGGGAAACCAAAGACGCTTGACCACTGCATCAGATTTTTTCTCGGGAACAAGACAAACTTAGAAAATGCGTCGACGACTGCCAGAATGAACTTGTACTGCTTGAACGTTGCATCCATAGGCCCCAAGTGGTCGTCGTGCAACATATGAAGCGGAACATCACCCTTCTCTATGCAATGTAGATACCCTTCTTGCTTCTTCAACTTTTTGCTGTGAATACAACTTACCTTACCTTCCCTTCAAGGTGTGGAATGTAAAACTGCTGCTGGATGTTGTGTACTGTTTTGCGAACTGCAAAATGACCAAACTCGTGTGCATTTTTAATAGCCTCTTTCTCTATAAGCTTCGGCACAACTAGCAACTCGTTCCCATTGACTTCTTTGTATAGTAGACCGCCTTTCAACTTGAAATTTTCATACGGACCATATTGTAAGATATTGATGACTGCTCGTAATTGTTCATTGTTCTGCTGTGCCTTCTTCAACTGTACTGAGAGTTCTGTTGTGACGATGAGTACATTCTGTGGATAGCAGCTGAGGTGGTCAACATGTTTCATCTTTTCGCCTGCTCGGTGTTCGATATCATAACAGAAGTCTTGTGGATAAAGGACCCACTGAACAACTTCTCTTTGTACATCAGCTTTGCTTGTCGTCTTCTTGAATGCGATGCAATCCGTTACCAACTTGAAATGTATTCCAAGCAGATAATGACGGAACTTTTTTAACGCCAGGTATGAAGCTTTCACTTCGAGTATAAAACTGTGCTGTTTCGACTCGGATTGTGACGTCTTATTACTCCAATAATAGACGAGGTGAAGTTTGCCATTTGGTGTCGGAAAACGGCTGACAGCAGCGACTTTATCAGGACCAGGCCAATTTTTTCCATTCTCTACGTTGTGACCAAGGAAAAATATATGCTGATATAGGAATTTGCATTTCGTCACTTTATTTTCAACCCATAGGCAGCGGCAACTTGCAAAACCTATTCCGTCTTCTGCATGCATTCATCGGCTGTAACGTCATATACAATAATATCGTCCATGTACAGCTGCTTGATGTCTTCGTTTATTAGCTTCTGAAAGATATGGTTCACAAAACTTTATTGAACTCAAAAAGTCCCTCTCTTGCTATGAATGTAGACTCTACTTTTTTCTTTGACTGGCACGTGGAAAAATCCGTTTTCCAAGTTCATTATTGTGAAATATTTGGCAGCTTGTAGTTTCTCTGGACATCTTCGATTAAAGGCACAGGAAAACACTCCTATAACACCATACTATTCAGCTTGCGGTAGTCTATGCAGACTCTAAACGTTTAATATTTCTTCTTAACAACAACGGCTCTGCTTGCTACGTGGGATGACGACTTTCTCACGATGGCTTTCTCCAACCAATCCTCAACAGCTCAACCTTTGACAGCTTCAGCTTCTTTGGCGCACAACCGACTCGGTGATTGGCAGTACGGTTTCAGCACTCCATCTGCATGGATTTTCAGCTGGATTGGACTCTGTGTAAGGACAGCAGGCGGCTGATAGCTGTTCTTAATCAACTGCTCGACCTGATTTTGATACTTCGGCGGCGCTGAGATGATATTTGACTCTTCAAATACGCTGTATACATTAAAGGGATACTCATCTGTTGCAGTCTGATTTGTTTCTAGCTCATGAAACAAAAATCCATTACCATCGGAAGCAAAACAGAACTTTTTAATGAAGTCATACCCCAACAGCGCGAATTTATGTTCAGTCTGCACTTGATCTACTTCAACTTTTGCGTTAAAACATCCGATTGGTTTGGTACAGGCATTGCCCAAACCGCGCAACGTAAACTCGCATTTGTTCATTTCAACATTGCTAATTTTTTTTAGCACGTTCTTGTTTACAATTGTTACATCAGAGCCTGTGTCGACCAAGCTTTCAACTCTTACATCATTTATAGCAATTGTTTTGACACGGCTACGACCCAAAATTATTTGCATTGTCTCGACATTCATTTTGCAATCACACGCAATATGACCGTTCTCGTTGCAACTGAAGCATTTAGTTTCCGCGACGCAATTTTTTCTCTTATGCTCCAATGAGCCGCAATTAAAACAAAATTCCTCCTTTTTCTCTTTGTTTGTTTGTTTATTTATATCTGTTTGTTTATATCTATTATATCTGTTTATTTATATGTACATCGGCACTGTTCCAACTGCACTCAAATTCTTCTATGAGTTTCTCTTTGAGCTCTTCAAAATCACTCACGCGCTCTTTTTTTTATACCCTGTACCCATTAAAAATGGGTGAAAAGGGTATCATAATATGGTGCAAATGTATGTAACAGGCAGAAGGAAGCATCTCCGACCCAATAAAGTATATATATTCTTGATCAGCATCAACAGCCGAGTCGATATAGCCATGTCCGTCTGTCCGTCCGTCCGTCTGTCCGTCTGTCCGTATCAACGCCTAGATCTCAGAAAGTACAAGAGCTACAGACATGTGCTATATATCGTTGGATAGGTAATTACCATACGCAGTTTGTTTTTTTATTTTGATATCACCCCGTTCCCCGCAAACAGCAAAAAACTGCCACAACCACGCTCCCCGCAAACTGCAGAAAACTGCCACGCCCACAACTATTAACCAATGCTATGCAATTCGGCATATGCGTTGGTGCTTATAAAATATATCTAATTTTTAAGTTTTGAACCAAATCGGATAAGAAACACGGAAGTTATGCCACATGCAAAATCTATGGCAAGGGAACCAGAAGCGCAGCAAAACACGCATTGCGCGACGCCGACTGCGACATTGACAGCGAAATGTGTATGGCTTTATGACACACGAAACTTATTTTCATAACCAAAATCATACCAAATTTATATTGTTATGGTACTCTTTTCTAATAGAATATTGTTTCATTTATTTATTGATACTAAATAAATAAATTGTAAGCATGTCTAAGGGTACAGGGAATTTTGTAATCGGGAAACTCGCCAACAACTGTTGCATTTGAACTGTAACGTCATTGCTTTAGTCCCGTGACAATATCGGTCCTTCTTTTCCACACTCTGATTTTTCTAAAACTGCGTCATCACTCTCGTTACTTGTTACTTGTGCTCTTTTACGCGGGGTTCTGCTTGTTTTCGACATGATCAACTTTGTACACACTCGGCTTTTTGTCTCTTTCGCGCTCTTTCTTGTTTTCCATTTTCGACTTTGTTATACAGAACTGCAAATTCAATAACGGTTGCGAAATAGAAATTCCGAGAACACAACTTTTCGACTGTTTTTTTGGCAAGGAGTTATCTATTGTAACTGCGACTTTATTGCTGCTCAACTTTACAACTGCTCGACTTTAAACAATCTACAACACATAACCCTTTTGCGTAAACAATTTATTGACGGACGAGCCCCCAAATGTAGGATTGATTATTTATTTGTATTAAATGTAGGTTCTATGGTTAATGATATGTTGATACAATACGACTAATTTAACGACCGCAACTGGACTGCTCTCGACTGCTGACTACTGACGACTGCGCAACGACGACTGCCGATCGACGACTGCCGATCGACGACTCTCTCGTGCCAGGGCTGCCCACTCTTCTCCAGAGCCAGGGCTGGTAACTCCTCTGAAGTGCCAGGGCTGGCAACTCTTTTCATATCTTGCATCTCAAAGCAAATCGGACTGAAGAATCAGATTGCATTTTTGCGCATATTATAATCAACAAATTTGGTAAAGAAGCTCTTTAGCAGTATGAGTGCAATAATAAAAAATCAAACGAAATCCATACACTAAGATATGTCATGGAATATTTAGATCAACTTAGTTCGTTGACCTTAGTGCCGGTAAAAAAGGTATTTATGGTAAAAAAAAAAACACAAACGAATTAAGATGCCCGATGTACAAAATGCCCGGGCATCAAATAGTATATTGCTATAAATTTAAAGCATTAAGTCCCCAAGAAAGAATGGAGGCTACTAAAACCATACTTTTTAAATTGTTCCAAGAATCTGGGTCAAAAAGTATTTAAAGGATCTATTGCTGTATTTGTCTGCATGGCTACAAAGGCCATCCATTTTGAGGTATTTAGCGATCTAACATCTGAAGCTTTTCTCGCCGCGTTTAAACTATTTGTAGTTAGAAGAGGTAAATTTCAAAATCCTCATCAATATATTTGGATCCTATGGGAGACATAGAAGTTGTCGCATCCTCTTGGAACTTAGTGATTTATTATGATATGGAAGCATATTTTGAAATGATTTACAAAGGGAAGAATATAATTAAAAAACAAGTGAGAAAAGTCATCTTCGGATTGCCGAAGATGGTATACCCTTGAAAAAAAAAAATGTTTTCCATACAAAGACTTGTTTCATATCGGCCGTTTGTATGGCAGCTATGTGATATAGTGGTCCGATCCGGACCAAACTTTCACAAAGTATATCTATAAAAACAGACGTACAGACGGACATGGCTATATCGACTCGGCTGTTAATGCTGATCAAGAATATATATACTTTGTGGGGTCGGAGATGCTTCCTTTAATGCGTTACACATCTCTGGACAAAATTATAATACCTTTTTCAAGGGTATAAAAAAGTTTCAGAGTCGATATCATTTTGGGTAGAATTGGAAAAAAGAAGTAGTTGCCTATGTAAAGTCAAAGAGAATACTAAAATGAGGCTTCAATGTGTTCGATCTAAAATACAAATTATTGATCTGCCGGAACAAGGAATATTATCAAACAGTTCAAACTGCGCACTTAGAACGGTTGACAAAATTTTAATAGCTCAGCATATTATAGCTACAGAAAGTCGAGAAACATTAGCCTCAGCATATATAGTTGAAATAAAATAAATATCTTAAATTTTTTGAAACCCCTAAATGCCTTTGATTATTAATCATACGGCAGAAATATCTCAGTTGGCAAAAGAAATTAAATATTTGAGAACACAAAACGTAGAGCTTCAAAATCGAAATGTTCATCATTTTAGGGATAATAATGACTATTATTCTAATCGTGTGTAAGAAAGTTAAAATCAAATAATCAAATGTTGGCTATAGCAATGCTTACATCTCTTTGAGTGCACCACGACCGACGTCTCACCTGGCGCAGGCACATCGAAGCCAAAAGAACACACCTTAAGCTGAAGGCTAGTAGTCTCCACTGGCTTATCAACTCTCGGTCACCCCTTTGTCTGGACTACAGGGTCCTACTCTACAACTTCGTACTAAAACCAATGTGGACGTACGGCTCGCAACTACGGGGAATATCCAACAGTAGTATCATTGGGATCATGCAAAGGGCACAATCAAAGATACTGAGACAAATCACTGGAGCACCCTGGTATATCCGAAATGAAAATATACAAAGAGACCTTAATATCAGATCCGTCAAGATGAAAAAAAAAGTCAAGATGAAATAACCCATCAAAAACAAAAGTACATGAGCAAATTAACGACACACCCTAACCACCTTGCGAGAAGTTTAAGTCAGGTTTGTGACCGATCCCGACTTCGCCGCAACGACCTTCCAACCTAGCGCTGATCATTAGGTCCTTTTTCTAGACCACAGTTAAAAAGACTATTGAATAACGTATAAAATTAAGATTTGAAAACTTATTGTCAGTCTCATTATTATTAATGATAATATTATTATAATATTATGAAAAAGAAAAAAAAATGTGCAAAAATAAATATAATTATAAGAAGACAACACTCCATCGAAAGGATCAAAGACGGAACACGTACATGGACCGTTTTTAAAGCAGCAACTGAATACCAATCGGAGGTTTGGCATTTGCATGAATTTCTCTTGCAACAACTCGTTAACAACTCGGCGCTACTTATTGTCTTCACCGACTGTTAAACGAAAACGCCAAGTGGGATTGGCAAAAGGAACGATAACGCTTTCATTAATTTAGAAGACCAACTAGGAAAGGGTGATTTTTTTGCTAACATCTTTTTGGGAACACTGTTTTAAACAGGTGACGCACGTATCATATTTTGTATCAATGTCAAACAACTTCATTTTGGTCTATAATTCAACCATAAATCGTTTTACAAGCGAGCAACGCTTGCAAATTATTAATTTTATTATCAAAATGCGTGCTCTGTTAAGAAAGTTAATCGCGCGCTTCTACCATTTTATACAGCCACTGAAGCGGATATTCTGGCTACTGTGACTAAATTTCGCATATATTGTTTGACATTAAACCATCAACACGCTTACAAAGAGTGCGAACTCAAATATCGCAATATCGCAGCTGTATCGGACAGTGTCAAGGATAACCATCAAATATTGATTCGTCGCCGTTCGCTGCAATTGGGCGTCTGTTACTCAACAAAGTGGAAAATTTTGCGGAAGGATTTAATTGTGAAGCCTTTCAAAATATAGCTGGTGCTAGAATTTAAGGCGAACGTCTATCGCAACGCAGAATTTGGTGAAGATCCACATTTTTATCGAAAAATTGTGTTCAGTAACGAAACTCATTTTTGGTTTAATGGATGCGTTAATAAGCAGAATTGTTGATTTTAGAGTGATGATCAGCCAAAAGCATTGCAAGAGCTTCCAATACATCCAGAAAAAGACACAGTTCGGTGCGGTTTATGGGTTTGTGCCATCATTGGACCGTACTTCTTCAAAGATGATTCGAATCGTTGCGTAACTGTGAATGCGTGAGATGATATCAAACTTTTTTTTGGCCAAAATAAAAGAGCATGACTTGCATGATATGTGGTTTCAACAAGATGATGCCACATACCACACAGTACGCGTAACCATGGACTTATTGAGAGGCGAGTTCGGTGAACATATTATTTCATGTTCGGGGCCGGTTAATTGGTCGCCTAGATCGTGCGATTTAAAGCCTTTAGATTATTTTTGGTTAGGCTATGTTAAATCTAATGTCTATACAGACAAGCCTGCTTCAATTGAGGCATTAGAGCATAACTTTGAAGCATTTATTTGTGAGATACCGACCAAAATGTTGGAAAGAGTATGCCAATATTGGACTAAGCGGATAGAACATTTAAGGCGCAGTCACGGTCAACATTTTCATGAAATAATCTGCAAACATTAAATTATATGGACCGTACTATTGATTCAAATAAAGATTTCATGAATTTTTCTGAATTTTAAGTGTTTTTTTTTTTGTTTTAACTTTTAAAAAACCACCCTTTATATTACCACTGAAGGTGACCCCTTGTACGATGCATCGTCATATGGGGTCGGAGCAGTGTTGTACGGGGGCGGGTCAATAAGTCCGTGACTATTTGAATGAAACACAGGTTTTTAGATAAAAAGTTATTTTATTTTTCAACGTAGTCTCCTTTGAGCTCTATACACTTAGCCCAACGTTTCTCCAATTTTTTTATCCCTTCCAAAAAATATGATTTTTCGAGGTCTTCAAAATAGGCATTTGTTTGTGAAATGACTTCGTCATTGGAGGCAAATCTCTTTCCGCCGAGCCATTTCTTCAAGTTTGGGAACAAGAAATAGTCACACGGGGCTAGATCGGGTGAATAGGCCGGATGAGGGAGCAATTCGTAGCCCATTTCATGGAATTTTGCCATGGAAACTGCACATGTGTGCATCCGTGCATTTTCCTGGTGGAAAAGAACTTTTTTCTTGGCCAAGTGCGGTCGCTTTTTTTTCAATGCCTCATCGAATCGACCCAATAAGTTGCTGTAATATTCACCATTGATTGTTTTTTCTTTTTGAAGGTAGTCAATGTGTATAATACCGCGTGCATCCCAAAAAACAGTCGCCATGACTTTATTGGCTGACAAACCCACCTTTGCGTTCTTTGGCGCCGATTAACCCGGAGAAACCCACTGTTTTGACTGCTGTTTGGTCTCCGGTGTGTTGTGGTGGATCCACGTTTCGTCCACGGTTACGAAACGGCGCAAAAACTCGTTCGTATTGCGGTTGAACAACGCTAAACATTCGTGCGAAATTGTCACACGGTTGCATTTGTGGTCGATTGTGAGAAAACGCGGCACCCATCTTGCGGAAAGCTTTCTCATACCCAAATGATCATTCAAAATTGAAGCCACTGAGGCATGTGAAATGCCTACGGCTTCCACAATCTCTCTCCCTTTTAATCGCCGATCGGCTAAAACCATATCGTGGATTTTTTCAATTGTTTCGGATGTGGAAACCTCAACTGGGCGTCCAGAACGTTCGGCATCTTTCGTGCTTGTATGGCCACATCGGAATTCAGTAAACCACTTTTTTACCATGGAAATGGATGGTGCAGAGTCTCCATAATATTTATCAAGCTTGGCCTTGGCTTGCGTAATGGATTTTTTCCTCAAAAAATAATGCTTAATGAGCACACGAAATTCACTTTTTTCCATTTTCTTCTCAGTCAACGCGGTAGTCTGATATTAACGGCTGTCAAAAACAAACTAAATGTCGCAGCTTGTTCAATTTTTGACAAGAGTCAACTGACAGATGACTGTTGACGGGAGCAGTGTTACCATTTCAATTAAGAGGCGGGAAATTCAAAAAGTCACGGACTTATTGACCCGCCCTCGTAGATGCTGGCCTGTTGCTTCCCAAGCTTAAATGCCCTGTGGTTAGTCTACGTGAAGCTATTTTTAGTTGTTATTTAGCCATTGGGTATTTGTAATTCTGACATTCTCTTCTTAGTCTTTGTTTTTAAAGTATGTAAAGCTGTTCGATTTCGCGATTTGTGTTGCTACAATTTGTCATTTTGTGTGTGTCTGGAGGGGTAGAGGCCGTGGCTGCAGCAACAAGTGTTTCCTCGATCGATTTGACCAGGCTATCAACATCCTTCTCGGTGAATACTGCATGAGTTGGTTCCATATGTGTACCAACATATTGTCTGTCAGCCTGTAGGGCCGCTCAGTTATATATGCTCGATGCCTAAGAGTAAGTTGAACTGAAGAGTGATCTGATGATAGTTCTGCTAGTGACTCGGCCATAATTGTTTCTTGGGATCTTTCTTATTATTGCAAAGCCAATAAGGTCCGGGAGCTTATTTGGATCTGCTGGCCAGTATGTAGTCCTACCCGGTGTCACATAATCGAGTTTGTTTCGTGGCTTGATGAGCGCGTTGTAGAGTTTTTTGCCTTTGGGTTGAAAAGGCGTGATCCCCAGTGCATATGCTTGGCATTGTAGTCACCGGCCACTATGAATCGCTCACCGAGTTGAAAAATTCCAAGAATTGGTCCCCAGAAACTACAAAACGAGATGGGCAGTAGACTGCGGCCAGGGTGACGGGGCCGCTGCTGGATTGCATGCTTATGAAAGTGGATTGCAGGGAGTGCATTTAATTATATAGGTGGTGATTGATACGAATTCTGATCAGTATAACAGTGCCGCCGCCATGGGCTTTGCCGTCCGGATGGTTTGTAGCGTAGACTGAGAATCCTGGAATATGAAAGTTATGCTTGTCTATTGGATGTGTCTCGGAGAGGAGCATAACATCAGTATTTTTTTCGGCTAAGAACTGGGCAAGTTCGAGTTTGTGGCATGAAACGCCATTTGCGTCCCACATAGATATTTTAAGTGGGAACATTATTTTGCCGTGTAAGACGGGGCCGATTGTTTGGAAGAATATGGGTGGTCTGAGCGCGTATTGATTCTCCGCGTTTGTTAAGACGGCTCTTTAGTTCCTTGTAAACTACACAGCCACGCCAGTTCGCTGTGTGACTTTCGCCCCAGTTGCCGCACATTTTTGCAGCGATGTCTTCCTTGTTCTTGTGTCAGTTCGCTGAGTTATAAGCTTCACTACAAACTACACAAATAGATTTCAGCGTACAGTAAGCCTTAAATGGCCATATTCTTGGCTGTTAGTGCGCTGCACTGGGCGATTGCGCTTGTGTAGTTCTTCCACTGTGATACGCCGATGCAGTAGGAAATGTGGCTTGTATATTGGGTGAACTTCAATTTTTTCAGTGTCTGGTTCTATAGCTCTAACTTTTCCATAAGCGCTTCAACGATTTCATCGGTTGAAACAGTTGCATCAATCCCTTTGAGAACAACCTGTAGGCCCATTGCGTTTTTTAGTTGGTATGTATACAAGTTTTTTCCTGCTTTATTAAAGTTTGGTTAGTAGACGATGGCTATCCTCGGTTTTAGTTTGAACCTGATTTTGATTCATTTATGTTCCCTTTTCTTAAGGGGATTAAGAAGATCCTTACCACCCAACGCTTGAGGTTTCGACTGAAACCCTTACTGCTAGCAACCTTCAGTCTCGACATGGAGTTCATAAAACTCGCTGCTTTCGTAAGGTAGATTTTCAGAGACTAAGCAATTTAATTTCTTTATTTGATTGGTCCGATCTGTGGGAATGCACCGATATTAATATCGCTTTAGAAACATTCTACAAAACGCTCTCTTCGACTCTTGCGTGCCATGGAAGTATCCATCCGCCTCGACCGACCCTCCTTGGTTTACAAGGAGCCTTAAAAACTTAAAATACATTAAAAATAGACTCCTTAAGAGACATCAGAAAACTGGCTGTAATGTAACTTTCTCAAGATACTTAGTAGCTCGGTCAAATTTCACCGTGCATAACGCTGAGTGTTATAAGAATTATATATACCGCTGTCGGATTCAGTTCACTCAGGATCCGAAGCAGTTTTATAATTTTGTTAACACTAAGCGTAAGCATGTATCTTCTCCCCCCCCCCCTAATTTCGTTTGAAAATGTATCTGCGACTACTGATCAGGGTATTGCCGATCTATTCGCAACTTTCTTTCAAACAACGTACTCATTTCCTACAAGTATGGATCAGCCTTATTCATATAACATTCAATCAGCTAATCTTATTTTCAGACCAACTTTCTCCGAAAGCACTGTGTTATCGGATCTTCTGAGGGTGAAACCAGTCTATTCGCCAGGTCCTGATGGTGTTCCTGGCTGTGTACTGAGAAACTGCGCTAAGCCATTGTGCAGACCCCTTCTTAAACTTTTCCCTTTGTCTCTGGAAACTTCCATTTTTCCCCAAATGTAGAAGGAATCCTATATAATTCCCCTACACAAAAAAGGGAAAAAATCGGATGCTGCAAACTATAGAGGAATCTCTAAATTGTCAGAAATTCCAAAGCTTTTTGAAAAATTGGTAACACCACATCTTCAACATCTCTGCAGCTCAATTATGTCTCCATGCCAGCATGGTTTTATAAAGCGTCGCTCCAGCACCACAAACCTCTTGGAGCTGACCTCCTTTATTATAGATGGCTTCCGTAAAGGCCTTCAAACAGATGTCATCTACACTGACTTTAGTAAAGCATTTGACTCTGTCAACCACTCACTCCTTTTGAGTAAACTTAGTATCCTAGGATTTCCTCAGACCTTCTCACGTGGATTTCTAACTACTTAGCTGGGAGAACCCAACGTGTTCTTTTTAAGGATGTACACTCTCGTCTTGTTAGTGCTACATCGGGAGTCCCCCAAGGAAGCCATCTTGGGTCACTACTTTTCACTATCTTTATTAACGACCTACCCCCTGCCATAACGAACTATCTGGTTCTTATGTATGCAGACGACGTTAAGCTTTGTCTTCAATACAAATCCCCTTCTGCCCAACATAAACTTCAGTCAGATTTGGACAATATTCAAAAGTGGTGTTCCACCAATCTCTTAAAACTTAATGGGTCAAAATGTAAACTTATGTCTTTCTATCGCTCGTGCCCTAACCAGGCGACATACTTTCTCTATGGGATCTCCTTAGATAGATTAACCCAGGTTAACGATCTTGGTGTCCTATTAGATACTAAACTTAAATTTTCCGACCACATTTCTACGATGGTTAATAAAGCCAAGGGCGTGCTTGTTGAAGATGGTCCAAGGAATTCAATGACCCTTATATTACTAAAACTTTATACGTATCTTTAGTACGTCCAATTCTGGAGTACGGGTCATGCGTCTGGAGCCCTCAGTATGGGGTTCATCAAGATCGCATTGAATCCGTTCAAAACAATTTCTTAATGTTTGCACTTAGGGGACTCAACTGGGATGCAAATCTTCACCATCTTACTCTAACAGACTCCTTCTAATTAATTTACCTTCCCTAACCAATCGTAGAAAGATGCTGGGGGTCGTTTTCCTTTATAACCTTATTAATGGTAATGTAGACAGCCAGCATCTACTAACACGACTAACATTTAACATTCCAAATAGACGTACTAGAAATTTTAGTCCCCTATTCCTAAGTTGTTGTAGATCTACGTATGCCCACAATGAGCCTTTCAGGGTTTTATGTTCTGACTACAATGACTTATACTCTATTACTTCACTCTGCACGTCCACTTCTATCAAATCCTCAATTCTCACCTACCTTTCAGAGCAACAAACGAACTCTACTTTTTCCTCGTAATCTTTTCTAAACTTTAATCTCTCGGGTCTATCCCCGCGATCCGTACGATAAACGGCAGCGCCCCTCGGTCGGTTGGGCGGGAGGTGGGCTGTACGTTATGCAGTGGGAGCCGCGCGAAAAAAAAAAAATTACGTAGAATGAGTTTTCTCCTATTAGTGTGGCTATTTTGTGCACTAATGCACTTGAGTTTTTTTCTTGTTTACTTTCTGATTTGTTGATGATGCGGCAGAACCGCTAAGATGTGTTTTTTGTGTTGATCGCAGGTTCAGTTAATGAGAAATCTTGCGTCGGCGAAATTGAGCGAGCTGATGCCGTTCCAGTTGTAGTTGTGAATGCAGTTGAAGTAGTTCCACAGTACTAGTCACCGTTGGTAAGCGTAGAGAGTTTTCACAAGTGTTTGGAGATTGCTGTTTTTGTGACGAAACTATTAGTGAGGGAGAGCAAGAACGCGCTCTTTCTTGATTCGTTGGCAAAGTTACATTTTTCGGGTTATGGGTGATTGACCGCTCTCTGTCTTCAGGTGTCGCGGAGACGTAAGAAAAGTACGCGTTGTTTCGTTGCAATAAGAGCCGGTGATCATCTTGCTCACGTTGTCACTGAGCGCGAGTGTCGTTCTGGCTCATAGCGCTTCTTATATTTATTTGTTTGTACTATTGTTTATACTATTTCAAACACAGAATATGTATTCGAGCGATGGTGCATCGCACGGAGCGTCTCTTTCGCTTTCGATTTTTTTTTTTTTTTTTTTTTTATTAATAACCATTTACTTCACTGAAATAAATCGATTTTATACGGAGCTCGATGAAAACACTGCTAAATGTCAACAACATCGACCCGTTTCTGAAGCGGATTGTGACTGGCGATGAAAAATGGCACACGGTCATGGTCAAAGCTCGGGGAAGCGGGCCAGGTGGTGGCCAAGCCAGGATTTACGCCCGCGAAGGTTTTGCTGTGTGTTTGGTGGGATTGGCAGAGAATCAGCTACTACGAGCTGCTCCCCTATGGCCAAACGCTCAATTTGGTCCTCTACTGCCAACAACTGCACTCATCCAGAAGAGGCCATCTTTAATTAACAAACGCCGAATTGTGCTCCAGCAGGACAATGCCAGACCACACACGTCTTTGGTTACGTGCCAGAAGCTCCGGATGGAAGGTCCTAATGCACCCAGCTTATAGTCCGGTCCTGGCACCAAGTGATTACCATCTTTTCCTGTTCATGGCGGACGCGCTTAATGGTGAGAAGTTGGCCTCAATAGAGGCCTGAGAAAATTAGCTCTCCGAGTTTTTTGCCAATAGGACGCAGCCTTCTTCGAGAGAGGTATAATGAAATTGGCATCTCGTTGGCAACAAGTTTACAAACAAAACGGCGCATAAATCGGACAAATTTTTTTTTTTAATTACTATTTATTGAGGCATACAGGGTATCTTAAAACCCCTTTGTGACCTTGGCATCTATTAATACTGCCCGAGGGGCTCGCCGGCTAAGTGTGCTTACCAATTATAAATAAATTTAAACTTACAGACTAACAATATTTACAAAACTTAAGAACAAAAAATATAAAAGAAAGAAAGACGATGGGGAGTATATCGTTTAGCTTATCATCATCTTGCTGTGCGTCTTGTTGACAGCCGGTCAATTAGGTCCCTAGGAAGTCGCCTGTTGAGCCTTCTTTGTGGGCGTGGTCTGGTGAGACCCTTAGCGAGTCGGTTGCGATGGCGCTCCAGTCGGTCATTGTAGCGGCTGGAGTGGAAATTTATGGTCTCAAAGACCGTGAGCAGCTTTAGGTCACTGTGGAGGGTGGTGTTCCTTACATACCACTCGCAGCCAGTGATCGTCCTCGTCATCTTATTTTGGATGCTCTGGATTTTGTGGATCTGGCTGTCACACGCCAGGCCCCAAATTTGGCACGCATACCTCCAAATAGGAGCTATAATTTGATTATATATAGTCAACTTATTTCTTAGCGACAGTTTGCTACGCGGGCCCATGAGCCAGTAGTGCTTTGACGCCGCGGCCCGTATGCGTATTCTCAATTCGCTCACTTGTTTCGAAAACGTGAGCCGGCGGTCGAGTATGACTCCCAGGTATTTGGCTGAATCAACCTGTTCCACAGGGGTGTCGTCAATGAGCACTGCTGGTGGCGTTCTCCGTTTGAGAGTGTAGCAAACATTCGTGGACTTGTTTCCATTTATGCCAATATTCCATCTCTTAGCCCGGTCGGAAAATCTTGTTGCGTAGTTTTGGATACCGTTGGCGGCCTCCTGCTCGCACCTGGACCTGTACGTTACGCACACGTCGTCGGCAAATGTGGCCAGCATTGACGTTCCGTAGATGCTGTCAGCCGGGCGCGGCATGTCATGGCTATAAAGGCAGTATAGTAGCGGGCCTAGGACGCTTCCCGGGGGTACTCCAGCTGCCGCATTATACTCGGTTGAGAGCGCAGAGTGGGAACGGACCGCAAATCTCCTATTCCTAAGATACGACGCCAGGAGACAGTAGTAAGGCGCAGGCAGGGTATTCTTGATTTTAAGTAGCAGACCAGGATGCCACACACGGTCAAACGCCTCCCGGACATCGAGGAAAAGAGCGTTGCAGTATTCGTCGCAGTCGAAGGCCGCAAAATTTGCTCGACCACTCGATGCAGTTGCTCCACCGTGCAGTGACTAGCACGGAATCCGAACTGGTGTTCTGGCGTTATTCCCTGGGCCTCTATAAACCTGACCATCCGGGCGGCAATCAGCCTCTCAAACACCTTTGAGATCGATGGGAGGAGACTAATCGGCCGGTAGGATCCAGGGTCCTTGACCGGCTTGCCAGCTTTGCGTATCATAGAGACGATTCCCAGTTTCCACTGAGGAGGGAAGTACTGCAGCCTCACAATAGCATTAAAAAGCATCGCTACGTAGCGGATCGCTCTGCTCGGTAGGGCCTTTAGAGTGGCGTTACATATTGCATCATGGCCTGGTGCTTTTTTAGGGTTTTGCTGGGCGATAACATCAGCTATTTCAACAGGATCGAACGGTTGGATCGGCATGTCCATTTGGAGAGTTTGGGACAGCTGATCGTGAGTCTCTTCAACCTGCTGCGGACTGGCGAGGTTAAAAGGTTGGAACCGCTCGGCCAGGTGCGCGGCAAACGCTTCTGCTTGCTCCAAATCGGTTCGGCACCATACCCCGTTGCTGTTCACCAATGGTGCTTTCCTTAGGCAACGTCTTTTAATCGCACGTGTGGCCTTCCAGAGCCAGTGCGTCGCGTCGGCTTCGGTACCCGATTTTGCTAACCTGTCATCGAACCATGCTGCTTTGTGTTCCACCAGTGCACGATGGAGGATAGACTTCGCTGTGTAAAAATCAGCTTTGTCCAGCGGGTGGCGCGATCTCATCCATCTGGAGCGTAAACGCCTCTTCTCTGCAATGAGCATCAGAATCTCTCTGGGGACCGGTATTCTGGCTGCTGCGGGTCTCAGTCCTGGGATGTGAGTGGCCAATCTAGCTGCTACTTGGATGTTGTGGGTGAGAGAGTCGATTGCAGCTTCAATGTCCCGCTCAGAGTTCAGCGCCATGTCAAGGTTCAGTGACGACTCGAGGTGCTCTTGAAAACGTTCCATGTTAGTGCGGCTGCTGATAAGCCGCTCGACTTTGGGATAGGCTGTACCTGTTGTGTCCAGACTGATGACTGATGATGAGAGGTAAGTGGTCAGAGCTGAGCTCGGCAACCGACCGGATATCTGAGTGTAAACCCAGGATACCTCTTGTCAGCGCAAAATCGATGTAACCTGGAGACCCTCTACTGCCAAAAGGGAACCTTGTGGGGCCACCTGTTGCTAGCGAGTTTACATCAGAGGTAAAGATTAGATTTGCCAGGGCATGACCTCTTTGGTTCATTCCAAAGGACGCATTTCAGTCGCCTGCTATAATGAATTTATGCTGTTGTTGCTCCAATATGAATTTGAAGTTGTCTGTGGTCCAAACAAACCTCGGTGGGCAGTAGACCGCGCCGAAGTTTATAATGCCGTCCCCAGTTTCTATAGTTACAGACGCAAGTTGCACCCTATCAGTGGCTACTGAAGGAAGAGGAAAATTAACCAAACTTGATTTGATCATAATCGCTGATCCACCTTTAGCGTTACCCTCACCCGGGTCACCAAGAGGTGCAGCCATATCAAAAAAGTAATGCAATTTAGAGACTAAGTGAAAGCATAAAGAGTGAACAAAAAAAATATTAAAGAAATTAACTAAAGTGTTTAAACAAATTTAAAAAAAAGTTGTATCCAAATATTAATTCATTACCATAAGTAAAATAAAAAAAACGCGTAAAGCGATCAATAATTAGAGAACTGTGTTTGCCAAAGAAGAAAGTAATAAAAAAGCCTTATAAACAAAAGTATAACCAAACGTTATTCTGCGAATCCTACCTAAAGGACCCTTCAGGATAGAAGGCTAAAACCAGCCACTGTTTTTTATAGAAATATAATAATTAAATAAAATTAAATATCTTCAACAAAAAAATTATATTGAAAATTGTGCTAACAATTAAATACCCTACGTTTCACAAAAAATAAAAAATTCATGTAATTTCCAAATTAACAAAAAACCAATTTATATATAAAAAAAATATTTTTAAATTCTAAATAATTTTTTAAATAAAAATAAATTATTTTTTTTTCGTTAATTCAAAAATTTTATGAAATTAAAAAAAATTTCTCTGAACCAAATATGTATATGAAACATTAATGCAAGCGGTGGACAATACTACTGGCGGTCTATTCTTCCTGGACGCACCAGGAGAAACAGGGAAAACATTTGTCATTTCATGACAGAAAAGTCAGAAATGGCATCATATTTTGAGTGTAAGCTGAGGAGGAAAAAAGTTTAACAAATTTTGATAGACTCAATCTGAAATTATATTAAACGACAATTAGTTACTAGCCCAGTATCAAACGAGAATCCTTTTGATGCTATCTTTGTAGGAGCAAAAATTCAGATAACTCATCACAAGATAGCCAACCTATCTATCGACCACAACTCATTAGTTAAATTGTTCATATTAACGGAATACTAGGAAACTATAGTCTGAAGGATCTAAGCGCTAGACACCAAGAAAAAATTTATGTAGTTGAAAAATGTGAAAACTATTCCAATAAAAGGAAAATATTTGAGCAAAGTTAACATAATAATCCCAAAATAGATCACCATTCGACATGTCAACGAAAAACAGACCTTCACTTACGTTAAAGCTGAAATACCTTAATATACAAACACACATATTTATTCAAAATTTAATCAATACTCCATGTCCCTAAAAGACGAAGTTGACAAACACTTTTAGATAACAATAATATACGACCATCTCGATCCCCTTACAATTTGTCCGTTATAAACGACATTTATAAAACAAAAGACCTAAAGGGGCAAATTCAAAAAAGATATCACGATATCATAAAAATAAGATTTACACAATTAAAGGTAGAAGCTCTTATCAAAGAAATAGAAGAAGACAAAGTTATCTTAAAAATTCACAATAGAGCACATAGCAATGCTGACGAAAAAAAAGGCAGCTTTCAGAAAATTTTGTTTTCTAAAATGAAACAAAAAAATAGCCACTTTATTAAAGCAATGCCAAGTTTGTAAAGAAGGAAAGTACGATAGGAATCCACCTAACCTAGAAATAAAACCATATTCTCCACTGTGAAAAAATTAGTACTTACAGTAATAGAAAACAATCGAAAGCTTCTACTACTCTACTCTATCCGAAATAATGAGATGTCTTAAATCAAAAAAAGACCACCGAACATTTGAAGAGTTACTGGAAAGGCCCGTATACGAATATAACTTCACAATAAATTTTGTGACAAGCAAAGACCATTCGAAATATTTTTCGGGCAGAAACATTACTAGCGACCCAGAACAGTACGGAAAAAAATAGAAAAAATAATATAGAGTCTCAAACTGAAACAACAACAAGACTTGGAAAACCAAGACTACGAAAAGAAATTAAGCCGTATGTTCCAGAGCAAGAAATCTTAGTTAAGCAAAACACCATATTTGGCTCGAAACTATAGGAAAATAGGAGCACAACTATTACAGTTACCATCACAGAAGCAGTTCGACTTGCCATAAAAGTAATATCAAACCTTGGGAATATGGAAATTACTAACTACACCAAAGAACATACACCATCTATCTATAGAAATCATTAAATTAGTACACTTAAGGGGTAATATCCACCAATTTTCTTTTCTTTTTTTTTTATTGGCTTAAATCCTGCTAAAACTATCCTAGAATCAAAATCTACAATGCCCGAATACAGATATAAACTCAACATTCGTTTAAATAAATTTTTACCGAACAACTTTTATGCTCCTTTCATAGCATTTTAAAACTTTAAACGCGTTTTTTTCAAAACCATGTTTTCAAAATCGGCGAGCAGTAGAACTGAAAAAGTGTACATCCGATTGACTTGAAATTTTAACTGTAGCTTCTTCATAAGATTATCTAGTGAAGTACACACGATTTTACCGATCGACAACAACGAAAGTTATAAACAATAAAAGCAGATTTTTTTTTTCGAAAAAAAATTTTTTTTTATATGTCGCCATTTTGCGAATAAAAATTCGAAAAATTTAATCATGTGTTCTTTACTAGCGAAACTCATGTTGATAATGAAAACAATTTTGTTTGTTTCTGGTGGAGTTGGACACGACTTTTACTGCTGAGCCGCCATTTTGTAAAAAAAATACAAAAAAAAATTTTTTTTTTCTATTCTCCAAGAGTTGCTTAATCCAATGACATACTATTTATATACCTTACATCGTAAATGTCATTTATAACAAGTGAGAAAAGTTATCTTCGGCTTGCCGAAGATTACAAAATTGCATAAGTACTTATGTAAAAATCAGAAGTATTTTTAAAATTATTGGTATGGCTAGCACCACGTGCACGAGAAAACTAAAATCATAGTCTAATATAATAAAAAGCTTATCTATTTTGCTGCTGTGCAAAACAGTACGCATTATAAACTTTGGACTCTGCCTTGCAGAGTCGGCATTTGGACAACAACAAACAACAGTGGGAGAGGTGTGATAAGCTTGCATTCTCTGCCCATTGGGCCCCTCACCCCGCGAGCAGCCGCAAAGAGGGGCAATAAGCACTGGACTGGACTGGATTAATAACTGTAAAATGCATACAAACAACAAAAATTCCAACTCTCAGCTTAGTAATAAGCCGATTAATTATGAAGAAATGTGGCAAGTAGCTGGTAAATCTCCACTGGAGCTCAGGATGGACTTATTAAATAATCAACGCTTTTCATGCACTGAATCTGTTAACCAAAGCACAATAACTACGACGACAACTTTTACAAGTGCTTCTTGCAATACCACATCTACAACAACTGCAGCAATCGGTAGGCCGAGCTCCAGAGAAAGAGCTGCTACTAAATTGTCTGAAGCGCAAAAAATTCTGACGAAAGAGAGGAAGAGGAAGACAAATTTATTACCCAACCTTAGTTCCAAAAGAGCGGTCAAAGGCGCGAAGCTGGAGCCATATTCAGCAACAATTAGGAAGGCAAACTCAAACAACAGGTTTGCCATGCTAGACATGGAATTGGACGAAACCAGTGATGGTATAGAAATTCCACAAGTTTATAATGACGCCGCTGCCATTTTGTGTGCATCGGTCGCTCCGAATATTCCCAATGATGACCGTGTACCAAATGAGACATCCAACAGCCCACAGCAGAATACTGATAAGCAGAATTCTTACAAACAATCAAAACCACCGCAAATAGTGCTGAGCCTTACCAAGCTTAATGTTCTTATTGAGGTTCTTACGGAGGTCACTAGTCTAGATAATTTAACAGTTAAAGTCAATCAAGGGGAAACAGTGAGAATATTTCCCAAAGACTTATAGACCCATTTATTTATACGTACCAAATGAAGAAAGAGAAGCCTTACAGAATAGTAGTTAAGGGCCTCCACCATAGCACCTTAAACCACGAAATTATTGCCAACTTTAAAACATATGGTTTTGATGTTCTACAAGTACATAACCCAAGATTCAGGAGTAATAGAGAAGAAAAACTTAATATATTCTTCATTAATATAAACCCATGTGCAAAAATAAATGACATGATATTCACACACTATGCCGACAGAAAGTGCGGATAGAAAGAATGCGTAAATCATCGGAAATTGCTCAATGCATACGTTGTCAGGGATACGGCCACACAGCTAAATACTGTCGTCGTCATCCCAATTGTGCTCGCTGTGGCGAAAATCACTTAACCAAATTATGCACGCTTCCCAATGATCAACAGCCTACCTGTGTACACTATGGAGGAAATCACACGGCAAGTTACAGAGGTTACCAGTGGTACCAGGAGTATCTTCGACGATCAATGGGCAATGTAAAGAAGCAACAACCTAAGCAATCCAGGTTAGATAAAAGAGCAACAAACCAGCAACAACCCCAGCAAAAACAGCAGCATGCAATAGCTAGCACTTCCAAAACCCATACTGGGAGCTTGTCCTACGCAGATATTGCAAGAAATGGCAATACAACAGCCCAGCCTCGTTTACATAATGTACAATTAAAGAGATTTAATATTGAACAGCCACACCAGCTTGACGTTCAGTCAATATTGGCACAGCAGCAGGAACAATTTATGAATTGGCTGCAACAGCAACAACAGCAGCAATTCCTATCGTGGCTACAGCAGCAGCAATAGGAGCAACAACAACAAAACAAGATGAATAGTCAACGACTCGAACGGCTGGAAAAAATGGTTCTTGAAATGGCCAATATATTGACACAACGGACTGGGGATACATCGGCTTTCCAACTGCGTAGTAACGCTTTACCATCGCAATGAACCCTCTGAAGATTCTTATCTGGAATGTAAATGGCATTTCAGGTAAAACCAGAGAAGTTGAACTCTTCGCTCACAACAACTGCGTTGACATTCTTCTCCTAAACGAGATCAGACACAACAGAGGGAACACAGTTAAGATACATGGGTACAGCTTTTATACCGCATACAAACCTTCAAGACATAATCACGGAATGGGAGGAGCAGCAGTACTGATGAGGAGTTCTCTTCGTCATTTACCGCAAAGAGTTATTGAAACGAGAACTATTCAGATGTCTTCAGTTAAGGTCTCCACCGGGCTGGGAGATATGGAATTTAGCGCGATATACTGTCCACCAACAAACAGAATTGAAGAAAGGCACTTCAGTGACATACTTGTCTCTTGTGGCCAAAGGTATTTAGTTGGCGGGGACTGGAACGCCCGACATTGGCTGTGGGGTGATACGTTCAATTCACCCAGGGGGCGAGAACTAGCAAAAGCCATTTCCGCCAGAAGCGCTTATAGCCTTGCAACAGGTTCGCCAACTAGATACCCACATGTGACCAGTCACACACCTACCTGCATTGATTTTGCTGTGTACCATGGGATAAACTTAGACAGAACAAGTATTTGCGAAAACTGGGATCTAGACTCCGATCATGTAGCCCTTGTTGCTACTCTACAAACAGAAGGTGCCTATGTTAGGCAAAGCTCTCGGTTAATAAACAGCCGAACTTTTGGTTTTCAGATAACATCTGAAAAACTCTTTTCAGTTAAATACGGTTCTTAGCTCTAAGGAAGACATCGAGAACGCAGTAGACATTCTAACGCAAAATATACATAGAGCTGCTTCTGCTTCTACGCCGTCTGAGCCTGAGACATGCCCCAGAAGTTATGGTATTATACTAACAAGAGAGGCCAGAGAACTAATCAGAACTAAAAGACGTTTTCGAAGAAGAGCAATTCGAACTCAGGATCCTTGGGACAAAATCTTGTGGAACCGAGCAGCAAAGCAACTCAAAATCATATTACAGGAACTCAGAAATGATTTCTTTGAGCAAAAATTATCTTCCATGGACTACACCGTTGATGCAAACTATTCGCTATGGAAGTGCACAAAAGCGCTTAAACGACAACCACTCCGATGGGTACTCGTACGTTGTCCAGGTGGGGAAACTGCAAAAACTGAAGTGGAACAGGCTAATGCATTCGGCTACCACCTAGAGGATCGCTTCACTCCTTATGACTTCGCCACGATAGAGCAAATAAGAGAGACTTACCAGTACCTACAAATGCCATTGCAGATGTTTTGGCCTATTAAGACAATAAGGATAGAAGAAATATCCGAAATAATCAAAATACTACCGAAACATAAAACTCCAGGTATTGACAAGATTTGCCATGCCACGCTAAAGGTTTTACCTATAAAAGCGATAATCTATATAGCACTAATCTTCAATGCTATTTTAAGGGTCCAAGTGTTGCCAAGACAGTGGAAACTGGCTATTATTTTGATGATCCACAAGCCTGGGAAACCAGAAACTGATCCTGATTCGTACCGGCCTATAAGCCTCTTACCCTCCCTTTCTAAATTATGGGAGAGACTTATTGCCAATCGGATCAACGACATTATAAGACAAGGTAATATCTTGCCGGACCATCAATTCGGATTTCGAAAGGGACACGGCACTATAGAACAGGTCCACAGACTGGTGAAACACATATTACAGGCTTTTGACGACTGCGAGTACTCCAACGCTGTCTTTATAGATATGCAACAAGCCTTCGACAAAGTATGGCATGTTGGATTGTTATGCAAGATAAAGACCCTACTACCTGCGCCCTACTTCTGCATTTTAAAGTCATATCTGGAAGGACGAGAATTTAAAATTAAGGTGATAAATAACTACTCCTCTATATATCCAATGAGAGCTAGAGTCCTACAGGGCAGTGTTCTCGGACCGCTACTATACTCCTTGTACAGTGCCGATATTCCTTGCCCGAGTTTTGAACACATGGAAGCACCGAACAAGGCTCTTATGGCAACCTATGCAGATGACATCGCAGTTGTATATAACTCTAGGGACAGCAGAGAGGCAGCTAAAGGACTACAAGAATATATTAATGCTCTGGCAGCCTGGTGTAAAAAGTGGAACCTAAAAATTAACCCACTGAAAACATAAAATCCATGCTTCACACTGAAAACGCTCATCCAGAACACCCCTCCAATCCGACTAGAAGGAGTTACCCTGAATCAGCCGCGGCAAGCAACATATCTAGGTATCGCCCTGGATAAACGTCTTACCTTTGGGCCGCATCTCAAAAACACTGTAAAGAAATGTGGTCACAGATCACAACAGCTGAGATGGCTCATGAATAGAAGGGGCACTCTTTCGCTGAGGTGCAAAAGAGCTGTGTATGCGCACTGTATCGTACCGATGTGGTTATACGGGATCCAGATTTGGGGAATCGCAGCCAAATCTAATTATAAACGTATCCAGGTGATGCAAAATCGCGCACTGAGTCAGATTACTGAGTCATAGTAGTCTCCTTGCAAGACGTCTTATCCCCGCTCGACCTTTGAGACGACTTAAACGGCAAGGCTTCGCCAAGACAATTGGACAACAGTAAAAACTTTTCACTTATGTTCCTACTTCACTTATTTTGATATAATGTTTGGTAATTCTTAAGAATGTTTCTCCACCATGTATACTTTGTGTATGTTAAGGTACAATATTTTGATGTACGGATTCTTCACTTAAATATATTTAAAAAAAAAATAAATAAAAAAATTGGTATGGCTATGTTAAATGAAGAAATGTTGAATTCGGTTGCAATAGCTTGGAGAACAAAAAAGTTTTCAATACAAAGACTTGAAATCTGATTGATCGTTTGTATGGCAGCTATATGATATAGTGGTCCGATCCGACCGATTCTTAAACTTGATCTGCGTGCAACAAAAATAATGATCTGGTAAAAATTTCAAAACGCTAGCTTTAAAACTACTGTCTATTTTTTGCATAGAAACAGACGGACAGAGGGACAGACGGACATGGCTATATCGACTCGGCTGTTGATGCTGATCAAGAATATATATACTTTGTGGGGTCGGAGATGCTTCCTTTAATGCGTTACACATTTCTGGACAAAATTATAATACCCTGTGCAAGGGTATAAAAATCATGAAAAAAGCCTTGTTTTTTTTGAGCATTTGGTGGATATTACCCCTTAATACATCTACAACAAACAGAAAACGAACTCATAAAAATCTGACAACATACTACAAATAAATTAAAAAATAGTTATTTTTTTTCACACTCTAAAGCACGAGATAGTTCAAGCTTTGTCATCATAAAGTACCGTCACATTTAAAGACCAATATCGTAGATCAATCAATTGGATTGGTTCTGCCTGGAAATATTTTGCCGAGAGCCCAGACCACGACGATACGATGATACTACTAAACGACTTCGGCGGCAATATAACACAAAATAATAACACTTACAACCTAAATGAAACATATCTTATACATTTTGGAATGAACTAATAAAATTAAAAAACGACGAATTTACAAACAACTATTAAAACCAGGAATACCAATTATTCAAATGAGTTCAATAGAAGATGAACGACTCCAAATATTAACCCTAGAATCTCAAGAGGCTTTAAATATTACAAATCTAAAATATTTAAAGGAACTCAAAATTCTCGGATTCTCTCACCAGCAGAGTGACTATATTCCTTTTAATAATTTCAGTAATCGTACTTGTTTTAAAATGCTGCCCAAAACAAAAACAAAAAAAAATATTATACACTTACAACAAGAAGCACCACAAACACCAAATAACAGAATTGAAAATAATAATATCCCTAGCAATAATATCTAGCCTGAATTTACAAATATACTTTTAAAACCTACTTGAGGACAAGTAGAAATTTAAGGCGGAGGAATTAAATATAAGTTTGTCGAACTATAAAATTTCAATAGCATAAAAAAAAATCTAATAAATTATTAACATCCGCCCAACTACAATTATTATTAGTGCTGAGTCTAAGAGCAATAATTCCAATAAATTATTGCACCAAAAGAATGTCGATCCAGCAGTTCTGCCGCCAGCTTCGCTGCCACTGACCCACAGCTGTGATGTAAATCAGTCCAAAAACGATCATTAATAAAAAGACCCATTTTGGGTTTATAAAAAATAAAACCCAGCAGCTATGTATAGCCGTCTTCCTATCCATATCTTATTTTTTATAATCAAAACAACGCTGTACAATAAAATAATTAAATATGTGAGTATACTTTATTACTATAAAAATTCTTCCGTACCTCAATGTCAATTTCTGGTTCCAGGCACTGTTCAAACAGATGGTGCTCTTGTTCAATGAAATGATCTGTAATAGTTCGCTCTAAATTACGGTCCTTTGATGAAGAATCATAATATTCATGCGTTTGAGTTTCCTTAGATGCAACAAAAACGGTGGGACAAACTAATCCTTCGTCAATGTTTATAGCCCGAAGAGTTAAAACAACTTGATTCTTTCTTTGTTCATCTTCATGTAGGCAACGTTCACCATCTGTTACCGTAGCAAAATCCACATTATTGGAGGCACTGGTAATTGATAACGATTCTGCTGGTGTATTAAGGAAGGTTTTATATTCGGTAGAGAGATCCGTTTTAGATTCCGTAGCAATTGAAACCTTTTTATCATTGTCAGTTTCGTCTGGTGCATCATCTACTTTTTTTTTATTTCTAAGACATTATTCTTTTGCCGGCACATTTCTACTACAATGGTTTCTTTAGCTTGAAGGAACATTTGAACCGCTTCACATCTTGATAAATGACTTATATCATATCCATTTATCTGAAATTTAATTAGTTCAGTTTGTTGTGGTTTTACGGAATGCTAAGTTTAACCTTAACGCAGATATATCTTTATCTAAATTTGACTTGCCTTTAAGACCACATACTCGAAATCCAAGTTGACAATGGCGCTACCCATATTGCTTAATGTTTTACAAATTTCATATTGTAATTGTATACATATTTTTCACCCAATGCTTCTAGGTATTGGTGTTGTTGATAATCTATCGAAATATAAAGGTTTCGATATTTTATTTATATTTTTTCACAAATATCGAATATGCGATATATCAAATGTACATATAAAATAATATGTACATTATTGGCATTTTTTGCACTGCTCTTCATATATTGTCCCACAACGAAATCGGAACGTAACAAAACGTTTAATATATTATTATATACATCTTGTGCTTTTCGTTTCGCCCCTTTTAGAGAATTCACAGAAACAATGGAAACAATTGTCAGAAGTCAAACTAACCGCCACGGACAACAGTGGACTGAAATGGGCTGGTAGAGGACATTTGAAGAAAAAAACTTTACTTGTTGACATTTTAATTATTGTGTTGGATTTATCTATTGCTTATAAGTAACTATTTGTGTCTTTCAGATAACTTATTATTTTCTTACTAATTTATTTCGCTAAATTCTCAAATTTTGTAAAAGATTTTATTTTACGTATGTATGCATAGTACGTTGAAGTATTGTAGCTCCTATTCTCGGGTTGCGGCTTTCTGCGATATGAACGCAATTAAAACTTGTGTTCTCTAAATGATAACAATAATATACAGTTTTGTCAAGAAACTGTTTACACACCGAAAATAAATGGTATTTTCTGACTTTGAATGCAAAATTAAAGGCTTTTTATCAAAATTCAGGATTTTTTTTATTTATATCTATTTATTAATATATTTTTTATCATAAAAAAATAATAACATAATTATAAACAGTTAACGAGAAAAATAAGGAAATCTAAGTTTACACACTTTTGACAATGTCAAGAAAGTGTTTACACAAATTACTCTAGCTCTATTACAGTTAAATTTTAAAGAAAAAATAATGAAAAACTAATAGTTTTAATACATTGTATACTCTCCATTAGCATTAGGAACATATTGGAGGCGATTTTTCATCGATCCAATCAGTTTTGGTAGGTCATATTCCTTGGAATCTCTTGCCACTCTTCTAGTTAGTGCTGCTTGGTTTTTTGGTGCCCTTTTTCCCACTTCTTTCTTAAGGTGGACCCAAAATTTTTCTATGGGGCTTAGATCTGGGCTTTGGGGTGGTGTGTCGATGACTTGCCGCAGTTCTAAAGGACCCAGTTCCACACAGTAAGCGCATAATGCTTAGGGACACTGTCTTGATAAAATTCGAAATCAGGCTTATTATTGGTATACATTCGAATTTTTGGGCGCTGGATGTCAAATCGGATTTTAAAATTTCTAGGAATTCTCAATAATCATTGTGTTCTCAATAAATGCCAAATCTCGGAAACCTTGGTTGGATATGCACCCCCACATCATAACCAACAGTTTGGAAAATTTGACTGTTGGTATGATGTTGCGGTTCTCCAGCGCAGTTAGCCCAGTTAGCGCTTTGCGCCACACTCTTTTGGGTCCATCATTGTAATACAACATCATCTAGATTTCATCTGCGAAAACCCAGTAATCTTCTGGCCGATTTTGCATCCTGGTAGCGAAAATGAGCCGCTTTTCAATGTTGATTAGCAACAGCATCGGTTTCTTACGTGCTATTTTTGACTTGTACTTATGCCGGAGGATGGCTTGGCGCACTGTTTCGTGTGACACATCCAAATCACACTCTTCCTTATGGTCCTTAGCAACAGTCCTTAACGATATTTGACATCCAGCGCCCAAAAATTCGAATGTATACCAATAATAAGCCTGATTTCGAATTTTATCAAGACAGTGTCCCTAAGCATTATGCGCTTACTGTGTGGAAGTGGGTCCTTTAGAACTGCGGCAAGTCATCGACACACCACCCCAAAGCCCAGATCTAAGCCCCATAGAAAAATTTTGGGTCCACCTTAAGAAAGAAGTGGGAAAAAGGGCACCAAAAAACCAAGCAGCACTAACTAGAAGAGTGGCAAGAGATTCCAAGGAATATGACCTACCAAAACTGATTGGATCTATGAAAAATCGCCTCCAATATGTTCCTAATGCTAATGGAGAGTATACAATGTATTAAAACTATTAGTTTTTTATTATTTTTTCTTTAAAATTTAACTGTAATAGAGCTAGAGTAATTTGTGTAAACACTTTTTTGACATTGTCAAAAGTGTGTAAACTTAGATTTTGTTATTTTTCTCGTTAACGGTTTATAATTATGTTATTATTTTTTTACATATTGATAAAAAATATATTAATAAATAGATATAAATAAAAAAAAATCCTGAATTTTGATAAAAAGCCTTTAATTTTGCATTCAAAGTCAGAAAATACCATTTATTTTCGGTGTGTAAACAGTTTCTTGACAAACTGTAAATAAATAAAACAAAGTATAAAATCATAATCACTACTTTACAGTAATAGTAATTGTGTGGTAGAAGTGATATAATGAATGCTCAAATTTTCGCAAGCAAAAAGAAAATTATTAATTATACTAAAAAAAGGCATAGTCGGACTATCGAATATCAAAGTCAAATTCGGATGGTCTGTGTATCGGAACAGCGAAGCTTTTATATGATGAATGGAACATAGTACAAAAAGGGTATTACGCAAGGCATATAAGTTATTAACTAAACGGGGCAAGAATTTTTGTTTCGATTGTGAAATGATTTTTATATAAAGTTTAGTAAATGCTTTGGGTTAATTAAACAAATTTATGCCCTATAAAGGGTGATTTTTTATCTATTATTTTTTTGACAACACTGGTTTAAACAGGTGACCACATTTTCGGGGTTTGTAACACTGTCAAACATCTCATGTTGGGTCTACAATTTAACAATGAACCGTCTTACAAACGAACAACGCTTAAAAATTATTGAATCTTATTATCAAAATGCGTGCTCTGTTAAGAAAGTTCATTGCGCGAGTTATCTCCCAACGTAGGTCCGGGAGTTTGAGTAGTGAAGATTTGGTGGTGTTGATCACCGAGAGAAACGTCCGTTGGAGTTGAGTTTGAAATTCTGAATGAATGTTTTATTTCTTTTTCATAGTTTTTATAGTTTTGGTTTGGTAAATTTATGCTTATTCTAATATGCTGATTGAAAAAGCTGAAAAGTAGAAGTGGAGCGGATGCGGTTTTGTGTCGTCAAGTGGCCCCGATGTTTGGATCGATTCAGCATCTCCAATGGTAATTGATACAAGACTCAGCGCTTCAAGTGGTCCCAGATGCAGCATTTCGGATGTTTAGTTGATACTATGTCTCAGCGTTTTAAGTGAGCCGCAACAAAGTACAACAAAGTATTTCTTGGTGCCCCCCTAGACCTCTGGTTGTCGAAGCGGCTTTGGTGGGGGACCGCCGAGGGTGAATGCTGAGGCGGTAACTACTCCCCCCTCAGACTGTTTCTGGTGTGAAAATTGTTGTCTTTTTTGGGAACCAGGCCACGACGAATACTACTATCAGTAGTATACCGAGCATCGAGTAAGTTGTTGTCGTATGGATCGTGGTTCCCGCCTGTATTCTGCTAATCTGTATTTTTGTTTCCAGATCCTCCATCCTCAGCTCGTGTATTCCCAACTCCTGGGTTGTCCTGTTTCTCTTAATCGTCTCTATCCGATGTATGTCCAACTTCAACTCTGCTGTGCCAAGCCTCTCTACCGCTTCGTACTGCACGTTGTTCACCATTGCCTTGCAATGGGTGAATTTTATAAGGACTGATCCATTCACTGTTTTGTCGACTCTGCAATCCGTCTGTAGCTTGACGTTTCCTCCATTAAAAATTGCGATGTAGCCGCCCTCCGGTTCGAAGATCGTTGCGACCAATCCGATATCCTTCGTTTCGCATTCCGCTTCCTTTCCACTTAACAGTCTTGTAATACATTTCGAATTGATTTGACTTATACTTCTATCGTTTTTACCTATATAAATGTTCCTTATTAACTGACATATTTCTTTATAGTAGTGTATTTTATTCCCATAAATCCCCTCATAATTTAGAGTTATCACAAATTCTGTTCATGGGAAGTGGTATTAATCTTCTGAATGAAAATATTTCTTTCTTAAATAAAGGCAATTTAATTAAAAATAGTATGTCTGTATTATTAATGATAGCGCTTAATTCTAAAAATTCGTACATATGTTCGTCGGTCAATAATTGTATCCCTTGACTCTCTAGTTCGTGGGCACACCTGTCCGTTTCTTTCTTATCAAATAGGAATCTGGAAATTACCCCTAACTTAGCCAACAACAAGCTCTCGGCAACGTCATTCAGGTTCAAGGCCAACATATCTATAGTAAGCGAAATTCTAACCTATAAATCCTCCTGTCTTCTTCTATAAATGACTTATGCCATTATTATAGTTGTTAATAAATGTGTTCACCCTACTCTGCTCTTCGTTTATGTACTTCGTTAAGTTCTTAAACATGAAATTGACCTTGCTGCCTGCTTTCTCTTGTGAGTTTATGCTCTCCCTTAGTCTTTCCTCTTCCTCTCTCATCTTCCATATCTTCTCTTCCAACTTTTCCGCGTCGTTCGCGTCTAAATTTCCTGTTATCGCTTTAACTACCGATCCCAATCCATTGATCAACCCTCTCGCTCTTCTGTGCTTGGGCCATATTCCTTCTAACCTTGTTTTCACCATCTGTAATTTATTCTTCAGTGATCTAACTAAGTCTCTCGTTGCTGGCTCATCTACAATCTCTCCAAATGTCCTCTCTATCCCATCTACTATTTCCTTATATTCTTGCAACCTTACGATGTGGATATAGTTTTGGTACGTTTGTATCACCCTTGCCGTCCCCATTTCTATTTGAGCCAATGGTCCATTCCCCTCCAAGGGTATTATTTCGAACCTGCTTTCTTCGGCCACGGCAATGGACCACCTGTAAAAAAAATGTTATTCATTTGGTTTGTTAATTCGTCGGATCTTCGCCTTGTGAATTTTCTGCGGTTTGGTTGTTGTTATTGTTAGGTCATTATCTTTCAACACCTTGTGTTCAGAGAACATAGGAGTGAGTTTATCTCTCCGATTGCCTTTCCTAAATATTGTGTTCCCAATCTGCACCGGGTCTGGTTTCTGTCTATCTATATTAGCTGCCTCAATTCTCTTTACTTTTTGACTCTCTACCCTTTTCTTTACCTTTGGGTACACCTCGGCCTGAATCGCATTGATTTTCTGTAAATAATCGTGTTCATTATTGAATGTCACGTTAAAGAGACGTAAAGAGTTCTTGAGGTGTCAGCTTTGTTGCTGAATGAATGGCGTTGTTGTATGTTATAAACGCTTCACTCAGTATCTCCTCGTGCCTGAGCTCTAACTTCCCTGCCTTCTTGCTCTCCATAATCAACCTGTATATCTTCGTTATTGTTGAATGTAATCTTTCGACCGTGGAGTTGCTCGACGACTGCTGGAAGGATGTTGTATGCAGCTCAAGTTCGAACTGCCTACAAAAATCCTTAAAGAGGTGTGACGAGAACTCGACTCCCTAGTCTCAGATTATCTTTTAAGGTATTCCGAACAGGGCCATAAAGTTTTTTATCGCCTTCACGATGTTAATACTTTCCTTGGCTGGAATAATTACTCCCCATGCATATCTCGAAAATATGTCGATGATCGTGAAAACGCTTTTCTTATTAACAAAATATAAATCAATGTGTACTATTTCCAAGGGTCTGCCCGGAGTTTCTGTCACGCTGTATTTGATTTTGTGAGGTTTTTTGTCCTATTTTTGCGTTTGACAGCTATCGCAATTGTTAATTGTTTGTTTTATTAACTGCTTCATATGAGGGAAAAACACCCTCCTTTTTAAATGTGCTAGTGTTTTCTCTATCCCCATGTGGTTATTCTTCGGGTGATAATCCTTAACAACTTCCTCAGGCTGACTTCTCTCAACTATGTCTGGCAACAGGATTGTAAATCTTATCGCTCTATACAGTCTACTGTAAGCAAAATATTTGAAGTATACCTCTTGGATGGTTAAGACCAACTCTTCCGGTATCAGCAATGCTACGGTTCTCTTAGGTTTTAACATTTCCTTGAGTTTGCGTCCAATTGTCTCGTCGTCAAAGTTATTTTCTGTCCAAGTTATCCGCATTTTGTTCCTAAATGGAACTTGCTTCTCTACTTTAGCCGTTCCCCCTTTCTCTATAACCACCTGAATGTTATATTCGTTCAGTGTTTTTTCGGAAATTGGAAATCCCAACTGTAAGTCTTCCCCCGCGGAGTGTATCGTCTCCCCGTTTGTTGCTACTTCCGAGGCGTTTTCCAATACGTTGAGCTCTGGATGGATTCTGGTCAGTGCGTCCGCCACTACGTTCAAGGAGCCCTTCTTGTATACTATTTCATAGTCATATTCTAACATCTGGAGTCTCCATCTTACAAGTTTAGAGTCAGGTTCCTTAATGCTCATTAGCCAGGATAATGGCCTATGATCTGTCACTATTTTAAACTTAGTGCCGAATAGATAGTGTCTGAAATGCCTTATTGACCAAATAATGGCAAGCATTTCCTTCTCTATCGTAGCATAGTTTATTTCGGATGTTGACAGTTGTTCTGTCCGTTCCCAAGTTTCCTTGTGATAGGACCGCTCCAATGGCATAATTGCTTGCATCCGTGGTCAGGGTGAATGTTTTTTCGAAGTCGGGAAATTGTAAGATTGGGTCATTGCATAAGAGGGTTTTTCACACTTCAAATGCTTCTGTGTATTCCTCGTCTATTTTTACTGCCTTTTTATACCCTTGATAAAGGGTATTATAATTTTGTCCAGAAATGTGTAACGCATTAAAGGAAGCATCTCCGACCCCACAAAGTATACATATTCTTGATCAGCATCAACAGCCGAGTCGATATAGCCATGTCCGTCTGTCCGTCTGTCCCTCTGTCCGTCTGTCCGTCTGTTTCTATGCAAAAAATAGACAGTAGTTTTAAAGCTAGCGTTTTGAAATTTTTACCAGATCATTATTTTTGTTGCACGCAGATCAAGTTTAAGAATCGGTCGGATCGGACCACTATATCATATAGCTGCCATACAAACGACCGACTTCGGCAAGCCGAAGATAACTTTTCTCACTTGTTTCCTTTAAGTTGTTTCGTCAGCGGCTTTGTTATTGCTGCGAAATCTTTAATGACAGTCTTATCTAACTGAAGTTTAAAATTAGCTTCCGTGAGTTTTTTTTAAGACTTTTCCCAAATCCGTAATATGTCCCTGCAAGGACGTTGAGAACACCATGATGTCGTATCCATATAAATGAGACAACATTTACTCTCCAATAAGATAACAACTCTCCAAAGATGTTATTCATCAGCCTCTGAAAGGTTGCGGGAGCATTGTTCAAACCGAACGGCATCCGGACATACTCGAAATGACCTCCCTCTGCGGAGAAAGCAGTTTTCGGAATGTCCTCTACCTGAACCTCAATGTGATGATAACCACTTGCTAAGTCTAACGTCGAGAAGTACTTCGCTCTACATAGGTTGTCTAATACATCGTTTATTATAGGTAGTGGGTATCTATCCTTTATCACCTTTTCATTCAACTTCCTATAATCCACCACCATTCGCCATTTTCTTTCTCCTGAGGCATCCTTTTTAGGCACCAGCCAGACCGGAGCACTTCACGGCGAATGGCTATGTCTAATTATGTTTTGGTCTAACAGCTTCTCCAGCTGTCTTCTCACCTCTTGTCTTTCCTTAAACGCATATCTATAAGGCTTGGCATAAATGGGAATGTCATCTTTTGTTCTAATTTAATGCTTGACTGCGTTTGTAAAAGAACTCGTCTCCTTCTTTGTGAAATATTCTCGGATACTTTCTACAAATTCTGCGAATTTCTCCGAGTTCTTCTTTGTTCAAATGGTCTGTTCTGATCTTGTCAAACGGAATGCTGCTATTACCGTTCTTTTCCTCTTCTATAATGTTTAGTTCAAAATGTTGTGTGGACTTAAATTCAACGACATTTATTGGTTCCTCTAAAAATATCTCCTGGTCTCACTCCGCATAGTTAATCACCTCTATCAGGCTTTGTCCTGACACTGCCCTGTAGATACCTTCCGAAATCTCCATGTCTTCCATTAATATGGTTCTGTTTATTAGGAAATCCCCATCTTTTAGTCGCACCGGAACAGATATAACTCTTTTCGATTCGGCTTCTATTGTATATAATTCTGATGGTCTGTAGGCCTCAAACTGAATCTTCTGTTTCATGTTTGCTACCTCAAACCATCCGTTCTGCATATCAATAACCGCCTTCAACTGCTGCAGCATATCCATTCCGATCAACCCCTCGAAGAACTGATAAAATTTAATGAGAAACATTCTTATTTTACCAACTCCTCCTAACTCTGCGAACATTGGTATAAATGCTTCCCTCTCAACCTTATGCGACTGCGTGATGGTTTTAATGGCTATTGGGTCTTTTAGTTTTCTTATATATTGTGGATGTACTAACTCTGGTCGAAAAAATGAAAAGGTGGATCCTGTATCGATTAATAACTTTATTGATCTTCCCGGCGTAATCTTTACTAACAAATAGGGCAATGTCGAATGACCTTTCCTTGTTCCCAAATATCCTGTGGATTGTTCGATGCTGACTGTGGAAAATTTGCGTCATCCATTTGAAGGTTATGCAGCTGACTCCTGACCGAGGTTCTACTGCCGTTTTTATCTGCAGTACCGCTTGAATTAAACGATCCTTTAGAATTGTTCGAGTTATACGACTGTCTGGACTGTCCCGAATTGTTCGAATTCTTGGAAATCCTGGACTGGCCGCTGCCTTCTGTGTTTGTTGGTGGTTCGATCGCTAGCTGTCCCCTGCCATTGCTTCTATAACCGTTGTTGTTATACCCGTTATTGTAATTGTTGTTGTTAAAATTGTTACTATTATAACTGTTCCACTGCCTATCTCGGTTCGTTTGATTCTGATTCCATCTGTTTTGGTAATTGCGATATGGTCTTTGATAGCCTGTAGAGTCTCCCTGATTGAAATTACCTGTCCTGAATGGGTTGCCCATCATCGGGTATGGAATTCCGAAATCTGGCCATCCATTCATTACCGGCATGGCAAACGGCATCGGTAACGGAGGAGGATAATTTCCTCCGCTGGTACTGCGAACAAATTCCCGTCTCCAACACCTGGGGCTCCTTTTTCTCATGCTCCTGTTTCTGAGTTTCGTCAGTGCTCTTGTCTCGCGACTCCGACCTCTGCGTTTTCGGATCTGGGTCGACGCTTTCCAAGGCAACTAACTTTACCTCCCTACAAGCTATCTCATAAGCCTTGGCTATATTCAGGACCCCCATGTTCCTTATGGTTACACCTATCGGTCCCTATAAAGCCGAAATAAAGGCGTTCAGCACCATCTCCTCATACCAATTAATTTTCTCGCTCCTCAACAGTATGCTGTTTTCGCCTGTTTTGGTCAAACTCACCAAGGCCAACCAAACTCTTCAGAGTCATAACCCTAGTGTAAAGGGTTTCTACGTTTAGCTTCTTTTCTTTGATATGGATCAATTCCATTATCAGGTCCTGCTCTGATCTTTTGTCTTTAAAATGGGAGATCAATATTCTTTTAATTTGATCCCAATTTAACTCTGACTCGTCAAAATCTAGGACTTTATCCGCTGCTCCTACTACCATGCTCCGGACTTTTCGGAGTGCTATAACTCCTATATTCGATGTATCTTCCCCTGTAATCAGGCCTAACACCTGCTCAACTGCTGCTATAAAACCATCTAACTTTCCCCCTTCACCTTCATACTTCGGAATAATTTCCACCAGGTCTATTACCATGATGACTTTTAGTACTCTTGAAGTTGTTGACATTCTAACGTCCTGTCCGTCCGTTGGGTTCGACATAATTATCCCACGTGTATGTGTGTTCTTTGTGTTTAAGCAGTGTACTTATTCTAGTGATTTAGCTTATAAGATATGTGTTGAATTGCTGAACTTATATATGGTGTGTGTAGTGGATCCTCGAGTGTCCGTGTGTGAAACGGAGTTCTGTAATTAATTATTTTGAGTAAATTTCTATATTCTAACGTCCAACATTAACTTAGAAAAATGGGGTTTAATAATCTTGTCGCTTGCTTTTCTTTTATTTACTTCTTTATTTATTTATTTATTTATTCATTTTTTATTTTTTTTTTTTGTGATACCCTGCATGCTGAAGCTAGTTGTTCGACTGTGCGATACAGCCTCCCAACCAACTGCGCACAGTCAGTGCGATGGTATCGTCTACCTTTACCCTTACAACCTGCATGCTGAAGCTAGCTCTTTGGCTGTGTGATACAGCCTCGGAGCCAATTGCGGACAGTCCTGCACCCCGGTGTTCTCCCTTACTCGTAGCATCTTACTCCCAGCCATTCCTACGCTAAGCGGCCGCCCAATACATGTGAATGGCTGGATCGCTAGATTTCCTTTTCATCAATCGAACTCGTCCTCATGCTAGGCAGCCGCCCTGTGCGGTACAGTGCCCTGCCTTACACATTGGAACGAACCGAATTTTTCTAATTGCTAATCAGCAATCGAACCGTTCGGCTCGACCATTCCCCTTTTTCCTACACTCGAACTTGTTGGCACTTCCCGCTGCGCACCAACCTTCTACTGCCACCGACCGACGGCATGACATCGTTCGACGATCGTTCGACCAGCGAGCCCCCTAGTCGCATTGAACTTCCAGCAACCGCCGCCGTTCTCTGACGGTCGTTCGTTTGCTCGAGCCGTTCTCTGCGACTTCGAGCCACGACCTCCGATCGTTTGCTTGTTCGAACCCATTTTCTTGCACTTCTTGAATTAATTCTTTTCTTTTAACCACCTTCGGCCTTGCCTCTACTTCTTCTGTTCACACACGAAGGTCAGTTCTTTGATTTTCATAGTTTACTTATGTAGCATTTTTTTTTTTTTTTTTTTTTTATTATGCCTTACGGTAGGAAAATTAAAATCTTCCAAAGATACCACCTACCGTCCATAGGTGGCATGCACGATTCATAACCCTGCTAGTATAGATTATGCCTACGTACTAAAAACAAAAACCTCCGTATGCTCTTCTGTCCTTTACATGCTCACCGGGACTGCCAGTCAAGTTATTTCGTCGGTGAGCAGGATGTGGAGCCTGGTTGTACTCCCTTCCTTGTTATACGGCCTAGAGGCGCCCGTCCTTCATCCCTGGTTTCGCTGGGTAGTTTCCCTCCTGCCTTCGTATAGATGTACGTCGCCTGTATTAGCCTTCAGTTCTGTTGGTCATCTCGTCGGCTCGGACCCGCTTCATCATGTCACTGATGATATTATGTCCCCGCTCCCACGAGTCGCTGTTCTCCATCATGGCCGCGATCAAGCCGCCAGGGCTGAGCGGGGCACCGATCAGCGCCCTTAGCTGCACCCTCTCATCCATGAACCTGGAGCAGTGCATGAGTACATGCTCTGCTGTTTCCTCAGTATCGGGGCAGTGGAGGCATTGAGCTGCCTCTACGTGGTGGAACCGGAGTAGGTACGCCCGAAAGCAACCATGGTCCGTGAGGAACTGGGTGAGGTGGTAGTCCAGTTTTTTGTGGCGACAGTTGGCCCACTCCGTTAAATCGGGGATGAGTTGGTAGGTCCACCTCCCCCGTTGCGATGTTATCCATCTGGTCTGCCACTCTCCCATCAGTCGCTCGTGAGCCTCCAGCCGGGTAGCTCCTTCTCGGACCTGGCAAATAGCCTTTATCTCCAGGTCGATTGGCGGCAAGCCTGCCAGTGCTAGTGCTGCGTCTCCAGATATGGTCCTGAAGCCTCTAATGAGCCTAAGGGCCATAGACCGTACCGCCGCTCGTGCTCCTTTCAAGTAAGTGCCTTTCTTGGTGGCGTTGCTCCATATTGGTGCAGCATAGAGCAGCGTTGCCTTGGCTACCGCCACCAGTAGTTTCCTTGCCGGATAATTTGGGCCTCCTACATTGGGCACTTATGTAGCATGATTATTTCTATTTGGCTTATTTCAGCTTTTTTTTTTTTTTTTGTTATTATTATTATTTTATATTTTTTCTTTATTGTATTATTATTATATTTTTTTGTTTTGTTTAATATTCTTTGCACTTGCGTTTTTTTCCTATTTCCCAATGCCATTTCTAATTGGTAACTCGCGGATTATTATTTCCGCCTCCATTTTACACACTTCACTCTACTCACTGTTATTCCTTACATCGATATTATTAGTACTATCCTCATGTCCTGGTCGTCACGAATCCTGTTGAATCGTCCTTAGGTCTGGAATTACCGACTGCGCCAGTTATCACCCAACGTAGGTCCGGGAGTTTGAGTAGTGAAGATTTGGTGGTGTTGATCCCCGAGAGCAACGTCCGTTGGAGTTGAGTTTGAAATTCTGAATGAATGTTTTATTTCTTTTTCATAGTTTTTATAGTTTTGGTTTGGTAAATTTATGCTTATTCTAATATGCTGATTGAAGAAGCTGAAAAGTAGAAGTGGAGCGGATGCGGTTCTGTGTCGTCAAGTGGCCCCGATGTTTGGATCGATTCAGCATCTCCAATGGTAACAATTGATGAAACAATTAATAACCCAAATGGCAAATATGCTGAACATAATCACGATTCTAGCATCTAAACTTGACAAATAAACACCTAACAATCGCCATCTGGAATGCTAACGGACTTTCACGCCATATACTTGAATTAAAAACTTTCCTAAATGAAAAACTAATTGACGTCATGCTCATTTCCGAAACGCACTCAACTGACAAAACATATATAAACATACCAAACTATAATATATTCTCTACTAATCACCCGGACGGTAAGGCCCATGGTGGTACTGCAGTAATAATTAAAAAAAGCATAAAGTGCATAGAGCTTAATGGATTCAAAAAGGACTACATACAGGCTACTACCATATCGACCTCAGACACAACGGGTCCAATAAATATATCTGCAGTTTATTGCCCACCTAAATTTAACAACACAAAAGACCAATACCTCGATTTTCTAAAATCACTGGGAAATCGGTATCTGGCAGGAGGTGACTATAATGCCAAACACATAACATGGGGGTCCAGACTTACCACTGCAAAGGGAAGACAACTGTATGACGCAATAAGAAGCAATAATAGCCATGCCCTAAGCACAGGCGAGCCGACTTATTGGCCAACTGACACAAAGAAGCTACCGGACTTAATTGACTTCTGTATTACAAGAAATATAAATTGCGATAACCTAACAATAAAATCATGCCTAGACCTCTCCTCCGACCACTCCCCAATATTAATTACACTACATGGTGGAGTAGAAGAAAACAACAATGACCCCCCTTTATTTAACCACAAAACAAACTGGACTATGTTTCGCGAGATTTTGGAACAGAACATGGAAATAAATATCTCTCTAAAGACAAACAACGAACTGGACTCCGCAATAGCATATTTAAATGACAACATCATAAATGCAGCAACGCAATCGACACCATCTATAAAAATGACTACATCAAAGAAAACTCCCGCCTTTATTAAAGAAAAAATCAAACAAAAGCGCAACCTTAGGAAGATATGGCAAAGGACTAGGCATCCAGAAGATAAACACAAACTTAATAAAGCAACAGACGAACTCAAGAGAATTCTCAGGGCAGACAAAGATAACCGGCTACAATACTACCTTAGCAACCTCGGAACCTCCTTATCGACAAATTATTCTCTGTGGAAAGCGACCAAAAAATTGACGAACTCAACTATACACAAGCCGCCTATAAAAAGAAACAATAACACATGGGCGAGATCAAACAAAGAAAAAGCAGACACTCTGGCTGAACACTTTAAAACATCATTTACAAATGACATGGACAACGGCAACGCTGAGCTTCCAACACAAATCACCAACCCAAATTGTGCAATTAAAACTATAACAAAGGCAGAAATTAAATCGCACATAAAACAAATTAAAAACAAGAAAGCCCCCGGATATGACTTAATCGGAGGAAAAATTCTGAAAGAACTACCAGACGCTATAATCACCTATATTAGAAACCTGTTTAACGGAATCCTTCGACTACAATACTTTCCCATAACTTGGAAGGTAGGCCAAATTAAAGCAATTCCGAAACCAAATAAAAACGCCAATACTGTAAGTTCGTACAGACCAATCACGCTATTACCTGTCCTCTCAAAAGTATTCGAAAGAGTCCTATTAAATAAAATCGAGCCAACCCTAAAACAGAAAAATATAATACCTCCTCACCAATTCGGCTTCCGGAAGCAGCACTCGACTGTCCAACAGGTCCATCGAGTAATTAATAAAATAACAACAGATTTTGACGAAAAGAAGTTTTGCTATGCCGTGTACTTGGACATTGCTAAAGCATTTGACAAAGTATGGCACAAAGGACTGCTGCATAAGCTAAGAAATATACTACCAGACAACCTGTATACCATACTACATAGCTATATAACGGACAGATATTTCTATATCAAATATGACAATGAATGCTCAGATATTATGCCGGTGTCAGCGGGTGTTCCCCAAGGTAGTGTGCTTGGGCCCATCTTATACTTGATCTACACCTCCGATATTCCAGAGCCAACTATCCCTGGATCAATGATTGCTACGTTTGCAGATGATACTGTATTAATGTCGTCAAGCGCGTGTGAAAAAACAGCTGCAAGTACGCTACAACAAATCATGACACAAACAGTATCCTGGTTTGAGAGATGGGGCATCGAAATAAATAAAGACAAAACTCAACAAGTAATATACACAAAACGACAACCCAAAAACTTCGCAATTAAAATTAACAACAATCAAATATTGTTACGCCCATATGCCAAGTACCTTGGACTAACTATCGACGCAAAACTGACATGGAAGCAGCACATCCTAAACAAACGAAATGAAATAAAAAACAAATTTCGACAACTTAACTGGCTAATAGGAAAACACTCTAAACTAAAACTACATTACAAAATTTCAATATACAAGGCGATAATAAAACCAATATGGACGTACGGCATAGAAATCTGGGGAACTGCCAGTAAATCCCACTTACAACTAATTCAGCGAACGCAATCGAAAATGCTAAGAACAATGACAAATGCAGAATGGTATATTAGAAATGAAGATATACATAAAGATCTAAACATAGAGACAGTCAACGAAACTATTAAAAAAAGCAGCAAAAAACACACAAATCAACTACTTAACCACCAAAACCCAAACCTGAGACAAATACCGATGAGAGAGCTGGGACCGAGAAGACTAAAACGTAAAACTCCAACGGAATTAAATTATTAGTAAAATATTAAAACATTAGCGTATTAGTAAAATATTAAAATATTAAAATATTAGCGTACCCTTGCAATGGGAAGGGCCGCTACCTTTTTTCCTTTCTTCAACCATTACTCATTGTTATTCTTTATAAAAAACAGAATGTAATTTAAAGGAAATTAATAAAAAAAAAAAAAAAAAAAAAATGGTAATCGATACAGGACTCAGCGCTTCAAGTGGTCCCCGATGCAGCATTTCGGATGTTTAGTTGATACTATGTATCAGCGTTTTAAGTGAGCCGCAACAAAGTACAACAAAGTATTTCTTGGTGCCCCCCTAGACCTCTGGTTGTCGAAGCGGCTTCGGTGGGGGGCCGCCGAGGGTGAATGCTGAGGCGGTAACTTGCGCTTCTCTTATGTGCTTCTCTTGTGTACGTTACGGAAACACACTTTTCCGGTTTGACTGCGATGTTCCAGCGTAGGGCCCAATTCTCAAATTTTTTTAGATAAAGCTGAAGCGTATCAGTGGCTGTATAGACGCAAGTATCTCTGGCCAGGACTGCAGTGTCATCAGCAAAGGTGGCAACTAGCAGGTCATTGGGATCTGTAAGCGACATGTTGTCAGCTAAGGGCATGTCGTGTGTATACAGGCTATAGTGTTGGACTTAACATACTTCCCTGGAGTACACCTGCTCTGACTCTTTTTGTTTGGGAGGACAGTCCGTCCTGTACTACTTTAAAGGATCGCTCGTGGAGGAATCTTTTGCAGAAGTTCTTCATGCCACACTCTGTCGAAAGCCTGCTGGATGTACAGAAAAGCTCCAACGACGTACTCCTTTCCATGGAAACCTTCCAGTACAAAGTTTACTACGCGGTGTAGCTGTTCAGGTGTGCCATGCCTGAGTCTAAAACCAAACTGAAACTTCGGAATAGTTTTCTGGACCTTTCGGGACTCGAGCAATCTTCTCAGGATGCACCTCTCAAGTAATTTGCCAAATGCTGGAAGCAGACTTATTGGGCGATAGGAGTCTAATTCCTCTGCTGGCTTCAAACTTTTATGGAGCATAGTGATATTCGCCTTCTTCCAGGCGCTTGGGAAGTGCCCAGTCGAAAAGCAGAGTTGAAAATTAGTACAAGGAATAACAAAGCTCTGTGGGGCATCAGCTTAATGGAGCGGTTGTCGATGTGATCCACACCAGCAGCCTTGTTATTGCGAAGGGATTTGATATCATCTTCCAATTCCGTGAGTTTAATAGGCTTTACAGGAAGAGCCATCTGCAATGGGGCTTCTAGGGATTCAGCAACCAGTTGTACTCGTCTTGGCGATGCTGTCTCGAACGGCTGGAATCTTTCCTCCAGGTTTCTGGCAAACGCTTCAGCTCTGTCCTGAGGTGATTTTGCCCAAGTGCCATCTGGGTTACGAACTGGAAACTTTGGAGCAACTTATGTCTTGAATCTCTTCGTGAGCTTCCAGAGTGCGAATTTTGAGTTTTCATTGGCAGTAGCTTTCCCGAGGAACGCGTCAGCTGCTCCTCTTTTCAGGATGGCCAGTACTTTTCTCACCCGATTTGATATCCTTCGGTACAGTCTGTCAATTATTGGATCATTAGTCCTGATGAACTCACGCCGGAGACGTTTCTTGAGAGTTAAGAGTCCTACTGCTTCCGGAGAGAGAGCGGTGTTGCTACGCACGTTGCGTAGGTGAACTGCGCCGCCAGGAGCTGCAATTTGAGCTGCATCTTTGATCTTCTTCATAAAAGTTTCAACCGCTTTCTCGATATCGTCTGCTGTATTTATCTCTGTATTGATGTTAAAGGCATTGTTAAGTTCGTACTGAAACAGCCTTATATTCGCACCAGGTGGAACGAGCATCCTAATAGGGGCGGTATTATGAGGTGACGTTGTTAGTGAAGCGATCAGCGGCAAGTGATCAGAAGATAGGTCATACTCTTTGCGCACTGATTGTAGATTGTTAGCTATACCTTTGTACAAGAAGAAGTCGATACATGAAGGTACATTCCTCGTGTTATATGGGTAGTGAGTGGGTCTGCCTGTAGCCAGAACTTGAGTTGAGCTGCCGGAAATAACATCGTGAAGTGCTGAGCCTCGAGCATTCGCTCTTATACCATCCCAGAGGCGATGCTTGGCGTTAAAATCACCTCCAACGATAAACTTTTGACCATGTTGACCAAGGAGATTATCAAACTCAGAGGGATTCCAAGGCAGGCCTGGAGGAAGGTACACAGCTGACACACTGTAATTTCGCCCAAATTAGTGGAAATTTTTACCGTCACCATTTGTAGGTGATTCGTTGTGATCGAATGCAGGTGATAGTGCACTAATCCCTGCCGGATTAGGATACAAGCTCCTCCTCTGGGGCGACCTCCTGGGTGATCTGCTCGATAGCAGCTGTAACCTATCATATTGAGGTAGGATCCGACGTCTCTGAAATAAGCATAACATCAATGTCGTGCTTTGCTGAGAAACACCTTAAGCTCATTAGCATTTGGGATAATGCTACGAGCGTTCCAGGCTCCGAGGCGCAGTTCAGAAGTCATTAATTGCGCTTCGTCAACGACTTAGAACCTCTGAGTTCTTTGATCTCCTCAAATAGCTCAGCGATGGTTTTTTGAAGACCAGCAATGGTCTGCTGCATTGAGATGATTACTTGTGCAAGGGAGCCATCAATTACCGTTTGCCTAGGATGTTGAGGTTCACCTGCGTTTGTTGCAGGACCAAACGCAGCATTCGGAAAAGTCTGGAACCTTGCGTTTGAGAAAGCATTTCGCTGTTGGAAGTATATTCCGTCAGGTCGTGTGCTCTGATGTCCAGTTCTAGTCGAATCTGCATAGGCCCTGCCGCACGATTGAGGTTGGAATAGCTTGTTGCTTGATGTTACGCATGGGCTGTGGGTGTTCTACGCGGGTCATGGGAGTAATGTTGATCCCAGTTTTTCGGCTTTTGAGCCTCTGGACGTAAATTCTGCAGCCCTTGTGAGTTGCCTCATGTTTTCCATGGCAATTAACGCACTCCAGGTTTTCATAGGTCTTTGCCTGGCATTGACTGGAACCAGTCCAATAAGGCAAACTGCATCTACCACATCTGGGCTCTTTGGTGCAATAGTTTTTGGTGTGATCAAAGCCAAAACATCGGTAACATTGACGAATATTTAAATTTTTTCTCGGCAGTTCCACTCTGACTCTTTGACGGCCAACTTTATTTATTTTTAGAGCTTCTCTGTTATTAATAGCCCTTTTAATGTCAATAAACCAAACGTTTTTGGCCAGAAGACTTGCCTTGATCCGGATCAGAGGAGTCAACATGCTGTGATTTCACCTTTGGATTATAGGTATTAACCACAGCGTGACCTTGGGAGGTGAACGCATTTAAAATTTGCTCGACTGGGATAGAAGCAGCCAAGTTGCACACCAAATCCTGTAGGCTCTGTCTTCCGGGAGGCAGAAGTGAGTGTATTGGAGATTTATTGATGATAACTTTTGGGTGATAGATCTGTGGGCATCAGAGTCACGGGGGTATATGCGCAAGTTGCCATTACGCGCGATCTAGAGTTCATATGAGTCAGACGATACCGCCGAGTCGAGAAGCCTTTCCAAGGCAGGTACGTCGCTGACAGCAAGTACTGTTAATTGACTAGGTTTTGGTGACTTCTTTGTCACTGGAGTTTGAGCTTGTCGAGATTCTTCTTCTGCAACGGTTTTGACATGGAGAATGTCCATGCTATTTTCGCCTTCTTGACAGTCATCATGGAGAGTATTACTATTTTTCTCAAATTGCGGTAATAGGCGACTATTTCCAACTGTTTTCTGGTTAAGTTTGATTAATTGGCTTTGGCTGCTAACCATAAGAAGCTCCCTGCCAGTTGTGCTAGGCGGGGGAATGCTCTGAAAGGAGCGTCCTGTTCGTGGTACTTCTTAGAAGCTATCAGCACCTAAAACGACTTCCGACATCTCGGATTCGAATCGACCATACTTTTCTTGAAGCACCTCTTTTTTTTAATTCCTCGATGAAATATAATTTGATTATTTTGCCAAAAACTTTTTTTTTCTTTTTTTTGTCGGAAAATATTTAATGAAAATAAAATCAAACTGATCCCTTTCTCAATGATGATTCGAAATATTAAATATCTATTAATAGATCATATTCTAGACCTTCGATTTCATAAAATAAATATCTAACACCAAATATATTTATCATATGATTTTATTTTATTATAGAATACCCATGGACTGTGGATACTCTTTTATACATTGATATTTCATTTTTTTTTCGTAAATTCCCTTTACACCCTAGTTACATGAGGCATTCCTCTGTTTGGCGCTGATCTAAAAAATGGTCTTCGTTAATGTTATTTACTCTCATAGTTTTTTCAGCTGGTTTGGTAACTGTCCCAGTTGATTCCCGTTTTAACGGGGGGTGTCTAATTCCACGGACGACTGTAATTTTTATTGGGACGATTTTAAATCCTTATAGAGCTATCAACTTCCATAGGTTCTGGTGGGGGTTGAACTGTTTGGAATTGTTGTTAAAATTCCAATTGTTATTTGTTCTGTTCTGAGAATTATTATTTGGTCTTGAATTAACAGTGTTAAAACGTAGATTGTTTCCCTGAGTTTTATACTCATTTTTGAACCCATAGTATCTGTTAGCAAAGTGGGCCCGGAAACTATTGGATTCAAATTCTTGGCATTTTGCCAAAGCATTGGGCAAGTCGGGTGAGTTTAGTGAAAATAGAGTTTCGGAAATTGTTCCGTTCAAACCGGAAATGAAAACTCTAAGAGTGTTATTCCTGATTGTTTTGTTTGTTTCCTTAGTATTTCACTATCTATACCATATGACATTATTGTTTTATTTATTAATAATGTCCTTTTTTTATTAACTTCATTATAAAATTCAGTTATGGTCATTCGTTCTTGGCTGAGTATGCTTAACTCAGATTCTAGAATGTGTATAGGACGTTTGTCACTCTCTTCACCTCTATAAGATCAAAAGCGAGACAACTATCGCACTTTACAGTCGGGTCTATTTCTTGAATTTTATATTCTTCTATAGTGTTGGTATCTGTGGCTAGCCTTTCTTCTAGGCTAACTATTTTACGACTCATCTCTCCCATTTGAAGATTTATCAATCTATTAATTAACTCCACCGTTAAATTACCGGATGAGGCTAATCCTCCTGTGGAAAAGGTTGGTGCTGGACCGGTCGCCATTTTTAATTTTAATTTATTAAAACTATTTATTACGTCTTCCAATTTGTTCAAGTTTGAAATATTGAAACAATTTATAAAGTTTTCTATTAGTTTCCTTACTTCTTTGTTTAGTATACAGGGTTTGTCCGGAAAGTAATAGGACTGGTTTTCTTCCGCCGCGATTGTACTTCGGAGCGTGCGCGCACCGACTGGATTCGGTAGAGGGCGTTCCTAGCTAACGAACGAGCGGCTGGTCAGTTGTCTCCGTGCACCTGGAGAGTCAGGACAGGCATTTTCGCGTGACGTGTTTCTGTGAGTGGTGCAAGCCGAAGATGCAGCTTTCGTTAGAGCAGAGCTACGCGATTAAATTCTGTGTGACAAAAAACTAATTTTGACAATTTTATAATTTTAAAATAATAATAAATAATAATAAAAAAAAATGTTATTATAGTGAAATATGTCCTCGCGAGTTTTCGTGACACGATTATTCCTTCCTTCTTGGTTGTGGGTTGATCTTCCTTCCCGGAGTATAACTTGTTGGCGAAGTCTTCCTTTCTTCTATATTAATTTGTATTGGTTGAAGTCAAGTCGGCATGGGTGTTTCTCCTTTTCTTTATAGTTTATTTTATTTTTTTTATTTAATTTTTGTTTTTTTTTTGTCTGGTTTTATTCTTTCTTTATTCACTCGCAGTATTGGTTTTTGGTTGGTGAATGATTTATTTTAAATTTTTTTCCACTTAAAAAAATTACTTGGTTCAGCACGAGTTATAGATTTATTTGGTATAATTAATCTTTTTCTGAACTTTGATTTTTACTGATTAATTTTTATTGGTGTGAGTTCATAATTTTTATTTAATTTGTTATCGTTACACTTTTTTATCTGAACTTTTAGTATCACCGATACAGTTTTTAACAGCGCGAGCTTATGTTATTTATTTAACTTGTTATCATTAAATTTTTGGTAACTGAACTATTAGTTGCACTGCTTGGGTGGTTGACAGCGTGAGTTCATGTTATTTATTTAACTTGTTATCATTAAATTTTTGGTAACTGAACTATTAGTTGCACTGCTTGGGTGGTTGATAGCGCCAGTTCATGTTATTTATTTAACTAGTTTTCATTAATCCTCGGCCAGGAGCTTTTTTGAAACTTCTTGAACTTTGAATTATGTTTTGAATAAAAGCTTAATGCAGAAACTGTTTCACTGCATTGTGAAATTCAATTATGCAGTTTGATTAAAGCTTAATGCAGAAACTGTTTCACTGCATTGAGAAATTCAATTATGCAGTTTGATTAAAGCCAATATGTTTGGTCACCAAGAGGAAGCTGTGTTTGCATTAGGTTTGGTTTATTTATCTTAGTGGCCAAGCTTTGGACCGGCTACGATTTATTCTCACGACTGGTGGGAAGATTTAGATTTGTTTATTTAAATAGTTGCAGGTCGGCAAAGTGCAACTTTAAGGACAAAGGCAAATCAATCGTTGAGATTGAATTTCGAAAAATTGTTTATTAATTAGGTAAGAGCCCCTGAATCATGGGTTGGATAACTTACACGTATGGTTAAACTACAGAATAATTTCGTTTGCTTTAACACTAGCTTACTCATTATTTTATAAGAAAATTGATAAATTAAATTTATTTTCCACAAATACTATCATATTCTTTTGATGGTTATTTGTTGTTAAGCTTTATTTTTCATATTTATGGGCTTTTGCATATATATCAATTTAGCTGGCCATTTGCTAAGCTCTAGTTAAGACCAAGCTTTGCTCATTTTTAGTTATATATAGTTATTTAAGACTATTTGAGGTTGTCGGTATATTAAGATCGGCAGTAGTTGAATCGGACGATTTTTTCATTTTGTCACAATAATCGTTAAAAATATCTCGAAAACGAATCCAGCACTTCTCCGGTATGGTTATTGAAGTTCGAAAGTTATTTTTCATCTAAAAAATTAACCGAAGCACAATTTATTGGAATCAAAATATATGGTGCACATACTTTACTTATTCTCATGTAAACACCTCTGTTATTTTATCCGATATCAAAATAGAAGTTTTTGTTGTCAACCTTCATATGCCGCTCTTCTGGTAAGTCTTCGTTAAACCTATTAAAAACAAAGAAATTATTACATCTGAAGACTGTAGTAGAAATAAGAAAGGAAAGCTAGCTTCGTCCAGAGCCCAAAGTCTCAAAATTTGAGCATTTCCGATCGTTCAGTTAGCTATAAGATATAGTAGGCCCATTTGTATGAAATTTAGGAAAGAAAGTTTATAGTCGAAAACCTTAAAACTGAGAGACAAGTTTGCGTTAAAATACCCAAATATCCGGAAGGTCTGAAAGTATAAGGCAAGGCAAGACCTACCGTTACCTACATGAACAAATCCATATTTTTAATAATTCTTAGGTCAAGCACTACGAGGGCGGGTCAATAAGTCCGTGACTATTGGAATGAAACACAGGTTTTTAGATAAAAAGTTATTTTATTTTTCAACGTAGTCTCCTTTGAGCTCTATACACTTAGCCCAACGTTTCTCCAATTTTTTTATCCCTTCCAAAAAATATGATTTGTCGAGGTCTTCAAAATAGGCATTTGTTTGTGAGATGACTTCGTCATTGGAGGCAAATCCGCCGAGCCATTTTTTCAAGTTTGGGAACAAGAAATAGTCACACGTGGCTAGATCGGGTAAATAGGCCGGATGAGGGAGCAATTCGTAGCCCATATCATGGAATTTTGCCATGGAAACTGCACATGTGTGCACCCGTGCATTGTCCTGGTGGAAAAGAACGTTTTTCTTGCCTCATCGAATCGACCCAATAAGTTGCTGTAATATTCACCATTGATTGTTTTTCCTTTTTGAAGGTAGTCAATGTGGATAATACCGCGTGCATCCCAAAAAACAGTCGCCATGACTTTATTGGCTGACAAACCCACCTTTGCCTTCTTTGGCGCCGATTCACCCCGAAAAAACCCACTGTTTTGACTGCTGTTTGGTCTCCGGTGTGTTGTGGTGGATCCACGTTTCGTCCACGGTTACGAAACGGCGCAAAAACTCGTTCGTATTGCGGTTGAACAACGCTAAACATTCGTGCGAAATTGTCAAACGGTTGCATTTGTGGTCGATTGTGAGTAAGCGCGGCACCCATCTTGCGGAAAACTTTCTCATACCCAAATGATCATTCAAAATTGAAACCACTGAGCCATGTGAAATGCCTACGGCTTCCACAATCTCTCTCACTTTTAATCGTCGATCGGCTAAAACCATATCGTGGATTTTTTTTAATTGTTTCGGATGTGGAAACCTTAACTGGGCGTCCAGAACGTTCGGCATCTTTCGTGCTTGTATGGCCACATCGGAATTCAGTAAACCACTTTTTTACCATGGAAATGGATGGTGCAGAGTCTCCATAATATTTATCAAGCTTGGCCTTGGTTTGCGTAATGGATTTTTTCCTCAAAAAATAATGCTTAATGAGCACACGAAATTCACTTTTTTCCACTTTCTTCTCAGTCAACGCGGTAGTCTGATATTAACGGCTGTCAAAAACAAACTAAATGTCGCAGCTTGTTCAATTTTTGACAAGAGTCAACTGACAGATGACTGTTGACGGGAGCAGTGTTACCATTTCAATTAAGAGGCGGGAAATTCAAAAAGTCACGGACTTATTGACCCGCCCTCGTAGCTTTAGTCATTTAGATTAATTACAGTTTTTTTACGTTTACATTTTCACCCATTTTTCTCCGTTAGGCGGGGGATATCTATCAAAAAAAGCTCTAAAAAGCTGTATTCCCTCAAAAATAACCACTGTTTTTTGATCGCATTTTCACCAATTTTGTTCCGTTATGCGGGGGATATCTATCAAAAAAACTTTTTAAAATCTGTATTCCCTCAAAAATAGCCACTGTTTTTTACAGTTTTTCCCTGAAAGATTTATTTTGGATTGTGAAACATAAAGTTTATATTGGCAGCTCAGCGCGTACAGGAAATTAGGCAGACGCTGAGCTTGCATCGGTTGAGTGCAAAGAAATCCCACATTTGTCCCCTGTGAGATTTATTTTAGTTTTAGTTACATAACCCACGGTTCTTTCTAAAGTAGACAGATTCCCATGCGTGTTGGCAATGGATACTCCGAAATATATATACGGTTAAAATTGAAAAAAAATATTTAACAAACTTTCAAAAAATATATCCTGTTAAGTTTGTTGAATATTTTTAACACGCTGTCGTTAATGCTTGCCCGTTAATGCCATTTGCAAAGCAATTTTTTTGGTATTTTAAATATATATTGCAACATTTTATTTTGGCGGTGTTCCCGCTGCCTAATGTTAATTTAACAACCCGATTTTAAGACAACAACCTGTTAAGTTAGCTGATTGAGGAGCTAAGAAGCTTTAATATAAATATAAATAATTATCCAATTTATAAAATTTTAATTAAATATTAAAAATTCGGGGTTGTAAAATGTGTTGTTTGTTTCATGATAACTGTTTTGTGCGTGTTCAATTTTTTAGTTGTGAATTTAGGTAGTAGTATCGCCGACTTATGTTTGGAAATCATACGTAAGACTTTCCGTAGAGCTATACAAATGCTTGGACTAATAAATACTATAGTCGCAAGCCTCCTTTATACGGCCGATAAGTACGTAAAAGTCACGATCTTTTTTGACGGTTGAGATGTTTTGAAATTTTTATGACATCTAAAAATGTTTATTTAATAAAAAATTGACTCTCATGTTTTCACATAAAAAATGTGTAATTATCTAAAGTTATTAAAATTATTTCAAAAATTGTTTTTTTAACCTTAAAATAGGGACCCTTATTTTAGAATTTATTTTTTAGCGGGCATAATCTTCCGCACATAATCTTCCGCACTTCCGGAAAAGTTCGTTATTTGCAAGTTTTGCTCTAAACGGCCTGGCTAATATGAAGTGTTTTTTAGGAAGACGCCAAAGTTTTATCAATGATACGATTATATTAAACTTCCGAATGTTTGCTTTGAAAGGACCTAGATGATAAAAACAAAAGGCGGTCGATCTTTTAACATCACTTTAGAATAATACACAATTACCGATAACAATTGCAGAAACAGCAAAAATTCCAGGTTGGAATAAACAAAGTGAAAAAAAGGACAAAAAATCGATAACATAAAATTTTGCTTTTATATAAAATATCTTTTCCTTTAACGTGGTTTTTAACTTTAGTTGGTGTTATTGATCTCGATGTTTTCGTCTGGTCAATGGTTTCGATCGAATGGGGTCCACCTGTTTAAAATAATTTTTCACACCTTATATTCGTGGCAACTAGTTGTTTTTTGCGGCATGGTTGTGAGTTAGAATTGGAAGATACGCGAGTGCAGACGTCTCACAATTGTGCTCCGTGAATTTAACAATCTCGACAGTGTAAAACTCTACATAAAAACATATAAAGTGGTACCACCACTTAGCGAAAAGACGCTACTGTGTGCAATGTGCAAGCACACAAAACCTGGTGTTACTTCTATTAAATAATCTAAGAAAAACATAAAATCAGCAATGCCAACGTATAATAATGCAAAAGCAATCGGTAAAAGTGCCAACAACAAAAATATTCAAGACGAAATCAGAATGCAACGGAAAAGAGAGCAAGACGAGCGTCGTCTCTCAGTGGCTCGCAATAATGCCTACCTGTCAATAATTTCCCCAACAGCAACAACAAGCAATGCAAGCGATCGATCATTTCTCCCGCTTCCCTGGGTTCAAAAGAAAGTTGGAGTGTAGAATGCGCGGCATTCTCTCTGCCAACAACATCAACAACAACTACGCAACCTTCGTTCTCCCTGTCTCAGTCCACAGAGACTGCAACAACAACATCAACTGCAACGTCAATGACCACTGCTGCTATGCCCGAACGGCCAATACTGCAAAGTCAGCAGTTTCCGAGTCAATTACCTAAACAACCTACCACAACTTTAAACTCACGTCCAACTATACAGACCGGAATGGATCCATACATACAAGTTACCAAGCGCAAATTAAGCCCGCACAATAAAAAGTTGGGCAATAATCCAAAGCTTAATAAAACCTCCGAATCAAAATCAAATCAAGAAAACATTTCAAACGATAATGATTCAAAATTTTAGGCGAACACCTTGAAGACGAACCCGAAGAAGTGGCCACAGAACCTGCAAAGCCAAAACCCCCTCCCATCTACATAAGAGACTCAAATTGTTCTTCGATCATCGAACGACTTACGGAGGTAATAGGCACCAACAACTTTTATGTGACCCATATAAATAAGGGCAATATACGCGAAGTCAAGCTTCAAGTTAACAATGAAAATAACTACCGCACCGTTGAGAAAGACCTAAGAGCTACAAAGAAAAATTACTATACCTACCAATTAAAGAGCAGTAAGGGTCTTCAAGTGGTAATCAAAAGGCATCGAACCAACTGTGTCAACTGCAGAAATCATCTCTCCTCTACAAAAGAAAAGGATTTGAGCTGAAATCGGCTATCAATATTATAAATAGAGCTAAGATACCACAGCTTTTTTTCAAAGTTGAATTAAGCCCCGAAAATAAACCCAAAAACAAAAATTCCGTCCATCCAATCTATAAACTCCAGTATCTACTCCACCGCAGAATAACAGTGGAGGAGCCACATAAGCGTAATGCTCCTGTACAATGCACGAATTGCCAGGAGTATGGACACACTAGAACCTACTGTACACTACGCCCAGTGTGCGTAGGTTGCGGAGACTTGCACGACTCTGGCAGCTGTCCAAATAATAAAAACTACCCTAATCTAAGGAAATGCATTAACTGTGGTGGAAACCACACAGCAAACTTCAGAGGGTGTCCAGTCTACAAAGACCTCAAAAGTCGCGTTTCTAAGCAACCAATCCCCAAACAGAACTCTGTAACTCCATCTCAATCAACAACGGGAGTCTTTTTCACCAAAGCAACTAGGTCCTCCTTTGAACCTGTATGCACAATTCCAGGAGTATCATTTGCAAATGCCTTGACAGGCATAGTAAAGCCAGCTTCTAAGTCGGTAATATCCCTAACACCAGCTACCCAATCAATAACATCAGAGAAACACCACATCTTAGAACAGCCATCAACTGGAATTGAATCACTAATTAGTTCACTCCATAAAAGCATGATGGAATTTATGCAGTTTATGCAATCTACAATACAAGACCTCATGCGAAATCAAAACTTACTCATGGAAATGCTTGCATCCCAACACTTCATAAATAAACCATAAAACCATAAATGGCTATTTTAAAGATATGTTTCTGGAATGCTAACGGCATTTCACAGCACAAAAATTAACTTATTCAATTCCTAAAGGAACACGACATTGATATAATGTTAATCTCCGAAACCCATCTCACAAATAAAAATAACTTCTTTCTTAGTGATTACACTTTTTACTCAACGAATCATCCAGACGACAAAGCTCATAGGGGAACAGGCCTTATCAAGAGACGCATCAAGCACCATCAATTGCAGCCATTCGCAACCAATTACTTGCAAGCTACGTCTTTCGGCAGTCTTAGTATTGCCTCAATATACTGCCCACCACGGTTTTCTATTTCGGAAGACTTCATGGAATATTTCAACCAACTAGGTGCCCATTTCATATTAGCAGGCGATTATAATGCCAAACACACGCACTGGGGCTCCCGTCTTACAAACCCAAAAGGAAGGTTCAATTATACAAAGCTTTAATCACAAGATCGAATAAACTTGACTTCATATCTACGGGTAGGCCTACATATTGGCCAGCTGATCCAAACAAAAAACCACTGTCCCTCAGGGTTGTCATCTAGGACCACTGTTGTTTATACTCTTTGTGAACGATCTTCCCAATGTGATTAGTTATGCCTCTAAGCTTATGTATGCTGATGATGCAAACTTATGACATTCCATCGCAGTGTGCCGCTTATCATATCTTACTCTCTCGGAAATCACGTCCTTGATCGTGTTTCCACAATCAATGATCTTGGAGTTCTTTTTGATCATAAACTTAAGTTTAATGATCACATTTCTGTGATAGTGAATAAAGCCAGAGGAATGTTAGCCTTTATTAAGCGATGGTCTAAAGAATTTTAACGATCCTTTCACCACCAAATCCCTGTATATCACCCTAGTTCGTCCCATTCTCGAAAATTGCTCGTGTGTTTGGAGTCCTCAATACTCCTCTCACCAAAATAGTATTGAGTCGGTCCAAAAGCAGTTTCTGCTATTTGCACTAAAAAACCTAAGCTGGGATCCTGATAATCGTCTCCCGCCGTACCGTTGCAGGCTTAAATTGTTAAAGTTACCTCAACTGAAGGAGCGCCGAACCTGTGCTGGGGTCATGTTTCTACTAATCCATGCTAATCCATGGCATGGTTGACTCTAAACACCTGCTAAGCCAACTATATTTTTGCATCCCTAATAGGAAAACTAGGTCCTTCCGACCCCTATGGTTACCTATGTGCAAATCTAACTTCGCTGAACACGACCCCTTTCGCACTATTTGTAAGAACTATAACCTTTTATCACATACTCTATCCCCTGAACTCTCTCTTAATGTAAATAAACTTAAAATTATAGAATACCTCCTAAAATAGTTATAGTGTAGTTATATTAATAATTTTTATTCAAATTATTTAAATTTAAATTTAAATTTAGATTTATAGACTTTGCTATAACCCGAAACATACCAAAACAACTAACGCGGATAGAAGCAATAGCCGACTTGTCCTCGGACCACTCTCCTATCCTTCTTCAACTGTTCGAACAACCACCAACGTTGGAACGGCCTGATATTACTACATCCAACCAAACAAACTGGCTCCGCTACAAAAAATATATAAGCTCACACATTGAGCTAAGCCCAACAGTGTACCACGAGGCTGACATTGATAATTCTGTAAATGCCTTTGAATTTATTCTCACCACTGCTGCACGCGTATCTACACCTCAAATGAAACCAAAAGTAGTACATCAGTGCCGTACAAATAGACAAATTCAACAGCTTCTTTTAGAAAAAAGACATTTATGACTAGAGTGGCAAAAAAAACAGATCACCAGCAAGCAAAGAGAAATTAAAAGCTGCAACTTGAAAACTCCATAGAGTACTGAAACAAGAAGAAAATCTTGCGCAACACCAATACATCGAACAACTCTCTCCAACATGTGCCAAAAACCCACTCTGGAAAGCGCGCAGTCTCAGTGCCCCTATTGAAACAGACAGCCCTATCCGAAGTCTTACAGGAAGATGGGCTTGAAGTGACTCCGAAAAGGCGAACGCATTTGCAACACACCTCCAAGAAGTCTTCCAACCAAATCCTGCGACCAATTTAATTGAGCTTCCGGAATTCTCAAGCTCTGACATAATACACACTACGCCTCTGAAATTCCGATCAAGCGAAATTAATCAAATAATCAAAGAGCAATTAAAGCCAAACAAAGCACCGGGCCACGATAGAATTACTCCAAAAATGATCATAGAACTACCGAGCTGTGCTGTAAAAGCGTATGCACGCTTTTCATCGCAATGACTAAATATGGTTATTTTCCTTAAAGATGGAAAAAGTCAACTATAGTTATGATTCCAAAACCTGGTAAAGACAAAACACAAGCATCTTCAAGTAGACCAATAAGTCTTCTGTTCTGCTTATCAAAACTATTCGAAAAACTCATCTTATCGCACATCAGTCCCCATCTTAGTATTAATAACGTAATCCCAATGCATCAATTTGGGTTCCGAGAAAAACATGGTACAATAGAACAGGTAAACCGTATCACCACGGAAATACGCTCTGCGTTTTAACAACGAGAATACTGCTCTGCTTTATTTCTTGATATTGCCCAAGCGTTTGACAGGGTGTGGCTTGATGGACTCATGTACAAGATCAAATCATTACTCCGCAATAGTATGCACAAACTCCTCGAATCCTATCTGCATAAAAGATTATTCTCCGTAAGATGCAGCGCCTCAACATCTACTGAGCGTGAAATCAAAGCTGGAGTCCCTCAAGGAAGCGTTCTCGGTCCCATTCTATATACACTATACACATCGGACATTCCGACAAACATTCAACTTACCACTTCAACTTTTGCAGATGATACTGCCATTCTTAGCCGGAGTAAATGTCCCCTTAGAGCAACTCTTATTCTACAAAATCATTTGGAATCTCTTGAAAAATGGTTAGCCAACTGGAGAATTAAAGTAAATGAAAGTAAATGTAAACACGTAACATTCACACTGAACAGACAAACCTGTCCCTGTTCGCGCTGAACAGACAAACCTGTCCCCACCTTACTCTAAACGGAGCACGAATCCCCCAGTCAACCACCGTCACATCTTGATCCATCTTGATAGGAGACTCACCTGGCGCTCACACATAGCAGACAAAAAAACTCCACTAAAGTTGAAGACCAACAAGCTCCATTGGCTAATCAACTCTCAATCCCCTCTTTGCCTTGAATACAAAATACTTATCTATAACACCGTGATCAAGCCAATATGGAAATACGGCTCTGAACTTTGGGGAAATGACAGTCGTAGTAACATCGAAGTAATTCAAAGAGTTCAATCTAAGACACTTAGACTCATCACTGGTGCTCCTTGGTATATAAGGAACGAAAACATTCATCGAGATTTAAATATCAACACCGTTTCTGACGAAATTTTCCATCACCAAGCTAAATTAACATTTCATCCAAATCCTCTTGCACGCTCGCTAACCAGAACTTCCAGTTGGAGTAGACTTCAACGTGCCGATCATCCACTCGCTCAGTTCCGATATAATTAGAGCCGTGCTTAAAACTAAACCCATCGCTAAAAATGGATTTTAGTTATAATATTAGTCTAAGATTTTAAAACTTGTATTTAGTCTCTATTAAGAAGAGAAGATCCAGCAAAAAAAAATATAATTAAAAAAAAAAATAAAAATTCGTATGCATTCCTATTGTCACAGCATGCAGATCTCTTATCAAAAACCGACTGTGTAGCCAGTATGGCGACTGCATTTTTACCAAATTTCTATTGTAGTTCACTTAATATATTTAAGAGTAACAAAATCCCAGTATCAAATTGAAAATACAAATTAATTTGTTCTTGAAGGATTCAGTTTTCAAAACAAAATAGGACTTTTGGCAGAGGTCGTTTTTAATTCAAATACAATTAGAAACTTAACTAACTATTGGCACCCGAGCAGGGACACGCGTCTACGATAACGAAAAAATCTTTTTTAGTTTAAGTACGAAATTAATTTTGATGATAGCCACAGCGTTAAAGCCACAGCTAACATACGTTCAACAAAAAAAGGCATTCTTCATAAAGCAAGAAAAACTTTAAGTCGATGCCGATCCTAGCTGGAACCTCCATGTCACCAAATTGACCTGCGGGACTGCAAGAGGAAAGCTGAGAATTCTTTATGGCTTTTCTCACACATCGGTGGAATACGCACCCTGTACAGCTCGCCTGCAGGAAAGCCTTGAACAACAATTCCTGATGGTGGATCCCGAATAGATTCGGACCCAAACAAAAAGGATGCCGATAGGAATACCGATTAAGGAATTTTAGAAACCAGAAAAAGATGCAAGCAGCACAACCGACTCCAACCATAACGGAATATGAGGCACACAATTGGAAAAATGGAACATTGAACAGATATTGTGGCGAGACACTCGACCACGTGAATGGAGGTGGGAAACAAAATCATGAACTTAATTATTTAGAGTAGAGAACTCCTCAATGTCATACATTGAGGGTACAATAAGAAGTGGGAAGGTGATTTAGTCCTGTTTGACACAGGATCTTATAAAAAATACATTAAGCCAGAACTTGTAACAAATGACATCCCCGAAATCAATCAAGTCTTAGCACAAGTAAAAAAGAGCAAAGTGTTCTAGGGACTAGATTTGAAGAGTGGGTTTCTGCTTTTGTAGCAAGCCAACATGAAGATTCAGTTAGTAAAAATTCGAATTTATGTAGAAGGGGGTTGAGTTCCTTGGATTCATTGTGTCCGAAAAGGGAAACAATCCCACGAAAGCGAAGGCCTTTGTAGGCTTCCCAGTCCCAAAAAAATCTCAAGGATCGTACATCTTCCCTGGGTCTTTCCGGATACTAAGTAAGGTCTAAGTAAGGTCTATCTAAAACTTTGCTAGGCTGTCAAAACCACGTAGCTCCCTTTCAAGATGGGAGGATAGACACATTTCAAAGAAACTGTCGCCAACAAAACTCATCTCACTTGACAAGGAGGCAATTGAGGCCTTTAAGAAATTGAAGAGCAGTCTGATTTCTTCGGAATTAATATCCCGATTTCCAAAATGAAATCCTCTCACAGTACGGCAGACCAGTTTGATTCTTTTTAAAAACCCTCTCTAAACCCAAATTACACAACCAACTAGGATACCAAGAAAATGTTAGCCATCATTTGGGCCATAAAAAGCCTTAAAAATTACCTTTACCAGAGGTAAATCTCTGGTGAAAATTTTCTCTGACTTCTAATGCATACTCTTAGTTGTTGGAACGGCAACGCCAGAATAAAAAGATGGAAACCGTATTTTAGGAATAGAAATTTGTGAACAACAATGCCCAGTTGGCTGAAAAGGTATATTTCCCAAAAATGCAGCAAGTTTCGAAAATCGTTGGGCAATTTTTGGTGTGCAAGGCACCTTCTAAGCCCAGAAATAAAGGAGACACCAATACCGCATTGTGCCAGACTGATTGTCTACATTGACATCTACTCGACAGAAAGACATCTAGTTTTGACAGCGATCGACAAGTTCTAAAGGTTGGTGAAAATATATAAATCAAAAGCCGTGAAAAGTCATAGGACCACTCATATATACTGCGTTTTATTGTGGAGGGCCAAAATACGATGTAATGAATACCAGAAATCGCTGAACTCAGCATCGATCAGATTCATGTTGACCTACCAGCTGTGCAGATAGAAAGGTTCTCCTCTACACTGACTGAAATAATGAAATGTCTAAGAGGGATTGGTAAAATACAAACGTGATCCATTTTTTTTATTAACATCATCGACCTAGACCGAATTCAACTGACACTCGACAAACTGAAAAACTACATCGAACAGGACCTAAGGAAATGCAGGCTGTACCACGTGGTTAGGTACGAAATAAATAAGACCTTAACATCGTTAGAAACCGTTATTCCCATCAGCTAACGGAAAGCCAGGGGGATCAACTTGATAGGAACTGCCTCGAAGTACGTAGCTGGTAGCCCAGAGCATGACGACATGGTTTTGGGCACGGACAGTATCAACGACCAGACTGAACAGTATCAACGACCAGAAATAAAGTTAGGCTCGTTAAAAAAGAATCAATTCGAAATCCAATGGGCGAGGCTGAGTGTTGTTAACATACTGCAACTGAGCAAAAAACAAAAAAACTTCTTTAAATAATTAAACCTCCAATCTTGAAGGCAACAGAATTGAAATAATTTAAAATAAAACCGGTACCAAACAAGTGAGAAAAGTTATCTTCGGCTTGCCGAAGATGGTATACCCTTGAAAACAAAAAAGTTTTCCATACAAAGCCTTGTTTTCATATCGGTCATTTGTATGGCAGCTATATGATATAGTGGTCCGATCCGGACCAAACTTTTACAAATCATGTATGGCTATGTCAAATGAATAAGTGTTGAATTTAGTTGCAATAGCTTGGAAAACAAAAAAATTTTTCATACAAAGGCTTGTTTTCATATCGGTCGTTTGTATGACAGCTATATGATATAGTGGTCCGATCCGGACCAAACTTTTACGAGTCATGTAGGGCTATGTCAAATGAATAAGTGTTGAATTCAGTTGCAATAGCTTGGAAAACAAAAAAGTTTCCCATACAAAGACTTGTTTTCATATCGGTCGTTTGTATGGCAGCTATATGATATAGTGGTCCGATCCGACCGATTCTTAAACTTGATCTGCGTTCAACAAAAATAATGATCTGGTAAAAATTTCAAAACGCTAGCTTTAAAACTACTGTCTATTTTTTGCATAGAAACAGACGGACAGACGGACAGACTGACAGACGGACATGGCTATATCGACTCGGCTGTTGATGCTGATCAAGAATATATATACTTTGTGGGGTCGGAGATGCTTCCTTTAATGCGTTACACATTTCTGGACAAAATTATAATACCCTTTTTCAAGGGTATAAAAACAATATTATTTTAAATCAGACTTTGTGAATCCTTCTGTCAAACAAATAATAATAAAAAAAAAAACTTCAAATCCATTAAAGTTCCAGAAGCCGCGAACCCATTCGACAATAAATCGGGTGGTACTCCCGACAGTGCTTTTGGTCGTCTGGTGCTGGAGAAAGAAAAGAAGAATGGTTCTTCGACTCGATATGATCAGCGCTCTAACCGTGAACGCAGTGTCTAAAGCATTGCGAGCCACCCCGCAAACTACGATACTTCAGTTCAACAGCATCCCGTTTTTGTAAGCAGACACTTTAGGATAAGCTTCAATTATAAGGGTAGGATTTATTCGATCGACCCAGATGTCGATATTTTAACCCGTAACTTGTTGGCCACCCAAACTGCAGAACCAGCATCTGCACTACATCCGCTGCACACCAACTAAATGGATCAAGTGTCACTAAACTTGGACGATTCCACGTAAACCTAAGCGCAAAACCTGTATCTTTTAATAAGTTACAGCTGTGTAGATGAGCTGTTATCGGATGGTGCATTGTGCTCAATGAGAATCGTGCTTTAAAACCCGAAAAGGAAAATCTAAAACGTTTTCTAGCACCGCTGAAAAAACTTTCTATAAAAATATAATCAATAATGTTATTCATTTACATTTAATTCAACTTTAATTTGATACTATTTTCACAAAACTCTATATATATTAAATATGTAATGTATTAGAATAACTTTGAAGGTAACTTTCAGCTTTATACGAGTATAGCTGTAACTTTATAACCGTTACCAGTTAACATAAGAACGGCGAGTATACATATAATCAGATTATCTTCAGAAAAAATTTATAACATTTTTGCCTTTTATAGTTAATCTCACAAGCCAAACTTTTTGTTGAACTTTTCTTTATTTTTGTATCTAGTGAATATGGTTGTTTTTTCAAATGTATTATTTTTTTTTTGTGTTTTCATTTTGCATTATTTAAATAACATAAAATATTTATTTCTTAACATGTAGTTACAACTTTAAGTACATTTTCCTTATGCTAAATATATTACAACTTAACATTAATGGTTACCTCAATAATTACAATTACCTACAAATACTCATAAAAAAGAAATACCCCAAAATCATATCTATTCAAGAAACCCACCTCCATTCTACCAACAATATCCCGATCCCAATTAACTTCACTCTTTATCACACAAACAACTCCAACAATCCCTATGGCGGAGTAGCACTTTTGCTTCACAATTCCCTAAAACAACAACAAACTCCAATTAGTAACATTAGTTTTGACTCAATAGCCGTAACCGTAAAATCTAAAATTAAATTTACCATATTTTCTAGCTACATACCACCAAACAAAAAATTTACTTTACAAGATTTGCATAACACTTACAACTTTATCAACACTCCACTCTTAATAACAGGCGACTTTAACAGCTGGCACCATAGCTGGGGCTCGCAAAACAATAACCCACGGGGCAACATACTATTCAAATTCATAAACCAATCCGTATTAAACACACTTAATGACGGCTCCCCCACCCACTTCACTACACACCACACATACACCCACATCGATCTCTCGATCGCTTCTCCGGAAATAAAACTCCACTCCAAATGGTCAATTGACAGTCACCTCTCAGGAAGCGACCACTTCCCGATCTCGATTGTACTTTTTGAAAACGAAACAATTGACTCCCCCATAACCAAGCCAAAATTTAATATAGACCAAGCTGATTGGCCTCTATACCAATCAGTAGTCAAACAATTCTCCGACAACATACCTCCTAGCTTACAAATAAACAAAGATGCAGCCAACATCTGCTCTATAATACGACACAGCGCGCACCTCTCTATTCCGCAATACCACCCAAAAACATCCAAGCAGGTCCCTTGGTGGGACAACGAGCTTAAAACATTAAAAAACAACAAAAGAAAAGCCTGGCAAACCATGTGTCAAAATATAAACACAGCAAACATTATTACATATAAAAGAGCGAACGCCAAACTAAAACGAGAAATAAAAATAAGGAAACGCAAAGCTTTATTTGAATTTACCTCCGACATAAATTCACAAACCCCAATGCCAATATTATGAAAAAAAATCAATCGATTCTGTGGCCTCAAAACCCACTTACAGATTCACTGTCTTGCCAACCCCTGCAACCCATCTCAAACCTATACAAAACCTCAAGATATCTCTAAAGCATTATGCGAACAGTGGTCAAACTCTTCATTAAATAATAATTTTCATGCCATATTTAGATTACACAAAGAAAACATAAATTTCAATATTACTCACGACACAACCCCCCTTACCCTACCATTGGAATCTGAAATATCTATCATAGAACTAAGAAGCGCCATCAATCAGCTCAAAGGTAAAACTCCAGGTAGAGACCGCATAAGCTATCAAATGATAAAGAACCTACCAGATATAGCCATGCAAAGACTACTCAAGTTCTTTAACAACATCTTCAACACATACATTCCACAACAGTTCAAAGTAATCATAATAATACCCATATTAAAATCCGCCTCAGACAAAACAGCAATAACATCATATCGACCCATATCCCTGAATAGCTGCCTATCCAAAGTTATGGACAAAATAATTTCCAAAAGACTATGGTGGCTAGTTAACAACAGCCAGCTACTCGATAGTCGTCAAATGGGCTTTAGGAAGGGAAAGTCGGTATCAGATACCCTAGCCTCGCTAGACTATCTGATTACCGCAACCCTATCGAGAAAAAACCACCTATCCTTAATCTCGCTCGATTTCTTAAAAGCATTTGACAGAATTGGAATTCACACCATAATAGATGAACTTACAACCTGGAAATTAGGACAGAAAATGATGAACTACGTAACAAACTTTTTAAGAAATAGAAAAATTTCTGTTCAGATCCAAAATACTCAGTCACAACCTCTACCACTGGAAAATGGAATCCCACAAGGATCTCCACTCTCCGTTATTCTTTTTGCAATTGCTTACAACAAACTCAAAAAACAATAGGCCTTCACAAATCTTTCGAATTCACCGCATACGCTGACGACTATACAATATTAAAAAAACTAAAAAAAACAGAAAACGCTTTAGATATAAATCCTCTGCTCACTGACATACAAGAATGGTGTAACTACTCCGGAGCATCTTTATCTATAACGAAAACAAAACATTTACACATTTGTCGTAAAAAAAAGTGCAATTTTGAAATTATTAACAACCTTGACATAAAGAACGAAAAATCCTTAAAAATACTTGGTATCACCTTAACTAATAAATATAAATGGGACGAGCACATAGAACAACTAGTAATTCAAATAGCCAAAAGACTGAACATTATTAAATGCCTCTCTAGCAACAGTTTAAATTGCCATATTAATACTATTATTTATGTTATCAACACAATCATCATGTCAAAAATTGACTATGGTCTGTTTCTATACGGAAGAGCACCAAAATCAACACTGAACAAAATAAAAACCATATACCACTCAGCTGTTAGAATAGCCTTCGGAGCCTTTCGCTCATCACCAATCAACAACCTACTCTATGAATCCAACATTAAGCCAATAGAACACAGAACTAAACACGCCTTATTAAAAAACTTTAAACTTATATCTTTAGCAAAAAAAACTCCGCTAGAACATATAATAAAAAAAATCTTGAAAGCAAAACGTGTTCCACAACTATTATCTACTCTACAAGAAACCATAAATAGCTGCAAAACGATTCACCTAGACCCAACCCCCATTAAAAATAATAAACAAACAAAACCCACATGGCCCTATAACTACTATCCCAAAATAAACAAATCGTTACAAACCTCAGTCAAATCCGACACACCACCAATTGTTTACTACCAAAAATTTCAAGAAATAAAACATAGCCTCAAATACCACACCTTTCTTTACACAGATGGATCTAAATCCGACCACGGGGTAACCTACAGTGTAACTTCCACACACTCCATCATTACCCAGCAAATGCTCCCACCTTACTCGTCAATATTTACTGCCGAGATAGCAGCTATTCTCTGCGCATGCAGATACGCAGAAAAACAAAAGGGAAAATTCGCTATATGCACCGACTCTCTCTCTGTCCTTACAGCATTAGAGAATCCGAATAACTACAACTACTACACTCTTGAAATTAAGAAAATAATCTCTAAATATAGAAACAAACTTTCTTTTATATGGGTACCAGGACATTGCGGTATTAACGGAAACGAATTTGCAGACAAAGCCGCTAAGGAAGCAACGAAATTGCCATTAATATCCGAAAAAAATCATAACACACCAGATACTCTGAAATATATCAGTGATCATATGAGATCCCAATACGACCAAATCTGGAACCACACATCTCAACACTACAAACTCATTAACCCCCAAAAACTAAACAACATTGAACTTCTAAGCAAAACATTCTCTCGATTAGACACTATCAAATTTATGAGACTTCGCCTCGGACACACTAAATTGACACATAGCTACCTATTTGACAAAACTCCACCGCCTACATGCCAACATCGTAACCAAACCTTAACCCTAATCCACATATTCCTAGAATGTCCTATTTACGTTGAACCTAGAAAGAAATTCCTCCAAAATACCATAGAACAAATTCTAAACCCAATAAATGCTGTAACGACCATTAAATTCCTTAAATCCATCAACCTCTACAACAATATATAATCCTAACTTTATCAAAACACAATACACATATATTTAACTTTATCAACAAATTATGTACATACTAGCATACACACACAATTATACCCTTAGTATATAAAATTAGTAGTGTAAATACCTTATTCATTTAATTACTCAACCAATATTGTTAATTATAACCAACTGTACATCTTAAGCAGAAGGCCATTGTAGCTATTGCTTAAACGAAAAAAACAAAATTATCCACACTTTGTAATTGCGGATAATTTCTCTATAATAATAATAATAAAAATATTTGTCGGAGATACTGTTGGATTATATTCCGATTCGGACTCAAAATCACTCCTCTGCACGGCTTTGGCCCACGTTTTCTGATCTTTGGTTGGGAGCGCGGCAGGTTTGTTCAATTTAACTCTCCTTCATCAAGTGATGAAATCAACTCTTTGCATATACCTACCACCTACCGCATCATGACGAAATGCATGGTGTAACGATTCCTTTGCATACACACATACCATCACACAGTGTTATCTCACCATGCTCATGCACACAATACTCATGCACGATCAACGGTACTTAATCGGTACCCTGTTTTCGCACAGACGTCTCCGCCACATACGCTCCCTCCCCTTCGCCCATACTCGCGGTCAGACTACGTTAGGTAGCAACTAGAAATAGTTGTCTACCACGCTCAAGCATATACAGAGAAAGAACATTGCAAACGAGATAAGCGGAATGACGCCACGCTACTCTGGCGGCAATGTTCGTTACAATTTGAATTTGAAAATAATCTGTTACAATGTTCGTTATAATGAGAAATTAAAAATAATCTGCGACACGGCCTTCCTGACATATCACAAGTCCTCGTGTGTTTCTTACTCAAATTATACCATCGTGTCTTATTTCAGTCACCATGATCTTTAATAAACAAACTCAAACAAAATCTTTTACATAACTCCTTGCATTTCAAATTAAACACTTTATTTCCTTATTCAACACTAATTTAGCATTAGTTCAAAGCATAAGATCAGATTATCGATTAAAATTTATTACAAGTACTTAAAAATTAATTTCAATCATTACATGATTCATTCCGAATGCTACAGATTCGTTTCCAACATTTCAAAATACATTTCAGGTATTACAATATTTAATTCTAATATTTCTCACTACTCCAAGCCATAAGATCTCCGGATTACCAATAACTTAAATTCAAAATACATTCTCAAAATCATAATTTTATTAAAAGAACTGTGTGCTAAGTTAACTACTCGAGTAACCGGCCAATCTTCATTACGATAGCTCACAGTTATGGTTAAGCAAACCGGCCAATCATTCTCATTGGTATAGTAGCTCACGGTCAAGGTTCGACAAACCGGCTAAATGTTAGCTCCCCGTTGACGTTAACCAACAAACCGGCCTAACAAATCAATATTAGCACACGGAATAAAACACCAAACCGGTCAAACAAATACAAACTTCTGATCCTTGTCCAGAATTCCAACCTCAAGCATCAAATGCCGGGCCACATAACTCGGGCGCCCACTTGTGCAGGAAGCCGTAACATTTTGGACTGATCTCAAAGTTGTACGTGATTTATCAATTATTCTTGGCATCGCAGCTTTCAATAGCTCGATCAATTTCGACATCGCAGCTCTCAATAGCTCGATTCGTTCCGACATCGCAGCCCTCACTGGCTCGATTCGTGATAATATCGCAACCGTCACTGGCTCGATTCATTCTGATATCGCAGCTCTCACTAGCTCGATTCGTTCCAACATCGCAGCTCTCACTAGCTCGATTCGTGATAACATCTTCTTCGCCAATTTCATCTTCGAGTTCAATGGTAATCCCCTTTTCAGGCATACTTCGCAAAAATTCGTGGGAGTATTTGTAAGTGCTTTTGTTATTTAATGCTTTGAGTGTTTACCGATCTCCTGGCAATACTTCGGCCACCAAATATGGACCTTTAAACTTATTGTCTAATTTGGTTTGATTTCTTTCTTCGTTCTTAATCAAAACATAGTCCCCGACCTTATGTCGTATAATAGTAGCTTTACAATTATCAAATCAAATCAGAAAATGAAATTAAGGACTTCACTGCCTTAATGCAACTCTCTGTGTCTAGCTTTAAGGTATGAGACAAATAAACAAATTTGGTAAATGCGTCTATCAGCACGATTATGTAATCCTTCAAGCCGCTCTTGCAACAAAGTTTGTTTCCCAGTAATATCGACGTGTACTGTATGCCACGGAATATCGACTTTTGGAATGGGATGTAATTCGGCTTGTATCTTACCAGAAGGAGGCTTGGACAACTTACAGGTAATACAGTTGTATAAAAATTTGCGAACATATTTAGACATTTTGTCAAACCAATGGAATTCGTAGTTTTTCTCAAGAGTTTTCTCCCAACCTAGGTGCATAATTGACTCGTGAACATTGTTGACAGCAGGCCATATGAACGGCTTTGGAATTATAGGCAGACAACAAATCTTTCCATTACTTTGTATTTTTCTATATAGTGTCCCAGAACGTAGCTCGTAGGTTTTGGACAAATCTTCGGACAATTCTTTATTACGCAATTTAGATACAATGGATGAAGTTTCTTCATCTCTCTGCTGTTCGGCTAACAACCAGTTATCTGAAATTTTGGTCAGATTTATGCGTTTCTCGGCTACTCCTGACAAATTTTTAAAACCTATTAGTATTGCGTTGCGAGACAGAAAGTCAACGTGGGCCAAGCGCTCACCAGGTCTTTCAATGAATTGCAATCTGTAAACACAACAAAGTGACGACCATGCAAATAATGACGAAAGTATTTAATAGAGTTGCAAACAGCGAGTGTCTCCAATTCGTATGAATGATAACGCGATTCCGCTTATGACGTCATCTTACTAAAATATTCCATAACTCGAGGCTTCTGTTCAATCCTGTGCAATAATATAGCACCATAGCCATCAACACTGGCATCTGTATGAAGCTAAGAAATTGTGGATCGAAAATAGTGAGAACAGGTTCATTAGTTAAAATAGAAATTACTTGTTGCCGTATTTGCTCAAGCTCCAAATCCCATGAAAATGATTTACTCTTTGATGTAAGTGCGTAGAGAGGTTTCAACAACTGTGAAAACTTGGAGACAAACTGACGGAAATATGAGACCAATCCGATAAATTGTCTCAATTGAGTTACAGATTGTGGAGGCAGCAAATCGATAAGAGCTCGTATTTTTCTTGGATTCGGTCGAATCTCACCTGCTCTGACTTCGAAGCCCAAATACTCAATACAAATTTTTAAGAAAAGAACATTTTGTAATGTTGAAAGAGAATCCTGTTTTCATGAGTATGTTTAAGACTACTCATAATCTATCAAACGCTTCTTCCTTTGTGCGTGTGATTAACATTACGTCATCCATGTAAACAATGGCATACGAATGGGTAAGATCACCCAGGGCACAGTTAATGGCTCTTTGAAATACAGACGGTGGGTTTTTAAGCCCAAATGGCACCGTCAAATATTCAAATTGCCCCTCTGGGGTAACAAACGCAGTCCGCTCGATCGAGTTCGGATGAATTGGGATCTGAAATCCACTTGCCATATCTATGCATTTAAAAGGGGCGAGTGCAGACATGTTTCGTGCTGCTCTACAACTAATGTATAATCAATTAATAAATAAATCACAAAATCAGTGAAATTAAAAAAAACTAATTTAAACGAATTGTATTTATTAAAATATGAACACACAAAATGTAAAAATGCAAAACGAAATTCAAGAGCAACGTCAACGTAAACAAGAGGAGCGTCGGCTCTCTTCAATCAAAAACAACGCGTATTTCTCATTCGTTTCTACGGAAACGCTCAAGCCCTCATAAGACCAGAGAGCGCACTCTTGCTCTCCGTCGTCGCCAAGCACAGTTCCAAAATCTTGGACCGAAGAGTGCGCTTCCCCAATGCCGCAACCAACAACAAATTACACACATACTCCGTTAACCATTGTAGGCAAGCCTACTCTCTTAAGCCCAGCTGCAGTAACTACCAGCACGGTTGCCTCTCTCACAACTGCAATCGCCTCGACAACTACAACAACAACTGCAACAGTCTCTTCAACTCAAACGATTATGTCAAGGACCTCACCGGCTTTTGCATTGCAAGCAAAACAATTAACAGCCACAATTACCGATTTATGTGAGTCAAAGACCAATCCAAGTGGTCGCCCGAATTCGGTCATGCAGACTGGTATGGAACGCTACGTTTTTGTAAAACGTAAACAGAGTCCGCAACGCACAACAGGTAATAGAGCCAAAATAGATTGTGGTAGCGAAACAAAAACTACTACTACCAAAAATAAAAACATGTTTGCACTACTAACAGAAAACGGAAGCGAGGAAGCTAATAAAACGATAGATAGTGTATCTCAAAAACCAAAGCCTCCACCAATATACATCCGAGAGATTACTGGTTAATAAAATAGTTCAGCTTATCGGAAATAATAATTTCCTCTAAGAAGAGGAAAAAATTCAAGAAACTAAGCTTCAAGTTATAACCGAAAACCAGTTTCATGCGGTTTCGAAGTTCTTAAACGAAAACGGCAAAAAATATTACACGTACCAACTCAAAAGCAGTAAAGGGCTGCAAGTGGTACTAAAAGGCATTGAGCCTGATGTCACACCCAATGAAGTTGCGAATGCACTTCACGTAAAGGGCTTTAACGTTAAATCAGTTATTAATATTCTTAATAAAGATAAAAAGCCCCAACCACTCTTCAAGGTCGAGCTAGACCCAACTAGCCAAACACTAAAGAGCAATGAAAAGCACCCAATTTACAATCTCCAATTCTTATTACACCGTAAAATTACTGTAGAAGAACCATATAAGCGTAATGGTCCAGTACAATGCTCCAACTGCCACACCAAGACATATTGTACCCTTCATTCCGTTTGCGTCTCCTGCGGGGATCTGCACGAAACTGGCACTTGCTCGGCTAATAAACTTGATCCAAATTCAAAAAAATGTGGCAATTGTGGTGAAACACACAGCTAATTACCGGGGATGCCCTGTCTACAAAGATCAAAAGTCGCATGAACAAACGAATTGCTTCGGCTTGTAGTACCCTCCCAATCGTTTCCTGCAATTTCTTCTCCAACGCCAAAATGTCATGACTTCCTCCAGTAAACACCATACCGGGTGTTTCATTTGCTAATGCCCTCAAATCGGGAACAGAAGGTCCTGCGTCCACAACAGCGTTCTCAAAAGCGCCGCAACCTCGAGCCGTGCCAGACGACCTGCAACAACCCACAAGTGCCATCGAAAAAATAATGTTATCATTCCAAGCAACGATTAAGGGTTTTTATGTCGTTCATGAGAACAACAATGCAGGATCTTATGCGTACTTTGGTATAAGTACTTGCATCTCAACATTGAAAATAAAAAAATGACCTCCCTTCGTGTATGTTTATGTTATGCGAATGGTCTCTCCCGCCACAAACTTGATCTCGCTAGGTTCTTGAAAGATAAAGAAGTTGATATTATGTTGCTCTCAGAGACCCATCTAAGCAGCAAGTACAATTTTTAAATAAATGGCTACGTGTTCTACGCCACTAATCACCTCGATAGAAATGCACATAGAGGAACCGGCAACTTGATCAGTAGTCGCATAAACATAACTTCCTTAATCGTTTGAGAAAAATTACCTACAAGCTACATCTGTGGTGGTCCATTCTAGTATCATCTTACAACATCAGCCACAAACTGGATAAAGTATAAAAAATATGTCAGCACACACTTAGAACTCAATCCTATGCTAGACACAAATTCAGATATTGAAAGTTCTGGAAAAACATTTGAGTCGATAATAACAAAAGCTGCAAGTGCTGCAACACCTCAAATGACTTCTAAGCAACACTTAAGACATAGGATTATGAACAGGCAAATCGTGAACTTAGTGCTAGAAAAAGGACATCTCCGACGAGAGTGGCAAACCCACAGATCACCAACCACAAAGCAACGGCTGAAGACGGCAACACGCGCCCTAACGAATGCTGACGAATGCTAACGAATGAGAATGATAAAGAACATCGCCGGTATATTAAGAAACTATCGCCGACAAACACAAGGCAGTCATTGTGGAAGGCAAATCTTTGCCTAAGTATGCCTATGGAAGCAGAGATGCCTATTCGGGATAACACTGACAAAGACAAATGTATTTTCTGCTCATCTACAAAAGGTCTTTAAGCCGAACCCACCAACAAATGGCTTTACGCTCCCGCACGTCACCGATGGACAACACTCTGATCCACTTAATTTTCCTCCGAACGGAATTGAAAAAGTTATCAAAGAACAACTGAATCCAAAAAAAACACCTGGCCATGACTTAATATCTAAAAAAAATGATTATGGAGCTACCAAACTGTGCTGTACGACATATCAGCACATTGTTCAATGCCATAGCTAAAAGCAATTATTTTCCCAACCAATGGAAACAATCCACCATGATTATGATTCCAAAGCCAGGAAAAGATAGAACGCATCCATCATCCTACAGACCAATAAGTCTACTTTCATACATCTCTAAGCTCTTTGAAAAATTACTCATCATTCGAATACAAGCATATCTGCAAACTCGTAACACAGTTCCATCGCATCGATTTGGATTCCGTCAAAATCATGAAACAATTGAACAAGTGAACAGCATAACAACAGAGATCAGAACTTCCTTTGAGCACAAGGAATATTGCACAACCGTATTCCTCGACGTCGCCCAAGCATTCGACCGAGTGTGGTTGGAGGGCCTCATGTATAAAATAAAAACAATCCTTCCACCAAATACACACAAGCTGCTTGAATCTTATCTTTTCAAAAGAAAATTTCCTGTAAGGTGCAATGCGAATACCTCCGAGGACTATGTCATCGAAGCGGGAGTCCCTCAGGGTAGCGTTCTTGGTTCGACACTGTATCTCTTATACACAGCTGACATCCCTACAAGTGATCGAACAACACTATCAACTTTTGCTGATGACACTGCAATTCTCAGCCGGTCGAAGTGCCCTCTGCAAGCATCAGCACACCTGGCTTGCCACCTAACTGTTGTGGAGAATTGGCTGGCTAGCTGGCGTATTGCAATCAACGAGCAGAAATGCAAACATGTCACATTTTGCGCTTAATAGGCGTAGCTGTCCCCCATTAACTCTGAATAACGTCCAAATTCCACAAAGTGATTCAGCCATTTACCTCGGAGTTCATCTAGACAGAAGATTAACTTGGCGTAAGCACATTGAAGCCAAGAAAACGCATTTGAAGCTGAAAGCCAGTAGGTTTCACTGGCTTATCAACTCACGCTCTCCACTAAGTTTGGACTACAAGGTGCTGTTATACAACACAGTTCTAAAACCAATATGGACATATGGATGTCAACTATGGGGCAAAGTATCAAAGTTGTTCTCGACGAAGTCAGACGTGTTTTCATCGAGCTCCGTAAAAAACCCCCTGATTTTAGTAAAGCGAATAATTAATAACACAAAATAAATACACAAATCGGAAGCGAAAGAGACGCTATTGGCAATGTTAAATTGCTATCTTACAAAACTTTCTGTGTGTGGAATAATAAAGTATAAAAACAAATAGACAACAAACAAATCAATCGATCTAAAATGAGCCAACGCGAATTGCGCGCTCAGCGGCAAAAAGAGCAAGACGAGCGACGACTCTCCTTGCAGCGGAACAATGCATACTTCACCGTCGTGTCTAACGCCCGCGAGTGCCAAACCACCCACCCGGCCAATGACCTAGCACCTGCAGAAAGCACACGATCGCGGTCTTGCTCACCAATGCTTCTGACTGCACGAAGTGAACCCAAACGCACTGAGAGCGTCTCTCTCACCCTCTCCCCATCCCAAACGGTGTCAAGTTCTTTAACTACCAGTACATTAATCACTATATCTACTGCAACCGCACCTTTAGCAACAACAACTGCAACAACATCAACAACAACTCTATGCTCAATACCGACAGCGGTGTACAATTCCGCTGAATCAACAACAACGAATGCAAAAGCACCCACACCGACTCTTGAAAGCGAAAGCGGACAAGAACCAAAACAAAACAAAAAACTTTGCCAAACAGGGCTGGATCGCTACATCCAAATAAAGCGAAAGCTAAGCCCGCAACACAAGCAGGCTGGTAATCAGCCAAAAATAAATCGCGCCAACGCGCCAAGTTCAAATAGGTTTGCACTACTGGATGACTGTGAAGAGCAGGAACAGGAGCAGAAGAAGATAAAGCCGCCACCAATATATATACGTGAGAAAACCTCAAATGCGCTGGTTAACAAACTAGTTGCAATTATTGGAGAGAATAAGTTTCATGTTATACCTCTTACTAAGGGCAACATACAAGAAACGAAAGTGCAGACTCAGGATGAGTCTAGCCACCGGTCAGTGACCAAGTACCTAGACGAAGCTGGGAAGAGTTACTATACCTACCAGCTGAAAAGTGCCAAAGGACTGCAGGTTGTCATCAAAGGAATAGAGTCATCCGTGACCCCATCCGAAATTATCGCGGCACTAAAGGAAAAGAACTTCAACGCCAAAACGGTGATCAACATCCTCAACAGGAACAAAGAGCCGCAGCCACTCTATAAAGTCGAACTGGAGCCATCGAGTCAAAAAAACAACAAAAATGAAGTACATCCTATATATAAGCTACAGTATTTACTTCACCGAAGAATAACCGTAGAAGAGCCACACAAGCGCAGGCAACCTGTGCAGTGCACCAACTGCCAAGAATATGGACACACCAAAGCGTACTGCACCCTAAAATCCATCTGCGTCGTTTGCAGCGATGCCCACAGGACTGTAAACTGTCCTAAGAATAAAAACGACAGTTCAATTAAGTTATGCAGCAACTGTGGCGAAAAACACACAGCCAACTGGCGAGGATGCATTGTTTACAAGGAACTCAAGAGTCGCCTAAACAAACGAGTGGATTCAGCTCGTAATCGTATCACACCAACAATTCACAAAGAAATGTAACCGACTACAAATAACATACCTTCGTCTGCCAGCCACCGAACAATACCAAACTCTTCCCTTGCAAGTGTACTAAAATCAGGGATCCAAGTACCAACGGCAGTCACCCCCAGCGTCCAGCATAAAATCAACCAAATAAACACACAGAACACGCAACAGCAGCCAATTGACCTTGAAGCGCTTATGCTTTCGATGCAGCAAACCATGAACAACTTCATGACCTTCATGCAAGAAACTATGCAACAGATTATGAGGAACCAAAACATCCTTATTGAAATGCTCGTTTCCTCTAAATCAGGATAATGACTCCCTTAATAATCGCTACCTGGAACGCTAATGGCGTTTCGCGGCACAAGCTAGAACTCGCTCAGTTCTTAGCCGACAGAAACATTGACGTCATGCTACTCTCAGAGACTCACCTTACCGAAAAGTACAACTTCCAAATACCAGGATATAAATTTTATTTTACGAATCACCCGGATGGCAAGGCCCATGGAGGCACTGGCATACTAATACGATTGCGAATTAAGCACCACTTTCTTGGTAATTGGCAAGAAGACTGCTTACAATGCACCTCTATAAACCTCCAATGCCACAACGGTGCTCTCACTCTGGCTGCTGTCTATTGCCCACCTCGCTTCACAATCTCCGAAGAAAAATTCACAACACTTTTTGACTCGTTTGGTGAAAGGTTTGTTGCAGCTGGCGATTGGAATGCCAAGCACATGTACTGGGGATCTCGGATAGCGAACCCTAAAGGAAAACAGCTGTACAACGCAATCATTAATCCGCAACGCAAACTAAACTATGTTTCCCCGGGAGCGCCTACATACTGGCCAGCAGATCCCATGAAGCTTCCAGATTTGATCGACTTTGCCATCACAAAAAGGATACCCCAATCCATGATCACAGCTGAGGCACTTCCAGAACTCTCAACTGATCACTGTCCGGTGCTCTTTCATCTCTTGTACCAGCTACAACACACCGAGCGACCGCATAGGCTCACAAGCAACAGGACCAACTGGGCGAGGTACAAAAAATATGTTTGTTCCCATACCGGCTCTTCTAGCCCCCTGGAAACCGAACAAGACATTGATCAGCTTACAGATAACATAGAATCAATACTCGTTGCAGCAGCAAAAGCGTCAACTCCACAAGACAATTATGTATGCAGCACAAAGTTCAACAAAACAAGTAGAGATACTGAACTGCTTGTCCTTGAAAAACGACGACTTCGAAGAGAGTGGCAGGAGCACAGATCACCTGGCGCAAAGAGTAGACTCAAAGCAGCTACTCGCAGACTTACCAATGCGCTTAAGAAAGAAGAAGCGGACGCACAACTAAGGTACATTGAGAATCTCACGCCCACAGGCACAAAGAACTCGTTGTGGAAAAGCCATAGGAACCTACAGGCACCAACAGAAACGGTTGTACCCCTCCGTAACTCTACCGGAAGCTGGTCTCGCAGTGACACGGACAGAGCAAGAGTCTTCGCTGATCATCTTGAAAAAGTATTTAAACCAAATCCAGCCACTAACTCATTTACTCTCCCGCCTTTAACTGCATCTGACTTAGCACCACAAGATCCTATAGAATTTCGGCCAAGCGAGATAACGCAAGTCATTAAAGAGCAACTTAAGACTGGAAAATCGCCTGGCTACGACTTAATAACACCGAAAATGATCATCGAGCTCCCAAAGTGTGCAGTTCTACGAATCTGCTTGCTCTTCAACGCAATTACTAAAATTGGATACTTCCCTCAAAAGTGGAAGAAATCAGTTATTATTATGATCCCTAAGCCTGGGAAAGACAAAACACACCCATCATCATACAGGCCAATAAGCTTACTTACTTGTCTATCCAAGCTATTTGAAAAAGTGCTGCTACTACGCATCAGCCCCCACCTCAAAACACACAACACACTCCCATCGCACCAATTTGGTTTTCGGGCAAAACACGGAGCCATCGAACAGGTTAACCGCATCACAACCGAAATTCGCACTGCCTTTGAACAACGAGAATATTGCACAGCTCTATTCTTAGACGTTGCACAAGCATTCGATAGAGTATGGCTGGATGGACTTATGTTTAAAATAATCAAACTGCTGCCTCAAAACATACATAAGCTTCTAAAGTCGTATCTATATAAAAGAGTGTTCGCGGTTAGATGCAGTTCAAGCACTTCAAAAGATTGTATTATAGAAGCCGGAGTGCCTCAAGGAAGTGTTCTGGGCCCAATTCTATACACCCTATACACGGCGGACATCCCAACAAACGACCAGCTAACGATATCCACATTCGCTGATGACACTGCAATTCTAAGTCGATCCAGATGCCCAGTAAAAGCCACGATGCAGCTAGCACGCCATCTAACTTGTGTAGAACATTGGCTTGCAGATTGGCGCATACGAGTAAATGAAGAAAAGTGCAAACAGGTAACATTTACCCTAAACAAACAAAGCTGCCCGCCCTTGGTAATGAACCACACGCGCATCCCACAAGCCGATAACGTTACATACCTAGGCATTCATCTGAACAAGCGGCTCACCTGGCGGAAACACATAGAGGCCAAGACGACGCACCTCAGACTAAAAGCACGGGATCTACACTGGCTTATAAACGTCCGCTCTCCCCTAAGCTTGGAGTACAAAGTCCTCCTTTACAACTCCGTCTTAAAACCCATATGGACCTATGGCTCCGAGCTATGGGGCAACGCATCGAGAAGCAACATCGACATAGTCCAGCGAGCACAGTCTAGGATCCTGAGAATCATTACTGGAGCTCCATGGTATCTTCGGAACGAGAATATACACAGGGACTTACAAATAAAACTTGTCATTGAGACAATAGCTGAGAAAAAAGTTAAATATAACGAAAAACTAGCCTCACATCCAAATCCTCTTGCAAGAAAACTTACTCGAGTATGCAGCCAAAGCCGACTGCACCGGAACGACCAACCAGCCCAGCGTTAAATTTGTTAGGCCACACAGCACGAATCATTTCATAAAATGATATTTAGTTAGCTTAGAATAAGATTTGAAAACTTATTGTTAGACTCTTAAGTAAAAGGGAAGATTCAATAAATAAGGAAAAACATTGGAAAAAAAAAAAAAAAAAAACTATGGGGCAATGCATGCAACAGCAACATTGAAATAATACAACGAGCACAATCAAAACTCTTGCGAACAATAACTGGTGTGCCTTGGTACATCTGGAACGCGAACATCCACCAGGACTTACAGATTGCAGTTGTAAAAACTGAAATTGTCCAGCAGAAGGCTAAAAACCTAAAGCGAATAATCACACGAGCCTCCAATGTAACGATTCACCTGCCCAGATGCCAAGACCTAGGGCCATTTAGTATAATTTTTAATTAAGTGAGTAGATTAAGATTTGTAAACTTATTGTTAGTCTCTATATACCAAGAGAAGATTCAATAAATAAATAAATATAAAAAAAAAAATAAATAAAAAAAACAAAAAAATAACTATGCAGGTGAAAAACTTTGCACCGCTCAGTCTAGCTATTTTGTCAGAAATAAGCTGCAGTGGATACTTGTCGGAAACGGTATTAGCGTTAAGCTGTCTATAATCTACGCAGAGGCGGTCTATAGTATACCATTTTTCTTTCGAACAAGTAACATTGGACTAGCAAACGGCGAGGAACTGGGCCTTATGATATTTGATTCTATCAGTTGTTTAATTAACTGCCGAACTTTTCCTTTTTCCTCTATACTCATTCTATAAGGTCGCATTTGAACCGTCTTTTTTGGATCAATTAAGCGAATCTCTATCTGACCCGTAGTCACGCGGCTTTGAGGAATTTCGTCAATAAAGGAATCCGAATATTCATGTAGTATTAATAGCAGTTGCTTCCTATCGGATCCATGCACGGTATCAATAGTATCAACATTGGCCAAATCAGGATTGCATTCGGAAATTAGAACAGGCAACATCGATTTTTCATTAAAAATTGTAAGTGCGTTTGATGTAATAGTCACACCATTTCCCTGGCTCAAAATATCCCGACCAATCAGAGCGTCATATTTTATCTGTCAAGAACTACATGCAACAATATTTGGAATAAACGTTTGCATACCAGAACATTTGCCAATATTTGTAAAGTGCTACAAACCGTATTTCCACCGATTCCTCTTAAAATAATTACATTACTTATTCCAGCTCCAGACAGTCTCAGTGAAGCAGCCTCCTTGATGAGCGAGCACTCAGCTCCGGAATGAAAACAAAATTGGAACGAGTCAACAAATTGCAGCAATATCCGTACGGGCTCAAGAACAGTACAGATGTTGACGTCTTTGACAATGTTGCTTCTGTTTGGCATCGAGTTCTTCTGGCGATCAGGACACACTGGTGACACACTGGCAATTATAACAGGTGACGGTAAATCGGTCCTTCCCTCCTGCATATCCAGATTGTTCTTTGCTAGGTTATTGGTGTTGATCAGCCGCTTTTGAGCGACATGCCTCCTGTGACCGGGCTTTCCGCAATTATAACATTTGATGAGCGAAAAAGACTTCGTTCATTTTCCCGGCGGCGCTGATGTGTTGTCGTTTGAAGACTGGCCCTGTCTTGTGTCAAACGAGTAAGCTTTCAGTTGTCGATGCAGCTCGTTTCGAGTATTGATGTCAGCAGTGAAGACCAAACATCGCTTGTCGATTCCAGCTGCATGTGCCAGCGGAACGGAAACTGCAATGTGTTCCACGTTCAGTGACTTCCAACTGGCCATAAGTGAAGTCACCATTCGGCTTGCATATAATGACAGGCATTCTCCTCCTGCGGGACGTCCGTTTAGCAGATACATAACTGTTGCAGCCAAAGTCTCCGTTCCAGCAAAGTGTTGAAACAATTCTTTGAACTGCGTCCATGATATCCCAGGGAAGCACGTCTGAGATAACCAATGAGAAGCACTTCCTTCCAGGGACTTGCTAAGGGTCATCACAAGCGCCCTGCCCTCAAGTTGATTTTCGGACAGGATGTAGTCTACTGTTGAACACCAGGACTGAGCATCTAAATTTTCTCGTTCGGGGTTGAATTTTGGCAGCACAACAGAGATTGCGTTTTTGGGTTGATTTTTTGAATTTTGCACTTGTCTTAAAAGTTCAGATAAGTTGTGATTTTGCGACTCCAAAATTGCAAGAAAACTATTTTCACGTGTAGGTGTTGGCGATCCCACTTCTGATTTCGGAGATACTGTTGGATTATGTTCCGATTCGGACTCAGAATCACTCCTCTGCACGGCTTTGCCCCACGTTTTCTGATCTTTGGTTGGGAGCGCGGCAGGTTTGTTCAATTTAACTCTCCTTCATCAAGTGATGAAATCAACTCTTTGCATATACCTACCACCTACCGCATCATGACGAAATGCATGGTGTAACGATTCCTTTGCATACACACATACCATCACACAGTGTTATCTCACCATGCTCATGCACACAATACTAATGCACGATCAACGGTACTTAATCGGTACCTCGTTTTCGCACAGACGTCTCCGCCACATACGCTTCCTCCCCTTCGCCCATACTCGCGGTCAGACTACGTTAGGTAGCAACTAGAAATAGTTGTCTACCACGCTCGAGCATACACAGAGAAAGAACATTGCAAAACGAGATAAGCGGACTGTCGCCACGCCACTCTGGCGGCAATGTTCGGTACAATTTGAATTTGAAAATAATCTTTTACAATGTTCGTTATAATTTGAATTTGAAAATAATCTGCGACATATTTATTACTTAACATGTAGTTACAACTATTTTATTAAGATACATTACATTCAACCATAGATCTTTGTGACATATAACTGGCATGTGTCTATTTAACGCATTTTGTAATTTTATCATTTGCTATGCATTTTATCGTACTTTTAAAGATTTTTTAATCTAGATGATCACATTGAAATCACTTGCCGCTGATCGCTTCACTAACAACGTCCCCTCATAGTACCGCCCCTATTAGGATGCTCGTACCACCTGGTGCGAATATAAGGCTGTTACAGTACGAACTTAACAATGCCTTTAACCTCAATACAGAGATAAATACAGCAGACGATATCGAGAAAGCGGTTGAAACTTTTATGAAGAAGATCAAAGATGCAGCTCAAATTGCAGCTCCTGGCGGCGCAGTTCATCTACGCAACGTGCGTAGCAACATCGCTCTCTCTCCGGAAGCAGTAGGACTCTTAACCCTCAAGAAACGTCTCCGGCGTGAGTTCATTAGGACCAATGATCCAATAATTGACAGACTGTACCAAAGGATATCAAATCGGGTGAGAAAAGTACTGGCCATACTGAAAAGAGAAGCAACTGACGCGTTCCTGGGGAAAGTTACTGCCGATGAAAACTCAAAATTCGCGCTCTGGAAGCTTACGAAGAGATTCAAGAGACAAGTTGCTCCAAAGTTTCCAGTTCGTAACCCAGATGGCACTTGGGCAAAATCACCTCAGGACAGAGCTGAAGCGTTTGCCAGAAACCTGGAGGAAAGATTCCAGCCATTCTAGACAGCATCGCCAAGACGAGTAGAACTGGTTGCTGAATCCCTAGAAGCCCCATTACAGATGGCTCTTCCTGTAAAGCCTATTAAACTCACGAAATTGGAAGATGATATAAAATCCCTTCGCAAAAACAAGGCTCCTGATGAGGATCACATCGACATTATTATTAGCATTAAGCTAATACCCCACAGAGCTTTGTTATTCCTTGTACTAATTTTCAACTCTGCTCTTCGACTGAGACACTTCCCAAGCGCCTGGAAGGAGGCGAATATCATTATGCTCCATAAAAGTGGGAAGCCAGCAGAGGAATTAGACTCCTATCGCCCAATAAGCCTGCTTCCAGCATTTGGCAAATTACTTGAGAGGTGCATCCTGAGAAGATTGCTCGAGTCCCGAAAGGTCCAGAAAGCTATTCCGAAGTTTCAGTTTGGCTTTAGATTCAGGCATGGCACACGTAAACAGGTACACCGCGTAGTGAACTTTGTACTGGAAGGTTTCTATGGAAAGGAGTACGTCGTTGGAGCTTTTCTGGACATCCAGCAGGCTTTCGACAGAGTGTGAAGGACTTCTGCAGAAGCTTAAAAGCCTACTAAATCCTCAGCTCCTTTTAATAATAAAAAGCTTCCTCCACGAGCGATCCTTTAAAGTAGTACAGGACGGACTGTCCTCCCAAACAAAAAGAGTCAGAGCAGGTGTACCCCAGGGAAGTGTGTTAGGTCCAACACTATATAGCCTGTATACGCACGACATGCCCTCAGCTGACAACATGTCGCTTACAGATCCCAATGACCTGCTAGTTGCCACTTTTGCTGATGACACTGCAGTCCTGGCCAGAGATACTTGCGTCTATACAGCCACTGATATGCTTCAGCTGTATCTAAAAAAATTTGAGAACTGGGACCTACGCTGGAACATCGCAGTCAATCCGGAAAAGTGTGTTTCCGTGACGTACACCCTGAGAAAAGACACATCACCTGGTGTGTTTCTGCATGGAGAGTTCCTCACACAATCGAACGCCCTCAAATATCTCGGTGTCACTCTGGATAAGCGACTTACATTTCAACGCCACGTAACGGATGTAACTCGGCGGCTCAAAACAAACGCGAACAGCATGGCTTGGCTCCTTAGGCCTGGAAACAAACTTTCAGTTTCCAACAAGGCCAAAATTTATAAGGTTGTCTTGGCTCCTATTTGGAGATATGGCATCCAAGTGTATGGCATCGCCGCAAAGTCGCACCTCAACAAAATTCGTGTGGCTCAGTCGCAACTCTTGCGTAAACTATCTGGAGCGGCTTGGTACATCCGCAACAAAGACATTGAAAAAGAGCTGAAAGTACCAAAGATTGGCGATTTCATAAACGCACATGCAACCGCGTACGTTAACAAATTGGGAATCCACCCAAACCAGTTGGCTCGAAAACTCTCGATGAGGAGACTTGTCTTGGGACTGAGGGCGAGAAGGAGGCTCCTGCGCATTCACCCAACAGATCTGCCAAGAAGATATATAAATTAATTCATAAAATTAATTCATGCCTCCAGACTCCCTAATTAAGTAGGTTTAAGTATGTAAATACTCAATAGAAATTATGATACTCTGCAGTATAAGTTGCTACAAACAATAACAGTGCACTGTAAATAAATACAATTTTATAAAAAAACAAGTGAGAAAAGTTATCTTCGGCTTGCCGAAGATGGTATACCCTTGAAAACAAAAAAGTTTTCCATACAAAGCCTTGTTTTCATATCGGTCATTTGTATGGCAGCTATATGATATAGTAGTCCGATCTGGACCAAACTTTTACGAGTCATGTAGGGCTATGTCAAATGAATAAGTGTTGAATTCAGTTGCAATAGCTTGGAAAACAAAAAAGTTTCCCATACAAAGACTTGTTTTCATATCGGTCGTTTGTATGCCAGCTATATGATATAGTGGTCCGATCCGGACCAAACTTTTACGAGTCATGTAGGGCTATGTCAAATGAATAAGTGTTGAATTCAGTTGCAATAGCTTGGAAAACAAAAAAGTTTCCCATACAAAGACTTGTTTTCATATCGGTCGTTTGTATGGCAGCTATATGATATAGTGGTCCGATCCGATCGATTCTTAAAATTGATCTGCGTGCAACAAAAATAATGATCTGGTAAAAATTTCAAAACGCGAGCTTTAAAACTACTGTCTATTTTTTGCATAGAAACAGACGGACAGACGGACATGGCTATATCGACTCGGCTGTTGATGCTGATCAAGAATATGTATACTTTGTGGGATCGGAGATGCTTCCTTTAATGCGTTACACATTTCTGGACAAAATTATAATACCCTTTTTCAAGAGTATAAAAAAAAAAAAAAAAAAGTCGAATATAATGGAAAACTTCATTTAATTCTACAATTTTAAGCACCATATTCAAACGGAATATTGGCATTAATACACAGGAAGTCCAATTAACATTTGAGACTAACGTATACACGTATGGGTAAACTACAGAATAATTTCGTTTGCTTTAACACTAGCTAACACATTATTTTATTAGAAAATTGATAAATTAAATTTATTTTCCACAAATACTATCATATTCTTTTGATGGTTATTTGTTGTTAAGCTTTATTTTTCATATTTATGGGCTTTTGCATATATATCAATTTAGCTGGCCATTTGCTAAGCTCTAGTTAAGCCCAAGCTTTGCTCATTTTTTGTTATATATAGTTATTTAAGACTATTTGAGGTTGTCGGTATATTAAGATCGGCAGTAATTGAATCGGACGATTTTTTCATTTTGTCACAATAATCGTTAAAAATATCTCGAAAACGAATCCAGCACTTCTCCGGTATGGTTATTGAAGTTCGAAAGTTATTTTTCACCTAAAAAATAAACCGAAGCACAATTTATTGGAATCAAAATATATGGTGCACATACTTCACTTATTCTCATGTAAACTCCTCTGTTATTTTGTCCGATATCAAAATAGAAGTTTTTGTTGTCAACCTTCATATACCGCTCTTCTGGTAAATCTCCTTTGAACCTATTAAAAACAAAGAAATTATTACATCTGAAGACTGTAGTAGAAATAAGAAAGCAAAGCTAGCTTCGTCCAGAGCCCAAAGTCTCAAAATTTGAGCATTTCCGATCGTTCAGTTAGCTATAAGATATAGTATGCCCATATGTATGAAATTTAGGAAAGAAAGTTTAAAGTCGAAAACCTTAAAACTGAGAGACAAGTTTGCGTTAAAATACCCAAATATCCGGAAGGTCTGCAAGTATAAGGCAAGGCAAGGCCTACCGTTACCTACATGAACAAATTCATATTTTTAATAATTCTTAGGTCAAGCACTAGCTTTAGTCATTTAGATTAATTAAAGTTTTTTTGCGTTTACATTTTCACCCATTTTTCTCCGTTACGCGGGGTATATCTATCAAAAAAAGCTCTAAACAAAGTCTGTCTAAAGTAGACAGATTCCCATGCGTGTTGGCAATGGATACTCCGAAATATATATACGGTTAAAATTGAAAAAAAAATATTTAACAAACTTTCAAGAAATATTTCCTGTTAAGCTTGTTGAATATTTTGAACACGCTGTCGTTAATGCTTGCCCGTTAATGCCATTTGCAAAGCAATTTTTTTGGTATTTTAAATATATATTGCAACATTTTATTTTGGCGGTGTTCCCGCTGCCTAATGTTAATTTAACAACCCGATTTTAAGACAACAACCTGTTAAGTTAGCTGATTGAGGAGCTAAGAAGCTTTAATATAAATATAAATAATTATCCAATTTATAAAATTTTAATTAAATATTAAAAATTTGGGGTTGTAAAATGTGTTGTTTGTTTTATGATAACTGTTTTGTGCGTGTTCAATTTTTTAGTTGTGAATTTAGGTAGTAGTATCGCCGACTTATGTTTGGAAATCATACGTAAGACTTTCCGTAAAGCTATACAAATGCTTGGAGTAATAAATACTATAGTATATAGTATATACTATATACTATAAGCCTCCTTTATATTGCCGATATGTATGCAATTGTCACGATCTTTTTTGACGGTTGAATTGTTTTGAAATTTTTATGACATCTAAAAATGTTTTTTTAATAAAAAATTGAAATTATCTAAAGTTATTAAAGTTATTTCAAAAAATTTTTTTTTAACCTTTAAAGGAGGAACCCTTATTTTAGAATTTATTTTTTAGCGGGCATAATCTTCCGGACTATCTTCAATTCGGAAATGTTCGTTATTTGTAAGTTTTGCTCTAAAGGGCCTGGCTAATATGAAGTGTTTTTTAAAGAGACGCCAAACTTTTATCAATGATACGATTATATTAAACTTCCGAATGTTTGCTTTGAAAGGACCTAGATGACAAAAACAAAAGGCGGTCGATCTTTCAACATCACTTTAGAATAATACACATTCACTGATAACAACTACCAAAACAGCAAAAAGGCCAAATTTTCCTTATGCCTCTTGCACTATTTAAATTTTAATCAATTTAATTCGTATGCATTCATATTGTCACAGTATGCAGATCTCTAATCAAAAACCGACTGTGTAGCCAGTATAGCGACTGCATTTTTACCAAATTTCTATTGTAGGTCCATTAATATATTTAAGAGTAACAAAATCCCAGTATGAAATTGAAAATACAAATTAATTTGTCCTTGAAGGATTCGATTTTAAAAACAAAATAGGACTTTTGGCAGAGGTCGTTTTTAATTCAAATACAATTAGCAACTTAACTAACTATTGGCACCCGAGCAGGGACACGCGTCTACGATCACGAAAAATAGAATTTAAGTACGAAATTCATTTTGATGATAACGTGAGAACGCCTTGAACAACGAGTCCTGATGGTGGATCCCGAATAGATTCGGACCCAAACAAAAAGGATGCCGATAAGGATAGCGATTAAGGAATTTTAGAAACCAGAAAAAGATGCAATCAGCAGAACCGACTCCAACCAAAACGGAATATGGGGCACACAATTAGATAAATGGAACATTGTACAGATATTGTAACGACCCACTCGACCACGTGAATGGAGGTGGAACACAAAATCATGAACTTAATTATTTAGAGTAGAGAATAATAAGAAGTGGGAAGGTGATGTAAGTCCTGATTGACACAGGATCTTATAAAAAATACATTAAGCCAGGACTTGTAACAAATGACATCCCCGAAATCAATGAAGTCTTAGCACAAGTAAAAAAGAGCAAAATGTTCTCGGGTCTAGATTTGATGAGTGGGTTTCTGCTTTTGTAGCAAGCCAACATGAAGATTCAGTTAGTAAAAATTCGAATTTATGTAGAAGGGGGTTGAGATCTTTTTAAAGACCCTCTCTAAACCCAAGAAAATTACACAACCAACTAGGATACCAAGGAAATGTTAGCCATCATTTGGGCCATAAAAAGCCTTAAAAACTACCTTTACGGTAAATCTCTGGTGAAAATTTTCACTGACTGCTAACGCATACTCTTAGTTGTTGGAACGGCAACGCCAGAACAAAAAGATGGAAACCGTATTTTAGGAATAGGAATATGTGAACAACAATGCCCAGTTGGCTGAAAAGGTATATTTCCCAAAAATGCAGCAAGTTTCAAAAATCTTTGGCAATTTGTGGTGTGTAAGGCACCCTCTAAGCCCAGAAATAAGGGAGACACCAATACCGCATTGTGACAGACTGATTGTCTATATTGACATCTACTCGACAGAAAGACATCTAGTTTTGACAGCGGTCGACAAAGGTTGGTGAAAATATATAAATTTAAAGCCATGAAATGCCATAAGAGCACCACTCAGATATACTGCGTTTTATTACGGAGGGCCAAAATACGTAGTAATGGATACCAGAAATCGCTCAATTCAGCATCGATTCAGCAGATCAGATGTGCATATAGAAAGGTTCTTCTCTACACTGACTGAAATAATAAAATATCTAAGAGGGATTGGTAGAATACAAACGCGATCCACTCTTTTTCTTAACATCATCGACCTAGACCGAATTCAACTGACACTCGACAAACTGAAAGACTACATCGAACAGGACCTAAGGAAAAACAGGCTGTACCACGTGGTTAGGTACGAACTAAATAAGACCTTAACATCGTTAGAAAGCGTTATTCCCATCAGCTAACGGAAAGTGTTGAATAAGTGTTGAATTCAGTTGCAATAGCTTGGAAAACAAAAAAGTTTCCCATACAAAGACTTGTTTTCATATCGGTCGTTTGTATGGCAGCTATATGATATAGTGGTCCGATCCGATCGATTCTTAAACTTGATCTGCGTGCAACAAAAATAATGATCTGGTAAAAATTTCAAAACGCGAGCTTTAAAACTACTGTCTATTTTTTGCATAGAAACAGACGGACAGACGGACATGGCTATATCGACTCGGCTGTTGATGCTGATCAAGAATATGTATACTTTGTGGGGTCGGAGATGCTTCCTTTAATGCGTTACACATTTCTGGACAAAATTATAATACCCTTTTTCAAGAGTATAAAAAAAAAAAAAAAAAATCGAATATAATGGAAAACTTCATTTAATTCTACAATTTTAAGCACCATATTCAAACGGAATATTGGCATTAATACACAGGAAGTCCAATTAACATTTGAGACTAACGTATACACGTATGGGTAAACTACAGAATAATTTCGTTTGCTTTAACACTAGCTAACACATTATTTTATTAGAAAATTGATAAATTAAATTTATTTTCCACAAATACTATCATATTCTTTTGATGGTTATTTGTTGTTAAGCTTTATTTTTCATATTTATGGGCTTTTGCATATATATCAATTTAGCTGGCCATTTGCTAAGCTCTAGTTAAGACCAAGCTTTGCTCATTTTTTGTTATATATAGTTATTTAAGACTATTTGAGGTTGTCGGTATATTAAGATCGGCAGTAGTAAGGAAAGGAAGGAAGGAAAAGGAAAAAGGAAGGAGGCAAAGGAAGAAGGAAAAACAGGCTGTACCACGTGGTTAGGTACGAACTAAATAAGACCTTAACATCGTTAGAAAGCGTTATTCCCATCACCTAACGGAAAGCCAGGGGGATCAACTTGATAGGAACTGCCTCGAAGTACGTAGCTGGTAGCCCAGAGCATGACGACATGGTTTTGGTCACGGACAGTATCAACGACTTGACTACTAATAAGAAGAAACAGGTAATACTCTACAAACCTACTGAGTTGGGTAAACATTGACATACAAAGCTCAATAAAAAAAGACTCAGAAAAATTAGCTGTGAATTTTCAAAATCAAGTTAGGTTCGTTAAAAAAGAAACATTTCGCAAAGCGAGGCTGAGTGTTGTTAACATACTGCAATTGAGCGAAAAACAAAAAAACTTCTTTAAATAATTAAACCTCCAATCTTGAAGGCATCAAAATTAAAATAATTTGTAATAAAACCGGTACCAAAAAACAATTTTTTGTTTTTTTTTTTTTTTTTTTTATTATCGTCGGAATCAGTTCAGAGCCTTCTGAATGCAACCAGACGGGGGAAATGGAGGTTTATAATTTTGCTACATTAACACTTAACTAACTTACACTTAACATTTAATACATTTAATACATTTATTACATTTAATACATTTTATACATTTATGAGTTTGGCGGGATTTGCAATCGTATGATATTATACGGGTAGGGAGATCAGAGGGGTGGATCCTTTTCAGACGACGGATGCTGAGAGCATTGGCGAGATCACTTGCCAGAGAGTTTGGGTGTGATGCCAATTTCTCCGCGTATCGGCTGCTGAGGAAGTTGATCTGATCACCAATCAGAGTAATCCGGAGATCCCTTAGGATAGCGTGGTTGGACACGTACCAAAGGAGCCCGGATGCAAGCCGAGCAGCACGTGTCTGGACAGTATTCAGCCTGTCAAGCTGGTGCTTAGAGGCCGTTCCCCATACTTGAATGGCATAGGTCCAAGTAGGGTTTAGTAATACCTTGATGAGTAGTACTTTAGTTTGGAGTTGTAGTTTGCTAGACCGTAGGAGCCAGTCTATCGTGCCATACCTTATCAAAAGCTAGCTTGACATCGAGGAAGACTGCCACCGTGTAGAGCTTGGACTCAAGGGCGTGCGTTACGCGATTGACTAGACGGTGGACTTGTTCCGGGCAACCGTGTGACTTCCTGAAGCCAAATTGATGTTGGGGTATGTATCCTGATACCTGCGGCAGATCCATCAATCGTTTTATCAGAATGCGTTCAAAGACCTTAGAAAAGGTTGGAAGTAGACTTATTGGGCGGTAGGAGTCTATCTGCGTTGGAGGTTTGCCGGGTTTGGGTATCATAACGATCCTCGCACGCTTCCATTGCTTAGGGAAGTGCCCTAATCTTAGCATAGCATTATAAATTTTTACTAATGCCAAAACTCCTTTGTGAGGAAGGTCAATACCATCGGGTCCAGGTGTCTATTTTTGTTGGAGGCCCTCTAATTGCAGAGTGACTTCTTGCGGCGTGGTATGTTTTATGGGAAGGGTTGGTAGATTAGGCACATCCAAAAAGCTAGCGACTTCTTCTCTGTGGGAGTCGTCCGTCAAACGGAAGGGGGTGAAAATGGAAAACAAATGCTCTGCAAATGCGTTCGCTTTTTCACAATCTGTTTTCAGCCACAGGCCACAGTGTCCCAAGACGGGCGATTGGCAGAGCGGCTGCCTCTTTATTCCTCTCGTTAGCTTCTATACTGAGAAGTCGCTGCAACTGTCAGGGCCGGCTCCCTCAAGTAGGCTGTTGAAGTTTTCCTGGCGGTTTTTGGCAAGCATCCGACGCAGTCTGTTTGTGACACTTGAGAGGGACTGCTTAGTTGCAGGATCTCCTGTTGCTATTAAACGCCTTCTGAGGTGTCTTTTAAGGTTCAGAAGAGCTCTTGCCTCCGGATTTAGTATTGATCTACTAAAAGTTTTCGGGCTTACTTGGCGTGGTGAAGGAGTAGCCTGTCGTCCTGCCTCAATGACAGTAGCAGTGGAGCAGTCTACATATGCATCCAGCTCGTCACTAGTGTTGATGGGCGAATTGAGCGCGACATTATCCTCGATGTGTGCTTTAAAAAGACCAAGGTTCGCATGCGGGGGCAGTGTTCTAGGGGTTCCCTGAAAGTATTGGGCCTCCTCATCCAGTTCAAAGAGAAGCGGGATATGGTCAGATGAAAGCTCAGTGAGGGCTCTTAACTGGATTTGTTGCTGTCTGAAGCCTTTTGATATTCCAAAGTCAATGGCGCTGGGAGAGGCACTCACTCGGTAGAGGTAGCAGGTGGCTTCGCCTGTAGCTACTATGTCGATGCCCTCGTCTGCTAAAGCAGAGGACAAGACCCTGCCTCTGGCACACATTCTGTGGTTGCCCCACCACCTATGTTTGGCGTTCCAGTCCCTGCAGCAAGGTATTTCCTGCCGAGTTGCGAAAAAAAGTAAGCTGGTGGTATACTGGGCTGTCCGATTTGGGCGACCGAATTATTAATACTCGCTACGCTCGCGTAAGTTTGCTTGCTAAAGGTAGGGGTAGTACTTGGAGGAGTTGATGGAATAATGCATTGTGCTCAATGAGAGTCGTGCTTAAAAACCCGAAAAGGAAAATCTAAAATGTTTTCTAGCACCGCTGACAAAACTTTCTATAAAAATATAATCAATAATGTTATTCATTTACATTTAATTCAACTTTATTTTGATATTATTTTCACAAAACTCTTAATATATAAAATATTTAATGTATTGGAATAACATTGAAGGTAACTTTCAGCTTTATACGAGTATAGCTGTAACTTTGTAACCGTTACCAGCTAACATAAGAACGGCGAGTATATAATCAGATTAACTTTAAATAAAATTTATAACATTTTTGCCTTTTATAGTTAATCTCACAAGCCAAACTTTTTGTTGAACTTTTCTTTATTTTTGTATCTAGTGAATATGGTTGTTTTTTCAAATGTATTATTTTTTTGTGTTTTCATTTTGCATTATTCAAATAACACAAAGTATTTATTTCTTAACATGTAGTTACAACTATTTTATTAAGCTACATTACATTCAACCATAGATCTTTGGGACATATAACTGGCATGTATCTATTTAACGCATTTTGTAATTTTATCATTTGCTATGCATTTTATCGTACTTTTAAAGATTTTTTAATCTAGGTGATCACATTGAAATTTTGTTTTAAAAACGCTTGTAAGAGTTATATATTTTATATTTCATAAGTCTTAAGGGTATAAAAGATACATATAACAATTAGGAAATAATTTCAAAATTTTAACATAAAATAGTTAAAAAATATATTGCGTTAATTAAAAGCTTTTATACTCGTTTATTGACCTTTTAGCATTTTTGTAACCTTAACAGAAATAAAAAGCTTCGAATATAATGGAAAATTTCAGTTAATTCTACAATTTTAAGCACCATATTCAAACGGAATATTGGCATTAATACACAGGAAGTCCAATTAACATTTGAGACTAACGTATACACGTATGGGTAAACTACAGAATAATTTCGTTTGCTTTAACACTAGCTAACACATTATTTTATCAGAAAATTGATAAATTAAATTTATTTTCCACAAATACTATCATATTCTTTTGATGGTTATTTGTTGTTAAGCTTTATTTTTCATATTTATGGGCTTTTGCATATATATCAATTTAGCTGGCCATTTGCTAAGCTCTAGTTAAGACCAAGCTTTGCTCATTTTTAGTTATATATAGTTATTTAAGACTATTTGAGGTTGTCGGTTTATTAAGATCGGCAGTAGTTGCATCGAACGATTTTTTCATTTTGTCACAATAATCGTTAAAAATATCTCGAAAACGAATCCAGCACTTCTCCGGTATGGTTATTGAAGTTCGAAAGTTATTTTTCATCTAAAAAATAAACCGAAGCACAATTTATTGGAATCAAAATATATGGTGCACTTCACTTATTCTCATGTAAACTCCTCGGTTATTTTGTCCGATATCAAAATAGAAGTTTTTGTTGTCAACCTTCATATGCCGCTCTTCTGGTAAATCTCCTTTGAACCTATTAAAAACAAAGAAATTATTACATCTGAAGACTGTAGTAGAAATAAGAAAGGAAAGCTAGCTTCGTCCAGAGCCCAAAGTCTCAAAATTTGAGCATTTCCGATCGTTCAGTTAGCTATAAGATATAGTAGGCCCATATGTATGAAATTTAGGAAAGAAAGTTTAAAGTCGAAAACCTTAAAACTGAGAGACAAGTTTGCGTTAAAATACCCAAATATGCGGAAGGTCTGCAAGTATAGGGCAAGGCAAGGCCTACCGTTACCTACATGAACAAATTCATATTTTTAATAATTCTTAGGTCAAGCACTAGCTTTAGTCATTTAGATTAATTAAAGTTTTTTTGCGTTTACATTTTCACCCATTTTTCTCCGTTACGCGGGGGATATCTATCAAAAAAAGCTCTAAACAACTGTATTCCCTCAAAAATAACCACTGTTTTTTGATCGCATTTTCACCAATTTTGTTCCGTTACGCGGGGGATATCTATCAAAAAACGTTTTTAAAATCTGTATTCCCTCAAAAATAGCCACTGTTTTTTCCAGTTTTTCCCTGAAAGATTTATTTTGGATTGTGAAACATAAAGTTTATATTGGCAGCTCAGCGCGTACAGGAAATTAGGCAGACACTGAGCTTGCATCGGTTGAGTGCAAAGAAATCCCACATTTGTCCCCTGTGAGATTTATTTTAGTTTTAGTTACATAACCCACGGTACTTTCTAAAGAAAACAGATTCCCATGCATGTTGGATGGATTTCCCATGGAAACTCCGAAATATATATACGGTTAAAATTGAAAAAAAATATTTAACAAACTTTCAAGAAATATATCCTGTTAAGTTTGTTGAATATTTTGAACACGCTGTCGTTAATGCTTGCCCGTTAATGCCATTTGCAAAGCAATTTTTTTGGTATTTTAAATATATATTGCAACATTTTATTTTGGCGGTGTTCCCGCTGCCTAATGTTAATTTAACAACCCGATTTTAAGACAACAACCTGTTAAGTTAGCTGATTGAGGAGCTAAGAAGCTTTAATATAAATATAAATAATTATCCAATTTATAAAATTTTAAGTAAATATTAAAAATTCGGGGGTGTAAAATGTGTTGTTTGTTTTATGTTAACTGTTTTGTTCGTATTCAATTTTTTAGTTGTGAATTTAGGTAGTAGTATCGCCGACTTATGTTTGGAAATCATACGTAAGACTTTCCGTAGAGCTATACAAATGCTTGGAGTAATAAATACTATAGTATATAGTATATACTATACTATAAGCCTCCTTTATATGGCCGAAATGTATGCAATTGTAACGATCTTTTTTGACGGTTGAATTGTTTTGAAATTTTTATGACATCTAAAAATGTTTTTTTAATAAAAAATTAAAATTATCTAAAGTTATTAAAGTTATTTCAAAAAATTTTTTTTTAACCTTTAAAGGAGGAACCCTTATTTTAGAATTTATTTTTTCGCGGGCATAATCTTCCGGACTATCTTCAATTCGGAAATGTTCGTTATTTGTAAGTTTTGCTCTAAAGGGCCTGGCTAATATGAAGTGTTTTTTAAAGAGACGCCAAACTTTTATCAATGATACGATTATATTAAACTTCCGAATGTTTGCTTTGAAAGGACCTAGATGACAAAAACAAAAGGCGGTCGATCTTTCAACATCACTTTAGAATAATACACATTCACTGATAACAACTACCAAAACAGCAAAAAGGCCAAATTTTCCTTATGCCTCTTGCACTATTTAAATTTTAATCAATTTAATTCGTATGCATTCATATTGTCACAGTATGCAGATCTCTAATCAAAAACCGACTGTGTAGCCAGTATAGCGACTGCATTTTTACCAAATTTCTATTGTAGGTCCATTAATATATTTAAGAGTAACAAAATCCCAGTATGAAATTGAAAATACAAATTAATTTGTCCTTGAAGGATTCGATTTTAAAAACAAAATAGGACTTTTGGCAGAGGTCGTTTTTAATTCAAACACAATTAGCAACTTAACTAACTATTGGCACCCGAGCAGGGACACGCGTCTACGATCACGAAAAATAGAATTTAAGTACGAAATTCATTTTGATGATAACGTGAGAACGCCTTGAACAACGAGTCCTGATGGTGGATCCCGAATAGATTCGGACCCAAACAAACAGGATGCCGATAAGGATAGCGATTAAGGAATTTTAGAAACCAGAAAAAGATGCAATCAGCAGAACCGACTCCAACCAAAACGGAATATGGGGCACACAATTAGATAAATGGAACATTGTACAGATATTGTAACGAGACACGCGACCACGTGAATGGAGGTGGAACACAAAATCATGAGCTTAATTATTTAGAGTAGAGAACTCCTCAATGTCATACATTGAAGGTAAAATAAGAAGTGGAAGGGTGATTTAAGTCCTGATTGACACAGGATCTTATAAAAAATACATTAAGCCAGGACTTGTAACAAATGACATCCCCAAAATCAATGAAGTCTTAGCACAAGTAAAAACAAGTGAGAAAAGTTATCTTCGGCTTGCCGAAGATGGTATACCCTTGAAAACAAAAAGTTTTCCATACAAAGACTTTTTTTCATATCGGTCGTTTGTATGGCAGCTTTATGATATAGTGGTCTGATCCGGACCAAACTTTCACAAATCATGTATAGCTATGTCAAATGGATAAATGTTGAATTCGGTTGCAATAGCTTGGAAAACAAAAAAGTTTTCCATACAAAGACTTGTTTTCATATCGGTCGTTTGTATGGCAGCTATATGATATAGTGGTCCGATCCGACCGATTCTTAAACTTGATCTGCGTGCAACAAAAATAATGATCTGGTAAAAATTTCAAAACGCTAGCTTTAAAACTACTGTCTATTTTTTGCATGGAAACAGACGGACAGACGGACAGAGGGACAGACGGACATGGCTATATCGACTCGGCTGTTGATGCTGATCAAGAATATATATACTTTGTGGGGTCGGAGATGCTTCCTTTAATGCGTTACACATTTCTGGACAAAATTATAATACCCTTTTTCAAGGGTATAAAGAGCAAAGTGTTCTCAGGTCTAGATTTGATGAGTGGGTTTCTGCTTTTGTAGCAAGCCAACATGAAGATTCAGTTAGTAAAAATTCGAATTTATGTAGAAGGGGGTTGAGTTCCTTGGATTCATTGTGTCCGAAAAAGGAAACAGTCCCACGAAAGCGAAGGCCTTTGTAAGCTTCCCAGTCCCAATCTCAAAGATCTTACATCTTTCCTGGGTTTTTCCGGATACTAAGTAAGGGTAAGTAAGGTCTATCTAAAACTTTGCTAGGCTGTCAAAACCACGTAGCTCCCTTTCAAGATGGGAGGATAGACACATTTCAAAGAAACTGTCGCCAACAAAACTCATCTCACTTGACAAGGAGGCAATTGAGGCCTTTAAGAAATTGAAGAGCAGTCTGATTTCTTCGGAATTAATAATATCCCGATTTCCAAAATGAAATCCTCTCACAGTACGGCAGACCAGTTTGATTCTTTTTAAAGACCCTCTCTAAACCCAAGAAAATTACACAACCAACTAGGATACCAAGGAAATGTTAGCCATCATTTGGGCCATAAAAAGCCTTAAAAACTACCTTTACGGTAAATCTCTGGTGAAAATTTTCACTGACTGCTAACGCATACTCTTAGTTGTTGGAACGGCAGCGCCAGAATAAAAAGATGGAAACCGTATTTTAGGAATAGGAATATGTGAACAACAATGCCCAGTTGGCTGAAAAGGTATATTTCCCAAAAATGCAGCAAGTTTCGAAAATCTTTGGCAATTTGTGGTGTGTAAGGCACCCTCTAAGCCCAGAAATAAAGGAGACACCAATACCGCATTGTGTCAGACTGATTGTCTACATTGACATCTACTCGACAGAAAGACATCTAGTTTTGACAGCGATCGACAAAGGTTGGTGAAAATATATAAATTAAAAGCCATAAAATGCCATAAGAGCACCACTCAGATATACTGCGTTTTATTACGGAGGGCCAAAATACGTAGTAATGGATACCAGAAATCGCTCAATTCAGCATCGATTCAGCAGATCAGCTGTGCAGATAGAAAGGTTCTTCTCTACACTGACTGAAATAATAAAATATCTAAGAGGGATTGGTAGAATACAAACGCGATCCACTCTTTTTCTTAACATCATCGACCTAGACCGAATTCAACTGACACTCGACAAAATGAAAGACTACATCGAACAGGACCTAAGGAAAAACAGGCTGTACCACGTGGTTAGGTACGAACTAAATAAGACCTTAACATCGTTAGAAAGCGTTATTCCCATCACCTAACGGAAAGCCAGGGGGATCAACTTGATAGGAACTGCCTCGAAGTACGTAGCTGGTAGCCCAGAGCATGACGACATGGTTTTGGTCACGGACAGTATCAACGACTTGACTACTAATAAGAAGAAACAGGTAATACTCTACAAACCTACTGAGTTGGGTAAACATTGACATACAAAGCTCAATAAAAAAAGACTCAGAAAAATTAGCTGTGAATTTTCAAAATCAAGTTAGGCTCGTTAAAAAAGAAACAATTCGCAAAGCGAGGCTGAGTGTTGTTAACATACTGCAACTGAGCGAAAAACAAAAAAACTTCTTTAAATTATTAAACCTCCAATCTTGAAGGCAACAAAATTAAAATAATTTGTAATAAAACCGGTACCAAAATTATTATCGTCGGAATCAGTTCAGAGCCTTCTGAATGCAACCAGACGGGGGAAATGGAGATTTATAATTTTGCTACATTAACACTTAACTAACTTACACTTAACATTTAATACATTTATTACATTTAATACATTTTATACATTTATGAGTTTGGCGGGATTTGTAATCTTATGATATTATACGGGTAGGGAGATCAGAAGGGTGGATCCTTTTCAGACGACGGATGCTGAGAGCATTGGCGAGATCACTTGCCAGTGAGTTTGGGTGTGATGCCAATTTCTCCGCGTATCGGCTGCTGAGGAAGTTGACCTGATCACCAATCAGAGTAATCCGGAGATCCCTTAGGATAGCGTGGTTGGACACGTACCAAAAGGAGCCCGGATGCAAGCCGAGCAGCACGTGTCTGGACAGTATTCAGCCTGTCAAGCTGGTGCTTAGAGGCCGTTCCCCATACTTGAATGGCATAGGTCCAAGTAGGGTTTAGTAATACCTTGATGAGTAGTACTTTAGTTTGGAGTTGTAGTTTGCTAGACCGTAGGAGCCAGTCTATTTTTTTCATCTTTAAAAGGCACTTGGTCTTGACCGCTGTGATATGGGCCCGCCAGATGAGTTTCCGATCCAGGTGAACTCCTAGGTAACAGTGGGAATTGACGTTGCCTATCAACCCACCGTTGAATGATAGGCCAGCGCAGGTGCCGGGACGGAGCGCGAAGATCACACAAGCGGACTTAGCACAGTTGATGGCAGTATTCCACTTGGCTGCCCAGGCTTCGATGTCGTGCAGCCATTCTTGTACTGCATTCGAGTTCGTTTGCAGTGACATGTGAGACGCAAGCATGGCTGTGTCGGCGTATGTAGCCAGTAGTACCTCAGCCGAGGGATCACTGGGGGACGGAACTGGCATATCTGCTGTGTATAGGGTGTACAAAAAGGGTCCGAGTACACTTCATTGAGGAACTCCTGCGTTCATGGCCAGCATTCTCGATCGAGAGTCTCTCACTGCCACCTCGAAAGTCCGATCGGTGATGAAGGATCTCAGGATATTATAGTGGGGTCCTGGAAGGAGAGCCTTGAGTTTGTATTGTAGACCCTCGTCCCATACCTTATCAAAAGCTAGCTTGACATCGAGGAAGACTGCCACCGTGTAGAGCTTGGACTCAAGGGCGTGCGTTACGCGATTGACTAGACGGTGGACTTGTTCCGGGCAACCGTGTGACTTCCTGAAGCCAAATTGATGTTGGGGTATGTATCCTGATACCTGCGGCAGATCCATCAATCGTTTTATCAGAATGCGTTCAAAGACCTTAGAAAAGGTTGGAAGTAGACTTATTGGGCGGTAGGAGTCTATCTGCGTTGGAGGTTTGCCGGGTTTGGGTATCATAACGATCCTCGCACGCTTCCATTGCTTAGGGAAGTGCCCTAATCTTAGCATAGCATTATAAATTTTTACTAATGCCATAACTCCTTTGTGAGGAAGGTGTTTGGCTGCCCGGTTGTCAATACCATCGGGTCCAGGTGTCTTTTTTTGTTGGAGGCCCTCTAATTGCAGAGTGACTTCTTGCGGCGTGGTATGTTTTATGGGAAGGGTTGGTAGATTAGGCACATCCAAAAAGCTAGCGACTTCTTCTCTGTGGGAGTCGTCCGTCAAACGGAAGGGGGTGAAAATGGAAAACAAATGCTCTGCAAATGCGTTCGCTTTTTCACAATCTGTTTTCAGCCACAGGCCACAGTGTCCCAAGACGGGCGATTGGCAGAGCGGCTGCCTCTTTATTCCTCTCGTTAGCTTCTATACTGAGAAGTCGCTGCAACTGTCAGGGCCGGCTCCCTCAAGTAGGCTGTTGAAGTTTTCCTGGCGGTTTTTGGCAAGCATCCGACGCAGTCTGTTTGTGACACTTGAGAGGGACTGCTTAGTTGCAGGATCTCCTGTTGCTATTAAACGCCTTCTGAGGTGTCTTTTAAGGTTTAGAAGAGCTCTTGCCTCCGGATTTAGTATTGATCTACTAAAAGTTTTCGGGCTTACTTGGCGTGGTGAAGGAGTAGCCTGTCGTCCTGCCTCAATGACAGTAGCAGTGGAGCAGTCTACATATGCATCCAGCTCGTCACTAGTGTTGATGGGCGAATTGAGCGCGACATTATCCTCGATGTGTGCTTTAAAAAGACCAAGGTTCGCATGCGGGGGCAGTGTTCTAGGGGTTCCCTGAAAGTATTGGGCCTCCTCATCCAGTTCAAAGAGAAGCGGGATATGGTCAGATGAAAGCTCAGTGAGGGCTCTTAACTGGATTTGTTGCTGTCTGAAGCCTTTTGATATTCCAAAGTCAATGGCGCTGGGAGAGGCACTCACCCGGTAGAGGTAGCAGGTAGCTTCCCCTGTAGCTACTATGTCGATGCCCTCGATATAGTATGCCTTATGATAATTGCCGCTCCTCCGTGCAGCCTACCATCCGGGTGGTTGGCAGAGTGTAGGGTGAAGCCAGGAATTCTAAAGCGGGACCGTGTGTTGAAGTGCGTCTCGGTTGTAAGCTGTTGGTATACTGGGCTGTCCGATTTGGGCGACCGAATTATTAATACTCGCTACGCTCGCGTAAGTTTGCTTGCCAAAGGTAGGGGTAGTACTTGGAGGAGTTGATGGAATAATCTTCTGCTGCTGCTTATTTTTAAAATTAATTTGCAGATATTTTTTGCAACCTTTAAAGTTAGCTGTGTGAGAGTTGCCACAGCGCAATCTTATTTTAAATCCCACCTTGTGAATCATTCTTTCAAACTAATAATAATTTAAAAATTAATATCAATAACCTAAAGAATTTAAGTAAGACCCTTTGTCTACCAAAATTACTTAATGTAAAGAAATCTGTGTGCGAGTTCAAAAAAAACTTCAAGTCCATCAAAGTTGCAGAAGCCGCAAACCCATTCGACAATAAATCGGGTGGTACTCCCGACAGTGCTTTTTAACATTTTAACATATTTTAACACTTAACTTGTTGGCCACCCAAAGTGCAGAACCAGCGTCTGCACTACATCCGCTGCACACAAATAAATGGATCAAGTGTCACTAAACTTGAAAGATTCCACGTAAACCTTAGCGCAAAACCTGTATCTTTTAATAAGTTACAGCTGTGTAGATGAGCTGTTATCGGATGGTGCATTGTGCTCAATGAGAATCGTGCTTAAAAACCGGAAAAGGAAAAAAATTAGCACGGGGATTTATGATAATGGAGGGTGAAACGGGGATTTATGTTCGTGGAGGGGGAAGCGTCTTCGCGAAGCCTTGTCTTTTTAGCCTTCTCAGCGGCCTGGCGGGAAGTAAATTCCTGGCTAGTTCGCTGCGATGGGTGGTGAGTCTGTCTCTGTACCTGCTGGTGTGTCTATTGATCTGTTCCTCCACAGTATGCAGATTGAGGTCTCGGTGTAAAGTTGAATTCCGTACATACCACGGACAGTTGGTTATCTGCCTTAGTCTTAACATGTAGTTACAACTATTTTATTAAGCTACATTACATTCAACCATAGATTTTTGGGACATATAACTGGCATGTGTCTATTTAACGCATTTTTGTAATCGTACTTTTAAAGATTTTTTAACCTAGGTGATCACATTGAAATTTTGTTTTAAAAACGCTTGTAAGAGTTATATAATTTATATTTCATAAGTCTAAAGGGTCTAAAAGATACATATAACAATTAGCAAATAATTTCAAAATTTTAACATAAAATAGTTAAAAAATATATTGCGTTAATTAAAAGCTTTTATACTCGTTTATTGACCTTTTAGCATTTTTGTAACCTTAACAGAAATAAAAAGCTTCGAATATAATGGAAAATTTCAGTTAATTCTACAATTTTAAGCACCATATTCAAACGGAATATTGGCATTAATACACAGGAAGTCCAATTAACATTAGAGACTAACGTATACACGTATGGGTAAACTACAGAATAATTTCGTTTGCTTTAACACTAGCTAACACATTATTTTATCAGAAAATTGATAAATTAAATTTATTTTCCACAAATACTATCATATTCTTTTGATGGTTATTTGTTGTTAAGCATTATTTTTCATATTTATGGGCTTTTGCATATATATCAATTTAGCTGGCCATTTGCTAAGCTCTAGTTAAGACCAAGCTTTGCTCATTTTTAGTTATATATAGTTATTTAAGACTATTTGAGGTTGTCGGTATATTAAGATCGGCAGTAGTTGAATCGGACGATTTTTTCATTTTGTCACAATAATCGTTAAAAATATCTTGAAAACGAATCCAGCACTTCTCCGGTATGGTTATTGAAGTTCGAAAGTTATTTTTCACCTAAAATATAAACCGAAGCACAATTTATTGGAATCAAAATATATGGTGCACTTCACTTATTCTCATGTAAACTCCTCTGTTATTTTGTCCGATATCAAAATAGAAGTTTTTGTTGTCAACCTTCATATGCCGCTCTTCTGGTAAATCTCCTTTGAACCTATTAAAAACAAAGAAATTATTACATCTGAAGACTGTAGTAGAAATAAGAAAGCAAAGCTAGCTTCGTCCAGAGCCCAAAGTCTCAAAATTTGAGCATTTCCGATCGTTCAGTTAGCTATAAGATATAGTATGCCCATATGTATGAAATTTAGGAAAGAAAGTTTAAAGTCGAAAACCTTAAAACTGAGAGACAAGTTTGCGTTAAAATACCCAAATATGCGGAAGGTCTGCAAGTATAAGGCAATGCAAGGCCTACCGTTACCTACATGAACAAATTCATATTTTTAATAATTCTTAGGTCAAGCACTAGTCATTTAGATTAATTAAAGTTTTTTTGCGTTTACATTTTCATCCATTTTTCTCCGTTACGCGGGGGATATCTATCAAAAAAAAGCTCTAAACAACTGTATTCCCTCAAAAATAACCACTGTTTTTTGATCGCATTTTCACCAATTTTGTTCCGTTACGCGGGGGATATCTATCAAAAAACGTTTTTAAAATCTGTATTCCCTCAAAAATAGCCACTGTTTTTTCCAGTTTTTCCCTGAAAGATTTATTTTGGATTGTGAAACATAAAGTTTATATTGGCAGCTCAGCGCGTACAGGAAATTAGGCAGACTCTGAGCTTGCATCGGTTGAGTGCAAAGAAATCCCACATTTGTCCCCTGTGAGATTTATTTTAGTTTTAGTTACATAACCCACGGTACTTTCTAAAGAAAACAGATTCCCATGCATGTTGGATGGATTTCCCATGGAAACTCCGAAATATATATACGGTTAAAATTGAAAAAAAAATATTTAACAAACTTTCAAGAAATATTTCCTGTTAAGTTTGTTGAATATTTTGAACACGCTGTCGTTAATGCTTGCCCGTTAATGCCATTTGCAAAGCAATTTTTTTGGTATTTTAAATATATATTGCAACATTTTATTTTGGCGGTGTTCCCGCTGCCTAATGTTAATTTAACAACCCGATTTTAAGACAACAACCTGTTAAGTTAGCTGATTGAGGAGCTAAGAAGCTTTAATATAAATATAAATAATTATCCAATTTATAAAATTTTAAGTAAATATTAAAAATTCGGGGGTGTAAAATGTGTTGTTTGTTTTATGTTAACTGTTTTGTTCGTATTCAATTTTTTAGTTGTGAATTTAGGTAGTAGTATCGCCGACTTATGTTTGGAAATCATACGTAAGACTTTCCGTAGAGCTATACAAATGCTTGGAGTAATAAATACTATAGTATATAGTATATACTATACTATAAGCCTCCTTTATATGGCCGAAATGTATGCAATTGTAACGATCTTTTTTGACGGTTGAATTGTTTTGAAATTTTTATGACATCTAAAAATGTTTTTTTTAATAAAAAATTAAAATTATCTAAAGTTATTAAAGTTATTTCAAAAAATTTTTTTTTAACTTTTAAAGGAGGAACCCTTATTTTAGAATTTATTTTTTAGCGGGCATCTTCAATTCGGAAATGTTTGTTATTTGTAAGTTTTGCTCTAAAGGGCCTGGCTAATATGAAGTGTTTTTTAAAGAGACGCCAAACTTTTATCAATGATACGATTATATTAAACTTCCGAATGTTTGCTTTGAAAGGACCTAGATGACAAAAACAAAAGGCGGTCGATCTTTCAACATCACTTTAGAATAATACACATTCACTGATAACAACTACCAAAACAGCAAAAAGGCCAAATTTTCCTTATGCCTCTTGCACTATTTAAATTTTAATCAATTTAATTCGTATGCATTTGTCGGAGCATAATTCTGTATGTGTTAGTGTATGGGTATGCTTTTAGTTTATTTCATCAGAGGTAGTAATTTCATCAGAATGGAAATGTTGCATCAGCCTTTAGTTGTGCAGTTGTGTGGTCGTCTGTATTTTGTAGCTTTGGGAAGAACCGTTATAGCGCGGCGCCAGCGTGTTGTCGCTGACGCCGAGTGTGGTTCGATGGTAAGTACGTAGAAGTTGCGTGCGCCACAAGTTAGTTGGGTACAGAACTTCAGTGCGATTTAAACTCACTGCGCTAACAATATGTCGGGAAAAGACCAAACTGAACCTTTGACATCAGAAGTGGGATCGGGCTCGCTACCTGATATGCCTAGTGAGCCGTGGCGGATACTAATGGAAATGCAAAATAAAAATTTTATCGAGCTTCTTAAAACACTGCAAACAGCGGCATCCGCAACAGCAAATAAAAATTCGGTAGTGCTACCCAAATTCAACGCAGACGTTGTTGGCGCCGATGCAACGGCGTGGTGCTCTACAGTCGACATAATTTTAGCGGAAAACACCATAAAAGGCAGCGCGTTGGTGATGGCTTTGAGTGCAGCGATAGAAGGTAGTGCTTCGCAGTGGCTTGCTCAAATATGCTATCCTGGCATAACTTGGGCCGAATTTAAGGAACTTTTCGTTCAGCGTTTTGCCAGTGCGGAAACTCCAGCGGCTATGTTTTTGGCAATGCTAGCAGATTGCCCGACTGACGGTGAATGCCTTTCTAATTACGCTAGTCGCATGATGACGTCACTTATTACGAAATGACGTGATATGGATGTGGAGGAAATTGCAGCTTCTGTAACGCTTGCTAAGATGGCTCATGTGGATAGCAGACTGCAGCGATTGACATTTACTTCAAATTTACGGAACAGAAGTGAATTGCAAACGGAGCTTAAAGCATTTACTTTCAACAAAAGGAAGAAAACTCCGCAAGAAGAAGTGGCTCCGTCTGAAATAAAGCGTCATAAATTTTCAACAATAAGATGTCATTTCTGCGGAAAACTAGGTCACAAGATGAGCGAATGCAGAACTAAACAGCAGCAAAATCTTTCATCTCGTGCTAAGGACAGCAACGACAGGAGCGCAGTTGGTCACCATCAAAAATCGGATGTAACCTGTTTTAACTGTGGTGAACGTGGCCATATTTCAACATATTGCAGTGAACCAAAGAAAGAAAAAGGCACGCATCAGGTGAAAAGGCTGGAGCTTTGCGAAGTTGTTGAACCCAAGAGCGAGATGGTTCATCAGTGCGAGACATTCCCAATAACTTTTGACTCTGGAGCGGAATGTTCGTTAATTAAACAAAAGCTAAGTGATAAGTTAGTTGGTAAAAGAATTAACAATGTAGTGTTGTTGAAAAGTATTGGCAATGGTAGTATTTGTAGCACATTGCAAATACTTAGCAACGTAAAAATTACCAACTATTGTATTGAGATACTGTTTCATGTTTTGGAGGATGTGCATTTAAGAAATGATATCATTATTGGTCGAGAAGTGTTGTCCTCAGGATTTAATGTAGTAGTATCACCTGGCCAATTTGAAATTGTAAGATCAAAAACCGTAAATTATTGTTCAAATGATGAACAACTCTGTGAGTTAAATACTGATCTTGTTGATGAAGATTTGGCCAAATTAAACAGTCTAATGGAAAAGTACTCAAAATCTTTTATTAACAGAATTCCTTTGTCTAGAGTTAGCTTAGGAGAAATGAAAATTAAATTGGTAGACCCAAACAGAATTGTTCAAAGAAGACCATATAGGCTTAGTCCAAATGAAAGAGAATTAGTGCGTGAGAAAATTAAGGAGCTATTGGAGTGTAAGATCATAAAACCGAGCTGCTCGCCCTATGCAAATCCCATAATGTTAGTTAACAAAAAGGATGGTTCTCATCATTTGTGCGTTTATTACCGAGAATTAAATTCAAATACGGTCTCAGATAGATATCCTTTGCCTCTTGTATCAGATTAGATAGCTAGACTTCATGGAGCGAAATATTTTACATGCTTAGACATGGCAAGTGGATATTACCAAATTCCCTTGCATGCAGATTCGGTGGAGTGTACAGCTTTTGTCACCCCAGATGGGCAATATGAATTTTTGGCAATGCCGTTTGGGCTCAAAAATGCTCCTTCAGTTTTTCAGCGTACAGTGATGCAAGCACTTGGAGATCTTGCAAATAAATTTGTTGTCGTATATATGGATGACGTAATGGTGGCTGCTTCAACAAAAAGTGAGGCCTTAGAAAGGTTACAAATTACTCTTGATTGTCTCACCAAGGCTGGATTTGCATTTAATTTAAAAAAATGTTCTTTTCTTAAGTCAACAGTTCAATATTTGGGATACGAAGTGAGTGCAGGTGAAATTCGTCCAAATTCATTAAAAATTGCAGCGTTAACTGCTTTATCACCCCCACAGTCGGTCTCTGCTTTACGGCAATTTATAGGATTATCGTCTTATTTTAGACAATTTATGCAGGGATTTTCATGCTTTATGAAGCCGCTATATCTTTTGACTTCGGAAAGGAATGAATTTATTTGGAACGCAGAGCATGAACAAATCAGACAAAAGATTATCTCTATCCTTACACAAAAGCCAGTTTTAGTTATATTTGACCCGCGACACCCAATAGAGTTGCATACAGATGCAAGTTCTCGTGGATACGGTGCCATCTTATTACACAAAATCAATAATAGGCCTCATGTCGTTGAATATTTTAGTAAGGCTGCTTCACTTGTTGAGTCACGATACCATTCTTATGAATTGGAGACTCTTGCCGTTGTTTTGGCTGTAAAGCATTTTCGGCATTATTTACTGGGTAGAAATTTTGTTGTCTTTACTGATTGTAACTCTCTTAAAGCATCAAGGACCAAACTTGACCTATCTCCCAGGGTACAAAGATGGTGGGCTTATTTACAGTCGTTTACATTTGACTTGCAATATAGAGAAGGTAAACGAATGGCACATGTTGACTTCTTTTCGAGAAATTTGACTTCAGCTAATTTAATTGCTACAAAGTGCAAGATTCCTGAAAAAAGAGTTAATCTAGCAGAAATATCCAGTAATTGGCTTTTGGCTGAACAGCGTCGGGATTCCGAAATAGTTAATATCGTAAACAAATTGAAAGATTATTCTCTTCCTCCGGATGTTGTAAAAACTTATGAATTGAGAGGAGGAATATTTTATCGGAAAATTCAGCGAAACGGTAGAACTCGTTCATTATCAATTGTTCCAAGATCATTTAGATGGTCTGTTATAAACCAAATTCATGAGGCAATTATGCACCTGGGTTGGGAGAAGACATTAGATAAGGCGTATGACTTTTACTGGTTTGAGAACATGTCTAAATATATTCGAAAGTTCGTGGAAAACTGCATTACTTGTAAAATGTCAAAGACTTCTTCCGGCAAAATTCAAGCTAGCCTTCATCCAATACCAAAAGTAAATATACCTTGGCACACCGTTCATATCGATATTACTGGGAAGTTGAGTGGCAAGTCTGATCAGAAAGAGTATATCATCGTCCAAGTAGATGCTTTTACTAAAATCGTTTACTAACCCACACAATCCTAATAAGGATTGACGCTGAGAATTGCATAAAGGCTGTGTCGTCGGCTATATCTTTGTTTGAAGTGCCAAATCGCATTATAGCAGATCAGGGTAGGTGTTTTGCCAGCAGTAGATTTAGTGAGTTTTGTGATCAGCAGAAAATAAATTTGCATTTGATTGCGACTGGTGCAAGTAGAGCTAATGGGCAAGTCGAACGCATTATGAGCACCTTAAAAAACTTATTGACTGCAGTTGAGACTAGCAGCCGCTCTTGGCAAGATGCATTGGGAGAGGTTCAATTAGCGTTAAATTGTACGGTTAGTAAAGTAACCAAGGCAAGTCCCTTAGAACTGTTTATTGGCAAAGTCGCTCGCCCGTTGGGGTTGCTTCCACCTTGCGATACGGTAAATGAGATTGATTTGGGAGAAGTAAGAACACAGGCAGTTCGCAATATTTCAGCTGCAGCAGCATATAACAGGGCTCAATTTGATAAAGGGAAAGCCAAAGTTGTTGGATGTCAGGTTGGAGATTTCGTGTTGTTGAAAAATGAAGAAAGGCATCAAACAAAGTTAAGTCCGAAGTTTAGAGGGCCTTTTGAAATAACTGAATTGTTGGATGGGGATAGATATATGCTCAGGTCGTTGACGAACAATAGAAAATATGAATATGCTCACGATGACATAAGAAAAATGCCAGATTGGCAAGTACAAGAAGAATTAGAAAAATGTAAAAAGAATTTAAATGAAATGGAAACTGTTGAAAGAGACAGTAATGAAGAGATGGAAAATGAAACTGTTGAAAGAGACAGTGATATGGAAATGGAAAATGAAGCTGTTGAATGAGACAGTAATATGGAAATGGAAAATGAAGCTGTTGAAAGAGACAGTAATGAAATGATTAAAATATAAGCTGTAACAAGTGACACTACAGAGGCCTAAAGGGCTTATAATGGAATTTATAATAATAATGTAAGCACAAGTGCAAAACAATTGTTTTGATCATGGCGTGTGGCGCATTAGATGTTGTAATGTAATGATTGAATTAGGTTAAAAAGTTTGTATTACTCTAACAATGATATTGAAATGTGAAATTTAATTTGTTAATGTAAGTGTGATTTGAAAATGGTTTTGTTGCATAAAAGTTATAAAGAACAAAGCATTGTTGGTAATATTTCACGAGGTCGTGTAATAGTCAGGATGTCGTGTCGGAGCATAATTTTGTATGTGTTAGTGTATGGGTATGCTTTTAGTGTATTTCATCAGAAGTAGTAATTTCATCAGAATGCAAATATTGCATCAACCTTTAATTGCGCAGTTATTTGGTCGTCTGTACTTGGTAGCTTTGGGAAGAACAGTTATAGCGCGGCGCCAGCGTGTTGTCGCTGACGCCGAGTGTGGTTCGATGGTAAGTACGTAGAAGTTGCGTGCGCCACAAGTTAGTTGGGCACAGAACTTCAGTGCGATCGAAACTCACTGCGCTAACAATATGTCGGGAAAAGACCAAACTGAACCTTTGACACATTCATATTGTCACAGTATGCAGATCTCTAATCAAAAACCGACTGTGTAACCAGTATAGCGACAGCATTTTTACCAAATTTCTATTGTAGGTCCATTAATATATTTAAGAGTAACAAAATCCCAGTAGGAAATTGAAAATACAAATTAATTTGTCCTTGAAGGATTCAGGTTTAAAAACAAAATAGGACTTTTGGCAGAGGTCGTTTTTAATTCAAATACAATTAGCAACTTAACTAACTATTGGCACCCGAGCAGGGACACGCGTCTACGATAACGAAAAAAAGAATTTAAGTACGAAATTAATTTTGATGATAGCCACAGCGTTAAATCCTTAGCTAACATGCGGTCAACAAAAAAAATGCATTCTCTATAAAGCAAGAAAAACTTTAAGTCGATGTCACCAAATTGACCTGCCGGACTGCGAGAGGAAAGCTGAGAATTCTTTATGGCTTTTCTCACCCATCGGTGGAATACCCACCCTGTACAGCCCGCCTGCAGGAACGCCTTGAACAACGAGTCCTGATGGTGGATCCCGAATAGATTCGGACCCAAATAAAAAGGATGCCGATAAGGATAGCGATTAAGGAATTTTAGAAACCAGGAAAGATGCAATCAGCAGAACCGACTCCAACCAAAACGGAATATGGGGCACACAATTAGATAAATGGAACATTGGACAGATATTGTAACGAGACACTCGACCACGTGAATGGAGGTGGAACACAAAATCATGAACTTAATTATTTAGAGTAGAGAATAATAAGAAGTGGGAAGGTGATTTAAGTCCTGATTGACACAGGATCTTATAAAAAATACATTAAGCCAGGACTTGTAACAAATGACATCCCCGAAATCAATGAAGTCTTAGCACAAGTAAAAAAGAGCAAAGTGTTCTCGGGTCTAGATTTGATGAGTGGGTTTCTGCTTTTGTAGCAAGCCAACATGAAGATTCAGTTAGTAAAAATTCAAATTTATGTAGAAGGGGGTTGAGTTCCTTGGATTCATTGTGTCCGAAAAGGGAAACAGTCCCACGAAGCGAAGGCCTTTGTAAGCTTCCCAGTCCCAATTTCAAAGATCTTACATCTTTCCTGGGTCTTTCCGGATACTAAGTAAGGGTAAGTAAGGTCTATCTAAAAATTTGCTAGGCTGCCAAAACCACGTAGCTCCCTTTCAAGATGGGAGGATAGACACATTTCAAAGAAACTGTCGCCAATAAAACTCATCTCACTTGACAAGGAAGCAATTGAGGCCTTTAAGAAATTGAAGACAGTCTGATTTCTTCGGAATTAATAATATCCCGATTTCCAAAATGAAATCCTCTCACAGTACGGCAGACCAGTTTGATTCTTTTTAAAGACCCTCTCTAAACCCAAGAAAATTACACAACCAACTAGGATACCAAAGAAATGTTAGCCATCATTTGGGCCATAAAAAGCCTTAAAAACTACCTTTACGGTAAATCTCTGGTGAAAATTTTCACTGACTGCTAACGCATACTCTTAGTTGTTGGAACGGCAACGCCAGAATAAAAAGATGGAAACCGTATTTTAGGAATAGGAATATGTGAACAACAATGCCCAGTTGGCTGAAAAGGTATATTTCCCAAAAATGCAGCAAGTTTCAAAAATCTTTGGCAATTTGTGATGTGCAAGGCACCCTCTAAGCCCAGAAATAAGGGAGACACCAATACCGCATTGTGCCAGACTGATTGTCTACATTGACATCTACTCGACAGAAAGACATCTAGTTTTGACAGCGATCGACAAAGGTTGGTGAAAATATATAAATTATACCAGATACCAGAAATATCGCTCAATTCAGCATCGATTCAGCAGATCAGCTGTACAGATAGAAAGGTTCTCCTCTACACTGACTGAAATAATAAAATGTCTAAGAGGGATTGGTAGAATACAAACGCGATCCACTCTTTTTCTTAACATCATCGACCTAGACCGAATTCAACTGACACTCGACAAACTGAAAGACTACATCGAACAGGACCTAAGGAAAAACAGGCTGTACCACGTGGTTAGGTACGAACTAAATAAGACCTTAACATCGTTAGAAAGCGTTATTCCCATCAGCTAACGGAAAGCCAGGGGGATCAACTTGATAGGAACTGCCTCGAAGTACGTAGCTGGTAGCCCAGAGCATGACGACATGGTTTTGGTCACGGACAGTATCAACGACTTGACTACTAATAAGAAGAAACAGGTAATACTCCACAAACATACTGATTTGGGTAAACATTGACATATAAAGCTCAATAAAAAAAGACTCAGAAAAATTAGCTGTGAATTTTCAAAATCAAGTTAGGCTCGTTAAAAAAGAAACAATTCGCAAAGCGAGGCTGAGTGTTGTTAACATACTGCAACTGAGCGAAAAACAAAAAAAACTTCTTTAAATAATTAAACCTCCAATCTTGAAGGCAACAAAATTAAAATAATTTGTAATAAAACCGGGACCAAAAAACAATCTTATTTTAAATCCCACCTTGTGAATCATTCTTTTAAACTAATAATAATTTAAAAATTAATATCAATAACCTAAAGAATTTAAGTAAGACCCAAAATAACTTAATGTAAAGCAATCTGTGTGCGAGTTCAAAAAAAAACTTCTAATCCATCAAAGTTGCAGAAGCCTCAAACCCATTCGACAATAAATCGGGTGGTACTCCCGACAGTGCTTTTTAACATTTTAACGTATTTTAACTCTTAACTTGTTGGCCACCCAAAAGTGCAGAACCAGCGTCTGCACTACATCCGCTGCACACTAACTAAATGGATCAAGTGTCACTAAACTTGAACGATTCCACGTAAACCTTGGCGCAAAACCTGTATCTTTTAATAAGTTACAGCTGTGTAGATGAGCTGTTATCGGATGGTGCATTGTGCTCAATGAGAATCGTGCTTAAAAACCCGAAAAGGAAAATCTAAAACGTTTTCTCGCACCGCTGACAAAACTTTCTATAAAAATATAATCAATAATGTTATTCATTTACATTTAATTCAACTTTATTTTGATATTATTTTCACAAAACTCTTAATATATAAAATATGTAATGTATTAGAATAACATTGAAGGTAACTTTCAGCTTTATACGAGTATAGCTGTAACTTTGTAACCGTTACCAGCTAACATAAGAACGGCGAGTATATAATCAGATTAACTTTAAATAAAATTTATAACATTTTTGCCTTTTATAGTTAATCTCACAAGCCAAACTTTTTGTTGAACTTTTCTTTATTTTTGTATCTAGTGAATATGGTTGTTTTTTCAAATGTATTTTTTTTTTGTGTTTTCATTTTGCATTATTCAAATAACACAAAGTATTTATTTCTTAACATGTAGTTACAACTATTTTATTAAGCTACATTACATTCAACCATAGATCTTTGGGACATATAACTGGCATGTATCTATTTAACGCATTTTGTAATTTTATCATTTGCTATGCATTTTATCGTACTTTTAAAGATTTTTTAATCTAGGTGATCACATTGAAATTTTGTTTTAAAAACGCTTGTAAGAGTTATATATTTTATATTTCATAAGTCTAAAGGGTATAAAAGATACATATAACAATTAGGAAATAATTTCAAAATTTTAACATAAAATAGTTAAAAAATATATTGCGTTAATTAAAAGCTTTTATACTCGTTTATTGACCTTTTAGCATTTTTGTAACCTTAACAGAAATAAAAAGCTTCGAATATAATGGAAAATTTCATTTAATTCTACAATTTTAAGCACCATATTCAAACGGAATATTGGCATTAATACACAGGAAGTCCAATTAACATTTGAGACTAACGTATACACGTATGGGTAAACTACAGAATAATTTCGTTTGCTTTAACACTAGCTAACACATTATTTTATTAGAAAATTGATAAATTAAATTTATTTTCCACAAATACTATCATATTCTTTTGATGGTTATTTGTTGTTAAGCTTTATTTTTCATATTTATGGGCTTTTGCATATATATCAATTTAGCTGGCCATTTGCTAAGCTCTAGTTAAGACCAAGCTTTGCTCATTTTTAGTTATATATAGTTATTTAAGACTATTTGAGGTTGTCGGTATATTAAGATCGGCAGTAGTTGAATCGGACGATTTTTTCATTTTGTCACAATAATCGTTAAAAATATCTCGAAAACGAATCCAGCACTTCTCCGGTATGGTTATTGAAGTTCGAAAGTTATTTTTCACCTAAAATATAAACCGAAGCACAATTTATTGGAATCAAAATATATGGTGCACATACTTCACTTATTCTCATGTAAACTCCTCTGTTATTTTGTCCGATATCAAAATAGAAGTTTTTGTTGTCAACCTTCATATGCCGCTCTTCTGGTAAATCTCCTTTGAACCTATTAAAAACAAAGAAATTATTACATCTGAAGACTGTAGTAGAAATAAGAAAGCAAAGCTAGCTTCGTCCAGAGCCCAAAGTCTCAAAATTTGAGCATTTCCGATCGTTCAGTTAGCTATAAGATATAGTAGGCCCATATGTATGAAATTTAGGAAAGAAAGTTTAAAGTCGAAAACCTTAAAACTGAGAGACAAGTTTGCGTTAAAATACCCAAATATGCGGAAGGTCTGCAAGTATAAGGCAAGGCAAGGCAAGGCCTACCGTTACCTACATGAACAAATTCATATTTTTAATAATTCTTAGGTCAAGCACTAGCTTTAGTCATTTAGATGAATTAAAGTTTTTTTGCGTTTACATTTTCACCCATTTTTCTCCGTTACGCGGGGGATATCTATCAAAAAAAGCTCTAAACAACTGTATTCCCTCAAAAATAACCACTGTTTTTTGATCGCATTTTCACCAATTTTGCTCCGTTACGCGGGAGATATCTATCAAAAAAAGTTTTAAAAATCTGTATTCCCTCAAAAATAGCCACAGTTTTCCAGTTTTTTCCTGAAAGATTTATTTTGGATTGTGAAACATAAAGTTTATATTGGCAGCACAGCGCGTACAGGAAATTAGACAGACGCTGAGCTTGCATTGATTGAGTGCAACGAAATTGCCACATTTGTCCCCTGTGAGATTTATTTTAGTTTTAGTTACATAACCCATAGTATTCCCATGCGTGTTGGCGATGGATACTCCGAAATCTATATACGGTTAAAATTGGAAAAAAATTTTTTACAAATTTTCAAGTAATATTTCCTGTTAAGTTTGTTGAACACGCTTTCGTTAATGCGTGCCCGTTAATGCCATTTGCAAAGCAATTTCTTTAGTATTTTAAATATATATTGCAACATTTTATTTTTGCGCGGTTCCTGTTGCCTAATGTTAATTTAACAACCCGATTTTAGGACAACAGCCTGTTAAGTTAGCTGATTGAGGAGCTAAGAAGCTTTAATATAAACTTAATTTACAATTTTAATATGGCTTTCTGCGCCTCGGTTCTGCACCAGCTGCCGTCAGCTCTCGAAACTGGTGGGAGTCGTCAAACTAGGCACTTGATGTGTTTAGTTACATGCACAGGTTGTGATGAGAGTCGCACGGAGCCAGCTGTTCCACGAAGTTGTCGAGGGCCTCCTTCCTCAGGCTCGTCAGATACCTGAGATGGAAGGTCGAATAAATCCGTCTTCCAAAACTTATTTTATTTGCGTGTTTACTTCATCTTTCACTGTCATAGGATAGTGATCGAATTTCAAGTAATTCGGTGTGGTCGACGAGCTTTGAACCATTGCCTTCACGTTAGTTGTCTTGGTCAGTTTTTTTTAAGGTCTTCAAACAAGTGTGGAAATGACTTGAGTTAAAGTTTCTTTGTTGTTTTAGCCCGTCTGGCATGTGGTTTTGGGGCCAGTGGCAATGATGGCGCATATTGTTATGGAGGTTATGGAGGCTTTTTTAAGGAGGTTGTTGAGGCGCAGCTTTACGCTGATAACCTAAGTTATTATAGTTTTGTCTTGGTAAAGCGATTGGTTGCTTTCCATATTTATAGTAGTGAAGTGAGATTGGTTATCTGTTCATGAATGGGATCCTGCGAGAAGGTAAAGGCTTGGAGGTCTAGACCCTGCAGTGTCTTGTTTGTCCCATGTTTGTTGCGTGTTTTCCTCAAAAGTATTCTTTTATAAATTTTCCAAAGATTTATTACTGAGGGTAAGTCCATTACCAATAGGCAAGGCATGTCGCCTTGCAGCCCTCGTAAAAAAGTATGCAAAGGTTTGTTTTTGTTCATTTTTGTCATTAACAACTCCGCTTATCTTCCTAATCCCATACAACCGATTTTCTTTAGGATTAGGGAAAGGTGTTTATAAACCGTTTGGTGGAATTCTTCCACTGATTGGTTTGAAGTTTGTATTAGCCTGGACATTTGAGTACTCTAGGGTATTTCTGTCTCTTTTGTTCGCGTAATGAAAAGTTTAACATTTGATTTCCAGTTTATTGGAGTATTATACGACTTTAATGCCATGTCGGCCGACTATCTTGTTGCGTATGGAATGTATTTTGGCGTACCCTGGAAAGTACTAAATAAAACTTTAAGCAAATTCGAATTAAAGATGAGGCAGGGGTTTTTTGTTTTTGGAAAAATATTAATAGAAAAATAATGGATATTTTGGAGGTTTTGAAATTAATAAAATTAAAGTAGGTAATCAGGGAGTTAGTTATGTTTAATTTATGTAGGTGTCTGTATGAAAAAAAGCGTTTCATCCTTTTCTTTTCTTTCATTTTTTATCCTATTATTTATTTATTATTCTAAAAATTTCCCGTGATAGCTTACTTTACTAAAGATAATTTTATTGATTTTATTGGCTCCTCCCACCGACGATCCGGATTTCACCCTTTTTGTTGCGTTGACTATTGGGTATCCTGGGGTGCGTACTTAATGGAGGTGTGTCCTGCGTCCCTGCCTACAGTTCTTGGAGTCCACCGATGGGCAAAAAGCAAAAGCGAAGTTTGATTTTTCGGAGTTGTTTGAACAAAACGAATATTTGAATTTCGTTTCAAAAAAACGTAATTGGCTGCTAGCGTTTTGCTGGATTGCAAAGAATTCATTCATAGCATCATCAAAGGAATCCCTAATAATCTATTACATAGTCAAGCATAGGTGTATTTGCAATACTTCGTCACATCATAAAAACTTCCGCATTTGTTCTTAAAAATGTCGCTAAAAGATCAAGAGCGTAAGGAAAGGCGTCAAACTATACGACCCAAGCATCCAACGAAACGATCAGATGCTTAAATTGTAGCTCCCTGGGCAGGCTGCCGCAAGCGTAAGTTTAGCGCGAATTATGGATGTGGCAGCTTGGAACACAAGATCGCCCAATGCTCGGAAAGAATGTTAAAAAAAATAAAAACAAGGTATTCTAAGATTTATCATAGAAGGAGTTAACCAATTTTTTATGTTTAGAATGCCTAATCGATTCTGGAAACCCAATTAGTTTTGTAAAAGAATCGAGCATGGGGCCTATACTTTGGACTTCTTTGGACTAGTAGTCGTTTAAATGTGTTTGGAAGAATATCAAGTTTTGAAATTAAGTTTTACAAAATCTTGCAAAATTATCACAAAACAGATGGTAGTATTAAAAATAAAAACTCAAAAGATAATATAATGATGAATAATAATGAAAACAAAGTGCAAAAAGATAATATAAAAACTGACTTTTATGACTGTATGAAAAATAATAGTACACAGATAGAGTATGAAAGAATTCATATACAAAGTGCAGCAGATACACTTTTAATAGAATACCATGAACAAAATGCTTTATATAACGGGTGATTTTTTTTAAAGCTATAGCAACATAAAATTGACAATAATGCATGAAATCTTTATTTGAATCGATAGTAATAAAATGTGTTAAGATTATTTCATGCAAATATTGACCGTGACTGCGCCTTAAATGGTCCATCCAATAAGTCCAATTTTTGGCATACTCCTTCCAACTTTTCGGCCAGTATCTCACGAATAAATGCTTTAATGTTGTCCTCCAATGTTGTCCAATGCGTCAATGGAAACGGGCTTGTATAGACATTAAATTTAACATAGCCCAACAAAAAAATACTCTAAAGGCGTGAAATCGCACGATCTGGGCGGACAATTGACCGGTCCCGAACGTGAATTAAAATGTTCACCGAACTCGCTTCTTAATAAGTCTATAGGTACGCGTGCTGTGTGGTACATGTCATGCTAGTTAAGCTCTTACATTTTGGGCAAAAAAAAGTTTGATATCATCTCACGGTAGCGCTCACCATTCACAGTTACGTTACGATTCACATTATCTTTGAAGGAGTACGCCCTAATGATGCCACCAGCCCATAACTGCCACCAGCCCAACTGTGACTTTTTACTGGATGTATTGGTAGCTCTTGTAATGCTTCTGGCTGATTTTCACTCCAAAATCGACTATTCTGCTTATTTATGCACCCATTAAGCCAAAAATGAGCTTCGTCGCTAATACAATTTAATAAAAAAGTGGATCTTTTGCCATCTTTTTAAGAGACCATTCACTAAAAAATTTTGAGGAGGTTGAGGTCAATGCTTGTACTAGCTGTTGAAAAGCTTCACACTTAAATCCTTCGGCAAAATTTTCCACGTTCGTGAGTAACAGCAACAGGGGCTGCGAACGGAGACGAATCGATAATTGATGGTCATCATTAACACTGTCAGATACAGTTGCGATATTTTCTTCAGTTCGCACTCTACGTAAGCGTATTGGTGGTTTAATGCCCAGCAATGTAAATTCGGTGCGAAATTTAGCCAGAATAGCCCGAATAACCGCCTCAGTGAGTCGATGAAACTGACAATAATTTGAAACTTTCTTAACAGAGCACACTTTTTGATAATAAAATTAAATAATTTAAAAGCGTTGTTCGTTTCAAATCAAAACGACCGGAAATACATAAATTTCGATAGCGAGAAACCTTTCTATTATCCTCCATGGTGTCTGTCTAATTCCGGAAAGACCCAGGTACAACAATCAACAACAACAACATCTCCGATAATGCTGGTAAAAAGACAGGATAAATAGGAATATTTATAGATTACAAAGACAATGGACGACCTATTTGCTAACTTTTCAGGAAAGCAATATTTCGGTAGCCAGATTTAAAAAATGAGTTTTTTCCAATGTAAAAATTTACATGCCGAAGACTCGTCATGCATGACGAAATGCCTCAACGATTTATAAACAAAATACTTTTTTTTTTTTTTTATAACATTCTTAATTTGTATTTAAAATCTGTCCAAGTGGACAATCATTAAATGGTTTGGGGGGGACCTTGACTTAAGGGAGGTACATGGAATGTATATCTTATGAGGTTGACTTAGGTGTCTATTGGTTGGGGAGATCAAGCGGGTGTTTCCTTTTCAGGCGTCTTGGGGATTGCCTATTATCTAGGAGGTTGATGGCCAGGTGGTTGGGTTGGTTATCCAGTCTTTTTATGTATTTTCCGCTGAGACGGGTGATCTCCTCTGTTACACATCTAATTCCAAGCTCTTTATGGATTATTGAGTTTTCGTGGTACGGATGGGCGTTCGAAACTATTCTCAGGCATTTATTTTGAAATCGCTGTATTTTGATGCGGTTCGAACAGCTTGCCGTGCCCCACAACTGTATCCCATATGTCCAGATTGGCTTAAGCACTACCTTATAAATAAGAAGCTTGAATTTTACTTTGAGTTTGGACCTCCTTCCTAGGAGCCAATGCAGTTGCTTGAGCCGGTTGCGCTTATTGATTAGGTGCGGACGCCATGTGAGCCTGCGGTCCAGTGTCAGCCCTAGATATTTGGGAGTGTTATTAGTTGGGATGGTTTCCCCGTTGAGTGTGACGGGGGGGCATTCTCCCCTGCGTAGTGCGAAGGTTGTTTGTGTAGATTTCTCGGCGTTCACCACGATGTTCCATCGTTTCATCCATGGACCGAGGGCATTCAGTTGCCTCTGGATGATGGCTGAAGCTTCCAAAGGATCTGTGGCGGAGGCAAGGAAGGCGGTGTCATCGGCATAAGTGGCTACTGTGAGGTTTCTGGAGGGGGTGATGGGGAGGTCCGCTGTGTAGAGTGTGTATAAGATGGGTCCAAGAACACTGCCTTGTGGTACTCCTGCTCTTATGGGCCCAGGGTTGCTGATTGATGATCCGCATCTCACTCTGAATTCTCTTCCCTCTGTGTATGACTTGAGGAAGGCGAAATGGGAACTTGGGAGGTGGGTTTTAATTTTGAAAAGTAGTCCAGGGTGCCAGACTCTGTCAAACGCCTGTTTGACATCAAGCATAACGGCACAGCAGTACTTCTTCTTTTCGAAGGCCTCAAGTATAGACTCAACAATCCGGTGGCATTGCTCAGGTGTTCCGTGAAGGCGTCTGAAGCCAAACTGGTGGTCAGGGATCAGACCGGCCTCCTCCAATACCGGCATTACTCTACGTAAGAATACTCTTTCGAGTATTTTTGAAAGGATTGCCAGCAAGCTAATCGGTCGATACGATGCTAGGTTGTCTTCAGGTTTCCCAGGTTTTAGGAGGACAATTACTTCCGCTCGCTTCCACTCTTTAGGGAAGTACCGTAGACGAAGGCAGCTGTTGAATATGTTGGCCAGCCTTTGGGAGCAGATTAGGGGCAACATTTTCAGTGCTGTTGCATCGATACGGTCTGGACCCGGTGACTTGCCATTTTCTAGGGAGGCGATCTCCTGCGCAATCTCCTCTGGTTCGACGGGCTGTATTGGCGGGCCAGGAGCACTTGGGCTGTCTATGAACCTTATGGTTACAGCTCTCTCTTCGCCAGTGCATCTGTCAAACGGTGAGAATGCACTATGTAGATGATCAGCAAAGGCTTCTGCTCTTTCGACCTCAGTCCGACACCAGGAACCGTCCACTTTTCGCACGGGTGATATCTTCTTCACAGGTCTTTTTATGTGCCTCGTGACATTCCACAGATTGTGTTGCGGGTCTCCAGGTTCCAGCTCCATAAGAAATCTATCAAACGAGTCCTGCCGTAGAATGGATAGCTTGTCCTTCAAATCTTTGGTGGCACGATTAAGTGCTGTCTTATCCCTGGGGTTGCGCGAGGAAACCCAGACTCTTCTGAGGCGCCTTTTTTCGGCCACGAGGGCCGCGATTTCCGGAGACACAAGTGCTGAAGGTGGGTCTCGGTTATCGAGTGTCTGGGTGGGAAGAAAACCGCATCAATGGTGATATCTCCCTGTGGGCTAGAAATCCTGGTCACGGCGCACTGAGCCCATTCCTCCTGAAACGCGGCAAGTTCCGTGTACTGAATGCCACTCCTGATGATCCGCGTGCTCTGCCAGATGGATGGTTGGCATGTAACAGTTCGTACCCGCTAATGTGGAAGTAGGATCTGGAACAAAAGTGGGATTTTGAGACTAGAAGAACATCGATATTGTCTGTTTTGATGAGATGCTCCACTTCGGCTTTGCCCCTCTGCAGGCCGTTTGCATTCCAAAAAACTATATTAAGACTTATTTGCATTACTTTGTGTTGAGGATGGGAGCTATAAGCTGCATCATCTGAGAGAATCTGCGACATCACCTTTTCCATCATCCTCTCAATCGTTCCTTCCATGCGGGCAAGAATCGTTTCAAGCTGGTTGGGTTGTGGGGCTTCGTGAGTGGTTTGAGGGGTTTGTTGGGGATTGGGAGGCTGAATGATTTAATTAGATAAAGTAAAGCATTGGTCTATATGGACGGCAATTCGAAAGTCACAAAAGATAGTAAGACCCATTTCGAAATATTAAAAGATATGCCTCTTTTACGATTAGATTACGAAACGATTAGATTAGATGGAATTGAGGCTAGACAAATGCTAATTTCTTTTTAACGAAGTCAAATATTTGGGATACTTAGTTTCAGGCAAACGAATTAAACAGTCTACAGATTTTCCGATGCTGCAAAAGGCACACGACGTGTAAAGTTATATAGGGTTATGCTCATACTTTAGGCCGTTGTATATCTTAATCAGGAAAACAAATTTTTAATTTGGAGAAAAAGAATCTTTTGACCTATTAAAAAATAACGGGCTCGCAATACCTATTTTAGCGTTATACAGCCCAAATGATAAAACCGAATTACACCACGATCCCACCGCACTAGGCTTCAGAACAATATTTTTACATAAAAGCGACGAAAAGCTACACCCGGTGTCTTATTTTTCAAAGCAGACAACCGACGTCAAAGCTAAATATCAAAATTTTTGAAGTGTAGAAAGGAGTACCATGAAGAAGACGAGTGCGTTTGTTGCTCTGAACGGTAGGTGAGAATTGAGGATTTAATAGAAGACAAAGTGCAGAGTGATGTGATAGGTCGTTGTAGTCAAAACAAAAAACCGTAAACGAGTCATGCTGGGCGTATGTAGATCTACAAAAACCTAGGAACAGAGGATTAAAATTTTAAGTCCGTCTATTTGGAAAGTTAAATGTTAGTCATGTTAGTAGATACTGGCTGTCTACATTACCATTAATAAGGTTATGTAGTAAAACGACTCCCAGCATCTTTCTACGATTGGTTAGGGACGGTAAATTGATTAGTAGAAGTCTGTTAAAATAAGAACTGAGGTGAAGATTTGCATCCCAGTTGAGTCCCCTAAGAGCAAACGTTCAGAAGTTCTTTTCAACGGATTCAATGCGATCTTGATGAACTAAGGGCTCTAGACGCATGATCCTTACTCCAGCATTGGACGTACTAAAGATACCTATAAACTTTTAGTTATATAAGTGGCATTGAATTCCTCAGACCATCTTTTAATAAAACTAAGCACACCCTTGGCTTTATCAACAATTAAAGAAATGGTCGGAACATTGAAGTTTAAAATCTAATGGGACACCAAGACCGTGAAGATCTTTCTATCTTTCTAATCTTTCTAAGGCATGTGGCCTAAGTATGTGGCCACTGTTAGGGCACGAACGATAAAAAGATATTAGCTCACATTTTCCCCATTAAGTTTGAAGAGATTGGTTGAACACCATTTTTGAAAATTGTCCAAATCAGACTGATCTTTATATTGGGCAAAAGGAGATTTATATTGAAGACAAAGCTTAACGTCGTCTGCATACATCAGAACCAGAGAGCAGCGGGTAAGTCGTGCTTTACTACAGTCCGTATACATGACATCTGTTGGAAGGTCTTTACGGAAGCTATCTATAATAGAAGAAGTCAGCTCCAAGAGGTTTGTGGTGGTGGAGCGACGTTTTATGAAACCATGCTGGCACCGAGAAATAATTAAACTGCAGAGATGTTGAAGATGTGGTGTTACCAATTTTTCAAAAAGCTTTGGAATTGCTGACAATTTAGAGATTCCTCTATAGTTTGTAGCATCCGATTTTTTTACTTTTTTGTGTAGGGGGAATTATGAAGGATTCTTTCCACATTTGGGGAAAAATCGAAGTTTCCAGAGACAAAGAGAAAAGTTTAAGAAGGGGTCTGCACAATGGCTTAGCGCAGTTTTTCAGTACACAGCCAGGAACACCATCAGGACCTGGCGAATAGACTGGTTTCTTCTTCAGAAGATCCGATAACACAGTGCTTTCGGAGAAAGTTGGTCTGAAAATAAGATTAGCTGATTAAATATTATATGAAGAAGGCTGATCCATAATTGTAGGAAATGAGTACGTTGTTTGAAAGAAAGATGCGAATAGATCGGCAATACCCTGATCAGTAGTCGCAGATACATTTTCAAACGAAATTAGGGGGGGGGGGGGGGGGGAGAAGATACCTGCTTACGCTTAGTGTTAACAAAATTATGAAACTGCTTCGGATCCTGTGTAAGCTGGATTCGACAGCGGTATATATAATTTTTATAACACTCAGCGTTATGCACGGTGAAGTTTAACCGAAGTATCTAATTACTAAGTATCTTGAAAAGGTTACAGCGCAGCCGGATTTTTTATATGTCTTAGGGAGTCTATTTTATTTTTAAGTTTTTTAGGCTCCTTGTAAACCAAGGTCGAACGCTTCCTTGATGTCCAAGAAGAGGGCATTGCAGAATTTTTTCCGGTATTTGACCGTCAGTACTTGCTTAACAAGCCGATGAAGTTGCTCCACCGTACAATAACCAGCTCGGAACGCGAACGGTTGCTCAGGAGTAATCTCCTGAGTGTCCATAATCCTAACAATTCGGGCAGCAATTAGTCTCTCAAACACCTTCGAAATCGAAGGGAGGAGACTGATCGGCCGATAGGACGCGGGGTCTATTGCCGACTTGCCCGGGTTGTGGATTATAGTAATTAATGCGAGCCTCCACTGTGCAGGGAAGCATTGCAATCTCACTATGGCGTTGAACAACAACGCTATATAAAGAATTGCGTGACATGATAATGCCTTTAGTGTGGCGTTGCATATATTATCGTGGCCAGGTGCGCTAATGATATTTAAGCGACCAATAAGTTCGGATATCTGACTGGGGGCAAAAGGCCTGATAGGCAGGTCCATTTGGAGCGCTTAAAACAGCCTGGCATGCGTTTCGTTTACTTGGCCCGAGCTCGCTAGCTCAAATGGCTGAAAACATTTAGCAAGGTGCCAAGCTATAACCTCGGCTTGCTGCAAGTCCGTCCGACACCATGTCTACTGTTACTGTCTAGAAGCGGCGCCTTCATGGTGCACCTCCTTTTGATGGCGCGTGTGGCCTTCCAAAGTGAGTGCGTCGCGTCATTATCAGTACCAGTGTTCGCCAGTCTCGCATTGAAACAGTTGAACCAGAATCCAGTTTTGTGATCTGCCAGTGCCCGTTGAAGTTCGCTCAGTGCTCTATTCCACGCTGTTTTGTCCAGGGGGTGTCGAGACCACATCCACCTTGTGCGTAGGCGTTTCTTTTCACGGATTAGAAGCTGGATCGCGTTGGTGATCGGCATACCTGATGCTGCGGGCTTCCGGGGCGGGTGCGTGCTGCCATTTTTGCTGCTGTCTTGACTTTGCTAGCGAACAATTCAACGGCGTCTTTCATGTTATCCCCAGAGTTGATCTCAATATCGAGGTGCAGAGATCTCTCAAGTTGTCCTTTGAAGAGTTCAAGGTTGCTTCGCTTGGTTATCAGCCTCTTCGACGTCAGGTATGCCATAGCGGCTGAGTCCAGCGTGATTATTAGCGGTAGGTTGATTTAAATGTCAATTTTTACAAATAAAATAAGTAAAGTAGATTCAAAAGAAGACACAGATAGTCTCAAAATAATTAAAAGTCAAAATATTATACATATTTTCCCCAATATGGGCTTAATAGAAACTAAGACAGTGGATTCCACTGCAAATTTTATTAATAAAGTAGAAGTAGAGTCAAACAATTTAAGTTACATTACAGCTATTTTACTAGCTCTTTTCGTATAAATATAAATAAATGCAATAATAAAACTGTATAAACGGCACAATAAATGTCTAAAGAAAAGATACAACAGTAGAGCCGATGGTTTAGAAACAGTTTAATTAATGATGTACAATATGTAAATGAAAATTTGTTATAATAATTAAATTTTTAAATATGTTCATTAAAAATGGTTTTAATTAAATATGGATTGGCAAAATGTAGCAACCATCATAAATTAAATTAAAGAGAAAATTTAACAAATCGTACAAATGTTTGTCTCAGAATAGGCGCTTTCAGAAAGCAACTGCAAATAAACATACAGCAAGTTTAGTAGATTGCTTTAATCAAGCAAGAACTCTCATTTATAACCATAAAGAAAGTTAGATAAAAAGCAGTGGACATCAGTGTCCAAATTTTTGATAAAACTTATAAAAAATCTTTTACATATAAAGGAAAGGTAAAAGTTGCACATATCAATACCAACAATTTTAAATTCCCCTTTGACGCTAGGAGTTAGTCAGTAAACCGCAGAATCATTAAGTGTTTCTGATACAGAACTTAAAGAAAAATATCTTAACACTATAACTATGCCGGCGGTATTGATACTCCCGGAAGAATTAGAATTTTCGGAAGACCAAGAAACAGCCACAATGACAGAAAATTCAGCCGCTATAAGGTCGTACATAAAGGAAGTGTCAAGTTCAGTACCACGTTTCGATGGTAAAAAAATCCATCTTCAAAGGTTCATAATGGCAATCAAGACCTTGAAAATACGGTACATATGAGGACATTGCAGTCCAAGTAATAAAAACAAAATTGATTGGCACAACTTTGAACCTGGTTCAGGATGAAACAACAATTCTTACAATATTTAATAATTTCAAACTACAGTTGTTGGTGAGACATCCCAAAACATCAAGGCAAAATTGTCTACGGTACAACAGAGGGGCAAAACAGCCACACAGTTTACTACCGAAGTTAATAATTTACGCAAGCTCCTAGAAGCCTCGTATATCGATGAAGGTTTGCCGAAAAAGGCCGAAAACGAAAATGTTAAAATCGTGCAGGAGGCAGGTACATGCACAACTATGGACGCACTAGGTGCGTGCATTAGACCAGTTGAGGGTTACCGGAAATGTGAAATCAATATTGTATTCCAATAGAGGTAATTCTAATAGAGGTCATGGTTATAGAGGTAACGGTCGCGGCAGAGGCAGTGGCCGTTACAATAATAGGACCTATAACAATAATGGTTATAACGGCAATAATTATACCAAAAATAATGGTAATAATTATAGAGGTCGTGGCAACTCGAATAGAGGTAGCAAAAATAACATTTAATCACGTGGCAACAGGAACAAGATAAATTTTCTTAGTTGACACAGTACAGACATTTCAATTTTAAAGGAAGAAGCCGATTAGTTCAATAACATGCAAGATGGCAATAGAATTAATATCCAAGGCATTAGCCGAGATTATTGAACTCAAAAGTTTAACGTCAATTGAGATACAGACAGATAAATACATAATTCCACACAATTTTTATATAGTAGATCAACAATTCCCAATACCATGTGATTGAATAATATGCATTGATTTTATTAAAAAATTTATTTGCCAACTAGATTTCAAATCTACAGAAGATTCGTTTATTATTAGACCAAACAATTTAAATTTTCCGATTTATGTTCCCATAAAATATAACTCTGGAAATAATAGAATATAAGTACCAGCAAGATCACAAGTTATCCGAAAGATCAATGTAACTTCAACTGAAGATACAAATATATTGATTCCAAATACAAACAGGTATTTATATAACAAATACCATTTCAACATCACAGAATGTTTTTGTCCGAATACTAAATACACAAAATACCGATCAATTAATAGATTTGAATAACTTAGAATATGAACCACGTTCGAACTATAATGTAGTTCAATCTAATGAAGAAACAAGAGAACAAGCCCAATTGTCAAAAAAATTTCCCTCCACAATTTGAAACACCATTAAAAAAGCTATGTAGTAAATATGCAGATATATTTGGTCTGACAACAGAACCTGTATCGGCAAACAATTTTTATTTTCAGAAACTGAGATTGAAAGAAGATGAACTAGTCTATATAAAAAATTATAGAAATCCTCGTAGTCAGATAGACGAGATTCAAGCTGAAGTACGAAAATTGATCGATGATAAGATAGTGGATCCATCAGTATCAGAATATAATAGTCCACTTTTATTAGTACTGAAAAAATCTCTTCAAGACTCGAAAAAAAGAAATGGAGATTAGTAATTAACTATCGTTAAATCAATAAAAAACTGTTGTCTGTTTTCCACTGTTTCCACTGTTGTAATTTCCACTTCCTAGAATTGATGACATTTTGGATCAACTAGGCATTTTTCATGCCTCGACTTGATGTTAGGTTTTCACTAAATTGGACTAGAAAAGAGTTCAAGAAATACAACTTCATTTTCAACAACAAACGGTTCATATCGTTTCACACGATTACCATTGGGTTAAACAAATAGCGTCTTATTCCTTTCAAAGAATGATGACTATTGCATTTTCTGGGCTTGAGCATACGCAAGCATTCCTCTACATGGATGATCTGATAGTCATAGGTTGTTCCGAAAAGCATATGATTAAGAACTTATCAGATATTTTCGACAAATGCAGGAAATACAATCTTAAATTACATCCTCCGAAATGTTCATTTTTTATGCAAGAAGTCACTTTTTTGGCACATAAATACACGGATTAAGGAATATTGCCGGATGACAAGGAGTTTGATGTCATAAAAAATTATCCAGTACCCCACGATGCAGATAGTGCAAGGCGTTTTGTTACATTTTGTAACTATTACAGGAGATTTATTAAAAACTTCGCCGACTATTCACGGCACATAAATATATTATTGGACAGAAGATTGTCAAAAAGCATTTTTGCATTTAAAAACTAAACTGATTGAACCAACTCTCTTGCAATACCCTGATTTTAGTAATGAATTTTGTATTACAACAGATGCAAGCAAGATGGGGTGTGGCGCAGTTTTATTTTAAAACCAGTTCCAGTTGCATACGCATCTAGATAGATACAAAGGGTAATAAAAGTACAACCAGTAGGAGTTGGCAGCAATGTCCAACGTATACCAAGTCATCAAGAACGACGAGGTACGTAATGTAGTTTCTTTAAACATGGAAAAAATTACTGCAAGATATGATGTTGAGGATTTATATAGAAATTAAGTTGTTGATTTAGATCAATTTTTTCAAAGGCTTAATAAGCAGATCGGTATATACAAAATCAGTCAACTTAAAATGGCGCCGTGGGAAAATATCTTTGAATACATTTCAATTAATAATATAAAAAAAAAGGCAATAAAATATTGAAGAAATTAAGAGTAGCGCTACTCAACTCGGTGACCTTAATGAATAATTTTTTTATTGAGAACAAAAAGTTTTCCATACATAGACTTGTTTTCATATTGGTCGTTTGTATGGCAGCTTATGATATAGTGATCCGATCCGAATCAAACTTTCACAAATCATGTATGGCTATGTCAAATGAATAAATAATGAATTCAGTTGCAATAGCTTGGAAAACAAAATGTTTTCCATACAAGGACTTGTTTTCATATCGGTCGTTTGTATGGCAGCTATAGTGGTCCGATCCGGACCAAACTTTCACAAATGGTGTATGGCTATGTCAAATGAATATGATATAGTGGCCCGATCCGACTGATTTTTAAACTTGATCTGCGTGCAACAAAAATATTGATCTGGTAAAAATTAAACGCTAGCTTTAAAACTACTGTCTATTTTTTGCATAGGAACAGACGGATAGACGGACAGACGGACAGAGGGACAGACGGACAAACGGACATGGGTATATCGACTCGGCTGTTGATGCTGATCAAGAATATATATACTTTGTGGGGTCTGAGATGCTTCCTTTAATGCGTTACACATTTCTGGAAAAAATTATACAAGTAATACCGTTTTTTAAGGGTATAAAAATAGCATAGAACCAATTTTTAATATAGATGATTATGCCAAGGAAATTAAATTTAGATTGGAAGTAGCATATAAGAGAGCTAGAACATAAAAGAAAAAATAAAAAAAATTGCGATTAAAATACGAAAAATATAGAAGTATTAGTACGAGAAAAGGTTTAATTAAGAAATGAAGTAGAACATAAACTCGATTTTAAATATATGCACGGGACCATATAAGGTAGAAAAGATAGAAGAAAGAGACAATATAATAAAATCAAACAATAAAAAATTAATGATTGTCATCATTAATGAAAATGAAATAATAAAACAATATATGTATATATATGTATATACAAAAATAATAATAAAATAAAATAACTACACTAAGTTACGTTATTTTTCAAAAGGAGGTAGATGTGGTATGTGTACATATTGGGTATCTACTGTATACAAATACAGCCGAATATTTTGTCAAAACATAATGTTAAAGTAAACGGTTGAGCTGAACCGTTACTATAAATGTAGACAATCAGCGTTCTCACGTGCGCGAATAGAACACTTCCCTCTTCCCTTCAGCTCTGAGTAGCAGCGATACATATATAAGCTAAAATAAGAAGCTCCGCGGTATTAAGCTAAGCGAACCCTTATAATCAGATATTAAGCACACTCCAGAAATAGACTTCGGAGCGGGACCTTCCCTGCTCCCATATAATTATTTGGACTTTTTCTGGGTTGGGACTACACCATTGCATAGTGACCGTTTTTAATCATGTGGCTATTAAAATCTGAAAAAACTTCGGAGCCAAAAATCTCCGGCTTTAACCAGGTGTCTGTAAAGACTATTATCTAGGATGCAACTGTCAGAATAATGTTTAGGGAGCTTACTTCGTAGCCCCCCAGTGTTTTGCTAGGTAAGAGTAATGGATATTGTTAGTTTTTTAAAGAAGATTTTGTTAAAGAAGAAGAAGATGGTTCAATGTGTTTAGGCTTTGGGAATTTAACTCCCACAGGCTTGTTAACTTTTTAATACCCTTGAAGAGGGTATTATAATTTTGTCCAGAAATGTGTAACGCATTAAAGGAAGCATCTCCGACCCCTCAAAGTATATATATTCTTGATCAGCATCAACAGCCGAGTCGATATAGCCATGTCCGTCTGTCCGTCTGTTTCTATGCTAAAAATAGACAGTAGTTTTAAAGCTAGCGTTTTGAAATTTTTACCAGATCATTATTTTTGTTGCACGCAGATCAAGTTTAAGAATCGGTCGGATCGGACCACTATATCATATAGCTGCCATACAAACGACCAATATGAAAACAAGTCTTCGTATGGAAAACTTTTTTGTTTTTCAAGCTATTGCAACCGAATTCAATATTTATTTATGTGACATAGCCATACATGTTTTGTGAAAGTTTGATCTGGATCGGATCACTATATCATATAGCTGCCATACAAACGACCGATATGAAAACAAGTCTTTGTATGGAAAACTTTTTTGTTTTCAAGGGTATACCATCTTCGGCAAGCCGAAGATAACTTTTCTCACTTGTTCTTGACTGTACTCGGCTGATGTTCTTGTACGAATATGTTTTACGGCCAAAAGCTGGGCGAACAAATCGCGTCGAACCTAAGCCTTGAGTAAGTGTATTTAAACTTTCGAATAAGCCGAAATATTAATTTCTGAGGTGTCAGGGGTCGGTCGTAATATAAAAATATGTTTAGAGGGGAGAATCGCCTGTAGGGGTTTCGTTACGGTTGGTAGGGCCGCGACATCAGTCCGTACCGGAGGCCCGGTTCTTATAGGGGTTACTGAAGTGCTGGGCATGGAAGACAATTCGGAAGAGTTATGCTCAATTGTGGAGTCAATTTCAGGAACCGAATTTTTGTTTACTGCTGTTGGGGTAGCAAGAGTTATAAGCGGCTGCATGGTCGTCAGCTGATCAGGCCGAAAAGCGATCTCCATACATACGGGGTCCATAAGAGTTTTTTACGCTTTGGAGACTTATTTAGCAACTTGAGGCTGCTGAATTGGGAGCGCAGAGTTGGTCGTTGATTTTTCGGAAACCACCGAGAAACTCTTTGAACCCATTTTAGTTTGCTGCAAGAAAGTTCGCATATCTTTTTGAACCGCGCGACATCCAATGCAGCATAAGTGGCAGCCAGCATTACGTGAAATTGCATCCGAAACTGGGGTGGTGAAACCGGCATATTGAGTATGTACAATGTTTTCACACAGCCAACAGGGGATGCTAGTCTGAGACGTGGAAATCGGGTTATTGCACGATTTCATAGCCCAGATGTTGTAAAATTCAATACTATTTTATTTAAAAAATAAACAAGAATTTAATATATAAAATATATCAAAATAAATTGAAACAAAACATTTATTTAACGCAAAACTAATAGCCTTTAACCACTGTACTTCGTTAAAAAGATCGTGATAGAAGTGAAAGGGGTGAAAAAAGAGTGCAAACTAAAACAGGTAAGGCTTTGTAATAATAAGAATTGCAGAAAACGAAGAATAGGGAATAGATAAAGAGCACAGTACCATACTTTGATAATTAAAAAAAATGTAATTCCTACCAAATAAAGTACAGTGCAGACGCGATGCGAAAGGAATCTTAACTTAGTAAAAGCTTAGTATCTTATATTTTCACAAACACTGGTTTGTTATACTAAATGCAATAATTGAAGGCGTTAGGTTCAAGAAAAGCTCGCTAGGCAGTTGAGTTGCAAAACGCATGCAACATGTTGCCTCGTTGAGCACTCACATTTTACATTTACATTGTACAGATTACTTTCGGGCATATTGTAGACACATGTTTCATGTTAGAAGAATTTTTAGAACGAGAGGAAGTAAAACATATAATAACTAGGGCCGACCCAGGCCAACGCCCAAGTCGAAAGAGTAAATAGAATTTTATGGCCAATGGTCGTGAAACTAACACAACCAGACATAGGGGCATACAGGAATATATTTTTAGAATCGGTAGTTTTATTTAAATACGAGGAGTATGTAAAAAGTATCTTTCCCATTGCGATAGCTTCGCAAGGAGCGGTGCTACGCAACATTTGGCAACACCGCCGTGTAGCTTAGTTCCCCCACTCTCTATATGTGACTGAGCAAGTCACTGCGACGGTCAGTGCCGGATTGACACCCATTCGAGATGGATCATCCGATCGCTCTCGCCGCCAAGTTCCGCTCTGTTATGAGCGCTAGGGTGAGATTGCATCACGTCAACGCACGACCGCACACCTCCCGTCAAACTCAGGATCTCATCACCACATTCGGCTGAATTGTCGTTCCTCAGTTGGCACCGTCTGATTTTCACCTTTTCCCAAAGTTAAAGGAACACTTAAGCGGAATGAAATTCAGCAGTGACGAGAAAGTGAAAACAGCTGTCACCAACTACCTTAACGGGCTGGCGGAGGAGTTCTTCGCGGCGGGCTACCAAAACTGGATTAAGAGGCTCAAAAAATGTATTGACAGAGAAGGTGATTTTGTCGAAAAATAGACAAAGAATGGACCTTTCCAATGATGTATGATAATACAGTAATAAACCATTTTGTACACATGAAAAATAATTGGGAATGTTTCTTTTTGCATAAGCCTCCTATCACAATAAAAAGGACAATTAAACAACACAAAAGAAAACTACTGTTTGGAGTGTCGCAGAAAGGAACAAGATTTAAGCACAATCATAGAAAAAGCAGGCGAACATATAGAAAAATTCAGGAATAGAATAAAATTGCATTTGATTGCAAAGACAGGAGGCACATAATTATCAAAAGATAGACATTGTTATGATATGTTTGATTCACATTCTGGTGTATCAAAGAAATTTTTTTTATAATTTTTATTATAATATAATATTAGGGGTAGCCTAGGAACCCTTTTGTGTCCTTGTAATCTGTTAATTCAGCCCTGTGGATAGGCGGCGCCACTGGGGCTAGCTGTTACAATAAATAAGATTACTTAAAAATTAACAAGGGTGTCTTCCAATGTTCCACCGTCTAGCCCCGTCAGCAAATGTCGTTGTGTAGTGTTGGATACACACACGTCATCGCCAAGTATAGCCATCATTAACGTCTCGTGAGGGCTGGTAACTGAGGTGGGCCTAAGAGTCATACTCGGTTGAGAGAGCCGAGTGGAGTTAAACCGCACCTTTTTTTCTAAGTATGATGTCAGAAGGAAAAAGTAAAGCACTGCCAGAGTAGTTGCAGTCGAAGGCTGTTAATATTTGCTCGACCACTCGTGCAGCTGCTCTACCGTTCAGTGGCCAGCCTGAAATCCAAACTGGTGCTCAAGCATATTGCTCTGAGATCCATAATCCTTACCTTCCGGGCGGCAATGAGTCTTCCAAACACCTTCGAGATCGAGGGGAGGAGACTGGTCGGTCGGTACGACTCAGGGTCCTTTTCCGCCTAACCAGAAGATCATAATTATGCCGAACTTTTACTTAGGGACTTAGGGAAATATTGGAAACAGGGAAATATTCTTCAGGAGTTTCGCTGCGCAAGAACATCGGCTGTATCGCTGGGGTCGAACGGTTACATCCGCAAATCGAAACACTTCCGCTTACTCCGATTCAGTCTGGCATCATGTCTTATTTTATTTCTTAAGCAAAGCCTTTAAATAGAGCTGTCAAGCGTGATTATAAAAGGTAGGTGATCGGAGCTGAGCTCAACAAACGTATCTCAGCATGTAATCCCAGTAACTGTTGCTTTAGCATCGTTATATTGGAACGAGCGCAGAGCATTAATGTTTTCTTTTAGTGACTGCAGGATGTTTTTAATATTGCTATAAGTTTCCATTAAGTGCTGATGTGCACCCCTAGACCTACTGCTTCGCCGGCTGCGGCTCCTCTCTTCGGACTGTTCATACTGATTGTGTTGTGGTGCATTTTGCTGCTACCTCAGGCATCCTCTAGTGGGAAGTCGTAGCTTCGTCCACTGTAGAAGGCACTGTAAGAGCGCGTAAAAATAAGTCCAACCAGAGCAATTGGCAGGATGTCTTCTTTCAGCTGGTACTCTTTCAGCTCGTACTTTGCGGCCTCAAGCCAAGTAACTATGCTGGAGAATATCTCAGTATCAGCCGCGTAGAGCCTCACAACACCACCTTTTGACGCTTTAGCAGAAACCTTGCTTATATCCGTGATTCTGATTTGATGCTCTGCAAAAGCAAGCGCACGTTGTCTAGTCTTTCCATTATTATTCGTAGGGGTTTCGCCTTCACCTTGCTAGATAAGCTGTTAAAGCTGGCTAAGGATGCATGACGTTTCGCCGCAGAAGTAGCAGCTGGAAGGCCAGTAAAAAGCTGCTTGCTGAGTTCCTAGATACTATTGTCAACCTTTAAATTAAATGGGAGTTGCGCAAGAAACCCAAAACGGGTTCAGCTGCCGCTGTAACTAGCTTATGATATTTTGTTGTCAAGATTTGACTCCTTTCTGACTTTGTGTGGACACATACATAGCCTTCGCTTGGTATTTTTAAAGCACTGCCGGGCTTGATTACCAGGATCAGAACTTTGCATACGATTGGTAACGACTGTTCCATTAATGGTTCCAGCACTCGGGGGAGCTCTAGTTACCGATTATGCTGTAGTCCCGGCAGTTTCAGATGTCGAAATTATCTCAGTTACTGAGGATTTTTAGTACCTCGCCAAGGCTGACTTTAGTCTTGGTCGCAGCCGATGTTATAGTCAGTGGGTTAGCAATTTGCCCTGAATTCATAGCACGACTTAAAGTAAGATTCAGTTCCATAGGTCTTGGGATAATTGGGTCGGAGTAAAAACGTAAAGCTTCTATCCCGTAGATGATTCAAATTAGTCAATAAGCTTTTTAACAGTTATTTTGTTTACTCTTGTACCAATGTGGTCGCTGTTCAGTATGCGACGAAGCATTGCACTGGACAGAAAATTGTGAACAAGTTTTTTTTATATCACTACAGTGACCATTCTTCGAATAATTGATTTCGCGAGTAATATTTTATAGAATAAACGAACTCCGCGGTGTGTAAAGGAAACAAGGAATGGATTTCAAAGCAAAGAGGAAATACCTTTAGTGACATTTAAGCCTTAAAACATTGTTGAGTTATTTTATATGAAAAAATCTTCATATATGTAACGATAATTATCGATATGCGATGATCGATAATCATCGCAAAGGGTAGCGTCGTGAGAGTCAGTCGAAGAAGAACAAAGCGAGTTGAAAGTTGTGCAGAAAAAAGATCGTCAAGCCGAAAGTTGTCGTGTCCGGAGTAAGGCAAAGTTGTGTAGTCGTCGTATATCCGGAGATCAAGAAGCGTTGGCACGAGTCATCTTTTTATTAAATACCAAATACAATAAGCAAACTATTATAATATCAAAATATTAATAAGATAAACAATTGTGGTAAACAAAAAATATCCAACATATATACAACTTCAATATAGTTCTAACTTTTATAGATGGAAAACTTTTAAATAGCCTAATGCATACAAATTCATTTCAAGTCAGCCCTTTGTAATGGAACTTCAAAAGATGTTTAATTTAACAATAAAAACAAATGGGTACATTGTTGTGGCTTAAAGTTTATGGAACACTCCAAGGTCATTATATACGTAAATCCAGTTAAAAAAAAAAAGAAAATTGATTGAGCCCCACCTAAGAAAACTATTGAAATCAAATGGTAAGTGTTTGTACGTGGAATATGTGTTGCGGGACACAGAAGCAGAGAAAGCTTTTGAAAGAGAATGATTTACTAAAATCGGTAAACATCAACTTGCATACCCAAAAAACTTTGGTTGATCAAAATTCAAGAAAATTGGTGGTTGTAGATCGTTTCTTGACGAAGCCATGTGGGGGAAAATATATTATTTCCACATAGGTTTTGCAATTCAATATGTATCAGTTGCTTTTTAAATGAACGAAATAAGTAGGTAGATTGAAAAATAAATTTCAGATGCCCAGACTAGAAGATTTATATAGTGACATATCCAAATCTCCTTGAACCCCTTGTTCAATACATTTCTTTTAACCCATTGTAATCACCCAAAGTAATACTAGATCAGCATATTTAAACACGCAATCGGTCATTAACATTTCCATGCCCGATCAGATATAAACATAAAGTACAATCGGTCATAAACATTCCCAAAAAAGTTATTCTTAAAATTAAAATTCTAGGATTTCTAGGACTCATATATAAAGAAAGCCATAAACATTTTCGTTTTCCCTTTTCGATCAAGGGAAAACGCTGAAACTCCCGATCAAATTTGAGAACTCAAAATTAACTCAAGTTACTCAGAACATACACTCAATAAAGTAAAAGCTCTACAAATTTATTCGCTCAATAAAATAAAAGCTTGGCACCGAGGCTTGATCGCCAGACATATTAGGATATAAATTTGAGATTTAGATTTGTCCCTACAACTGTATACAGCTAATCTACCGCCTTCAGATCTATTCTGAAATAATAATTATATTTTTTAAAGAAAGATACTCCGGAGTTGTAATTGGCGCAGTAGGTAGGATAACAACTAAAAAAATATCCTTGGGGAAAAGGACTCACAAAATCTGCAAAGCGAGAAGTGAATCAAGGTCTAAAAAAGAAGTGAAGTGATATTAAAACATTGTTATCCGCAACAGAAACAGATATTTAAAAATACATATCGGTCAGTACTTCGTGAAAATCAATTTAATCAACTGTGATAACCGAGAAATCCAATTCGGTCAGTACTTCGTGAAAATGTAAGCTAATGTCTTTTTATCGTTCGTGCTATGGGATTTCCCTAGAAAGATTAACCAAGGTTAACGATCTTGATGTCGTATTAGACTTTAAACTTAAATTTTCCGACCATATTTCTACGATGGTTAAAAAATCCAAGCGTGTGCTTGGCTTCAATAAAAGATGGTCTAAGGAATTCAATGACCCTTATATTACTTAAACTTTATACGTATCTTTAGTACGTCCAATTCTGGAGTACGTGTCATGCGTCTGAAGCCCTCAATATGGGGTTCATCAAGATCGCATTAAATCCGATCAAAAGAATTTCTTCATGTTTGCACTTAGGGGACTCAACTGGGATGCAAATCTTCACCTCCCATCTTATTCTAACAGACTCCTTCTAATTAATTTACCTTCCATAACCAATCGTAAAAAGATGCTGGGGTCGTTTTTCTTTATAACCTTATTATTGGTAATGTAGACAGCCAGCATCTACTAACACGACTAACATTTAACATTCCAAATAGACGGACTAGAAATTCTTGTCCCCTGTTCCTAAGTTGTTGTAGATCTATATATGCCCAGCATGAGCCTTTCAGGGTTTTATGTTCTGACTACAATGACTTATACTCTATTACTTCACTCTGCACATCCACTTCTATCAAATCCTCAATTCTCACCTACCTTGCAGATCAACAAACGAACTCTACTTTTTCCTCGTAATCTTTTCTAAACTTTATTCTCTCGGGTCTATCTCTGCGATCCGAGCCGTACGATAAACGGCATCGCCCCTCGGTCGGTTGGGCGGGAGGTGGGCTGTACATTATGCAGTGAGAGCAGCGCAACAAAAGTATCGAAATCAACCCCATGAAGGCTCCAAATGGATATCTTATTTTTCAAACAGGGTTCAAAGACCAAGCGTCAAGGTATGAATATCATTATCTAACAATAAACATTTCCAAAACCGAAGAAACTTATAAAAAATTATTAAAATCAGCCCAAGAATTTAAAGAGGTAATTCACATTAAATATTTAATAGTTAAAGATTAAAATTGTCAATCACAACAAAAGAGGTCTAATTAACATAGTCGAATCAGCATACAAATATCTTTTTGGTACATTAAATAAAAATGATAAAGAAGAATTAGAAAAGAAATTACAAAAAAAAAGAGGAAAATAGTATTCATGTGAATGAATTAAATTTAGTAATAGACACCATTAATCACGGCTCATATGAAAGGGATAGGAAAATAGAATTTCTAGTATTCAACTTACAACAATTCACAGAATATATTGAAGATATTGAATTAGGAATGCAAATGACAAGATTAGGAATATTTAACCCAAATTTACTAAATATGACGTCTTAAATTGTAGAATATATAGACCCTGTATTAACATATGATACAATGCACGCTTGTAATCGCTTGTTCCCTCTCTAACGAATTAGGAATAAGAATATGTGTATGTGTTTTATATTACTTTCTCAGTCGCAAATAAAATTCCGCAGCGAACACATGGTGTTTCTTTCTTGCTTCTCTTCGAATTCTGACGCTGAATAGGTTATGGGCCCAGGCATTAGTGAATTAAAGAAAGTTTTTGTTAAGCAGTGTGTGACTCGAGATCAAGAATCATGAGTGCTCTTTATCGAATTGAAAAGTTAGAGGAGAAAAACTGGACACATGGAAAATACAGATGCGATCTGTATTGGTGCATTTCGGATATTCCGGCAAACAGAAACGAATGTTCCAAAGGGATAAGGCTGGGTGGACTTGGACAATAAGGCGTTAGCTACAATAACACTAAGTGTAAAGACATCTCAGTTGGCCTAGATTAGGAATTGCTCGACTTCTGTGGAGGTATGGAACAAATTAAAGGAGGTACATCAGCCAAGCGGACCTGTACGAAACTACTGTACGACTTGGACAATAAGGCGTTAGCTACAATAACACTAAGTGTAAAGACATCTCAGTTGGCCTGGATTAGGAATTGCTCGACTTCTGTGGAGGTATGGAACAAATTAAAGGAGGTACATCAGCCAAGCGGACCTGTACGAAAGGTTCAGTTGTACAAGAAACTGCTTAACAAACGGATGGAGCAGGGGCAGAGCATGTCGACATATATAAGCGAGTTCATGGAAATTCTGGATGGTTTAGCTGGAGTTGGAATAGAGTTAGACGACGAGTTACGAACAATCGTGTTGCTATCGAGCCTTCCAGAATAATTCGAACATTTCGTGGTAGCCATGGAAACACGGGATCATTTACCTTCGTACGAGATTCTTACCATAAAGTTGAAGGAAGAGAGCGAACACAAAGCAATAGCAGAAAAGGAAATCGACAATACTAAGGCATTCGTTGCAACAAAAAGGCAAAACTTTTGACGAAGACGTATGGGCAAAAGAAACGAAAGAATATCGTTTGCTTTAAGTGTGGTGAACAAGCGCACATTAAATCCCAGTGTCGAAGTGCGAGCGGGCAAGATCGCACGGTATCAAGAAATAAGGTAAATCGTCAAGCAGTCTGCTAAATGCTTGTGACGACAACAACTTAAAGAACTCGATGTGGTGCTTGGATAGTGGCGCAACAAGCCATATTTGTTGTGCAAGGAAGCTTTTTATAAAGGTTAATAAGCACACAGAGCAGATCGGACTGGCCGATGCTGGATTTCTTCAAGCAGAAGGTATAGGTGACGTCAATATTCAGACAAATCTGTGCATGTTGACTATAAAGAATGTTGTCTATGCCCCTAAGATGACTGGAAATTGCATGTTCGTGAGCAGTGCTGTGCAGAACAGGTGCAAGGTGACATTTGAGTTAGGGAGGCCATGGTGGTGCAAAATGGAGAATGCATAGTGAAAGCCAAAAAGATTGGCAACTTGTATTTATTTGAAGGTGTCCGAAGCAAGTGTTTCGCAGTGTCAACTGTTGATGGGATCTTGCTGCACAAAATATATGGTCACATTAATTTCTCTAGCATGAAGGAGATGGTATCCAAAGGGATGGTACGCGGCACACAAAATATTGGATTGCCGGAAAATACTAACTGCAAAACGTGTATGGTTAGAAAGATCCATGTACCACCATTCCCAACGGCGACGTGTAATCGGGCTGCGGAGCAGATGTGTGTGGACCCTCTCCAACAATGGCTCTAGAAGGTTCAAAGTTTTTTTGGTGTTTATTGACGACAAATCCAGGTGGATTTTTGTTTATTTTCTGCTTGGAAAGAACGAGGTGCTGTCAAAGTTCATGGAGATCAAGAGTCTGGTGGAACGGAGTGATAACGGCGGAGAGTTTGATGAAAAGAGCAGTTTGATGAATATCTCAAGAAACATGGAATTGCCAGGCAGCTGGCGCATACGCCGCAGCAAAATGGCGTGGCAGAAAGGGAAAATCGAACGCTAGTGGAGATGTCGAGAAGTCTTCTGGTCCAGGCGGGGCTAGAAGACATTTTTTGGGCAGAAGCTGTAAATACTTCGGTGTATTTTGCGAAACCGCTCCCCTAGCGCAGTGAAGAGTATGAATCCTATGAAATCGTGGACGGGTAAGACGCCTTGCGTGAAAAATCTAAAAGTATTTGGATCTCTTGCAGTTGCTCTAGACAAGGGTCCGATTAAGGGCAGCAAGTTCCAACCCAAGGGCAAGGAGTATATCATGGTTGGGTACTCTGCGGCAGCCAAGGGTTGTAGAAGAAGCTCCCAAAGGTCCTGGTCGCCCCAAGATCATCCGGACTGGAAATCCTGGACGTCCAAAGAAATAATATAACATTTTGGGCACTCTTGTTTCGGAAAACGTTCCCATCCCCTTGACTTGCAAGGAGGCGGTGGAAAGTGGAATGGCGCGAAGCTACGGCTAGGGAATATGATTCCCAGGTTGCCAATTAGACTTGGCAGATTACTGATTTACCTAAGAATCAGCGACCAATTGAATTCAAATGGATTTTTAACGTAAAACGAGATAAGGATGGCAAAAATTTAACATTTTAAAGCTCTGGTTTCCCGACTATATCTTCATCAGAAGGATGTATGCACCGCGTATCTCAACAGCGATCTAAGTGAGACGGTTGACATGAAGCAGCCGGAAGGACATACAAACGAGAAGAATCCAGACAAAGTATTAATGCTGAGGAAAGCAATATACGGCTTAAAGCAGTCAGGAAGGGCCTGGAACGAGAAGCTAAATGGCGTTTTGGTGAATATGGGATTTATTGGCAGCAACAACGAGCCATGTTTATAGAAACAGCGAAGAAGGTAACCTTTCACTAATTCTTGAATATGTTTATGATATACTTATAGCTTGCCAATTGCATGAGAACTTGCTGGAAATTAAAAACAGCATTTGACAATCGTTTGAGTGCGTTGACAAGGGTCCATTAAACCATTTCCTGGGCATGGAAATCGAGCGAGAAGGGGACCTTGGAGCCACTACTTTGGGATTGGCAGATTTTCAAATAGATTGCACCAGCGACAAGTGCAAAAGGGTGGAATCCCAAGGTTTAGCAATCCGTAGTGGGAGAGCTTATGTGGCTAGCTCTTATAACAAGGCCAGACATATTGCATACTGTGTCCAAATTGGCTTAACGGAATCAAAATCCGCATGCTAAGCACATGGCATACAACACATCCTGAGGTATCTCTCATCCACGGTTAACACGAAGTTAAATTATAAGCAACGTAGTCAATCGGTCTGTGGATACGTTGATGCTGATTGGGCAGCCGATAGGCTTGACAGGAAGTCTTATACTGGCTACATATACTTGTTGGCCGGTGGACCAATTTTGTGGTGTTCAGAAAAGCAGCGAAGCGTGGCGTTAAGCAGCACCGAGTCAGAGTACATGGCACTATCGGCGGCTTTTAAGGAAGAGATAGTCATGCGAAGGCTAATTTTGGAAATTGGCTGCGAATACGACAACACCCCGATCGTCGTGTATGGCGATAATTTGAGCGCGCAGGCGTTAACCAAGAATCCTGTTAATCATTCCAGAACAAAGTACATTAATATACGTTACCATTTTGTTAGAGATGTCCAAAGGAAGGGCAAGTTTTGTTACAATATATGTATATGTACCAAAGAAATGATAGCAGATATTTTGACCAAGAGCCTTCCGAAGACCAAACACGAATTGTTTACAGAAATGCTAAAATTGTATTAAATATTATTTGTATGCATATTACATGTATGCATTGAGGACGGGTGTAAAAAATAAAGACCCTGTATTAAAATATGTCGCAAATAAAATTCCGCAGCGAGCACACGGTGTTTCTTTCTTTCTTTCTGCCGCTCAATATAAATTCTGTAAAATCCGAAGTGTTAAACATTAAAACATCCACCTGGATAAAAACTGATTCGAACGAAATTCTTATCATATCCCATATTCCAACAGAAGTAATTAAAGTCCTAATATTCGAAATAACTTCTTATCAAGATGAGCAAAATAATATTTTAACAGAAATAATTCAAGATAAATACTATTTAGTTTTTTTTTTGTTTTTTTTTTTTTTATAACATTCTTAATTTGTATTTAAAATCTGTCCAAGTGGACAATCATTAAATGGTTTGGGGGGACCTTGACTTAAGGGAGGTACATGGAATGTATATCTTATGAGGTTGACTTAGTAGATAATAAAACGGTAAGCGGGAAGTTAAAGAAACAAATATTTAATGATTGTATAACCGGTATAATAAAACAAACTTACAAAATGTAAAATTACTAAAACATACAAAAATTTGCAAATAAATTACATAGAACCCAACATATTACTTACTTGGAATATGACAGAAGTAAATCAAAACTGTATTAAAAATAAAATCACAATTGGAGGTAATAATATTATTAAAATTTAAAACTGTTCAATCCAATTGGAAGAATTTTCCATTTCAAATACCGTATTAGATTATAGCCAAAACATTTATGTTAGAAATAAATTAACAAAATTGACACCTTTGTCATATATTGAAAAAAAATTAAATACAAACAGAAACAAAACACAACATATTCCAAATAATAACATTATGTGGTATGCGTACATATGCATATATTTAGAGTACATATTTACATAGAGCACAATGTACTCAGAATATTTGCATAAATAAATAACACAATAACATACGCATTGGCAGTGCTAGCATAAACAATAATGTTCAAGTGGAAGCGTTATATGATCGCCCGCTTCTGAAGCACACTGCTCAAATGCATGGTCAGCATTCCCACGCTAACCAAATGCCACTATATACATACTGTGCGCATATAGCATTTTCGCCCAACTCTTTTATGATACATATATAATAGCCGCTTCTCTGCCGACTTCACCAGGCAGCGAAGGCTTAATTCATAGCCTAAGAAGAATATTATATTAGCTTTAAGAGGCAGTCGAATTTGAGAACTGACACAAGCATAACTACAAAATAAACGGAGCTATGCTCCATAAGGAATACAAAGGACTTTCTATATTATAAAATAAACGGAGCTATGCTCCATAAGGAATACAAAGGACATCCGATCTTACATGGCGACCGTGACAGGACCAGGATGTAGGACCCAAGAAGCAGGAACTCATCGCTCTGCACGCTAAGGACTACAATCACTACCATATCAAAATTATATTGGACTGGACTGGAGATACGAATGGAATACAAAATTCTTTCGGATGGAAAACAAAATTCTGAGTGAGTAGAGTGAGGCAATGGAAAATAAGCGCGGCGGTGTGCGGCAAAAGTTAAAAACGAGAATAGCTCACCTAAGATGGCTATTATATTCTCAAACGGCACCACCAGCCTGGTCAACTGCTCGTAAACTACAAGCAGAGCTTGACTTCTTACAAGAAGAATTAAGAAAAAAAGCGCCAATAAAAACCCAAAGCCCAACTCTCTCATTCATAAAAACCATAAATAATACAAAAATCAAATCCGCAACACCACCACCCAGACCCAGCATACCAGTCTACATGGAACAATGCCCGTTGGACTGCGAGGGACTATGGAGCGCCTATTGCAAGTACACTTGCAAACACTGTAAGGACATCAACCAGCAAAAAGGAGGCCTTTGCGACAACCAGCACCGGCACCGCTTAACGCGTCAAGTTAAGCAAGCAAGGAAACCGACAGCGCTTCCTAGAGCACAATTTTTTTTTTTGTAAATAGCACTGCGTTGCAAAATTTTTTTGAGTGCACTGCGATGCATATTTTTTTTTCTTAACTATAAAAACCAAAAATTGTAAAATTGAGCGGAAATATTTCTGCTCGATGAGCAGTATAGCCTGTAGAGCTATACAAAAACAATAGGCAGGAACATATGTAAAAAAAAAACAAAACACAAAATTTGACATAAAAATACTAATAGTAATAGTAATAGTAATATAGTATATATAATATAATATATAAATAAAAAGTAATAGTAAAAATACTAATAGTAATACAACTTTTAACGTAAATGTCAATAGTGACAAACAGAATATATAAGAAAGAAATTTACGAAAAAACTGAAGAAATTTTAAAACCCAATATGGGCTTAATTGATACAAAAACAGTGGATTCCACTGCAAATGTAATAAACAAAGTGGAGATAGAATCTAACAATTTAAGCTATATAACAATACTATTGTTAGCAATTTTTATATTAATGTTGATACATGCACTCATAAAAGTGTACAAACTCCACAATAAATGTTTAAAGAAACGCTATAATAGCAGGGCCAATGGCCTAGAAACAATTAAATTTTAAATAATGAGGTCATTAATGAAATAAAAATAATAATAAAATCTAAAAAAAAATCTTTTTTTTAAATACTTAAAACGTCTCAAATAAATTATGGATTGGCAAAATTTAACAGCCATCTTAAATGAAATAAAAGAAAAATTTCATAAGTCATATAAATGTTTGTCTCAGAATTGAACTATTTAAAAACAAACTGCTAGTAAGCATATAACCATTCTAGTAGAATCATTTAATCAGACTAGATCCAGTATACATGACCAAAGAGGGAAACTAGACAAAAAACAGTGGACAACAGTGTCCAAATTTTTGATTAGATTGAGAAGTAATCTAATAAATATCAAAGAAAGGTTCGATCTAAACATATCGATACCAACAATTCTTAATTCCCCTTTGACTCTAAGTGAAGGAGAAACAGAATCACTCAATGATTCTGACTCGGAACTAGAAATCAAAGAAGAAGATCTGAACGATCTAACAATACCAGCAATGTTACAATTTCCAGAAGATTCAGGAAATAAAGAAGATAGGAAATACAATTAAGTAAAATGACAGACAATTCAGCCGCCATCAGGGCCTACATAAAGGAAGTGTCGAGCGCAGTACCGGAGTTTGATGGACAAAAGATCCATCTTCAGAGGTTTATTATGGCCATCAAATTAGTAGACCTTGCAAAAGGCCCATTTGAGGACATTGCAGTCCAAGTAATAAAATCAAAATTGATTGGCACTACTCTGAACCTGGTACTGAGCGAATCTACAATTGAAGCAATAATTAATAAACTGCAAACTTCAATTGTTGGGGAGACATCCCAAAACATCAAGGCAAAATTATCCACTGTACAACAAAGAGGCAAAACAGCTACACAGTTCACAACCAAAGTTGATAATTTACGTAAACTCTTAGAAGCCTCGTATATCGATGAAGGTTTACAAAGTGAACAAGCCAACAGATTGAGTACTAGGGATGCCATCGATGTCATGATCAAAAAGACCGAACACGAAAGTGTGAAAACTGTGCTAGAAGCAGGTACGTGCACAACTATGGACGCTGCCATAGGTGCGTACATAAGAACTAGCACCAGAGTAACCGGAAATGTGAATCATGTAATGTATTCAAAGAGTTGTTACTCAAACTCTAACTATAGAGGCCAAGGTTATAGAGGTAATGGTCGCGGCAGAGGCCATTACAATAACCAATACAATAACAATTACGGCAATAACAGTAACCAAAATAATGGTAACAATTATAGAGGCCGTGGCTACACAAATAGAGGAATCCTAAACAATCAGAATAGATTTAATAACAATAATAATGTTAGTGTGAGAGTAACCCAAGATAATTCGGGAAACTCGCAACAACCCTCAGATACAAGGTAATAAATAAAGCTCATGTACATTCAATCAATCTAAGTATAAATATATTCATTGCATTTGACCATGTGGCAACAGGAAAAAGATTAATTTTCTTAGTTGACACGGGTGCAGATTTTTCAATACTAAAAGAAGAAGCCGACTACTTCAATAGTATCCAAGATGACAGTATAATAAACATTCAAGGCCAAGAGATTATTAAATCTAAGGGCTTAACCTCAAAAGAGCTACAAACCGATAAATACATAATCCCTCACAATTTTCATATTGTTCATCAACAATTTCCCATACCATGCGATGGAATAATTGGCACTGATTTTATAAAAAAATTTAACTGCCAATTAGACTTCAAACCAAAATAAGATTGGTTTATCATTAGACCCAATAATTTAAAATTTCCAATTTATGTTCCAATAATATTCTATTATTACCAGCTAGATCACAAGTTGTCCGCAAAATGAATATAACTTCAATTGAAGATACAAATATATTGATCCCAAACCAAGAAATAGAAACAGGTATTTATGTAGCGAATACCATTTCAACATCAAACGATGTTTATATCCGAATATTAAATACGCATCATACTCATAAACTAGTAGATGCAAACAATTTAAAATACGAGCCAAATTCAACCAAATAAAGAAACCAGAGAACAAACTGTCATGTCTCAATTGTCAAAAAATTTCCCACCACAATTCAAAACACAGCTGACAAAGCTTTGTAGTAAATACACCGATATATTTGGTCTGACAACAGAACCAATATCGGCTAATAATTTATACAAACAAATATTAAGATTAAAAGATGATGAGCCCATATATATTAAAAATTATAGAAATCCTCATAGTCAAAAAGACGAAGTTCAAGAGCAAGTACAAAAATTTATCAATGATAAAATAGTCCAACCCTCAGTATCGGAATACAATAGTCCATTACTATTAGTACCGAAAAAATCTCTTCCAGGCTCAGATGAAAAGAAATGGCGATTAGTAATTGACTATCGTCAAATCAATAAAAAACTGTTGTCTGATAAATTTCCACTCCCTAGAATTGAGGACATTTTGGATCAACTAGGTCGAGCCAAATATTTTGCATGCCTTGACTTGATGTCAAGTTTTCACCAAATTAAACTTGAGAAGAGTTCAAGAAATATAAATCGCGTTTTACGCGATTACCATTTGGACTGAAAATAGCGCCGAATTCTTTTCAAAGAATGATGACTATTGCATTTTCTGGCCTTGAGCCAACGCAAGCATTTATCTATATGGATGATCTAATAGTAATAGGTTGTTCCGAAAACCATATGATTAAAAACTTATCAGATGTTTTTGACAAATGCAGGCAATACAATCTAAAACTACATCCAGAGAAATGTTCATTCTTTATGCGTGAAGTCACCTTGTTGGGACATAAATGCACAGATAGGGGAATAGTGCCAGATGACAAGAAGTATGATGCCATCAAAAATTACCCAGTACCTCATGATGCAGATACTGCAAGGCGTTTCGTTGCATTTTGTAACTATTATAGAAGATTCATAAAAAACTTCGCCGACTATTCACGGCACATAACTAGATTATGTAAAAAGAATGTTCCTGTTGAATGGACAGAAGACTGTCAAATAGCATTTTTACACTTAAAAACAAAACTGATGGAACCTACTTTCTTACAATACCCCAATTTTAGCAAAGAATTTTGTATTACAACAGATGCTAGCAAAATGGCATGTGGCGCAGTCTTATCTCAAGACCACAATGGCCACCAACTTCCAGTTGCATACGCATCAAGATCATTTACTAAGGGCGAGAGTAATAAAAGTACTACTGAGCAGGAATTAGCAGCAATACATTGGGCAATAACCCACTTCAGACCCTATATCTATGGTAAACATTTGACAGTCAAAACTGATCATAGACCACTAACCTTTTTATTTTCAATGACTAATCCTGGATCAAAATTGACTCGTATGAGACTTGAATTGGAGGAATATAATTTTACAGTAGAGTATCTGAGAGGTAAAGACAACTATGTAGCTGATGCGTTATCAAGAATAACCATCAAAGAATTGAAAGATATAACCGGAAATATTAAGAAAGTCACTACAAGATTACAAAGTAGACAAAAATCCTGCGCAGGAGAAACAAACAAATCTGAATTGCATACGCAATCAATAGAAAAAGCTTCAATGCCCAACGTATAACAAGTCATCAATAATGACGAGATACGTAAAGTAGTGACCTTGAAAAAAGATTACTGCAAGATATGATATCGATGATTTATATACAAATGGAGTTCTTGATTTAGATCAATTTTTCCAAAGGCTTGAAATGCAGGCCGGTATATATAAAATCAATCATCTACAAATGGCACCGTGGGAAAATATCTTTGAATACGTTTCAAAAGATAATAGATTTTAAGCAAAAGGGCAATAAAATATTAACAAAATTAAGAGTAGCGCTACTCAACCCGGTGACCTTAATAAACAATGAAAAAGAAAAAGAAGAAATTTTGTCTACACTACATGATGATCCATTACAAGGAGGTCATACAGGCATTGCAAAAACCTTGGCCAAGGTCGAAAGACATTATTTTTGGAAAGGTATGTCTAAACAAATAACAGACTACATTAAAAAATGTCAAAAATGCCAAAAAGCGAAAATAACAACGCATACAAAGACCCCAATGACTTTAACTGAAACCCCTGATCATGCTTTCGACAGAGTGATAGTGGACACTAAAGGTCCTCTACCAAAGTCGGAAAATGGCAACGAATATGCAGTCACTCTCATTTGTGATTTAACTAAATATTTAGGTGCAATACCCATACCGAACAAAAGCGCAACAACAGTCGCTAAAGCAATTGTCGAATCATTTATTCTTACTTATGGTCCAATGAAGACGTTCATTACGGACATGGGTACAGAGTATAAGAATTCAATCATTACAGACCTTTGCAAACACCTAAAAATTAAAAAAAAATAGAACGTCTACCGCTCACCAGCATCAAACAGTAGGTGTAGTCGAAAGAAGTCATAGAACTCTAAATGAATACATACGATCTTACATATCGGTTGATAAAACTGATTGGGATGTATGGCTTCATTATTTCGTCTATTTTTTTAATACAACCCCTTCTATGGTACATAATTATTGTCCATATAAACTTGTTTTTGGTAGAACAAATAATTTACCCAGAAATTTCACTAATATAACTAGCATAGAACCAATATACAATATAGATGATTATGCTAAGGAAAGTAAATATAGATTAGAAGTAGCATATAAAAGAGCTAAAACTTTGCTTGAAGAGCATAAAAGAAAAAATAAGGAAAAGTTCTATTAAGAAATGAAGGTCATAAATTAGATTTTAAATATACGGGACCCTATAAGGTAGAAAAGATACAAGACAGAGACAACATAACAATATCAAACAATAAAAATAAAAAGGAAATAGTACATAAAGATCGATTAAAAGTTTTTTATTCATAAATGACGTCATGATTTAATACAAAAAGCATTATAATAATGGACAAATACATTTTAAGATGTCAAAAAGAAAAAGAAAAACAAAAACAAAACAAAACAAAAAAAAATAAATAAAAATAATAATAATAATAATAGAATAAAATAACTACACTATGTTACGTTATTTTTTAAAAGGAGGGAGATGTGGTATGCGTACATATGTATATACACTGCGCGTCATCAGATTAGCGCCCCCCTGAGCAAACATCTTTGATGTGAGATATTTGGAAAACTGTATAAGATAGAGTTTTGGGATTTTTTTTACTCAAAAGTTGAATAATTCTATAAATGAAAAGCTTATATGGGATGCAGTTGGTCTTTTATAGATTTTTATTTAAATAAAAAAAAAAACAGTCCATAAATGGGTTAATCAAAATCGGGTCATCAGGATAGCGCCCCCTACGATAATTTAAGTTTATTCGATTCATTTCGAAAAAAAGTGATGATTAACACTTAAATATTTAAATTAGAATATTTTTAAAGGAAACTAATAATGAGTTGAACCTCCTTTGTTTTCAAGGACTTCACACATTCGTCTGGGAAGTGAATCATATATTTTTTTTATGTAATCCAAAGTAATTGCAGACCAAGCGAGTTTTATTCAGGTGATCAATTCCTCTTTAGTGGCATATTGTTTACCACCCTCGTATACCTTCCTAGCCAACCATCCCCACACGTTTTCTATTATATTAAGGTCTGGGGAGTATGGTCGCCATTCCAGGACTTTTACATTTTCGCTTTGAATCCAAGTTTTTACCGAACGTGCCGTGTGGATTGGGGCATTGTCGTGCTGAAAATGCCATTATAGATTTCCATAAATGTTTTTAAACTAGGGAAATGCCGTTTTTAATACACAATTATAATCTTTCGCGTTCATTTTTGGTGTTAAAAACTGCAATTCACAGGGGCCATAATAGGATACTGCGCCCCATACCATGACACCTCCAACTCGACTGTGTAAGCGATCCAAAATGTGCTCCTCTTTACGCAAATAATGATAGTAATGACTATAGCCGTCTGGTCCCTCCAGATTAAATTTCTTCTCGTCCGAAAATACCACATAATGCCACTCCTTGGACCAGGTCATATGCGCTTGAGCGAAACTCAGCCGTGCTCCTTTTCGCAACTTATTAAGAGGTGGTTTTTTTCAGTTTTTTTGTCTTTTAAATGTTCAGCTTTCTTAATCACTCTTTGAATCGTCGATTTGCTCGCGTTTACACCACTCTTTTCTCGGATTTTGGCGGAGGAGTCGTGCGAATTTGAAGCTATTCGATGTATGGACCTGCGATCTGCCGCGGTAACGACACGGTTATTGCCACTTTTATAGTTTTTTCCATAGGTTTCCTTGTTTTTAATAAAGTTAGCTATAGTTTTGCGATGTCTGCCTGTTTTTTCTGCAATTTTATGAAAAGACAGCCCGCATTCATAGAAAGCTATGATTTTTGATTTTTCCTGCAAGGATAACACCGTTCCTCTTCCTATTTTTTACGCTACATTAAAGGAAACTTTTCAATTTACCAGCATAAAAATTTTTGTTGTCCTACCTTTAAAATTATGGAAGATAATCAAAACTGCATTGGGAGGCGCTATCCTGATGACCCAATTTTGATTTACCCATTTATGGACTGTTTTCCTTTTTTATTTAAATAAAAATCTATAGAAGACCAACTGCATCCCATATAAGCTTTTCATTTATAGAATTATTCAACTTTTGAGTAAAAAAATCCCAAAACTCTATCTTATACAGTTTTCCAAATATCTCACATCAAAGATGTTTGCTCAGGGGGGCGCTAATCTGATGACGCGCAGTGTATTTAGAGTACATATTTACATAGAGCACAATGTACTCAGAATATTTGCATAAATAAATAACACAATAACATACGCATTGGCAGTGCTAGCATAAACAATAATGTTCAAGTGGAAGCGTTATATGATCGCCCGCTTCTGAAGCACACTGCTCAAATGCATGGTCAGCATTCCCACGCTAACCAAATGCCACTATATACATACTGTGCGCATATAGCATTTTCGCCCAACTCTTTTATGATACATATATAATAGCCGCTTCTCTGCCGACTTCACCAGGCAGCGAAGGCTTAATTCATAGCCTAAGAAGAATATTATATTAGCTTTAAGAGGCAGTCGAGTTTGAGAACTGACACAAGCATAACTACAAAATAAACGGAGCTATGCTCCATAAGGAATACAAAGGACTTTCGATCTTACAAAATAAACGGAGCTATGCTCCATAAGGAATACAAAGGACATCCGATCTTACAATTAACTGCATTGGCCATAATGACAATAAGCCTAATATTGTACCCAGTTTATAAGTTTAAAAACATACCTAATAAACTAATTGTAAAATACGTTAAGCTCAAAGAACAAGAAACCAATGTACCATAAATGAAAAATATGAAAATGTAATAGAAACAGAAATGGACATCCTGAGGACAGGCAAAATTTAATGAATGTGGGAGTGACATCCAAATTTTCATGTATCCCTTTGTTCAATACATTTCTTTTAACCCATTGTAATTGTATCACACAAAGTAATACTAGATTAGCATATTTAAACACGCACCCTGAGTGCAGTCGGTCATTAACATTCCCGATCAGATATAAACATAAAGTCCAATCGGTCATAAACATTCCCATGCCCGATCAGACATAAACATAAGCGTCAACTGGCACGTTCCCATAATTAACCACACGAACACTCAAGTTTCGGCAGCCCAAAAAAGCAATTCTTAAAATCAAAATTCTAGGACTCATATTTCTAGGACTCATATACAAAGAAAGCCATAAACATTTTCGAGACAAGGGAAAACCCTGAAACTCCCGAACAAATTTAAGAATTCAAAATTAACTCACTCCATTCTGAGAGCTTATTGAATTTCACTCAGAACATTCACTCAATAAAGTAAAAGCTCTACAGAATTTTGCTCAATAAAATAAATGCTTGGTACCGATGCCTGATAAAATTAGGCCGGATAAATTAGGATAAAAATTTAAGTTAAGATTTGTCCCTACAACTGTATATCTCCCGCATTCGGGTCTATTCTGAAATAAAAATTATATGTTTTTAAGAAAGATACTCCGGAGTTGTAATTATATATATCTGAATAATAAATTTACCAATTTAATAGTAATTTTAATCAACAGCTTTGGGTAAAAGCAAAGGGATTTTCTCAAAGCTAGTAAGAAATGTGGATTAACATTCAAGAACACAAGTATAGGCTATGCAGTCATCGATTCGCCTCAAACCACGACGACAGAAGATGCATTACAAAGTCAAAGATCTTTTTAAACTCGCAATAATCCGTTTGAATTTTTTTTTGTGAAATCGTCGGTAACATTTGAATATAATTCATAGGCACGTTATCTTTCCTTACAAGGACGTTTTTTTTATAAATTGTAGTTTTGTAAATTAATTTTGAATAGTTCTTAATTCACTATTCTTGCTATACTTGGGAAAATATTTTTTACTCTACCCTCCATCGTTAGCTCCAAATTCCTCTAACAAATCGGTTAGTGCATCTCGAAACTCGATCATGCCTTGAGCTGGCAGGGCAATTTGAGATCGAGGTCCTCCTCGAGTTATGGTTTGTGAGACCTGCAATTTTTATCATATTGACTAAATTTAATCGTAATATAATATGACAACATTTACCCTTAGAAATCGTCCGCGAGCATTTTCCTTTAAGTCCAAATAATATCTTCTATAATCTTTTATCATCATCTCAGATTTTAGTTTACCATCTTCAGGTAAATTATCAGTGTTAGGCGGGCCTGTTTTTTTTTACCAAATTTCATTAATAATTAAGTAAATAATAGAAGAAAAATTCAAAATAAATATGTATTATATTAAAACTTTAACAAACATTATATACATTAAGATAAACAGACTACGGGTTGTAAATTAGACTAATAGGCCAAAGCAATATAGATGTGGTTGCCTATTTAAGGAGGTATTCTGATCTAGAGGCATACATATTATGATTTTTTGAGGAATCGTAAAAAAGGCCACTATTAAAAAAAAAAATATATGTTGTTTATTAGTATTTAAGGAGTAAAAAAAAATATTCAAAATTCTAAATCAGTTGGCGTTAAAAAAATTGACACTTAATTTTTGATATTTCAGCCCTCCAAGCAAAATATAAAAAAATAAAACCCGAGACGACAGCTATAATTATGGTGATATGGTGATGATGATATCCGGTACTACTATTATCCCCTTCCTCACTATTTCCCAATTAATATTATTGCTTAACGTTTAAAAACCACGGCACAAATTTGTTGTAGGAAACTAATTTTTGTTGCGTACAACGTTGTTGGAGATACAGACGTTATGTAACCAACCGAGGTAACTCACGAACAAATTCGTCATATAAAAAATGTAGCTTGACTCAGTGGACAGCTTAATCAACAACCTATTAATATTTTTTTGTCTTCATTAGTGTGAAGAAAAAAATAAAAAGTATTACAAAATGCGGTGCTGCGTTTTACGAAAAGACTTGTTTCTGCATGGCCGGTAATGCATACACATGTACATACATATTTAGTATATCTAGAGGTCACACAATTTTTAATATGCATTCAGGGAACATCTTTTCGATATTTTTTTTTTTTTTGGAAAATTTGAACAATTGAAAAATTTTCACCGACAAAAAAAACCAATATAAAAGAAATTAAAAAATATATTTATTTTATAATCTTGTTTGTAATTCTTAAAAATATATATTTTTTTTAAATCCTTCCCCAACCCCCCCCCCCCCCAACCCCCCCCCCCCCCTCATTTTGATTTGTTTAATAAAATTTAACTTTTAAGGATGGAAGAGTCGTGGGTTTTGCAGGAGTCCACATGCCAAATATTATGTTTCCATCTATAACAGTTACAGAGATTCACGACTTTATATTGCTACTATATAATGTCTATAAGAAGTCGATTCTGTTTTGCGTGAGCACCTGTGGCAGGTGCTCGTTCGTTGAAACATAGTTTCTACACTCCTGCCACGTTGGCTAAATCTCACGGCCCCCATGAATGTAGAAACTATGTTTAACGAAAATTAAATAGAATAGAATAGAGGTAAACTAATAAAAATTAAGCTGACAAATCAATAGTTTTCAATGCATGTAATTAAGCAGATGTAAACTTTAGTTTACATTTACTAAAAAAAAAATTTTTTAATACAAAACAATTTGTTAACATAATTTAATCATATCATAACGTCGAATTTGATTTCCAACAAAAATGTTCAATAAATTCATTGGCGTTTAGTAGTTAAATACGTGAAAGGAAATAAAATAAACTTATTCCATTGTACCAAAAAAATAACAGTAATAAATAATAAAATAAAATAACAGTAAAATATTTTTTTTGTAAATTGATTAAAAATCTTAATGTTCTATGCAAAAATTTATTATTTATTTGGTGCCTGACCTTTATAAATTTGTGTAGATTTAATTTGTTCATGCTGCTTTAAAAAAAAACCTTAACTTTAATCTAAATACCACTTTTACATAGACCAATGCTCGCTATCTTCTTTCGACGAAGAAAATAAACGGATTTCGAACTTCGGTTCGAAATTTTAAGGAATTTTTTGTTATTAAAAAAAAATTTTTTTTACCCCCCCTTACCGGTGTACTACCATAATAGAAAAGCAACACACAAATTCTACACGCGTAAAAAAATACTATATACGTTTTCATTATATATTTAATACAATTTTGTTAAAATCGAAACTGAAGAATAGAATGAAGTATGAATCACAAAAAAAAAGTTTTGCAGATAATTTTTTTTGGATCAAATCTCGAAAATAAAATAATAAAATTGAATATTTTAAGCTTGGATGATTCTTTTAAAGTTTTTGTAACGAATGCCATTATTTAATTTTATTTTATGTATACGCATATGCACCAAACATGTTTAAGCTATAGAAAATTTTGGTATGTGTGATTTATTTTCGGGGCATGTACAGATACTCTAATTTGATCGTTTTCTTTTGTTAGTAATACCGTGGATCATGGGCGTGATAGAACTATTGCCTGAACAAAAGGTTACAAAGTAGTTGATTATGAATGGCCTGTGTAACTATCGCCATTGAATAATAAACGATTCATTTAAAACTTAATAAAAATGTTTTCCATTATTTCTAACAGTTTTTTTACATAACTTGTGTTTTTATTTATTCTACATTTTTTTTGTAAGTTGTTTTTAAAAAAAATTTTTTTTTAATTTGTCCAATAAATATTGTGCAATTGCTATTTGCACTTGAAAAATTAAACAAATGGAAGGAATAATACCTAGTGAAGCATAGTAATCACTAAATGATGACAAATGATCTCGAAACTCGGCTGCAGTTGAAAGTGCTAAATAAATTTGACTTCGTCTGCCATCCGCACCTATCTGAAAAAAGAAAAGCCACCAAACATTAGAACTCTAAGCCATTTTTGTATTATTAAGAAGGGAGGGGATCGGGTGTCTTTATGAATATTAAGAAATCTACGCACTCTAATCAATATAAAATAAAAACAATCGCCGAACCTATTTAAATAGGCTGTCTGTCTACATTTCTTGTCTGTTTGTTTTTTACAAACGCGTGAATCTCAGATATGATCTATAATATAGAGACATAATATTTTGCATATAGACTTTTGCAATGTTTGTTTCAAACTTTATGAACGCCCCATCCATCTCAAAAAAATCAGTTTTAAAAGCTCTTTTAATCAAAATATAGCTGCAAATCAGATTTAGAAAACACATACAATTTTAAAGAATTCACAGACATTTTTTTTTGTGAAAAAACTTTTGTATTCCACAACAATCGTTACATAACTCGATGGAGTTAGCTCTGCTCCTCCAAGTTCTTTCATCTTATCAGATGAGTACATAGACTTATAGTGCCTCTGCTTTCGTCGTCGGGGGATATCCTCTACCAAATATAATATTTGTCATTGGGTAACATCTTGTTCAAAATAAATAATGTGCACGTTTCGCTTATTGCACGGCTCACACATGACTTACTGTAACTGTTTAAAAAATGGCTCTTGACTCAAAAACAGCCAATAACTATGATAGTTCTTGTTGGACTTACATGTTGCTCGACTGGAATATGAAATGGGCTTTAATTGACCATCATCATTCTGTATAAACGGCCAATCGTGGCGAAACCCACAGCTGACATCTGACATCTGTATGTAGCTCGCGTTCAGCATCTACTAGATATCTGGTGATAACAGGACATCTTTAATATCTCTATAATTCACAAAATGCGACTTCTTAGGACTACTCCCATTTAAATAACTGTGCTTTTCGCAAAACCATACTCAAAGGCTCAGATATTATGGCATATCGGGCAACAACTTCGAAAAGTATACTGTGAGAGTCAAAAACTGTCATACTTCGGTAATATTTGTCGGTGTTGGGGAAATGAGAATAGCATTCGTCTTGACTTCTCGCGGACCAATTCTTCCGGCGTGTATTCGACGATCTAGCAATGTTAATGATGCCCATACAACTTACAGTTAGTCAAGGATTCTTCCAAGCTTGGCATACATCTCATTTATTGTATTATAGCTACCGACTAGTATGTCGTCCCTATAGTGTAACAAGTTGCCCATCTGCACTCGCTTCTATAACTTTGCCATGAAAATGGCTGGTGCATTCTTAAGCCCAAACGGGAGTCGTTTCAACATAAAATCTATCTATCTATGGTGATAAACAGTAAGCATTCTACACTTAGGTTACATTTCGTTCTGGTAATTGACACTATGGAAATCCAACTAAGTGAAGTGCTTAAAACGTTTTGTCTCCTAGAGACGCATTTTGATATGCTGTAGTGGAACATTCTTCTTGATCAGCTAGTTCAGGCGCCAGTAATCAGCACACAGTCGGCTTCTTGATGAGCAGTTGTAGTCTATTGCAGTCGTGCTGCAATAGTTCTTCCAACATCTTACGGATAATATAACTTGGTCGCTCTCAACTACTATGTTAGCTTGGACAACGTTTGTTTTTTCTATGCCTTGCAATCCTGTATAGAAGACATTAGCACCATTATCTAACAGTAGAAGCATTTTTTTCTGTCCTGTTCTATTGGACTCTGGCTGATTCGTTTGGCTCAAATTTTAGGGACAACTGTGATAACACAATGTCCCAAGAGAAGGTTCTCTTGCAAAAGATCGTTGTCAACTATACCTATATATTTTGCCTAAGATGATTTTTGCTTTCACGTAGATCTCACGTAGATCTAGTCTTTCTCCCTTAACACAAACATCAATTGATTCACCTTGAGCTCCGTAATCTTGACCCTCTCATTGGAATTTTAAAACGATGCTGTACTCTTTGAATGTATTTTGTCTTTGCTGTTCCTAACTTTTATTTTTAAATGCGAATGGCACCACCATATATGTATATGCATACGCCCATATGCATACAATCCCTGATTTGTTGTCGGTCTGCATTAGTATTGGTAACCACTAAAACTGCTTCCCATTACCGACTTTTCACACCGACAATTTAGCCGATTTTGCGCTATTTTTTGAGTATACTTCCAATTTTTGCATCACAAACTCAAAAGATTCTCATTTTTGAATTGTAACATAATTGGTATAATAAAATATAATATACTTTTTGGTATGTCAACAAAAGATCTTAACTCCCACGTTCTTTTTCGTCTCCTGTTTGTTAACTGGCCACTAACTCGATCAGTCTCGTCTCTATCTACAGCAGCGTCTAACAGCCCTTTTTGGTTACGTAGCGTACAATGTTTACGAATCCTATTCCTTAAATTAACCTTATGGAATATAGATTTTCATCTTTTCCGGATATAGTTGCATTTTGTCCCATTTCTGTGATATGTGCTTCGCACATGTCCTTTAAACATTCTAGCTGATTGTCACAGCTGTCGGTAAAAAATTTATATCGGTTACCCAAAACTTTTTATATTAATTCATGAATTCGACTTTTCAAATCGTAGAATTAGTAATATGCCGCCAGCAAACTTTCTGCTGGTCTTAGATTCTTTTAGAAATGGTATCTGAATGCCTAAGCGATGCTATGTTTCCAGATGGTTGTTCCTCGGCGGAAAAGTGGCTGCCACTTTTGAAAAAATTATAGTTTGTATTCAACACTAGCAAGAAAATTGTGAGGTGGGATATTTTTTTGGTGCTTGACGGTTAAGACTGTAGGTCGGGAAACAGTTTAATTTTATTCATTTGACTGCTGTTTCCTCTTATTTTAAGAAGAGGTCGCAAATCTGAAGACGCGGTAAATCTTTTGCAGTATGACTAACTGATAAGTATTTTACCTATTGACCGTAATCAATGATTATTGTTATTTTTTAATGAAAAATCAATCACTTTGTATCGAAATGATCTTTCAACCGGTGCTCTTTATTTTATTTGTTTATTTTTATATCTTTATAGACCGTCATCCAGTTGCGTTTAAATGCTTGTGATACGTTCCAAAAAAAGTTACTGCAATATTTCTTGTATTCGAAAGCCGTGCGCATTTTAGATATAACCTATTTGACAGTTCCATCGCTAAGTTCTGAAAATTGAAAAGGTAAAAAAGAAGCGTCTTTTCAAATAGATCTGAAAAAATCATGAGATGAGGCTAATTGACCGATAAATAATAGACTGAGACTTGCATCTAAGTGGCTTCGGGATCACTAAAACGACTTTTTCCATAGGCAAGGAAAGAAGACCCATTTAAGTGCATATACTAATATATACTTGTAAACACATGGTATTTGGTAGAGTGAATTAGTAGGCGAATGAGGTATTGTTAAAGCATTGAACATTGGTTAAATATTAAAATATAGAGAGAATGTGAAAGGGATCGGACCAACAACCAAATATATTATACATGCATTTTATGACCGATCTCTTCAAAACAAATGTAAACGAATGCGTAACGTGTTACTGCCATGCACTTGATAAGTGCAAATAGATAATGGATTTTTATGACCGAACCCTTTAAGGAACATGTACTGGCATGCGTAAGATAACACCACGCTGCTAGGGTAAAGTTCATAAAATACTTAGGCCGCCAGCGCACATACCAACGCATTGAAATGGTTTGGGGAAAAAAAATATAAATAGTTTTAAAGAACTCTTGTTAGTATATAAGAACCTAATTGTAAGATTTTTGTGTTTCTTCGGATGTTGAAGAATATTAATAAAACATTATATTAATAAAACAGTTTCAAAACCGAACACATTGGAGTAAGGCCGATTATTTTGGGCTCCTCTTAACAGGTATGAAGACACTTCAAAGGGGATAGCCAAAGATGTTGTTCGGCTGGTATTTCTGGAGATAATTCTACTATTTAGGAACGTTGAGTCCAATTTTTTTCAATATACACCCCTTTCGACCTCCTTTAATATGCTCCATTTAATTTTTTCCTAAGTCTTCGATTTTTTAATAGAATAGATTACTTAAGCGTCCAATTCTGGAATGGTATGTGGCAGGAAATGATTTTTTTGGGGATACCGGTACCACCATGCGCTTTGCCGTCTGCGTGGTGAATGTGGAATATGTAACCGGTAAGGTAGAAGCACTTTTTATTTGTTAGATGGGTTTTGAGGGTATCATTGTTGCAGCCGTAATTAAACAGGGGACAAAGTCATGTGAGTACGCATCAAGACGAAAAATAAACGCCTTTCTGGGCGAAAGATTCTGCGTAACACTAGTAGTCGCTTCTGTATTCTCAAACTTGGGTATAAAAGGAGAGATATAAGAGGATTTGAGAGTCCAACCGTGAAAGCATCAGGGATCGATTTCAATAGACAATATTAGCTGAACTGTGCAGAACTAAGCGTTGCCAAAACAGACTGTCAAGATGAATAAGATATGCCACTGATTCCAGCGTCTGAGAAACGAACCGCTACAGTTCTATTCCGACCAACCAATGCCAACCAATTTGACCGAAAAATTAGAAAGGAGTAGGCCCTCGGAGGATCCGCGAAAGAAAGTGGGACGAATCATTAACATCGAAGTGCATGCTAGGATGTAGAATTATAGAATCGCGTTCACACAACGTTTCCTTTTTACGATACAGTACGGATGTGATTGGAGAGAGCTTCATGACGACGTCAAAAAAAAACCTTTAACCCTACAGAAATCGTTTTCTAAAGTTTTAAAACCTACCGTATGTCCAATAGCCACCTGCTTTTGACTCTGGATGACTTCAACCTCTTGAAGTCAGAAGTCTCTTGGTCAAAAATTTTTGTGTTTGACATGTTCTAGGTCAAATTTACTAGGTACGATATTCTTAAGGTCGGCTCGTAGACCTGTGTTTTGGATCTGATCTTCTATTAAGATTAATATTTTATTATTATTAAATAATATTTAGGAGCTCATTTTTAAATTGTTAAAGTTAGTTTATATTTTTAGTCCATTCCCACATTTGAACGTACATACAATATCTTAAAATATAAGAAATTTCACTCGACCTATGGCAGCTATATGATAGCCGTGCGATCTGAAAAATATTCAAAAATTCAAAGGCTATGTGCAAAATTTCAACCATGCTGCTTTTAAACTAAGCGACTATAGAAAAATACAGACAAACGGTTTCTTCTCATCGCCCTGATCAAGAATAAATATACTTTATAGAATATATCGGATTTGGCTCCTTCACTGCAATATAAACATCTGGATGCATAATACCAGATGTTTAAATACGGAATGAATTAATAGTATTAGAATCTAATTTGAGCATAACAGAACTTAAGCCCAAATTGCATGTATATGTAGTGGCTAGATACGATGAAACTGCTTGGTTCGTATATTGGTACTTACATATGTTAGTAACCCTATGATAAACGAGCGTCGAATTATCCTAATTATTCTCGACCTCTGGGTTCATACTTAAATGACCCTATAGTATACGAAACCCGACCACGTGATACTTATTTTCAAAACAAAAAAGGTTTAAGCAACATAACTCTAGCAACAACCTCCAAAACATAATGCGTATTAAAACCGTGATTTTGTATTATCTTTTGGTTAACACTCGTTTAAACAGGTGCTGCAGCTTTCGCGTTTTTCATCACACTCAAACATCTTCAGTTTGGTCTATAATTTAACAATGAATCATCTTACAAACGAACAATGCTTTTAAAATACATAATGTATTTTATTATCAAAATGCCTGCTCTGTTCACCGCGCGCTTCTTCCATGTGCAGCAATTGGGCCTCTGTTACTCAACAACGTGGAAAATTGTACGGAAAGATTTAAGTGTGAAGCCTTTTAAAATACAGCTTTTGCATTCATTGAAGCCGCACGACCTATCGCAACGTAAAATTTTTAGTGAATGGCTCTTGGAAAGTTGGCCGAAAATCCATAACTTTATGGAAAAATTGCGTTAGCGACGAAGCTCATTTTTACAAATGCCACACAGCACGCGTAACCATGGACTTATTGAGAGGCGAGTTCGGTGAACATTTTATTTCACGTTTGGGACCGGTCAATTGGCCGCCCAGATCATGCGCTTTCGCGCCTTTAGAGTATTTTTTGTGGGGCTAAGTTAAATCTAATGTCTATACAAGCCCGCTTCAATTGACGCTTGGAGGACAACCTTGAAGCATTTATTCGTGAGATACTGGCCGAAATGTTGGAAAGAGTATGCCAAAATTGGACTTATCGGTTGGACCATTTAAGGCACAGTCACGGTCAATATTTCCATAAAATAATCTTCACACATTAAATTATATGGATGGCACATATTTCTATAAATACGATTAAATATTCCTTAAGGTAATTTTTACCGTTAATTTTTCCAGTGATATCGATGTGGACAGTGTGCCATGGTATGTCTATTTTAGGAATCGGATGCAACTCCGCCTGTATCCTTCCAACAAATGGTTTTGCTAGTTTGCATGTTAGGAATTTTTCTGTAAATACTCTTATATATTTCGACATTTTCGAACCAGTAGTACCCGTGAACCTTGTCCAATGTTTTTTTCCATCGTAGGTTTATGTTAGACTTATGAACGTGATATATGCCTGATATATACACTGCCCAACTAAAAGCTCTTGGGATAACAGGTAAACATTTGGTTCTTCCATTCCTTTAATTTTCCTGTGCAATATTACCCTTCTGAATTTATACGTTCTGTCTAGATTCTCGCGTAGTTCAACATTACGTAATTTTGTAATTATATCTTCAATTTCTGTATCACGTTGTTGTTCAGATATCACCCAATTGTCTGTTACTTCTGCCAAATTTATTCGCATTTCAGTTATTTTGGTGACACACTTTTTTTTTAAAGGCAATGGATTTTGTGAAAGAAAATCCACATGTGCCATTGGTTCTAACTTTCTATACTTAAGATCAAAATCAAATGATTGTAGAAATAACCACCACCTATGCATTCTTGTGCATGGATGCATTTTAGTACAGCTGGCTTTTAAGGAATTGCAATCCCATGTATACGACAAATTTTCGACCTTGCAAATAATGGCGGTAATTTTAGATTGCATTAACAACTACATGAGTCTTTAGTTCATACGAGTGTATTTTGATTCTGCCGGTGAAGTACATTTACTAAAATATTCTACGACATCTGGTTTGTTCTCAATTTTATGGCGCAATATAGTTCCGTAACCAATTCAACTAGCATCTTTGTGAAATTCTATTGCGTGCTGTGGATCAAATATGGTCAACACAGGTGCTTGTGTAAAAGTTGTTATTATATTTGAACGAATTCGTTCATGCTCTGATAGCTAAACAAATTCGGTGTTTTCCTTTGAAGTTGGGGAATATAAAGGTTCTAGTGTCTCTGGGAACTTTGGAATAAATTAACGAAAGTATGAAGCTAAACCTATAAATTGTCTTATTTGTGATACAGTCTTAGCAGGTGGCAGTTCTTTCAATGCTTGAATCTTACGAGAGTTTGGTCGAACTTCGCCATTGCATATCTCAAAACCAAGATATTCCTTTTTAGTTCGGAGAAGGGAACATTTTGTTTTTGTTTGTTTGTCTTTTGTTTCTAAAACTACTTGAAAACGGTATAGCGCTTTGGCTTTTGTTTCTGCTGCTATCAAAACATCATCAATATAGACGATTGCAAAAGTGTAAGCTAGACTACCCAAAGCTTTAATTATGACGCGCTGAAACACAGCGCCTTTTTTTGCGCCAATAGCAAAAGGGCATGGTCAGAAACTCGTATTGCCTCTCTGGCCTAACAAAAGCTATTCGCTCGATCGAATTTGGATGTACCGGAATTGGGCTAGAATCCGCTAGCGTTCTCATTTAGTATTCGGTAATCTACACAGAGACGATCCGAACTATTTTTCATTTTAACTAACATCATAGGAGTAGCATATGGAGAGCAGCTGGGGCGAATAATATTTGATTTTTTACAACGGACATGTAATTTCTCGTCTTCTTTAAGCCTATATGGTCGATGTTGTACTGTCTTTTGTGGATCTACTAGTCTAATTTCCAATTGCCCTGTT